>CP125978.1:337607648-340007648 GCA_030063025.1 Avena longiglumis | reverse complement strand
ATTTTTTAATTCATGATTTCTGGGATGTTACACTAACCTATTAACAAGATGCCGCAGTGCCAGTTTTCTATTTTCTGCTGTTTTTGATTTTAGAAAAGCTAGTAAGGAAATATTCTCGGAATTGGACGGGACAAAATCCAAAGTCAATATTTTAGCGAAATGAACACGAAGTCTAGAGGAGAGATGGAGGGGCGCCATAGGTCGGCCGCACCCCCCAAGCGCGGGCCCACCCTAGGTCACACCAGGGCAGGGTGTGGGCCCTCTAGCCACCCTCTTGCCTTGCCTCTTCGCCTATAAAAGCCGCCCGATGCCAAAACCCTAAGGACCCAATCAGATCTCCACGAAATAGTCCGTAGCCGCCGCCACCATCGTCCCTAGATCAGGGGGGGGGGATCTAAAGCTCTTCCCGGCACCCTGCCGGAGGTGAGACATCATCCCGGAGGCCTTCTTCATCACCGTGCCAGCCTCTAGTATGATGCGTGAGTAGTTCAACCTTGGACTATGGGTCCATACAGTAGCTATATGGTTGTTTCTCCTCCTTTTTGCTATCATGTTTAGATCTTGTGAGCTCCATTCATGATAAAGATCACCTATTTGTAATCATACATGTTGTGTTTGCGGGGATCCGATGGATATTGAGATACTATGTCAGATTGATTATTGATTCTATCATGCCTGTGTTGTTTGTGATCTTGCATGATCTCCGTTTCTAGTAGCTATCTTGGCCAAGTTTATGCTAGTGACTCCAAGAGGGATTATTTATGCTCGATAGTGGGTTCATGCCTCTATTGAATCTGGGAAAGTGATAGAAATCTCTAAGGTTGTAGATGTCATGTTGCTACTAGGGAGAAACCAACAATATTTTGTTCATGGAAAAATTGTATTGTTTAATTTACACACATTTCTTAATGCAATTATCCGTTGCTTCCAACTTAATACTGGAGGGGGTTCAGATGATAACCTGAAGGTGGATTATTAGTCATAGATGCAGTTTCATGGTGGTCTATGTATATTTTTGTAATGCCCAATCAAATCTCATAGGAATCATGAATGTCTAGTATTTGCATTGTTATGCCTTGTTAAGTTCTTGTCAATTGCCCCGCTGTAATTTTTTCACCCAGCTTGTTATGTTATTTATCTTAAAGAGAACACCTCTAGTGAACTTTGGACCCCGGTCCAATCTTTACCATTGATACATCATCTACTGTTACCATTTACTTTCTGCAAGCAACCATTACCTTCCACAATATAAGTTTAATCCTTTGTTTTTAACAAACTTGTGAGATTGACAACCTCACTGTAGGTTGGGGCAAAGTCTTGAATTTGTGTTGTGTAGGATTCCAAGTTGTTGGCAAAACCTTGGAGTTGTTTCCTTGCTCCTACTGGTTCGATAACCTTGGTTTCATAACTAAGGGAAAACTTGCTGCTGTGCTCATCACACCTTCCTCTTGGAGTCTCCCAATGAAGCTCTACAGTGATCTGAGCCCGTCAGGGGCACGAGGTTTACCCAGGTTCAGGCCCCCGGAGGGAAAACCCTACTCTTGCTTGTTTGTTCTTTATTACGACGGAACCGAAGGTTACAGGGGTGCGCAGATGCGATCTGGCATGAGGTTTGTTTATGAGTTGTCTAGATCCTCCTCGCTGTGCCCTCCTAGCCTTTATATAGATAGGCAAGGTCCCGGTGGTAGGTAGAGTCGGTTACAAGTTAGGGTTTCACTCTTGAATATTCTATCTACATCTTGGCCGTGTCCTCCAAGGAGTCGAACGTCTACTGGGCTTGGGCCACCCGGAATTTCCTTGGGAAGAAAGTCTTCATGTGGGCCTTTCCTGGGCTGGACTGGGTATACCAATGTGAGCCACCCGTAGGGTATATCTATGTCAAAAGATCTGCGGGATTTCCCATCTACTTCCGACACCACGCCGTCGTGTTGCCAGAATCACAAGGAGAGATCTACAACCTCCGCTGCATGCTGGAACAATGGAGAGAAAGGTCTTCATCGAGTATCGAACGTGTGACCGACTATGGAAGAGCTGCCAGAACGTGGCGCCGAAAGGATCGTCTACGCGATCTTGAGATCGGCAAGTGAACAATTACATCACCCACAAGAATCTGATCTCGTTAACCACTTTGGAATCTTCAAGGGTTAGTACTCTATCGACTCATTGCTACAATCTAGTAGATAGATCTTGGCTTGTGTGTGTTCATGCGGTAGAATTTTTTGTTTTCCATGCTACGAACACCTACATCCACCACCCCTCACAAAATTTCATCTCGCTCCCTCCCATGCATTCACCTCGGTCTCTCTAGCGACCACAAAGGTTATAGGTGCTTTGATCCATCCACTGGTCATGTTATCACCTCTCTTCATGTTATCTTCGATGAAACTACTTTTCCTTATACTATTGCTAATACTGCCAAACAAACAACAACACCATGCCATACCCCATCATCATGTCCCACCACCCATCCTATCATCGTTGCCGCGCGCTATATCACGACACAGAATTTGCCGGTTTTTCCTGTCATGGCAGCGGCCTCTCCTGCCGCGGCAGCGGATTTTCCTGCTGTGGCAGACTTTCTGCCCGTTTCTCCTGCCGTGACAGCAGTATCTCCTACCTCTGCAGAACTTTCTCCCCCTTTCTCTGCCTCCGCAGCCAGCCCCGTCCAAACTTCTGCCACGACATCTCCATCACCTACACCATCCACAATTCCAGCCAATGTTGTTCCCACTTCTATTACTGAAAATGATCACGTCTTGTGCACTAGGGGCACACACAGTTTTCATATCCCACGTCATCTCCTAAATCTTTTTGCCACTCCAAATAATTCACCCATTCCAACTTCTTACAAACGAGCTCTTCTATATCCTCTCTGGCACTCAGATATGCGTGAAGAATTCGACGCTCTCCTCCAACAAAACATGGACTCTTGTTCCCAAACCATCCGGTGCCAACGTAATTTCTGGCAAATGGGTCTTCTATCACAAATATAATTTCAACGGTACTCTCGCTCGTTATAAAGCTTGTTGGGTGCATCGAGGATTTTCCCAACAAGATGGGATTGATTCCGATGAGAACTTTTCTCCTGTTGTCAGAACCAGCACCATTCGTATTGTCCTTATCCTTGTAGTTTCTTCTTCATGGCCAATTCACCAACTTGATGTCAAAAGTGATTTCCTTCATGGCACGCTCACTGAAACTGTCTACTGTCAACAACCTTTAGGCTTCAAAAACTCTTCTTCCCCTGATTTTTTCTGTCTCCTCCACAAATCTCTACATGGTCTCAAACAAGCTCCTTGTGCTTGGTTTCATCGTTTTGCCACTTTTATTCAAACTGTTGGTTTTATTCAATAAAAATCTGATTCCTCTCTTTTTATTTTTCACACCACTGAACACACGGCCTCTCTTCTTCTATACCTTGATGAAATCATTCTCATAACCTCCTCTGATTCCTTTTTACAGCATATCATCTTGTCTCATAACAACGAATTATCTATGACAGATCTAGGACCTCTCCATCATTTTCTTGGTGTTACCGCCTCTCGCACTTCCACCACATTATTTCTCTCTTAGTGTCAGTACATTCTTGATTTACTCTCTCGCTCTAGAATGATCGATTGACAGCATTCTCGTACCCCCGCTGATGTTGGCACCAAGCTTTCTGCTGAAGGTGATCCTGTTTTTGATCCTACCTTTTATCGTAGTCTCATCGGTGCTC
This sequence comes from Avena longiglumis, assembly GCA_030063025.1. NCBI lineage: Eukaryota > Viridiplantae > Streptophyta > Magnoliopsida > Poales > Poaceae > Avena > Avena longiglumis. The sequence goes on along the minus strand of CP125978.1, from coordinate 340,003,930 downwards.
TTCAATACGCTACATTAACACATCCAGAAATCTCGTACTTTGTTCAACAAGCCTGTTTGTACATGCATGATCCTCGTGTTCCCCATATTTCTCATGTCAAACACATTCTTTGTTATCTTAAAGGAACTCTTGACCACGATCTTCTTCTCAATTCCTCCTCTCCCACACATCTAACAGTTTATTCTGATGCGGACTAGGTAGGTTTCCCAGACACTCGATGATCCACATCTGGCTTTTGTGTTTATTTGGGGGATAATATTGTTTCTTGGTCATCTAAAAGGCAGGTCATGGTCTCTAGGTATTTTGATTAAGCCGAGTGCAGAGTTGTTGCACACTATGTCGCCAAAGCTGTATGGATCCGTCAGCTTCTGGCTGAACTACATCGACCACTTGCACGCGCCACTATTGTCTATTGTGACAACATCTCCGCAGTCTACATGGCCAGCAACCCTGTTCAACATCGTCGAACTAAGCATATTGAGATCGATATTTATTTTGTCCGGGAGAAGGTGGCTCTCAGCGGGGTTCGAGTTCATCATGTACCAACAAGTGCACATTTTGCTGACACCTTCACCAAGGGCCTTCCTACTGCACCCTTCTGCCACATTCGCTCCAGTCTCAATATCGTTGAGCCTGACATTGCCACTATAGGGGGTATTAGAGATATGTTTGTGTTGTAATTGGTTTGTACCTCACTATGTCGGTTGGACTAAATACTAGATTTTTTTGGCCTATATATACTCTATAATCCCCCACTTATCAATACAAGTTATTATTCTCTCCAAATATCATGAACCACCGTGTACCAAGCAACACCTTCAAGGCGGAACGTGACGACGATGTTGCTACTGCTTAGAGAACACCTTCAGGAAGGGATTGTGTCACCCGCAGGCATCACCGCGTCATAGCCGGCCGAGACGATTGGATTTCTTACGACCCCCCCCCCCCAAAACCACCACCCCGGATGCTCCCTGGTACTCCACCTAACTTGCCTCCCACCAACAAGCACCACCACGGTCTAGACTCCATCCTCGTCGTCTCACTATGGACGCCGGCATGAGGCCTAGAAGTCGGAAGCGGAGATCACAACAAGAATATAGCCGAGCGGGAGGAAACTACTTACACTGTTGTCACCATAACTGACCGGACATGACAGCACAGCAAGGGCACACTAGTTCCATAAAGGGCCCGGCCGGGCCTAGATTGGGCCTACTGATGGTGCGTGAATGCTTCGTTGGGAGACCCCAAGAGGAAGGTATGATGAGCACACCAGTAAGTTTTCCCTCAGTAAGAAACCAAGGTTATCAAAACAGTAGGAGGAAGGAAACGACTCAAAGGTGTTGCTAGCAACTTGTAAACCTGCACAACACAAACTCAAGACTTTGCCCCAACGAACAGTGAGGTTGTCAATCTCACCAGTTTTCTAAAAAAAAGGATTAACTGTATGGTGTGGAAGGTAATAGTGGTTTGTAGAAAGAAAACTGTAACAGTGGAAGATGTATCAAAGGTAAAGATTGGACCGGGGTCCATAGTTCATTAGAGGTGTTCCCCTTAAGATAAACAAACATGGCATGCTGGGTAAACAAATTATAGCAGGGCAATTGACAGGACTGAGCAAGGCATAACAATGCAATACTAGACATTCATGATCCTATGCGATTCGATTGGGCAATACAACAAGATCTATAGACCGCCATCCAACTGCATCTATGACTATAAATCCACCTTTAGGTTATCATCCAAACCCCCTCCAGTATTAAGTTGCAAGCAACAGATAACTTCTTTAAGCAACGTGTGTAAGGTAAACAATCCACTTGTTCCATGAACAAGAGACCGTTGTTTTCTCCCTAGTGGAAACAACACATCTACAAGCTTAGAGATTTCGGTCACTTCCCTTAGATTAAATATAGGCATGAACCCACTATCGAGCACAAATACCTCCTCTTGGAGTTACTAGCATCTACTTGGCCAAGATAGCTACTAGAAACGGAGAGCATGAAAGATCACAAACAACACAGACATGATAGAATCAATAAGACAAAACCATTAATAATTCTGACATAGTAATCTCAATATCCATCGGATCCCCACAAACACAACATGCATGATTACAAATAGATGATCTTGATCATGAACGGATCTCACAAGATCTAAACTTGGTATCACAAAGGAGGAGATACAACCATATAGCTACTACATGGACCCGTAGTCCAAGGTGGAACTACTCACACTTCATACCGGAGGATGGCATGATGAAGAAGAAGTCCTCCGGGATGATCTCCCCTCCTTCAGGGTGTCGGGAAGAGCTTCTAATCCCCCGATCTAGATACGATGGTGGCGGCGGCTACAGACGGTTTCATGGAATATTGATCAGGTACTTAGGGTTTCTGTATCGGGGGGTCTTATAGGAGATGTAACATCCCAAAAATATTAAACACGGATCATCAAACTCTAATCATCAAAATTAGTGTTAACAAAAACTTTTACAATTAAAAATACAAAGGCATTCATATGTGTGTGTATTCAATTTTGGATTCTTTTGAATTGCCATGGTTTTGTGTTTCTTTGCTTGTAAAATGATTCTTAGGTGAAATAAACATCATCTAAACAATCCCCAAACTTTTCACAAAGACAAACAAGTCAAAACAAATAAGTTAAGTGAATTGTCACTTTGGCCAAAATAACTCCGATGCCTACTTTGGCTATCCCTAACTTTCAAAACTAAACAGAAACATGTATGGATCTTTGCACCCATTGACAGTACTCATAATAAGGTACCAAGGCCCACTTTGTGATCATCCAAAAACATTTAAATGCTTAGTTTAAATGACAGTTTAAAATTGAATCTATCTCATATGGGAAGATCCCACTATTTCAAAAACCACTCAAACAAGCTCAATTTTCAAAACCCAAGCATCCAAATAATCGTCAACACATGCCTAGCACACCCACCAAAAATATTTTCAAAACTAAAAACTCAAGTTCATGCGGCCATCTCATCAAACAGGTTGCAGATTCAAATCAACCAAATCAAAAACACTATGTTGAGCAGTGTTTTGGGCCAACCTTGTTCCCTCTTTGGTTACCACTAGCCTTAGTAGATCATCTAGCACCCTTAACTAACCTCTAGCACCACTGTGAGCTTGCCAATGCCATCAATGGTGAGCAGGCCGAGCCTCACCATGTCACCCCAATGTGGACAGCAAGCTAGGAGAAGAACTAGCCGTGCCAACCATGTTTAGCATGCAGCCCATGCCTCACCGCCCACTCTCGACCAGCGCTAGCTCGAAGACAGCAACCAGAACCGGCAGGAACGCCGCGCCCGCGCCGCTGTCGACCATGCCAACGCGCACCACAGAGCACGCGTCGTTCGCACACAACCCAACCACCTCGAGCCCTCGTCGCCCGCCAGCATGCACCCCACCGTCCCAGGAGACCGCCAGATATGTTTGTTTCACCGCCCGTACCCAGTAGCCACCGCTCGCCGTGGAGTTCGCCGCCTCTACCTCGCAGAGCATCGCACGTTCCGGACTAATTCCCACCGCCCCTACACGCGCATTTAAGCTCTAGAGCATCGCCAGGAGACCGCCCGTCGATCGCCAAACTCTGCCATGCCTCTGGCGGCCCATAGCCGTGTCGCCACCGTCGCCTGCCCATCCCTCTCGGTCTCGCCATCGAGCCTATAAAAGGATAGGACCCCCGCTCAATTTCTTCACACTACCTTACTCCCCTCACCTCACTGATCATTCCATCCCTTAGCTGGAGCACGAGGAGCAGCAGTTTACCAGAATTGTGCCAGAGCAGTCCGCCTCTGGAGAAGAAGGGAGCCGTTGATTTCGACCACCCCCGGAGCTGCCGTGACCACCCCTGAGTTCGCCTTCGTCGACTTCATCGTTTGCCTGCATCGCCGTCTTCACTGGAGCCCCGGTATGCCCCCTATGCACCCCCACCGAGCCGCTAGGGTTCGAGCTCGCCGGTGACATGTTCATCGTCGACGACGACCCTCAGCCGTTGATCTCACTTCTAATCCAACGCACCACCTCGCCCCATACCGCTTCGCGTTTTATGAGCCACTGACGGGTGGAACCCCCCTATCAGCTGAGCCCCGCACTGCGGAGTGACACTGGGCCGGCCCATTAGCATCTCTCGCGCAGCCCACTCGTTTGAATTTAGCTTTTTCTATTTTAATTCAAACTCCGTTCTGTACCTAGTTTCAAAAATCAACCCAGCTCGATTCAGTGAACCAAATCGCATGAAACCAATTTTGTTAGAAAGGTACTAAAATGCTTAATCCAGGCCCATTGTATTCAAATCATTTGGATCTGTCAATCAACCCTGGGTAAAAATAACTAGTTAGAAGCTTTTCTGCAATCAAACATTTTTCAAATTTCAACCATAATAGCTTTTGAGTTGATTCCAACTCTCAAACATCACATTTGACCATAACTTTCAGAATAAATAAAAATATATGGGTTTACTAACAGAAATAATGTTCAAGTAATAAAAGAATGCCACATAGGCATTTATAGTCACTTTATTTTATTTAAAATAAAAGGTTAAACCTTATTAAATTGTGACACCACTTTAAATCACACTCCCATGTACTGAAATATGTGGTGATGACATGTGTCAACATGATCCCATGTTTGGTTTGGAGAATATTAAATCTTAAATAGTTTTTCAATGAGTAGAAATTACTTTTCTAAAAATAAATAAATTATGCAAATGCTTTAATCTTGTAATGTTAGTGATGATACTACATCATCTATAGAACACCTTTGTGTGATGATTGAAAATAGTTAAGTATTGTTTGGTGATTGTGTACCTCGTATTTATTCATAGACGCTAGTACCGACCAAGAATACGAATAGGAAGGAGGATACTACGAAGAAGAAGCCGAGGAGAACTTCAACCACTGCTCTGTACAAGGCAAGCCTAATGCTACTTGTTGATTGAGCAAGCTAATAATTGCAATTGTGAAAGTTAGATGACCCATGCAATGCACTAAGCATGCTTGGTTAGACACATTTGATGATACCCAATCCTAGTTTTACTTGCAAGCTTTGTACTTTATTTCTTTATCAAAGCTATTTCTTAGAGTTTACTTTAGTGACTTGTAGATTCTAGGAGGATAATTGAAGGTTGCATAAAGAGCATTAAATTTGGCCTGAGCTAGATAATATTGATGTCATCCCAAGGCATGAGATTGAACTTAGTTAAACTCCCCTTGTTTACCACCCTTCATTAGTACTTACCACACTACTAGGAAAACGGCTATAGGTAATCAGCAAATCCGTGGCTCACATGGTTGAAGTGCCCCACGGCTAAAACAGGCGTGGCTCACCTGTGTGCAGTGCCCTACTAGTAACTAGAACAACCGTGGCGCACATGACTATAGTGCGCCACAGATGTGTGTGGGCCAAGGCCCTGTTGGCCGCACGCCAAACATCTGTAGCGCACTACAGACATGTGCGCCACGGTTGTTAGTGTCATCTGCGGCGCACATGGGGGGGGGTGCGCTACGCCTAAGCGCACGCCCCCCTCTGCTGTGAAACGGCCACAAACATCTGTGGCGCACTTGGCCTAGTGCGCCATAGGGAGTAGGATCATCCGTGGCGCACATGGCAAGGTGCGCCACAAATGTTTGTACTCCCTGTGGCGCACTAGGGCCGTGTGCGCCACGGATATGTCGATTTTTTTAGGACAGCACTTTATGTGCACATGTGTAACCACACATCCACCACCCCACACTTCACTTTCCCCTTCTTCTTCCTCCTTAGATCTAGTCGGGATCTTCTCCTTCCCACCTTAATTTCTCCACCCATTCACCATTTTTAGCATGTAAAACTTGCTTTGGATGTTACATAATTAATAGAGGAGGTCTCCGGTGTCTCATCTCCTTCTCCGGTCGACGCGCGCACCTCTCCTTTCCATCTTTTCTCGCGATCGGTCTCTCATCTCGGTAAGTTGTCGATGTAAGGATGTGTTCATGTGTATATGGATGATGTGCTCATATGTATGTAGATGATCGATGCTCATGATGTGTGTATGTGGAGAGGATGGTCATATGTGTGTGTATATGGAGAGTATCGATGATGCTCATGCATGTGCGTATGGAGAGGATAATGATATGTTCATGTGTGTATGGATCGGTCTCTCTCTCTCTCTTGTGTTTGTATGTGAACAAGTTGCCATTTGTTTTGCCAAAATGTTGATTCATTTCCATTTTGGCAAGACTTTGGCATTTCGCAAAGGTCCTAATTTTAGGATAGGTCATGCCGAAATTTTCTATCGACCATTGCATGCATGCATTCATTATGTGGTTCTAATAGACTTCAAAATTGTACCGTGTACACCGTGCAGGCAAAATGGTCCGCATAATGAGCGAAGGCATTGTGGCTAGATTTTTGAAATGTGCGACGCCGACATGATACGTAAATAACAAGACAGATATAAGATGTTTGTGCGTAAGATGCAAACTCAATGGGTGATCGACCCAGTTAGAGAATCTGCAGCGCACTCGCCGCCATGGTTTCATGGATGGATACACTCGTTGGATAAGCGATGGCGTAGATGATGGAGACGGTGAAGGTGGCCAACATGGCGATGATCATCATCACGGCGAAGCAGGCGAGATGATGAAGAGTCTCTGGAGATGGTGAAGGTGCGGAAGCAGGGATGATGATGATCTAGATGCGGAGGAGCGACGATGGAACAACGTCAGGCTGGGTGCGGGACCCTTATGTGCAAGAGCTGCTTCTCAGGCAGACGATTAATGCCAGGGCCGCCGCTAGAGAGAAAGCCAAGCTTGCGCAACTTGAGAAAGACGCGGTTACTCTATTGTATGAAGGATGCAGGCCCGATGATACCGGTTGAATGTAACGCTCAAGGCTATGGAGATGAAGGCAAAGCACAAATTGAGCGACGCAAGCTTCGGCGATATGATGGCATTCAGCACGATCGTCTCCGGAGAACACATGTCCAACTAGTATCGAGGATGCCAAGAAAATCGTCATCCTCTCGATCTACCGCACATTAGATATCACGTATGCATCAACGATTGCATCATTTATCGGGCGAGAAGCGGAGAAAACCACATGTCCGGTGTGCGGTGAGTCGATACAAGAAAGGGAAAGCACCTCGAAAAGTGGTATGGTACTTTCCTATCACTCCTCGTGCGGCGCTATTTCGCGGAGCCTAAGGAAGCTCATGCGATGGCATGCGGAAAGGAAGAAGCCGGAGATGATGATGACCCGAAAGGATGAGCTGCTAACACACCCTTGAGATGCTAGCCGCTGGAAAGCATTGGACCTCAATTCGAGTCGGTGGAGATTCGAGGAACATCGGGCTTGGTGCGAGAACCGATGGACTCAATCCGTTCGGTAGCGAGCACGCACAGCACTTGGCCCGTGTTTGTATGGATGTACAACCTCCATCCATGGTTGTGCATGAAGAAGAAGTACATACAAATGAGTATGCTAATTCAAGGGCCGAAACAACCTGGTACCGACATCAACCTGTATCTCGGGCTGTTGAAAGAGGAGCTAGCCACGTTATGGGAATCTGGACCCAATACTTACGACGCCGTCGCACAAGATTATTTCACTATGAGAGCCGCGTTGGTCACTACGGTGCAAGACTATCCAGGTTGCGGGTATATCTCGGGGAAGGTTATCCAAGGATTCTGCGCATGCGTTAGGTGCATGGATAACACAAGCTATCTCCAACTAGAGAAAGATCCAGGGTCATCGAAAACCATGTTCATGGCGTACCGGAGGTGGATCGGCAATAATGATACATGGAGAAAACGTGGAGACCTGTTCGATGGCAAATCAGAGACCCGAGGAATCCCAGAGCGTAGGAGCAGCGAAGAAGTTGAAGAGTTGCTAAAAAGCTGGAAAGATTGTCCTAAGCCTGGAAAGAAGCGAAAGAGGCAGCAACAAGACAAGCCGCTGATGAAGGTATGGAAAACAAGGTCTGTTTTCTGGGAGTTGCCATACTGGAAGTTTCTCCGCATGCCTCATAGCCTCGACATCATGCATATCACGAAAAACGTGTGCGAGAGTCCGGTCGCCACCATAATAAACATGCCAGATAGGACGAAAGATGTTCCGAAAGCAAGGCACGACCTGATATGCTTGGTTATCCGGAAGGAGCTTCACGGAGGACGCACTACTCCTGATGATCAGGAAGATGACGATGATCATGAGTCGGAGACGACACAAGGTCGTCGGAAGGGTAAAATGTTCAAGAAGAATGAATATTACTGCCCTCCTTCTTCCTTCACTCTAAGCCAGGATGAGATCAAACAGTTTTTCAAGTGCCTTCTAGGAGTCAAATTTCCTTACGGCTACGCGGGCAAGATAAGCAGATACCTAGACGAGGCGAAGCAGAGGTTCAGTGGCATGAAGTCTCACGGCATGCCGTGCTAATGACGCAGGTACTTCCGGTCGCACTAAGAGGGATAATGGACGAGCACGTCCGTGAAACGTTATTTGGCCTATGCAAGTTTTTCGACGTCATCTCTAGGAAGTCGATTGGCTTGAATCATCTCGGAAGGCTACAGGAGGAGATCGTGGTGATACTATGTGAGCTTGAGGTCTACTTCCCACCCGCATTCTTTGACATTATGGTGCATCTGCTGGTCCATGTCGTGGAGGACATCGTACAACTCGGGCTGATGTTCCTCCGCAGCATGATGGCGTTCGAAAGGATGAACGGACACATCAAAGGATACGTTATAGCAGGTCCGTCAGATGGAAGCATAGCCAAGGGCTTTCGGCGAAGAGTGCATCTCTTTCGCACGAATTATCTAGACATCGAGAACCCTGCCGGTCTTCCGTCAACAGACACCTTGGCAAGCTCGACGGATCGGTCACCGAGAGGTCGACATCGCATGCGCACTTCGATTTTTTCGCCGCAGACTTTGATCGAGCAAACCTCGTCGCGCTATAGCATTTAGAACTGGTCGATCCTTGGGTACAAAAGCACAAAATGTTAATTGAGAATAAGTACAGTGACCGGGGCATACAGAGGACGCAGGGAGAAATAATCAAAGAGCACAACTCAGATTTGATGCGTTGGTTTAGGCAGACGCTCCTTGATAATCCCCCGCGCTCGCATTCTTCTGACACGGAAAAGATCATATTCACCTTGTCGCAGGGACCGATGCAAAACCTGGTGACCTATCAGGCGTATGATATCAACGGCTACACATTCTACACGGAGGAAAAGGACAACAAGTGTGATTATCAGAACTCAGGCGTAACGTCGGAATTCTACACCGATGACAACGTGAAGGAAAGATTCTACGGAAGAATCGAGGAGATCTGGGAGCTCGACTACTATGGAGAAAAGGTGCCGATGTTCCGTGTCAGATGGGCAAAGAACGTCGAAAGAGAAGACCGGTATTTCACAACCATGGTTATACCCGAAGCAGCCAAATCCAAGGCCGCCGGTGCAAACGTGGCGAAAAATGAACCATGGGTGCGGCTACCAAAGTGGACCAATGTTTTTCATTACCGACCGACAAAGCCTAGCCGTGTTGTCGTGAGGAGAGGAAAAGAAACATCATCGGAATGGATGGAGTCGCCAACGAGCAAGACTTCACCAAGACGGCGACCCAAAGATTGAAGATGACGACGACTACGATGCAGCAACATACATCACAAGAAGAAAAAGGACAACCCTACCCAAAAAAGGTAGCCCGTTCGAAAGAAGAAACATTAAAGTGCCGGGGCTAAATTATTCAACCGCGACAAAGAAGGGAAAAAAGATTGTAAAACGCTAGCTCAAAAAATATTGTAAAACGCGTGGTCGAAAATGATTGTAATATTCATGCACAAAGTATTATGAAATTTAGTTATACTTTGAATCATATTTGTAACACTTTTATGACATATATCATTACTTTTGGGCATCTTTGGAATATTTAAAAGTATTTTAAAAACAAAACAAAACTTGTATGGCATAAATCACCACTTTTGGACATTTTTTGGAACATTTAAAAGTATTTTTAAAATAAAAATAAAAAAGTGGAGCACCAGGATTCAAAACTGGGTGCTCATAGTTTAGAATAGAGCTAAGGGACAGAACCAGTGGGCTATGACAGTACTAGTGCTAACAGAAGGGGTGGCCGCCCTCTTATCTGGTAATCCAACACACATAGGCGTAGCGCACCCTGGCCAAGTGCGCTACGGTTATCCGTAGCGCACTTGGCGGTGCGCCACGCCTATGTGTGTTGACGCTAGTCAACCGCTCCATCTCACAGACACCACACGCACACCAGCTGCATCTCACATCTGCCTCGAGGCCGCACTGCCGCCATCGCCGCCACTGCATCAAGCTCTCGAGGAGGAGGAGGCCCACGCTTGTGGAGGAGGAGGCCCCGTGGAGGAGGAGGAGGCCCGCCGCTTGTGGAGGAGGAGGATCGGCGGCCGCTGCCGTCGTCAGCCGTCGCCTGCCGAGGTAGCCCTCCCCTCTCCCTCTCTCCCTCCCCTGTCTCTCCCTCTCTCCCTCTCTCCCTCTCTCCCCCTCTATCTCCCCGATGGGGGTCTGCCTCTGAACCAAGCCAGATTGCTAGGTTGAAAGGGGAAAAATCAAAATTCTGGTCTCTACAAAGCATGAATCCTCTAAAGATTCTACCTAGCTCATACTACATTTTGGGCATTATTTTCTGATCAATCCGCAAACCATCTGTTCCTTGACGCATTCGTCGGGTTTCACACTTGCTAAATGGACCAATCTGGGTAGGATACTGGTAGGTTTATGGACTGGTCATACTGGCAATCTCACAGTGGACGGTAATAGCAGGAAACTAGTCTGCATCTCTGAGATCATGCTTTTTTTTACCTTTTGGTACAAACACGTAAACAATGTCTTCAGTGTAGTATCTCTTAGACTGCAATCGGTTTTCAGAGTGCAAATATCCAAGTAAATGGTGCACATATCAACCCAGTGCACTAATTTAGTGGTTGTCTAGAAGAGATCAAAGAATTTGCCTCACGTAACAATATGTAGTCATGTAAGCACGCAGTCATGTGAGCGTAGGAATGACATGTGGTAAAGCAGTTCACCATAGAACGATAGGGCAAACTCACTAGGGGAAAATCATGAATAAAAGCATTTGTCGTGTCTATTTCATATATGAGTATAGAGTATCAGTCTGAATGTCTTCCAGACAAATCATGAATCAAATCATGCGTTACAAGTAACCTGAGTGAGCTGGTGCCTATAAAGCCAAACAATGAAAAATGACAACAACAAAAACCATCCGTTTGTTCAGAACAAGCAATGCTGAACAGCAAAAATGACAAATCACCCATCTGTTTGTTCAGAACAAGCAATGCTGAAAAAGAAGACAGTTCTCCAAATGCCCCAATCAACAAACATGCTAGCAGGGTAATTAAGAGCTAAGTAGCTCATATGGTGCAAGTTCCAGGTCTTTGCATAACAGTAGTACCTGGATTATGGCAGGATCATTGTGTAGGGGAGCTAGTGCTAGTAAAACTTTGATAGTTCTAGTGCTGACTAGTGCTAGTGCTAATAGCTCATATGGTGCAAATTCAGACACAGAAGTACCAGTACCTAAAGTTGTAAAACTTTACTAGTGCTGACTAGTGCTAGTGCTAGTAGCAGTACCTAGTGCTAGTGCTAGTGCTAGTACCAGTACCAGTACCTACAGAAGTTAAATTCAGACACAAACTTTGCTAGTGATAGTACCAGTACCTACAGAAGTTAAATTCAGACAACACTAGATCATACCAGTGCTAGCTGCTTCAGTACTTTTATACTTAAGCAAGTAGCAAGATTCAAGTTGTAAAAAATCTGAGTACTAAAATCTTGTGAAAATCTTGCCTTAATTACCAGCTTAGCTGGTTTCTGTATGTATTCATAGCAAAAGTTCAAGCAAGAGTTTGTGCTGGGTTGTTTCTTAACTAGCATCCTAACATTGGATCTCAACTAGCATCAATGGCTATTACAATGTTTGTGCTGGGTTTTTTCTTAAATGCCCATCTTTCTGTTAAATTTCATGGATCAACATTGCTGTAAATAATCACACAACACTGGAGGCAGAGGAAGTGTCATGGTGTGGTCAAGCAGGCTCATATGCTAGCTGCTTATCAATCATACTAATGTTGTGCACTCTGTCGAAAGTTGGTGTTTTGTAAAAAAAAATGCATATTGGGAAGTTAGTACTTCTAAACCAGCTTCCAGAAAAAAAACATATTGGGCAGTCAGTACTGTGCTACTGTGGTGCTACTGTGCTTCTACTACTATCTGTGGTGCTACTGTGCTTCTACTACTATCTGTGTTGGGACAACAGCACCTTGAAATTGTGCTTGTGCTTGTATATGAAGCACTTTATTATGTGTGTATGCAGGTTCTTGTATGAAATGAGTCACGATTTTTGCCGGAATGTTGATTAACTTCCGTTTTGGCAGAAATCAGGCACTCCTAGTTTAAGAAAATTAGCAAAGGTCATGCCGGATTTTTCCATGCATTTAACCAATTATTTGTTTTTTATTAGTGCAAACATGTGTGACAACGACGAGGCTGGATGTTCTAAGCACATCAGCGCTGAAGGAGAACTCAAACCTCCGAATAAACAATTGACATTCTGGGAGGCGGCCCAGCGGCTAGAAGACGATGAAGAATACCATCCTTCGGAGAGTGAGGATGATGAGATGGAAGACGCGGAGGAAGAAGCCGAAGGAACGGCAGACGATGAAACCACTGATGGTGGCGAGGGCACAGGGAGTGGTAGCAACCCTCCTAAGAAGAAGAAGAAGAAGCCGAAGGACCGACGCCCGAACACGGTCGGCACAGTTAGGGAGGAAATTACCGAAGTGAGCCCATCAGGGGTTCCTTTGGAGCCCGCCCTTGTCGTCAAAGGGTATGGTGGGCAAGTGGCGGCGATCACCCGGACAACCATCTCGATCAACACTGAGAATCTCCGGCATAAAGATAATGGCCACTTGCGCACACTCCTCTTCGAGAAGTCAGACGCCGGATACAAGTTCCCGCTAAGTATCGAACACAAATTATCATGGGAACGGTAAACATATCCGCCCTCACAAAGATGAGCACCGCCAAATGGAGAACCGGATAAAGAAGAAGATCTATAAAGAAGGCAAAAGTCTCGAGGAGATCCAGAAGATTGACCCGCAGATCACCGAAGATCAGTTCCGGAGTTCAAGGAGAGGTGTGAATCCGAAGAAAGAGCCGCCAATAGTAATCGGGAAAGGTGCTTTGAGCGATGAATATAGGTCATCACCATCTCATATCGGTGGATCTGACCGCGGAGGCCAAATGGAATAAGGAGGACGAAGAGTATAGATCCAAGGGATAGAAAACCCTTTGCTAAATTCGAACCCGCAGGTTCGAAACTTCATCGAGGCCCGTTACCATGTGGACCCAAAACCAAACAACTCACCGCGGATCTGCGGTGAAGGAATTCGAGGAAATTGTGGTAAGTATAATATAATTACGCGGATCAACACGATTGCAATCTAATCGATGATCTAAATGATTCACATTACTTCTTCTGCGGGAGGAGGAAATTGTTGCTAGTCATGGATCCGGGTTCCTCATCCTGTGGGTCGGCGGCCACCTGGTGGGATAACCCTTTTAACAGGGCGATGAACCGGGCCAAGAAAATAGAGCCGGTTACGAAGAAGCCGTCGTCGGCTGGCCGTCTGGCCGACCTCGGGGGTAAGAATTGGGTGTATCATTTTGGTCCACCGCCGAGGACGCATGTGGCGCCGTCGGGAAGGAGCGAGGAGGAAAACCGAGAGGTTCAAGAACTTGAGGCACAAGTGGCACGGATCCCGCAGATCGTCCAAGAAAACCTGGCAATCACCCTCACGTCCTTCCTGCCTACCTTGGTGGAGTCAAGAGCGAACTGGAGTGCGGGTGGTCAAGTAGGACCGTGCCCGATTCCAAGCATGGTCAGCAGCCACTCGAACAACGCGGCACTGACGAATCAGGCGAACTACGTGTTCGTGACTCCGCCCGCTAGCACCGCGGCGCCGCAAGTTTTGGTGACTCCCCCTGCCATCACCGCGGCGCCGGAGTACATGTTGGTGCCCCCTGCCATCGTCGCAGCGGCACCGGAGCTCCAAGCACCCGTCGGTAGGGAGAATACCGGCTGACACCGCGCCATCAAGCAGCCCTTCCGTCTCTTGCACGCCCGTCGCCGTATGTGGTGCGTCGACATTAGCCGATCTCGACGCCATCACGGTAAACAAATTGCTTTAATTACCGCCTTTCATGCCATCTATTACTCTTATGGCATCTCGCTCTGACGACGCCGTACATGTTTTCCGCAGACGGATGTTCCTTGCACTCTCTTATGCTACGTGAACAACGAGCTGAGGGATGTTGCCAAGGGTACCATCGTTCAACCCTTGCAGCGCACGTTCCACTCAAAGCCGATGCCAGATAGCGTGCACAGGGTTAAAATTAGTCGGGTGCTAAGGGGCTGCGACGACCTGGAATCTCCCATTCAACCCCCAGGAGAGGATGAAGAAGAGCCGTATGTCCTCAGAAGTTGCTTCGGTTTATTCTTGCTATGGCCAAAGAGCATGATCCGTTTGGGGACGGCGGGGGCCATCATGCCATAGACAATAGCACCGCCTGTCGTGCCAGCGACAAGCGGTGGCAAAACCTACCCCCGCCGTCACCTCCACGCGGTGGGTCGATGATCATGTTGATGATATGCACATGGCGCGAGATCCGCCGAGGACGACGAAGACTGGAATGATCACTTCTTCAAGACTCGGTTTAACGAAGAAAACCTGGGTGGCCCCACAGAGAAATCCAGATCACCAAGCGTCTGTTTGGTTCTTAGGAGGCCTCGACTTGCGCCTTTATAGAGCCGGTGATACAACCAACCGCCCTTTATTCTAAGCCCGACACACTACATAGGGCGGTGCTCGATGTGGTGCCTGCCTCTCCAAAAGAAAAAAGGGCAGAAAAGAAAATCTAGCAGCTCGAGCCGGTGGCGTCAACAACTCGAATCCGATCAGGTTTGACGGGCCACCAAGACCCGAGGGAATTATGTGGAGGATTTATGTGGCGGGTGAGCCCATGCTACCTAAGAATTTGCGGAAGCTCGCCGATTCGGAAGCAGAGTGTGCATGACATCTTGACGATAGAGAGCGCCTTCTATCGGAGAAAGATCCCTCGCACCCGGTATTCGTGGTTAAGGTGCCACCAGGCTTGGGCTTCGTCGACAATGCCCCTCGGATCTGTTCTTCCCGGTTCGACGACATCTTCAATATGTTCCACCTATACCGCTGCACTATACCATGGTCCATCTGTTTTCTCTCGGCCTAGCCATGCGATCATTAGAGAACACACGGGCATCGCTATAGTGGACCCCTACTACATGCGTGATTTGGCTTGGGTTCCCCACGAAGCACGTATCGTGGCCTCGTACCTAAAAAGAATCCTCGTGGCGAACAAGACAAAGGAATACATTCTCGTGCCTTACTTTCCCGAGTAAGTCGTTATTCACTCGCCACCGTCGATTGGCTTTATTAGATCATCATCATTCTTTTTCCAACACATTCCATTTGAATTTTTTGCGCAGAGATGAACACTGCACGCTCATCTCCTTATCGCCGAAGCATTCCCACGCCATGTATTTCGACTCAGGGAGTCTAGAAAAGAAGAAAAACTATGACAAGATCAAGGAAGTTCTGGATGATGCTCTTACTGGCTTTGCCTCGACGGAAGGCACCACCTTCGTGCGTACGAAGGTCAAGTTCGGCAGGCACGTATTCAACCACGTAACGGATTTCCCCTGCGTGAAGCAGCCGGAAAACAGTAAGAAGGAAGCCTACTATGCACTCCATCACATGAGGGCGTTCCTACTTGACCAGCAAAATTCTACACTGCCAGATCATCTCAAACAGTGGGCCAAAGCAAAGGCCAAGATCAATAATTCAGATATTAGACAAGAGATGTATCGCATCCAGCAGCAGTTTGGGGCAATCATCTTTCGTGATGTCATGACTTAGGGGGGGATCTTCTACGGAGGAAATATCCCGAATAACCGTGACATAGAAGATAGCCTAGAGATGCAGGGTGACTATAGGAAGTTCATGACGAGACAAGGCGTCCTCCCGTTCCCTAAGCCGAGCCAGAAGTCTTGATGTTGGCCTAGTTGTAGTTACAAACTATAGATGACCTTTGTGTGTGTGTGTGGACGACAAGTGAACTTATTTTTCTTATTATTATATATCAATCAATGCTTGGTTTTTTTGCTTACTCTTTGGTCCTTTGCTCATTTTGGTCCTTCTTTTTTTCCTTACTCTTTTTCGAGAATAATGACGATGATTGAAATGTCGTGGCACACTATATGTGAATGTGTTGCGATGGGAATGTTCGCCTTGTGCTATGCACAAGTCCAGGTGTTGTGCATCCTACTTGGCGTACGGTTCCATCGTAGCATATTCCTGTGTCCAACGACCTATGTATATATATGAGGCATGCTTTTTGAGTTACTTTGGTCTTTTTCGAGAATAATGCCGATGATTGAAATGTCGTGGCACACTATATGTGAATGTGTTGCGATGGGAATGTTCGCCTTGTGCTATGCACAGGTCCAGGTGTTGTGCATCCTACTTGGCGAACAGTTCCATCGTAGCATATTCCTATGTCGAACAACCTAGTTATATATGAGGCATGCTTTTTGAGTTTGATCTTTTTGATTTAGGAGTACTTTCTATAAGTGTATCTTCATATGCAAATTTAATTATATATGTTTTTTTCAATAATCGGTTAATTATTATTGTCAACTTATAGATGACGTGGTACGTCGTGTACAAGGGACGGGTTCCCGGAGTCTATGATGATTGGGAAGACTGCCGGAGACAGGTGCACCGTTTCAGCGGCAATAGCTACAAAGGGTACAACACTATGGCGGAGGCAGAAGCTAGATACACGCGCTATCTAGCGGGAGTTAGGACAAGGAACCGAATGAAGACCTACACCTTCGTCGCGGCGGTGATCATGCTTATCTTCTTTGGTTATTCATCCCGCGTTTGTGTCTATCTAGCTAGTTTAGATGTCTAGGCGAGCTTCCGAGCTCTAACTTGTTCGATCGACACATGTATTCGCATGTCACCAACTACTACTTTGTAACATGATCGAAACAATGTAATTAACTTAGACTATGTATTCATGTATGAGACTTATCTATATGTATTTGTTTCAATCTTGTTTTTCATATTGAGTATTTATATATATAATTGTATATCTTGTATCTGTGTGTGTATATCTGCTATAATATTCTATATAATCTGTATTGCATATAATGCCAAAATTAAAAAAACAAAAATACATCGTGGCACACATGGTCTACCTTCTGGCGCACTACACCTAAAGCGCACTATGGAAGTTTAGTGGCGCACTAGGTAGTGCGCCAGAAGATCCTGTGGCGCACCATCCCAAACTTCATGGCGCACTAGGAGGTGCGCTCGCCTATATCTACAACTGGCAAGTGGCGCGCCACGGTGCGCCCAGAGATAGCAGGCCGTGGCAGATGGCGCCTGCTAGTGCGCCACGGATGGGTATTTCGGGTGCGCCACTAACAGCCTGTTTCCTAGTAGTGCCACACTTGTAGATGCTAGTGCTAAGCATAAAACTTGATCAACTCTAGATGGGAATACTTTGTGGAAAATGGTTATGTAAACCTTAGAATGATGAGTCATTCTAATGAGATGTTTTGACATGTGTTTCCGAACACCAGATGATTTTGATGATGAAAATGTTGAGGCATGAGCTTTATCCCTTTATAAAACTGATGGTTGTCTGGATGCGATACCATTCCAATTTTACCGTACAACCACAATACCCGAAATTTGGGTAGGGCTTGATTGGAAACTTATAAACCTTAGTATGGGTTCCCTCACGGCCAAGGTGTGAGATGAGGCTACCTTGTGAAGATTGTCCACCTGTGCAGTACCCAAGATGACAGTTGGTCATGGTTGGGAAGCCAAACTCACAAGAGAGGAGCTTATACTAGGGCGTGTAATTGAAAGGTTAGGATTGATTATCCGCATACTGAGTATGGTGAATTCAGGATTTGTTCCTGACGAATGTATCGAATGTTGTGGTGAAAGTGTAAAATCTCTGCAGAGTGTCAAATTATTCGAATAGCCGCGTCCGCGGTTATCGACAGTTGTGTGGCCATACTGTTCCCCCGTCAGATGTTTTCAAATTGACTTGTGAAATGAATTGAGACTTTGACTTGACCACAACAGGGTTGTGATATGAATTACAAGTTCCCACTTAGGTGTTATAAAACTTCAACTAATTTCTTGCTTATGAACTTAGTAGAGGTAAATCTGGCTTTTTGCAAAACAACCCTAGAGCTTAGTGTCCTAATACAAAAACCCCCTTCACCTGTTAGTATTAGTTTGCGAGTACTTAAAGAGTACTCATGGCTTTGTCCCTGGCTATTCTCGTGGCCAGACTATGAAGAGGAGTATCAGGACGAAGGACCCTAGGAAGGTTATGACAACTAGGATCATCTCCCATCGTCAGCATTGCCTGTGACCCCGAAGATGGAGCTTCGCCTACGCTACAGTTATTATTACGTATTACGCTGCTTGAGTTGTATTAAGAACTGGATCATTCGATCCTTATTTGTGTAAGACCTTATGTATGGTTTTTAATGGATGATGTACTGTGGGATCCAAATCTGTTAGGATTGCGATGTATGGCATAACAGGCATCTGGAATTAAAAATCCGGGTGTTGACAGGAGAAGAGGCGAGGCAGGAGGGCATCCAGGGCGTCCACACCCCCCAGGCACGGGCTAGGGTTAGCCGTGCGGCTAGGGGGTGTGGCCCCCTGGTGGCTCCCATCCGTCTTGTATTCTGGCTCCGTGTTCCCCACGGTAAAATATTGACTTTGGCTTTTGTCCCATCCAATTCCGAGAATATTGATTTTCTGCCTTCCTGGAACCAAAAACAGAAGAAAACATGCAACTAGCACCATGGCATATTGTTAATAGGTTAGTACCAGAAAACATATGAAAACACCTCAAAGTGTAGACAAAGAAAAACAAAGTAGATACTAAACAATCATGGAACATAAAAAATTATAGATACGTTTCCGACGTATCAAGCATCCCCAAGCTTAACTCCTGCTCGTCCTCGAGTAGGTAAGCGATAAAAAGAATAATTTTTTAGGTGACATGCACCATCAAAATCAATATCAAACCATTTGCAAGCATTGTAAAATGGGATCAAAGAACTCTAAACATGAGCATGAAAGATGGAGTTCTAACAGTAAGACAAAGTAACTATGCATGCAACATGAAAGGTTACCAAAAAAGATCATGAATAAGAATGCATTGAAAGACGTTTGTTTGTTTCACATATAGAAAACATAGCATAGTGGCATTCAGCTTGTCCCTCATGTTGTAGAAAATAAATGCATAGGACATCTTCAAAGTTCATAGAGTGACTAGATACAAATAGCATAAGAATAAGCAATACACCAATATGCATCAATCAATGAGTTTTGGGACAATGAACATAGATATAAGAATGGCAACTATCCTCTCTTAAATGGTGCCTAAAGATAGAAGGTTGATACTCAATATAATAGTGGAAGAAAGGCCCTTCATAAAGGGAAGCAGGGATTTCAAGTTTCAAAAAGAGCTTCCAAAAATTATGGTACTTGTTACCTTTCAGCCCTCATTGCCCCTATCATAAGCATCTTGAAGTGATTAAGTTTAAAGTGAAAAAAACATGGAGTATATGCTTGACAAAGTATAAGTTGGCAATCTCATGTCCCTTGAATATGAGGGGCTCTCCTCATGCTACTCAAGTATAGTCACATGTAAGTTCTTGTCATAGTAAGTACATGTGTATCATAGAGAACCGCCAATAGGGTACCCCTTGCACATGATACATGAGCTATCCCATAATCAAAATGACAGGCAAGTAGACAATGAGCATCTCATCAATCTTCTTATTTACCATGTGAAAATGTTGCTTTTTTCTCTCTTTCCACTTTTCAATATGTCTCTTTTTTTATAAGAAAAAAGCTTCATAGATGTCATTATGGTGATGCTACAAGTTTCCACCATGATTAGGCATGGCTTAGGCTAGCGGCCCAGCTGTTTCTCTAACACACATACATAACTCCATGTACTTACAAGCTCCCCTTTTATTTCACACCGACGACATCCGCAAACAAAAGATCATGATATCAACTGGGTACAATGTACATGTGCAATGTTCAAAGCGTTCCCCATGACAACATGGTTCTTCTAATTCCCAACGTATAAGTGCAAGCATATACAACATAGATGACACAATGGTTCAAGTTTATTAGGGCAAGAAAAATAAAGTGTGCCATCAAGTTCGTTAGAGATTTAATCACTAAGTTTTCAGATAACAAAATACTTTCTAATTGGAAGATAGATAAAACAAGAATATACTTGGAATGGTGTAACACACCATGCATAGGAATTTATAGTGCACACTTTGGAATAACTTGGTTTACTGGGAGTTGGATGCATGAGTAGAGCTTACTCAATACAAGTGGAGGCTAGTAAAAGACTGGGAGCGACCAACTAAGAGAGCAATAATGGCCATAATCATGCAAAGCGACAAAACATTACTAATCAAAGCATAAAGTGGTACCACAAGTCAAGGACTAAATGATCATAGAGGCTAGGGTGACTTGTTTATAGTCATAACATGGTGTGAGCATGTTCCAAGTCAACCCAAACAAAGCATCAAAGGAGAATACCACAATACTATGCTTTTGTATGCTTAAACAACGCATGATTCCTTCAAGGCACATTAAGGAATCCTAATTGTTTGGAACAAGTCATGCTACAGCAATAATCACTAAGCATAAGGTCAAAACAACATCTAGCATGACATGATAAAGTCTAAGTCACAGTTAAAGCAAGCTCCTCTTGCACTATTCAAGCAAGGATTTTCTACTCCTCTCCAACACCAATCAACTTATTTGAAACAACACAGCGAGAACGGGGGTCCAAAGTACTTTATTTAATGAAACTAAGGAAACAAAAACCAAAAATGAAAACTAAGATGCTCCAAGAACAACACAACAGTGCATGAAACAATAAAAACGAAGTGTCTAGAAAGACCTGAGATTTTTTATTGATTAGCTTGCATTGGCTTGTCCTTCTTGGATTTCTACAATAGATTTTTTATTGATGAAGAAGGGGATGCATTGGGCATCGCCAAGCTTTGACGCTTGTACCTATTGAATATTTCTTGGGGTGACACGGGGTGGCTTCCCCAAGCTTGAGCTTTTGTCCATTCTTCATCTCATTACATCATTCTTTCTCTATACCTGAAAATTTTCCTTCATACAAAACTTCACACAATCTTCATTAGCATCATTAGTGTATTCAAAAGATAATAGACCCTTGGGGTTTAGTTTTAGAGAAGCCAAACTTTCACTAAAAACACAAGCTATTGTAGAAATTCCCTCAAAAAGATCAATTTCCCAAAAGGAACCCAAAAAGGAATCAATAAGAAGCAAATGCAAATAATGGCAGAAATTTGTCAAAACAGACCAGCAGGTAGAAATCAATTTTTTTGAAGACCTTGTGTTGCTCAAATCAAAAAGTATTGAACTAACGAAATTTAGATAACATACTGAGGGACTTATTCAGATAATATCAGCTCAAACCGACATACATAGATTTTTCAAGAATTTTTTACAGTGAAGCACAAAAATCTGTTTCGGGGCAGCAACTTCCCCAAATCTTACTTCTCTCTCATTAGAGGTTATTCTTGGCACAAAATCAAATAAAAAGGAGAAGGAGAGGTCATTACTGAAGTAATAACTTCCAAGACTCAATAAAACTTTTGGGTTATCTCCCAATAAGTACTTTTCTTTAACGCCTTTAAGTTAGGCATGATAGTCTGAGAAGATGCTCACGTAAGAAATATGAATTGAAGTAAAAGAGAGCATCAAGAAGAAAATCCAAAACACATTTAAGTCTAACCCACTTACTATGCATAGGAATCTTGTATGCAAATAAATTCACAAAGAACAAGGTAACAAGCATAGGAAGATAAAACAAGGGTAACTTCAAAACTTTCAGCACATAGAGAGGTGTTTCAGTACCATGAAAACTTCAACAACCATATTTTCCTCTCTCATTATAATTTTTAATAGCCTCATGAATAAACTCAACAATATAACTATCACATAAAGCATGCTTTTCATGATCTACAAGAACATACTTTTTATCAAGCTCAAAAACCTTCAAACCCACTTTTAACAATTTTATAACAAGAATAATGATCATTCAATATAGGACCATCATCTAGAGCTTTATCATAAACATTTTCTAAGCAAAACTCTTTAGTACCATGCATTTCGAAGTTTGGCACAAATATAGGATTATCATAGATAACAGGAGCATAACTATTATCACTAGTTTTACCCATAGCAAATATTTCAAAAGAATCCACATGAACATAACATTCATCCTCCTTTGGTAAGCATGGGGGACAATCAAATAATGTAAGAGGTAAAGAGTTACTCTCATTAGAAGGTAGGCATGGGTAGATCCATTCTTCCTTGAAAGAACATGTTGGGCCCCATGTGTGGTTTTGGTAATTAATGACAATCTTTATGGACTAATGTGTGTATTAAGTTATACTTGTAGGATTTGTCCATTGGCATCGCTTGGAGCATGTGTTGGCTTCAAGGTTGATGAAATGCAATGAAGATATGCTGGGGCAAGCTCAATATGCGAGGTCGATGATGAGGAATTAAGAAAGGCGTTCCATCTTGAGAAGGTCAAGATCGTCTACATCGAGCTCAAGTGGAATGCTCAAGGCAAAGGTATAATCTTGATAGGTTTTCCCTTTTGCCGGTCTCACATTGTGTGTGTGAGACCGGGTTTAGGATAGATAGCCGTACTATCAAGAGGGGCTCTCGTATGAGTAATTCAGTCACATCATTCGGAGAGAGCTCAAACCTTTGCATACTTGCATCATCGTATTTGGTTGTTATTTGGTATTATCCATGTGAGGATATAGAGCTTGTGGTAATCTCCATAACAAGCTCCTGTTCATCAAAATCGGATCTCCCATTTGTATCCTGTTGCGATTTTGATTTATGCGGCTTTTCGGTTTCTCACCAAGTGAGGTATATCACATAATTCTACTTGATACTTTCTCACTTGGTGATAATCAATATTTCCACTTTTTATTGGGAAGCTGTAATGTTCCCAACCTTTAATAAGGTAGAGATCGCTGCCCACCCTGCTGCTGCCGCATGTACATGCTTGCTGTCGCTTGCCCACTTCACTGCGGCATGCATGCGGGCTGCATGCGCTGTGATCTCGTTGCTGCATCTTGCTGCCAGCCTTCTTCCGCTCAGCCCTGGCGATGCATTGACACACTCGCCCCTCTGGCCCCACCTCTCGCATCCTTTGCTCGCTCGCTGGCGTTTTTGATTTACGTCTGGTAGTACCGGTCCGATCCGATACTACCGTTCCGTCCAGAAAAATTGCCCCAACGGGCAGAATCAGCCCCTCTATTTAAATAGCTTTGCCCCATTATCATTTAGGTGTATTCCTTCCTCCTTTTCTTGCCCAAGCTTTGCCCCCATTTGCTCTACTCTTTAATCTTGATTTCTACACACCCCTCCATTGATTCTTGCAAATATTTGAGGGGTTGTTGGAGGAGATCTAGATCTATGTTTTGACCAAACCAAAACATCTCTTTGTGAGTGTATTTTTGCGGATCTAGATTTTGGGGGCTTTTGTGTCTATCTTTGATTTCTCTTCTCTTGTTCCCCCAATAGCTTTGGTAGCTTTGTTGGAACTTGAGAGTGAGGGATTTGAGCATCTTTGTGGTGTTCTTGACATTTGCATTTGGTGCATCGGTTTGAGTTCTCCTCGGAGGATTTGGTTTGAATTGCTCATTGGAGCGTGTCCCTCTTGGGTTCTTGGAACCCTAGATGGTTTTGTGGCCTTGGTGGCATTTGTTGAGGCCTTTTGTGGCGCTTGTTGGGAGCCTCCAATTAAGTTGTGTAGTTGTGCCCCAACCTTGTGAGAGGTTCCGGTTGCCACCGACAAGTGCACCGATAGTGGAAGCGTGGATCGATCCCATTGGGGTGAGATTCACCGGAAAATAAGGGAGGCCTTTTGTGGCGTTGATGGTTTGATACCACCCCCTCTCCAAACGAGACGTACTCCATGTTGGGAGGAACTCGGTAAAATATCGGTGTCCCCGCGTGCCTCGGTTATCTCTATACCCGAGCTCTTTACTTATGCACTTTACATTGTGATAGCCTTCGTGCTTGAAGTACTATATATCTTGCTATCACTTTGTTGCTTGTATTTCTTAGCATAAGTTTTTTGTGCACATAGGTAAACCTTAGTTGTTTCTAGGTTGTGCTTTACAAAGTAAACACTAGTTTTATTCCGCCTTTGTTGAGCCACTCTAGGAAAAAATTTAATCGCCTATTCACCCCCCCTCTAGGCGACATCCGTATCCTTTCAATTGGTATCAGAGCCCGGTCTCTCATTTGAGGCTTCACCGCCTTGAGAGTAAAGATGTCGGCTAGAGGATTAGTGCATAATGACATGTTCATATTCGATGGCACAAATTATGATATATGGAAAAATCGCATGCTCATTCATTTTTGGGACATGGACCCAAATTTGGAGCGTATTGTAGATATAGGTTTTTCTCCTCCTATGGATTTCAAAAATCTATCTTGTGAGGATGAGAAAAACTTATATCTCGATGCTCAAGCTTCTAATGTGCTTGTTAATGCTTTGAGCTATGTAGTTACATCTTCAATCATTCCTTTTTGGAGCGCTCATGAGTTATGGACAAAACTTCAAGATAAATATGTTGTGTCCAACATTATTGAGGATGATTGTGTTGCTTCCACTTCCGGTCGAGATGAGTTCTCATCCTCTACCACTTCAGCAACATGTGACTTTTCACAAGGTAATGATATGGTGAGTGGTGATAGAAATTGCAATTTGGATAGTGTGCTTACTATTTGTAATCCCTCATCTCTATCTAGTTGCAATCATCTATATTTGGACTTTAACACTTATAGAACTACAAACTCCTTACATGCTTGTGTTAATAGTCCTTGCATATCATGTAGAAATGACTTGAATAAATCTCATGATGATATGCTTGTGTTGTCTTGTTGCCATGATAAATATGCTTCCATTTCCTCTAGTGCTTGTGTTGCTAACCATGTAGAGGAAACCAAAGATTCTATGGGCCAAGACATGGTTTTGAATGAAGCCACAAATGCAATCTCATCTTCACCTTCTTCCGGTACCCACCTATGCCTTATGGCTAGGGATTCTAAGGTAACCCCTACTTTGGAACCCATTACCTCTTGTGATGAGGAGGATGTGGATAATGTGTAAGAAGAGCTTGATATTGATGATTTATATGAGAAGGGTGAGATTGTTTATCGTGCCCTTGTTAAAAAGGATATTGCTTGCTCTAACTTTGTTGAAGTCTTGGACTTTGCTATTAAGAGAAAAGAACATATTGATAAGTTAGAAACACAAATTGAGGTGCATGATAACAACGTTGATAAAATGTGTAGTCTTGAGAGTGAGTATGCTAATATAATTGCAAACCTAAATAAAGCTCTTGAAGAGGAACAAACCACCAAGGAATCTCTTGAGGAGACCTTTGCTTTAGAGATATCTAGAGTAAAGGAATCTCATGATAGAGATCTTGAGGTGGAAAGTGATCTCAAACATAAAAATGATGAGACTCAAGTTGCTTATGCTAAACTTGTTGAGGATTTTGAGAACCTCAAAAATGGCTCTAGGGTCATAAAGGGTGAGCTCATCAAACTCACCGAGTCACATGAGCAACTTAAAGCTTCATATTCAAAAGATCTTGCCAAGTTGCCCTCACCTCTCGCTAATAAGGATGATTCTTGTGCTACTAACTCTATTTCTTGTGAAGCATCTATTTTGGAGGAGAATGTTGAGCTAAAGGCTCAACTTGTGTTGTTAACTAGTGTAACTACCTCGGTGAATTACGCTCCTAGATACAAGCCTGGATGAGCGGAAATGGTTGAAATAGTACGGTGGGGCCCAAATGCCACTCACGGGTAGACCTTTCGGCCGTCCCAACCATTTCCAGTCATCGGGACAAGTACGGGCGGCGTAATCGGCAGGCGAAGGGATCAACTACATACACAAATGAGTATGTATGCAAGCCACCATACAATAGTACATCAGAGCCATTCCATCTAAAAAGAAAGGAAATATAGCAACGCCATACGGCAAGGTTCAAATGTCCTAGATAGATATAATAGTTTAGGATATTTCCTCATACATCACACATCAGAGTGTCAGGCGGAAGCGGCAAACAAGATCCGAGTACGGATAAGAAGTAAATCGGAATAAGATGCCCCATAAATAAGCACATCCCGCCCACAGATCTCACGGATCCCCGTTCCCGGAATCTCTACACCGAACGATCGTTGCCCACATCATTAGCCTCCTCCACCCAGTATCCATCTTGCGAGTGTACCTGTTCATCTGAACCAATAATTTATCGTGTGAGACCCTAGGGGTACTCAGCAAGTCTTTATGCCTCTAAAGGGGACACAACCTGGGGTGACGCAATTGCAGCAAAAGATAAACCCTAACAGTTCTATAGATACTCGCTAACCATCCGCCTAACCAAATATAGACAAATGTCCGTGAATTATTGACAACAGTTATAACAGCAATACCATCAGATCCATCCTCCTCCTCGCTTACCAACGAGGAAGCGGACGAACAACCCCCCATCCGTTGGCAATTTTATTAACCATTCCATGAGTGTTGCACTAATTACTAGTCAGCTACTTAGTCAAATTAAAAGCGGTACTTTAGTTATGCTTGTCTATGATCGAGAAACTGTGCTTCAAGTCGTCCATAACCACGGACACGGCTTTCAGAAAGTTTTACCCTGCAGGGGTGCACAAATAGCAACACACACTCGATCAACCTCGGAAAAACCAAATCAAAACCCAACGAGGCCTTCACGACAAAGCAATCACAGGATTCAGAAATATTTCAGGGGGCCACCCCATTGAGTAGACCCGCAACAAAGTTAGTGACTCGAGACGGACTCAAGGTTTGCGACAATGGTCAGAACGACCGGGAACCCGAAGTGTGACTGGGCTTGTCGATACCGCGAAAACACTCCGCTTACCTAACAGATAAGCAGTGCTCCTCGCACAATCTTAATAAAGCGAGAAAGCATGGCATAAGTACAGGATAGTAACAAAACCTCAAACTAGTTTGTGGCCCCAAGAAATAAGACGGAATCAAGCTCTGCTGTGGGGGTCCCATAAGCCTCCCGGATGTGGATAGCGAATAATCAAGGAACAGGAATCAAGTACTGGGTCCCACGGACACAAGTGAGCAGGAAAACCAAATCGCAGATATTGCTCACCGTGCCACTTTCATTAGTTATCCCATTACTACTCGTTAAGTTGTTTAGGTACCTCGTTATCCATCGACTCTCACATACCCTACACATGTTCTCTCGACTCGCATGGCTCAAACAACTCCTGTAGTAGTGGCTCATGGGATGGAGGAACAAGCTTCGGTGGGGTTTAAAAGTAAAGGTTATGCAATACTTGGGATTCAGTTTAATGCAATCGCGACTCAATGATGCAAGAACAAGATAGAGGCAATAGGTACTGTATGTATGCAAGCATGTGGTAGTGCTTGCCTGTCAGCTCAGTTGAAGCGAGAGACGGATCTGGGTAGTGCTCCTGGTTTTCTTGATATATCCCCTGCTCAGTGTCTATTCGAAGAAGAACCAAACAAACAAGGGCCAACATAAATAAAGTGCACAAGAATATGAATAAAATGCAACAAGCAAACAATCATGCCATGATGAATGATGCACAAGTTGCATGGCAATAATGTAGCATGGCATGGGTGTGGTGTAGAATACAAGAAATAAACATTTTATTGAGTTTTGGCCACATTTTATCCTCATAATAGTTGCTGTATACTATATATTTATATGATGCATGCTGCAATTTAAGTCATGGATAGCATAAACAGAAAGGTCTCGTCGAGCTAATCATTATAGACATATCATTTGTTAAATTCGGAGTTATAAAACAAAAGTTATTAATTAATTAAGTCAAGGGGCATTTTATGTAATTTTACTCAACTTAGAAAATAAAGTGCTCAATTGATATTGTGGATAGCATATTTGAATTCGTCACATTTTTCTGATTCAAATACATATTTGGATTTATAAATTAAAAGTTATTAAAAACAGAATTTGAATTTGAATTTAAATCGAATTTGAAAAGATTTGATTAAAACAGAAAAGCACCAAAACTTTTGTGACTCAGCCTGAGCTAGCCCCAACCGCAGACAGATGGGCCCGGTCAGGAACGGGGCCACCTGCGTGCGCGCCCAGCCCGGACGCGACACGTGGGCGAGCCGAGGACGGCGGGTTGGGAACCGGCAAAACAAGGGGGTCTCTTTGCAAAACGCACATAGCGGCTGGCACGTGGGGCCGCAGGGGCTGCGGGTTCGGGCGGGAAAAAAGGCAGGGGCCTAACTGAGAAAGCGTCGGCGGCTGCTGCTGTCTGCAGACGAACGCGGTGCGGCGGCGGATCCGCCTTTCGACGATGATGGACGCAACGGCGAAACTCGCCAAGCCGCAAAAAGGAAAATGGAGAGGAACAACGGGCTACACTTTTGTTTAACAATCTAGCGCGGAGGAGGACTGCAGTGCGCGGGGCAAGGCGAGAGGGGGCCAAGCTGGCAGGCTGCGACCGACGGTGATCATGGGCGTGCACGCTGGTGTTCGCCCGGCGACGATGCAAGAAGCGAGGGAAAGGGAGATGATGTCCGGGAGGGAGGAGATGCTCACGTGAGTGAGCCCGCGAAGCCGTGGCAATAGGGGTGGCGTGGATCGGCGAGGAGGCAGCAGGCCGGAGGCGTCCTGGCGGTCACGGACACGGCGGCGGCAGGGCTTCTCCGGCGAACTTCGGGGGCGATCTCCGGTACAGAGCGATGCAGGGGATCAAGATGGACCTACTGGACGCCTTGGACAACCTCTAGCACAGCTCCACCCGCCCTCCTTCTGGCCTGGCCGATCTAGGGCTTAGAGGGACATGGGGAGGCCATGGCCCTGCTTGGGGAAGGAGGAAGGAGGGGGAGGGGTTCCTGGGTCTCAGATCTCGAGCTGGGGTCGGGGTTAGGTGATGAAGGGAGGGGAGAGGCACATGGGTGGTGGCCACCTTTATGCCAAAGAGAGGAGGACGGGGCTCGGTTAGGGCTTCTCTCTTGCCTCCTTCTTTTGTCTTGTAGCTTAGAGAGGGAAGAGAGGGACCAAGGGGAGGTAAGATCGTGGGCTGGAGGCAGGCTCGGGCTGGTGGGGCCTGCTAGCAGGGAGAGGGAGGAGAGAAGAGAGGAGGCTTGGGTTGGAGCTCTAGGGTAGGAGGGATGGGGTGGTTGGTAGCTAGGGTCGGGGAGGGTAGCTAGGTGGTCATGCATGGTAGAGAGAGGAGAGAGGGAGAGAAGGGGTAGGGGTTTTAGGGTAGGATGGCCTCGGGTAGGGTTTGAGTTAGGGTTGGGGAGAAGAGAGGTGAGGTGAGAAGGAGATGGGTGTAACTAGGTTAGATGGGGGTGTGGTTTAGGGAGAAAAGTAAAGAGAGAGGGGAGAGAGAGATGAGGGTGAGGTTTAAAGGTGGTGAGGTTTAAGCATGACCCAAACACAAGACCAAGATGATGGGGTTTTGAATCAGAGAGAAGAGAAGCTCACAAAAGAAAGGATCCACTCAAAACCAAAGAAAACCACAAGGAGGGAGAATGGTGGTGCTCTGCATGGCCCATGCAGAAACATTAAGTGCCCTGTTTTAATCTTGTGAAAACAGAATAATTGATCATGGCATCTGTGCTTATGCATTCCCCATATGGAATAAAGGCCAAGCAAAAGAATTTGAAATTGGATCCACCCAACCCACATGAGCTAGCAACAAAAATCCAAAGAAAAGAATTACAAGCTCATGGGGTGGAATGGTGGAAGAATAAGGTGGTGTCAAAGAAAAGGTGGTGGGGTTGAATAAAAGATATGCCCCCAACTCAACTTGGGCATTTAACAATATATCAAGAACCAAATACAATATCAAGAGGCAAATACAAATAATAATGCAAATGAGATAAGAACCAAAACAAAAAGGGTTTTTGTATGATGCTCAAATGCAAGGTGTCATGATGACATGAGCATGATATCATGATGATGCAACAATTATATGTAGGAAGTAGCCATTATATTACTAAACCCAGTAGCATTACAGTTGTTAGACAAATGGGATGCTACAACTCTCCCCCACTAAACAGGAATCTCGCCCCGAGATTCTAGGAAGAAGAAGAAGACACAAAGAGGGTAGGATAGTTGGCACGGAGTTCATCTTCACGCTCCCAAGTGGCTTCATCAACAGAATGGTGCGACCACTGCACCTTGCAGAACTTGATGGACTTGTTGTGAGTCCTTCTTTCTGCGGTCTCAAGGATTTTTGTGGGGTGTTCTTGATAAGACAGGTCTTCTTGGAGATCGATTAGCTCATGATCCACGGTCCTGCCGGGATCCTTGAAGCACTTCTTGAGTTGAGAGATGTGGAAAACATCATGGACTTTGAGTTTTTCCGGGAGCTCAAGAGCATAAGAAACTTCTCCTCTTCTTCCACGAATTTTGAAAGGACCGATGTATCTAGGAGCTTTCCTTTGATACCAAAGCGGTGTGTGCCTCTCATGGAGTGACACGAAGGTAAACGAGATCACCAGGGCATACACCATGTCCGTGCTTCTGTCATAATTGCTCTTCCGGCGACTTTGAGCAATCTTCGTGTTCTCAAGAATGATATGCACCTTCTCCTCCGCTTGAGTTACAATGTCGTGGCCAAACCAAATTCTTTCTCCCGCACCGACCAACCAATCGGAGTTTTGCACTTGCGCCATAGAGAGCCTCAAATGGTGCCATCTTCGACTTTTCTCGAAGCTGTTGTAAGAGAATTCAGCATAAGGAAGACATTCTTCCCACTTCATGCCAAAAGAGATGACGCAAGCACGAATCATATCCTCCGTAATCTGATTGATCCTTTCAACTTGTCCTTGCGATCGAGGGTGGTAAGTCTTTGAAGTTCAACTTTGTTCCCAAAGCATTTTGGAAACTTTCCCAGAACTTGGAAGTGAAGATGCTCCCACGGTCTGAACTGATCTCAAGCGGAACCCCATATAGAGAAACAATTATGTTGATATAGAGCTCAGCCAACTGAATTCCAGAAATTGTTTCCTTGACGGGGAAGAAATGAACAACTTTAGAGAGCCTGTCGATGACAACAAATATTGCATTGTTGCCCTTCTGCGACCTTGGAAAACAAGTGATGAAATCCATCTCTACTTTCTCCCATTTCCATTCCGGGGGTTTCAATGGCTGTAGAAGACCGAAAGGTTTCTGATGGACAGCTTTCACTCTGGCGGACATCACACTCGAGACATACTTGGCACAATATCGCTTCAACCCGGCCACCAATATTGTGTTTTCAAGTCCATGTACATCTTTGTGCCGCTGTGGTGGATAGATAGAAGAATCGCGTGCGCCTTGAGAACTTGCTCTCTCAAACCCGGGTAGTTTGGAACAAACATCCGGTGTTCAAAGAAAAGCGTGCCTTGATCATCGACGTGGAAGGACTCATACTTCGGAAGCTGAAGTTTGGAGATGATCTTTTTGGTGTGTGGATCACCAAGCTGACGAGAGCGAATCTTTTCTTCCAAGAGAGGAGTAGCCAGAAGGTTCAGGAGATGCCCTTGTTCCACAATTTCCAGGTTGAGCTAACGGAATTCCTCGCACAAGAGAGGCTGTTGTTCTTCCATCATGAGGTTGTTGACATAAGCTTTGCGGCTGAGGGCATCGACCATGACATTAGCTTTGCCCGGAGTGTAGTTGATGGTCAAATCAAAATCATTGATTGCTTCAATCCATCTCCTCTGCCGAAGGTTGAGATCAGGCTGCGTGAAGATATACTTCAAACTCTTGTGGTCAGAAAAGATCTCACAACGGTTGCCAAGCAAGTAGTGCCTCCATAGCTTCAAAGCAAAGACAACTGCTGCGAGCTCGAGGTCATGTGTGGGATAGTTGATCTCATGCGTCTTCAACTGTCGAGAGGCATAAGAAACCACTTGTTTTTCTTGCATAAGGACCGCACCCAATCCTTGCAAAGAGGAGTCACATAATATCTGGAAAGGCTTAGATGTATCCGGAGGAACCAAGACTGGTGTGGAAGTGAGCTTCTCTTTGAGTGTCTCAAAGCTTGCTTGACATGCAGGAGTCCAAAGGTATTTCTTTCCTTTCTTGAGGAGATCGGTAAGAGGCTTCGCTATCTTCAAAAGTTACGAACGGGACGGCAATAACTAGCCAAACCAAGGAAACTCCGCACTTCTTTGACATTAACAGGAGGAAGCCATTCAACAATTGTCTTCACAGTTTCTGGGTTGACTGCAATGCCCTTGGCAGAGATAACGTGACCAAGATAGGTTACTTGAGGCAGCCAAAACTCACACTTGGAGAACTTTGCGTACAAGCAGTTCTCACGAATCTTGTTTAGGACACACCGAAGGTGTTCTTCATGCTCTTCCTTTGACTTAGAATAGACTAGGATGTCATCCAGATAGACCACAACGAACTTATCGAGATACTCCATGAAAACCGAGTTCATAAGCCTCGAGAAGGTAGCAGGTGCGTTGGTGAGACCGAAAGACATGACCGTGTACTCATACAGGCCATAGCGGGTGGTGAAAGATGTTTTAGGAACATCTTCCTTGCGAATCTTGATTTGGTGATAACCACTTCTCAAGTCAAGCTTAGAGAACACCACAGCTCCAGCTAGCTGATCGAAGAGATCATTAATCCGCGGAAGGGGATATTTGTTCTTGATGGTTTTAGCATTGAGAACCCGATAATCCACACAAAGTCTATCGGTCCTGTCTCGCTTCTTCACAAAGATTGTTGGGCTACCCCAAGAAGAAGTATTGTGTTGAATGAAACCCAACTTCTCTTGTTCATCAAGCTGACGTTTGAGTTCAGCCAACTCAGCAGGACCCATTTTATAAGGCCGCTTGGAGATAGGAGCCGTTCCAGGTTCAAGCTCAATTACAAACTCAACCTCACGATCCGGAGGCATACCCGGCAACTCTTCAGGAAAGACATCTGGGAACTCACAGACCACCGGAACACTATGAATAGCTTCCATAGCATCATCATTCAGAGCCTCCAAAGAGAAAAGCTGGATAGCAGGAGTCAAACTTGGAGAGAAGACTATATGGACTTCAGGAATCTTCAGAGAAATCGAGCGTTCAGCATAATTAATCACAGCTGCATTTGCTGTCTACCAATCCATGCCCAAGATGACATCAATGTCAGAACTGCCCAGGACAATTAAGGATGCCGAGAACGAAGAGCCACCAATCTCAATTTGATTGCCATGGCTGATTTTAGAAGCTGCCATTGTTGCTCCAGGAGAAAGGACCATTAACCGCTTGAGGAGAGGAACCAATGCTAACCCATTCTCATATGCAAACTTGATAGAAACAAAAGAATGCGATGCACCAGAATCAAACAAAACTCGTGCAGGAACTGAGTTAACGGATAGCATACCCATCACAACTCCAGGTGCATGCTCAGCTTGAGCGGCGTTGACATAGTTGGCACGAGCAACAGTAGACCCGGGCTTAGTGTTGATGTTGAGAGCCCGAGGTGGTGGTGCACGAACCAAAGGAGAGCTTGCCGCAGATCTTGGCGGGGGTGGAGGAAGAGCTTTCTTTTTCAACGGACAGTTCCAGTTTAGATGTCCAGAGTCTCCACACGTGAAACAAGCACCAGGTGGACGTGGAGCAACGTAGCCAGGGACTCCGCCAGGCGCTCCAGGGTAGTGGTTATTGTAGCCCCTGGGAGCAGCAGTGAGGAAGTTTGGTGGCCTTGCCGCGTAGCTTGCAGGTCTTGGTGGAGCCGGGAGTGACGGGGTGTTAGGAACCCGCACGCCGCTTAGAAGGAGCGACATAGTCAAGAGCTTGGTGCATCACGGTTGTGTTTCTTTGACTCCTCAAACACTTGCCTACTTGCTTCCTCCTGCAGAGCT
This sequence comes from Avena longiglumis, assembly GCA_030063025.1. Lineage (NCBI taxonomy): Eukaryota > Viridiplantae > Streptophyta > Magnoliopsida > Poales > Poaceae > Avena > Avena longiglumis. The sequence continues at coordinate 339,969,749 of CP125978.1, read as the reverse complement.
GTATGCTGAAGTTCCAGAAAATATGCCGGCCTTGCATGTGTGATTGCATATTTGATCGATGCATTGAGCCCTTGGAACCTCTTTGCTTCTTCTTGTCATCAGATATCTCATCGCCACCATAACGAGAAAGATTCATGAAATTCCTGATGTAGGTGTTGACATTATCATTTCCCTGCTTGAGGTTGAGAAACACTTCCTTCATCCTTTCCATGACAATTCGACAGATATCGCTCTTTGAACGCTCCAAAGGAACTGCTCCCAAGTAGGCTGAAAACCAACACAGTTTGCCTTCAGGTAATTCTCCCACCAGAGAGCTGCATCCCCCTTCAGAAGGTGAGTAGCACACTTTACCCACTCTTGCTCAGGAACATCAGCAGTCTCGAGTAGCCTTGACATCTCACGCAACCAATCATACGCATCCAGTGGTTGATCAGAAACATCAAATTGGCGAGGGTTGAACTTCAGGAAGCTTTTGATGTCTCCTCGCTTGGGAGGTGGAGGTAGTGGAGCAAACTCATTCCTCCGAACACTTTCCTCAAAGCGCTGCTGGTTCTGCTGCATTGCTGCCAAGGCATTGGCGATGTTTGACAACGCGGAACCCAGTTCAGGTGGTATGTCCTCATCAGAACGGCGTGGTGGAGCCATCCTGTGATTGATATAAAACACAAGTCAGTACTATAATGGAGAATAATAATAATCCAAAATAGTACCAAGATGGAATTAACCAAGATTAAAGGATACAATTTACTAAGATGATATTAAAATATCAACAAAGTTCAAAGCACCTAGAAGATATTAAGCATATCGCACACGACTGAAAAGGAGTGTGGTACACAGATATATCCAAGAAAATTTTTCCACAAATTTCGGCATTAAAATACCAATAGATGCGCAAAATTACTTAACGAATCAAGATTAGTGACTCTACCAATTCAATATACAAAAGCGAATGATAAGAGTAGTGGTATGGTCGCGACTCCATCCCGCACTCAAATCATTACTCCACACATGAATAAGTGGAACACATATCCTAACCCCTTCTTCTCACGTTGAACCTAAAGATTAGTAACTACGGAAACGAACACCCCAAACAAGATAACATCGGATAACAAAGAGTAAGACAGATCGCGTCGGTTTGCAAAAGCCTGTCGGTATGGAATGTACCAACAGTTGATAACCAAAGGCTGATTAGATAACAACTTGGATGCAACAGATAGACAAGGAATTACACACACACACACACACAACCTATGGTACTACGAAAACCCAGAACACGTGAATCCTAGTTTGATATTTTAAGAAGAGGATTGAAAACGTTACACTTCCTTACCAGAAAAGGGTGGGTGGGTGGGTAAGAAGAAAAATGGAAGCAGTCCTACTCTCACGTTTTGTTTTTCCTAGTATACATAACTACCAAAAATATTTGCTAGACTGACAACGACCATTTGGCTGAGACCCTGAAGGGCGAGATGGCTCTGATACCAATTGTAACTACCTCGGTGAATTACGCTCCTAGATACAAGCCTGGATGAGCGGAAATGGTTGAAATAGTACGGTGGGGCCCAAATGCCACTCACGGGTAGACCTTTCGGCCGTCCCAACCATTTCCAGTCATCGGGACAAATGTACGGCGGCGAATCGGCGAAGGGATCAACTACATACACAAATGAGTATGTATGCAAGCCACCATACAATAGTACATCAGAGCCATTCCATCTAAAAAGAAAGTAAATATAGCAACGCCATACGGCAAGATTCAAATGTCCTAGATAGATATAATAGTTTAGGATATTTCCTCATAAATCACACATCAGAGTGTCAGGCGGAAGCGGCAAACAAGATCCGAGTATGGATAAGAAGCAAATCGACATAAGATGCCCCATAAATAAGCACATCCCGCCCACAGATCTCACGGATCCCCGTTCCCGGAATCTCTACACCGAACGATCGTTGCCCACATCATCAGCCTCCTCCACCTAGTATCCATCTTGCGAGTGTACCTGTTCATCTGAACCAATAATTTATCGTGTGAGACCCTAGGGTTACTCAGCAAGTCTTTATGCCTATAAAGGGGACACAACCTGGGGTGACGCAATTGCAGCAAAAGATAAACCCTAACAGTTCTATAGATACTCGCTAACCATCCGCCTAACCAAAGATAGACGAATGTCCGTGAATTATTGACAACAGTTATAACAGCAATACCATCAGATCCATCCTCCTCCTCGCTTACCAACGAGGAAGCGGACGAACAACCCCCCATCCGTTGGCAATTTTATTGACCATTCCATGAGTGTTGCACTAATTACTAGTCAGCTACTTAGTAAAATTAAAAGCGGTACTTTAGTTATGCTTGTCTATGATCGAGAAACTGTGCTCCAAGTCGTCCATAACCGCGGACACGGCTTTCAGAAAGTTTTACCCTGCAGGGGTGCACAAATAGCAACACACACTCGATCAACCTCGGAAAAACCAAATCAAAGCCCAACGAGGCCTTCACGACAAAGCAATCACAGGATTCAGAAATATTTCAGGGGGCCACCCCATTGAGTAGACCCGCAACAAAGTTAGATGACTCCGAGACGGACTCAAGGTTTGCGACAATGGCTGTAAACGACCGGGAACCCGAAAGTGTGACTGGGCTTGTCGATACCGCGAAAACACTCCGCTTACCTAAAAAGTACAGTGTGCTACTCGCACAATCTTAATAAAGCAGTAAAGCATGGCATAAGTACAGGATAGTAACAAAACCTCAAACTAGTTTGTGGCCCCAAGAAATAAGACGGAATCAAGCTATGGCTCAGGGGGGGTCCCATAAGCCTCCCGGATGTGGATAGCGCGAATAATCAAGGAACAGGAATCAAGTACTCGGGGTCCTACGGGACACAAGTGAGAAGGAAAAACCAAATAGCAGATATTGCTCACCGGTGCCACTTTCATTAGTTATCCCATTACTACTCGTGTTAAGTTGTTTAGGTACCTCGTTATCCATCGACTCTCACATACCCTACACATGTCGTTCTACGACTCGCATGTCTCAAACAACTCCTAGTAGTGGCTCATGGGATGGAGGAACAAGCTTCGTGGGGTTTAAAAGTAAAGGTTATGCAATACTTGGGATTCAGTTTAATGCAATCGCGACTCAATGATGCAAGAACAAGATAGAGGCAAGGTAATTGTATGTATGCAAGCATGTGGTAGTTCTTGCTGTCACCGATTGAAGCGAGACGGATCGGTAGTGCTCCTGGTTTTCTTGATATATCCCCGCCAAAGGTCTATTCGAAGAAGAACCAAACAAACAAGGGCCAACATAAATAAAGTGCACAAGCATATGAATAAAATGCGACAAGCAAACAATCATGCCATGATGAATGATGCACAAGTTGCATGGCAATAATGTAGCATGGCATGGGTGTGGTGTAGAATACAAGAAATAAACATTTTATTGAGTTTTGGCCACATTTTATCCTCATAATAGTTGCTGTATACTATATATTTATATGATGCATGCTGCAATTTAAGTCATGGATAGCATAAATAGAAAGGTCTCGTCGAGCTGATCATTATAGACATATCATTTGTTAAATTCGGAGTTATAAAACAAAAGTTATTAATTAATTAAGTCAAGGGGCATTTTATGTAATTTTACTCAACATAGAAAATAAAGTGATCAATTGACATTGTGGATAGCATATTTGAATTCCTCACATTTTTCTGATTCAAATACATATATTATTTGTATTATTTGGATTTATAAATTAAAAGTTATTAAAAACAGAATTTGAATTTGAATTTAAATCGAATTTGAAAAGATTTGATTAAAACAGAAAAGCACCGAAACTTTTGTGACTCAGCCTGAGCTAGCCCCAACCGCAGATGATGGGCCTTCCGAGAACGGGCCACTACGCGCCCAGCCCGGACGCGACACGTGGGCGAGCCTAGGACGGCGGGTTGGGAACCGGCAAAACAAGGGGGTCTCTTTGCAAAACGCACATAGCGGCTGCCACGTGGGGCCGCAGGGGCTGCGGGTTCGGGCGGGAAAAAAGGCAGGGGCCTAACTGAGAAAGCGTCGGCGGCTGCCGTCGTTCGCAGCAGTGCGGCAGCGACGGATCCGGTCGTCTTTCGACGACGATGGCGACGCAACGGCGGCGAAACTCGCCAAGCCGCAAAAAGGAAAAATGGAGAGGGAACAACGGGCTACACTTTTTGTTTAACAATCTAGCACGGAGGAGGACTGCAGCCAAGGCAAGCGAGAAATGAGGGGGCAAGCATTGCGACCGACGGTGACATGGCGCGCGTGCACGCGGGGTGTTCGACGCCGCCCGGCGGCGATGCAAGAAGCGAGGGGAAGGGAGATGATGTCCAGGAGGGAGGAGATGCTCACGTGAGTGCGCCCGCGAAGCCGTGGCAGCAGGGGTGGCGTGGATCGGCGAGGAGGCAGCAGGCCGGAGGCGTCCTGGCGGTCACGGACACGGCGGCGGCGGGGCTTCTCCGGCGAACTTCGGGGGCGACCTCCGGTACAGCGCGATGCAGGGGATCGAGATGGACCTACTGGACGCCTTGGACACCCTCTAGCACGGCTCCACCCGCCCTCCTTTTGGCCTGGCCGATCTAGGGCTTAGAGGGACATGGGGAGGCCATGGCCCTGCTTGGGGAAGGAGGAAGGAGGGGGAGGGGTTCCTGGGTCTCAGATCTCGAGCTGGGGTCGGGGTTAGGTGATGAAGGGAGGGGAGAGGCACATGGGTGGTGGCCACCTTTATGCCAAAGAGAGGAGGAGGGGGCTCGGTTAGGGCTTCTCTCTTGCCTCCTTCTTTTGTCTTGTAGCTTAGAGAGGGAAGAGAGGGACCAGGGGGAGGGAAGCTCGTGGGCTGGAGGTAGGCTCGGGCTGGTGGGGCCTGCTAGCAGGGAGAGGGAGGTGAGAAGAGAGGAGGCTTGGGTTGGAGCTCTAGGGTAGGAGGGATGGGGTGGTTGGTAGCTAGGGTCGGGGAGGGTAGCTAGGTGGTCATGCATGGTAGAGAGAGGAGAGAGGGAGAGAAGGGGTAGGGGTTTTAGGGTAGGATGGCCTCGGGTAGGGTTTGAGTTAGGGTTGGGGAGAAGAGAGGTGAGGTGAGAAGGAGATGGGTGTAACTAGGTTAGATGGGGGTGTGGTTCAGGGAGAAAAGTAAAGAGAGAGGGGAGAGAGAGATGAGGGTGAGGTTTAAAGGTGGTGAGGTTTAAGCATGACCCAAACACAAGACCAAGATGATGGGGTTTTGAATCAGAGAGAAGAGAATCTCACAAAAGAAAAGGATCCACTCAAAACCAAAGAAAACCACATGGAGGGAGAATGGTGGTGCTCTGCATGGCCCATGAAGAAACATTAAGTGCCCTGTTTTAATCTTGTGAAAACAGAATAATTGATCATGGCATCTGTGCTTATGCATTCCCCATATGGAATAAAGGCCAAGCAAAAGAATTTGAAATTGGATCCACCCAACCCACATGAGCTAGCAACAAAAATCCAAAGAAAAGAATTACAAGCTCATGGGGTGGAATGGTGGAAGAATAAGGTGGTGTCAAAGAAAAGGTGGTGGGGTTGAATAAAAGATATGCCCCCAACTCAACTTGGGCATTTAACAATATATCAAGAACCAAATACAATATCAAGAGGCAAATACAAATAATAATGCATATGAGATAAGAACCAAAACAAAAAGGGTTTTTGTATGATGCTCAAATGCAAGGTGGCATGATGACATGAGCATGATATCATGATGATGCAACAATTATATGTAGGAAGTAGCCATTATATTACTGAACCCAGTAGCATTACAGTTGTTAGACAAATGGGATGCTACAACTAGCAACTACTGGAAATTAGAAGAAAGTCATGTTAAGCTCTCAAGCTCACATGAGGATCTCCTTGTCTCCCATGGTAGGCTAAAGTTGGCTCATGAGGCCATCATGTCAAAGGTAACATCTAGTGGGCCTCATGTGGACATTAGCACTATATCTACTTCATATGTTATATTGCCATGTGCTATTCCTTGTAATTCATCACCATGCTATATCCCGTGATGAATTACATTCCATGCCTTGTTGCTCTAACAATGTAGCATCTACTTCCTCTAGTACTTGTGTTGAAACTAACCATGTAGAGCAAATCAAAGAGCTCAAGGCTCAAGTCACTTATTTGAGACATGACTTGATAAAGGGTCATCAAGGGAAGGTCACACTCAACAAAATCTTGAGTGTGCAAAAATCCCCAATGACAAGAGTGGGCTTGTATTCAACTCCAATGTCAAGAACAAGTCCACTATCAAGTTGAAGCACAAGGACAACAAGAAGAATGGCCAAGATCAAGTCAAGAATCCGGCCAACATTGTTTGCTTCAAGTGCAAGGAATAAGGGCACCATGTTAGATCTTGCCCATTGAAGAAAAAGCCTCTTAGTGTGAAGCAACAAGGGAAGCGGACTCAAGATCCACCTCAAGTCATTAATGGGCCACTTCCTAAGAGGACTACTCAAGATCTTCCTTGAGTTGTGGCTTCACCTAAGAAGAAAGATGGCAAGAGTAGAACTTGCTACATATACCGTGAGAAGGGGCACATTTCTTCCGCATGCACAATTGGTAAATCCTCATCCCATCCTATCTTGATTGATGATTCTTATTCTCTTTGTAAGGATGAGGTTGGCAATATGTTTGCCAAATTTTTTGGTGCCCAACGTGGTGTCAAGAAAAGAACCATTTGGGTTACCAAGCCTATTGTGACTAACCTCTTAGGACCCAACTTGGTTGGGGACCAACAAGCCAAAACTTGATCAATAGGTATTATTGGAGGGCATTGGAGTCTTGGATACATTATGAAGAATTGAGGGATCTTCATCAATTATTATTTTCAAGCCAAGCCATTTTGATTATCTTGATTATATTATATTTCCAATGTTCCTCCTTGCGGTAACACATGTTAAACTCTTTACATTGAAAGTTACTCGCCCCCTTGTGCATGTGTTGGTTTTGTATCTTCCATGTTTTTGTACATGTTGTGCTATCCACTTAATTATCTTGAAATCAAGATTATTTGTGTATGATTAGGTGGCACACCATGTATGTATGTTTCTTGTGTTTGAGCCTTGATTGGTTATATTTGGTATCTTATTTGGCTCTTGTGAGAGATTAATGGACTATCCCATTCTGGGGGAGTGTTATGCTTAGGCATTCCACAATCCTAAAAATGTGTGTACATGAGGAATACCGCCTAGCATTTATATTGGGATATTATCTAGTCTCTATGTGGTACAATTCTCATGATAAATGTAAGTTTTATAATGTCCATTAATTATCTCTATTTGTATTATTTTGCCTCGTATTGGTTTTTATGGTAGTGTCACATTATGGGGGAGTCATATGCTTAGTGCATATTACAATCCTAGAAAATATGAATATTCGAGGTTCTGTCACTTAGAATTGATATTGATAATTATCTAGCACCTACGTGACACATTTGCTCATACAAGTTCCAATTTGCTTGAATGCCTTTATTGATCTTATGTTGGATCTTGTATATGAGAGTGGTTCTTGGTATGTGTTTCCTCATATTTAGATATATTTATTCGCATGGAAACCATTTGCTTCAAGTTACTCTAATCACTAGTGATTGTGTGACTAATGGAAGCTACCAAGAATCTTGTTCGAAGTATCATGCTTAATTTCTTATATTTAGTTATATGCTTCTTGTTGTGACTATGATCTTGGATATCCGTGCAAGCTACCTTGGGAAAATTATTCCCAATATTTCTTGTCCTTGGACAATGAGCACCCAACTTATGGTAGAATTTATTGATCATATTCACTTTGGCCCTTGCTTAATTTTATCCTATCTTTGGCCAAGAAAATGTTTTGTGTTGTCTCCCAAGCCTTCCTTGCTTCTTGTGGATCTTCTTATTTTATTGATATCCTCTCGTGTTTTACTTATTGTAGGTACTTGTGATGATCCCATTTGTATGCATTTTTCATTTAAAAGGAAAATCCTACATAATGCACTATCTATGGGGGAGCTCTCCTATATTATTTAGAACACCCATATTTATGCTTCTTTGTTTGGTCCATATCGGGTTTTATGTGCTTGGAACCTCAATCTTTTCGTTTTGGTATTTGTGCCATCATGAGAAGTTTGGGGAGTTTGGTTTCTTGTTGGAACCTTGCTCTTTTTGGGAGTTGGTTTTGTCTCATTCATTGCTTCTTGATTTGACCATTTTAGAATGAGATAAATCCTTGAGCATTTTTATTTCTATCTACTTTTTCTCTTTTGGCATAGCCTAGTTCATTCGTTGAACTTGTGATCTTTCATGTGTTGAATTGGGTCTTTAATACAATTTGGACACCGCTTGTCTTGTCACACTCTTGTGTGTGCCATCTTGGTTCACTTGGTGTTTTTGTTCAAATTATATCTCATTTTTGGTTCTTGAAAGCCTTGTGCATGCATATTTACTACATATCTATATTATGGCATGCTTGCTTTATTTGATCCAGTATATAAGGGAAACTCCACCAAATCTCATCAGCTAAGTTGTGCTTGAAATTCAATTTCATATCAATATGCATATATTTATGTGGAGTCTCTCCTATGTATTGTAGTTGCACTAACTACTTTGGACCCAATAAGTTTGGGGACCATTTTGTACTTAAATTTGTTTTAGGTACATTGGAGATATATTGGATGCTTGTCTCTCAATTTTGAAGAAATGATGCTTAGAAGAAAATTTGAGGCAAGCTATAGGATGATCAACGAATTCATATCCTCTACATCCTACCAATTATATCTCGGTAACAAGTATCTCTTGCTCATGCATATTTATATTGCTTCCAACCTTTTGTAGGTTGCATCTTGGCATTATTTATTGTTGTATCTCTAGCCATGGTATTAAAGGACTCTATATTGTATATGTGTATAAGTTGAGATGAGTGCATATAATTGGGACTATACAAAATCATGCACATGATCCTCCAATCCCAAATATGTCAATCTAGGAATGTTATTGCCTATCATTTCATCAACTTCTCTCATGTGCAATAGTGAGATTTTGCTAGTCTATTTTATCTTATGATACTTGTTGTCTTTCTCCATATATTCCAACTTTCTCCTTTTCCCTTGGTGATAGTTGTAATATATGTAGTGTGTTGTTTTTTGAATCTCGTTAATGTACAACAAGATATATGTGAGCCTTTGGCCATGCTTCGAAGCAAAAATCTTATTTGTATATGTTGTGACTTCATTTTTGCTTCCATGTGCTTTATTGCATATCTTCCTTGTATGTGCTTGTTTCTTTATGGGCATATGTCTTTGTGATGTCATCCACTTAGAGACATATACACATATGAGAAGATAATTTCAGTTGATTTTTAAATCCTTGGAGACCACCTTTCTATTCCTTTTGATTCTTTGGTGGCTTACAAATTTAATTGCCTATGAGTGCTTGTTCCTCTTGTGTGCATCTTTGGGCACTCATATTTATTCTCGCATGCCTTGTATTTTTAAATGAACTTGGATGAGTGAGGATTCCATAATTATGCACCTTGATCCCAAATACAATTATCATAATTGGTGCATTATATTTGGGGAGCTCATCTAATTCATATAATAATGCACATTTGTCTTCTTTCTCATTTGGTGTGTTTTAAATACTTATGGGGGAGCGAGGATTCCATATTTGTGCAACATGTATTGTAATGCATTTATTTTGAATTATGCACAAATCTTGGGGAGCTTCTCTATTTTGTTATTTAGAGCACTATTTTGCTCATATCATAACATCTTGTTGTTTCCATTTGGACTCATTTGTTGTTTTAAAATTGGTTTGTCGGATCTTGTGATTTCTTGCATCATTTGTGATGCGTCGTTTTATTTTATTCCTTTAGCAACCTTCGGATCCTCGATATAGTTTTTACTCCCTCCCAAGGATTCATCATTCGATATGTGTGAAGGCACACCTGTGGAGGAATTATTACTATATTTGCCTTCTAGAACTTGTCACCCATTTCGGCAATCGATGCCAATGGGGGAGAAGTTTTAGAGGGTTTAAGGGAAGTTGGTTTATGCATTGAGTTTGTTCTTGTGCATTTGCCTCTCATGATCTTGCATCTTTGTTGTTTCTTTGCATGTGGTATATATAGAGGAAACTCGACCAATGATAATGATTGGCAATATATGCAATGAATTCAAGTTCATCACACATGCATAGATTGTGGGGGAGTTTGCTCTATATATGGTGGTAATACCAATATCTGGTATTACCATTTTATTCATTAATATTCCTTATATAAACCCTCTTAAAGGGATTGTCATCAATTACCAAAATGGGGGAGATTGAAAGAACATGTTGGGCCCCCATGTGTGGTTTTGGTAATTAATGACAATCTTTATGGACTAATGTGTGTATTAAGTTATACTTGTAGGATTTGTCCATTGGCTTTGCTTGGAGCATGTGTTGGCTTCAAGGTTGATAAAATGCGATGAAGATATGCTGGGCAAGCTCAATATGCGAGGTCAATGATGAGGAATTAAGAAAGGAGTTCCATCTTGAGAAGGTCAAGATCGTCTACATCGAGCTCAAGTGGAATGCTCAAGGCAAAGGTATAATCTTGATAGGTGTTCCTTTTTGCCGGTCTCACGTTGTGTGTGTGAGACCGGGTTTAGGATAGATAACCGTACTATCAAGAGGGGCTCTCGTATGAGTAATTCGGTCACATCGTTCGGAGAGAGCTCAAACCTTTGCATACTTGCATCATCGTATTTGGTTGTTATTTGGTATTATCCATGTGAGGATATAGAACTTGTGGTAATATCCATAACAAGCTCTTGTTCATCAAAATTGGATCTCCCATTTGTATCCTGTTGCGATTTTGATTTATGCGGCTTTTCGGTTTCTCACCAAGTGAGGTATATCACATAATTCTACTTGATACTTTCTCACTTGGTGATATTCAATATTTCCACTTTTTATTGGGAAGCTGTAAGGTTCATAACCTTTAATAAGGTAGAGATCCCTGTACAATGCTAGTCCCTGGATCAATAGCTAGCATCCACAGTTAAGATGTAATATCAAGAAACAAAGGTCATAATACAACTTTATAACCAGGAATGAAATAATTTATTACATCTTACATAGCTCATTTGGCTATCACATTACAATGCAGCAGAATATAACAATAGCATGGGGTCCTTCATCTTCAAAGTGCCACAGGCAGACATGTTGGTTATAGACTTGTAATCCTAATCAATAAAATTCACTAACATCAAACAAAACTGCAACATAATAAGTTACATCCACAAGGGTCAATACATTTGAATTGTATTGGCAAGTGATACTATGGTAGTATAGTGGAGTCTATCATCTATATGCATTTGGCTAAGTGGAGCTTAGGCTTGCATTGCTCAAAATAGATTTTCCTTATCATTTGAAAACACTAAGTTTTTGCTTGACAAAATCTTTCCCAAGGCATCTCCCAATAGAAATTGGTGATCCTTCAACCCTTGTTCAACCACAAGATTTTAACTTAGAAATTGTAACACCCCCAGTTCTGAAAAGACCGTGGCCTCTATGTGACATGCCAATCCCTGGATCGGTTCATTGGCCCACAATAGAGTAAGATAGATAATCATAGCAAATATCCGTGTATCATGATCTACAAGATCCAGAGTACCATTATTACAATATAAAGACTTAGCCAAAAGCTAGCTCAAATTGTTCAGGTAGCAACAAAAGCGAGTAAATCCTCCAATCTTCAAATTGCCCATAAGTGAACAAGTGCCGAGTGGAGTACCGTGGCCTATAACGATCAATCAGAATCGGAATAACTGCAAAGCATAACAGCCCCGAAGGGTCAATACATGGAATGTATCGCAAGTAGAGCTAGTAATGGAGACAATAGTACTAACATCTACATGCATATTTGGAAAGTGGAGCTGTGTCTAGCTTTCATTTGCAAATAACTTTGTCCTACTTTCATAAACAGTTTGAATTTTCTTTGAAAAGATCCCAATTAAGTTAACCAACAATATTAAAACAATTATGAAATTAGAATGAGCGAGAAACATGTCATGGAATCAATATCAAGCAACTCAGTTATCCATAACCGGGGAAACGGCTAATCGATTAGATTATACACTCTGCAGAGGCTAGTACACTTAACCCATGTGACTTGGCCAGCCCAGCTCGTACCATCACTCTCATTTTGGGTGACGATAGGGAGAAGACCAAGAAGAGACTGTTCGGGAAGTAGCTCCTCAATCCCGACGCGCACCGGTCCAACCTACCAAAATTCTACATCTATGGATACGCGGGTTCGAGTTACCACAACCTACTAAGTCCAATCAACCGCCCATTTCATTATTGGCACATGGTTGTACACGTAAGCTACACAATAAGGAAGCCAATCAATTTCTCTTGATACCTGGGTGCCTTTCCGCAATGAAACCACCAAAATTTATCAATACCATCACACCCAGGGGGTTCATTGATTAAGTTGTTTTAGTTTTCACAAACCAATACTTTGAGAAAACAAGTATCAATGATGTAACCCAGCCCTCGTTCAACATAGCATGGCTAAGCACATCTACAACGGTGGTTCATCTACAAGGAAAGCCCTACCACATAATAGGACATAGCATAGCGATAGTATCATCCTACACATGCATCTACAAAATACACGACAATGCATTGAAAATAGTAGGACGATATCATGAACAAAGTAGCATCTACTTGCCTTGGTTGTAGCGGTCGGAAGAACAATCCACACACGAGCAAGGGTTGCACTCCACACAATCTACACGACACAATTGCATTCATAAACAAACAATTCACAAACATATGCAACAAGGATGATGCATGAATGCAAGAACGGCAAGTGAATTGGTGCTACAGCTGCACCACATAATACTAATACATATTACTACCGAATACATGCATGGAAAAATAGATTTGGCGCAAGGGAAATTATTAACCAAAAGTAGTGATCACTACTAGAGCTTAGAACTTAAATAATTCACTACCGATAGTATACTGTTTGTAAAATCTTGGAAAAATTCTACCGCATAGGCATCGCTGAAAAGAAACAGTACCAATTGGAATTACTCAAAAAGGAGTTATAAAACATCCCGAGTAATTAAAACACTGCAGAAAGCCATTAGACAAATACTGCAGAAGTTTTTACCGTGAGCCTATCTTTTTATTTCACAATGAGATTCCCCTCGTTCATACGAGTTCAGGGACATATCATACGCGATTTTTGGAGCTACGAAACTTTTACTACGAATTTAATACTCCGAAAAGGCCACTAACTCATTTGATTAAACTGTACTAAACCTGACAGTAAAAATCTGAACCAAAGGTAGAGCGAGATTCTACACGACTCACTGAACTCGTGCATATTTTATTTGCAATTTTTGGCCAAGCGGTTTAATTTCTACGCAATTTACAAGATTCTATCGAAATCTGCCAACTAATAGGATTAACGAAATTGACCCAATCAAGCGTTCGATGACTGATGATTGGGCGTCGACCAGTCAACGTCTGGGGCGTCTGACTAGTCAACGTCTGGAGTGTTGACCAGTCAACGAACGATCTAAGCCGCTGATCTAAGATCTGACGGTGGCTGCTGTCTTACCGGAATCGGATGGCGAATCGAACTCCGGCGAACTCCGGACGGCGGCGACGATCGGTTCCGGCGTCGTGGTTCTACCTGCACGTACACACACGGTCAACTACAACTCCCGGAATAATAAACGCGCGGCAGCGTATACATGTGTACGCGTACATGCAATAACGCGCGTACGCGGCAATCTGCAGGGCGCAGATGGCGGCGGCGGATGGAGGCGCGGAGCACGGGAACGGAAAGAGGAGATCGAGGCGAACCCGGCAACAGACGCGGCGACGAACCGCGACGGTCGGAGGCGGCGGCGCGCGGCGCGGAAGGCGGCGATGGCGGCGCGGCGGGCGGTGTCGAGGCCTGTGAGGCGGCTCGCGGGTCTGGAGGAGGCGGGTCCGCACGACTTCCGAGGCGGTGGGGCCCCCTTTTAATTGGTCTCTCACGCGCGGAAAGAAAGGAAAACAAAACTGAAACAGAATCGGTCCGTGGTTGGACTCCGTTTCGGAAATCGGTCCGGATTTTCGGACCGTTTCCGGGTTTACTAAACGCGTCAGTCTTTTGCATACGAACTCCGATTGGAGCGATTCTTGCGCCTACGGGTTCGTATCGTCGAGGGGAACAACCTGCAGTCGAAGTTTGAGCGAAAACTCGAACCTACAGGGGTGGTTGTTGCAAGTCTTACTAGAGCTCCCCGCAGTAAACTTGGGGCGAAACAAAATAGGGTTTTGACGATGGGGCTTCGCTGAACCTTTCTACTCGAAGGTTTTGAATGGAAAGATATGATGCAATGCTATGAATGATATGCAAGACCAAATCTAAAATTTGGGATGTGACAGAAATTTGGATGAGGAGATTCTTGATAGCTTCCATGTCTTGATGCTCAAACTGTCCTTTGCCAGGGACATGGCTAAGTACTTAGATTTTTCACTCTGCAGAGGTGGTGCACTTTCCCCACAAGACTTGGTTTCACCAAGACAAGATCTTTCAGAAGCCTTCCCTTAGACCAGAATGGACGCGCTCCAACCTATCAAACCCCTACCACCAACTGTCCATTTGGCTAAGTTATTGCAACCTATATGATCCAGGCAGAGCCCATAATGCCAAGTGGCTGCACTTGAAGCTTCTCAACATTTGACATCTCAAATATCTTTGTTCCTGGGTGGCCATCCACAAGTGAGATACACAAGGTAAACCATAGAAATGGGCCTTGTGAACCACTCAACACAAACCATTCCTTCCATTCCACCCAGGTGATTCATTCACTTAGTTGTTTTATTAAACAAAACACAAGTCATTGACTTGGAAATATTCCATAGTATGAATATATATTCCACCCATGTTTTATATTAGCTAAGCTAAGCATGATAGTAGTAGGAATCTTAACTTAGGAAATTTCTACTAAGGTTTCATCTACTAGGATTTCCCAGGGCATAGTTTACACTTAGCAAAATTCCATGCAAGTCCTACTTAGAAATATCACTAATGCATAGTGAAAATAATGGGACAAAAGTATGAAGCATAACTTGCCTTTTTGGTAGAGAATATAAGCTCACTCCTTGATCTTGCAATATTCACAATCTTCAATTCACTACAATTCAATCAAGCAAACAATATTTCAAACTACCATTCAAGCAAAACATCACATAAAATAATAGAAACAAAACAATGCATGCAAGCATGCTAAAGATTGTTTTATTTAGATAAGTGGTTTCTAATAGGTTATAAACATTTGAAAACACCTAATGATCATTTTATAAAGTGGCAAAATCATTTGCAAAAGATTTCACTTCATAAACCCTTTTTAAACCAAGTCATTAGTTTATGTGGTTTGAAAATGTCTTTAGCAAAGTAATAATTTTTTATAGGGTTCACCAAATACATTTTCAAATCATAAAACTTGGTTTTTGGGTCAGAGAGTTTAAATCAAAACATTCCCAAAGGTTTTCCTCCACAATCATTTTTAACTATTAAACCATATTTTTATTTGACTAGAAATGCTTTAATTCAAGGTTTTATTCTTTTGCTTCACCAAATATGTTTTTGAAACCACAAATTTATTTCTATGGTCAGTAGGTTCAAAACAAACCATTTTCCAAAGGTTTTATCTCAAAAATCATTTTAGAACAATTTTTATATTCTAAACATGCATACACAAGTTTCTGCAAAAACAATCAATTTAACAGAAGCATTTTACTAAACAAAGTGCATCGTCAGAAAGTACTTGTTTTGCTGAATCCATTGATATAAAATTTGCAAAATTTGGACGTGTGGTTTGAAAGTTATGGATTTTGAACATCTAATAGAAAAGTTTCTGTTTTTAAAACGAAGCCTGAGCCACATGGCGTGATTTTACTGGCTGGTACCGTTTCTCTCGGATCAACCTCTCTGGTGCGTTGGATATAAACAGATCGTGCGTCTCTGATCCAAAGATACCTCTTCGCTTAGTTTCTTTCGCATGCGTTGGATCTACATCCTATGGCTGTCGATCAAGCAACCATCAATCGGCGGCGCTGGCAGCGGCTGTGCGGCGGCGGCGCTCTGACGGCGGAGTTCCGGCTAATACATGAAGCAAGAGAGAGGGAGGAGTGGCTCATAGTGATCGCAGGGGTATGTCGAAGATCAAGGTGGTCTTCGGGTAGCAGGGGGCGCACGAGGGTAGTGACAATTTCTCGCCGGAATTCCTTCTGGCGACGGCGTGCTCTGGTGTTGTCGAAGACGAATCTACATGGTGTGATAGGATGCGAAACAGGTGGCATTAGATGCGCAAAAGAACGTAGGGTGTAGTGGTGTATTCTAGAGAAAGGGGGAAAGACGGGGCTTATGGGGGGGTCACCAGAGTTGATGTAGCCGACGGTGGTGCTCTGTCGAAGACGTGGACGAGCCTCTGGGGAAAGAGCGGCCGAGCAGATGATACGGGCAGGTGCGTAAGGTTCCGGTGAGCAAGATAGTGTGCAATAGGAATGGTGGGGTGGGTCGTGTTCGCCGAAATCGTCCAGGGAAGGTCGCCGGGGAAGTGGGGTTCACGCGAGGAATCAAGGCAGCCTGGTGGCTCTCGAGGCGTGAGGTTTGGGGGGAAAGGAAGAGAGGAAACGGGCGCTTAATACTGCGTGGTCACGGCGAGGATTAAACGCGGCAGTAACGAGTATTAACGCGAGCGTTTATGTGACATCCCAAGATTCTCCAAATCTTGTAATGTGAAAAATAAATAAACAAAATAAATTATTGTTGAAAATTAGGGTGAAAAGAAACTTTTGTTTTTAAATGGAAATTAAAATCCCATCTTGAACAAACTTTAATTAAAGTTTGAATTCAACAAAATCCAAATCAAGAGAAATGCATTCCTCATAAAATGCATCTGGAAATTTAAACACTTGGAAAATAAATCCAAACCCTAAACCCTAGTGGTATAAAAATCATTTCCAAGTTATCTCCAAGTCTATGGATTTGATCCATATAAAAATTTGTCAACAAACATTTACAAATGATCAACAAGGACAAATAGAAATATTATAAGACCATAGAAGTTGGTTTCACTTAATTTGGTAAGGAATTCAATTCCCAAAGCTAATAAAGAACTTATCTAGAATCCATACAAAACGGTGAGAAAATAATCCTAAAGAGATTTAAAAAGATACACAAATATTAAACAAGATTTTATAAATTGGAATCACCAAGTTTGGATCTTTAAAAATAAAAAGATATGGATTTTATAAGATAAGGAAAGAATTATTAAATAAATAATATTGGAAGACCAAATTAAATCTTGGAAAGACCATAAACAAATGGAATGAATATAGTCCAAAACCCAAATAAAATAAATGGATAAAGAATTTCCAAAATAAAAATAAAATGGCATTAACCATTCTATCCCTATTTTAATAAGGACAAATCTCTAATAAGAATAAATATATAAATCATGAGAAAATAGTATTTTGGAATTTACCCAAGTGAAATAAAAGTTGTTGAAGTCAACATAATTAAGATTAAAGAAATCTTCCAAATAAACTTTAGGGAATTAAAACTATATTTAAATTCCATTGGAATTAAAACAAATACCCAATTCAAATGATTTAAGAGTCACATTAAATACTTTCCAAATAATTCAAGATGAATTATTTGACACCCTAATAAACAAATAAAAACCTACTGAAAATATTTGGAAGAATTTAGAAACTTAAGTGGTGTTTGAAAATATTATTAAATCTTATTTGATTAATGCAAGGACCTACTTTAAATAATTAAAAAGGCACTAAAGGAATAAAAGTTTTATTCTAAATTTGACATCAGAATATGGTATTGAACAGTGTTAGATTATTCACAAAATATGGCATAGGTTTTAATTCAAATTGTTGCTTGAATTGATTAATCAAAATCAAAACAGAAAAATCAAATGAGAAAAAGAAAAAAAAAACAGAACAAAAAAAAGGGTGAACAAGGTCGACCCAGCCAGCAGGCCCAGTTAAGCCCAGTCCAGCCCACCTCTCCTTCTCTCCCGCAGAAAAACGATTCGCACCCACTTATAAACCCGCAAGGTCGCTGACGACAGGACCCCGCCTATTCTCTCTCTCTCTCACTGCCAAGCGACCCCACGCCAGGTCATCTTCTTCCTCCCTGCGATGAACTCGCCTGACCGTTTTCTGCCGTTGATTGCTCGAATCAATACGCGTAAATGGCCCAGTGAATTCCCCCTGCGACGCCTTCTTAATCGCCGGCATCTCCTCTCCATTTCCCCCTAGTCGCCTCACCCTAGCGCGCCCCCAGGCTGCTGAATTTCGCCTTTCACAGCCACTGTCTCCGACGACTTCCCCGGCCGATTCCGGCAGCCCCTCGCCGCACCTCGCCTCCTCGACCACGCTCACATGCTCCCCACCTCCTGGCGAACCTCCCCGTAGCATCAGCTCGGCCGCGCTCGCCCCAGAGCGTCGGCAAGGACAACCACTGACCGCCACCATCGTCTGCACCAGCTCCGGCGAGCTACTGACGCCCAACCCGTGTGCCCCTCGCGTTCTGGTGAGTACCTCTACAACCCCCGAAACCGTGTGCATCCTCCTGATGTTTTTCCTCGTTTGCTTGCATCCCAGGCGCTCGTCTTCGACCACGACCGTACGAACCCGAGGCGCAGCTCAACTCCGGCGAGAAATTGCCTTCGTCCTCGTGCGCCCCCTGCCTCCCCGAGAGCACGTTGAGCATCAGCATCTTTCAGCGAATCAGGTGAGCCCCCTCTCTCTCTTTCTCGCTTCCTGCAGCACCGGCGACTCTACTGCCAGGCCGCCGCTACCGCGCGTCAGAGTCCAGCGCCGACAGTTCTAGGTCATTAGACTAGGACTGTTGGATCTTGATCCTAAGGCTTAGACAGAATCACTTAAAGCCAAAGGGGTATGCGATCTGTGCCGCACGATCTATTTAGATCTAACGCCTCTCGTTGCACGATCCGCACGAAGCGGTATCGACGAATTAAAACACGCCACGTGGCCTGCCTGATATTTTGAATACAGATTTGATCTATTAGATGCTAAATTTTGTAAAATCTATAACTTTTAATCTACACGTCCAAATTTTGCAAATTTTATATCAATGGATTCAGAAAGACAAGCTCTAGCCAACCATGCCCTTTGTTTAGTAAAATACTTCTGTTAAATTGTTTGTTTTTACAGAAACTTATGTATGCATGTTTAGAATTTAAAATTTTTTCTAAAATGATTTTGGGGATAAAATCTTGGGCAAATAGTTTGTTTTGAACCTACTGACCATAGGAATCAATTGGTGGTTTCAAAAATGTATTTGGTGAAACAAAAGAATGAATCTTTGATTTAAACCATTTCTAGTCAAATAAAAATATGGTTTAATTGTTAAAAATGATTTTGGAGGAAAACCTTTGGGAAATGTTTTGTTTTAAACTCTCTGACCCCAAACACCAAGTTTTATGATTTGAAAATGTATTTGGGTAACCCTATAAAAATTATTACTTTGCTAAAGGCATTTTCAACCACATGACATAATGATTTGGTTTAAAAATGGTTTAGAGATAGAATCTTTTGCAAATGGTTATGCCACCTTATAAAATGACCAATAGGTGTTTCCAAATGTTCATAACTTATTAGAAACAACTTTTACAAATAAAACAATCTCTTGCGTGCTTCCATGCATTGTTTTGTTTCTATCATTTTATGTGATGTTTTGCTTGAATGGTAGATTGAAATGTTGTTTGCTTGATTGAATTGTAGTGACTTGAAGATTGTGATTGTTGCAAAGACAAAGAGTGAACTTATACTCTCTACCAAAAAGGCAAGTGATGCTTCATACTTTTGTCCCATTATTTTCACTATGCATTAGAGATATTTCTAAGTAGGACTTGCATGGAATTTTTTCTAAGTATAAACTATGCCATGGGAAATCCTAGTAGATGAAACCTTAGTAGAAATTTCCTAAGTTAAGATTCCTACTACTATCATGCTTAGCTTAGATAATAGAAAACAAGGGTGGAATATATATTCATGCCATGGAAAATTTCTAAGTCTGAGGACTTGTGTTTTGTTTAATAAAACAACTAAGTGAATGAATCACCTGGGTGGAATGGAAGGAATGGTTTGTGTTGAGTGGTTCACAAGGCCCATTTCTATGGTTTACCTTGTGTATCTCACTTGTGGATGGCCACCCAGGAACAAAGATATTTGAGCTGTCAAATGTTGAGAAGCCTCAAGTGCAGCCACTTGGCATTATGGGCTCTGCCTGGATCATATAGGTTGTTCTAACTTAGCCAAATGGACAGTTGGTGGTAGGGGTTTGATAGGTTGGAGCGCGTCCATTCTGGTCTAAGGGAAGGCTTCTGAAAGATCTTGTCTTGGTGAAACCAAGTCTTGTGGGGAAAGTGCACAACCTCTAGAGAGTGAAAAATCTAAGTACTTAGACATGTCCCTGGCAAAGGACAATTTGAGCATCAAGACATGGAAGCTATCAAGAATCTCCTCATCCCAATTTCTAAGTTAAAAACTTGTGGTTGAACAAGGGTTGAAAGGATCACAATTTCTATTGGGAGATGCCTTGGGAAAGATTTTGTCAAGCAAAAACTTAGCATTTTCAAATGATAAGGAAAATCTATTTTGAGCAAAGCAAGCCTAAGCTCCACTTAGCCAAATGCATATAGATGATAGACTCCACTATACTACCATAGTATCACTTGCCAATACAATTCAAATGTATTGACCCTTGTGGATGTAACTTGTTATGTTGCAGGTTTGATTGTTATTAGTGAAGTTTAATGATTAGGATTACAAGTCTACAACCAACATGTCTGCCTGTGGCACTTTGAAGATGAAGGACCCCATGCTATTGTTATATTCTGCTGCATTGTAATGAGATAGCCAAATGAGCTATGTAAGATGTAATAAATTATTTGATTCCTGGTTATAAAGTTATATTATGACCTTTGTTTCTTGATATTACATCTTAACTGTGGATGATAGCTATTGATCCAGGGACTAGCATTGTAAACACAGGGATCTCTACCTTATTAAAGGTTGGGAACCTTACAGATGGTATCAGAGCATTGTGTTGCCTGTAGGATTTGTAACCCTAGGATTGCACAAAACCCTTAGAAAAATAGGAGTTGGAATTGTTCCAAAACTTATTTACAAACAATCTTGTAAACTCTTTCCTCAACCATTTTGGTTTTGATTCTACATCTTTTCTATTTCAACTTGATGGACAAAACCTACTCCATGGCCAAAGACTTCACCGTGAGATAAGGACTTCATCAACTCTAATGACTTCAACATCTTCAACTCTAATGACTTCAACATCTTCAACATTTTCACCAAGGACATCAACTTGGATATCATTAAGGACTACAAGTGAGACAAGAAATATTACTCATGACTTGAAGACTAAGGAAACACAACTTAGAAGGAACCATCATCACTTTGAAATTTTGTGACCAAGATTCAAGAAATTCTCCAAGGATACAAAGATATTGTTCATGAAGAATCAACTAAGAAGGATGGAAAGATCTCAAGTGAACCATATAGTTGGACCACCATGTTTAGTTTAAATTAAACACACCAACCTATGTGTGTAACAAAAATATTTTTGGTTGCCTAAAAATGTGCTTGAACTTGTTGTTTGAGTGGAATGTTTGTTTGTGATTGCTTGCACATTGCTTGAGTGAATTGTGATGTGTGTGATTAGAAATATTTTGCCTATTCTAATTCCAATCCAACCCAAACAGATGACTACTCCAAGAGACTCCAACATCAAGGATGGCAACAACCACAACCAAGAGGTCAACATGAGAGACCAACTGCTTGCAAGACAAAACTAGTTGAACCAAGTGACAACTTAGTTTTTAGCCAACATCAATGAGTTAGACCCAACCATGCAAAAAGTTTTGGAAACTCAATCCCAATTGTTGCAAGGGATGGCCACTCAAATGATCAACATGGGAAACACTCTTCCAAAGGAGTTTGTGACAACAAGGATGACAAAGATGATATTTTAGAAGGAACCCAAGCTTGCAATATTTGTGGAGACAAGGATCACACTTCCAAAGAGCATGAAGATCAATGCCCTAACTGTGAAGAGAAACATCCAATTGACCAATTCCCCACTTCTCAAGATACTTGTTACCTATGTGAAGGAAATAATCATGTCCCTATCTAGTTCCCCATCTACTCCATAGTCCAAAAAAGGAAACAAGGTGGAGTGCAACAACTGATTGCAGACTACCATGAGAGAGCCAAGTCTACCAAGAAGGATGGAGACAAAGGAAAATCTCAGCTTGTACCTCCTAGCAACATGACTCAATTTAAAGGACCAAAAAGGAGACATATGTATTATCCAAGGAATAATAGAAGGTCAAGGAGACCAGGAACTGTTCCTACCTTTGAGATAACATATGAAGAACATGAATTAGAAGCACTCTTAGATTTGGATAAACCCAAGAAAAAGAAGGACAAAATCCATGTGCAATGTGGTCATTGCAAAGAAATGGGACACTATGCCAGTGAATGTCCAGAGAAGAAGAAGTATAAGGAGATTAGCCAAGTGTGGTGCAACAACTGCAAAGAGCTAGGCCATTATGTAGCAACTTGTCCACAGAAGATACGTGAAGAACTCAATCTGATCACATTTTACAATTGTGGTAACCAAGGACATTATGCAAGCAATTGTCCAGAAAAGATGAAGCACAAGATAAAACCTATGAAGGATCTCAGCCTTGTCACATGTTTCAAGTGTGGAAACAAAGGACACTATGCAGATGTTTGCCCAGAGAGATTTCAACAAGATTCCAAGCAAGCCAAGATGTAATTTAGTTGGAAATTTTTTAAGGGTGGTAGTACCCTAGTTGTTTTGAGCTAGCTTGTAACCCCTAGCCTCCCCAAATCTCGGGACGAGATTTATTTTAAGGGTGGTAGCCTGTCACATCCCAAGATTTTCCAAATCTTGTAATGTGAAAAATAAATAAACAAAATAAATTATTGTTGAAAATTAGGGTGAAAAGAAACTTTTGTTTTAAATGGAAATTAAAATCCCATCTTGAACAAACTTTAATTAAAGTTTGAATTCAAAAAAATCCAAATCAATAGAAATGCATTCCTCATAAAATGCATCTGGAAATTTAAACACTTGGAAAATAAATCCAAACCCTAAACCCTAGTGGTATAAAAATCATTTCCAAGTTATCTCCAAGTCTATGGATTTGATCCATATAAAAATTTGTCAACAAACATTTACAAATGATCAAGAAGGACAAATAGAAATATTATAAGACCATACAAGTTGGTTTCACTTAATTTGGAACCATAAATAAAAACTTATGAACTTAATAAGATAAGGAATTGAATTCCCAAAGCTAATAAATCACTTATCTAGAATCCATACAAAATGGTGAGAAAATAATCCTAAAGAGATTTAAAAAGATAAAAAAATATTAAACAAGATTTTATAAATTGGAATCACCAAGTTTGGATCTTTAAAAATAAAAAGATATGGATTTTATAAGATAAGGAAAGAATTATTAAATAAAGAATATTTAAAGACCAAATTAAATCTTGGAAAGACCATAAACAAATGGAATGAATATAGTCCAAAACCCAAATAAAATAAATGGATAAAGAATTTTCCAAAATAAAAATAAAATGGCATTAACCATCCTATCCCTATTTTAATAAGGACAAATCTCTAATAAGAATAAATATATAAATCATGAGAAAATAGTATTTTGGAATTTACCCAAGTGAAATAAAAGTTGTTTAAGTCAACATAATTAAGATTAAAGAAATCTTCCAAATAAACTTTAGGGAATTAAAACTATATTTAAATTCCATTGGAATTAAAACAAATACCCAATTCAAATGATTTAAGAGTCACATTAAATACTTTCCAAATAATTCAAGATGAATTATTTGACACCCTAATAAACAAATAAAAACCTACTGAAAAGATTTGGAAGAATTTAGAAACTTAAGTGGTGTTTGAAAATATTATTAAATCTTATTTGATTAATGCAAGGACCTACTTTAAATAATTAAAAAGGCACTAAAGGAATAAAAGTTTTATTCTAAATTTGACATCAGAATATGGTATTGAACAGTGTTAGATTATTCACAAAATATGGCATAGGTTTGAATTCAAATTGTTGCTTGAATTGATTAATCAAAATCAAAACATAAAAATCAAATGAGAAAAAGAAAAAAACAAACAGAACAAAAAAAAGGGTGAACAAGGTCGACCCAGCCAGCAGGCCCAATTAAGCCCAGTCCAGCCCACCTCTCCTTCTCTCCCGCAGAAAAACGATTCGCACCCACTTATAAACCCGCAAGGTCGCTGACGACAGGACCCCGCCTATTCTCTCTCTCTGACTGCCAAGCGACCCCACGCCAGGTCATCTTCTTCCTCCCCGCGATGAACTCGACTGACCGTTTTCTGCCGTTGATTGCTCTAATCAATACGCATAAATGGCCCAGTGAATTCCCCCTGCGACCACGCCTTCTTAATCGCCAGCATCTCCTCTCCATTTCCCCGCAGTCGCCTCACCCTAGCGCGCCCCCCAGGCTGCTGAATTTCGCCCTTCACAGCCACTGTCTCCGACGACTTCCCCGGCCGATTCCGGCAGCCCCTCGCTGCACCTCGCCTCCTCGACCACGCTCACATTCTCCCCACCTCCTGACGAACCTCCCGTAGCATCAGCTCGGCCGCGCTCGCCCCAGAGCGTAGGCAAGGACAACCACTGACCGCCACCATCGTCTGCACCAGCTCCGGCGAGCTACTGACGCCCAACCCGTGTGCCCCTCGCGTTCTGGTGAGTACCTCTAAAACATCCGAAACCGTGCGCATCCTCCTGATGTTTTTCCTCATTTGCTTGCATCCCAGGCGCTCGTCTTCAACCACGACCGTACGAACCCGAGGCGCAGCTCAACTCCGGCGAGAAATTGCCTTCGTCCTCGTGCGCCCCTGCCTCCTCGAGACCACGTTGAGCATCAACATCGTTCAGCGAATCAGGTGAGCCCCCTCTCTCTCTCTTTCTCGCTTCCTGCAGCGCCGGCGACGCCACTGCCAGGCCGCCGCCGCGTGTCAGAGTCCAGCGTCGCCAGTTTTAGGTCATTAGACTAGGACCGTTGGATCTTGATCCTGAGGCTTAGATAGAATCACTTAAAGCCGAAGGGGTATGCGATCTGTGCCGCACGATCTATTTAGATCTAACGACTCTCGTTGCACGATCCGCATGAAGCGGTATCGATGAATTAAAACACGCCACGTGGCCTGCCTGATATTTTGAATACAGATTTGATCTATTAGATGCTAGATTTTGTAAAATCTATAACTTTTAATCTACACGTCCAAATTTTGCAAATTTTATATCAATGGATTCAGCAAGACAAGACCTATCCAACCATGCCCTTTGTTTAGTAAAATCTGTTAAATTGTTTGTTTTTACAGAAACTTATGTATGCATGTTTAGAATTTAAAAATTGTTCTAAAATGATTTTGGGGATAAAATCTTGGGAAAATGGTTTGTTTTTAACCTACTGACCATAGGAATCAATTGGTGGTTTCAAAAATGTATTTGGTGAAACAAAAGAATGAATCTTTGATTTAAACCATTTCTAGTCAAATAAAAATATGGTTTAATTGTTAAAAATGATTTTGGAGGAAAACCTTTGGGAAATGTTTTGTTTTAAACTCTCTGACCCCAAACACCAAGTTTTATGATTTGAAAATGTATTTGGGTAACCCTATAAAAATTATTACTTTGCTAAAGGCATTTTCAACCACATGACATAATGATTTGGTTTAAAAATGGTTTAGAGATAGAATCTTTTGCAAATGGTTATGCCACCTTATAAAATGACCAATAGGTGTTTCCAAATGTTCATAACTTATTAGAAACCACTTTTACAAATAGAACAATCTCTTGCATGCATTGTTTTGTTTCTATCATTTTATGTGATGTTTTGCTTGAATGGTAGATTGAAATATTGTTTTCTTGATTGAATTGTAGTGACTTGAAGATTGTGATTGTTGCAAATACAAAGAGTGAACTTATACTCTCTACCAAAAAGGCAAGTGATGCTTCATACTTTTGTCCCATTATTTTCACTATGCATTAGTGATATTTCTAAGTAGGACTTGCATGGAATTTTTGCTAAGTATAAACTATGCCATGGGAAATCCTGGTAGATGAAACCTTATTAGAAATTTCCTAAGTTAAGATTCCTACTACTATCATGCTTAGCGTAGATAACAGAAAACAAGGGTGGAATATATATTCATGCTATGGAAAATTTCTAAGTCTGAGGACTTGTGTTTTGTTTAATAAAACAATTAAGTGAATGAATCACCTGGGTGGAATGGAAGGAATGGTTTGTGTTGAGTGGTTCACAAGGCCCATTTCTATGGTTTACCTTGTGTATCTCACTTGTGGATGGCCACCCAGGAACAAAGAGATTTGAGATGTCAAATGTTGAGAAGCCTCAAGTGCAGCCACTTGGCATTATGGGCTCTGCCTGGATCATATAGGTTGTTCTAACTTAGCCAAATGGACAGTTGGTGGTAGGGGTTTGATAGGTTGGAGCGCGTCCATTCTGGTCTAAGGGAAGGCTTCTGAAAGATCTTGTCTTGGTGAAACCAAGTCTTGTGGGGAAAGTGCACAACCTCTGCAGAGTGAAAAATCTAAGTACTCAGCCATGTCAAAATAAGTGGATCCTATCAATACATGCATAATTTGGCTAAGTAAGGTTTTAGGCTCATTTGCAGAAAGCAATAATTTATCATATC
Source organism: Avena longiglumis (assembly GCA_030063025.1). Taxonomy (NCBI): domain Eukaryota; kingdom Viridiplantae; phylum Streptophyta; class Magnoliopsida; order Poales; family Poaceae; genus Avena; species Avena longiglumis. The sequence goes on along the minus strand of CP125978.1, from coordinate 339,942,850 downwards.
TTTTCAAAATAGTTTTGATCTTTTGTCAAAATCTTTCTGAGCTCCTTGGTACACCCCAAGTGCTTCAGGTCTTTGTCAAAATCTCTTGAGCTCCTTGGTACACCCCAAGTGCTTCAGGTCTTTGACAAAATCTCTTGAGCTCCTTGGTACACCCCAAGTGCTTCAAGTCTTTTGTTGTCACTTTAAAGTTTTGCTTTTAGAAATTGGAATGTCGAGATTTCCCATAGCTTCAGGCATTAGTTGCTCAGTATTGTCCATAACCGAGGACACGGCTAAGTACTTAGAATTTTATCTTCTGCAGAAGTGGTACACTTTACCCACATGACACAATCTCATCTTGTTGCAACCAGTGGCCGCTGGATAAGTACTCACCAAGATGGAGTACTGGCAGATTGAGAATGTGACGAAGTCTTTCCATAGGGTCCTCCCATACATAATGCCAGCTTCTCTTCAGGCACCAATGTAGGGTTCCTAGTTCCCTCATTTCCAGTTAACCTGAAGAGGCCAATGCATGGGTCTTCCACAATGTAATTGACTAAGCCAGTGCCCATTTAGCATGTGGCTATACACGGAAGCCACTGTACAAGAAACATGTTCAAAATCTAAGTCCCTGGGTGGTTTTCTTTTAGTGCACAACAAAAAGAGATTTCCATATAAACACGTTTCCTCTTGTCGCCACCTTGTCCAAAACTTGAGTATCCTTGTCCACCCAGGTGGTTCATTGAGTACTTGTTTTATTATATAAAACATAAGTCTTTTCTCAACTTCATAAAATCTCAACATGTATCTCTTCTCAAAATATATAGCATGGCTAAGCATTTTACAACTACATTGTTTTCACTAAGGAATGTTTAAGGGTATCCTATTAGGATTTAGCATAGCATATAGTATAGAAATCCTTTTCATGCATGTTTCAAAAATCCACTAAGTATAATGAAAATAGTAGGACATGGATGATAGTGTCACCTGCCTTTTTGGTAGAGGATGTTGGTTCACTTCTTGATCTTGCTAATATCACACTCTTCTAACTTCACTACAAATCAATCAAGCAAACATAGATTCAACTAGCATTCCAATCAATATTGAAACAATTTTAACACTCATAAAATAATGGAAACAAATTCATGCATGCAAGCATGCAAAAGATGGTTTTATTTTCAAAGGTGGTTTCTACTAGGCTCTAAACTTTGTAAGGCTCAAAGTGGTCATTTCCTAAAGTGTCAAACCCATTTGCAAAAGGGGTTTGTCTATAAACCATTTTTAAATCAAATCATTATTTCATGTGATGAAAAATGCTTTTGGTAAGGCAATAATTTTATATTGTTCACCACATAAGTTGTTAATTCTCAAAACTTGGTGTTTAGGGTTAGTAGGTTTGAATCAACACATTTTCCAAAGGTTTTTCTCAAAAATCATTTCCATATCAAAATCAATATTTTTATTTGACTAGAAATGAGATAATTCAATTATTCAATCCTAAAATTCACAACATACATTTTTAAATCCATGAGTTGGTTCCTAGGGTCAGTAGGTTCACAACAAACCATTTTGCAAAGATTTCAACCCCAAAATCATTTTGGAACAAATTTTATATCCTAAACAAGCATACAAATGTTTCTCCAAAAACAAACATTTTACCAGAAGCTTTTTACTAAAAAATTGCATGGTTGGCTAGGGCTTGTCTTGCTGAATCCATTGATATAAAATTTGCAAATTTTGACGTGTGGATCAAAAGTTATGAGGTTTACAAATTTGCATCTAAATCAGATTCTAAAATCTGTTTTAATCATCTGGTGCCACGCGGCGGCTTGCTATTGGCTGATACCGGTTCGGTCGGATCGAGCAATGCTGGCCGTCAGATCTAACTAGTAATGCACGACACAGATCGAGCGTACCGGTTCGTTTAAGTTATTCTATCGCGTGCGTACGATTAAAATCCAACGATTCACAACTACTGGACATAAACCGGCGGCGCCAGCGGTGGTGAACGGCGGCGGCGCGGTCAGACGATGACGCTGTGGCGGCTACAGGAAGCAAAGGAGGAAACGGGGGTGCTCACCGTACTCGCAGGGTTGCAGTGAAGCTCGAGGTGGTGCTGGCTGGCGAAGGGACGCACGGAGGTGATCGGAATCGCTCGCCGGAGTGGAGCTGCGCCTCGGGTTAAATGCCGTCGTCGGCAGAAACGGCTACAAGGCGTGCGTTAATCGAGACGCCGCAGTACCGAGGAACATGTGAGCATCAATGAATGTCTTGGTGATGCGAGCTTACCAGAAGTCTCGCCGGAGAAATGGCGGTCTGTGGCGCTCGGATGAAGACAAGTCGGCGTTCAGGCGCGAGCGAATGAGTGGAACGGGGAGATGCGCCAGGAGGTGGGAAGAAAGCTCGCGTGCAGAGAAAGGAGAGGGGTGGCGAGGTGTGGCCGAAATCGGTGGAAAATCCTCGTCGGAGCAGTGGGGGTGCAGGCTCGAATTGGGGCAGCCTAGAGGCAGAGAGGGGGAGCTATCTAGGGGAAATGAGAGAGGGGAGAGAGGCATTTATGCACGCGTGGTCGCGGGGGGAGTTCTGGCCGCTGTTAACGCGAATTGATCGCCGGCGTTACTGGCTGCAACGGCAGGGAGGAATTGCCGCGGGTTGAAGACGACGACCCGCTGGCGTCGGGCCTGCCTGTCAGTGAGGAAGAGAGAGGGAAAGAGGGGCCACTGGTCAGTGTCTGCGCGGGTGGGTCTTCTGGTGGAAACGATTCGCGCGTGGGGTAAGTAGCTGGGCTGGAACTGGGCTTGCTGGGCCTGCTTAGTTGGGTCTAGTCTGATTCCCTTTTTTTTGTTCAGTAACCTTTTTCTTTTTCTAATTTGATTTCTGTTTTGAAATTCAATCAAACAATTCAAACACTAATTCAAATCAAACTTCTACCACACTTTGTATTGAGTTTAGTTCTGTTTAACAACAATATTCCAAGTCCCAAAATAAAATAATATTTTTATTCTTTTAGGATCTATTTAATAATTAAATAAAATAGTCCTTAGTTATTAAATCAAATAGGATTTGATTTATTTAAAACTCCATTTGAAATCTAAGTAAAACCAAAAACACTTCAGTAGGTTTTATTTGAGAATATAAAATACTTGGAAAACTTATTTTAAATAAATTAATAAGTTTTGATGTTTAATTAAAATAGTAAAACCTTTATTTTTAATAAACTTGGATATTAAATCCTTATTATTTTATTTAAATAAACCTTTACTATTTTGATCGAATAGAAATACTTTATTTCAAAGGCTTGGCCAATTTTAATTTGGCTTATAAAATAATCCTTATTCATAATTCTACCCTTGCTTTATAAAGTCCAAATCTTTTTATTAAAAGACTCAAGAATAGGAATTTCACTTATTTAAAATTTTCTTTATTAAAAGTTTATCTTTTCAAATCCCTTTAGGATTTGTTTGATCAAAATAGGTTTGAAGGTTTCCAATTGGAATAAAAAAGTTTCTTCTCACCCTGAAAATCAACAAAGTTTTGTTTTATTCATTTATTTTTCACACTACAAGATTTGGAAAATATTGGGATGTGACAGGCTACCACCCTTAAAAAAAATCTCGTCCCGAGATTTGGGAAGGCTAGGGTTACAAGTTGGCTCAAAGCATCTAGGGTACTACCACCCTTAAAAATATTCCAACTAAATCACATATTGGCCTTCTTGGGATCTTGAGGAAACTTCTCTGGGCAAACATCTGCATAGTGTCCTTTGTTTCCACATTTGAAACATGTGACAAGGCTGAGATCATTCATAGGCTTGTTTATCTTGTGCTTCATCTTTCTGGACAGTTGCTTGCATAATGTCCTTGGTTAACACAACTGAAACATGTGATACTTTGAGTTCTTCACGTATCTCTTGTGGACAGGTTGCTGCATAATGGCCTAGCTCTTTGCAGTTGTTGCACCATACTTGGCCAATCTCTTTATACTTCTGTTTATCTGGACATTCACTGGAATAGTGTCCCATTTCTTTGCAATGATTACATTGCACATGGCTTTTTTCCTTTTTTTTCTTGGGTTTCTCCAAAGCTAGTAGTGCATCTAGTTCATGTTGTTCATATGTTATCTCATAGGTGGAAATGTCTACTGGTTTCTTGGACCTTCTATTGCTCCTTGGATATTTCATATGCCTCTTCTTTGGTCCTTTAAATTGGGTTGTATTGCATGGAGGTATAAGTGGAGATTTTCCTTTGTCCTCATCCTTCTTGGTAGACTTAGCTCCTTCTTGATAGTTTGCAATCATTTGTTGAACTCCACCTTGTTTCCTTTGTTCAACTATGGAATAGATGGGGCATTGGATAGGGACATGGTTATTTCCTTCACATAAGTAACAAGTAGCTTGATATGTGGGACATTGGCCAACTGGATGTTTCTCTTCACAGTTGGGGCATTGATCTCCATGTTCCTTGGAAGTGTGATCCTTGTCTCCACAAATATTGCAAGCTTTATTTCCTTCTAGAATAACATCTTTGTCATCTTTGTTGTCACAAACTCCTTTGGAAAAGTTGCTTTCCATGTTGAGCATTTGATCTGTCACCTTGTGCAACATTTGGGCTTGAGTTTCCAAAAATCCTTTCAGGGTTGGATCTTCCCCACTGGTGTTGGCTATGAATTGAGCTGTCATTTGGTTCAACTGGTTTTGGGTTGCTATGAGTTCTCTCATGTTGTCCTCTTGGTTGTTGTTGGTGTCATCAACCTTGATGTTGGAGTCTCTTGGAGTAGTCATCTGTTTGGGTTGAATTGAGATTAGAATAGGCAAAATATCTCTAAGGGAATAATTCCAATCACACACTTCATAATTCACACAAACAATGTGCAAGCAATCACAAACAAACACTCCTTTCAAACACAAGTTTTCAAGCATATTCTTAGGCAACCAAAAATATTTTTGTTACACCACATAAGTTGGTGTGTTTGACTTAACTAAAATATGGTAGTCCATCTATATGGTTCACTTGTGATCTTTCCATCCTTCTTTGGTTGATTCTTCTTGCTTGAGATCATGGTTTCCTTGGGAAAAACTTTTGGTCATAAAACTTCAAAGGTGATGTTGGATTTTTGTAAGTTGTGTTTCCTTAGTCCCCAAATCTTGAGCAAGATTTCTTGTCTCACTTGTCCTTAGTGATATCCAAGGTTGAAGTCCTTGGTGAACATGCTGAAGATGTTGAAGTCATTAGAGTTGAAGAAGTCCTTTGCACATGGTGAAGTCTTTGGCTATGGGGTAGGTTTTTACATCAAGTTGAAATAGATGAGTTGTAGAATCAAAACCAAAATGGTTGAGGAAAGTGTTTACAATATTGTTTGTAAATAAGTTTTGGAACAAATACAACTCCTATTTGTCTAAGGGGTTTTGTCCAATCCTAGGGTTACAAATCCTACAGGCAACACAATGCTCTGATACCATCTGTAGAGGTCCCAACCTTTAATAAGGTAGAGATCCCTGTGTTTACAATGCTAGTCCCTGGATCAATAGCTAGCATCCACAGTTAAGATGTAATATCAAGAAACAAAGGTCATAATACAACTTTATAACCAGGAATAACATAATTTTATTACATCTTACATAGCTCTTGGCTATTACAATACATTGCAACAGAATATCTATAGGCATGGGGTCCTTCATCTTCAAGTGCCACAGGCAAACATGTTGGTTGTAGACTTTGTAATCCTAATCAATCAACTTCACTAATATCAAACAAACCTGCAACATAACAAGTTACAGCCACAAGGGTCAATACATTTGAATTGTATTGGCAAGTTTCACTAATATGTAGAATATAAGTGGATCCTATCAATACATGCATAATTTGGCTAAGTAAGGTTTTAGGCTCATTTGCAGAAAGCAATAATTTATCCTATCTTTTCAAAATAGTTTTGATCTTCTGTCAAAATCTTTCTGAGCTCCTTGGTACACCCCAAGTGCTTCAGGTCTTTGTCAAAATCTCTTGAGCTCCTTGGTACACCCCAAGTGCTTCAGGTCTTTGTCAAAATATCTTGAGCTCCTTGGTACACCCCAAGTGCTTCAAGTCTTTTGTTGTCACTTTAAAGTTTTTCTTTTAGAAATTGGAATGTCGAGATTTCCCATAGCTTCAGGCCTTAGTTGCTCAGTATTGTCCATAACCGGGGACACGGCTAAGTACTTAGAATTTTATCTTCTGCAGAAGTGGTACACTTTACCCACATGACACAATCTCATCTTGGTGCCACCAGTGGCCGCTGGATAAGTACTCACCAAGATGGAGTAATGGCAGATTGAGAATGTGACGAAGTCTTTCCATAGGGTCCTCCCATACATAATGCCAGCTTCTCTTCAGGCACCAATGTAGGGTTCCTAGTTCCCTCATTTCCAGTTAACCTGAAGAGGCCAATGCATGGGTCTTCCACAATGTAATTGACTAAGCCAGTGCCCATTTAGCATGTGGCTGTACACGGAAGCCACTGTACGAGAAACATGTTCAATCTCTAAGTCCCTGGGTGGTTTTCTTTTAGTGCACAACAAAAAGAGATTGCCATATAAACATGTTTCCTCTTGTCGCCACCTTGTCCAAAACATGAGTATCCTTGTCCACCCAGGTGGTTCATTGAGTACTTGTTTTATTATATAAAACATAAGTCTTTTCTCAACTTCATAAAATCTCAACATGTATCTCTTCTCAAAATATATAGAATGGCTAAGCATTTTACAACTACATTGTTTTCACTAAGGAATGTATAAGGGTATCCTATTAGGATTTAGCATAGCATATAGTATAGAAATCCTTTTCATTCATGTTTCAAAAATCCACTAAGTATAATGAAAATAGTAGGACATGGATGATAGTGTCACCTGCCTTTTTGGTAGAGGTTGTTGGTTCACTTCTTGATCTTGCTAATATCACACTCTTCTAACTTCACTACAAATGAATCAACAAAACATAGATTCAACTAGCATTCCAATCAATATTCAAACAATTTTAACACTCATAAAATAATGGAAACAAAGTCAGGCATGCAAGCATGCAAAAGATGGTTTTATTTTCAAAGGTGGTTTCTACTAGGCTCTAAACTTTGTAAGGCTCAAAGTGGTCATTTCCTAAAGTGTCAAACCCATTTGCAAAAGGGTTTTGACTATAAACCATTTTTAAATCAAATCATTATTTCATGTGATGAAAAATGCTTTTGGTAAGGCAATAATTTTATATTGTTCACCACATAAGTTGTTAATTCTCAAAACTTGGTGTTTAGGGTTAGTAGGTTTGAATCAACACATTTTCCAAAGGTTTTGCTCAAAAATCATTTCCATATCAAAATCAATATTTTTATTTGACTAAAAATGACCTAATTCAATTATTCAATCCTAAACTTCACAACATACATTTTTAAATCCATGAGTTGGTTCCTAGGGTCGGTAGGTTCACAACAAACCATTTTGCAATGATTTCAACCCAAAAATCATTTTGGAACAAATTTTATATCCTAAACAAGCATACAAATGTTTCTGCAAAAACAAATATTTTACCAGAAGCTTTTTAATAAAAAAATTGCAAGGTTGGCTAGGGCTTGTCTTGCTGAATCCATTGATATAAAATTTGCAAATTTTGGACGTGTGGATCAAAAGTTATGAGGTTTACAAATTTGCATCTAAATCAAATTCTAAAATCTGTTTTAAATCATCTGGTGCCACGCGGCGGCTTGGTGTTGGCTGATACCGGTTCGGTCGGATCGAGCAATGCTGGCCGTCAGATCTAACTAGTAATGCACGGCAGAGATCGAGCATACCGGTTCATTTAAGTTATTCTATCAGGTGCGTACGATTAAAATCCAACGACTCACAACTACTGGACATAAACCGACGGCTCCAGCGGTGGTGATCGGCGGCGACGCGGTCAGACGATGACGCTGCGGCGGCTACAGGAAGAAAAGGAGGAAACGGGGGTGCTCACCGTGCTCGCAGGGTTGCGGTGAAGCTCGAGGTTGTACTGGCTGGAGAAGGGGCGCACGAAGGTGATCGGAATCGCTCGCCGGAGTGGAGCTACGCCTCGGGTTCGTACCGTCGTCGACGGGGGGGGGGGGCACGGCTACAAGGCGTGCCAAATCGAAATAAGGGGTGCGTTAGACGCGCACGGTACCAGGGAACATGTGAGCATCAATGAATGTCTTCGGGGCGGTCTGAGCTTACCAGGAAGTCTCGCCGGAGGAAATGGCAGTCTGTGGCGCCGGATGAAGACGAAGTCGGCGTTAGGCGCGCCATGAATAATGAGTGGCACGGGGAGATGCGCCAGGAGGTGGGAAGCAAGCTCGCGTGCAGAGAAAGGAGAGGGGCGGCGAGGTGTGTCCGGAATCGGTGGAAAATCCTCGTCGGAGCAGTGGGGGTGCATGCTCGAATTGGGGCAGCCTAGAGGCAGAGAGGGGAGCTATCTGGGGGATATGAGAGAGGGGAGAGAGGCGTTTATGCACGCGTGGTCGCAGGGGTAGTTATGGCCTCTGTTAACGCGAATTGATCGCCGACGTTACTGGCTGCAACGGCAGGGAGGAATTGCTGCGGGTTGAAGACGACGACCCGCTGGCGTGGGGCCACTGGTCAGTGTCCGCGCGGGTGGGTCTTCTGGTGGAAAACGATTCGCGCGTGGGGTAAGTAGCTGGGCTGGAACTGGCCTTACTGGGCCTGCTTAGTTGGGTCTAGTCTGATTCCCTTTTTTTTGTTCAGTAACCTTTTTCTTTTTCTAATTTGATTTTTGTTTTCAAATTCAATCAAACAATTCAAACACTAATTCAAATCAAACTTCTACCACACTTTGTATTGAGTTTAGTTCTGTTTAACAACAATATTCCAAGTCCCAAAATAAAATAATATTTTTATTCTTTTAGGATCTATTTAATAATTAAATAAAATAGTCCTTAGTTATTAAATCAAATAGGATTTGATTTATTTAAAACTCCATTTGAAATCTAAATAAAACCAAAAACACTTCAGTAGGTTTTATTTGAGAATATAAAATACTTGGAAAACTTATTTTAAATAAATTAATAAGTTTTGATGTTTAATTAAAATAGTAAAACCTTTATTTTTAATAAACTTGGATATTAAATCCTTATTATTTTATTTAAATAAACCTTTACTAATTTATCAAATAGAAATACTGTATTTTAAAGGCTTGGCCAATTTTAATTTGTCTTATAAAATAATCCTTATTCATAATTCTACCCTTGCTTTATAAAGTCCAAATCTTTTTATTAAAAGATTCAAGAATAGTAATTTCACTTATTTAAAATTTTCTTTATTAAAAGTTTATCTTTTCAAATCCCTTTAGGATTTGTTTGATCAAAATAGGTTTGAAGGTTTCTATCACATCCCAAGATTTTCCAAATCTTGTAATGTGAAAATAAATGAATGAAATAAAACTTTGTTTGATTTTCAGGGCCAGAAGAAAACTTTTTGAATTTAGTTGGAAACTTCAAACCAATTTGAATCAAATAAATCCTAAAGGGATTTATAAGGATAAACATTTATTAAAGGAAATTAAAATGTTTTGAAATTACTATTTTGGATCTATTAATAAAAGATTTGGTTTTCAAAAGAAGAGGTGGATTCATAAATAAAGATTACTTTATAAAGCCAAATTAAACCTTGGCCAAGCTTTGGAATTAAAACATTTTGTTTTGAATAAAAATAAAAAAGGTTTATTTAAATAAATTAATAAGGATTTAACATCCAATTTTTATTTAAATAAAAGGTTTTACCATTTTAATTAAAACATCAAAACTTATTAAATTATTTTAAATAAGTTTTCCAAATATTTTAATATTCTCAAATAAAACCTACTGAAGTGTTTTGGCTTTATTTTAGATTTAAAAATAAATATTTTAAATAAAACAAATCCTAGTTGATTTAAATAATGAAGATTTATTGTATTTAATTATTAATGGACCCTAAAATAAAAGGTTATTTTGTTTTAAGCAAGTTTCCAAGTATTCTTTGTTTCCAAATAAAACCTACTGATTTGGTTTTGAAAATATTTGGATTTCAAATGGAGATTTTATTAATTAAAATCAAACCCTATTTTATTAAATAACTAAAGATCCATTTTATTTAATTAAAGAATGGATCCTAAAAAGAATAAAAAATTATTATTTTATTTGGGAAATTGGTTTATGTTGATAAACAAAACCAAATTCAAAGTCTTAAATTTTGGTGAATGTTTGATTTTTTTTGAATGCTTGAGTGTTGTTTGAAATTCAAAAACAGAAATTAGTTTCAGAAAAAGAAAAGGGTTCAGATTAAGAAAAAAATAAAGTTTTGTTGACCCAACCCAGCAGCCCAACAAGGCCCAGCAACCAGCCGAGCTTCTTTCCCCCGAAGAAAACGTTTGGCACCAACTTACTAACCCCCGCAGACAATGACCGGTGGACCCCTTTCCCTTTTCCTCTCTCTCACTGCCCGTGGACCCCACCGACAGTTGTTCATCGTCTTCAACCGCGCTAACTCCTCCTCGCCGTTTCCTGCTCATTACACCGACGATCAATTCGCGCTGTTAACGGCCATTTCTTCCCCAGCGACCACGCTCCCTTAAAAGCCTCTCCCTCCTCGTCATTTTCCCCAAACAACTCCTCCTCTCTGGCCCTAGGTTGTCGTCAATCTCTTCTGCACCGCCACCGTCTCCGACGAGCTTATCTCTCGATTCCAGCCATACCCTGCCTCCCCTTGCCTCATTGACCAAGCACGCACACTACCCATCCCCTGGCACCTCTGTCCGTGCCCTCCGTTCAACCGCGGGTGCCCCAGAGACTCGACTCCGAGAAGCTCAGAGCGCCGTCGCGTCTGCAACTATCTCCGGCGACGTTTCCTGGTAAGAAGTGACCACCCCGAGCCCTCTCTTTCACGAGAGAAGCTTCGCCTTGATCTTGCGCGACTAACTGCGTCTTCATTTTCCCTCGGGGCGAACCACAACTCCACCCTCGACGAGCTCCAGGACCATCTGATGCCGACCACGTCTCCGGCGAGCAATTAACCGCAACCTTGCGCGCCCCTCGTCGAACCATCAGCACGTTGAGCATCGCCGTGACCCCCGAGCCCGGTGAGCATCTCCCCTTTCTCCCTCACCTCTTGTAGCATCAGTACCGTCGTCGACCGACAGCTCCGCCGCCAGTAGCCACCGCAAAGCCGCCCATCTGTGGCTGGTGTGCCTAGCACCGTTAGATCGTAATCGTATGGCCACGATAGAACTTAACTGAAGCGGTAAGTAGCCTCTGCGCGCCGCACGATTTAACTTAAATCCAACGGCTGTCGTCGCGTGATCCAACCGAAACGGTACCGACGAATAGGAAGTCGCCGCGTGTCCAGCTGATGATTTAAAAACAGATTTGAAAACAGATTTGTTTGTAAATTTCAAATCCTTATAACTTTGGATCCACACGTCCAAAAATTACAAATTTTATGTTGTTGGATTCAGGAGAGCAATACCTAGTCAACAATGCTTTTGTTTTAGCAAATAGTATATGTTAGATTGGTTGATTTTGCAGAATCATTTGTATGCTTGTTTAGAATAGAAAAATGATTCAAAAATGTTTTTAAGTTTGAAACCTTGGCAAAATGGTTTGTTGTGAACTTACTGACCCTAGGAACCAAACCTTGGTGTTAAAAATGATTTTGGTAAAATTTAGGTTGGATTAATTGACCTAGCCATTTTCTAGCCAAATAAAATTATTGATTTTATTATAAAAATGGTTATGGAGTAAAAACTTTGAGAAATGGCTTGGATCAAACCTACTGACCCAAAACACCAAGTTTTGCAAACTAGCAACTCATTTGGTGAAAAATTTAAAGTTTTGTTTTGATAAAAACATTCTTCACCCCATAAAATGATGAATGGATTTTAAAAATGGTTTTTGGACAAAACCCTTTTTGCAAATGATTTTGCCATTTTGGTAAATGACCACTTTGGACTTTACAAAGTTTAGAAGCCTAGTGGAGACCACCTTTGCAATTAGAACCATCTTTTACATGCTTTCATGCATGATTTAGATCCCATAGTTTTGTGTGTGTGAAATGTTGTTTGGTTGACTATTTGGAATGCTAGTTGATTTGGTGTTTGCTTGATTGATTGTAGTGAAATTAGCAAAGTGTGAGACTAGCAAGATCAAGGAGTGAACCCTCATTCCCTACCAAAAAGGCAAGTGACACTATCATCAAAAGTCCTACTATTTTCATTATACTTAGTGGATTTTGAAACATGCATGAAAATACTTTTTGTACTTATGCTATGCTAAAATCCTAATAGGATTCCCTATCCATTCCTTAGAGAAAACAATGTAGTTGTTACATGCTTAGCCATGCTTTATTTTGAAAAGAGATACATGTTGAGATTTTACAAAGGTTGAGAAAAGGACTTGTGATTTTATATAATAAAACAAGGACTCAATGAACCACCTGGGTGGCCAAGGATACTTTGAGTATTGGAGAAGGTGGCAACAAAAGGAACCATGTCTATGGAAATCTCTTTGTGTTGTGCTCCAAAGGAAACCACCCAGGAAACTTAGAGATTGAACATGTTTCTCCAATTGTGGCTTTCGTGTGCAACCACATGCTATTATGGCTCTGGCTTGGTCAACTACATTGGGAAGACCCATGCACTGTCTTCAGTTAACTGGACATGGGGATCTGGAATGCTTCATGGGTGCTGAAGGCAAGCTAGCAATGGTGTATGGGAGGACCCTTTGGAAAGACTTCGTCACATTCTCAATCTGCTAGTACTCCATCTTGGTGAGCACTAATCCAGTAGGCCACTGGTGGCAAAAGGATGGGATTGTGACATGTGGGTAAAGTGTACTCCTTCTGCAGAAGATAATAAAATCTAAGTACTTAGCCGTGTCCCCGGTTATGGACAATACTGATCAACTAAAGTTTGAACTATGGGAGATCTCGACATTCCAACTTCTAAAATAAAAACTTGATGCCCTTGAGTGTCTACCAAGGAATTCAAAGACGTTTTATAAAACTTGTTGCACTTGGGGGTTACCAAGGTGCTCAAGAGATTCTGATGAAAACATGAACACTTGGGGTTACCAAGGAACTCATGAGATATTTTAAAAACTTGATGCACTTGGGGTTACCAAGGAGCTCAAGAGATTTTGACAAGGACTTGAACACTTGAGTGTCTACCAAGGAGTTCAAGGGATTCTTGGAAAAGAGATTTGACAAAGGACCAAAACCATTTTGAAAAAGATAGGATAAATTATTGCTTTATGCAAATGAGCCTTAAACTCTACTTAGCCAAATATGCATGTATTGATAGGATCCACTCATATTACTCACAGAGGTGAAGCTTGCCAATACAATTCAAATGTATTGACCCTTGTGGCTGTAACTTGTAATGTTGCAGGTTTGATTGATTTTTAGTGAAGATTGTTTGATTAGGATTACAAAGTCTACAACCAACATCTGCCTGTGGCACTTTGAACATGAAGGACCCCATGATTATGGTTATTCCGCTGCAATGTAATGTAATAGCCAAATGAGCTATGTATTGATGTAATAGAATTATGTTATTTCTGGTTAAAAATTTATATTATGACCTTTGTTTCTTGATATTACATCTAAACTGTGGATGCTAGCTATTGATCCAGGGACTAGCATTGTAAACACAGGGGACTCTACCTTAATGGAAGGTCACTCCCTCTACAGTTTCCAATTGGAATCAAAAAGTTTCTTCTCACCCTGAAAATCAACAAAGTTTTATTTTATTCATTTATTTTTCACATTACAAGATTTGGAAAATCTTGGGATGTGATAGGATTACAAGTCTACAACCAACATGTCTGCCTGTGGCACTTTGAAGATGAAGGACCCCATGCTATTGTTATATTCTGCTGCATTGTAATGAGATAGCCAAATGAGCTATGTAAGATGTAATAAATTATTTGATTCCTAGTTATAAAGTTGTATTATGACCTTTGTTTCTTGATATTACATCTTAACTGTGGATGCTAGCTATTGATCCAGGGACTAGCATTGTAAACACAGGGATCTCTACCTTTTTAAAGGTTGGGAACTTTACAGTTTAACGGCAGAAATCACCGGCGAGGTTTGTGCGCGGGTGAGGACGAAGGGAGCTGGCGGTGGGGCCTGGCGTCAGCGAGAGAGGAAGAGGGGAGATGGGGTCCGAAAGTCAGTGACTGCGCGGATCAATTTCTGAGTAAGAAGAAAAACGATTCGGGGTGAGAGGGAGAGGTGGGCTGCGAGTGGGCTTAGTGGGCTAGCTGGGCTGGCTGCTTCGTTTCCCTTTTTTTTATCTGAATGTTTTTCCTTTTCCATTTCTTTAATTCTGTTTTGATTTTGAATAAGCAATTCAAAAACTCATTTGAATTCAAAGCTTTGCCAAATTTTGTGAAGACTCAAATACTGATTAATAGTATATTCTGAAGTCAATTTTGGGAATAAAACTTTATTCTCTTTGGGGTCTTTTAATTATTTATTTAGGACTTTGTTTTAATTCAAAATAAGATTTAATAATATTTTCAAAACACCATTTGAATTCTTAAACCTTCCAAATCTTTTATGTAGGTTTTTATTTGTTTAATATGGTGTCAAATAATTCATCTTGAATTATTTGGAAAGTATTTAATATGATTCATAAATCATTTGAATTGGGTATTTGTTTTAATTCCAATGGAATTAAATATAGTTTAATTCCCTAAAGTTTATTTGGAAGATTTCTTTAATCTTTATTAAGTTGAATTAAACCACTTTTATTTCACTTGGGTAAATTCCAAACTACTATTTTCCCAAGATTTAATCAATTATTTCTAATAGGGATTTTATCTTTATTCCAATAAAATAGGATTTGGTCAAAGTCATTTTATTTTATTTGGCGTATTCTTTATCCCTTTATTTTATTTGGATTGGGATTATATTCATTCGATTTGCTTATGGATTAGGCCAAGATTTAATTTGGTCATTTAATATTCCTTATTTAATATTTCTTTCTTCATCTTATAAAATCCATATCTTTTTATTATAGATCCAAACTTGGTGATTTGTAAAATCTTATTTGATATTTTTTTATCCTTTTAAATATCTTTAGGATTATTTGCTCACCATTTGGTATGGATTTTAGACAAGTGTTTTATTAGCTTTGGAAATTACTTTACCTTATCTTATTAAATTCACAGGATTTTATCTATGGCTCAAAAATAAGTGAAACCAATTTCTATGGTTTTATAATATTTCTATTTGTCATTCTTGATCATTTGTGAATTTTTGTTGAAAACCTTTTATATGGATCAAATCCATAGGCTTAGAGATAGCTTGGAAATGATTTTCTTCCATTAGGGTTTTTGGTTTATTTCTCAAGTGCTTAAATTTCTAGATGCATTTAAAGAGAAATGCATTCCACTTGATTTGAATTTTAGTTGGACTTAAACATTAACCAAAGTTTGTTCAAGATGGGATTGTTAAGTTTCCATTTAAAAACAAAATTTTCTTTTCACCCTAAATTTCAACAATTATTTATTTTGTTTATTTATTTTTCACATAACAAGACTTGGAAAATCATGTGACAGAAGCCCTTGTCGTCCTCTATCCAACGCAATTTGAATCGGGCCAATCGGAGCTTCCAGTCAAAATTTATTGCCGTTTGAATATTTTATTGTCTGCATTTTGGGCTGGCCAGTAGTACTGACGGGCGACATTACACTTGGGCCTAAAAACGGCCCGATTTCTTTCTGCCTCTCTAGGTACCTTTTTGCGGTATTACCGGCCGGCCCGGTAGTACCGCCCAGGTGGGCCGGTACTACCGGCCGGTCCAGTTTTTCTTATTCCCAGATCCAGATTCGTTTGCTCGCTTGCTTCGCCGTGTTGACCCGAGCTGCTGCTGTTTCCTTGCACGTGCGTCGCTGCTCGGCTGCTCTCGCCCCGCTCCCGCCTCGCTACTCTCTCTTGCGCCGTCGCTGCCGCTCATTGCCTCAAGATGCTCCCGCATGCGGCCTTGTCGCTTAGCCCATCGCTGCCACAGACTATCGCTGCAGTATGCGGGCAGACGCGCTGTGCATCTGCGCATGCCGCTGCAGCCAGATCAAGGCTGCTTCTGCTCCGCCCCACGCGATGCATTGACCTGGCTACTGCCCCCTGCTGGCCCCACCTCTCGCATGCTACGCTTTCTCACCTGGCGTTTTGACTGCTCGTCCGGTACCGGTCCGATCCTACTACCGCCTGGCCCGAAAAATTGCCCCAACGGGCAGAATCAGCCCCTCTCTTTAAATAGCTTTCCCCATTTTCATTTAGGTGTATTCCTTCCTCCTTTTCTTGCCCAAGCTTTGCCCCCATTTTCTCTACTCTTTAAGCTTGATTTCTACACACCCCTCCATTGATTCTTGCAAATATTTGAGGGGTTGTTGGAGGAGATCTAGATCTACGTTTTGACCAAACCAAAACATCTCTTTGTGAGTGTATCTTTGGGGATCTAGATTTTGGGGGATTTTGTGTCTCTCTTTGATTTCTCCTCTCTTGTTCCCCCAATAGCTTTGGTAGCTTTGTTGGAACTTGAGAGTGAGGGATTTGAGCATCTTTGTGGTGTTCTTGCCATTTGCATTTGGTGCATCTGTTTGAGTTCTCCTCGGAGCATTTGGTTTGAATTTCTCAATGGAGCTTGTCCCTCTTGGGTTCTTGGAACCCTAGACGGTTTTGTGGCCTTGGTGGCATAGTGGCCTTGGTGGCATTTGTTGAGGCCTTTTGTGGCGCTTGTTGGGAGCCTCCAATTAAGTTGTGGAGTTGTGCCCCAACCTTGTGAGAGGTTCCGGTTGCCACCGACAAGTGCACCGATAGTGGAAGCGTGGATCGATCCCATTGGGGTGAGATTCACCGGAGAATAAGGGAGGCCTTTTGTGGCGTTGGTGGTTTGATACCACCCCCTCTCCAAACGATATGTACTCCGTGTTGGGAGGAACTCGGTAAAATATCGGTGTCCCCGCGTGCCTCGGTTATCTCTATACCCGAGCTCTTTACTTATGCACTTTACATTGTGATAGCCTTCGTGCTTGAAGTACTATATATCTTGCTATCACTTTGTTGCTTGTATTGCTTAGCATAAGTTGTTGGTGCACATAGGTAAACCTTAGTTGTTTCTAGGTTGTGCTTTAGAAAGTAAACACTAGTTTTATTCCGCCATTGTTGAGCCACTCTAGGAAAAGTTTTAATCGCCTATTCACCCCCCTCTAGGCGACATCTGTATCGTTTCATTCCTACTCTTGACCATCACTCTCCTCCTCTTTTTCATCTAATGAACTTTTAGGTTCAATAATTTCATCTTCCATAGGCTCCTACAAGGCATTAGTCTCTTCCGTTTGTGGAAAGCACCTATTAAAATATTCAAGAATATAGCAATTTTCTTCCTTGTAATTATCAAAAAAAATTAAGTATCTCATAAACCTCATATTCATATGGTGAATCATCGGTATTTTCAATAAAACTAGGAAGTTTAAAAGCACCCTTGAAAGCAATAAATTCTTTAATTTGTTCCACATCATAAAAGTCATAATTTCCTTTAACATAAGAAGATATGGTAACATTATCATCATACTCGCATTGAAAAGGTAGGTGTTTATACCTCCTACAACAACAAGATTTATCAAAGCAATAAGTAACATTATCAGTAGAGCACACCTCTCTAGCAATAGTATTCAATTTATCAATTTGTTCCCATAATTGTTTCCCTTTTTGTGACAAACGGTGTTCCTTATAATAATACTTTTCTTCTTCTGTGAACCCACCTTGCTAATAAGAACTAGTTTCAAAGAAACCATACATTGATAGAAAGCATGACAAAGCAAGGCAATAACATACCAACAACTAGAGCAGGAACTATTTTTTTGTGATTTTGATAAGAGCAAGCAAACCAAACTAAACTATTTTTTTGGAGTTTTTGATAAAAAGAGGCAAACAAAACCAAGCAAAACAAGCTAAGCAAAACAAAAACAAAGTAGAGAGAAAGGTTGTGAAGGACTTCCCATGTGAAGACGTCCTTAGCCTCCCCGACAATGGTGCCAGAAAATGTCTTGATGGTGCGCGGGTGCTTTGTTGGGAGACCCCAAGAGGAAGCTATGATGAGCATAGCAGCAAGTTTTCCCTTAGTAAGAAACCAAGGTTATCGAACCAGTAGGAGGAAGGAAACGACTCAAAGGTGTTGCTAGCAACTTGGAAACCTTCACAACACAAACTCAGGATTTTGCCCCAACGAACAGTGAGGTTGTCAATCTCATCGGTTTGCTGAAAACAAAGGATTAACTGTATGGTGTGGAAGGTAATAGTGGTTTGCAGAAAGTAAACAGTAACAATGGAAGATGTATCAATGTTAAAGATTGGACCGGGGTCCATAGTTCACTAGAGGTGTTCCCCTTAAGATAAACAAACATGGCATGCTGGGTAACCAAATTACAGGAGGACAATTGACATGATTGAGCAAGGCATAACAATGCAATACTAGACATTCATGATCCTATGATATTCGATTAGGCAATACAACAAGATATATAGAACTCCATCCAACTGCATCTATGACTAGCAATCCACCTTCAGGTTATCATCCGAACCCCCTCCAGTATTAAGTTGCAAGCAATGGATAACTGCTTTAAGCAAATTGTGTAAGGTAAACAATCCACTTGTTCCATGAACAAGAGACCGTTGTTTTCTCCCTAGTGTCAATAGGACATCTACAACCTTAGAGATTTATGTCACTTCCCTTAGATTAAATAGAGGCATGAACCCACTATCGAGCATAAATACCCCCTCTTGGAGTCTCTAGCATCTACTTGGCCAAGATAGATACTTGAAACAGAGAGCATGCAAGATCACAAACAACACAGACATGATAGAATCAATAAGACAAAACCATTAATCAATCTGGCATAGTAATCTCAATATCCATCGGATCCCCGCAAACACAACATGCATGATTACAAATAGATGATCTTGATCATGAACAGAGCTCACAAGATCTAAACATGGTAGCACAAATGAGGAGATACAACCATCTAGCTACTACATGGACCCGTAGTCCAAGGTGGAACTACTCACACTTCATATCGGAGGCTGCCATGATGAAGAAGAAGACCTCCGGGATGATCTCCCCTTCGGCAGGGTGCAGGGAAGAGCTTCATATCCCCCCGAACTAGGGACGATGGTGGCGGCGGCTACAAACGGTTTCATGGAATATTGATCGGGTACTTAGGGTTTCTGTATCGGGGGGCCTTTATAGGCGAAGAGGCAAGGTAGAGGGCAGCCAGGCTTTGCACCCTTGAAAGCTGGCTAGGGTTAGCCAGCTGAGGTGTGGCCTCTGTGGATCCCCTCTATCTCGTATTATGGCTCTGTGTTCCCACGGTAAAATATTAACTTTTGCTTTTGTCCCGTCCAATTCCAAGAATATTGATTTTCTGCCTTTCTGGAACCAAAAAACAGAAGAAAACAGGCAACTGGCACTGTGGCATCTTGTTAATATGTTAGTACCAGAAAACATATAAAAACACCTCAAAGTGTAGACAAAACAAAGCAAAGTAGATACTAAACAAGCATGAAACATCAAAAATTGTAGATACGTTTCTGACATATCACCTACAAAGTCCTCGCCGCCATGTTGCAGCAGGCCGGCTGAGCGCCGTCACCACCCTAGACTGTCGGCTCACCATCGCCACCTCTAGGAGGCATCACCACCACGAGAGGCCCCTCTTACCCATCCCTGCACATATGGGTCCCAAAGGGGCCTAGAGCTAGGACAAACGGGTGTCGATGTCTCCTGCCAGCACGTAGTTCCACATCGCCACCAAGCGACAAAGCTGCCATCGAGAACCCGCACCGTTCTGGACCGCCACTGCCATGCTGCACCTCCTAGAGCTAGAGAACCTCGCATCGTCCAGGGTCGATATGGGAGAGGCCGAGGGTCCACTGCCACTGATGACGCTTGGCGTAAGTTCGATGCTGCACTTCAGTGATCGCAAGAGGGATAGGAGGAGGGAGGGGCCGAGAGACGGCGGAGGATGCACGACCAGGCCGCCGCGAGGTGCGGCGCGGGTCAAGAGAGTGCTTAAGGTTTTTTTCTCGATACCGCTCCTCTCACAGTGCCGAACTAACCAGGAATATCATATCCTAACATAACATACCATGTTTCTAAATGAATTTTAAACAGTATTACTGGTAGTTGTTGAACTATGAGAATCCATGAAATAACAAAAATGTCTTGTAAAAGAAAAAGAACAAGATACTACTATACCCCATAAGAATTGAGTGAACTGTGTGTTAAGTAAATTGGTGCCTCAAAACTGCAATAATGTCTTGGTTGCATCATCAAAATCAACTCATTTCTCACAACAACTTCTTAACTACATTGTTTTAGTTGCAACTCGTGTCTCAGTTGCACCGTTTACTCAATTCTTATGGGGCAAACATGCACCCATTATCAAAAGTTTAGTTTTAAGGTGTGCTCACTTGTGAGTTATCTTGTGAATGTTCACTACCAAGTTGCTCATTCAATGGTAGTCGGTGTACATTACAACTTACAAGGTGAGTTCACCATATGTAAGCATAGAATCACAACATTCTTGAATCAACTTAAAATCCATTGAAGACAGTTCCAATCACCATACCTTTGACTTTCATATATACATATCCTAAACCAGAAAGCATCTCTTTTTTCTCAGATATTTTCCATGGTGCCAACACGTGTTGCAGGCTTTAGTTTTTGCAGTTCCGTGTGTATTTCCAGGTGCATGAAGCATTTTGTTGTGGTGGGTCAGGCTTAGGTGGCATCGACATGGCGCTGACGTTGCTATATTGTCCTTTTCAGTTTGGTATGTTTTTGGGTGCCCATAGCAGAGGATGGGGTTGCCGATGTGACCGACATTTTTTCTTACCATCATTTTTTGGCACTATCTGGTTGACCATTATGATCTACCAGATGTTGTTGTCGATTTATACTTTTTTATGGTGGACCTTTGGCAATGATTTCACCTTATCCACACCTCACTGCTCCGCCCAACATAGAAAGATCCCCAGTCTTTGTGTGTGTGCCACATGTGGGTATGTTGATACCTCACCACTCTGACAAATCTAGAAAGCTCCCCCAGTTTTGTGTGTCACGCATTAGTTGTGTTTCCACGTGCGAGTGTTGACACCTCACCACTCTGACCAATCTAAAAAGCTCCCCTTCTATGCCACATGTTAGCTGTGTTGCCACGTATGGGTGTGTTGCTACGTGTGGGACGAATCTATGTTTCTAGAGACTCACCATCGCTGTATAAATACCCTATTCTAGTTTGCCCCCTCCACATTCAATCCACAGGGCCCTGCTACTAGGCTTGGTCCAATGCCTACCATCTCAAAAGACCATGGAGGCCTCCAGCTACTCCGACGGCATCCCCACCTCCTGCATCCCCCTCAAGCAAGCACATCAAGCAGCTTCCCTGCTCGCATTTCTCCCCCACCTAGGGGTGCCACACTTTGGTCCTCACGGATCCTGGCTCCTGCAGTGTTGTGCCGAACAAGAGATATATGTCGGAAATATATCTATAATTTTTGATGTTCCATGCTTGTTTAGTATCTACTTTGCTTTGCTTTGTCTTTCTTGTAGGTTTCGCAGCATAGAAAACAAAAAATTTCCTACGATGAGAACAACTATGTACCAAGATCTATCTACTAGATACAAACAACGGGCGGATGTATATCCGTAGAGAACATACCCTTGAAGACCGATAAATCTTAACGAGTCCAAACTCGTGGTTGATGTATACGATCTCTTGCCGATCTCAAGATCGAGAGGAAGTCCTAGCGCCGCAAAACAGTAGCGCATCCGTGCTCGCACACACGTTCGAGGCACCGAGCAACCTCCGCCTCCTCGCTCCAGCGATGTAGCGGAAGCACAACTCTTTCTTGCCGACTAGACACCGGGAACATGTATCTCGCTAGTCCGAGACCATGGGGGATAAATACTAGAGAGGGAGAGAGATCCTTCACGAGGAGGTGTGAGTGAGAGAGAGGGAGGGGGTTCCTTTTATAGGGAGAGGGGGGCACCCAAGGGGCCATGCGCCCAGCCATGGGGCTGCCCCACCTCTTCCACATTCATGTGGGTGGAAACTCCACTCACTCAAATGTCTTTCAATTCCCTCCACTAAAAAACCCACTCAAATTCCCATTAAATTTCCACCAAATTTAATGCAAACTCTCATTAAAAAAACTCCTTTTATTTATTCAGAATTTTGTCAATTACTTTAATGACAAACATTCACATATAACCCCTTGCTAGTATTCCATTTCACATGCAGAAACACTTTCTGCAATTTCACCCGAAAACCCGTTTCGGTATCTAGTGAAATAAATTCCTGCGCTTGTTATTCTTTTCGGCATGAAACTTTTGCTCCAAATGGATGTCGGTGTCTCTTAAGTGTGTCACCCTACGGTTCATGAATAATGCGGACATGATCGAGACCCCTCTCGGATCAATAATCATAAGCGGGATCTGGAGACCAATACTGACTCCCACACATTCAACGATGACTTTCTTGTGATCGTCGGAACCTTTTACGCTAGTATCTTAATCCCTTTGTTTCGCGATATATTACATGTCAGAGATTCGATCATCGGTATCTCCATACCTAGTTTTATCTCGTTACTGACATGCACTCTTTTCTCGTTCCCGTGATAAAACATTCTAGTGATCAGATCACTTGCTTGCAAGCTAATCAATGTGATATCACCGAGAGGGCCTAGAGCATATCTATCCGTTATCGGGATGAACAAATTCCACTCTAGATCCATGGGCCTCAACATAACACTTTAGTAGTTCTGAACCCATCTTTATAATCACCCTGTTACGGTGTGGCATTTGATGTTATCAAGAAACTCTTCCAGTGTTAGTGATTGACATGATCTCATGGTCTAAGGATTAGGATCACTTCGTAAGTTGTTATAGCAATATAAACTCAATGACTTTGGTCGTAATGCTATACTTCGGATGAATGTTCATCACACCATTACACCTTAATGTTGTTACCTCGTTATTAACAACATCCAATGTCCATGATTAGGAAACCTTTGATCATCTTGTTAATCAACGAGCTAGTTTATAAGAGATGCATAACTAGGAACTTCCTTTTTGTTTATTAAACACACATGTATTAACGTTTTCGTATTAATACAATTATAGCATGTAAAATAAACATTTATCATAAATAAGCAATACGATAATAACGACTTTATTATTGCCTCTCGGGCATATTCCCTTCAGTCTCCCACTCGCACTAGAGACAATAATCTAGTTTGAAAACTTTGCGTATTGAAAACTTATGGCTTTCCGGTGTTCCATATACGCGATTGTAAGTGGTTAACATAATCTACAGATCTGACACTTTCAGGTCCGTGTGTATTTGCATATCTTTGCGTCTCCACGCATCACTCATTCTCCAATGAGATGGCATTGTATAAATTTGGCCTTTCGGTGAGACCTTTAGTTCCTTGAGGTTAAACCATGTCGATACTATTGTCATACAATATATCTTTAGTGTTAGCCCGTTGCGAACCACACCTTAGTTTGATTTCGAACTACTTGACACAAATTCTCTCCTTTGCTGCTACTATAGCAGTCATATACTTAGCCTTTTTGTTGTAGTATTCGTCACAATGTCTTAACTATGGATTTCATCCAAATCCATCATGGAATCTCCTTTCCATTACATTGTGCCACCCATAGTTTAAATTGAGATAAACTTAATTTGTAGCTTATGACAAACCTAGTATCAATGTAACGCTTTACAATGAACTATTTGTAATTGTTTGTCACCTCTACACAAATATATTCTTAGTTCTTTCAAAAAGATCATAAGAATATCCTCACTATCATCTAATGATCATTTTATGACTCATTCTGGTATATGATCATAACAGTTAGAGCATAGGACATATCTGGATGTGTACATATCGTGGTATGATTGATCAAAACATTCTCGTGATTTCACTCATCAAGTGTCAACGCACATGAATCTTGTTTCACTTATCAAGTGTCGGTACACTTGAATCTTGATTCAATTCCTTTCCATGCAACAAGAACTGTTTCTTGTCGTTTCTATATTGAACTCCTTCAATATCTCAGATATGTACGTTTGGCACAACCATATTGGCGTCACAGTCTATCCACTATAGACATTCACGCTAAATATTTGGGTTTTGCCTAAGTATTTCATCGAAATGAAATTCTTAACCTTTGTCAATAAAAGATATATCATTTCTAATCAACAAGATGTCCTCCACATAATGTATTAGAAATATGTCTCAGCACTCCCACTTAATTTCTTGCAAATGCAAGCATCTTCATCGTCTCCTTATAAAAACTCCTTTTCATTAAGGTGAAGATTCCAACTCCGCGATGCTTACTTCAACCATTGAAGTTTGCATGCCCTTTTCGCATCCTTTGAATTTTAATAAAACCATTTGGAACGTGTCATGTACATGTCCTAGGTAACCATTCTATTAGAAGAATTTTGTTTTGTTTATTCATCTACCATATACCAAATTATATGTAGTGGTTGCTACTTTAATCCGTCCAGACTAAATATCTCTATGAAAGATCAAATCTTTTCATAGTCAACTCCTTGAACATTGTCGTAAAATACTTAACGCCATGTCGACTATTTCATAGATGTGAAACATCCATGTCTGTTTCTTTACAGATCCAAATACGACCGATAGGTTTTTACACCTTTCCGGAGGGTCTTCCAAGTTCAAAACTTGATTTCTCATGTATGGAACTATCACGGATTTTATGGCTTCAAGCCATTTGACGGAGTGAGGGCCCATCATCGCTTCTTTGCATATAGTCGGTTCATCATTGTCAAACAATAATGATTTACTCTCAAATCTTAGTATTTGATTGTTTATCCGACCGACTTGGTTCAATAAGAACTTAGATCACCGTGACCACAACTTTTGAGGCACATAAGCTACGAGTATTATGGCAGCCTCCGGAACAATTTCCGGTGCTACGCAACTCAGCACATTTAGCTAAGGTTCGGTAACCTTATCAAATTTCTATTGTCCTCCCACTTAACTTTTGCGAAAAATTCCTTTTTCAAGAAACTTCACATTTCAAGCGACAAACCCTTTTGTCCTCGGTGTTATGGAGGAATAACCAATTGTTATTCGAAATAACCTACAAAGACATGCTCATCCGACTTCGATTGTAAACATCTTACTTATGTTTAGCATACCAAAATTTAAGAAATGACAACTAAGGTTTTACCCCAAACCATAACTCATATGTTGTCATTTCAACGGATCAAGATGGAGCTCTTTTCAGTGTAAAAGCGGAAGTCTCTAAAGATTTAATCTTTTAAAACATAATGGCAGTTTTATCAATAACACCTTTGATCCAACCATGTCAAACAAGGTTTCATTACAAATCTCAAACACTCCATATTCCTATGGTGTTTCGGGATATGTAAATCTAGGTGTTTTGCTAAACTTGTAACTCAAATAAATCCCTTTATGATAAAATCATAATTCATTTATTTTCTAGTTACACTTGTAACTCAAACAAATCCCTTATGATAAAATCATAAACCATTTATTTTCTTGTTACAATGATTTTCCACTTCATCTTGAAAGTCTTTGAAACATTTTTCAAATATTTCATACTACTTTCTCATTAAGTGAATATTCACTCAAATTTCTGGAGAAAGCATATGAAGTTGAAACCCATCGCTTACGACTACATATAATGGACTACATACATCGATATGTATAAATTCTAATAATTTAGTCGTTCGTTCTTCTTTGGCCGTTGAACGAAGTTTTAATTATCACGTGGAAAGTCTCACAAGGGTCACTTGATCAAATCAAAGACTCCAAAAATCCATGAATATGGAGATTCTTCATGTTTTCTTTCCAATATAATTTAAACAGCGATGTCACTTCGTAAGTGATCTTTCAATCATTTGTCTTGCGACATTTTAGCATTAGGTTTTATGGATGTGATTTCTCCTAATAGATTTGTAAATCATCCATCTTATATGGAATACGGTAATTATTTGAACAACCTTTGTTCTCATAATACCTGATTCAAATAACAATTATTAAAACAAATCTTGAAGTCAAGCTTTGATGTCAACGAGAAATACAAACAACGGTTTATTTGTTTTCGATGAACATCATCACATATTCTCTTGCTAGTTACTTAGGCCATTGTGGTTCATGAATTGCATTGTTCCGTATGAAATTTCATACCAACCAATTCGGTATCCAATACCCAAGAACCACATTGTTTAACAAGCGAAGAATACAACCATAACATGTATATAACCCATGTACCTAAATTCGATATTTCCAATCTTTTCTTTTATGCCAAATATATTTTATAGATTCTCTTTCAGCATTTGCTTTTCCTTTTTAAAAGAATCTATCAACTACAAAAGTGGCACCATATACATGACACATAGTCCAAAGCGTGTATATTCAAATAATAATACCTTTGGACTTGCACTTTGAAGTAGATCATCATCAAAATGATCGGTATTCTTTCAAAATCCATTCTTTAGTAATCTTTTAGTGTAGTAAACACTTTACATACATCTTCTATTCATCCTTATCATGACGACTTTCATGATCAAGCTACTGTAGCTTATAAAGGCGAATCGTGAGTATAACATTACTTTCCAAAATCCTTTTGGATGATTAGGATGTCTAGCATCTCCAACCTTCGTAAATTCTCATCCAATATGAGAACATATATTATACTCTATCATATTGCAACCAAAATATTGTTTCAGATATCGTTATATGTGCCACACATGATGGTTTCTGAAACAATTCTTTTAGATCCTAGATAAACTTGATATTAAAACAATCAAGAATCATGGAGGCAAACATGATATTTAAGATACTAACACTAGAATTGTTACTCTCGATTTAATACCAACTATTAAATTTCACGGAGTAAATAGAGTTTGCTAAAAGTTTGCAATAGGACTTTAAACTTTAGATTGACACTCAACATAATACACCAGTTCGTAAAGTATATATCCAGAATTCTATAGTTCTATTATCTCAATTACAACTATGCATAAGGTGGTGAACGAATGCCAATGACTACAACAAATTATGCAAATTCACTTTGATTTAATTTATGATAAATTGAGTTCTAATAATCCAAATTAGAAATGAACTCCCACTCAAAAACGACATCCCTCGTGTCCTTTTGGTGATTACATGAACCAAATCCACTACACCAAGTCCGATCATCACGTGAGTCGGTGTAGCTTCAAAGGAGAGCATCCATATGGTCATCATATCAAAACATATGACTCATGTTTAACCTTTCGATCCGTGTTCCGAGGCCATGTATATACATGCTAGGCTCGCCAAGTAAGAACCTTAGTATTCGCGTGTGTAACTGCCTTACACCCGAGATATGCTCATGGATTCAAGTACACCCGATCATCACGTGATGTCTTGAAGCGACGAAACATTGTCGGTGCATACTTAAGGAAGAACACATTATTATATTGATATCTAAATGAGGGATCATCTTATTATGCTAATAAAATGCCAAACAAGCAATATAAGATGCAATCAAACATCACATGTTTGTAAGTGAAATGATATGGTTCCCGCATATGATCTCCATCATGTGCATCGTGGTATGATCTCTATCATACCTCTATGTGTAAGGCCAAGGTCTATGGAACTTACACGCTATGTGTGTTGTAAGAGTATCATCTCATACTTCTACTTACAACATCAACATATAATAACACTAGCCCAGCAACAATCTAAACTAGACGCCTCTAATTTATCGATTGCAAGTTTTACGTGGCTTAGGGCTTTCGAAGATAGAAGCGTTCTTACCTACGAACATGAACCACAACGAGGATAACCAAATTGTGGACAACTTGTTGCAAATTAGATATTGACTATAGTAGGAGAGACAGACACCCGCTAGCCACTTATGCAAAACTAGTTGCATGTCAAGTGTGGAACAGGTCTCATGTGCGAGGACATGTAAAGTTTGTCCGGGCCTTCATCCCACTATGCCACCAATATCCAAATTACAACTAAGAAGCAACAAAATGATGATCATCGCCCACATACTCATATGTGTACTACCCGTGCAAAGCATCTGCGCATAGATCCGGCTCTGATACCACTTTAGGTTTCGCAGCATAGAAAACAAAAAATTTCCTACGATGGGAACAACTATGTACCAAGATCTATCTACTAGATACAAACAACGGGCAGATGTATATCCGTAGTACCCTTTAAGACCGACAAAGCTTAACGAGTCCAAACTCGTGGTTGATGTATACGATCTCTTGCCGATCTCAAGATCGAGAGGAAGTCCTAGCGCCGCAAAACAGCAGTGCATCCGTGCTCGCACACACGTTCGAGGAACCAAGAAACCTCCGCCTCCTCGCTCTAGCGATGCAGTGGAAGCACAACTCTTTCTTGCCTAATAGCCACCGGGAACATGTATCTCGCTAGTCCGAGACCATGGGGGATAAATACTAGAGGGGGAGAGAGATCCTTCACGAGGAGGTGTGAGTGAGAGAGAGGGAGGGGGGCTCCTTTTATAGGGAGAGGGGGGCACCCAGGGGGGCATGCTCCCAGCCATGGGGCTGCCCCCACCTCTTCCACATTCATGTGGGTGGACACTCCACTCACTCAAATGCCTTTCAATTCCCTCCACTCAAAAACCCACTCAAATTCCCATTAAATTTCCACCAAATTTAATGCAAACTCTCATTAAATAAAACTCCTTTTATTGATTCAGAATTTTGTCAATTACTTTAATGACAAACATTCACATATAACCCCTTGCTAGTATTTCATTTCACATGCAGAAACACATTCTGCAATTTCACCCGAAAACTCGTTTCGGTATCTAGTGAAATAAATTCCTGCGCTTGTTATTCTTTTCGGCATGAAACTTTTGCTCCAAATGGATGTCGGTGTCTCTTAAGTGTGTCACCCTACGGTTTGTGAATAATGCGGACATGATCAAGACCCCTCTCGGATCAATCATCAGAAGCGGGATCTGGAGACCCATACTGACTCCCACACATTCAACGATGACTTTCTTGTGATCGTCAAAACCTTTTACGCTAGTATCTTAATCCCTTTGTTTCACGATATATTACATGTCCGAGATTCGATCATCGGTATCTCCATACCTAGTTTGATCTCGTTACTGACATGCACTCTTTTCTCGTTCCCGTGATATAACATTCTAGTGATCAAATCACTTGCTTGCAAGCTAATCAATGTGATATCACCAAGAGGGCCTAGAGCATATCTATCCGTCATCGGGATAAAAAAATTCCACTCTCGATCCATGGGCCTCAACATAACACTTTAGTAGTTCTGAACCCATCTTTATAATCACCCTGTTACGGTGTGACGTTTGATGTTATCAAGAAACTCTTCCGGTGTTAGTGATTGACATGATCTCATGGTCTAAAGATTAGGATCACTTCGTAAGTTGTTATAGCAATATAAACTCAAAGACTTTGATCGTAATTCTATACTTTAGATGAATGTTCATCACACCATTACACTTAATGTTGTGACCTTGTTATTAACAACATCCAATGTCCATGATGAGGAAACCTTTGATCATCTTGTTAATCAACGAGCTAGTTTATAAGAGAGGCATAACTAGGAACTTCCTTTTTGTTTATTAAACACACATGTATTAACGTTTCCGTATTAATACAATTATATCATGTAAAATAAACATTTATCATAAATAAGGAATACGATAATAATGACTTTATTATTGCCTCTCGGGCATATTCCCTTCAGTCTCCCACTTGCACTAGAGACAATAATCTAGTTTGAAAACTTTGCGTATTGAACACTTATGGCTCCGGTGTTCCATATACGCGATTGAAAGTGGTTAACATAATCTACAGATCTGACACTTTCAGGTCCGTGTGTATTTGCATATCTTTGTGTCTCCACGCATCACTCATTCTCCAATGAGATGGCATTGTATAAATTTGGTCTTTCGGTGAGACCTTTAGTTCCTTGGGGTTAAACCATGTAGATACTATTGTCATACAATATATCTTTAGTGTTAGCCCGTTGCGAACCACACCTTAGTTTGATTTCAAACTACTTGACACAAATCCCCTCCTTTGCTGCTACTATAGAAGTCATATACTTAGCCTTTTTGTTGTAGTATTCGTCACAATGTCTTAACTATGGATTTCATCCAAATCCATCATGGAATCTCCTTTCCATTACATTGTGCCACCCATAGTTTAAATTGAGATAAACTTAATTTGTATCTTGTGACAGACCTAGTATCAATGTAACGCTTTACAATGAACTATTTGTAATTGTTTGTCACCTCTACACAAATATATTCTTAATTCTTTCAAAGCGATCATAAGAATGTCCTCACTATCTTCTAATGATCATTTTATGATTCATTACGGTATATGCTCATAACACTTAGAGCATAGGACATATCTGGATGTGTACATATCATGGTATGATTGATCAAAACATTCTCGTGATTTCACTCATCAAGTGTCAAAGAACTTGAATCTTGTTTCACTTATCAAGTGTCGATACACTTGAATATTGATTCAATTCCTTTCCATGCAACAAGAACTGTTTCTTATCATTTCTATATTGAACTCCTTCAATATCTCATATATTTATGTTTGGCACAACCATATTGGCGTCACAATCTATCCACTATAGACATTCACGCTAAATATTCGGGTTTTGCCTAAGTATTTCATCGAAATGAAATTCTTAACCTTTGTCAATAAAATATATATCATTTGTAATCAACAATATTTCCTCCATATAATGTATTAGAAATATGTCTCAGCGCTCCCACTTAATTTCTTGCAAATGCAAGCATATTCATCGTCTCCTGATAAAAACTCCTTTTCATTAAGGTGAAGATTCCAACTCCGCGATGCTTACTTCAACCATTGAAGTTTGCATACACTTTTAGCATCCTTTGAATTTTAACAAAACCCTTTGGAACGTGTCATGTACACGTCCTAGGTAACCATTCTATTAGAAGAATTTTGTTTTGTTTATTCATCTACCATATACCAAATTATATGTAGTGGTTTCTACTTTAATCCGTACAGACTAAATATCGCTATGAAAGATCAAATCTTCTCATAGTCAACTCCTTGAACATTGCCGTAAAATACTTTACGACATGTCGACTATTTCATAGATGTGAAACATCCATGTCTATTTCTTTACAGATCCAAATACGACCGATAGGTTTTTACACCTTTCCGGAGGGTCTTCCAAGTTCAAAACTTGATTTCTCATGTATGGAACTATCACGGATTTTATGTCTTCAAGCCATTTGACGGAGTCAGGGCCCATCATCGCTTTGTTTGCATAGTCGGTTCATCATTGTCAAACAATAATGATTTACTCTCAAATCTTAGTATTTGATTGTTTATCCGACCGACTTGGTTCAATAAGAACTTAGATCTCCGTGACCACAACCTTTGAGGCACATAAGCTATGAGTATTATGGCAGCCTCTAGAACGATTTCCGGCGCTGTGCAACTCAGCACATTTAGCTAAGGTTCGTTAACCTTATCAAAGTTCTATTGTCCTCCCACTTAACTTTTGCGAAAAATTCCTTTTTCAAGAAACTTCATATTTCAAGCGACAAACCCTTTTGTCCTCGGTGTTATGGAGGAATAACCAATTGTTATTCGAAATAACCTACAAAGACATGCTCATCCGACTTCGGTTGTAAACATCTTACTTATGTTTAGCATACCAAAATTTAAGAAATGACAACTTGGGTTTTACCCCAAACCATAACTCATATGGTGTCATTTCAACGGATCAAGATGGAGCTCTTTTTAGTGTAAAAGAGGAAGTCTCTAAAGCTTTAATATTTTAAAACATAATGGCAGTTTTATCAATAACGCCTTTGATCTAACCATATGAAACAAGGTTTCATTACAAATCTCAAACACTCCATATTCCTATGGTGTTTCGGGATATGTAAATCTAGGTGTTTTGCTAAACTTGTAACTCAAATAAATCCCATTATGATAAAATCATAATTCATTTCTTTTCTTGTTACACTTGTAACTCAAACAAATCCCTTATGATAAAATCATAAAAAATTTATTTTCTTGTTACAATGATTTTCCACTTCATCTTGAAAGTCTTCTGTTTTCGGTTCCAGAAAGGCAGAAAATCAATATTCTCGGAATTGGACTATGGCACCCCAGATTTACGGTCCAAGGATAACCATTATGCATACAATTCATGTTCCCATGATCAGTGAGCCGTGAGCATAACCGACTAGTATCATTACATCATCCATACATTAATGATTACAAAACTTACAAAGGGGCCATTATGGCGAGTACAACACAAGTGGAAGTCTTCTTCGCAGAGCCCGGGCCTTAACCTATAGGCAACTGACTGGGAAGACGGCCTAGCTCGCACAGACGTCAGCACCTTCGTTCCTTCTTAACATATGCAATCTGGCCAATTAAATAGCCAGGGACAATGTCGTTGAGTACTTTGAATGTACTCGCAAAACCACCGAAACAAGGTAACAAGAATCATGCATATTGGGCTATGGCAGATAGCTCTACACTATAGTTGTTTTTGAAAGACCTAACATTGACATCTCTATATCTTTGTTGAAAAAGATTTTTTGGAAAATGTGCCTCCTTTTAAAGAAATTGGACATCTCCACATCCTTGTTAAAAATCTTTAAAACAGTTTTGTTGTAAAACCCTTTTTAAACGTCTTCGACCATCTCTGGTCAAAACCAAACTCGTTCTTATCTTTCCTCGTGACCAAGTCACATCCTTTATTTCATCTAACCTGATCCGAAGGGTCCTCCTATCTCTTTCCATTCCAACCGTACTTAACCATGGACACGGCTATTCGAATAGGTTAGACTCTGCAGAGTTTGTGCACTTTACCGACAAGAATCAATACATCCGCCAGGATAAAACCATGGCCTGCTACACACGGTAGACAAGGGATCGGATAATCAAACCTAGACTTTTCATTTGTCAATCCCTAGCAACGGCGGATTTTCCTTTTGGGTTGTTCTCTCCGGTACGAGTATGGGGCACGACGGCCCTGGTCCTTCGTCCCGTACTGACCCCTACCTCCAAACCGTAGTTTGACCGGTAGCAATAGTGACAATAACTTCCTCCCGTACTAGCCAAAAACCATACCGTCCGCGAGAGACCCAATTGTTGCACCGGTACCTTGCCCATGGCAGTTCGGATTTCAGGGGATTTCTCCCCTTTAGCGAGTAAGAGCATCCCCAGCTAAAGACCACAAACTACGAGCTAAGCCCCAACGTCTGGGGTAATGTGGTTGCACGGATAAAATTGTTCCGGACATTGGCGTAGAACATCCCTTCTCTTTCTCTTGCTTGACTTTCTCTTCATCCACCTTGTATTCTCTTCAGTAAAACTTCCACTCGGAAATGATGCCTCTTTCCAATGGTTTTATTTTGAAAACTTTGTAGTAGGTTAAAAACCCAAAATAGTTTTATCATTGAAAATCCGTGGGTTTCCAAGAGGGAAGTTTCTAATCATCTTAGCCTCGATCTAGAGGAGGTAAAGTAGGTGTCAACAGTATAGGTGTCCTAATGGACACTTATCCATAACTTGGAGGAGCCAAGTTACTCACGTCTTTTTATTTGAAACAAACCATGCCTTTGATCATGCAATTTATAAACAAGATATAAAACAGTTGATAAACCAGAATACCAATTACAACAATAATAAGGATAACCCCGATGCTTCCTTATTCTCGGCGTCACCCAACCGCAACTATCGCTGTTATCGAGCATACAAGCAAACAAACAACACCACAATCAATAAAGGGCATACAAGCATCAAACCATACATCAAACAAAAGATAAATTCATGGTAAAGATCAGTAAGAGGTTGGAGGTTTGTTTTTATTGGATTGGGAGAAGATTTGGAGATGAAGGGAAAAGGGATCCTTTGGATATAAAGTCTATGAACTATCTAAGAGAGGGATTTTTTTTGACCAAGGACCTGATCTGTATGATACCATTGTATGAAAATGATACCATCAGATAGGTATTGATAAAATGAAGACAACAAAAGTGGTTTCACTATTTTATCATTTTCCCTTGATTTATAATGGAGTTTATAGTGATTAAAACTCTAGTTTTTGGAAATAATTCACTAGAACTTCTATGGAGTTCCAAAACAATTACCAGAAAGCCCTTGAGAAATTCCGAAAGGCAGTACTGGATGGGATTTGTCCTTTTCATCAGATTTATTTTATAGAAGATTTTTAGTTGATTCCAAGGACACATATTAGGAACTGAGAATAAATTTCTGTATAAATTGGAATCAACCTTTTTGGAGTTGAAAATCTACTATAGTGATTTTATTAGTGAATAAACCATGCACATAAGAGTTTAATTTACTAAAATTCAAAAGAAATTCTAAAATTATGATCTGCTGGATTCTGAAATATATGCTTATGTGCGTTCAAGGGGAGTTGGAATTAGGTCAAAAACTCATTTGGTTTGACCTAGGGAATTTCCTAAAGGCAGAAAAGGATTTATTTTTATATTTTTTCTACCAGCAAACTAGGAAGCAAAATAGGGTGGGACCAGTGGGACATGAAATATATGGCTTATACCTTTCAATATCAATTACAATTACTCCATTTGGGGTTACCAAACTTTCTGGAGAAAAACTTAAGTGAAATGGACAGACCTGAGTATGTGATTTATCATTTTTAAACCAAACATTATTTTGGTACAGATGTGAGTCTGCATGTTGGAGAAAAAACTCAGGAACCTTAGGAATTTTAGATCTATCCATTTGCATTCATTTTGCATTTTCAAAATGATTTAATCCAAAAGGCTAAAAACGGATCTAGGGGAAAAACAAAAAGAAAAGAGGAAGAGGGGTCACCGGGCTAGATCTGGGGAGGCAGATGGGCCGCACGAAGGTCGGCCGGCCCAGCTCATGCTGTTGCACACGGGGCACAGTCCGGGACGCTGAAGGATAGGGCCCGACGGTCAGTGGGTGGCAGATACGAAGGGTTACGGGGACTCGAGGGACGTAGATCTAAAGAGCGATGGACGATCGGGATTCGTCGTCCTCGCTGCGCCGGCTAGACGATGGCGGAACCCTAGCTGGCAACGGGGAAGGAGTGGGGAGGCTCATCGGGGGATCGAGGAAGGTCGTGGAGGCGACGCGGTCGATGACGACGACTCTGGGGATGGGCGGCAGGGGATGGTTTGGCGTTGGGGCGGTCCTCGCGCGAGGACGATCGAGGGGGATCTCGCCGGAGCTTGCTGGTGTGGCTTCGGTGGTGCCTGTATGTCAACAAATGGAGCACCCGGAGCATTAGTGAGAAGAGGGGAGCTCGATAGGGTGACATGCAGTGAGGGAGACAGAGAGGGTAAGGTGCTTTGCTCGACTTTGTGAGGGAGGCCGAGAGCTTCTTTCTCTCCTTCTCTCGAGCAAGGTAGAGCAAGGGAGAGGGGAAGGGGCTCTAGGGAGGTAAGTGTGGAGGACAAGGGGCAAATGAGGACGAGGGGGGAGCTGTACTGGCCTGGGTCCTTATAAATTGGGAGAGGGTAGTGTGAGAGGGGAAAAGTCCATTGGGACAAGGGCAAGGGAGGAGGCTGTTGGGGATATGCTATATGGGTATCCTTATAGCATGTCTCTTATCTGGCTAACCCGGGTGCCCCATAGTCGGTAGCATGGCCTATGGCCTGCTGGGCGGCCCAGTTAGATGGATCCAGAAGGGAGGCCCATGCCGGATAAAGGAAGGCTACGGTGGAGTCACCAATGTACCCGGAGCCTTGGAGTACAAGATACACAAGACTAGTAATAGACAGTGTAGGACTCTGTAACCTGTCCGGCTAGGACTTTTCCCTGTAAACCCTAGGACCTCGCGAATATATAAGTCGGGTCTATGGGATACTTTAGGGCACAACCTAGTATCGATTCACACAACCTCGCACAGCGAACCTATCTCTGTAACTCGGTGTATTGCCCTTATAGTGATTTATAGCAGGAGTGGGATTCCTCCACCGTTGTGGGATCTGAACCTGGGTAAGTTGTGTTACCTCGTACCCGTCAACCGTCAGCCTTACCCCACGTCTCTAAACACGCACTATGAGGGACCCTCCATGGCGTACTCGTCGGCAATACCACGACAGTTAGCGCCCACCGTGGGGCTCGAATTCCGCCAGGAGTTTTCCTAGAGCACCTGCGCACACCATCCGTGAAGGGAGCCGACATCGACAACCCAGATAGAGCTTACTCTTTCGTCAACATGGTGACCAAGGTCCCTCCGGCTTGGACAAAACCGTTCATGGAATACCTCGAACACGGAACTTTGCCCGACGACGAAGTCGAAAGACGGCAAATAGTACGACGAGCAAAGGGTTATACCATAATCAATGGGCAACTCTACAAAAGGAGCACTACTGGTGTATACCTAAAGTGTGTTTCCCAGCTAGAAGGTATGGAAATCCTACGTGAAATCCATCCTGGAGATTGCGGGCATCACGCCGCTCCTCGATCGTTGGTCGCGAATGCCTTCCGGCAAGGATTCTACAGGCTGACCGCGAAGGCGGACGCCGACAAGTTGGTTGAGACATGCATGGGATGCCAGTATTATGCCCGACAACCACATGTTCCTGCTGAAGAACTACGAACAATACCAATAACTTGGCCGTTTGCAGTCAGGGGGCTAGACATGGTGGGACCGTTACAAACGGCACCTTGTGGGTTTATGCATCTGCTTGTAGTAGTTGACAAATTCACTAAATGGATAGAAGCTAAAACCATTAGAAAGCTTGATGGGGCAACTGCCCTCAGGTTCGTCCGAGATGTAGTGGTGAGATTTGGTCTCCCACACAACATTATCACCGACAATGGTAGTAATTTATCACTCGAAGAAGTGGAGGCTTATTGATAGGAGAAAGGCATCCGACTTGACCTTGCATCCGTGGCACACCCACAATCCAATGGTCAGGTCGAGCGAGGCAATGGATTAATTCTGCAGGGAATCAAGGCACGTCTTGAGGCACCGCTACATAGAGCAGCTGGAGCCTGGGCGGAATAATTGCCATCTGTGCTGTGGAGTTTACGAACTACACCCAATAGATCTACCGGCTACACCCCTTACTTCATGGTATATGGAGCAGAAGCCATCCTGCCCTCCGACATCCTCCACGATGCACCAAGAGTTGCTTCCTACGACGAAGATGACGCTGAGAATCCAGACGCCTAGATGTGGACCTTCTCGAGGAGGAGCGCGTTTTGGCATGCCAAAGATCCTCCATCTACCAGCAGGAGCTACGCAGCTACCATAGTCACCGCGTTCGGCATCGCTCGTTTAAAGAGGGGGATTTGGTGCTCCGACTTAAGCAGAAGAAGTCGCACAAATTATCCCCACCATGGGAAGGACCGTTCATCATAAGCAAGGCGCTACTCAATGGGTCTTACTACCTTGTTGACAATCGTGAACTAAAGGATAGACCCAACGAGGATCATAAGCGTAAGCGACGTGACCCGGATGATGACTACCCGGAGGTTGATCGGCCATGGAACATAGCACAGCTACGTCCTTTTTACACTTAGCATTTTTTATCTAATTGTGTATCTCTTATATGATCAATGAAATAAAGCTCTTTGGTTCACTCATATTTCTGAGTCTTTTACCTCCTTTAGTGTTCATTTTTGGATCATGTAAAACCTTTATGCACAAGTATTGCGTTTGCACTTGTGAAAATTCCGCCTACGGGCGTTAGCTTAAGTTTTCTGGTCTACACGTTCTTTGTTGTTTTTATGTGGATTCTGGAGTAGCGACTTTTGGCACTTATTGTCGGTGATTTTGTGCTTAGGTTATTGACGGTGCCATTGGGCATCATCACCTAAGCGCATGGTTCCGACAACGAGTCTTCCGACTCACAAAAATTCAAGCATAAGAACCAAAGTAATGGATAAGCCAGCACTTGCTTAAAATATATACATGCTGAAAACTAGTTCTTAAGTGGCAGGAAATAACAACCATTGTTTTCCGCCTTAAGTTACATCACCAAGTTTTTTTTGCGCATACACCAAAGGTAAAACAAATATTACAAAGTTGTTTTTCATCCCTTTGGCGCAGGAGACTTGGAAGCAGCATCGTCACCAGCCGGAGAATCACCCTCAACGTCGGCACTATGGTGGGACTCAGAGGAGTCTTGGTTGACGCTGTCGATGGTGTTCATGGGCACGAAGACATCGATGACCACCAAATCGACAACTATGGTGTCATAACCCGCGAGTGACGACAAGATGGCTTCGTGATCAATTTCTTTGCCGTCATCGTCAACGTCGGGAATACCAGAGGTCACCGTGTCGATGTCGGCACCTTCGTAGTGTGCCTTCACCATTGACAGCGCCATCCTTGCGCCAGCCCATGCACATGAAGCTTTCCAGCTGATGACGCGCTCGGGGGCTCGACGCAGAATCTCCGATTACTTTAGCACGGAATCCGAGGCCTTGATGTGTATCTAGAGGGGCTTGGCAATCTCTTTGGCTTGGGTGATGGCGGTGTTGATGAAGTTGCCGGCAAGAATCATGCATTCCTTGTCCGGAGGAGGCGATCGGGTTAAACCCATAGGAGCTGCAATTTCCGACAAAGAAGCGCATGAGTTCAATAAATTCTAAGTATCCAGACTACAGAAATACAAGGCGGAGGAAACTTACTGAAGATGCTGGCCTTAGCCTGCCAGAGGGTGTCTGCCAGGGATTCTTTCTCTTGTTGGAGGAGCTTAAACGCCTCGATGTGGCGTTGGTTCTGCTCATCAGCAGCTCGCTTATGATCTTTTAAGATCACAAGCTCCTCCTTCATGGAGGCGGAGTCCTGCAGGGCCTTCATGGAGTCCTCATGCATTTTCAGCATTTCTTTCCTCTCCTCCTTAAGGATCTTGTTCTCGCTGTCCAGCTGCTGGATGTGCTAGGACTGCTCGACAATGTCCTTGGCCTTGGCGACATGTTCTGCAAAGTCGGAGAAAAACAAAGTACACAGTGAGTACTCGGAGAATGAAGGCACAAAACCAAGACGGAATGCGCAAATAAGAAAACAAACTCTTGTTTTTGATGATTTGTTCCTTCAAGATGGCAGTTTTACCCTTTTCGGCTTCAAGATCTGCGCGCATCTTCTGGTACTTGTCATTGGCCATGCCCCTCCGAGCATTCTCGTTCTCTGGAAAAAATAAAAAAAATTTAAACCGTTGTTTAGTCTGCTTGGAGCAACTAGTCGGAAAATTTTCCACTTAGATGCTCGAGGGCTACAGCGAGAGTTTTTAACTTAGCAATATTCTTAGCTTTTCTTTAAAGCATCTAGTCGGAACTAATTCAGCTCTCGATTAGAAGCTTGGGGGCTACAATATAAAGTTTTTAACTCGGAATCTGCTTAGCTTTTCTTTAAGCATCTAGTCGGAACTAATTCAGTTACAACTAGAGGCTTCGGGCTATAGTATTGAAAATTATAAACACTGTGTATGCTACTCTTAAAGAATCTAGTCGGAATAGTTCATTCCATCTAAATGCTTGGAGGCTACAGTGAGAGTTTTTTCTAACTTAGTCACTCTTAGAGCATATAGATGCAAAACCTATGGTTTTCCGTCTACATCCTCGGGGGCTATAGTGGGATACTCATATCAAATACAAAAGTCAAAGTAAACTTACAAGTGCGATGATCTTGAGGTTTGTAGCGCTCTCGTCTAGCAGCTTGCCAAAGGAAATGCTCTTTCCTCGCAATATTTCTACTTGTCAGAGGAGCTCCTCAAGACCGCATGTCGGTACTCCTCCAGGAACCAGAGTTGTGTTACTCGGCGTGAGCGCCGGGTAGACTATCTTTGGGAACTCAAAGGGTTTCTGGGGAGCAAGGGCGCCACCTTCGGCAGAAGTACCAGCTTCCACCACCGCCTTGTCGCCATCGATGGCATCCTTAGCTGGAGCTTCAGCCATTGTTGAGCGGTTCTCTCCTATGTCGCCTGCTCGCCGACAACAGCGAGTTCGGTAGAGGCGCTAGAATCCACTTCCATGACGGAAGGACCTGGTGCCTCCTTAGCTTGTGAGCTTGTCGGGGAAGAAGAGGGCTTGAAGACAGGGGTAGCAGGGGCGATGGCGGGGGAGGCATCGCGATGCAACATGTCTTTGATATTTCGAGAAGCCCCCAAAGTTTTGGAGGTCTTCTTGAGGCTGGTCGTGGCTTTCTTCCTGAAACGTGTAAAATGCAGAATTACAGGAGCAAGGAAGATAAATAGACAATGTCTGAAAATGATAAGCTTACACTAGGAGGGGTGCTTTGGCAGAAATCCCGGTGGTTCTTCTATTTTACGCCTCCAGGGCGTCGGTAGTCTTTTTGGAGTCTCCACACTCCGTCTTCTTCTTCTTGCCTCCGTCGGCAGCGTCAGAGGTGGAGCTCTTCCGCTTTCGCGCCAACGGGACCTCGTCGTCGGACACGACCGTGACTTCCTTCATCTTTGGATTGTAGATTTGGGCAGCCAGGTTGCCCTATTCTAGATCGCTAAGCTGTTAAGTAAGAAATCACCATGTTAGATAAGATGGTAGTGGCAAGACGGAAAAATGGAGCATAAGTCGAACACGGAAAATAAATACCTACCTTTGGGCACTTGCCGTCTACGAACATGTCGTAGGTGATGGTGCAGCCACGCTTCTTATCCTTCACCTTGACGATGTCCTTAAGGAGGAGCTTGACGGAGTCGCTCGAGAAGTTATCCACGGAGATGCGGAGGCTATCCCTTCTGTCGTTGGTATACTCGTGCATGTACTTCGCGCGGTGCTACAGAGGTTAGATTCGCCTGATGAACCAGCACATGGCTAGGTCCAAGCCGGTCAAACCCGTCTATACAAACCATTTGATCTGCCTTATAGCGCGAGAAGCGTCGAGGTCGGAGGGAAGGGAGGCTTGGGATCTCCATGTGGAAACTTCAGCGGCGGCTCCTTCCTCGAAGTCCGGGTACGATACTTCTAGGCCCGCCAGAGGAATGTCGGGGCCGTAGAAGTACGTCCGCTGCCAATTCTTGCAGGACTCGTGGCCGACGATGTCGGGGAACCGTCGGCCAGGTCGAATCTTGAAGCTTATGGTGCCGCAGTTCCTAAGCTCCTCCTTACTATGTCCGGCTTCACGTTTAACGGTGAAGAAGTACACAAAAAGGTCTAACCTTGGCCTTATCCCTAGATATCCCTCGCAAAGTGCCGCGAAGTTGCTAAGCACTAAGATACTATTGGGGGAGAGGTTATGGGGCTGGACCCTATAGTGGTTTAAGACGGAGAGGAAGAAGTGGGAGATGGGCAGGGAAACACCACGTACCAGCTGAGTTTTGAGGTACACCTTTTCTCTGGCTTGTGGAGAAGGTGTCACCTCGCCGGCCGACGTCGAATCGGGATTCACTAAGACAGAAATCAAGCATTGGGTCGAACTCTTCTTTGGTGTTAAGGTAGTAGATGTGAATATCCATCGACTACCTGGAAAGGGTAGAAGAATAGGACCTATTCTGGGACATACAATGCATTACGCCCGCCAGGCGAGCCCCTCCGTTGCAGGGAGGTAGCCTTCGGCGACCATCTCTTGGATGTCACGGTCGGTGATGTCCGATCCGCACCAGTTTCCCTTGTGTGAGTATGGCTCCTCCTCCAGTGGCTCTAGCGCCGCCAAATTTTGGTCGCCGCCGGTGGATTCGATCACTGCCGATTCGGGGATGACCAGGCACTCTGGGGGCATGATGATGGGGCTCGCCGGCTTTGTTGCGGCTTCGCTCGACGCCGCCATTGATGGGGAGGTGCTGCTGCTAGCCATGGGTGAAGGTTGGGTGCGACTGGTGCAGATGGGAGCTAGGGTTTTTTCGACGTTTCTCGCGGAGAGCTCGAGGAGACGCGCGGCTGAAGGAAGAAGATGATGCGAGAAGAATGAGGTAAAAAGTGGAGATTTCCCCACGGTTACTATTTATCATCCTCGGCGTCAAGATTCGTGCAGCTTGATCGGACGGTTGCCACGTATACGACGTGTTCGCGAACGTGCACGGAAATTTCGCCACATCTCCAACCGTCGCCGCCAACGGTTCATATCGCTCGCGCAGGAAAATCGGATATGATTGCGTTCTCTGCATGTGTGAGTTACGAGGCGTCGCTGACCTAAGCCTACGTTGTCCTAGCTGACATGGGTAGATGAGCCGTCACATCGAAGATTCCGACATAGACGGATTCAATCCGACTACGGAAGAGTATGATAGAAGATTCAGCATTTCTCCGGCTTACAAGTCGAAGACGGAGAAAGCCTTGCAGGGTTCTTTGGGAGAACTACAAGATGTTGCTTGACGATTTGCCGACATCCATCTAGACAGAGCATTCTACGTGAAGAGGCAAGACGGCGCAAGATCTCGGAGTTCTCCGGGGGCTACTGTTGGGGATATGCTATATGGGTATCCTTATAACATGTCTCTTATCCGGCTAACCTGGGTGGCCCATAGTCGGTAGCATGACCTATGGCCTGATGGGCGGCCCAGTTAGATGGATCCAGAAGGGAGGCCCATGCCTGATAAAGGAAGGCTATGGTGGAGTCACCAACGTACCCGGAGCCTTGGAGTACAAGATACACAAGACTAGTAATAGACAGTGTAGGACTCTGTAACCTGTCCGGCTAGGACTTTTCCCTGTAAACCCTAGGACCTGGCGACTATATAAGTCGGGACTATGGGAGCCTTTAGGGCACAACCTAGTATCGATTCACACAACCTCGCACAGCGAACCTATCTCTGTAACTCGGAGTATTGCCCTTGTACTGATTTATAGCTGTAGTAGGATTCCGCCACCGTTGTGGGATCTGAACCTGGGTAAGTTGTGTTACCTCGTACCCGTCAACCGTCCGCCTTACCCCACGTCTCTAAACACGCACTGCGAGGACCCCTCCATGGCGTACTCGTCGGCAATACCACGACAAAGGCTGTCCATTGGGCCAGAGGGGAGGTGCTGGGGGGTGGTGTGGGGCCAAGTGCTCGACCAGAGAGGGAGAGGGGAGTGGTGGTTGTGGTCTTTTAAGAGAGGGAGATCTTTTGCAAGATTGTCTCTCTCTCTCTCAAACACATGGGACAAGTGGTCAAGTGATACTACAGTGCTTGGTCGACCAGGGGAGGTGTGTGTGCTATTGAGGAGTGCTGGGGAAGATTTGAGATGGTTTGGATTTGATTTGAATCAAGTTTGCATTGACTTAGCAAAAATGATCAAATAAGTGCTTGTGAAGGAAGTTGATATAATTGTATTGGACAAAGTGTGGAAAATGGTACTGGTAGATAGATGTAGTCAAATAATCTCCCCATTATTTAAATGGGATTTTTCTGATGATTATAATCCCATTTAAATGCACTTCTTCAAAGAGTGTTGTAGTAGATTACGGAAGATAAAATGATATTTTTACATTGGATAAGCTTGGTTCTGGATGTTATATGGTCCTAAATACCATAACACACATTGGAGAATTTTATGGCGATTTATGAAGGTGGAAAAATATTTTTGTGGAATTATTTCTTGTTTCTGCCATTTAAGAAAAAGGGGAAAACGAAATAATGAAGAATCTCAAAAATATTTATTTTTGAGTTCGAAATATGGGATATGATATATAGGCATCAAATGTTCCCTGAGTTGGCAAGGTGATTTGGATAAAAACAAACTTGCCTTTATAAACAAGGGTTTTGAGAAATTGGTAGGTGAAGGAATTAAAATATTTTAATAATCCAAATGATTGTGGGAATTATTAGAGGATGCTTATATCCAAGGTAGATGATTTAAACTTGACGTAGGACTCAAGGTCAACCTTGGTTTTGAATAAAAGTGGTGAAAAGGATGGAAACTAGATATGGGAGGATCTAGGGTTTGGTTATTCTAATGCCCTCTAAACAAGGTTGGATTTAGGGAGCTCAGAGCTGGTCTTGGTATAAGGGGTATATGGATGTATAGACCAAGTAAGATAGTTGAGTATGCAAGAAAGGGTTGGGCTTGGTTGCATTTGTGGTGATCATGATGAGATGGCAAACTTTGTAGAAAATAAGGCTGCCATAACAGATACATCAGGTAGCCTCCTAAACCATGTGGGTTTAAGAAGCACAAGGCTCCAATAGAAATAGGTGAAGTGGGGGTTGATAGTCCATGATTAGTAGATCATAACCATGTAGATATTTGGTCAAGGCGAGGTAGCATATAGATGTGAGCTTCTGCCAAAGTAGGCAAGATGATAAGATTTGTAGGAAAGATGATTAACTTGACTACAAAACCATCATGGATGAGTGGGAGATAGAATGGCTTAGCCATGGGAATGAGTGGGATTTGGTAGTACTAAATATGTACTACAAGATGGTTCAAGTAAATTCTCAAGAATGCACATAGGTTGGAAAAGGTAGATCTCCAAAGATGGTATCCAGATAAGAAATCCAGACTTAGCCATTTTGGCAGATTTGGTGAATTTGGACTAGTATGCAAGAGGGAAGCATTTGAGAGGGTGGCAAGAGTTTATCCTTCCCATCAAGTGGTTGATGTTGAGGTATATATTGCAAGGAGGGGATCCATGCTTGGATTGGGTCTCCACTAAGTTGGAAACCATCAAGAGGGATTATCCCTGGATTGAGATAAGCATGAGAT
This sequence comes from Avena longiglumis, assembly GCA_030063025.1. Lineage (NCBI taxonomy): Eukaryota > Viridiplantae > Streptophyta > Magnoliopsida > Poales > Poaceae > Avena > Avena longiglumis. The sequence goes on along the minus strand of CP125978.1, from coordinate 339,898,120 downwards.
GAGATGATCACTTGAGTGGATTAGGATAGATCCAGACTTGGAAGTCTGCTTTGAGATTGATGATCACCATCAAGGATTGGGTCCTAAGGGTTGAGCCACTGAATTAGCTCATTCTAGTTCCTAAGCAAACAAGGCAAACATCAGATCAAGGCAATTCATTAGACAGCAGATCAAGGCAATTCATCTTATCACTTATCTAACTACTACTAGGGTTACCATCAATCCTAGATTGACGTAAGGACGGGTATTTTGGAAATGGGTTTTGCTTAGAAGTAAGATAAGGATCATCTTGGTATTACTACCAAGATTGGAATAAAAGGTTTTAATAAAGGTTTTTGGAAAACCTAGAGATAAGTGTAGTTGAAGGTTCTGTCTTGAAAACATAAGGAGAGTATATATATATGTCTCCATAGCTTTCGAAATAGAAGCTAGTAAAGTATTTGGTTGTGTCAAAGTCATCTTGGCTCAGGTTTTTGAAATGCCAGAACATTTAAGAATATGAAAGATGAGCCAAGACATCTCTTTTGTAAAATAGTCTTTGTAAACTAATATTGAGATGAGGAGTACACAACTAATGCACAAACAGTTGCTTGAGCACCAGCAAACAAGTAAGCATTCATTGCAAGAAAAAGTTTTTGTTCCCCCTGATTTTTTCCTTTTGGGCATTTAATCAGGGTTGCTGAAATTGGGATGTTACATGGACGGGACAAAAGCCAAAGTCAAAAACTTTCTGTGGGGAACACAAAGTCTAGAGGGGAGACGGAGAGGCAAGCCAGGGCGGCCACACCCTCCCTAGGCACGGCCAGGGGTGGGCCCGTGCCTAGGCAGGGTGTGGGCCCCCTGGTCGCCTCCTCGGCCTTCCCCTTCGCCTATAAGAAGCCCCTGATGTAGAAACCCTAAGTTCCGGATCAATATTCCACGAAACCTTCTGTATCCACCGCCATCGTCGTCCCTATATCGGGGGATCTGAAGTTCTTCCCAGCACCCTGCCGGAGGGGAGATCATCCCGGAGGCCTTCTCTCCGGTATGATGCGTGAGTAGTTCCACCTTGGACTATGGGTCCATGTAGTAGCTAGATGGTTGTATCTCCTCCATGTGCTTTCCTGTATAGATCTTGTGAGCTCCGTTCATGATCAAGATCTAATCTATTTGTAATCATGCATGTTGTGTTTGCGGGGATCCGATAGATATTGAGATTAGTATGTTGGTTTGATTAATGGTTTTGTCTTTATGATTCTATCATGTCTGTGTTGTTTGTGATCTTGCATGCTCTCCGTTGTTAGTAGCTATCTTGGCCAAGTAGTTGCTAGTGACTCCAAGAGGGAGTATTTATGCTCGATAGTGGGTTCATGCCTCTAGTTTCCAAGAGAAGTGACAGGAATCTCTTAGGTTGTATATGTGTTGTTTCTACTAGGGAGAAAACAACTGTCTCTTGTTCATGGAACATGTCGACTGTTTACCTTACACATTTTGCTTAAAGAAGTTGTCTATTGCTTGCAACTTAATAATGTTGGGCCATGCAGAGCTAAAACAAAACTTTTTCCTCTAACATGGTGATCCCAAGATCTAGCTGAGGTAGAAGGCCACGAGGTTTACCACTAGACGCGCAGTTGCTGATTATTGATGAAGTGCGTCAGTTGATGCAGTGTAGTCCTCACGATCCGATCGTCCTGGTGCTGATCGTACATCACCTCTGTTGGTATCCACACGTACAAGAAGGAGCACCAGCGGCGAACTTCTAGGTTCGTAACGATGGTAGGACTGCTGTGGAGCTAGGGTTTCCAACACATGGAATGACCTAACCAAACAACGATTAACCTTTCTGGGTTACGGTGCTCCACTATATATAAGGAGTGAACGTGGGCTCTACTTGCGTGGCCCATTCACTAAAGCCCATATAATATCAGTCCCCGTGAGTCCGAATCAGTGAATCAGTCCTAATCAGGCTCGGGTCCAACCCAACTAGATTTCCAGTTCAGATCCAATCCGAACTTGCCCCCTCTCTTAAGTGTGTGACTCCGCAGGCTCATGGCTACTTGGACACGATTAGAGTCCGACTCTCAATCGATCAGTCGGTAGCGGCTCCTAGCAGAACTTGTCGACTCCCAAGTACCAAAGAGTCATGATGACTTGCCTTTCCAATGCGACTTACGTCCGAGTCCGTTTTGCCTCATGATATACCTTGTCAGACTATAGGCGAATATGTGTCATCCCTTAAATAGTCCGACTCTCTTCTCGATCCGAGATAAGTGATTCAACTGACTAACTCTTAGTCGACCTCCTCAGTTAACACTTAACCGAGTCGTGCATGGCCATGCTTTCCGAAACATATCATCCGAGAGGGCCCAGAAAATATCTCTCCAAGTGGAGGAGCAAAATCCCATCTTGGTTATTCACATCACGCAGCTTGATTCTCAGTCGACCCGAACTCTGCCTTTATAACTGCCCAGTTATGGATCAGCATTTGACAGAACCTAAGTCGGTGATCCTCAACTCGGACTATGCAATAGCCTCAGGTCTAAGGATTACATAGATTGAGATATACAAATGACAACTTGTTCGTTGTACCTCATGTCAACACCCGTATTTTTAATCCCAGATGCCTGTTATGCCATACATCACAATCCCAGGAATACCATTTTTGCGAGACATAACAGAATTGTATACCACAGTACATCATCCATTACAAATCATACATAAGGTCTTACACAAATAAGGATCTCATGATCTAGTTCTTAATAAAACACAAGCAGCGGAATACGTAATAATAACGGTAGCGTGGGTGAAAATCCATCTTCGGGGTCACAGGCAATACTGACGATGGGAGATGATCCTAGTTGTCGTAACCTTCCTGGGGTCCATCCTCCTGGTACTCCTCTTCATAGTCTGGCCACGGGAATAGCCAGGGACAAAGCCATGAGTACTCTTTAAGTACTCACAAATTAATACTAACATGTGAAGGGGTTCTTTCGTAGTAGGACACTAAGCTCTAGGGTTGTTTTGCAAAAATCCAGATTTACCTCTACTAAGTTCAGAAGCTATGAAAGCTAGTTGAAAATTTATAACACCTAAGGGGGAACTTGTATCTCATGCCACAACTCTGTTGTGGTCAAGTCAAAATCTCAATCCATTTCACAAGTCATTTTGAAAACATCTGACGAGGGAACAGTATGGCCACTCCAACTGTCCATAACTGCGGACGCGGCTATTCGAATAGTTTGACACTCTGCAGAGATTGTACACTTTCACCACAACATTCGATACATCCGTCAGGAACAAATCCTGAATTCACCATACTTAGTATGCGGATAATAAATCCTAACCTTTCAATTATACGCCCTAGTATAAGCACCTCTCCTGTGAGTTTGGCCTCCCAACCACGACCAACTGTCATCTTGGTTACTGCATAGGTGGACAATCTTCACAAGGTAGCCTCAGCTCAAACCTTGGCCGTGAGGGAACTAATACTAAGGTACATAAGTTTCTAGTCAAGCCCTACCCAATCTTCGGGTATTGTGGTTGTACGTTAAAATTGGAATGGTATCGCATCCAGACAACCATCGGTTTTATAAAGGGCTAAGGCTCATGCCTTAACATTTTCATCACCAAAATCATCTGGTGTTCGGAAACACATGTCAAAACATCTCAATAGAATGATCCATCATTCCAAGGTTTTCATAACCATTTTTCCACCAAGTATTCCCATCTAAAGTTTGATCAATTTTATGCTTAGCACTAGAATCTACAAAAATGGGTAAGTACTAATGAGGGGTGGTAAACTAGTGCAGTTTAACTAAGTTCAATTTCATGCCTTAGGATGACATGAAGATTATCTAGCTTGGGCCAAGTTTTATGCTCTTTATGAAACCTTCAATTATCTTTCTAGTATCTACAAATTTACTCAAGTAAACGCTAAGTAGTAGCTTTGATAAAGAAATAAAGTAGAAAGCTTGCAAGTAAAACTAGGTTTGGGTATCATCAATTGTGTCTAACCAAGCATGCTTAGTGCATTTCATAGGTTAACTTGATTAGCAAGGCTTGCTTAATCAACTAGTAGTATTAGGCTTGCATAAGTATAGTATCTTGCAAGTGTTAGCTTGCCTTGTGCAGAGCAGTGGTTGAAGTTCTCCTCGGCTTCTTCTTCGTAGTATCCTCCTTCCTCCTCGTATCCTTGGTCGGTACTAGAGCCTTTGAATAAATACGAGGTACACAATCACCAAACAATACTTAACCTTTCAATCAGCACACAAAGGGGTTCTATATATGATCTAGCATCATCAGTAACATTACAAGATTAAGGCATTTGGCTTATTGGTTTTATTTTTAGAAAAGTAATTTCTACTCATTGAAAAACTACTTAAGATTTAATATTTTCCAAACCAAACATGGGATCATGTTGACACATGTCATCACCACATATTTTAGTACATGGGAATGTGATTTAAAATGGTGTCACAATTTAATAAGATTTAACCTTTTATTTCATTTGAATAAAGTGACTACAAATGCCTATGTGGCATCCTTTTATTACTTGAACATTATTTCTATAGGTAAACCCAAATATTTTATATATTCTCAAAGGTATGGTTACTTGTCATTTTTGAGAGTTGGAATCAACTCAAAAGCTATTATGGTTTAAATTTGAAAAATGTTTGAATGCAGAAAAGCTTCTGCCTTATTATTTTTACCAAGGGTGATCTACAGATCCAAATGATTTGAATCCAACGGGCTTGGATTCAGCACTTCCAGACCTTTCTAACAAAATTGGTTTCATTTAATTTGGTTCACTGAATCAAGCTGGGTTGATTTTTGAAACTGGGTATAGAACTATGTTTGAACGAAAATGGAAAAAGTTAAATTCAAACTAGTGGGTTGCACGGGAAGAGAAAATGGGCCGGCCTGCTACGCATAGCGCTTACGTGCGATGGTTAAGTTGCTATCCCCATGCGTCAGTGAGACGGAGGGGTGCGAAGCGGTATGGGACAACGTGGTGCGTTGGATCTAGTTATAATCCGACGACTCTGGTTCATTGTTCACGTCGAGCAGCGCCGGCGAGACAGAACCTTAACGCAGCAGGTGGGGGTTGTTGGGGGCTCACCGGGGCTCAGGCGAGGGCCGGCGAGGGCCGGCGAGGCGGGCAAACGACGAAGTCGACGACGGCGAACCTCCTGGTACCGACAGCTTCTCCTGGGGCGGCTCCAATCGCTGGCTCCCTTCTTCTCCAGTAGCAGCAGGCTCCGATGAAATTCATGCGCTGCTGCTCGCCTTGCTCCGGGAACGAGGTGGAATGATCAGTAAGGAGAGGGGAGTGAGATGGTGTGCTCAATTCGGCTGGGGGTCGTCTCCTTTTATAGGCTCGATGGTGAGACCGAACGGGATGGGCATACGACGGTGGCGACATGGCTACAGGTGGCTAACGGCATGGCCGAGGGTGCCGATCGATTGGTGGTCTCCTGGCGATGCTCTATGGCTTTAATGCGCGTGTAAGGGCGGTGGCAAACGGTCTGGAACACTCGATGCTCTGCGAGGCAGATGCGGCGTCTTCGACGGCGAGCGGTGGCTACGGGGCACGGGCGGTGAAATGGGCATGTCTGGCAGTCTCCTGGGACGGTGGGGAGCATGTTGGCGGGCGGCGAGGGCTCCAGGTGGTCTGGTTGAATGGGAACGGCGCAATGCTCTATGGCGCACGTCGGCATGGTCGACAGCGGCACGAGCGCGGCATTCCTGGCGGTTCTGGCTGTTGTCTGCGAGGCAAGGCTGGTCGAGAGAGGGCGGTGATGCATGGGCTACCTCCCAGACAAGGTTGGAACGGCTAGTTCTTCCTCTAGCCTACTGTCCACACTGGGGTGACATGGGTGCTCTCGTTTGTTCACCATTGATGACATTGTCAAGCTTACAGTGGTGCTAGGGATTAGTTAGGGTCGTTAGATGATCTACTAAGGCTAGTGGTGTCCAGAGAGGGAACAAGTTAGGCCCAAAACACTGCACACTATAGTGTTTTGATTTTGTTAGATTTGAATCTACAAGGTGTTTGATGAAATGGCCGCATGAATTCAAGTTTTGAATTTTGAAAATATTTTTGGTGGGTGTGCTAGGCATGTGCTGGTGAGTCTGTGGATGCTTGGGTTTTGAAAGTTGATCTTGTTTGAGTGGTTTTTGAAAAAGTGGGATCTTCCCATATGATATAGATTCAGTTTTGAACTATCATTTAAACTATGCATTCAAATGATTTTGGATGATCACAAGGTGGGCCTTGGTACTTTGATATGAGTACTATCAAGGGGTGTAAAGATCCAAACAAGTTTCTATTAAGTTTTGAAAGTTAGAGACAACCAAAGTAGGCATGGGAGTGAAATTTGCCAAAGTGACCATTCCCTTATTTTGTTTGTTTTGATTTATTTGTCTTTAGGAAAAGTGTGGGGATTGTTTAGATGATGTTTAATTCACCTAAGAATCATTTTCCAAGCAAAGATACAAACAATGATGGCAATTCAAAAGAATCCAAATTTTAATGCACACTCATATGAATGCTTTCATATTTTAATTGGAAAAGTTTTGTTAACCCTAATTTTGATGATTAGAGTTTTTTAATTCTAGTTTAATATTTTTGGGATGTTACAAACCTTCCCCCCTTAAACAAAATATCGTCCCGAGATTTGAAAAAGTACGAAAAGATTACCTAGGATTTGAAGAGATCGAGAAACTTCGTCCTGATGTGATCTTTGCGCTCCCAGGTAGCTTCCTCTTCCGTGTGGTTGCTCCACTGTATCTTGAGAAACTTGATGCTTCGGGTTCTGGTGGTTCTGAAAGCTTCTTTCAAAATACAGATGGGTACTTCGGGATAGGTCAGGTCATCGTTGATCTCTATGGTCCAGTGATCGATATTCTTGAACACTTTGGTCTTCTCCGGAACTTCGAGGCACTTGCAAAGTAGTGAGATATGGAACACATTGTGCACGGCTGACATCTCTTCTGGTAGTTCCAATTGATACGACACTTCTCCTCGACGGTTCAGAATCTTGAAGGGTCCGATATATCTGGGGGCTAACTTTCCTTTGAGTTGGAAACGCTGCATTCCTTTAAATGGCGACACTTTCAGATATACAAAATCTCCTATGTTGAAGGCGAGGTCCCGACGTCTCTTGTCGGCATAACTCTTCTGTCTGGACTGGGCTGTCTTGAGGTGCTCACGAATCTTGTGAACCTTCTCTTCTGCTCGTAGGATGTCGGGTCTGAAGATCTGACTCTCTCCTACTTCCGACCAGTTCAAAGGGGTGCGACACTTCCTTCCATAGATGAATTCAAATGGAGCCATTTGCAAACTAGCTTTATAACTGTTGTTGTATGAAAATTCTGTGAACGACAGACAGTCTTCCCACTTAGATCCATATTCTAACACATAGGCTCTCAGCATATCTTCGAGTGTTTGATTTACTCGCTCCATTTCTCCATCGGTCTGAGGGTGATAAGCTGTCCTGAAATCTAGGCGGGTTCCTAAGCCTTCTTGGACTTTCTTCCAGAATCTCGAGGTAAACTGAGTTCCTCGATCCAATACGATGTTCTTGGGGACTCCATGCAAACTGACGATTCTAGCGATGTGTAACTCCGCTAGCTTCGAACGCTGATATGTGGTCTTGACGGGTAAGAAATAGGCGACTTTGGACAATCTGTCCACTATGACCCAGATAGTGTCATTTCCCCTACTAGAAGTACGCAATCCAGTGATAAAATCCATTCCAACGGAATCCCATTTCCATTTCGGAATCTGCAATGGTTGCAACAATCCAGCGGGTCTTTGATGTCCTGCCTTGACTCGCTGACATATATCACACTTGGCGATATAGCTTCCAATTTCTCTCTTCATCTTATGCCACCAAAATTGCTCTTTCAAATCTTTATACATCTTAGTCCCTCTGGGGTGGATAGAATAAAGAGTATCATGATCTTCCTTCAAAATAACTTCTTTCAACTCATAATTTGCGGGTACACAAAGGCGTCCTTTGTACCACAGAACTCCTTCTTCGTCTTCGGTGAATCCGGGTACTTTGCCTGTACCGATACGACGCTTGATTCCATCGATACTAGCATTTCCTTTCTGCGCCTCTTTGATCTTGCTGATCAAAGTGGGTTGAAGTTCGATGCTATCCAAAAATCCTTCACTCACAAATTCCATTCGAAAATCTTCCATCTCTTTTTGCAAGCTTGGTTGCTCCTTCAAAATCATGGAGTTCAAGCGGCACGGCAATCTGCTAAGGGCATCGGCTACCACATTGGCTTTACTAGGGTGATAGTGAATGTCCAGGTCGTAATCCTTGATTATCTCAATCCATATTCTCTTTCTCATATTCAGCTCCTTCTGAGTGAATATATACTTCAGGCTCTTGTGATCTGAATAAATCTCGCAACGGTTTCCCATCAGGTAATGCCTCCATGTCTTCAGGGCTAGAACTACGGCTGCGAGTTTGAGGTCATGGGTTGGGTAATTTTGCTCATGTTGTTTCAATTGTCGGGATAGATAGGATATAACCTGTCCTTCTTGCATTAGCACACATCCGAGACCGATCTTGGATGCATCACAATACACGTCGAAGGGCTTTGTGATATCCGGCATGATTAAGATTGGGGCTGAAATCAATCTCCTCTTGAGTTCTTGAAAAATCGCTTCACATTTTTCGGTCCATTCAAACTTCTTGTCCTTCTTCAGCAATTGGGTCATGGGTCGGGCGATACTCGAGAATCCTTCTATAAACTTGCGGTAATATCCCGCCAATCCGAGAAATGCATGAACTTGGGTTTGAGTGGTTGGGGCTTGCCAATCTTCGACATCTTTCACCTTAGAAGGGTCAACGGCAATTCCTCCGGCTGATACAATGTGGCCGAGGAATCCTACCTCCTGTAACCAGAATTCACATTTGCTAAACTTGGCATACAACTGATGCTCTCTAAGGGTTCCAAGAATGGTCCTTAGGTGTATATCATGTTCTTCTTCTTATTTGGAATAAATCAGAATGTCATCGATTAAAACAATGACAAACTTATCCAGGAATTCCATAAAAATCTTATTCATGAGATTCATGAAATAAGTGGGGGCATTGGTTAATCCAAAGGACATGAGAGTGTACTCGTATAATCCATAACGGGTGGTAAAGGCAGTCTTGGGGATATCCTCTGCACGAATCTTGAGTTGATGATAGCCCATTCTAAGATCAATCTTAGAAAACACTTTGGCACCGATCAACTGATCAAAGAAATCTTCTATCGTGGGCAATGGGTACTTGTTCTTGATGGTGACATCATTCAACTTCCGATAATCCGTACACAAACGGTTACCTCCATCCTTTTTGTCCACGAATAAAACAGGTGATCTCCAAGGCGACGCACTTGGTTGAATCAATCCAATTTCCAACATGGAATCCAGTTGCTTCTTCAGTTCTGCCAGTTTCGACGGGTTCATACTATAGGGTCTCTGGGCTATGGGTCATGTTCCGGGGATTAGTTCGATGATAAACTCGATATCCCAATCTGGGGGCATACCGGGAAAAACATCTGGAAATACATCGGGGTATTCGTAGACTATCCGGACTTGGTCAATGGTAGGTTGGGCTATACTCTTGTTGCACTTGAATTGAAGAGGTAAGGTTTTAGATATATGCTCGACTGATATTCCAGCGGTGCTGGTCATAGTGATGGCTTTCTTGGCACAGTCAATCAAACCTTTATGTTTGGACATCCAATCCATTCCTAGTACTACTTCCAAACCTTTAGTTCCGAGTACTATCAGATTAGCATAAAAATCTATGCCATGGATTGGGATAGGGACGGCTTTGCAAATTTGCCTAGCTTTGGTGGTTGAACCGGGAATTTGGACGATCATAACATGCTTCAGTTTGGTTTGTTGAATTTTACTAGTGCATGCAAATTCTTCGGTGAAAAATGAGTGCGATGCACCAGAATCAAACAACACTTGAGCAAGTACTGAATTAAAAGAAAACATACCCAGTACGACGTCTGGTGCTTCATGAGATTCTTCAGCATGCATGAGAAAAAGACGGCCGTTGCGGTTCAGCGAATTCCCTGGGGCAAATCTTCTTCCAGGCTGAACACGACGCTGTTGCTGAGCTGGGGCATTGGCATTGGGGGCTGCGGCATTCTTATTGTTGGGGCACTTGTTGGAGTAGTGACCCTTATTTCCACAGTCATAACAAGTCACTTGCGACTTGTCCTTTGCTGCAACAGGCACAACATTGCTTCCAGTCCTAGGGGCAGTGTTAGTGTTGGCGGCAGCATTGTTGTTGTTGAACTTGGGAGGGGCACGGTTGAAATTGTTAGAGTTGCTGGGGTTGTTGTGATTTCCACCGGGCCTAGGGTTTCCACGGTTGGGATAGGTCGGATGGTTCATCGGGGGTCTGTTGGTTCTTGGGGCAAATCATGGAGATGGGTTAGGGCGATACTTTGGGGTCTGATGGGTTCCTGGCTGATGCACCATGCGACGCTTGCAGTTCTCATTGGCTTGGTTGATCTTTCCTTCCATCTGGATGGCAGAGTCGACAAGGGCTTCAATATCAGCAAAGGGGATATTGACTAACACAGTCTACATCTCATCGTGCAGACCATTCAAGGAATCACTCTTTCTTCCTTGCTTTGGTGTCGATCTCATCCGGGGCATACCTAGATAATGACAAGAATTTGTCACGGTATTCCACTATAGTCATCCGTCCTTGCTTCAGTTCTCTGAACTCGTCTCTCATCCTCTTAATCAAACCCGGTGGCACATGGGTTCTACTGAACTTGACCTTGAATTCCTCCTAGGTCATCATCTGGCCTCCGGTCATTGCGCGAACATTGTTCCACCATGCCCTGGCATCTCCGGCTAGATAGTGGGTGGCGAACAAAACTTTCTCGTTAGCTTCCAACTCCGGCGACTTCCAGGTTATTTTCCATGGTTTGCAGCCAATCGTCGGCATCTAGGGGCTCTTCTGACTTAGTGAAAACATGCGGGTTGGTATTCTGGAAATTCTTGATCTTAGATCCATGTTTGTCCTGATTTCCTTGGCCTTGGTTGTTGTGGGATAGCTGGGCTATCTGCTGAAGGGTGGCTAGGTTGGCTTGACGTTCGGCTCTTTCGGCTTCGCGGTCATAAACCAACATTTGCAGGATCTGCAACATTGTCCGGGGATGAACCAATTCCTCCGCGTGGCATCTAAAGATTGAGATAGATCATGAGAAAAGAGGGAAATTTCTAAGGTTTTGGGACTTTGAAAAGTTTTTAGAGTTTGACTCAGATTTTCTAGCAACTTTCTTTTCATTCATTCATTCATAGCACACGGTACAACACACAGCACAAAACAAGAAAAATAGATGGTTTTAAGAACCATTCTTGAATCTACGATACAGTGGGACCGAATACTACTCACTACGCTAGTTCTTAAGTGCTACTACTCCTCGGAGTCGGTGTAGTCGTCATCTTCATCATCCTCATCGTCATCGATGAAGGCGTAATCATCCTCATCAGTGAAGAAATCCATAGCCTGATCCTCCAGAAAATCTTCATCATCGCTGAGATAGGAGTAAGGGTCTCCACGAAGATCCTCTCCGGCATTCTCCCTTTCCTCCAACTGCATGTCTCTCTCGTGGATGGTCTCCTCCAAAGCCGAGATATGGCGGCGAAGACGGGCAATGATGCACTCCTTCTTATCGAGCTGATGGTGGAGAGACTTATGATCCTTCGCTAGCATGGGGATGGTCTGATCCTTCGTCTTGATGATGGCGGACTTGTGGTTGGAGTAGTCACGGCAATTGTCCAATTCCTGCTGACGATCGTACATCATAAAGCTAAGGTGGTCCAACTGAGTCTTCAGCTCATCGTGGTATGGGGCTTCCAGTGGCTGTCCATTAGCATCACGCCTTGGGAAAAACTCAAAGCGGGTACCCTTGATCTGGTTGAAACTCTGCCCACACAGACGGGCAAGAGATTCCTGCATAGCCCTGGCAAGTCCATCGAGCCGGTTGTTCTCTCTTAAGGTAAACTGAATTCCCTCAGTAGTGGGAGGTTCAATCTTTCCTCGAAGACTTGCAACAATTAGCCACTGCAGATCTTCTCCTCCTTGATCATTGAGCTGAGCTCCAAAGAACTCAGGGTGCGGATGCTCCAGAAGTTCCGAAAGCTAGTCCAAATCCATCTCAAAGATAAGGTCTCCTCCATTCCCCAACTGATAAAACTTGATGTACTTCACGTCCATCTATTAAGAATATAGGATGAGTAAGTTAGTAGAGTGGTCAAGTCTGTCAAATTTTATGTATTTGCAAGAGTTTTTGAGAAACATGAATTCATGAAAGAATAAAGGTGATAAGAATGGAAATAAGTTTTTGTAAATATTTGCTTTCTTTGGTTTTGAAACTAAGTTTTTGATTCAAACGTCCAGTCTAATTAGGGTCTCCTATGGTAAGGATGGCTCTGATACCAACTTGTCCACACCCGGATTTTTAATCCCAGATGCCTGTTATGCCATACATCGCAATCCCAGGAATACCATTTTTGCGAGACATAACAGAATTGGATACCACAGTACATCATCTATTACAAACCATACATAAGGTCTTACACAAATAAGGATCTCATGATCCAGTTCTTAATACAACACAAGCAGTGAAATACGTAATAAGAATGGTAGCATGGGTGAAGCTCCATCTTCGGGGTCACAGGCAATGCTGACGATGGGTGATGATCCTAGTTGTCGTAACCTTCCTGGGGTCCATCCTCCTGGTACTCCTCTTCATAGTCTGGCCACGGGAATAGCCAGGGACAAAGCCATGAGTACTCTTTAAGTACTCGCAAACTAATACTAACAGGTGAAGGGGTTCTCTTGTAGTAGGACACTAAGCTCTAGGGTTGTTTTGAAAAAAGCTAGATTTTAATCTACTAAGTTCAGAAGCTACGAAAGCTAGTTGAAAATTTATAACACCTAAGGGGGAACTTGTATCTCATGCCACAACTCTGTTGTGGTCAAGTCAAAATCTCAATCCATTTCACAAGTCATTTTGAAAACATCTGACAGGGGAACAGTATGGCCACTCCAACTGTCCATAACCGCGGACGCGGCTATTTGAATAGTTTGACACTCTGCAAAGATTGTACACTTTCACCACAACATTCGATCCATCCGTCAGGAACAAATCCTGAATTCACCATACTCAGTATGCGGATAATAAATCCTAACCTTTCAATTATACGCCCTAGTATAAGCACCTCTCTTGTGAGTTTGGCCTCCCAACCATGACCAACTGTCATCTTGGGTACTGCACAGGTGGACAATCTTCACAAGGTAGCCTCAGCTCAAACCTTGGACGTGAGGGAACTAATACTAAGGTACATAAGTTTCTAGTCAAGCCCTACCCAATCTTCGGGTATTGTGGTTGTATGGTAAAATTGGAATGGTATCGCATCCAGACAACCATCAGTTTTATAAAGGGCTAAGGCTCATGCCTTAACATTTTCATCACCAAAATCATCTGGTGTTCAGAAACACATGTCAAAACATCTCAATAGAATGATCCATCATTCCAAGGTTTTCATAACCATTTTTCCACCAAGTATTCCCATCTAAAGTTTGATCAAGTTTTATGCTTAGCACTAGCTTCTACAAATGGGGGTAAGTACTAATGAGGGGTGGTAAACTAGTGGAGTTTAACTAACTTCAATTTCATGCCTTAAGATGACATGAAGATTATCTAGCTTAGGCCAAGTTTTATGCTCTTTATGCAACCTTCAATTATCTTTCTAGTATCTACAAATTTACTCAAGTAAACTCTAAGTAGTAGCTTTGATAAAGAAATAAAGTAGAAAGCTTGCAAGTAAAACTAGGATTGGGCATCACCAAATGTGTCTAACCAAGCATGCTTAGTGCATTGCATAGGTTAACTTGATTAGCAAGGCTTGCTTAATCAACTAGTAGTATTAGGCTTGCATAAGTATTGTATCTTGCAAGTGTTAGCTTGCCTTGTGCAGAGCAGTGGTTGAAGTTCTCCTCGGCTTCTTCTTCGTAGTATCCTCCTTCCTCCTCGTATCCTTGGTCGGTACAAGCGTCTATGAATAAATACGAGGTACACAATCACCAAACAATACTTAACTACTTTTAATCATCACACAAAGGGGTTCTATAGATGATCTAGCATCATCACTAACATTACAAGATTAAGGCATTTGGCTTATTGCTTTTATTTTTATAAAAGTAATTTCTACTCATTGAAAAACTACTTAAGATTTAATATTCTCCAAACCAAACATGGGATCATGTTGACACATGTCATCACCACATATTTTAGTACATGTGAATGTGATTTAAAGTGGTGTCACAATTTAATAAGATTTAACCTTTTATTTCATTTAAATAAAGTGACTAGAAATGCCTATGTGGCATCCTTTTATTACTTGAACATTATTTCCGTAGGTAAACCCAAATATTTTTATATATTCTGAAAGGTATGGTTACTTGTTATTTTTTAGAGTTGGAATCAACTCAAAAGCTATTACGGTTTAAATTTGAAAAATGTTTGAATGCAGAAAAGCTTCTGCCTTATTATTTTTACCAAGGGTGATCTACAGATCCAAATGATTTGAATCCAACGGGCTTGGATTCAGCACTTCTAGACGTTTCTAAAAAAATTGGTTTCATTCAATTTGGTTCACTGAATCAAGCAGGGTTGATTTTTGATACTGGGTACAGAACTGTGTTTGAATGAAAATGGAAAAATTTAAATTCAAACTAGTGGGCTGCGCGGGAAGAGAAAATGGGCCGGCCTGCTACGCATAGCGCTTACGCGGGCTAGTTAAGTTGTTGTCCCCACGCGTCAGTGAGACGGAGGGGTGCGAAGCGTTATGGGGCAACATGGTGCATTGGATCTAGTTCTAATCCAACGGCTCTGGTTCATCGTCCACGTTGGGCAGCGCCAGCGAGACAGAACCCTAACGCGGCAGGTGGGGGTCGTTGGGGGCTCACCGGGGCTCAGGCGAGGGCCGGCGAGGCGGGCGAACGACGAAGTCGACGACGGAGAACCTCCTAGTACCGGCAGCTTATCTTGGGGCCGCTCCAATCGCTGGCTCCCTTCTTCTCCAGCAGCGGCGGGCTCCGGTGAAATTCCGGCGCTGCTGCTCGCCTTGCTTCGGGAACGAGGTGGAATGATCAGTAAGGAGAGGGGAGTGAGATGGTGTGCTCAATTCGACTGGGGGTCGTCTCCTTTTATAGGCTCGACGGTGAGACCGAACGGGATGGGCATACGACGGTGGCGACATGGCTACGGGCGGCTAGCGGCATGGCCGAGGGTGGTGATCGATTGGTGGTCTCCTAACAATGCTCTATGGCTTTAATGCGTGTGTAGGGGCGGTAGCAAACGGTCTGGAACACTCGATGCTCTGCGAGGCAGAGGCGGCGTCTTCGACGGCGAGCGGTGGCTACGGGGCACGGGCGGTGAAATGGGCATGTCTGGCGGTCTCCTGGGACGGTGGGGAGAATGTTGGCGGGCGGCGAGGGCTCCAGGTGGTCTGGTTGAATGGGAACGGCGCAATGCTCTGTGGCGCACGTCGGCATGGTCGACAGCGGCACGGGCGCGGCATTCCTGGCGGTTCTGGCAGCTGTCTGCGAGGCAAGGCTGGTCGAGAGGGGGCGGCGAGGCATGGTCTACCTCCCAGACAAGGTTGGCACGGCTAGTTCTTCCTCTAGCCTACTGTCCACACTGGGGTGACATGGGTGCTCTCGGCTGTTCACCATTGATGACATTGTCAAGCTTACAGTGGTGCTAGGGATTAGTTAGGGTCGTTAGATGATCTACTAAGGCTAGTGGTGTCCAGATAGGGAACAAGTTAGGCCCAAAACACTGCACACTATAGTGTTTTGATTTTGTTAGATTTGAATCTGCAAGGTGTTTGATGAAATGGCCGCATGAATTCAAGTTTTGAATTTTGAAAATATTTTTGGTGGGTGTGCTAGGCATGTGCTGGTGAGTCTGTGGATGCTTGGGTTTTGAAAGTTGATCTTGTTTGAGTGGTTTTTGAAAAAGTGGGATCTTCCCATGTGATATAGATTCAGTTTTGAACTGTCATTTAAACTATGCATTCAAATGATTTTGGATGATCACAAGGTGGGCCTTGGTACTTTGTTATGAGTACTATCAAGGGGTGTAAAGATCCAAACAAGTTTTTGTTAAGTTTTTAAAGTTAGAGACAGCCAAAGTAGGCATGGGAGTTAAATTGGCCAAAGTGACCATTCCCTTATTTTGTTTGTTTTGATTTATTTGTCTTTGGGAAAAGTGCGGGGATTGTTTAGATGATCTTTAATTCACCTAAGAATCATTTTCCAAGCAAAGATACACACAATGATGGCAATTCAAAAGAATCCAAATTTTAATGCACACTCACATGAATGCTTTCATATTTTAATTGGAAAAGTTTTTGTTAACCCTAATTTTGATGATTAGAGTTTGTTAATTCTAATTTAATATTTTTGGGATGTTACACCTCAATATGGGTCAATCCGAATCGCTAAACTCTTTAGACGAATCTGTGTAAGGTGGAATAGCATCTCCATGCCCATGACAAGTGGAACCAAGTCATCAAGCCAACTTTCACATTGGTCTAAGTTGTGTGTCCAGCACAACCTCAATGACCAAGGCTATTTAGTACAAACAACATGAATGTATAGTTCCACAACCGAATCACATATTCAATGATTTACATCAGATGTTTATACAAGGACAACTTAATAACTTTATGAATACAATGGGAAATATCATCATACATGATTGCCTCTAGGGCATATTCCCAACAAATACTGGAGGGGGTTCAGATGATAACCTGAAGGTGGACTTCTAGTCATAGATGCAGTTGGATGGCGGTCTATGTATCTTTTTGTATTGCCCAATCGAATCTCATAGGATCTTTCTGACTAGTAATCTTTCTGACTAGTAATTGCATTATTGCTCAGTTCCTGTCAATTGCCCTGTTGTAATTTGTTTACCCTTCATGCCATGTTGTTTATCTAAGGAGAGCACCTCTAGTGAACTATGGACCCCGGTCCAATCTTTACCATTGATACATCTTCCACTATTACTTGTTTAGTTGCTGCAAACCACCATTACCTTACACACCATACATTTAATCCTTTGTTACAGCAAACCTGTGAGATTGACAACTTCATTGATTCGTTGGGACAAAGTCTTGAGTTTGTGTTGTATAGGTCTCCACGTTGTTCGAGACATCTATGTGATGTTTCCTTCCTCCTTCTGGTTCGATAACCCCGGTCTCAACTAAGGGAAAAACTTGTTGATGTGCTCTTCACACCGTGCGCTTGCGGTTACCAACGAAGTGCCACGTCGAGCACCATCAAAGTCTTTCTGGCTCCATTGTCGGGGACTAAAGAAAGAAGCTCCAACATCAACAAGGCGTCATCAACAAGTTTTCTGGCGCTGTTGTCGAGGAGGCTAAGTACGTCTTCACAAGGGCAGTCCTTCACTTCCTTTCCCTTTACTTTGTTTTTAGTTTTCTTTGTTTCTTTTGCTTGGTTTTGTTTGCCTCTTTCCAAAAAACCCAAAAAAAATAGTTTGGTTTGCTTTCTTTATTCAAAAACCCAAAAAATTAGTTCCTGCTCTAGTTGCCACCTTGCTCTAGCTCACCATGTTGTTCCCCAAGTTCGCCCTGAAAGATCTTGCAATAGGTAGTGGCTCCATAATTGGGAAATATAATATTGAAGAATTTTTTAATCATGTTAGCAAGCATGAGGATATTGAGGATAGATCTATAGCAGAACTTGCTCCTAATTATGAGATTGCTGAAGCTTATTTATTTCATATGTTGGAGGATAGGTTTGTTAGACTTAACCCCTTCATACAATTCTTGTTCCTAAAACTAAAAGAAGAAAAAAATGCTGAAGAGAGAGAATTCATCCTTGAAACTTTACTAAAAGAATTCCATGATGTTGCTAGGGAAGCCAAAAAGGTCTTTGAGCGTTTCAATATGCTAGGCTCAAGTGTAGATGTTGTCGATACCTCTGATAAGACTAATCCTAGAGAGTAATTTAATCTACCCATACCCTTTAAGCTTGTTGGAATGCATGAAGCCTTTGAAAAAAATTGATTGGATTGCTCCTAAAAATATTTTTGATGAAAGTAGTAGACCAAAGAAAGATGAGAAGGGATCCTCCAAAACCCATTTGTATGATATACCTTTCATAGTTGAAGATTTTGCAAGTATTTGTCTTAATGCTTCATCATTTGAAAATACTTGATTCTTCTTGCTTCTTGTGCCTAACTTAAAGGCGTTAAAGAAAAGTGCTTATTGGGAGATAACCCAAGAGTTTTCTTAAGTATTGGAAGTTATTACTTCAGTAATGACCTCTCCTTATCCTTTTTGTTTGCTTTTTGTGCCAAGAATGACCTCTAATGAGAGGGAAGTAAGATTTGGGGAGTTGCTGTCCTGAAACAGATTTTTGTCCTCCACCATAAAAATTCGCGAGGAGTCTCTGTAACTCGTATTAAGATAAACATTTACGAATAAATCCACCAGTATGTTAGATAACTTCCGTTAGTTCAATACTTTTTTATTTCAGCAACAGAAGATGTTCAAAAAAATCGATTTCTACCTGCTGGTATGTTTTGACAGATTTCTGCCATTATTTGTATTTGCTTCTTATTGATTCCTTTTTGAGTTCTCTTTTGGGGAATTGAGCTATTTGAAGGATTTACTATAACATCTTGTGTTTTTAGTGAAAAGTCTTGCTGTTCCAAATATTTGCCAGAGGTCTAATATCTTTTGAATAATCTAATGTTGCTAATGAAGATTGTGTGAAGTTTTGTATGAAGGAAAAATTTCAGGTGTAGAGAAAGAATGATGCAATGAGATGAAGAATGGACAAAAGCTCAAGCATGGGGATGCCACCATGGTGTCACCCCAAGAAATATCCAAGAGGTACAAGCGTCAAAGCTTGAGGATTCCCAAGGCATCCCCTTCTTCATCAATAAAAAGCCCAGGTCTGTCTAGACACTTTGTTTTTATTGTTTCATGCACAATTGTGTTATTCTTGGAGCGTCTTAGTTTTCGTTTGATTTGATTAGTTTGTTTAGTTTGCTTGAGTAGCTTGGACCCCTGCTTTCACTGTGTTTTGTTGCAAATAAGTTGCTTGGTGTTGGACAGGAGTAGGAAGTTCCTTCTTGAAAGTGCAAGAGGAGCTTGCATTGACTGTGACTTAGACTTTATCATGCCATGCTAGGTGTTGTTTTGACTTTATGCTTAGTAATTATTGTTGTAGCATGGCTTGCTCCAATTCATTGGGATTGCTTAGTGTGCCTTGAAGAAATTATGTGTTATTTTACCATGCAAAAGCATAGTATTGTCATATTCTCCTTTGAGGTTTGTTTGGGTTGACTTGGCACATGCTCACACCATGTTATGCCTATGAACAAGTCACCATATCCGCCATGATAATTTAGTCCTTAACTTGTAGTACCACTCTATGCTTTGGTTAGTAATGTTTTGTCGCTCTGCATGATTATGGCCACTATTGCTCTCTTATTTGGTTGCTCCCAGTCTTTTGCTAGCCTCTACTTGTATGAGTAAGCTCTACTCATGCTTCCAACTCCCAAGAAACCAAGTTATTCCAAAGTGTCCACTATAAACTCCTATTCATGGTGTGTTACACCATTCCAAGTATATTCTTGTTTTCAGCTATCTTCCAATTAAAAATTATTTTGTTATGTGAAAACTTAGTAATTAAATCCCTCACAAACTTGATGGCACACTTTATATTCCTTGCCCCTAATAAACTAGAAAAATTGTGTCGTCTATGTTGTATATGCTTGCACTTATACATTGGAATTAGCAGAACCGTGCTGTCAGGGAAACGTTTTTAACATTGAACTTGTACTTTGTACTCAGTTGATATCATGATCTTTTGTCTATGGATGTCTCCGGTGTGAAATAAAGAGGGAACTTGTAAGTCCATGGAGTTTGTATTCTGTTTTAGAGAAATGCCTGGGCCGCTAGCCTAAGCCATGCCTAATAATGGTGGAAACTTGCAACATCACCATAGTGAGCTATCTATGAAGCATTCTCAATAAAAAGCTATGCATATAGTAAATAAAAAGATCCTTGAGATTCTCATTGTCTGCTTGAATTGGCATTTTGGTTATGGGAAAGCTCTTGTACCATGTGCAAGGGGTATGATGCAGCGCCAGTCCAAGTGGGAGCGCTTCATCGGGAAACCACAAGATAAAGGTGTGAAGAAGTACAGTAGCAAGTTTTCCCTTAGTAAGAAACCGAGGTTATCGAACCAGTAGGAGGAAGGAAACGTCACACGGCTGTTGCTAGCAATGCGGAGACCTACACAATACAAACTCAAGACTTTGCCCCAACGAATCAGTGAGGTTGTCAAGCTCACCGGTTTGCTGTAACAAAGGATTAAATGTATGGTGTGGAAGGTAATGATTTGCAGCAAGTAAACAAATAACAGTGGAGGATGTATCAATGGTAAAGATTGGACCGGGGTCCATAGTTCACTAGAGGTGCTCTCCTTAGATAAACAACATGGTATGAAGGGTAAACAAATTATAGCAGGGCAATTGACAGGAACTGAGTAAGGCATAACAATGCAATTACTAGTCAGAAAGATCCTATGAGATTTGATTAGGAAATACAACAAGATACATAGAACTCCATCCAACTGCATCTATGACTAGAAGTACACCTTCAGGTTATCATCTGAACCCCCTCCAGTATTAAGTTGCAAGCAACAGACAACTTCTTTAGGCAAAGTGTGTAAGGTAAACATTCTACATGTTACATGAACAAGAGACCGTTGTTTTCTCCCTAGTGGCAATAGCACATCTACAACCGAAGAGATTTATGTCATTTCCCTTAGAAACTAGAGGCATGAACCCACTATCGAGCATAAAATACCCCCTCTTGGAGTCACTAGCAACTACTTGGCCAAGATAGCTACTAACAATAGAGAGCATGCAAGATCAGAAACAACATAGACATGATAGAATCATAAAGGAAAAACCATTAATCAAACCAACATAATAATCTCAATATCCATCGGATCCCCGCAAACACAACATGCATGATTACAAATAGATTAGATCTCGATCATGAACAGAGCTCACAAGATCTATACATGAAAGCACAAGGAGGAGATACAACCATCTAGCTACTGCATGGACCCATAGTCCAAGGTGGAACTACTCATGCATCATACCGGAGAGAAGGCCTCCAGGATGATCTCCCCTCCGTCAGGGTGCCGGGAAGAACTTCAGATCCCCCCGATCTAGGGACGATGGTGGCGGCATCTATAGACGATTTCGTGGAGATTTTATCGGGTGCTTAGGGTTTCTACATATGGGGCTTCTTATAGGCGAAGGGGGAGGCCTAGGAGGCGGCCAGAGGGGCCACGCCCTCCTAGGCGCGGGGCAGGGCCCACCCACGCCTAGGGGGGTCTGGCCGCCCTGGCTTGCGTCTCCGTCTCGTCTTCTGGATTCTTGTTCCCCACGGAAAGTTATTGACTTTGACGTTTGTCCCGTCCAATTCCGAGAATATTTCTTTACTAGCTTTTCTGAAACCAAAAACAGCAAAAAATAGGCAACTGGCACTGTGGCAACTTGTTAATAGGTTAGTACCAGAAAACATGTAAAAAACACCTCAAAGTGTAGACAAAGCAAAGCAAAGTAGATACTAACAAGCATGGAACATCAAAAATTATAGATACGTTTCCGACGTATCAGGGTACCCCGTTGGCGGTTCTCTATGATATGCAAATACTTACAATGACAAGAACTTACTGGTGACTGAAGTTGAGTAGCATGAGGTGTGGCCCTCGTATTCAAGGGACTTGATATTGCCAACTTATACTTTGCCAAGCATATACTCCATATTTGTTCACTTTAACCTTAATCACTTCAAGATGCTTATGATAGGGGCAATGAAGGATGAAAGCTAACAAGTACCATGATTTTTGCAAGCGCTTTTTGAAACTTGAAATCCATGCTTCCTTTATAGAAGGCCTTTCTTCCACCATTATTTGAGTCTCCACCTTCTACCTTTAGGCACCATTAAGAGCGCATAGTTTCCATTATGAGTGCAGTGTCCCAAAGCTTATTGATTGATGCATATTGTGATATTACTTGTTCTTGAGATATTTGTTTCTAGTCACCCTTGTGAACTTTGAAGGTGTCCTATGCATCTATTTGCTACTCTATGAGGGATAAGCTGATTGCCACTATGCTATGTTTTTTGTATGTGAAACAAACAAACGTTTTTCAATGCATGTTATTCATGATCTTTGTTTGTATCTTGTCATGTTGCAACAATAGTTTATTTGTCTTATTGTTAGAACTCCATTTTTCATGCACATGTTTAGAGTTCTTTGATCCCAGCTTTCAATGCTTGCAAATGGTTTGATCTTGGTTTTGATGGTGCATGTTACCTCAAAAATTATTCTTTTTATCACTTACCTACTCGAGGATGAGCATGAGTTAAGCTTGGGGATGCTTGATACGTCGTAAACGTATCTATAATTTTTTATGTTCCATGCTTATTTAGTATCTACTTTGCTTTGCTTTGTATTTCTTTGCTTTGTATTTATATATTTTCTAGAACTAACCTTTTAACAAGTTGCCACAGTGCCAGTTGCCTGTTTTCTTCTGTTTTTGGTTCCAGAAAGGTAGAAAATCAATATTCTCGGAATTGGACGGGACAAAATCCAAAGTCAATAACTTTCCATGGGGAACACGAAGTCTAGAGGGGAGGCGGAGAGGCAAGCCAGGGCGGCCACACCCCCTATGCGTGGCCAGGGGTGGGCCCGCGCCTAGGCAGGGTGTGGGCCCCATCGTCGCCTCCTCGGCCTCCCCCTTCGCCTATAAGAATCCCTCGATGCAAAAACCCTAATTACCCGATCAATATTCCACAAAACCTTATGTAGCCGCCGCCATCGTCGTCCCTAGATCGGGGGGATCTGAAGTTCTTCCCGGCACCCTGTCGGAGGGGAGATCATCCCGGAGGCCTTCTCTCCGGTATGATGCGTGAGTAGTTCCACCTTCGACTATGGGTCCATGTAGTAGCTAGATGGTTGTATCTCCTCCTTGTGCTTTCATGTATAGATCTTGTGAGCTCCATTCATGATCAAGATCTAATCTATTTGTAATCGTGCATGTTGTGTTCGCGGGGATCCGATGGATATTGAGATTATTATGTTGGTTTGATTAATGGTTTTGTCTTTATGATTCTATCATGTCTGTGTTGTTTGTGATCTTGCATGCTCTCCGTTGTTAGTAGCTATCTTGGCCAAGTAGTTGCTAGTGACTCCAAGAGGGAGTATTTATGCTCGATAGTGGGTTCATGCCTCTAGTTTCCAAGGGAAGTGACAGTAATCTCTTCGGTCGTAGATGTGTTGTTGCTACTAGGGATAAAACAACGGTCTCTTGTTCATGGAACATGTGGACTGTTTACCTTACATACTTTGCTTAAAGTAGTTGTCTGTTGCTTGCAACTTAATACTGGAGGGGGTTCGGATGATAACCTGAAGGTGGACTTTTAGTCATAGATGTAGTTGGATGGCGGTCTATGTATCTTGTTGTATTGCCCAATCGAATCTCATAGGATCTTTCTGACTAGTAATTGCATTTTTATGCCTTGCTCAGTTCCTGTCAATTGCCCTGCTGTAATTTGTTTACCCTTCATGCCATGTTATTTATCTAAGGAGAGCACCTCTAGTGAACTATGGACCTCGGTCCAATCTTTACCATTGATACATCTTCCACTGTTACTTGTTTACTTGCTACAAACCACCATTACCTTCCACACCATACGTTTGATCCTTCGATACAGAAAACCTGTGAGCTTGACAATCTCATTGATTCGTTGGGACAAAGTCTTGAGTTTGTGTTGTGAAGGTCTCCATGTTGTTTGCAACACATGTGTGACGTTTCCTTCCTCCTTCTAGTTCGATAACCTCGGTCTCAACTGAGGGAAATCTTGCTGTTTTGCTCTTCACACCCTATGCTTGGGGTTATCAATGAAGTGCCACGTCGAGAACCATCAAAGTCTTTCTGGCGCCGTTGCCGGGGAGTAAAGAAAGAAGCTCCCACGTCAACAAGGCGCCATCAAAGAGCTCCTTCGTGCCCCTAGTCTCACTCTCCTCCACATCCCATGCCGCTGAATTAAAGGGCCACCGGAGGAGATGACCAGCAGGGGTGGAGAGACTCCGGTGAGATGGCAGAAGACCCAGCAATGTTCAGTACCATTGGGGAGCAACGACAACAACGTGGATGGACGGTAACCATCCAGAAACCCCAAAGAATAGTCCAAACCAATAATAATAGCCCAGATTAGCAGTCCGAATTATAGTCCCAAATATCCATATGACATGAAAGATATAGTCCACAACCAATACAACCGAATTCCGCAACCAATACAACAAAATCATTCAAAGTTCAAACATGATACCCCCAAAGCACAAACAGAGAGAATTGTCACTATTGACTTCTTCTTCCACCCTTTAGTTTTAAATTAAACAAAATTCTTGTGCTCCCAGGCTTATCAAGCTTGAAATTAAGAAACATCAAATATCAGTATCTTAAACAAAAAGTCATAGCATTGCAAATTATATAAATATGCAAAGTTAACGAGTTTATAGTAGAAGAATTAGTATGCAATAACAAATAACACGCTTATGTAGCTAAAGAGATAGTACAAAAAGAAATAGAATATTGTGGAAAAAATCATGTATACAAATTTAAATAGTTTATGAAAACTTATGTAGCAAATAAGAAATGGGAAACTATTGATAACATCCCAAGAACTTACTTCCTCATGGCATCACATAATGTCTTGGTACTTTAGGGAACTCCCTCACTTCTCCTGATACACAAGGTGCTCCCTAAAGCGAGTTGAATCTCCTTTGCTCTTTAGGTTGCAATAACAACGCTCAAATCCTCCACTGAACTAATGGACATGATTCTAAATATAATAGATGTCATTGTTTTCGTGTCCTATATAATCAATGGTTGACACAAACCCTCCTTCTAGCTTCATCAATGATGAACCTATTACAATAGGGACCTATAAAATGCCATGTGTTAAATTTCATCAAGTATGTCTACATAAGCATGCATCAGATAAAGTTATATTTCAATTCCAAACAACTGTAATCTTGAGGGCAGAAAATCAACAAAAAAATAAACATTTGCTATCACTTGGCTCTTCAACAGTTATGAAACAAACTAAATGTTAACTCTGGTTACCTTCCAGTATTCATGAGACAAAATTCAATTGCAAACTCATAAACATGTACATTACCAGATGAATAAAACTACAAGAACTAGAATCCATTTAAATAAAGAAAATTAACAATAATCAATGGATCCAAACCAAGAACAATAATTGGCTTTAAGAAAAAAATATGATGAAACAATAACGAGCTCAAGAACATTACACATAATAGTAGTCTGAGCTAGGGCTGATTGCACCATGAGGCTTCCAACATACTTCTGTGTTCACCTGGATTGGGGAGCCTGGGACAGGAATAGTCACACCTGAGTGGATGTTGTTTTTGGATGCATTCATCCCTTTGCATTCATCCCTTTGTACCCACAGAAGTGAGAGAATAGTTTAGAAATATCCTAAGTGATTTCAGATGATAGAAACTACAAAACAAGACTAGAGCAAATAAGTCCAAAAAGTAATCTTATTACCAATGCCATGTAAAACTATGTCAGCAACTGCATTAGAAACATAATGGAAAATATTAGATTTGAGGTATTTAAAATAAAAAGTGCTTATTTAGTCTCACGGGTACGTCCTTATCACACTTGACCATGAAGTTGTATACAAAATGCAAGTGTGATATATTGGTAAGCATAATCAGATTTATCCGTATAAAAATTTGTAGCAATGGATTTGCTAACACAATATTTCTTTCCTTAGTTTTTTGTGAAAAGTAATTTTAGCCAAGTATTCATGAGTTTTTATCATGATTTTGTAAGTAAAACCTGTAAATTGTATTGGGACAAACAAATATAACATCTTCTAACACAACATCTAAAATTGCATGAACATGCACATCCACATCAATTAGTGTAATTTGTTACATGCTAAATTCTTTTAGAAAATGTGTTAGATGGTTAATTGCCTCAGGTAAAAATGTGTTAGATGGTTAACTGCCCTAGGTAATTATCTTCATGTATAAGAAACTTGTTGAGAGCAATAGAGGATTTTTTTCCTAGAGCATAGAGAATGGGGAAACCCGCCAATTTTATCTATACTAGCTTTAACTATTTGGAAAGGACTGTACAACTTAAGAACTTCAGGGACATGGTATAGAGTGTTGGCCCATGGGGTTCATTGTGTGTGATCGAGTGTGGGACCAAACTGGTGGTGTTTGTTCGCATGGAAAAGCACCGCAATCATTTTGTGAAATTCCTCATTTGTACTAATCGATATAATGTCCTGAGAGTGTGGTTTGAAAGAAATTGAACATTTCACTTAATCTTCACTTCATATTTTCCTATATCATCAAAATTATTTATCTTCTCCTCCATGTCAAATATATGGCTTATATATTCTAATAAGGCGAAACAAATAATACATCCGGCAGTCACAGTAATTTAGAAACAAAAACTGGAAATGTATAAAAGAATGGTACATACACAGTAGAGATTGTAAAACTGGGAAGTAGAAAATGGGTAGTAAAATATATTTTTCATTGAATAGATAGCCATATATTGTTCTAATGTCTTGAACTGCTATGTAAAAAGAGTAATATGATCATGTGGGCTAGGTGTAAATAGATTAACTGTCCAAACCATGGATGAGGTACCTCGTGGTCAACAACAAATGAAATCTATTTAATATAGGTATAGCAGCATTCTTGGTTACTGTACTCTCAAATGTGTGCAACATGCAGAAGATCTTTGTCACAAAAACTTTGTCATGATACATCATTTATTGAAGAAAATTCCATACTTGATCTATGACCTGCATATAAATATTGTCTATCAATACATATATCCATATACTTAAGCAGGAACCAAAAAGTATATAGAATATAGAAAAGGCTAAATGAAGAAGAATGCAAATATGTTGAGCGGAAAATAGACAGAAAAGAGAAGAACAGTAAGCATAGTTGCTAAAAGAAGAATTGAGGAGACTTTTTAGTACATTTAAAACAGGTGAGAAAGTGTTTTAGGGGGTGCAGTGCAAATGTGAACAACGAGATTATGAAAAAATAGGATGAATTGTTGCTATATAGCAATCTGAATTTTTCTTAAATTGTTTCAGTTGCTAATCTATGAAAATATTTATTTTATGCAGTACTACCTTCCAAAAGGACCTGAGAAAATCTATTTAGCAATGTACATATATATATATCAGTGGAGATGGTAAAAAAATTAGTAGATGGAGAACTTACATATATAAAAAATATGTATAGATAAATTAGAGAAATTTAAGCATGGATGGCATAAACAACACCACTGGTAGCTAATAATCTAGAGTTTCTAATAGAAACTATTAAATTCATCAAACATGTATAACTCATGATGAATCAGACCAAAGATTCTATGCATGGTCTACACGGAAGTAATATGCTATTTTGCATCGAATTTGAGGCCCATGAAGGCTCATTATAACTACTGAAGTATAGGTAGCTAAAAAAATTAAAAGGTGTGCAAGGATCATCAAACATGATATATGTAACATCCCAAAAATATAACACAAGGATCATCAAACTCTAATCACTAAAATTAGGGTCAAAAAAAAACTTTGATTAATTTAAAATCATATGAATGCATGTGTGAATGAGATGATTTGATAAATGCATGAATGAACTTGTGTATTAACCTAAATAGAAAGAAATGGTTTAAAGATGAAAATAACATCATATAAAACATTTCCATGCAGAAACAAAACAACAGAAAATAAAAAAAAAGCAAATGGTCATTTTTTCCAATCTTGCTCACTAGGTCACTTTGAGTGTTTCTAGTTCAAGATTTCAAACAGAAACTTTTCCAACTCTTTTCACCCCTTGCTAGAACAAGTAAAAGTGAATAAAATCCCACTTTTCAAACTTGCAGAAACATTTGGCAACCTCATTCAAATCACAATTCAAAATTGAATCTTTATCATATGTGAAGATCACCCATTTTCAAAACCCAACCAAACCATTGCCCCTTTACTAATCCAACTAACTAGACACTCCCTAGTATTTACCTAGCAAACCCACCAAGTTTGAATCCAAAATTCAAATTTAAAGTTCTTGTGGCTATTTCATCAAACACCTTGTAGATATAAATCAAACAAACCTCAAACACTATAGTGTGCAGCAAATTTGGCCTAATTTGTTCCCTATCTAGCTCACACTACACCCTCAGTAGATCATCTAACTAGTTTAACCCCTCTAGCTCACTGTAAGCAAGACCATGCCATTAATGGCAAGCAGGCCGAGCCTCACCTTTCCACCCCATTATCGACAGCAAGCTAGGAGCAACACTAAGCCTAACGAGCATGTCTAGCAGGCACCCCACCGTCCATCGCCACTCCCTGTCCCAGCCCCGAGCAATGCCAGCCCCTGGACCACACGACACGCCCATGCCAAACCTCTCTGCGCGCAAGCCGAGAGCGCTCCAGTGCACCACCCTCGACCAGCACCCACAGACCACGCGCAGCCCTCGCCGCGTGCGTGCGTGATCACCACCGTCCCAGCAACCCCGCAGACATGCCCGTTCGCCGCCGCATGGACCACGCGCGCTATGCGACATTAAAATCACCGTCGGACCCGCCCAGAGCATCAGCGTGTTCCGACCGATCAGCACCGCCCCACGCCTCGCCACCGCGCCGTTGAGCTTCGCCAGGGAGCACAACACCGCCCCTACCGTCGCCCATGCCAGTAGCCCTCTATGCCGTCGACCACGATGATCTCAGCCCGCGCCCATCGGTCCCCTTCAACCACTATAAATAGAGGCCTCCACCGCTCGTTTTCTCCACACCAGTTCACTCCCCTCCACCTCAGAACCAACCCACCTCACTCCCAGAGAAAGGCGAGCAGCGCATCGCTGGAATTGGGCTAGAGCCCGCCGCTGCTGGAGGAGAAGGGAGCCGTCGATTGGATTCACCCCAGGAGAAGCTACCGGTACCAGGAGAACTGTCGTCGTCGACTTCGTCATTCGCCCCCGTCGCCGACCATCGCCTGAGCCCCGGTGAGCCCCCGTCGACCCCCACTGTCCTCGCTAGGGTTCTGTCTCGCCGGCGCTGCCAGACATGGACGATGAACCAGAGCCGTTCGATTAGAACTAGATCCCACGGTCCACGTTGCCCCGTACTTCTTCGCCCCTCCCTGTCTCATTGACGCGTGGGGACAGCCACTTAACCAGCCCGCGTACGCGCTGTGCGTAATGGGTCGGCCCAGTAAAACATCCCGCACGACCCAACATTTTAAATTAATCTTTATTCATTTAATTTCAAACCTAGTTCTGTACCTATATTCAAAAATCAACCCAGCTCGATTCACAAAACCAAAATTCATGAAACCAATTTTGTTAGAAAGGTAATGATATGCTAATCCAAACCCGTTGGATTCAAACCATTTGGATTTGTATATTAACCATGGTAAAAATAACAAAAATCACATTTGATCATACCTTTCAGAATATATATAAACATATGGCTTTACTTGCAGAAATAATGTTCAAGTAATAAAAGAATGCCACATAGGCATTTCTAGTCACTTTATGTAGAGGTCCCAACCTTTAATAAGGTAGAGATCCCTGTGTTCATAATGCTAGTCGCTGGATCAATAGCTAGCATCCACAGTTAAGATGTAATATCAAGAAATAAAGGTCATAATACAACTTTATAACCAGGAATAAAATAAATCATTACATCTTACATTGCTCATTTGGCTATCTCATTACAATGCAGCAGAAATGACTATATAGCATGGAGTCCTTCATCTTCAGAGTGCCACAGGCAATCATGTTGGGTGTAGACTTGTAATCCTAATCAACATATTTCACTAACATCAAACAAACCTGCAACATAATAAGTTACAGCCACAAGGGTCAATACATTTGAATTGTATTAGCAAGTGATACTATGGTAGTATAGTGGTATCTATCATCTATATGCATTTGGCTAAGTGGAGCTTAGGCTTGCTTTGCTCAAAATAGATTTTCCTTATCTTTTGAAAACACTAAGTTTTTGTTTGTCAAAATCACCCAAGGCATCTACCAATCAAAGATTGAAGATCCTTTAACCCTTGTTCAACCACAAGTTTTTAACTTAGAAATTGGGATGAGGAGATTCTTGATAGCTTCCATGTCTTGATGCTCAAATTGTCCATTGCTGGGGACACGGCTAAGTACTTAGATTTTAAACTCTTGAGAGGTGGTGCACTTTCCCCACAAGACTCGACATGCATCGAGACAAGATCTTTCAGAAGCCTTCCCTTAGACCAATATGGACGCGCTCCAAACCTATCATCCCTTACCACCAACTGTCCATTTGGCTAAGTTATTGCAACCTATATGATCCAGGCAGAGCCCATAATGCCAGGTGGCTGCACTTGAAGCTTGTCAACATTTGACATCTCAAATATCTTTGTTCCTCGGTGGCATTCCACAAGTGAGATACACAAGGTTCACCAGTCCCCTGGCCTTGTGTAACCACTCAACAAAAATCCTTCCAAGCAATACCATTCCACCAGGTGATTCATTCACATAGTTGTTTTATTAAACAAAACACAAGTCCTTGACTTAGAAATATTCTAATAGGTTATAAACATTTTAAAACACATATTGGTCATTTATAAAAGTGGCAAAACCATTGGATATCAAGTTAGTGAAAATGGCCATTTAAGTCATTTTTTTTCGTTAGAAATGATTTAATCAAAGTAATAATTTCTAGTGTTTTGACAAATATATTTTTAAACACAAATGTTAGTGTTTTAAGATCAAGTGTTTAATATTAAAACCATTTGCAAAAGGTTTTACCTACAAACCATTTTTATACCAAAGCAATATTTTATTTTGTTGGAAATGCCTTTAAACAAAGTAATAATTTTTACTAGGGTTTTACCAAATATATTTTTAAATCCCAAAACTTGGTGTGTAGGGTCAGAGGGTTTAAATCAAATTATTTTCCAAAGGTTTTACTCAAAAAACATTTTTAAAACATAAACAATATTTCTATTTAACTAGAAATGCTTTTATTAAAAGATTTATTCTTTAGCTTCACAAAATACACTTTTAAATCTATAAAATGGTTTCTATGGTTAGTAGGTTCAAAACAAACCATTTACCAAAGATTTTACCTTAAAAATATTTCTAAAATAGTTTTTATATTCAAATTATGCCTACACAAGTTTATATAAAAACAGCTAAGTTTACAGAAGTAAATCACTAAACAAAGTGCATGGTTGGAAATTATTTGTTTTGCTGATTCCATTGATATAAAATTTGCAAAATTTGGACGTGTGGATCAAAAGTTATGAATTTTGCAAGTTTGAACATCTAATAGAACATTTTCTGTTTTTAAAACAGAGTCAGTGTCACGCGTCTGTTCCTGATTGGACCAAAATAGTTCGCACGGATCGATCAACATGGATCGTTGGATTTAAATTGGATCGTACGGCATAGATGAGTGTACCGGTTTGATTTAAGTCAATCTATCTACGCCGCTGGATGAAAATCTAACGGTGCAAACCCTAGTGGCCAAAGACGGGCGGCGGCGAGCGACGGAGGGGCTCTGTCTACGGCATTGCGGTGGCTACTAGAAGAGAGGGAGAGAACGGGGAGCGTTAACAGAC
Organism: Avena longiglumis; assembly: GCA_030063025.1. Classification (NCBI taxonomy): domain Eukaryota; kingdom Viridiplantae; phylum Streptophyta; class Magnoliopsida; order Poales; family Poaceae; genus Avena; species Avena longiglumis. The sequence goes on along the minus strand of CP125978.1, from coordinate 339,866,282 downwards.
TCTCAGAGTGTTGCTGAAGCTCAACGTGGTCTCTGCAGGGACAGGGCGCGGGGTCACCGCGATTCTTGCGTAGTCGCTGCTGCCGCGGCGCTGTCGTCGTCGAAGGCGAGCCTAATACGCGAGTGAATGGCGAGCACCTGGAGGTTCATAAGACACAGGAGAACAAGTTGTTATGAGTCTCTAGTCGAGGCGCACACTGGTTCATGCGATAAAACTCACCGGAGATGTTGCAGACGGCGGTGACGAGAGGAGGTGTCGTTGCTGTCGAGGATACGGGGCACGTGCGGTCGAGTGCGAGGCACTAGGATGTTTGTACGGGAGAGGGGAGAAGGCTCGAGTGGTTGAGGGGGCAAGGCGGTGGTTGGTGCTTCTTGAATCGTCGCCGGAGTATCGTCAGGCAGAGGGAGTTCAAGCTCAAAATTTGGGCAGCCTAGTGGCTCTCTGGCAACGGGGTGTGAGGGAAATGGAAGAGGGGGAGGAGGCGTTTAGTAGGGAGTGATCACAGCCAGTAATAGTCGCGGAGTTAAGGAGAATTAAACGGTGGATTCAAACCAGAAATGGTGACGTGGTTTGAGGTAGAAACGTTCGCAGCTGGTGAGAACGATGAGCTGACAGATGGGGCCGGCTAGTCAGCGAGAGAGAGGCGTTTCAGGTGGGGTCCAATGGTCATTGACTACGCAGGTGCGGGTTTGGGTGTGAATCTTTTTCTTGCGGGGAGAGAGGGAGTGGGCTGGTTGCTGGGCCTGGTGGGCTTAGCTGGGCTGGGCTGCTTTATTTTTTCTTCTTCTGTTTTCTTTTTCTCTTTCCATTTTGATTTTCTGTTTCAAATTCAAACTCTTATTTGAATTGGATTTATTTATCAAATTTTTTCAAACCTTTCCAGCAAGTTTCTGTACTGTTTTAAACATATATTTAAAATCCATTTTTAGAATAATCATTTCATTTACACATGGTTTGTTATTTATTTAAATAGACAATTGTTTTTTTTCAAACAAGTTTTAATTATATTTTTAAACTCTTTATTTGAATTCTAATTTTCACTAAACCTTTTTAGTAGGTTTTATTTATTCAATAGGTTGTTCAAATACCTCACTTTGAATTATTTGAAATATTTTAATATGGTCTATTAATCATTTAAATTGAGCATTTGTCTTTATTTAGATAAATTCAAATATGGTTTTAATATCATTTAAATTTTATTCAAATAACTCTTTTATTCCATTTAAGTTAATTAAATAACTTTTATTCCACATTGGGAAATTCCACTTTAATATTTTCTCATGATTTAATTAATCATTTATATTAGGAATTTTGTCTTTATTCAAAAGGAATAGAATTTTTGGTTAATGCCATATAATTTTATTGGAATAATATTTATCCCTTTATTTTATTTGCTCATGGATTTGGCCAAGATTTAATTTGGCTAGTAAATATTCCTTATTTAACTATTTCTTTTTTGTCTTATAAAATCCATATCTTTTTATTTATAGGTCCAATATTGGTGATTCCAATTTGTATAGTTTTATTTAATATTTGTTTATCTTTTTAACTCCTTTAGGTTTAGCTTGCTCAAAATTTGGTATGGATTTATATAGGAGCTTTATTATCTTTGGAAATATTTCCTTTCATCTTATTAAATTCGTAAGTTTTTATCCATGGTTCCAAATTAAGTGAAACCAATTTCTATGGTTTTACAATATTTTTATTTGTCATTCTTGATCATTTATAAATGTTTGTTGACCAATTTTTATATGGATCAAATCCATAGTATTAGAGTAATCTTGGAAATGATTTTCTTCCTTTAGGGTTTTAGAGTTTTGTTTTAACTTTTCCAAGTGTTTAAATTTCAAAACACATTATTGATGAACGCATTCCACTTGTTTGAAATTTGTTGGTTTCCTTTTATTCAAATTTTGTTCAAGATGGGTTTTAATGTTTCCATTTAGAAACAAAAAGTTTCTTTTCATCCCAAATTTCAACAATTATTTATTTTGTTTATTTATTTTTTTCACATTTCAAAATTTGGAAAATTTTGGGATGTGACAGGCTACCACCCTTAAAAGAAATCTCGTCCCGAGATTTGGGAAAGCTAGCGGTTACAAGTTGGCTTCAAGGCAACTAGGGTACTACCACCTTTAAAAAGGTTTCAACTAGATTACATCTTGTCTTACTTGGGATCTTGATGTATCTTCTTTGGACACTTGTTTGCATAATGGCCTAGATCTTTGCATTTGTGGCACATCACTTGGCTATTATCCTTCTTCTTCTTTGGTATCATTGTCTCTTTTTTATTTCCTTGGTTCTTCTTCTTTTCTGGGCAATCACTGGCATAGTGTCCCATCTCTTTGCAATTGTAACATTGCAACTGGCTTATGTCCTTCTTCTTCTTTTTGGGTCTCTCCAAAGCTAGGATTTCTTCTAGTTCATGCTCTTCATATCTCACCTCAATGGTGGGAAATCTTTCTCTCTTCTTGGGGCAGTTACTAGAGATATGACCTTCTTCTTCACAAGAGTAGCAACACTTTATGGTCACTTTGGATTTGGCCTTATGAGGCATGGTTCTGACTTTGCCTTCATCCATCTTGGTAGAAGTTGTTCCCTTATGGAGGTTTCCAAACATTTGATGCATTCCATCTTGCTTCATTTGTTGAACTATAGGATAGATGGGGCATTGGATAGGGACATGGTTATTTCCTTCACATAGGAAACAAGTCACTTGAGATGTCGGGAATTGATTAGTTGGATGTTTCTCTTCGCAATTAGGGCATTGGTCCACATGCTCCTTAGAAGTGTGATCCATGTCTCCACAAATATTGCAAGTTTGAGTTCCTTCTATAATATCATCCTTGACATGATTGTTGTCACAATATCCTTGGGAAGAGTTGCTTATCATGTTGATCATTTGTCAACACATGGATTTTTAATCCCAGATGCCTGTTATGCCATACATCGCAATCCCAGGATTACCATTTTTGCGAGACATAACAGAATTGGATACCACAGTACATCATCCATTACAAACCACACATAAGGTCTTACACAAATAAGGATCTCATGATCGAATTCTTAATACAACTCAAGCAGCGGAATACGTAATAATAACGGTAGCGTAGGCGAAGCTCCATCTTCGGGGTCACAGGAAATGCTGACGATGGGAGATGATCCTAGTTGTCATAACCTTCCTGGGGTCCATCATCCTGGTCCTCCTCTTCATAGTGTGGCCACGGGAATAGCCAGGGACAAAGCCATGAGTACTCTTTAAGTACTCGCAAACTAATACTAACAAGTGAAGGGGTTTTTTTTGTAGTAGGACACGAAGCTCTATGGTTGTTTTGCAAAAAGCCATATTTACCTCTACTAAGTTCAGAAGCAAGAAAAGATAGTTGAAATTTTATAACACCTAAGTAGGAACTTGTATATCACAACTCTGTTGTGGTCAACTCAAAATCTCAATTCATTTCACAAGTCATTTTGAAAACATCTGAAGGGGGAACAGTATGGCCACTCCAACTGTCCATAACCGCGGACGCAGCTATTCGAATAGTTTGACACTCTCCAGAGATTGTACACTTTCACCACAACATTCGATACATCCGTCAGGACCAAATCCTGAATTTACCATACTCAGTATGTGGATAATCAATCCTAACCTTTCCATTACACGCCCTGGTATAATCACCTCTCTTGTGAGTTTGGCCTCCCAACCATGACCATCTGTCATCTTGGGTACTGCACAGGTGGACAATCTTCACAAGATAGCCTCAGCTCAGACATTGGCCGTGAGGGAACCCATACTAAGGTATATAAGTTTCCAGTAAAGCCCTACCCAATTTTTGGGTATTGTGGTTGTACGGTAAAATTGGAATGGTATCGCATCCAGACAACCATTAGTTTTATAAATAGCTAAGGCTCATGCCTTAACATTTTCATCATCCAAAACATCTGGTGTTCGGAAACACATGTCCAAACATTTCAGTAGAATGATCCATCATTCCAAGGTTTTCATAACCATTTTCCACCAAGTATTCCCATCTAAAGTTGATCAAGTTTTAAGCTTAGCACTAGCATCTACAAGTGGGGGTGATTACTAATGAGGGGTGGTAAACAAGTGGAGTTTTAACTAAGTACCATCTCATGCCTTAGGACGACATCAAGATTATCTAGCTTAGGCCAAATTTAATTCTCTTTATGCAACCTTCCATTATCTTTCTAGTATCTACAATTTACTTAAGTATACTCTAAGAGAAAGCTTTGATAAAGAAATAAAGTATAAAGCTTGCAAGTAAAACAAGGATTGGGTTATCAAGTGAGTAATTATCACATATGCTTTAAGGCATATAATTGGCATGGTAACAAGCAAGTATTAACTTGCATAGGTCAACTGGATTAGTAAGGCTTGCATCAATATCAGTATAAGCTTGCTAAAGTGGAGTATCTTTCAAGTGTTAGCTTGCTTAATCAACTAGTAGTATTAGGCTTGCCTTATGCAGAGCAGTGGTTGAAGTTCTCCTCGGCTTCTTCTTCGTAGTATCCTCCTTCCTCCTCGTATCCTTGGTCGGTACTAGCGTCTATGAATAAATACGAGGTACACAATCACCAAACAATACTTAACTACTTTCAATCATCACACAAAGGGGTTCTATAGATGATCTAGCATCATCACTAATATTACAAGATTAAAGCATTTGTCTTATTGATTTTATTTTTAGAAAAGAAATTTCTACTCATTGAAAAACTACTTAATATTTAATATTCTCGAAACCAAACATGGGATCATGTTGACACATGTCATCACCACATATTTCAGTACATGGGAATGTGATTTAAAGTGGTGTCACAATTTAATAAGGTTTAAACTTTTTATTTTAAATCATTAAAGTGGCTAGAAATGCCTATGTGGCATTCTTTTATTACTTGAACATTATATCTCTAAGTAAACCCATATATTTTTATATATTCTGAAAGGTATGCTCAATTAAGATTTTTGAGAGTTGGAATCAACTCAAAAGCTATTATGGTTTAAGTTTGAAAAATGTTTGAATGTAGAAAAGCTTCTGCCTTGTTATTTTTACCAATGTTGATCTATAGATCCAAATGATTCGAATCCAACGGTCTTGGGTTAAGATTTCAATACCTTGCTAACAAAATTGGTTTCATTCAATTTGGTTCACTGAATCGAGCTGGGTTGATTTTTGAAACTAGATACAGAACTATGTTTGAACTTAAAAAGAAAACGCTAAATTCAAACGAGTGGGCTGCGCGGGAAAGGTTAATGGGCCAGCCCAGTGTCACTCCATGCTGGCGCAACTAATGTGGGGTCTTGGTCGGTGGATCTTTAAACGCCGATGCACGGGCGATGTGGTGCGTTGGATTATAATGAAGATCGACGACTGAGGGTCGTCATCGACAATGAACAAGTCACCGGCAAGCTCGAACCGTAGCAGCTCAGTGGGGGTGTGTAGGGGGCATACCGGGGCTCCAGTGACGACGGCGAGGCGGGCAAACTACAAAGTCGACAAAGGCAAACTCAGGGGTGGTCGCGGCAGCTTCGGGGGTGGTCGAAATCAACGGATCCTCTTCTCCTCCGCAGCGGCGAGCTCCGGCCAAATTCCAGCGATGCGCTGCTCGCCTTGCTCCGGCTAAGGGGTGGAACGATCAGTGAGGTGAGGGGAGTGAGATGGTGTGAAGAAATCAAGCTGGGATCGTCTCATTTTATAGGCTCGACGGCGAGACCGAGAGGGATGGGAAGACGACGGTGGCGACACGGCTACGGGCGGCTAGAGGCATGGCCAAGGTTGGCGATCGACGGGCGGTCTCCTGGCGATGCTCTAAGGTTTAAATGCGCGTGTAGGGGAGGTGGAAAACGGTTGGGAACGCGCGATGCTCTACGAGGCGGAGGCGTCGAACTCTGCGGCGAGCAGTGGCTACGGGGTATGGGCGGTGAAACGATCATGTCTGGTGGTCTCCTGGGACGGTGGGGTGCATGCTAGCGGGCGGCGATGGCTCGAGGTGGTCGGGTTGTGTGGGAACGGCGCGTGCTCTGCGGTGCGCGTCGGCATGGTCAACAGTGGCGCAGGCGCGGCGTTCCTGGCGGTTCTGGTCATTGTCTTCGAGCTAGGGCTGGTCGAGAGGGGGCGGTGAGGCATGGGCTGCATGCTACACAAGGTTGGCATGGCTAGTTCTTCTCCTAGCTTGTTGTCCACACTGGGGTGACATGGGTGCTCTCGGCCTATTCACCATTGAAGACATTGACGAGCTTACAGTGGTGCTAGAGCTTAGTTAAGGTTGCTAGATGATCTACTGAGGCTAGTGTAAGCAGAGAGGGAACAAGGTTGTCTCAAAACACTACTCAAAATAGTGTTTGTGATTTTGTTGATTTGAATCTGCAACCTGTTTGATGAAATGGCCGCACGAACTTAAGTTTTGAATTTTGAAAAGATTTTTGGTGGGTGTGCTAGGCATGTGTTGAGGATTTTGTGGGTGCTTGGGTTTTAAAAATTGAGCTTGTTTGTGTGGTTTTTGAAATAGTGGGAAATTTCCAAATAGATTCAATTTTAAACTGTCATTTAAACCATGCATTCAGATGTTTTTGCATGATCACAAAGTGGTCCTTGGTACCTTATTATGAGTAATATCAAGGGGTGCAATGATCTATATATGTTTCCGTTGAGTTATGAAAGTTAGAGATAGTCAAAGTAGGCATGGGAGTTAAATTGGCCAAAGTGACCATTCACTTAATTTGTTTGTTTTGATTTGTTTGTATTTGGGAAAAGGTTGGGGATTGTTTAGATGATGTTTATTTCACCTAAGAATCATTTTACAAGCAAATAAACACAGAACCATGGCAATTCAAAAGAATCCAAATTTCAATACATACTCATATGAATGCTTTCATATTTTTGATTGGAAAAGTTTTTGTCAACCCTAATTTTGGTGATTAGTGTTTGATGATTTAAGTTTAATATTTTTGGGATGTTACAAACCTTCCCCCCTTAAACAAAATCTCATCCCGATATTTGAAAAAGGACGAAAGAGATTACCTAGGATTTGAAGAGATCGGGAAACTCTGTCCTGATATGATCTTCGCGCTCCCCAGGAAGCTTCCTCTTCGGTGTGGTTGCTCCACTGAATCTTGAGAAACTTGATGCTTCGGGTTCTGGTAGTTCTGAAAGCTACTTCCAAAATATGGATGGGTACTTCAGGATAGGTCAGGTCATCGTTGATTTCTATGGTCCGGTGATCAATATTCTTGAACACTTCGGTCTTCTCTGGAACTTTGAGGCACTTGCGAAGTAATGAGATATGGAACACATTGTGCACGGCTGACATCTCTTCGGGTAGTTCCAATTTATATGACACTTCTCCTCGATGGTTTAGAATCTTGAAGGGTCCGATATATCTGGGGGCTAACTTTCCTTTTAGTTGGAAACGCTGCATTCCTTTCAATGGCGACACTTTCAGATACACAAAATCTCCTATGTTGAAGGCGAGGTCTCGACGTCTCTTGTTGGCGTAACTCTTCTGTCTGGACTGGGCTGTCTTGAGGTGCTCACAAATCTTGTGAACCTTCCCTTCTGCTTCTCGTAGGATGTCAGGTCCGAAAACCTGACTCTCTCCTACTTCCGACCAAATCAAAGGGGTGCGACACTTTCTTCCATACATGAATTAAAATGGGGCCATTTGCAAACTGGCTTGATAACTGTTGTTGTACGAAATTTCTGCAAACGGCAGATAGTCTTCCCACTTAGATCCATATTCTAACACACATGCTCTTAGCATATCTTCGAGTATTTGATTTACTCGCTCCGTTTGTCCATCGGTCTGAGGGTGATACGCGGTGCTGAAATCTAGTCGGGTTCCTAAACCTTCTTGGACTTTCTTCCAGAATCTTGAGGTAAACTGAGTTCCTCGATCCGATACGATGTTCTTGGGGACTCCATGCAAACTGACAATTCTAGCAATGTATAACTCCGCTAGCTTCGAACTCTGATATGTGATCTTGACGGGTAAGAAATGGGCGAATTTGGACAATCTGTCCACTATGACCCAAATAGAGTCATTTCCCCTACTAGAAGTAGGCAATCCGGTGATAAAGTCCATTCCAACGGAATCCCATTTCCATTATAGAATCTGCAATAGTTGCAACAATCCAGCGTGTCTTTGATGTCCCGCCTTGACTCTCTGACATATATCACACTTGGCGATATAGCTTCCGATTTCTCTCTTCATCTTATGCCACCAAAATTGCTCTTTCAAATCTTGATACATCTTAGTTCCTCTAGGGTGGATAGAATAAAGAGTATCATGAGCTTCCTTCAGAATAACTTCTTTCAACTTAGAATCTGCTGGTACACAAAGGCGTCCTTTGTACCACAGAACTCCTTCTTCGTCTTCGGTGAATCCGGGTACTTTGCCTGTACCGGTACGACGCTTGATTTCATCGATACTAGCATTTCCTTTCTGCGCCTCTTTGATCTGGCTGACCAAAGTGGGTTGAAGTTCTATGCTAGCCAAAAATCCTTCACTCACTAATTCCATTCAGAAATCTTCCATCTCTTTGTGCAAACTTGGTTGCTCCTTCAAAATCATGGAGTTCAAGTAGCACGGAAATCTGCTAAGGGCATCTGCTACCACGTTGGCTTTACCAGGGTGATAGTGAATGTCCAGATCGTAATCCTTGATTAGCTCAATCCATCTTCTCTGTCTCATATTCAGCTCCTTCTGAGTGAATATATACTTCAGACTCTTGTGATCCAAATAGATCTCACACCGGTTTCCCATCAGGTAATGCTTCCATGTCTTCAGGGCTAGAACTACGGCTGCGAGCTCGAGGTCATGGGTTGGGTAATTTTGCTCATGTTGTTTCAGTTGTCGAGATAGATAAGATATAACTTTGCCTTCTTGCATTAGCACACATATGAGACCGATCTTGGATGCATCACAATACATGTCGAAGGGCTTCGTGATATCCGACATGATTAAGATTGGGGCTGAAATCAATCTCCTCTTGAGTTCTTGAAAACTCGCTTCACATTTGTCCGTCCATTCAAACTTCTTGTCCTTCTTCATCAATTGGGTCATGGGTCTGGCGATACTCGAGAATCCTTCTACGAACTTGCGGTAGTATCCCGCCAACCCGAGAAATGCACAAACTTGGGTCTGAGTGGTTGGGGCTTGCCAATCTTCGACATCCTTCACTTTTGCAGGGTCAACGTAAATTCCTCCGGATGAGACAATGTGGCCGAGGAATCCTACTTCTTGTAACCAGAATTCACATTTGCTAAACTTGGCATACAACGGATGCTCTCTAAGGGTTCCAAGAATGGTCCTTAGGTGTAGCTCATGTTCTTCTTCCGATTTGTAATAAATCAGAATGTCATCTATGAAAACGACGACAAACTTATCCAGGAAGTCCATAAAACTCTTATTCATGAGATTCATGAAATAAGCGGGGGCATTGGTTAATCCAAAAGACATGACAGTATACTCGTATAATCCATATCTGGTGGTGAAGGTAGTATTTGGAATATCCTCTACACGAATCTTGAGTTGATGATAGCCTGTTCTAAGATCAATCTTAGAAAACACTTTGGCACTGGTCAACTGATCAAACAGATCCACTATCTTGGGCAATGGGTATTTGTTCTTGATAGTGACATCATTCAACTTCCGGTAATCCGTACACAAACGGTTACCTCCATCCTTCTTGTCTACCAACAAGACAGGTGATATCCATGGTGACGCACTCGGTTGAATCAATCCAATTTCCAACATGGAATCCAGTTGCTTCTTCAGTTCTTCTAGTTCAGATGGGTTCATACTATAGGTTCTCTGAGCTATGGGTCCTGTTCCGGGGATTAGTTCAATGATAAACTCGATATCCCGATCTGGGGGCATACCGGGCAAAACATCTGGAAATACATCAGGGTATTCACAGACTATCCGGACTTGGTCAATGGTAGGTTGGGCTATACTCTTGTTGCACTTGAATTGACGAGGTAAGGTTTCAGATACATGCTCAACTGATATTCCGGCTATACTGGTCATGGTTATGGCTTTCTTGGCACAGTCAATCAATCCTTTGTGTTTGGACATCCAATCCATTCCTAGTACTACCTCCAAACCTTTAGTTCCGAGTACTACTAGATTAGCATAAAAATCTATGCCATGGATTCGGATAGGGACGGCTTTGCAAATTTGCCTAGCTTTGGTGGTTGAACTGGGGATTTGAACAATCATAACATGCTTCAGTTTGGTTGGTTGAATCTTACTAGTGCATGCAAATTCTTCGGTGACAAATGAGTGCGATGCACCAGAATCAAACAACACTCTTGCAAGTACTGAATTAACAGAAAACATACCCAGCACGACGTTTGGCGCTTCCTGAGCTTCTTCGGCATGCATGAGAAAAAGACGGCCGTTGCGGTTGAGCGAATTCCCTGGAGCAAATCTTCTTCCGGGCTGAACACGACACTGCTGCTGAGCTGGGGCATTTGTAATGGGGGCTGCGACATTCTTCTTGGGGCACTCAGTAGTGACCCTTATTTCCACAGTCATAACAAAGTCACTTGTGACTTGTCCTTTGCTGCAACAGGCACAGCATTGCTTCCAGTCATCGGGGAAGTGTTGGTGTTGGCGGCAGCATTGTTGTTGTTGAACTTGGGTGGGGCACAGTTGAAATTGCCAGAGTTGTCGGGGTTGTTGTGATTTCCTACGGGCCTCGGGTTTCCACGGTTGGGATAGGTCGGACGGTTCATCGGGGGTCTGTTGGTTCTCGGGGCAAATCCTGGAGATGGGTTAGGGCGATACTTTGGGGTCTGATGGGTTCCTGGCTGATGCATCATGCGAAGCTTGCGGTTCTTATTGTCTTGGTTGATCTTTCCTTACATCTAGATGGCAGAGTCGACAAGGGCTTCAATATCAGCAAAGGGGATATTGACCAACACAGTCTGCATCTCATCGTGCAAACCATTCAAGAATCTCTCTTTCTTCTTGGCTTCGGTGTCGATCTCATCCGGGGCATACCTAGCTAATGACAAGAATTTGTCACGGTATTCCACTACGGTCATACGTCCTTGCTTCAGTTCTCTGAACTCATCTCTCATTCTCTTGATCAAACCCGGTGGCACATGGGTTCTGCTGAACTTGACCTTGAATTCCTCCCAGGTCATCATCTGTCCTCCGGTCATTGCACAAACACTGTTCCACCATGCTCTTGCATCTCCGGATAGATAATGGGTAGCGAATAGAACTTTCTCGTTAGCTTCCACTCCAGCGACTTCTAGGTTATTCTCCATGGTTTGCAGCCAATCATCAGCGTCTAGGGGCACTTCCGATTTAATGAAAATGGGTGGGTTGGTGTTCTGGAAATTCTTGAGCTTATATCCATGGTTGTCCTGATTTCCTTGGCCTTGGTTGTTGTGGGCTAGCTGGGCTATCTGCTGAAGGGTGGCTAGGTTGTCTTGACGTTCAGCTCTTTCAGTTTCGCGGTCAGAAACCAACATTTGCAGGATCTGCAACATTGGGTCCGGGGATGAACCACTTCCTCCGCGTGGCATCTGAAGATTGAGATAGATCATGAGAAAAGAGGGAAATTTCTAAAGTTCCGGGACTTTGAAAAGTTTTTAAATTTTGACACAGATTTTCTAGCAACTTTCTTTTCATTCATTCATAGCACACGATACAAACACATACCACAAAACAAGAAAAACAGATGGTTTTAAGAACCATTCTGGAAACTACAATACTGTGGGACCGAATACAACTCACTACACTAGTGCTCAAGTGCTACTACTCGTCGGAGTCGGTGTAGCCATCATCCTCATCATCCTCATCATCATTGATGAAGGCGAAGTCAACCTCATCTGTGAAGAAGTCCAAAGCCTGATCCTCCAGAAAATCATCATCATCGCTGAGATAGTAGGGGTCTCCACGAAGATCCTCTCCGGCATTCTCTCTTTCCTCCAAGTGCATGTCTCTCTCATGGATGGTCTCCTCCAAATCCGAGATACGGTGGCGAAGACGGGCAATGATGCGCTCCTTCTTGTCGATCTGATGGCGGCGAGACTTGCGATCCTTCGCTAGAATGGCGATGTTCTGATCCTTCGTCTTGATGATGGCTGACTTGTGGTTGGAGTAGTCACGGCAATTGTCCAATTCCTACTGACGATCGTACATCATGAAGCTGAGGTGGTCCAACTGAGTCTTCATCTCGTGGTGGTATGGGGCTTCCAGTGGTTGTCCCATAGCATCACGCCTTGGACAAAACTCAAAGCGGGTACCCTTGATCTGGTTGATACTCTTCCCACACAGACGGGCAAAAGCTTCCTGCATGGCCCTGGCAAGTCCATCGAGCCAGTTGTTCTCTCTTAAGGTGAACTGAATTCCCTCAGCAGTGGGAGATTCAATCTTTCCTCGGAGACTTGCAACAATTAGCCACTACAGATCTTCTCCTCCTTGATCATTGAGCTGAGCTCCGAAGAACTCGGGGTGTGGACGCTCCAGAAGTTCCGAAAGCTGGTCCAAATCCCACTCAAAGATAAGGTCTCCTCCATTCCCCAACTGATAAAACTTGATGTACTTCTCATCCATCCATAAGAATATAGTATAAGTAAGTTAGTAGAGTGATCAAGTGTGTCAAGTTTTATGTATTTTGCAAGAGTTTTTGAGGAACATGAATTTTTATGAAAGAATCAAGGTGATAAGAATGGGAATAAGTTTTTGTAAATATTTGCTTCCTTTGGTTTTGAAACTAAGTTTTTGATTCAAACGTCCAGTCTAAATAGGGTCTCCTATGGTCAGGATGTCTCTCATACCAACTTGTCAACACCCGGATTTTTAATCCCAGATGCCTGTTATGTCATACATCGCAATCCCAGGAATACCATTTTTGCGAGACATAACAGAATAGGATACCACAGTACATCATCCATTATAAACCATACGTAAGGTCTTACACAAATAAGGATCTCATGATCCAGTTCTTAATACAACTCAAGCAGTGGAATACGTAATAATAGCGAGGCGTGAGCTCCATCTTGAGGTCACAGGCAATCTTGTGATGGGAGATGATCCTAGTTGTCGTAACCTTCCTGGGGTCCATCATCATGTTACTCCTCTTCATAGTCTGGCCACGGGAATAGCCAGGGACAAAGCCATGAGTACTATTTGAGTACTCGCAAACTAATACTAACAAGTGAAGGGGTTTTTTTGCAGTAGGACACTAAGCTCTATGGTTGTTTTGCAAAAAGCCAGGTTTACCTCTACTAAGTTCAGAAGCAAGAAAAGCTAGTTGAAATTTTATAACACCTAAGTGGGAACTTGTATATCACAACTCTGTTGTGGTCAAGTCAAAATCTCAATTCATTTCACAAGTCATTTTGAAAACATCTGATGGGGGAACAGTATGGCCACTCCAACTGTCCATAACCGCGGACGCGGCTATGCGAATAGTTTGACACTCTGCAGAGACTATACACTTTCACCACAACATTCGATACATCCGTCAGGAACAAATCCTGAATTCACCATACTCAGTATGCGGATAATCAATCCTAACCTTTCCATTACGCACCCTAGTATAAGCACCTCTCCTGTGAGTTTGGCCTCCCAACCATGAACATCTGTCATCTTGGGTACTGCACAGGTGGACAATCTTCACAAGATAGCCTCAGCTCAGACCTTGCCCGTGAGGGAACCCATAATAAGGTATATAAGTTTCCAGTCAAGACCTACCCAATTTTCGGGTATTGTGGTTGTACGGTAAAATTGGAATGGTATCGCATCCAGACAACCATCAGTTTTATAAAGAGCTAAGGCTCATGCCTTAACATTTTCATCATCCAAATCATCTGGTGTTCGGAAACACATGTCAAAACATTTAAGTAGAATGATCCATCATTCCAAGGTTTTCATAACCATTTTCCACCAAGTATTCTCATCTAAAGTTGATCAAGTTTTAAGCTTAGCACTAGCATATACATGTGGGGGGTGATTACTAATGAGGGGTGGTAAACAAGTAGAGTTTTAACTAAGTACCATCTCATGCCTTAGGATGACATCAAGATTATATAGCTTAGGCCAAATTTAATGCTTTTTATGCAACCTTCCATTATCTTTCTAGTATCTACAATTTACTTAAGTAAACTCTAAGAGAAAGCTTTGATAAATAAATAAAGTATAAAGCTTGCAAGTAAAACTAGGATTGGGTTATCAAGTGAGTAATGATCACATATGCTTTAAGGCATATAATAGGCATGGTAACAAGAAAGTATTAATTTGCATAGGTCAACTGGATTAGTAAGGCTTGCATCAGTATCAGTATAAGCTTGCTAAAGTAGAGTATCTTGCAAGTGTTAGCTTGCTTAATCAACTAGTAGTATTAGGCTTGCCTTGTGCAGAGTAGTCGTTGAAGTTCTCCTCGGCTTCTTCTTCGTAGTATCCTCCTTCCTCCTCGTATCCTTGGTCGGTACTAGCGTCTATGAATAAATACGAGGTACACAATCACCAAACAATACTTAACTAATTTCAATCATCACACAAAGGGGTTCTATAGATGATCTAGCATCATCACTAATATTACAAGATTAAAGCATTTGTCTTATTGATTTTATTTTTATAAAAGTAATTTCTACTCATTGAAAAACTACTTAAGATTTAATATTCTCCAAACCAAACATGGGATCATGTTGACACATGTCATCACCACATATTTCAGTACATGGGAATGTGATTTAAAGTGGTGTCACAATTTAATAAGGTTTAACCTTTTTATTTTAAATCATTAAAGTGGCTAGAAATGCCTATGTGACATTCTTTTATTACTTGAACATTCTTTCTATAAGTAAACTCATATATTTTTATATATTCTGAAAGGTATGCTCAATTATGATTTTTGAGAGTTGGAATCAACTCAAAAGGTATTATGGTTTAAATTTGAAAATGTTTGAATGCAGAAAATCTTCTGCCTTGTTATTTTTACCAAGGTTGATCTATAGATCCAAATGATTTGAATCCAACGGTCTTGGATTAAGCATTTCAATACCTTGCTAACAAAATTGGTTTCATTCAATTTGGTTCACTGAATCGAGCTGGGTTGATTTTTGAAACTAGGTACAGAACTATGTTTGAACTTCAAAAGAAAAAGCTAAATTCCAACGAGTGGGCTGCGCGGGAAAGGTTAATGGGCCGGTCCAGTGTCACTCCGCGGCGCGGGGCACAACTGACAGGGGGGTCTACTGGTCAGTGGCTCTTTAAACGCGAAGCAGTACGAGGCGATGTGGTGCGTTGGATTAGAACGAAGATCGACGGCTGAGGTTCGTCGTCGACGATGAACAAGTCACCGGCGAGCTCGAAACCTAGCGGATCAGTGGGGTGCATAGGGGGCATACCGGGGCTCCAGTG
The DNA here is from genome assembly GCA_030063025.1 of Avena longiglumis. Taxonomy (NCBI): domain Eukaryota; kingdom Viridiplantae; phylum Streptophyta; class Magnoliopsida; order Poales; family Poaceae; genus Avena; species Avena longiglumis. Next base: position 339,850,880 of record CP125978.1, on the reverse strand, counting down.
ACGACGGCGAGGTGGGCAAACGACGAAGTCGACGACGGCAAACTCAGGGGTGGTCGCGGCAGCTTCGGGGGTGGTGGAAATCAATGGCTCCTCTTCTCCTCTGCAGCGGCGAGCTCCGGCAAACTTCCGGCGATGCGCTGCTCGCCTTGCTCCGGCTAAGGGGTGCAACTATTAGTGAGGTGAGGGGAGTGACATGGTGTGAAGAAATCGAGCTAGGATCGTCTCCTTTTATAGGCTCGACGGCGAGACCGAGAGGGATGGGCAGAAGACGGTGGCGACACGACTACGGGCGGCTAGAGGCATGGCCGAGGTTGGCGACCGACGGGCGCTCTCCTGGCGATGCTCTAAGGTTTAAATGCGCGTGTAGGGGCGGTGGCAAACGGTCGGGAACGCGCGATTCTCTATGAGGCAGAGGCGGCGAACTCTGCGGCGAGCGGTGGCTATGGGGTACGGGCGGTGAAACGATCATGTCTGGTGGTCTCCTAGGACGGTGGGATGCATGCTGGCGGGCGACGAGGGCTCGAGGTGGTTGGGTTGCGTGGGAACGGCGCGTGCTCTGCAGTGCGCGTCGGCATGGTCGACAGTGGTGCGGGCACGGCGTTCTTGGCGGTTCTGGTCGTTGTCTTCGAGATAGGGCTGGTCGAGAGGGGGCGGTGAGGCATGGGCTGCATGCTAGACAAGGTTGGCATGGCTAGTTCTTCTCCTAGCTTGCTGTCCACACTAGGGTGACATGGGTACTCTCGTCATGTTCACCATTGATGACATTGGCGAGCTTACAATGGTGCTAGATCTTAGTTAAGGTTGCTTGATGATCTACTGAGGCTAGTGTAACCAGAGAGGGAACAAGGTTGTCTCAAAACACTTCTCAAAAATAGTGTTTGTGATTTTGTTGATTTGAATCTGCAACCTTTTTGATGAAATGGCCGCATGAACTTAAGTTTCGAATTTTGAAAAGATTTTTGGTGGGTGTGCTAGGCATGTGTTGAGGATTCTGTGGGTGCTTGGGTTTTTAAAATTGAGCTTGTTTGAGTGGTTTTTGAAATAGTGGGATCTTCCCATATGAAATAGATTCAATTTTAAACTGTCATTTAAACCATGCATTCAAATGTTTTTGCATGATCACAAAGTGGACCTTGGCACCTTATTATGAGTACTATCAAGGGGTGCAAAGATCTATATATGTTTCTGTTAAGTTCTGAAAGTTAGAGATAGCCAAAATAGGCATGGGAGTTAAATTGGCCAAAGTGACCATTCACTTAATTTGTTTGTTTTGATTTGTTTGTCTTTGGGAAAAGGTTGGGGATTGTTTAGATGATGTTTATTTCACCTAAGAATCATTTTACAAGAAAAGAAACACAGAACCATGGCAATTCAAAAGAATCCAAATTTTAATACATACTCATATGCATGCTTTCTTATTTTTGATTGGAAAATTTTTTGTTAACCCTAATTTTGGTGATTAGTGTTTGATGATTTAAGTTTAATATTTTTGGGATGTTACATCATTTGCAACAATTGAGATTGGGTTTCCAAAAACTTTTGCAAGGTTGGGTCTAACTCATTGTTGTCGGCTAAAAACTGAGTTGTCACTTGATTCAACTGGGCTTGGGTTGCTAAAAGCATCTCTTGGTTGTGGTTTTAACCCTTCTTGATGTTGGAGTCTCTTGGAGAAGTCATCTGTTTGGGTTGGATTGTGATTAGAATAGGCAAAATATTTCTAAGGAAGAAGTCTAATCACACACATCACAAATCACACAAGCAATGTTTAAACAATCACAAACAAATATTTCACTCAGACAACAAAGTTCAAGCACATTTTTAGGCAACAAAATATTTTTGCTACACCACATAAGTTGGTGTGTTTGATCTAAACTTTATTTTGGTGGTCCAACTATATGGTTTTCTTGAGATCATTCTATTCTTCTTAGTTGATTCTTCATGAATAAGATCATTGCCTCCTTGGAAAAATGTATTGAATCTTGGTCACAAAACTTCAAAGGTGATGATGATTCCATCTAAGTTGTGTTTCCTTAGTCTTCAAGTCTTGAATAATATTTCTTGTCTCACTTGTAGTCCTTAGTGATATCCAAGTTGAAGTCCTTGGTGAAAAGAAAGTTGAAGTATTTGATGATGTTGAAGTTGAAGTCATTTGAGTTGGTGAAGTCCTTTGCTCATGGTGAGGTATTTTCTCATGGTTGAGGTTTTATCCATCAAGTTGAAATAGAAGAGATGTAGAATTAAAACCAAAATGGTTGAGGAAAGAGTTGACAAGATTGTTTGTACATAAGTTTTGGAACAAATACAACTCCTATTTTTCTAAGGGGTTTTTTACAATCCTAGGGTTAAAATCCTATAGGAAACACAGTGCTCTGATACCATCTGTAGAGGTCCCAACCTTAAATAAGGTAGAGATCCCTGTGTGCACAATGCTAGTCCCTGGATCAATAGCTAGCATCCACAGTTAATATGTAATATCAAGAAATAAAGATCATAATACAACTTTATAACCAGGAATAAAATAAATCATTACATCTTACATAGCTCATTTGGCTATCTCGTTACAATGCAGCAGAAATGACTAAATAGCATGGATTCCTTCATCTTCAAAGTGCCACAGACAATCATGTTGGTTGTAGACTTGTAATCCTAATCAACATACTTCACTAACATCAAACAAACCTGCAACATAATAAGTTATAGCCACAAGGGTCAATACATTTGAATTGTATTGCCAAGTGATACTATGGTAGTATACTGGTATCTATCATCTATATGCATTTGGCTAAGTGGAGCTTAGGCTTGCTTTGCTCAAAATAGATTTTCCTTATCTTTTGAAAACACTAAGTTTTTGTTTGTCAAAATCACCCAAGGCATCTACCAATCAAATATTGAAGATCCTTTAACCCTTGTTAAACCACAAGTTTGTAACTTAGAAATTGGGATGAGGATATTCTTGATATCTTCCATGTCTTGATGCTCAAATTGTTCATTGCCGGGGACACGGCTAAGTACTTAGATTTTACACTCTCGAGAGGTGGCACACTTTCCCCACAAGACTCGAGATGCATCAAGACAAGATCTTTCAGAAGCCTTCCCTTAGACCAAAATGGACGCGCTCCAAACCTATCATCCCCTACCACCAACTGTCCATTTGGCTAAGTTATTGCAACCTATATGATCCAGGTAGAGCCCATAATGCCAGGTGGATGCACTTGAAGCTTCTCAACATTTGACATCTCAAATATCTTTGTTCCTAGGTGGCATTCCACAAGTGAGATACACAAGGTTCACCAGTCCCCTGGCCTTTTGTAACCACTCAACAAAAATCCTTCCAAGCAATACCATTCCACCCAGGTGATTCATTCACATAGTTGTTTTATTAAACAAAACACAAGTCCTTGACTTAGAAATATTCCATAGCATGAATATAATCCACCCTTGTTTTCTACTAGCTAAGCTAAGCATGATAGTAGTAGGAATCTTGACTTAGGAAAATTCTACTACGGTTTCATCTACTAGGATTTCCCATGGCATAGTTTATACTTAGCAAAACTTCCATGCAAGTCCTACATAGAAATATCATTAATGCATAATGAAAATAATGAGACTAAAGTATGAAACACCACTTGCTTTTTTGGTAGAGAATATAAGTTCACTCCTTGATCTTGCAATAGTCACACTCTGCAAAGTTCACTACAATTCAATCAAGAAAGGCACAAATTCAATCTACCATTCAAGCAATTCATCACATAGAATAATAAAAACAAAGCAATGCATGCAAGCATGCTAAAGATTGTCTTATTTGGAAAAGTGGTTTATAATAGGTTATAAACATTTTAAAACACATATTGGTCATTTATAAAAGTGGCAAAACCATTGGATATCAAGTTAGTGAAAATGGCCATTTAAGTCATTTTTGTTTTGTTAGAAATGATTTAATCAAATTAATAATTTCTAGTGTTTTGACAAATATATTTTAAACACAAATGTTAGTGTTTTAAGATCAAGTATTTAATATTAAAACCATTTGCAAAAGGTTTTACCTACAAACCATTTTTATACCAAAGCAATATTTTATTTTGTTGGAAATGCCTTTAAACAAAGTAATAATTTTTACTAGGGTTTTACCAAATATATTTTTAAATCCCAAAACTTGTTGTTTAGGGTCAGAGGGTTTAAATCAAATCATTTTCCAAAGATTTTACTCAAAAAGCATTTTTTAAACATAAACAATATATTTATTTAACTAGAAATGCTTTTATTCAAAGATTTATTCTTTAGCTTCATAAAATACACTTTTAAATCTATAAATTGGTTTCTATGGTCAGTAGGTTCAAAACAAACCATTTACCAAAGATTTTTACCTTAAAAATATTTCTAGAATAGTTTTTATATTCAAATTATGCCTACACAAGTTTCTGCAAAAACAACTAAGTTTACAGAAGTAAATCACTAAACAAAGTGCATTGTTGGAAATTATTTATTTTTCTGATTCCATTGATATAAAATTTGCAAAATTTGGACGTGTGGATCAAAAGTTATGAATTTTGCAAGTTTGAACATGTAATAGAACATTTTTTGTTTTTAAAACTGAGTCAGTGCCACGCGTCTGTTTCTGATTGGACAAAAACGGTTCGCACGGATCTATAAGCATGGAGCGTTGGATTTAAATTGGATCGTACGGCACAGATGAGCGTAACGGTTCAATTTAAGTCAATCTATCTACGTCGTTGGATCAAAATCTAACGGTGCAAACCCTAGTGGCCAAAGATGGGCGGCGCTGGCACGGCGGCGAGCGTTAGAGGCGCTCTGTCTACGGTGTTGCAGCGGCTACTGGAAGCGAGGGAGCAGGAGCGTTACGGACTCGCAGTGTTCTTTGAAGCTCAATGTGGTCTTTTTGCGCAGGCGCTGGGGTCATGGCGATTCCTCGCCGTAGTTGTCATCGGCGTCTGGCGCTTGCTGTCGTCGTCGAAGGCGAACCTACAGATCATGCGCGAGTGAATGGCGAGCACCTGGAGGTTCATAAGACACAGGCGAACAAGTTGGTATGAGTCTTTGGTTGAGGCGCGCACTGGTTCATGTGATAAAGCTCACCGGAGATGTTTTAGACGGCGGTGGCGAGGAGGTGTCGTTGCTGTCGAGGATATGGGGCACGCACAGTCGAGTGCGAGGAACTGGGAGGTTCGTACGGGAGAGGAGAGCAGGCTCGAGAGGTTCAGGGGGCAAGGCGGTGGTTGGTGCTGCCGGAATCGTCGCCGGAGTATCGTCGGGCAGAGGGAGTTCGAGCTCAAAATTTGGGCAGCCTAGTGGCTCTCTGGCGACGGGGTGTGAGGGAAATGGAAGAGGTGGAGGAGGCGTTTAGTAGGGAGTGATCACAGTGAGTAATGGTCACGGAGTTAAGGAGAATTAAACGGTGGATTCAAACCAGAAACGGCGACGTGGTTTGAGGGAGAAAGGGTCGCGGCGGGTGAGAACGATGAGCTGACAGATGGGACTGTCTAGTCAGCGAGAGAGAGGTGTTTCAGGTGGGGTCCAATGGTCATTGACTGCACGGGTGCGGGTCTAGGCGTGAATCGTTTTCTTGCAGGGAGAGAGGGAGTGGGCTGGTTGCTGGGCCTGCTAGGCTTAGCTGGGCTGGACTGCTTTATTTTTTTCTTCTTCTGTTTTCTTTTTATTTTTCTATTTTGATTTTCTATTTTAAAATTCCAACTCTTATTTGAATCAGATTTATATATCAAATCTTTTCAAAACTTTCCAGCAAGTTTCTGTACTTTTAAAACATATATTTAAAATCCATTTTTAGAATAATCATTTCATTTACACATGGTTTGTTATTTATTTAAATAGACAATTGTTTTTATTCAAACAAGATTTAATTATATTTTTAAACTCTTTATATGAATTCAAATTTTCACTAAACCTTTTTCAGTAGGTTTTCTTTATTCAATAGGATGTTTAAATACCTCACTTTGAATTATTTTAAATATTTTAATATGGTCTATTAATCATTTAAATTGAGCATTTGTCTTTATTCAGATAAATTCAAATATGGTTTTAATCTCATTTAAATTTTATTCAAATAACTCTTTTATTCCATTTAAGTTAATTAAATAACTTTTATTCCACCTTGGGAAATTCCACTTTATTATTTTCTCATGATTTAATTAATCATTTCTATTAGGAATTTTGTCTTTATTCAAAAGGAATAGAATTTTTGGTTAATGCCATATAATTTTATTGGAGTAATATTTATCCCTTTATTTTATTTGCTCATGGATTTGGCCAAGATTTAATTTGGCTTTTAAATATTCCTTATTTAATTATTTCTTTCTTTGTCTTATAAAATCCATATCTTTTTATTTATAGGTCCAATATTGGTGATTCCAATTTGTATAATTTTATTTAATATTTGTTTATCTTTTTAAATCCTTTAGGTTTAGTTTGCTCACAATTTGGTATGGATTTAGATAGGAGCTTTATTAGCTTTGGAAATTATTTCCTTTCATATTATTAAATTCATAAGTTTTTATCCATGGTTCCAAATTAAGTGAAACCAATTTCTATGGTTTTACAATATTTTTATTTTTCATTCTTGATCATTTATAAATGTTTGTTGACAAATTTTTATATGGATCAAATTCATAGGCTTAGAGTAATCTTGGAAATGATTTTCTTCCTTTAGGGTTTTAGAGTTTTGGTTTAACTTTTCCAAGTGTTTAAATTTCAAAACACATTATTGATGAATGCATTCCACTTGTTTGAAATTTTTTGGTTTCCTTTTATTCAAATTTTGTTCAAGATGGGTTTTAATGTTTCCATTTAGAAACAAAAGGTTTCTTTTCATCCCAAATTTCAACAATTATTTATTTATTTTATTTATTTTTTTAACATTTCAAAATTTGGAAAATTTTGGGATGTGACACTTTATTTAATTAAAATAAAAAGGTTAAACCTTATTAAATCATGACACCACTTTAAATCATATTCTCGTGTACTGAAATATTTGGTGATGACATGTGTCAACATGATCCCATGTTTGAGTTGGAGAATATTAAATATTAAGTAATTTTTCAATGAGTAGAAATTACTTTTCTCAAATAAAATAAATAAGACAAGTTCTTAAATCCTTGTGATAATAGTGATGATGTTAGATCATCTAGTGTGACTTTTGTGTGATGATTAAAAATAGTTAAGTATTGTTTGGTGATTGTGTACCTCGTATTTATTTATAGACGCTAGTACCGACCAAGGATACGAGGAGGAAGGAGGATACTACGAGGAAGAAGCCGAGGAGAACATCAACCACTGCTCTGCACAAGGCAAGCTAACCCTTGCAACTATGAAAGTTAGAGAACCTAGGCATTGAATTAAGCATGCTTGGCTGTATACATTTGACGATGCCCAATCCTAGTTTTACTTAGAAGCTTAAGTACTTTAATTTTTTTATCAAAGCTTTCTCTTAGAGTTTACATGGTGACTTGTAGATTCTAGAAAGATAACTAAAGGTAGCATAAAGAGCATAAAATTTGTCCTAAGTTATATAATCTTGATGTCATCCTAAGGCATGAGATTGAACTTAGCAAATCCCCACTTGTTTACCACCCCTCATTAGTATTTACCACCATGTGTAGATGCTAGTGCTAAGCATAAAACTTGATCAACTTTAGTTGGGAATACTTGGTGAAAATGGTTATGAAAACCTTAGAATGATGAGTCATTCTAATGAAATGTTTTGATATGTGTTCTTGAACACCAGATGATTTTTATGATGAAAATGCTGAGGCATGAGCCTTAGCCCTTTATAAAACTGATGGTTGTCTGGATGCGATACCATTCCAATTTTACCGTACAACCACAATACCCAAAATTTGGGTAGGGCTTGACTGAAAATTTATATACCTTAGTATGGGTTCCCTGGCGGCCAAGGTCTGAGCTGAGGCTACCTTGTGAAGATTGTCTACCTGTGTAGTACCCAAGATGACAGTTGGTCATGGTTGGGAGGCCAAACTCACAGGAGAGGTTCCTATAATAGGGCGTGTAGTTGAAAGATTAGGATTGATTATCCGCATACTGAGTATGGTGAATTCAGGATTGTTCCTGACGGATGTATCGAATGTTGTGGTGAAAGTGTACAATCTCTGCAGAGTATCAAACTATTCGAATAGCCGCGTCCGCGGTTATGGACAATTGGAGTGGTCATACTGTTCCCCCGTCAGATGTTTTCAAAATGACTTGTGACTTTGATTTGACCACAACAGAGTTGTGATATGAAATTCAAATTCCCACTTAGGTGTTATAAAACTTTCAACTAGATTTCTTTGATTCTGAACTTAGTAGAGGTAAATCTGGCTTTTTGCAAAATAACCCTAGAGCTTAGTACCCTACTACAAAACCCCCTTAACTTGTTAGTATTAGTTTGTGAGTACTTAAAGTGTACTCATGGCTTTGTCCCTGGCTATTCCCGTGGCCAGACTATGAAGTGGAGTACCAGGATGACGGACCGTAGGAAGGTTACGATAACTAGGATCATCTCCCATCGTCAGCATTGCATGTGACCCCGTAGATGGAGCTTCGTTTACGCTATCGTTATCTTTACGTTATTCTGCTACTTGAGTTGTATTAAGAACTGGATCATGAGATCCTTATTTCTGTAAGACCTTATGTATGATTTGTAATGGATGATGTATTGTGATATCCAAATCTGTTATGTCTCGCAAAAATGATAATCCTAGGATTGCGATGTATGGCATCACAGGCATCTGGGATAAAAAATCCGAGTGTTGACAATATATAGAAAAACCACTGTAGTGTAGATAATCAAAGAACTAGATCGTAGGAAAACCTGACCAGAACTTCACCATGGGAATCTCCTAATAAGCTGGTATGTCATGGTGAACTGCATTGGTACGTCGTGTAAATTGCATTGGTTTAACTGATCTGGTAGCAATGGCGGTGCTGGCCTCACGTGCAACACCCTGGTTTCTAATCTCGAAAGTGAGGCTCATGACAGATCTTTGGTGAATGAGTGACGTGGATATGAGTTGACTATAGCCCACATAGATCAAGGCCAAATTTCCTAGAATACCATACTGCACAGGTCTCATCATACACTTCTACAGGGTAGACAGCTGAGAAAATATAAAAGATGTGCAAAGGATAATCAAACACGATATAGAGGCTATGTAGGATAGATAATTAAAATACCAAATAAGAGTAAACCCTTACCAGAACACGAAGGTGGCGTGGATGAACAATGATAAGAACCGTTTTCCTTGCCACGCCTCCGTCAACCACCAAATAGTGCCCCGATGCCTAGGTAGCAGGAAAAACCAGCGCCGCCATACATTTGTAGGAGCCGGAAACCGAGGCGTTCATTTTCTGAACTCGGCAGTATAATATAGAAAATATTTCTACAAAAGGTAAGGCATTTGATCAATACCACATGATGTACACATTAAAATTAGGCTAGCCGGCCAGCCGAAGTATTACAATTGTGAAATTCATGAGTACAATACGGATAATTCTACCTACAAAAGCTAGCACAATTGAGAAAATAGGCATGCGTAGACCAAGCAGATTTATGCCATAATAACAAAAATCTAGGCTAGCACAATTGATAAATAAGCATGATATGGCTCACCTTGCTGAGATTGTCGGCATGTAGCTCCAAAGCGTGTGTCTGCATCTAGAGCCATGGCCCTGCCCAAGCCCAGTCCCGGCATCGACCGCATGTGGTCGTGCTCCATGAGCGAGGAAAAGGACACGAGATCGGGGACAGCTCGAGGAGGAGGGAGGAGGAGTAGATGGGCAGAGGCGGCGCTGCCCTGTCCCCTTGGCTTGGGTTGCCTACAGCCGACACACACAAGAGTGGAGAGGGGAAATACGAGATTTTAAGGGTGTGTTTGGTTCGGCCGTGGATTCTGAAAAATCTACTGTGAGCTGTGAACTGTGGAAAAGCTACTATGGGGTGAAAACTATGAGGAAGCTAAAAGTTGTTTGGTTGGAACAACTGTAAAACTGTGGATTTAAAAAAATTCCTATAATACAGGTTAGACGTGGAGTGACTATAAAATGCCAATTGACCGTATCCATGGATTTGTACGCTAATTAACATGTAAATAACCGTATTAAACTGAAAATTAGTTGTTCATATGAAATAATGTAAATATATAGTGATGTCGCGAGATGTGCAAGGAACGAACTACGACCAATCAGAGCGTGATCATCCGTGAAAGAACCGTGACAAGCATTGCGACGACTGCCCGGCACGCGATAGCCTTGCAGCTAGCGCCCTTCCTCGGCCGAGACGGCCTCGAGCTAGATGATGCTTTCATGTTCTTTGGCCTTGCGACACGTGCTAGAAAATAGTGCACACTCGATCTACCTAGTAATTTCTGGCATAGCAACGTTGCGTGAGCTAGCTCGACTTGTTTTCTAATGAATTTCAGTCTGGCCAGAGGCTCACGTACGTATAAAGCCTTCTTTAATGCAAACAACCTGCTAGTAGGATCTAGCATGACAAGACTAGGTCGAATGAAGCTAGCTCACAACATGCAAGAAGAATCAACTACGTATCTAAAAGGCACAACGCGCGTGGGAGGTACTGGTCGCCGTCGTACTTGGGCGGCCAGGTCCATGGCGTACTTGGGCGGCCACAAATAGCACAACGGTCGGCGATGCAACGAACTGGGGCGGCTGCAGAAGGGAACCGGCGAGGTGTAAGCCAGTAACAGGGAGACGTGAAGGGAACCGGCGAGGTGTAAGCCAGTAACAGGGAGACGTGACAAGGAATGGTTGCTCGGTGGCGCAGAGTGCTGCGCGCCATCGGAGTGGGGCAGCCGAAGGGACGGCGATGGAGCCTAAGCCTCTTCTGGTGTGGGCCGGTAGAAAGATGGGATTGCGTTTGTGGGGAAGGGAAGAAGAGGAACTCTCCTAATTAAAGAAGTGAAGCGGTTTTCACTAGAGGGTGGCAGTGGTGGGTAATTTTCATCAGATTTTGATTTCTCACCGCGGTAAAAGCAGGGGTGGAGCTGCTGTGGAAAATGCACTACCAGAATCTGTTGGCTTCCAAAAATCTGCGGTGGAATAAAACCCCTTTGGTTGGCTTTGACTTTTTTGAACGAGAAGCAGGTTGGAAAAGTAGAACCAAACGGACCCTTAGGGTTAGGGTTGGTTCGGTTGGCTATTTAATATCACATGAGACTATTTGTGGGATATTTGGCACCATGGGCCGGGTCGTAAATTTAAATGAGGCCGGATTATTTTACCGGTTTGTACTAATAATGGGCCCAAATGATAAGGACGAATTTCGAACAAAATCCAAACCCTGTGGTGAACGGATGCCCTGGTCGCCGCCTCCCTCCCAGCAGGGAGGCCGTCTTTTATGCTCTGCCCGGACGGAGAGCCGAGGGTGGTTGACGCGCCATTCTGGATGACGGACCACCTGAAGAACGAGCATATGCGTGAGATTCTATGGTACGTACATCGGTGCCATCAAAGATAGTGGATAGGGGGCATAGGCAATAGTAGCGTTGGCACCGCCGAAGCAGTCGGCATGGCAGACTAAGTTCATGCCCAACAAGAAGTCCCCCATCCATCTCGGCACGTTCGCCACCGCGGAGGCTGTAGCACGTGCCTCAACTTTGTCGACTACGAGTCCCTGATCACCGTTGACCTAGTCACGCTTCGCCCACCATAGGACATCCCGGCCGCCTCCATCAGTTCATCGAGGCCGCGTGCCCCCACGACCACGCGACGCCATCCTCTTCTCCTGCCGTCCATGCCGCAGCCTTGGCCATGGCTACGCCTGCGATCAAAACGATGATGATGCACTAGGGGGATGTCGATGCAGGACGCGGGAGAAAGCATAGGCTCTTTTGATTTAGAGGAAAGATGAAGGAAATACATAGGAATAGGAATTTTTCCATAGATGCTATTGTTAACTCCTTTGATTCATAGGAATGGCACAAGGGAAAAGTAGAGGAAATTTTCCTCCATATCTCACTTTCAAGGCAAAACATGAAGGAAATGAAAAATCCACTTGAACCTCATTCTTTGAATCCTATGCACAAGGAAAAAGAGGAAATTTTTGCACCTTCCATCCTTTCCTATTCCTATCCCTTTCCCACTCCTTTGATTTTCCTTTCCTATGAATCAAAGTGGCCCTCAATGTACGGGAACATGGGGGATTTCGACAAGAATCCATACAACTACGACGGTATGCGCGGTGACTGGCAGAGCAACTCGCATTCGCATATGGATGGAGTCGAGGACGACGGCAACGACGACGGCTATGGTGGCTACGGTGCCCGGTGACGTGACGCTATGGAGCTACTGATTGATTGAGGTAGTTTTGAACTCAATCAATTTCCTTGTCCTCCTGTTGCCGTACACCGAGTTGGTCATTGATGGAAGTATTTTGAGCTTGGCTGTTTTGATCCTCCTCCTGTTGTTGCCGTGCACCAATTTGGTTGATTTGGAGCGCAGAATGAAATTGATGTGTCCACTCGGACTTATATTTTGTTTTGCAGTTCATATCATCCTATGGTATGTCAATCTATTTTAGTTAGGCTTGGTCGATGTACATGCATGTGCATGCAGACGGTAGTATGCTGGCATGATCATTAGAAAGGGCAACTTAATCCTTACCAGTGACATTGGTAGTGAAAACTCACAATAATATCTATGATGTTACAAGATTGCACACACTAAAAATGCAAAATAACACCCGTACTTTTTTGTGCGGTGAACATTTTAAATATTGATTAGTAGATTGCTCTGGGTGGGATTTATTCTTTGGCGTTGGCCATGCTTCTTTTTATTGGTCACATGCACTCATTTCTTCTTAATCGCGATAATTAATATTTGATGTGACCAACATGAACTAATGAGAAATAAATGTATATGAATTTTCTGACTACTTTTTCAAGCCTGAAATTCTAAATTGTCAATTCTGAACTATATTCTTTGTTGTGTTCAAGTGGAGGTTTTACTGTGTATGCTACACCCATACCATTTGTAGTCATTGATACGTCGGAAACGTATCAATAATATTTGATGTTCCATGCTTGTTTAGTATCTACTTTGCTTTGCTTTGTCCACACTTTGAGGTCCTTTTCATATGTTTTCTGGTACTAACCTATTAACAAGTTACCACAGTGCCAGTTGCATGTTTTCTGCTGTTTTTTGGTTCCAGAAAAGCTAGTAAGGAAATATTCTCGAAATTGGACGGGACAAAAGGCAAAGTCAATATTTCAACGAGGAGAACACGGAGACCAGAGGAAAGACGGAGGGGCGCCACAGAGTGGCCACACCCCCCACACCCCCAGACGCGTGCCCACCCTGGGCCACACCTGGGCAGGGTGTGGGCCCCCTGGCCGCCTCCCAGTCTCGCCTCTTCGCCTATATGAAGCCCCCGATGCCTTAACCCTAAGCACCCGATCAATATTCCACGAACCCGTCTATTGCCGCCGCCACCATCGTCCCTATATCGGGGGGTCTGAAGCTCTTCTCGGCACCCTGCCAGAGGGAGATCATCCTAGAGGCCTTCTTCTTCATCATAACAGCCTCCGGTATGAAGCGTGAGTAGTTCCACCTTGGACTACGAGTCCATGTAGTAGCTAGATGATTGTATCTCCTCCTTGTGCTTTCATGTCTAGATCTTGTGAGCTCCGTTCATGATCAAGATCTCATCTATTTGTAATCATGCATGTTGTGTTTGCGGGGATCCGATAGATATTGAGATTACTATATCAGATTGATTATTGATTTTGTCTTATTGATTCTATCATGTCTGTGTTGTTTGTGATCTTGCATGCTCTCCGTTGTTAGTAGCTATCTTGGCCAAGTAGTTGCTAGTGACTCCAAGAGGAGGGTATTTATGCTCGATAGTGGGTTCATGCCTCTATTTAATCAAGGGAAGTGACAGAAATCTCTAAGGTTGTAGATGTGTTGTTGCCACTAGGGGGGAAACAACGGTCTCTTGTTCATGAAACAAGTGGATTGTTTACCTTACATACTTTGCTTAAATCAGTTGTCTGTTGCTTGCAACTTAATACTGGAGGGGGTCAGATGATAACCCAAAGGTAGACTTCTAGTCATAGATGTAGTTGGATGTCGGTCTATGTATATTGTTGTATTGCCCAATCAAATCTCATAGGATCTCTATGTCTAGTATTGCATTGTTATGCCTTGCTCAGTCCTGTCAATTGTCCTGATGTAATTTGTTTACCATGCATGCCATGTTTGTTTATCTAAGGAGAACACCTCTAGTGAACTATGGACCCCTGTCCAATCTTTACGATTGATACATCTTCCACTATTACTGTTTACTTACTGCAAACCACTTTCACCTTCCACACCATGCAGTTAATCCTTTGTTACAGCAACCGGTGAGATTGACAACCTCAATGTTAGTTGGGGCAAAGTCTTGAGTTTGTGTTGTCCAGGTTTCCACGTTGCTTGCAACACCTTTGGGACATTTCCTTCCTCCTACTGGTTCGATAACCTCGGTTTCTTACTGAGGAAAATCTTGCTGCTGTGTTGCATCATACCTTGCTATTGGGGTTTCCCAACGAAGCACTCCATGTTGAGGCAGTGCCATCAAGACTCTTCTGGCGATTCGTTGGGATACCCCAAGAGGAAGGTATGATGCAGCACAGCAAGCAAGTTTTCCCTCAGTAAGAAACCGAGGTTATCGAACCAGTAGGAGGAAGGAAACGTCCCAAAGGTGTTGCAAGCAACATGGAAACCTGCACAACACAAACTCAAGACTTTGCCCAACTAACAGTGAGGTTGTCAATCTCACTGGTTGCTGTAACAAAGGAATAACTATATGGTGTGGAATGTGAAAGTGGTTTGCAGCAAGTAAACCGTGACAGTGAAAGATGTATCAATGGTAAAGATTGGACCAGTTTCCATAGTTCACTAGAGGTGTTCTCCTTAGATAAACAAATATGGCATGCAGGGTAAACAAATTACAGCAGGGCAATTGATAGGACTGGTCAAGGCATAACAATGCAATATTAGATATAAAGATCCTATGAGATTCGATTGGGCAATACAACAATATACATAGACCACCATCCAACTGCATCTATGACTAGAAGTCCACAACCAACCCTCTAGTATTTTGCAAGCAATGCATAACCGACGAAGTGTGTGTTACAATCCACTTGTTCCATGAACAAGAGACCATTGTTTTATCCCTAGTGGCAATAACACATCTATAACCGTAGAGATTCCTGTCACTTCCCTTGATTAAGTAGAGGCATGAACCCACTATCGATCATAAATACCCCCTCTTGGAGTCAGTAGCAACTACTTGGCCAAAATAGCTACTAACAACGAAGAGCATGCACGATCACAAACAACATAGACATGATAGAATCAAGAAGACAAAACCATTAATCAATTTTACATAGTAATCTCAATATCCATTGGATCCCCTTAAACAAAATATGCATGATTACAAATAGATGAGTTCTTGATCATGAACGGAGCTCACAAGATCTAGACATGAAAGCACAAGGAGGAGATACAACCATCTAGCTACTACATGGGCTCGTAGTCCAAGGTGGAACTACTCATGATTCATACCGGAGGCTGGCATGATGAAGAAGAAGGCCTCCGGGATGATCTCCTCCGGCGGTGTCGGAGAGCTCATATCCTCCCGATCTAGGGACGATGGTGGCGGCTCGACGGGTTCATAGAATATTGATCGGTGCTTAGGGTTTAGGCATCGGGCTTTAAGCGAAGAGGCTGGAGGCGGCGGGCCCCTGCCCAAGCCTAGGGTGGGCTCGGCGCTGGGGGTGTGGCCACCTCCGTCTCTCCTCTGGACTCCGTGTTCACCTTGGTGAAATATTGACTTTGGCTTTTGCCCCGTCCAATTCCGAGAATATTTCCTTACTAGCGTATTTGGAACAAAAAAGAACAGAAAACAGGCAACTGGCACTATGGAAACTTTTTAATAGGTTAGTACCAGAAAACATATGAAAAGCACCTCAAAGTGTGGACAAAGCAAAACAAAATAGATACTAAACAAGCATGGAACATAAAAAATTATAGATACTTTTCTGACGTATCAAGCATCCCCAAGCTTAACTCCTGCTCGTCCTAGAGTAGGTAAGTGATAAAAAGAATAATTTTTGAGGTGACATGCACCATCAAAACGAAGATCAAACCATTTGCAAGCATTGAAAGCTGCGATCAAAGAACTCTAAACATGTGCATGAAAGATGGAGTTCTAACAATAAGACAAAGTAACTATGCATGCAACATGAAAGGCTACAAACAAAGATAATGAATAACATGCATTGAAAAACGTTTGTTTGTTTCATATACAGAAAACATGGCATAGTGGCATTCAGCTTGTCCCTCATGGAGTAGCAAATAGATGCGTAGGACACCTTCAAAGTTCATAAGAGTGACTAGATACAAATAGCACAAGAATAAGCAATACAACAATATGCATCAATCAATAAGTTTTAGGACAATGCACATAGAACTAAGAATGGAAACTATGCTCTCTTAACTAGTGCTTGAAGATAGAAGGTGGAGACTCAATATAATAGTGGGAGAAAGGTCCTTCATAAAGGGAAGCAGGGATTTCAAGTTTCAAAAAGAGCTTCCAAAAATTATGGTACTTTTTAGCTTTCAGCCCTCATTGCCCCTATCATAAGCATCTTGAAGTGAGTAAGGTTAAAGTGAACAAACTATGGAGTATATGCTTGACATGGTATAAGTTGGAAATCTCCTATCCCTTGAATACAAGGGCCGCTCCTCATGCACCTCAAGTTTAGTTACTTGCAAGTTCTTGTCATAGTAAGTACATGTGTATCATAGAGAACCACCAACGGGGTACCCCTTGCACATGGTACAAGAGATTTCCCATAACCAAAATGGCAAGGCAAGCAAACAATGAGAATCTCAGCATTCTTCTAATTTACCATGGGATATGATTCTTTTTTTCTCTCTTTCCTCTTTTCTCAATATGTCTATTTTTTATCAATCTCTTTTTTATAAGAAGAATGCTTCATAGATGTCACTATGGTGATGCTGTAAGTTTCCACCATGATTAGGCATGGCTTAGGCTAGAGGCCCAGGCGTTTCTCTAACACAAAATACATAACTCCATGGACTTACAAGCCCCCCTTTCATTTCACACCGACGACATCCATAGACAAAAGAGCATGATATCAACTGTGTAAAAAGTACAAGTGCAATGTTGAAAGTGTTCCCCATGACAACATGGTTCTGCTAATTCCAACGTATAACTGCAAGCATATACAACATAGATGACACAATGGTTCAAGTTTATTAGGGGCGAGAAATATAAAGTGTGCCATCAAGTTTGTGAGAGATTTAATCACTAAGTTTTCACATAACAAAATACTTTTTAATTGGAAGATAGCTAAAAACAAGAATATACTTGGAATGGTGTAACACACCATGCATAGGAATTTACGGTGGACACTTTGGAATAACTTGGTTTCTTGGGAGTTGGAATCATGAGTAGATCTTACTCATACAAGTGGAGGCTAGCACAAGAATGGGAGCAACCAACTAAGAGAGCAATAATGGCCATAATCATGCAGAGCGACAAAACATTACTAATCAAAGCATAGAATGGTACTACAAGTCAAGGAATAAATGATCATAGAGGCTATGGTGACTTGTTCATAGTCATAACATGCTGTGAGCATGTGCCAAGTCAACCCAAACAAAGCATCAAAGGAGAATACCACAATACTATGCTTTTGTATGCTAAAACAACCCATGATTATTTCAAGGCACACTAAGCAATCTCAATTGTGTGGAACAAATCGTGCTACAGGAATAATGACTAAGAATAAGGTCAAAAAACACCTAGCATGACATGCTAAAGTCTAAGTCATGGCCAATGCAAGCTCCTCTTGCACTTTCAAGCAAGAACTTTCTACTCCTTTCCAACACCAATAAACTTATTTAAAAAAACACAGCAAGAACGGGGGTCGAAACTACTTTATTCAAGAAAACTAAACAAACTAAGCAAATCAAACGAAAACTAAGACACTCCAAGAACAACACAACAGTGCATGAAACATTAAAAACAGAGTGTCTAGAAAGACCCGAGCTTTTTATTGATGAAGAAGGGGATCCTTGGGAATCCCCAAGCTTTGACGCTTGTACCTCTTGGATATTTATTGGGGTGACACCAGGGTGGTGGCATCCCCAAGCTTGAGGTTTTGTCCATTCTTCATCTCATTACATCATTCTCTCTCTACACCTGAAAATTTTCCTTCACACAATTTTCATTAGCAACATTAGTGTATTCAAAAGATAAAAGACCTTTGGGTTTAGCTTTATAACAGCAAAACTTTTCATTAAAAATACAAGATACTGTAGAAACTCCTTCAAAAAGCTCAATTTCCCAAAAATAACCCAAAAAGGAATCAATAAGAAGCAAATGCAAATAATGGCAGAAATCTGTCAAAACATACCAGCAGGTAGAAACCGATTTTTTATAATACCTTCTGTTACTCAAATCAAAAAATGTTGAACTAATGAAAGTTATCTAACATACTAGGGGATTTATCAGTAAATATTCAGCTCAATCCAACTTACAGAGACTCCTCACGAATTTTTATGGTGGAGGACAGAAATCTGTTTCAGGACAGCAACTTCCCAAATCTTACTTCCCTCTCATTAGAGGTCATTATTGGCACAAAAAGCAAACAAAAAGGAAAAGGATAGGTCATTACTGAAGTAATAACTTCCAAAACTCAAGGAAACTCTTGGGTTATCTCCTAACAAGTACTATTCTTTAACGCATTTAAGTTAGACACAAGAAGCAAGAAATCAAGTATTTTCAAATGAAGAAGCATTAACATCAAACCTTGCTTTCAAAGGAGGAGCAAAAATCAACTTCTCTCTCCTCATAGGAAAGTTTTCAATACCTTTCTTGAACGTAAATTGATATTTAATGGTGCCTTCTTTCATATCAATGATGGCACCAACAATTCTGAGGAAAGGTCTTCCCAAGGTAATAGGACAAGAAGCATTGTATTCAACATCCAAAATATAGAAATCAACAGGGACATAAGCATTGTTAACCATAATGAGAACATCATTAACACTCCCCATGAGTTTCTTCTTAGCATTATCATTAAGTGGGACATCCAAATAACAATCTTTCAAAGGTGGCAAATCAAGCATTTCATAAATCTTCCTAGGCATAATAGAGACACTAGAACCAAGATCACATGAAGCTTTGAGATCAAAGTCATTCACTTGCATATTAATAATGGGTTCCCAACTATCTTCTACTTTCCTAGGAATAGAAGCTTTGTGTTTTAACTTCTCTTCCTTAATTTTAACAAGAGCATATGTAATGTGCTTGGTGAAAGAAACATGCATATCACTAGCATCAAGACTTCTAGCAAGTTTTTGCAGGAACATAATCACTTCAGAAATATTGCAACCATCAAGATCAAAATCAAACTTAGCATCACTAGTGGTAGACTCATTAGGCTTAGGCATTGCAGGAGGAGGAATAGGGACTTCTTGAGGTATAGTGGCATCCATATGGGTGGTGGTGATGGTGCACACACTATTGTTTCTATCAATTTCAGCTTCCCTTTCCCACTTAGCATGAAGTTGGGCTAATAATCTAACATTTTCATCAATAGTAACTTGTATGGCATGAGTAGCAGCAAAGGTACTTTTCATGGTTTCCGGTTTAGCAGCCATTTTATTAATCAAAGAGGACTGTGCTTCAGACAAAGAGGAAATATTTTTCTCTACATTCAAAAGCGTTTCCTCTACAGTCTTGTTGAAAGTGGTTTGTTTACTAATAAATTCTTTGAGCATGACTTCAAGTTTAGAGGGAGCACTTCTAGCATTGTTGTAGGAGTTTCCATAGGTATTGCCATTATTAGGAGGATAAGGCCTATAATTGTTGTTACTACCAAAATTATTCCTGTAGGCATTGTTGTTGAAATTGTTGTTTCTAATGAAGTTCACATCAACTTTCTCTTCTTGAGCAACCAAATAAGCTAAGGAAACAATATTTGGATCTAAAGGAGATTTCCCATTAACAAGCATCGCCATAATAACATCTATCTTATCACTCAAAGAGGAGGTTTCTTCAATAGAATTTACCTTCTTACCATGTGGAGCTCTATCAGTGTGCCATTTAGAGTATTTAACCATCATATTATCAAGGAGTTTTGTTGTAGGACCAAGGTGATGGTCATAAAGGTACCTCCAGCAGCTGAATCCAACAGGTTTCTTGAAGAGAAGTTCAAACCTACATAAAAAGTCTAGATAATCATCCAAGCAGTATGTCCATGAGTTGGACAATCCTTAACCAAAGATTTCATTCTTTCCCAAGCTTGAGCAACATGTTCATTATCAAGTTGTTTTAATTTCATAATATCACTTCTCATAGATATAATCTTAGCAGGAGGGTAGTATTTTCCAATAAAAGCATCTTTGCACTTAATCCAAGAATCAATACTATTTCTAGGCAAGGATAGCAACCATTCTTTAGCTTTTCCTCTCAAGGAGAAAGGAAACAACTTCAGCTTAATAATATATCCATCTACATCCTTATACTTTTGCATCTCACAAAGTTCAACAAAGTTATTGAGATGGGCAGCAGAATCATCAGAACTAGCACCAGAAAATTGCTCTCTCATCACAAGATTCAACAAAGTAGGCTTAATTTCATAAAAGGTAGCATCAGGAGCAGGTGGAGCAATAGGAGTGCTTAGGAAATAATTGTTGTTTGTGCTAGTGAAGTCACACAACTTGGTGTTCTCAGCAGAGTTCATTTTGGCAAAAGTGGAGAAAGCAAAAAACAGCAGCAGCAACTAGAGCAGGAACTAATTCTTTTGTGTTTTTGATAAGAGAAAGCAAACCAAACTAAATTAATTTTTTTGAGTTTTTGGTAAAAAGAGGCAAACAAAACCAAGCAAAATAAACTAAGCAAACCAAAAACAAAGTAAAGAGAAAGGTTGAGAAGGACTCCCCTTGTGAAGACGTCCTTAGCCTCCTCAGCAACGGCGCCAGAAAGAGTCTTAATGGCGCTACGTCAACATGGAGCGCTTCGTTGGGAAACCCCAAGAGGAAGGTATGATGCAGCACAACAAGCAAGTTTTCCCTTAGTAAGAAACCGAGGTTATCGAACCAGTAGGCGGAAGGAAACGTCCCAAAGGTGTTGCAAGAAACGTGGAAACATGCACAACACAAACTCAAGACTTTCCCCAACTAATAGTGAGGTTGTCAATCTCACCGATTTTTGTAACAAAGGATTAACTATACGGTGTTAAAGGTGAAAGTGGTTTGCAGCAAATAACAGTAACAGTGGAAGATGTATCAATGGTAAAGATTGGACCGGGGTCCATAGTTCACTAGAGGTGTTATCCTTAGATAAACAAACATGGCATGAAGGGTAAACAAATTACAGCAGGGCAATTAACATGACTGAGCAAGGCATAACAATGCAATACTAGACATAAAGATCCTATGAGATTCGATTGGTCAATACAACGATATACATAGACCGCCATCCAACTGCATCTATGACTAGAAGTACACCTTTGGGTTATCATCTGAACCCCCTCCAGCATTAAGTTGCAAGCAACAGACAACTGCTTTAAGCAAAGTGTGTAAGGTAAACAATCCACTTGTTCCATGAACAAGAAACCGTTGTTTTCTCCCTAGTGGCAATAGCACATCTGCAACCGTAAAAATTTCTGTCACTTCCCTTGATTAAGTGGAGGCATGAACCCACTATCGAGCATAAATACCCCCTCTTAGAGTCACTAGCAACTACTAGGCCAAAATAACTACTAACAATGGAGAGCATGCAAGATCACAAACAACACAGACATGATATAATCAATAAGATAAAACTATTAATCAATTTGACATAGTAATCTCAATATCCATCGGATCCCCACAAACACAACATGCATGATTACAAATAGATGAGATCTTGATCATGAACGGAGCTCACAAGGTCTAGACATGAAAATCACAAGGAGAAGATACAACCATCTAGCTACTACATGGACCCGTAGTCCAAGGTGGAACTACTCACGCTTCATACCGGAGGTTGGCATGATGAAGAAGAAGGCCTCCAGGATGATCTCCCCTCCGGCAGGGTGTCGGGAAAAGCTTCAGAGCCCCCCCCCCCGATCTAGGGATGGTGGCGGCGGCTACAGACGGTTTCGTGTAATATAGATCGGGTGCTTAGGGTTTAGGCATGGGGGGCTTCTTATAGGCGAACAGGCGAGGCTGGGAGGTGGCCGAGGGGCCCACACCCTGCCCAGGCGCGACTTAGGGTGGGCCCGCTCCTGGGGGTGTCGCTACCCTGTGGCGCCCCTCCATCTCTCCTCTGGACTCCGTGTTATCCTCGGTGAAATATTAACTTTGGCTTTTGTCCCGTCCAATTCCGAGAATATTTCCTTACTAGCTTTTCTAGAACCAAAACAGCAGAAAACAGGCAAATGTCACTGTGGCAACTTGTTAATAGGTTAGAACCAGAAAACATATGAAAAGCACCTCAAAGTATGGACAAAGCAAAGCAAAGTAGATACTAAACAAGCATGGAACATAAAAAATTATAGATACGTTTCCAACGTATCAGTGACCATGGGTATAACCTGCATGAAGTGGATTTTTCATTGTTAAAAATATAACCAATGCATACATTTCAAATGGCCCAGAGTAAAGGACAAACATCAACTCGGATTTGAGCTTTCTCTTTATTCACAACTCCCCCCTACCAATTTTCAAAAAGATTACAAATGTTTGTTGGAAGTAAATTATTGAAAACCATATACACAATCCTCCATACTAACTTAACTAGAGGACACTCAATAAACAAATGTTATATTGTTTCATTGTTATCACAAAAACAACATCTTTTGTTTCTCATGCCAGTTTTGTCTGACCAAATTATTTTTGGCGAGGAGGACTCGATGGCATTTTTGAATATGTAGTTGTGATCAACAAGGAGTTCAATAAGGAGTAACCAACATGGTTTTTTAAGTAGTTGCCAATGTTGTTCCAGATTAGCCAGCAATAATATGATATATTTTGATGAGATTGGGGGCAATTAGTCACCAACATGGTTTCCCTTTAATTATAAAGGATTTGTGTATATAGTTACCACTATGTAGATATTGTTTCTTTAGACATCAAACTCTTCGAGTTGGCAGCTGTTCACTGATACATTCGATCCGGATTTACGGATACAGTATAATAGCTTTTTCCCTAGTAGACCTACGTTTAATTGAACCTTGGGAAACAACGCAAAAAGAAATAAAAATAAGGACACGTCTACAAGACTTTGTTTTTCACTTTACCTTTGTTTATAGGAGTCCGGACCAATCTAGTTTACTTTATATTGTTGATTGGTTCAATGCATGGACATAGGTCAGGGTTGAAGATCCACCTGCAGCTGCACATCATATGAGATAAAAAAAATAATAAGCATAGTCATGTGTAATGTTCCAATAGAGATAATCATTGTGGGCAGCATATCCTAATACACTAAGGCCCAGTTATTTTGGGGGCTTCTCCAAGAAGTCGCCCTCCCCCTAGATTTCAGGAGAAGCCAGTCTAAAAAAATTGTGCTGCTTCCAAAATAGTTAAGTCTAAACAAATTTGGAAACCTCGCAATTTTTTTGAATCGGCTTCCCCGGAAGCTGGGGGTAGGGCAGCTTCTAGGAGAAGCCACCAAAAAATTGGGCCTAAAGCCCCTGCAAGTAGCAGACATAACAATAGCCTTTTGATCCAATCAGTTGTACCACGAAGCACTAGGTTACAAACAATCATTAAGTGATAAACATCAAATCCTTAAGAAGATATGTTGATGTTGATCCCGAATGGGTCGCTAAGCGAAGACCGTATATCCCTTTCTGCCATTGGGTTTTCTATGAGATTGCCGCTAGCCAAGTATCTCACCTCAAGCCTTGATCAATCTTGGAGGTCTTGGGTACATTTAAGTCCAAAGATCGAGGCAAGAGGCAAAGAAACAAAAGATACAAATCTCTTATTCAAACAATACACAATACTCCCATATATTAGATGCACATAATAGCTGCAAGATTTCTTCCCAACCCATAGCCCGTGAGTACTGCTAACTTATAACAATAAGATCAAGGATAGAAAACATTGTACAAAATACTTAGATTGAAATCAAATAGTCTTACAATGGTCGCCGAATCACAAGGAGATATCAAGTACAAAGTAATGGCTATGGCTAATGGAGAGGATGGAGGATGAAAGGGATGAACTATGGTGTGGTTCTCCTTTGGTGTTGTTGTGATGCAATCTGAAAATGGTGGCTCTCTGCATGGCAGCTGGGACCTCAAAATATATTGGCGTCTTCATAAGAGTTGTAGGGCTTGACAAGACGAAGCCACCGCCACCTGGTACGGGCGGGCCGCGCCCGTAGTAGTGGTCGTTACGACGTATGTCGCTGGCAATAGCTCCAGGATTGCTTTGTCGTATAGACTTCCTCAAGATCTTCATTTATAACTCTTGTTTTCGCATTAAAAGCATGATTTCCTACATAGCATAACTCAAAGCAAGGTTTTGTATATCTTTGCAATAATTAGTCATTAGTGGCAAATCAAGAGAGAATATTGTCAATTGCTTGACAAAAAACAATGTTTAAATGCAGAGAAAGATGGAGATTTTTGGAGCCATCATTCATCAATGAGATGATGGTGTAACTGCCAAGGCATTTTTTAATGAGATGGGATTAATTAGTCACCAACATTGTTCTGGCTTAATTATAAAGGAGTTGTGTGTATAGGTACCATTGTGTAGATATTGTTTATTTAGCCATCAAGCTCTTCGAGTTGGCAACTATTCTCCAATTTTGAATATGTAGTTTGTAATGATCAATGTTGTTCCTGACTAGTCACCGACATGGTGCATTTTTGGTGAGATGTGGTGCATTTGTAGTAACCAATATGGTTTTGGCTTAATTGTGAAGGAGT
The DNA here is from genome assembly GCA_030063025.1 of Avena longiglumis. NCBI lineage: Eukaryota > Viridiplantae > Streptophyta > Magnoliopsida > Poales > Poaceae > Avena > Avena longiglumis. The sequence goes on along the minus strand of CP125978.1, from coordinate 339,825,882 downwards.
TTTTAGGGTTTTTATAGTCACCAAGGAGTTGTGTATGTAGTCAGCAGTGTACAAAATATTATTTCTTTATAGTCAACTAGCTACTGAGGTGGTATCTATTCATCATGATGATAATGATGTAGCTACCAATCCATGTGTTGAGTAAGTTGTTTGTAATCACCAAGGGATAGAATATATTAACCAAACCTTTTTCAAGAAATGATGATACAGTTTTTGTAGTAATCGAACTCTCGAGCATGCAATTATATTTTTTTCACCAACACGTTGATGTTTTAGCTACCAAGTTATTTTTGAGCATGCAGTTGTAAATCAACAAGGAGTTGAATAACTAGTAACCAACTTGGTCTTTCAAAGTAGTTATAAATGTTGTTCCAGATAAATCAAATACATCGTACAGTGGATGAGGTGTGGGACCTTTGTAACCAACTTTGTTCTGGTTTAATTATCAAAGAGTTTTTAAGTGTTCTTTTATTACCAAGTAGTTGTGTATGTAGTTACCATTGTGTAGATATTGTTTCTTTAGCCATTAAGCTCTTCGAGCTGGTAACTATTTCACCATTGTGATAATGGTGTAGCTAACGGGGCTTTTTTTATGTATGTAGTTGAAATCATCAAGGAGTTAAATAAATAGTAACCAACTTGGTCTTTTTTAAAGTAGCCATCTCTATTGTTCTAGACTAGTCACCGGCATTGTACAATTGGCGAGACGTGGTGCATTTTAGTTACCAATGTGGTTTTAGTTTAATTATCAAGGTGTTTTCAGTTTTTTAGTCAATAAGGTTTGTGTATATAGTTACCAGGGTGCTAATTTTTGTTTCTTTAGTCACCAAGCTGTTGAGGCGGTAACTATTCACCAACATGATGACGGTATAGCTACCAAGGTCTTAGTAGGTGTTGGTTTCCTTTCAATTAAGTGCCTTTATCTACTTATGAACCTACTTTTATCCATGGCTGTTTAGTACTTAGTTGCTGCATCTCTTGTTATGTCTATGTGTTCTGCCCCTTGGAAGTGGAAACGATGAGATAATGGCCTATTAAAATTGAGCTTTGATGCTTACGTCGTCCAAACATGTTAGTACTAGTTTTTTCCTATTAAATTTGAGTCTTGACGCTAGGACCGTCCAAACATGCAACAGAATCGAATGCCAAGACGCATCATTAAATCTAGTGCAGACTAGTAGACGCTTGTACAGGCGCTTGGTCAAAGTGAAGAACTGGTTAATCCAATCAAATGCTGGCTTGCCAAAAAATATGCAGATAAATTGAATATAAGACATCCGGACGAGCTATGAATAGATGATGTCCCTTTTAATCGACAAAAGTTTGGTCAAAGTGAAGAACAAGACAAGCATGGAACTGTGGAAGATGGAGCGATGCAATTGATCAGTAATTGACCAGGCTGAGTGGGAACTGGTTCTACTTGGCGACTTGCAACTTGGGTCATTTGTCTATTTCTGTAGCTTTCGCTTCATTTTTTTCTCCTCTCTAAGATTAGACTGCGCGTATTCATGGCGCGAGTGACGCTCGCCGTGTTCCTCGTCATCACGGGCGTGGTGGTACTGCTGGTGACGCACGTCCTGGTGCTCGTCTGCGCGATCAGGCGGGGCGCCGAGCTGCGGCTCCGGGATGAGGAGCGGGAGGAAGCATCAGGTCTGACGGCCGAGGAGCTCGGCGAGCTGCCGTTCCAGGATTTCAGAGCCACCACGGCCGGGACCGGCACCGGCGGCGACTGCGCGGTATGCCTTGAGGCGTTCCAGGCGGGTGACAAGTGCCGAGTACTGCCGGCGTGCCATCACGGGTTCCACGCGCTGTGCGTGGACTCGTGGCTGCGCAAGAACCGCCTGTGCCCGGTCTGTCGCACCGAGGTGGCCCGCCGTGGCATGGTGGCTGGCTCGGTGGCCGACGAGGCCACCACCTCGGTGGTCGTCGCTGAAAGAGTGGGAGGTGCAGATCGGTACTAAATTGTGAGATTCCGAGACTTCTTGCTTCAACATGCAACTATACTAGAGCTAGTAGCCTAGGAATTGTTCTATCTGTGAATTCAGTGTGTATGATAGTAGGATTTAGTTCATTCTTATGTAATTCAATAAATCATTTCATTCAATGTGTGCAATATGGTTAGATAAACTCTCTGGTTTACCGAAGGCACAAATAGTCAGTGATTGATTCCTGAATGAGTGAATATGTAGACAAAAAAGTCCACTTTGCCCAAGTAAACTTGTCATTTTTTAATAAAGGGGGCTTTTATGAAATTTAGAACATCCCATCAAGACTATACAAGCATGGAGACTCCATACCTGACCTCTGCGTATTCAGGATTCACACATCCACCACAAAACACACTAAAGAAGACAAAAAATGCATATTCACACAGGACTAATATAAAGCCTATGGGAGTGGAGTATCGATCCGAAACCTACCGCATTCCATGCTCATTTGAGTTGCCAAAGGTGGCCTCCTACAAGTGTATTCATATTCCCGCTTTTAGAAGACCATACTAATACACACTAGCGGTCGGGGTGAGTAGTCGAGGAACCCACGACCCGTGGCAGTGGCACTGAGCCGTCCCGGGGAAACCCCGCTAGCCCTTCCCTCGCCCCGTTGTTGCCGAAGGTGTCACCAGGAAAAGCCTGCACGATGGGGCGGCGGCGGGGCTCCCGTTTGTCGTGGCCTGGGGTGAGGCAGTGGCGCCCATTACCGCTCCTGCAGCCGCGGTGGCGTGTGGCGATGGTGGATGTAAGCGCCAACAGTAGACGCATCAGTGGAGACAGGGCGGTGGAGTTCTGAGCCCGTACGGGCATGGACCCGAGCTCTTGCACCATGCACTTCTCCTCAACAACGACGACTTACTCTTCCCGCATCACATGGGCGTCGGGCGACGGTCCTGGGCTTGGCGGCGGCCGCCTCCTCCTTCTCCACTTGAGGTGGTTAGCGAGATATCGTGGATCTTGGTATCCCATATATTGTAAAATAAAGATCCAGGCGACTGCCCTAGTGGTCTTCGCGTGAAGTCACCGATCTTCATGCGGTCATTCTCTTCGATCTGGCCATCAACGAGTTCTGGACTTCTCTTTCGGAAATAAGGACTGGAGCATATGGCACTCGTTGGACACCTTGATTGGATAGGGGTAGTCGTGTGCGCCCACAACATGAGCCTAACCGAATTCACTAGGTGTATAGCGAAGCTCTGTTCTTGTTGACACCATGGGACATGTCTGCACCAAGATTTCCAAGGGATCGGCACATGCATAGAATGCTATGGCGGCTATGAGGACTTGATAGTGGCAAAGGCGTGATCTATATGCGATAAAGACCTTACTTCACAGGCTGTTGTTCGGACTTGACTTGTGGGATATGTTCCCGTCCAGACCGAATCGAGCTCCCATGAGCCTAGTGGTACATGTATTGAGTAGCGGCCTCCGCAAGTGGGGGAGGTAGCACTAGAGGACTTTTTGTTGGTGGTGCTCCTCGAGTACTAATCTGTGATTTCTAGGATGAAAACCCAAGGTCTGGACTTTATTGGTTGTACCTGGAAGTGGACTTGTTGAAGGTATTTTTTCGTGGAACACGGTCTTTCTCTAGGGTGAAGACCTAAGATCTTTGATCAGACGACGACAACGCTTATGCATTGTTTCCTTCTTGGAGACATTGCTTTTGAAGAACCTCCGTTGTAGCCCGGGTTTGTCTTTGGTGGTGGTTAGAGTGTTGCTGCAGTGGGGTTGTAGATCACCATAGCAGGGTCTATCCTCTCTTTTTTCTCTTTTTTTTTATTTTTTTGGATGTCTTTATGCATATTGTGAAGGCAGAGGCTGGACGTAATTTGTATGTTCGCTTATAAAAAATGTGTCATGGATAATGCATGCCTCAAAGAAGGAGGAGGCACCTTTGCGATGAGGACTCTTGCAAAGATAAATTCTTCCATAAAATCGCGGCCGAGAAGGAGGCGCCTTCATTATTATGACTATCAAATAAGATAAAGATGTTTTTGCGTGGATTTTCTAGCTCAATAATTTTTTATGCACATTATATGTTGGTAACATATTTTGTTGGCCAGATATTGATGAACTTATGAATTTTTTCTATGAGACACGATTAGTACATGGTCACCTGTATAGAAACTTACTTTTTGACATCGACTTTGATTGCGTGCTATGCAAGTATATATGTTACTTTCTTTTTTGGGGCTTTAACCAAGCAGTGTGCTGCCCAAGACACTCGTATTGATTCTATCGGTTAGAGCATGATTGGTAGGCCGCATGAGGCTGAATCAAGCCCTATAGATACAATTTTTCTTTGAATGGTTGCCTCCACGCGACGCTAGGCTAGGGCAGAAAAAGTCACAAAGAAACCCCAAGTCAGGACCACTAGGAATGGTTAAATAAATCGTTTTCTTTAGGGGTTTTCTAGGAGATGGGCGTGGTGGTGAAGGGTTCCGACAAAGTTTAACGAGGTTGTACTAGTGGATGATGTAGATGAACGCTTGTCGATCTCAAGATCGAGAGGAAGTCCTAGTGTAACATCCCAAAAATACTAAACTTGAATCATCAAACTCTAATCATCAAAATTTGGGTTAACAAAAACTTTTCTAAATAAAATTATGGAAGCATGCATGTGAGTATGCATTTCATTTTGAATTCTTTTGAACCATCTTGTTTGTGTGTTTCTTTGCTTGTAAAATGTTTCTTAGATGAAATAAACATCATCTAAACAATTTCCAAACTTTTCTCAAAGACAAATAAATCAAAACAAAGCTAAATGAGTGAATGGTCATTTTGACCAATTTAACTCCCATGCCTACTTTGGCTGTCTCAAACTTTCAGAACCTAACAGAAACTTTTCTGGATCTTTGCACCCCTTGATTATACTCATAACAAAGTATCAAGGCCCACTTTGTGATCATCCAGAAACTTTCAAATGCATAGTTTAAATGGCAATTCAAAATTGAATCTTTATCATATGAGAAGATCCCACTTTTTCAAAAACCACTCAAACAAGCTCAACTTTCAAAACCCAAGCATCTGCAGACTCACCAGCACCAACCTAGCACACCCACCAAAAATCTTTTCAAAATTCAAAACTTGAATTCTTGCGGCCATTTCATCAACACATTGCAGACACAAATCAAACAAAATCCAAACACTGTTTTGAGCAGTGAATTGAGCCTAACTTGTTCCCTCTCTGGGCACCACTAGCCTTATCATCTAACCATCTTAACTAATCACTAGCCTTACTGTGAGCTTGCCAATACCATCAATGGCGAACAGCCAAAGCCACCCATGCCACCCCAGTGTAGACAACAAGCTAGGAAGGAAACTAGCCGTGCCAACCTTGTCTGGGAGATCACCCATGCCTCACCGCCCCCTATCGACCAGCCCTGCCTCGAAGACGTCGAACACAGCACCCAGGAACGCCGCGCCCGTGCCTCTGTCAACCATGCCGAGTGTGCGCCAGAGCACCACACTCGACCGAAGCCCACAGACCGCGCGCCGCCCTCGCCGCGTGCATACATGATCGCCACCGTCCCATGAGACCGCCAGACATGCCCATTTAACCGCCCATGCCACGTAGCCACCCCTCACCGTCGAAGACGCCGCCTCTGCCGCGCAGAGCATCGCGTGTTCCAGACCAAACCGCACCGCCCCTACAAGGTCATTAAAGCCGTAGAGCATCGCCAGGAGACCACCAAGCGATCGCCACCACCGTCCATGCCTCTAGCAGCCCGTAGCCGTGTCGCCACCGTCGCCTGCCCATGTCGTTCGGTCTAACCGTCGCGACTATAAATAGAGGCCTTCCCCGCTCGAATTCTTCACACCATTCCACTCCTCTCTCACCCAGAACCATCCCGCCTCAGTTCCAGAGCAAGGCGAGCAGCGCATCGCCGAAATTGAGCGGGAGCAGTCCGCCTCTGGAGGAGAAGGGCGCCGTCGATTTCGTCCACCCCAGGAGCTGCCGCGACCACCCCTGAGTTCGCCGTCGACTTCGCTGCTCGCCTCGCCGACCCTCTTTGAGCCGGTGAGCCCCCAACGGCCCCCACTGGCCGCGCTAGATTTCTGTCTCGCAGGCGTTGCCCAACGTCGATGATGACTCTCAGTCGTTGGATTAGAACCAGATCGAACGCACCACGTTGCCTCGTGCCGCTTCACACCCCTGTCTCACTAACGCGTGGGGGCAACCACTTAAACAGCCCGCGGAAGCGCTGCGCTTAGCAGGCCGGCCCAGTATCGTTTCCCGCGCAGCCCAGCTATTTGAATTTAACCTTTTCCATTTTATTTCAAACACACTTCTGTACCCAGTTTCAAAAATCAACCCAGGTCGATTAGGTGCACCAAATTGAATGAAACCAATTTTGTTAGAAAGGTCTGGAAGTGCTGAATCCAAGCCCGTTTGATTCAAGTCATTTGGATCTATAGATCATCCACAGTAAAAATAACAACGCAGAAGCTTTTCTGTATTCAAACATTTTTCAAATTTAAACCATAATAGCTTTTGAGTTGATTCCAACTCTTAAAAATCACATTTAACCATACCTTTCAGAATATATAAAAATATATAGGTTTACTTACAGAAATCATGTTCAAGTAATAAAAGAATGCCCCATAGGCATTTCTAGTCACTTTATGTAATTAAAATAAAAGGGTAAAACCTTATTAAATTGTGACACCACTTTAAATCATATTCCCATGGACTAAAATATGTGGTGATGACATGTGTCAACATGATCCCATGTCTGGTTTGGAGAATATTAAATCTTAAGTAGTTTTTCAATGAGTAGAAATTACTTTGCTAAAAATAAAAGGAATTAAACCAAGCTTTAATCTTGTAATGTTAGTGATGATGCTAGATCATCTATATGACCCTTTTGTGTGATGATTGCAAGTAGTTAAGTATTGGTTGGTGATTGTGTAAATTGTATTTATTTATAGACGCTAGTACCGACCAAGGATACGAGGAGGAAGGATGATACTACGAAGAAGAAGCTGAGGAGAACTTCAACCACTGCTCTGCACAAGGCAAGCCTAATACTACCAGTTGAATGTGCAAGCTAACACTTGCAAGATACCCTACTAATGCAAGCTTATACTAATACTTATGCAAGCTAATACCTGCTTGTTACCATGACCACTATATGCCTGAAGCCTATGTGATCATATCCACTTGATAAACCAATCCTAGTTTTACTTGCAAGCTTTATACTTTATTTCTTTATCAAAGCTAGTACTTAGAGCTTACTTAAGTAAATTGTAGATATTATAAAGATAATTGAAGGTTGCATAAATAGCATAAAATTTGGCCTAAGCTAGATAATCTTGATGTCATCCTAAGGCATAAGATTAAACTTAGTTAAACTCCACTTGTTTACCACACCTCATTAGTGCTTACCCCCACTTGTAGATGCTAGTGCTAAGCATAAAACTTGATCAACTTTAGATGGGAATACTTGGTGGAAAAATGGTTATGAAAACCTTGGAATGATGGATCATTCTATTGAAATGTTTTGGACATATGTTTCCTAACACCTGATGATTTTGGTGATGAAAATATTGAGGCATGAGCCTTAGCTCTTTATAAAACTGATGGTTGTCTGGATGCGATACCATTCCAATTTTATCGTACAACCACAATACCCGAAGATTGGGTAGGGCTTGACTGGAAACTTATGTACCTTAGTATTAGTTCCCTCACGGCCAAGGTCTGAGCTGAGGCTACCTTGTGAAGATTGTCCACCTATGCAGTACCCAAGATGACAGTTGGTCATGGTTGGGAGGCCAAACTCATAGGAGATGTGCTTATACTAGGGCGTGTAATTGAAAGTTTAGGATTGATTGTCCGCATACTGAGTATGGTGAATTCAGGATTTGTTCCTGACGGATGTATCAAATGTTGCGGTGAAAGTGTACAATCTCTGCAGAGTGTCAAACTATTCGAATAGCCGCGTCCGCGGTTATGGACAGTTGGAGTGGCCATACTGTTCCCCCGTCAGACTTTTCAAAATGATTTGTGAAAGGAAGTGAGACTTTGACTTGACCACAATAGGGTTGTGGCATGAGATACAAATTCCCACTTAGGTGTGATAAAACTTCAACTAGCATTCGTTGCTTCTAAACTTAGTAGGGATAAATCTGGCTTTTGAAAAATAACCCTAGAGCCTAGGGCCCTATTACCAAAAACCCCTTTCACTTGTTAGTATTAGTTTGCGAGTACTTAAAGAGTACTCATGGCTTTGTCCCTGGCTATTCCCGTGGCCAGACTATGAAGAGGAGTACCTGGAGGATGCACCCCAGGAAGGTTACGACAACTAGGATCATCTCCCATCGTCAGCATTGCCTGTGACCTCGAAGATGGAGCTTCGCCTACGCTACCATTATTATTACGTATTCCGCTGCTTGAAGTTGTATTAAGAACTGGATCATGAGATCCCTATTTGTGTAAGACCTTATGTATGGTTTGTAATGGATGATGTACCGTGGTATCCAATTCTGTTATGTCTCGCAAAAATGGTAATCCTGGGATTGCGATGTATGGCATAACAGGCATCTAGGATTAAAAATCCGGGTGTTGACAAGTTGGTATCAGAGCCATCCTGACCATAGGAGACCCTAGTTAGACTGGACGTTTGAATCAAAAACTTAGTTTCAAAACCAATGAAAAACAAATATTTACAAAAACTTATTCTCATTCTTATCCCTTTGATTCTTTCATGAAAATTCATGTTCCTCAAAAACTCTTGCAAAATACATAAAATTTTGACACACTTACTCACTCTACTAACTTACTCATCCTATATTCTTATAGATGGACGTGAAGTACAACAAGTTTTATCAGTTGGGGAATGGAGGAGACCTTATCTTTGAGAGGGATTTGGACCAGCTTTCGGAACTTCTGGAGCATCCGCACCCCGAGTTCTTCGGAGCTCAGCTCAATGATCAAGGAGGAGAAGATCTGCAGTGGCTAATTGTTGCAAGTCTCCGAGGGAAGATTGAACTGAAGGGAATATGCCCTGAGAGGAAATAATAAATTGTTTATTATGTGTATTCCAAGTATATGATAGATGTTTATTTTGCATGCTATAATTGTATTAATACGGAAACGTTAATACATGTGTGTTTAATAAACAAACAGAAAGTTCCTAGTTAAGCCTCTCTCATAAACTAGCTCGTTGATTAACAAGATGATCAAGGTTTCCTGATCATGGACATTGGATGTTGTTAATAACGGGATCACAACATTAGTGTAATGATGTGATGAACATTCATCCGAAGTATAGCATTACGATCAAAGTCATTGAGTTTATATTGCTATAACAACTTACGAAGTGATCCTAATCCTTAGACCATGAGATCATGTCAATCACTAACACCGGAAGAGTTTCTTGATAACATCAAACGTCACACCGTAATAGGTGATTATAAAGATGGATTCAGAACTAATAAAGTGTTATGTTGAGGCTCATGGATCGAGAGTGGAATTTGTTCATCCGATGACGGATAGATATACTCTGGGCCTCTCGGTGATATCACATTGATTAGCTTGCAAGCAAGTGATTTGATCACTAGAATGTTATATCACAGGAGCGAAAAGAGTGCATGTCGGTATCGAGATCAAACTAGGTATGGAGATACCGATGATCGAATCTCGGACATGTAATATATCGTGAGACAAAGGGATTAAGATACTAGCATAAAAGGTTCCGACGATCACAAGAAAGTCATCGTTGAATGTGTGGGAGTCAGTATGGGTCTCCAGATCCGCTTCGATTATTGATCGAGAGGGTCTCGATCATGTCCGCATTATTCACGAACCGTAGGGTGACACACTTAAGAGACACCGACATCCAATTGGAGCAAATGTTTCATGCGAAAAGAATAAACAAAGCGCAGAATTTATTTCACTAGATCACAAAGCAGGTTTTTGGGTGAAATTGCATAAAGTGGTTATGCATGTGAAATAGAATTCTAGCAAGGGTTATTTGTGAATGTTTGTCATTAAAGTAATTGACAAAATTCTGAATAAAATAAAAGAGTTTTATTTAATGAGAGTTCGCATTAAATTTGGTGGAAATTTAATGGGATTTTGAGTGGGTTTTTGAGTGGAGGAATTTGAAGGGCCTTTTTGTGAGTGGAGTGTCCACCCACATGAATGAGGGAGGTGGGGCACCCTCCATGGCGGCCATGCCCCTTGGGCTGCCCCCTCCCCTATATAAGGCCCTCCTCTCACTTCTCACTCACACCTCCTCGTGAAGGATCTCTCTCCCCTCTAGAATTTATCCCCATGGTCTCGGACTAGCGAGATACATGTTCTGGTGGCTATTCGGCAAGAAAGAGTTGTGCTTCCGCTGCATCGCTGGGCGAGGAGGCGGAGGTTGCTCGGTGCCTCGAACGTGTTCGAGCACGGATGCGCTGCTGATTTGCGGCGCTAGGACTTCCTCTCGATCTTGAGATCGGCAAGAGATCGTCTACATCAACCACGAGTTGAACTCGTTAAGCTTTGTCGGTCTTCAAGGGTATGTTCTCTACGGATATACATCCGCCCGTTGTTTGTATCTAGTATAAATAGATCTTGGTATATAGTTCACATCGTAGGAAAATTTTTGTTTTCTATGCTGCGAACCCTACAGTGGTATCAGAGCCGGATCTATGCGTAGATACTTTACACGGGTAGTACACATATGAGTATGTGGGCGATGATGATCATGTTGTTGCTCCTTTGTTGTGATTTTGGATATTGGTGGCATAGTGGGATGAAGCGGCCCGGACAAACTTTACATGTCCTCGCACATGAGACCTGTTCCACGCTTGACATGCAACTAGTTTGCATAAGTGGCTAGCGGGTGTCTCTCCTACTATAGTCAATATCTATTTTGCAAGCGAGTTGTCAACAATTTGATTATCCTCGTTGTGGTTCATGTTCGTAGGTAAGAACGGTTCTATCTCGAAAGCCTAAGCCACGTAAAACTTGCAATGGATAAATTAGGCGTCTAGTTTAGATTGTTCTGGGCTAGTGTTATGATATGGTAGTGTTGTAAGTAGAAGTATGAGATGATACTCTTACAACACACATAGCGTAAAATCCATAGACTGTGGATTTACACATATAGGTATGATAGTGATCATACCACGATGCACATGATAGAGATCATCTGCGGGAACCATATAATTTCACTAATAAACATATGATGTTTGATTACATCTTATATTGCTTGTTTAGCGCTTTGTTAAGCATAATAAGATGATCCCTCATTTAAATATCAAGATAAAAATGTGTTCTCCCTTTAGTATGCACCGATTATGTTTTAAAGCTCCAAGACATCACGTGATGATCGGGTGTTCTTGGATCCACGACCATATTTCGGTGTAAAAGCAGTTACACGCAAATACTAAGGTTCTAACTTGGCAAGCCTAGCATGTACAGACATGGCCTCGAACACGTAATCGAAAGGTTAAGCATGAGTCATATAGTTGATATGATGCCCATTTGATGCTCGCCTTTGAAGCTATACCGACTCACGTGATGATCGGACTTGGTGTAGTGGATTTGGTTCATGTAATCACCAAAAGGACACGAGGATGTCGCTTTTGAGTGGGAGTTCATTCGTAATATAGATTAGTTGAACTCGATCTATCATACACTTAGTCTAAACTTTACAAATTCTGTTGTAGATGGCACCACCTTTTAATTTCAATGCGTTCATGGAGAAAGAAACTAGCAACGAACGGTAGCAACTTTCTTGAATGGGCCATGAATTTGAGGATTCTCCTCTCTGCTGCACAAAAGCAATATGTGCTAGAAGCGCCGTTAGGCCCCACCTTTGATGATGCCCCGACGAGGAGAAGAATGTCTATCGGACTCGTCGGAGGACCACAACTTAGTTCATTGCGGCATATTGTATGGGCTAGAGCGAACTTGAAAGCGTTTCAAAACGGCAATGCATTTGATACAATGGGTGAGTTGAAAATGATTTTCGACACATGTCTGTGAGAGCTACAATGCTTGAGAAAAGTTCTTTAGTCATGATGGAAGAGCACATCTCCATTAGTGAGCATGTACTCAAGATGTCGGGTTACGCCGATAAGCTTGTGTCCTTGGGAATAATGATTCCCATTGACTTAGGCATCCATCGTGCGGTCTACGCCACCTAGCTATAAGAGCTTCGTGATGAACTATAATATGCAAGGCATGAAGAAGTCTCTCCCGAGCTTCTATCAATGCTTAAAAGCTATGGAGATCAAAAGGAACATCAAGTGTTGATGATCAATAGGAACACCGTTTCAAGAAAGACAAGAAGGAAAGCGGAAGGGAAGTAAGGCGGCAAACTGTTGCAGCGCTGAAAAGAAACCCGAGTTGGACCTAAGTCGATCGAGTGCTACTATTGTAAGGGATCGCCACTAGAAGCGCAATCGCCCCAAGTATCCGGAAGACAAGAAGGCGGCAAGGCAAACAAAGGTATATATGATATACATGTTATTGATGTGTACTTGACTAGTGCTCGCAGTAGCACCAGGTATTGGATACCGGTTCGTTGCTAATATTTGTAACTCGAATCGTGCGGAACAAGCGACCGCTAGCAAGGGTGAGGTCAAGATGCGTGTCGGCAATGGATCAAACGTTGATGTGATCGCCGTCGAACGCTGCCTCTCCACTTACCGTCGGGATTAGTCATAAACTTAAATAAATGTTATCTGGTGCCCGCTTTGAGCATGAACATTATGTATGGATCATGTTTGATGCAAAGTGGTTATTCATTCAAATCTGAGAACAATGGTTGTTCCATTTATATGAATGAAATCTTTTATGGTCATGCACCGATGATGAATGGTTTATTTCGTTAGATCTCAATGATAATGTTACACATATTCATAATGTTGATGATAAAAGATTAAACTTAATGATGATATATCCGCATATATGTGGCATCGCTGCCGTCTAGGTCATATTGGCATTAAGCATGAAGAAACTCCATTCGGATGGACTTTTGGAATCACTTGATTATGAATCATTTGATACATGTGAGCCATGCCTTATGGGCAAGATGACTAGAACGCCGCTTTTCGGTTCAATGGAGCAGGCGTGATTTATTGGAAATCATACATTCGATGTATGTGGTCCAATGAGTGTGTCGTGTGAGGTGGATATCGTTATTTTGTTACTTTCACGGATGATTTGAGTAGATACGGTTATATCTACTTGATGAAACACAAGTCTGAAACCTTTGAAAAGTTCAAGGAATTTCGAATGAAGTGGAAAATCATCGTAATAGAAAGATCAAATTTCTACGGTCGACCGTGGAGGTGAGTATCTAAGTTACGAGTTTAGCACTCACATGAAAGAGTGTGGAATTGTTTCACAACTCACTGCCGAACACCACAAATGAAATGGTGTGTCGGAACGTCGTGTCGTACTTTATTAGATATGGTTCGATCTATGATGTCTCCGACGGACTTGCCGTTGTCATTTTGGGGTTATGCACTAAAGCTGCTGCATTCACTTTAAATCGGGCACCATCTAAATCTGTTGAAAAGACACCGTATGAATTGTGGTTTGGAAACAAACCTAAGCTGTCATTTCTTAAAGTTTGGGGATGCGATGTTTATGTGAAGAAACTTCAACCGGATAAACTCGAACCCAAAGCGGAAAAATGCGTCTTCATAGGATACCCTAAGGAAACTATTGGGTATTCCTTCTATCACAGATCCGAGGGCAAGGTTTTTGTTGCCAAGAATGGATCCTTTCTAGAGAAAGAGTTTCTCGCGAAAGGTGTGAGTAGTCGGAAGGTAGAACTCGAAGAGGTTATTGAACCTTCTCTTCAAAGTATGGCGAGTAGCGCAGCGCCGGAAGTTGTTCTGGAGTTGGCTCCAACTGTTGAAAATGGAACTAATGATAATGATCATGAAACTCCGAAAGAGAGTACTACCGAATCTCGCAGGTCAAACAGACGCGTCAGTAGCTCGGAAATCCTGTCATAAATTTCATGGTTGATGAAAATAATGACCTGCGACGTATGAAGAAGCGATGATGAGCCCGTTCCAACAAATGGTTAGAAGCCATGAAATCCGAGATGGAATCCATGTATGAAAATCAAGTTTGGAACTTGGTGGAATTACCTCACGACCGAAAGGCCGTGGAGAACAAATGGATTTTCAAAAGGAAAACTGCGTCTTTGTGGTAATGTGACCATCTATAAAGCTCGACTTGTCAAAGGGGTTTCGACAAATTCAAGGAGTTGACTACGATGAGACTTTCTCTCCGTAGCGATGCTAAAGTCGATTAGGATTATGTTAGCAATTGCTGCATATTTCGATTATGAAATATGGCGTATGGATGTCAAAACCGCGTTTCTCAATGGTAATATGAAGAAGAGTTGTATATGATACAACCAAAGGGTTTTGTCGATCCTAAGGATGCTAACAAGGTGTTCAAGCTTCACGATCCATCTATGGATTGAAGCAAGCATCGGAAGTTGGAATCTCGCTTTGATGAGGTGATCAAAGAGTTTGGATTTGTCCAAACTTATGGAGAAGCTTGTATTTACAAGAAAGTGAGTGGGAGCAATGTGGCATTTCGATATTATATGTGGATGACATATTATTGATCGGAAATGATATAGAACTTTAAACAGTGTTAAAAGTTATCTAAACGACAAATTTTCAATGAAGGACCTAGGTGAGCGTCATACATATTAGGCATAAAGATCTATAGAGATAGATCTAGGCGCCTAATAGGGCTATCGCAAAGTACATACCTTGATAAGATTTTAAAGAAGTTTAAAATGGACCGGAAGTAAGAAGGGTTCTTACCTATGTTGCAAGGCAAGACATTGAGTAAGACTCAAAGTCCCGGCGGAAGAAAGAGAGATAATGGACAAAGTCCCTATGCTTCAGCCATAGGCTCTATAATGTACGCCATGCTATGTACAAGACCGGATGTGGCACGCTATTAGTTTGACTAGTAGGTACCAATCGGATCCGTGTTCGAACATGGATAGCGGTCAAGAATATCCTTAAGTACTTAAGAAGAACTAAGGATATGTTTCTTGTATCTGAGGTGAAGAAGATCTCGTCGCTAAGTGTTATGTCGACGCTAGCTTTGACACCGATCCGGATGACTCTAAGTCTCAATCCGGATACGTATTTCTCATGAATGGCGGAGCAGTTAGTTGGAGGAGCTCCAAACCTATGGTGGCGGGATCAACGACGGAGGCGAATATGTTGCTGCTTGAAGTGGCTCGAAGCGATTTGGATGAAGGAGTTCATATCCGAACTAGGAGTTGTGGCAAACGTTGGACCCAATGGTGATCTATTGTGATAACAATGGTGCCATTGCCAATGCCAAAGAGCCAAGGTCTCACAAGCATTCCAAGCATATTAAGCGCGGTTTCACTCCATCCATGAGCATGTCAAGGATGGAGATATAAAGATTTAAAGTACATACGGATCTCAATGTAGCAGATCCGTTGACTAAAACTCTCCTAGAGCAAAACATGATCAACACGAACTCAATGGGTGTTAGATATATCACTATGTAACTAGATTATTGTCTCTAGTGCAAGTGGGAGAATGAAGGGAATATGCCCTGAGAGGCAATAATAAATTGTTTATTATGTGTATTCCAAGTATATGATAGATGTTTATTTTGCATGCTATAATTGTATTAATACGGAAACGTTAATACATGTGTGTTTAATAAACAAACAGAAAGTTCCTAGTTAAGCCTCTCTCATAAACTAGCTCGTTGATTAACAAGATGATCAAGGTTTCACGATCATGGACATTGGATGTTGTTAATACGGGATCACAACATTAGTGTAATGATGTGATGAACATTCATCCAAGTATAGCATTACGATCAAAGTCATTGAGTTTATATTGCTATAACAACTTACGAAGTGATCCTAATCCTTAGACCATGAGATCATGTCAATCACTAACACCGAAGAGTTTCTTGATAACATCAAACGTCACACCGTAACAGGTGATTATAAAGATGGATTCGAACTAATAAAGTGTTATGTTGAGGCTCATGGATCGAGAGTGGAATTTTTCATCCCGATGACGGATAGATATACTCTGGGCCCTCTCGGTGATATCACATTGATTAGCTTGCAAGCAAGTGATTTGATCACTAGAATGTTATATCACAGAACGAGAAAAGAGTGCATGTCGATACGAGATCAAACTAGGTATGGAGATACCGATGATCGAATCTCGGACATGTAATATATCGTGAGACAAAGGGATTAAGATACTAGCGTAAAGGTTAAACGATCACAAGAAAGTCATCGTTGAATGTGTGGGAGTCGGTATGGGTCTCCGGATCCGCTTCGATTATTGATCAGAGGGTCTCGATCATGTCCGCATTATTCACGAACCGTAGGGTGACACACTTAAGAGACACCGACATCCAATTGGAGCAAATGTTTCATGCCGAAAAGAATAAACAAGCGCAGGAATTTATTTCACTAGATACCAAAGCAGGTTTTGGTGAAATTGCATAAAGTGGTTATGCATGTGAAATAGAATTCTAGCAAGGGGTTATTGTGAATGTTTGTCATTAAAGTAATTGACAAAATTCTGAATAAAATAAAAGAGTTTTATTTAATGAGAGTTTGCATTAAATTTGGTGGAAATTTAATGGGATTTTGAGTGGGTTTTGAGTGGAGAAATTTGAAGGGCCTTTTGTGAGTGGAGTGTCCACCCACATGAATGAGGGAGAGGTGGGGCACCTCCATGGCGGCGGCCATGCCCTGGGCTGCCCCTCCCCTATATAAGGAGCCCCTCCTCTCACTTCTCACTCACACCTCCTCGTGAAGGATCTCTCTCCTCTAGAATTTATCCCCATGGTCTCGGACTAGCGAGATACATGTTCCAGTGGCTATTCGGCAAGAAAGAGTTGTGCTTCGCTGCATCGCTGGAGGCGAGGCGGAGGTTGCTCGGTGCCTCGAGCGTGTGCGAGCACGAATGCGCTGCTGATTTGCGGCGCTAGGACTTCCTCTCGATCTTGAGATCGGCAAGAGATCGTCTACATCAACCACGAGTTGAACTCGTTAAGCTTTGTCGGTCTTCAAGGGTATGTTCTCTACGGATATACATCCGCCCGTTGTTTGTATCTAGTATAAATAGATCTTGGTATATAGTTCACATCGTAGGAAAATTTTTGTTTTCTATGTTGCGAACCCTACATGAACCTCCCAATGCGGAAGGAATTCAGTTTATCTTAAGAGAGAACAACTGGCTCGATGGACTTGTCAGGGCCATGCAGGAAGCTCTTTCCCGTCTGTGTGGGCAGAGCATCAATCAGATCAAGGGAACCCGCTTTGAGTTTTGCCCAAGGCGTGATGCTAATGGACAACCACTGGAAGCCCCATACTACCCCGAGTTGAAGACTCAATTGGACCACCTTAGCTTCATGATGTACGATCGTCAGCAGGAGTTGGACAACTGCCGTGACTACTCCAACCACAAGTCTGCCATCATCAAGACAAAGGATCAGACCATCTCCATGTTAGCAAAGGATCGCAAGTCTCGCCGCCGTCAGCTCGACAAGAAGGAGCGCATCATTGCCCGTCTTCGCCATCGTATCTCATCTTTCGAGGAGACCATCCACGAGAGAGACATGCAGTTGGAAGAAAGGGAGAATGCATGAGTGGATCTTCGTGGAGACCCCTACTCCTACCTCAGCGATGACGATGATTTCCTGGAGGATTAGGCTATGGACTTCTTCACCGATGAGGATGATTTCGCCTTCATCGATGATGATGAGGATGATGAAGCCACAGATTCCGAGGAGTAGTAGCACTTGAGCACTAGCGTAGTGAGTAGTATTCGGTCCCACTGTATCGTAGTTTCCAGAATGGTTCTTAAAACCATCTGTTTTTCTTTGTTGTGGTGTGTGTTGTACTGTGTGCTATGAATGAATGAATGAAAAGCAAGTTGATAGAAAATCTGAGTCAAACTTTAAAAACTTTTCAAAGACCCAAGACCTTAGAAATTTCCCTCTTTTCTCACGATCAATCTCAATCTTGAGATGCCACGTAGAGGAAGTGGTTCATCCCCGGACCCGATGTTGCAGATTCTGCAAATGTTGACTTCTGACCGCGAAGCTGAAAGAGCGGAACGTCAAGCCAACCTAGCCACCCTGTAGCAGATAGCTCAGCTTGCCCACAACAACCAAGGCCATGAAAATCAGGACAACCATGGATCTAAGCTCAAGAATTTCCAGAATACCAACCCACCTGTTTTCACTAAGTCAGAAGAGCCCCTAGACGCCGATGATTGGTTGCAAACCATGGAAAATAACCTAGAAGTCGCCGGAGTGTTAGCCAACGAGAAAGTTCTGTTCGCCGCCCACTATCTAGCCGGAGATGCCAGGGCATGGTGGAACAGTGTTCGTGCAATGACCAGAGGCCAGATGATGACCTGGGAAGAATTCAAGGTCAAGTTTAGCAGAACCCATGTGCCACCAGGTTTGATCAAGAGGATGAGAGACGAGTTCAGGGAACTGAAGCAAGGAAGGATGACTGTAGTGGAATACCGTGACAAATTCTTATCATTAGCTAGGTATTCCCCGGATGAGATCGACACCGAAGCCAACAAGAAAGAAAGATTCCTGAATGGTCTGCATGATGAGATGCAGACGGTATTAGTCAATATCCCCTTTGTTGATATTGAAGCCCTTGTCGACTCGGTCATCCAAATGGAAGGAAAGATCAACCAAGCCAATGAGAACCACAAGCGTCGTATGATGCATCAGCCAGGAACCCATCATACCCCAAAGTATCGCCCTAACCCATCTCCCGGATTTGCCCCAAAAACCAACAGACCCCCGACGAACCGTCCGACCTATCCCAACCGTGGAAACCCTAGGCCCGGATGAAATCACCACAATCCCGGCAACTCTAGAAATTTCAACCATGCCCCACCCAAGTTCAACAACAACAATGTTACCGCCAACACCAACACTGCCCCAAGAACTGGAAGCAATGTTGTGCCTGTAGCAGCAAAAGACAAGTCGCAAGTGACTTGTTATGACTGTGGAAATAAAGGCCACTATTCCAACGAGTGCCCCAACAAGAAGAATGTTGCAGCACCCAATGCCAATGTCCTAGCTCAGCAACAACGTCATGTTCAGCCAGGAAGGAGATTTTCCCTAGGGAATTCGCTCAACCGCAATGGTTGTCTTTTTCTCATGCATGCTGAAGAAGCTTAGGAAGCGCCAGACGTCGTGCTGGGTATGTTTTCTATTAATTCAGTACTTGCACGAGTGTTGTTTGATTCTGGTGCATCGCACTCATTTGTCACCGAAGAATTTGCATGCACTAGTAAAATTCAACCAACCAAACTGAAGCATGTTATGATTGTTCAAATTCCCGGATCAACCACCAAGGCTAGGCAAATTTGCAAACCCGTCCCTATCCGAATCCATGGCATAGATTTTTATGCAAATCTGATAGTACTCGAAACTAAAGGTATGGAAGTAGTACTAGGAATGGATTGGATGTCCAAACATAAAGGATTAATTGACTATGCCAAGAAAGCCATAACCATGACCAGTACAGCCGGAATATCAGTCGAGCATATATCTGAAACTTTACCTCGCCAATTCAAGTGTAACAAGAGTATATCCCAACCTACCATTGACCAAGTCCGGATAGTCTGTGAATACCCCGATGTATTTCCAGATGTTTTGCCCGGTATGCCCCCAGATCGGGATATCGAGTTTATCACTGAACTAATCCCCGGAACTGGACCCATAGCCCAGAGACCTTATAGTATGAACCCGTCTGAGCTATCAGAACTGAAGAAGCAACTGGATGCCATACTGGAAATTGGATTGATTCAACCAAGTGCGTCACCTTGGAGGTCATATGTCTTGTTTGTGGACAAGAAGGATGGAGGTAACCGTTTGTGTACGGATTATCGGAAATTGAATGATGTCACCATCAAGAACAAATACTCCTTGCCCAAGATAGATGATTTGTTTGATCAGTTGACCGGTGCCAAAGTGTTTTCTAAGATTGATCTTAGGACTGGCTATCATAAACTCAAGATTCGTGTAGAGGATATTCCAAAGACTACCTTTACCACTAGATATGGATTGTATGAGTATACAGTCATGTCTTTTGGATTAACCAATGCCCCCGCTTATTTCATAAATCTCATGAATAAGATTTTTATGAACTTCCTGGATAAGTTTGTCGTTGTTTTCATCGATGACATTCTGATTTATTCCAAATCAGAAGAAGAACATGAGCTACACCTAAGGACCATTCTTGGAACCCTTAGAGAGCATCAGATGTATGCAAAGTTTAGCAAATGTGAATTCTGGTTACAGGAGGTAGGATTCCTCGGTCACATTGTATCAGCCGGAGGAATTTCCGTTGATCCTGCCAAAGTGAAAGATGTAGAAGATTGGCAAGCCCCAACCACTCAAACCCAAGTTCGTGCATTTCTCGGATTGGCGGGATATTACCGCAAATTCGTAGAAGGATTCTCGACTATCGCCAGACCCATGACCCAATTGATGAAGAAGGACAAGAAGTTTGAATGGACCGACAAATGTGAAGCGAGTTTTCAAGAACTCAAAAGGAGATTGATTTTATCCCCAATCTTGATCATGCCGGATATCACGAAGCCCTTCGATGTGTATTGTGGTGCATCCAAGATCGGTCTCGGATGTGTGCTAATGCAAGAAGGAAAAGTTATATCTTATCTATCCCGACAATTGAAACAACATGAGCAAAAGTACCCAACCCATAACCTCGAACTCACAGCCGTAGTTCTAGCCCTGAAGACATGGAGGCATTACCTGATGGGAAACCGTTGTGAGATCTATACGGATCACAAGAGTATGAAGTATATATTCACTTAGAAGGAGCTGAATATGAGACAGAGAAGGTGGATTGAGTTAATCAAGGATTACGATCTAGACATTCACAATGACCCTGGTAAAGCCAATGTGGTAGCAGATGCCCTTAGCAAATTGCCGTGCCGCTTGAACTCCATGATTTTGAAGGAGCAACCAAGCCTGCACAAAGATATGGAAGATTTTCGAATAGAATTAGTGAGTGAATGATTTTTGGCTAGCATAGAACTCCAGCCCACTTTGATCAGTCAGATTAAAGAGGCGCGGAAGGGAAATGCTAGTATCGACGGAATCAAGCGTCATATTGGTACAGGCAAAGTACCCAGATTCGCCGAAGACAAAGAAGGAGTTATGTGGTACAAAGGACGCCTTTGTGTACCAGCAGATTCTGAGTTGAAAGAAGTGATTCTGAAGGAGGCTCATGATACTCTTTATTCTATCCATCCCGGAGGAACTAAGATGTATCAAGATTTAAAAGAGCGATTTTGGTGGCATAAGATGAAGAGAGAAATCGGAAGCTATATCGCCAAGTGTGATATATTTCAGCGAGTCAAGGCCGGACATCAAAGACCCGCTGGATTGTTGCAACCCTTACAGATTCCGGAATGGAAATGGGATTCCGTTGGAATGGACTTTATCACTGGACTACCTACCTCTAGTAGGGGAAATAACTCTATCTGGGTCATAGTGGACAGATTGTCCAAAGTCGCCCATTTCTTGCCCGTCAAGAACACATATCAGAGTTCGAAGCTAGCGGAGTTGTACATCGCTGGGATAGTTAGTTTGCATGGGGTCCCCAAGAACATTGTATCGGATCGAGGAACTCAGTTTACCTCGAGATTCTGGAAGAAAGTCCAAGAAGGTTTAGGAACCCGCCTAGATTTCAGTACCGCGTATCACCCCCAAACCGATGGACAAACGGAGCGAGTAAACCAAATACTCGAAGATATGCTGAGAGAATGTGTGTTAGAATATGGATCCAAGTGGGAAGACTATCTGCCGTTTGCAGAATTTTCATACAACAACAGTTATCAAGCCAGTTTGCAAATGGCCCCATTTGAATTCATGTACGGAAGGAAGTGTCACACCCCTTTGAAATGGTCGGAAGTAGGAGAGAGTCAGATTTTTGGACCCGATATCCTACGAGAAGCAGAAGAGAAGGTTCACAAGATTCATGAGCACCTCAAGACCGCCCAGTCCAGATAGAAGAGTTACGCCGACAAGAGACGTAGAGACCTTTCCTTCAACATAGGAGATTTTGTTTATCTGAAAGTGTCGCCATTGAAGGGAATGCAACATTTCCAACTCAAAGGAAAGTTAGCCCCCATATATATCGGACCTTTCAAGATTTTGAACCGTCGAGGAGAAGTGTCGTATCAATTGGAACTGCCCGAAGAGATGTCAGCCATGCACAATGTGTTCCATATCTCGTTACTTCGCAAGTGTCTTGAAGTCCCCGAGAAGACCGAAGTGTTCAAAAATATCGATCACCGGACCATAGAGATCAACGATGACCTGACCTATCCCGAAGTACCCATCCGTATTTTGGAAGAAGCTTTTCGAACTACCCGAACCCGAAGCATCAAGTTTCTCAAGATTCAGTGGAGCAACCACACAGAAGAGGAAGCTACCTAGGAGCGCGAAGATCACATCAGGACAGAGTTTCCCGATCTCTTCAAATCCTAGGTAATCTTTCTCGTCCTTTTTCAAATCTCGGGACGAGATTTTGTTTAAGGGGGAAGGTTTGTAACATCCCAAAAATACTAAACTTGAATCATCAAACTCTAATCATCAAAATTAGGGTTAACAAAAACTTTTCTAAATAAAATTATGGAAGCATGCATGTGAGTATGCATATCATTTTGAATTCTTTTGAACCACCTTGTTTGTGTGTTGTAAAATGTTTCTTAGATCAAATTCCCAAACTTTTCTCAAAGACAAATAAATCAAAACAAAGCTAAATGAGTGAATGGTCATTTTTACCAATTTAACTCCCATGCCTACTTTGGCTGTCTCAAATTTTCAGAACTTAACAGAAACTTTTCTGGATCTTTGCACCCCTTGATTGTACTCATAACAAAGTATCAAGGCCCACTTTGTGATCATCCAGAAACTTTCAAATGCATAGTTTAAATGGCAATTCAAAATTGAATCTTTACAATATGAGAAGATCCCACTTTTTCAAAAACCACTCAAACAAGCTCAACTTTCAAAACCCAAGCATATGCAGACTCACCAGCACCAACCTAGCCCACCCACCAAAAATCTTTTCAAAATTCAAAACTTGAATTCTTGCGGCCATTTCATCAAACATATTGCAGACACAAATCAAACAAAATCCAAACACTGTTTTGAGCAGTGAATTGAGCCTAACTTGTTCCCTCTCTGGGCACCACTAGCCTTAGTAAATCATCTAACCATCTTAAATAATCACTAGCCTCACTGTGAGCTTGCCAATACCATCAATGGTGAACAGCCGAAGCCACCCATGCCACCCCAGTGTAGACAGCAAGCTAGGAAGGAAACTAGCCGTGCCAACCTTGTCTGCGAGATCACTCATGCCTCACCGCCCCTCTCGACCAGCCCTGCCTCGAAGACGTCGAACACGACCCAGAACACCCAGCGCGTGCCTCACATCGAAGCCATCTTAGAGCGCCACACTCGGCCAAGCCTGCATCAGCGCCTTGCCCTGCAGCGTGCATACACGATCGCCACCATCCCATGAGACCGCCAGATATGCCCATTTAACCTCCCGTGCCCCATAGCCACCGCTCGCTGTCGAAGACGCCACCTCTGCCGCGCAGAGCGTCGCGTGTTCCAGACCAAAACTCACCGCCCCTACAAGCGCATTAAAGCTGTAGAGCATCGCCAGGAGACCACCAAGCGATCGCCACCACCGTCCATGCCTCTAGCAGCCCGTAGCCGTGTCGCCACCGTCGCCTGCCCATGTCGTTCGGTCTCACTGTCGCGACTATAAATAGAGGCCTTCCCGCTCGAATTCTTCACACCATTCCACTCCTCTCTCACCCAGGACCATCCCACCTCAGTCCCGGAGCAAGGCAAGCAGCGCATCGCCGAAATTGCGCCGGAGCAGGCCGCCTCTGGAGGAGAAGGGCGCTGTCAATTTTGTCCACCCCAGGAGCTGTCGCGACCACCCCTGAGTTCGCCTTCATCGACTTCGTCGTTCGCCCGCCTCGCCGACCCTCGCCTGAGCCCCGGTGAGCCCCCAACGACCCCCACTGGCCGCGCTATGTTTCTGTCTTGCCGGCGTTGCCCAACGTCGACGATGACTCTCAGCCGTTGGATTAGAACCAGATCGAACGCACCACGTTGCCCCGTACCGCTTCACACCCCCCTTCCTCACTGACGCGTGGGGACAGCCACTTAAACAGCCCACGGAAGCGCTGCGCTTAGCAGGCCGGCCCAGTATCGTTTCCCGCGCAGCCCAGCTATTTGAATTTAACCTTTTCCATTTTATTTCAAACACACTTCTATACCCAGTTTCAAAAATCAACCCAAGTCGATTCAGTGCACCAAATTGAATGAAACCAATTTTGTTAGAAAGGTCTGGAAGTGCTGAATCCAAGCCGGTTGGATTCATGTCATTTGGATCTATAGATCATCCATGGTAAAAATAACAAGGCAGAAGATTTTCTGCATTCAAACATTTTTCAAATTTAAACCATAATAGCTTTTGAGTTGATTCCAACTCTTAAAAATCACATTTAACCATACGAGGAGGAAGGAGGATACTAGTACCGACCAAGGATACGAGGAGGAAGGAGGATACTACGAAGAAGAAGCCGAGGAGAACTTCAACCACTGCTCTGCACAAGGCAAGCCTAATACTACCAGTTGAATGTGCAAGCTAACACTTGCAAGATACCCTACTAATGCAAGCTTATACTGATACTTATGCAAGCTAATACCTGCTTGTTACCATGACCACTATATGCCTAAAGCCTATGTGATCATATCCACTTGATAAACCAATCCTAGTTTTACTTGCAAGTTTTATACTTTATTTCTTTACCAAAGCTAGTACTTAGAGCTTACTTAAGTAAATTGTAGATATTATAAAGATAATTGAAGGTTGCATAAAGAGCATAAAATTTGGCCTAAGCTAGATAATCTTGATGTCATCCTAAGGCATAAGATTAAACTTAGTTAAACTCCACTTGTTTACCACACCTCATTAGTGCTTACCCCCACTTGTAGATGCTAGTGCTAAGCATAAAACTTGATCAACTTTAGATGGGAATACTTGGTGGAAAAATGGTTATGAAAACCTTGGAATGATGGATCTGTTGGAGATATGCCCAAGAGGCAATAATAAAGTGGTTATTATCATATCTTCATACTTATGATAAATGTTTACATACCATGCTATAATTGTATTAACAGGAAACATTAATACTTGTGTGATTTGTAAACATAAAAGAGTCCCTAGTAAAGCCTCTTGTTAAACTAGCTTGTTGGTTAATATATGATCATGGTTTCCTGATCATGAACATAGAGATGTTATTAACAACAGGGTCATATCATTAGGAGAATGATGTGATGGACATACTCCTATAGTTAAGCGTAGCATAAAGATCAAGTCATTTAATATAGTTCATTTGCTATAAGCTTTCTGATACATAGTAACCTAATTCCTTCGACCATGAGATCATGCTTATCACCATCACCAGAAGAATGCTTTGATGACATCAAACACCACATCGTAACTGTGTGGCTATAAAGATGGCATTGAGTGTTCGGAAAGTATGGGTTGAGACACATGGATCAAGAGTGGGATTTTTCCATCCATATGACAGATAGATATACTCTGGGCCCTCTCGGTGGAATGTCATCCAATTAGCTTGCAAACATGTGACTGGCTCACAAGGGATCACATACCACGGGAACGAGAAAAGAGTACTTATCGGTAACGAGGTTGAACTAGGTATGCAGAGATACCGACGATCAAAACCTCGAATAAGTAAACTATCGTGAGACAAAGGGAAATTGGTATCGTATGTAAGTGGTTCATTCGATCGCAAAGTAATCGTAGAAATATGTGGGATCCATATGAATTTCCAGATTCCTCTATTGGTTATTGTTCGGAGAAGTGTCTCGATCATGTCCGCATAATTCACGAACCGTAGGGAGACACACTTAAGGATTCGACGTTGTTGAGTAGTTATAGAATGATGAGTAAGAGACCGAATGTTGTTCGGAGTCTCGGATGGGATCCAGGATATCACGAGGAGATCCGGAATGGTCCGGAGAATAAGATTCATATAAGGAAAGTCCTGTTTCGGAGTTGGGGAATGGTTCCGGTGTTTTCATCGGGAATGTTCTAGAAGTGTCGTGGGAATGGTCACGGCAGATGCTGCAATCGGCAGCGAGTAGTAGAACGAGGGGCAAGGGCGGCCAGCCATCTGCGGTGCGAGATGAGGGCAAAGACACAGGGTTTTACCCAGGTTCGGCCCCCCGGAGGGTAAAGACCTACTCCTGCTAGATTGTATTATGGAGGTGTTACAATGGGCGAGCTCGGCGGGCGAGTCGCTTGGGTGTATGAGGGAACGTGTCTCTACTCACCCCATAGGAAGGTTTATATAGGCTCACCTCCCCTAGGGTTTACATATCTCAACCGATTCGGTTACATCTTGATGTCGTTTAACCTAATCCGATCGGCCTATCTACTACTTTGGGCCTTGACTTCCGATCGCTTGGTACCTTGTTGGGCTTTGATCCACTCGCCGTTCTGCAGCCCACTCGCCAGCCCTTGGGCGATCGGAACGTCCGCCGAGTATACCCCAAGAGGCGTATCCCCATCAAGAGTCCCGAGGCCGTCGTTGATTAGGCGTAAGTGGCTGGCGATCGGAGTATCTACGGCTCCAAAGTAGGCACCAATCGAATCGTCGGGCTCCTGTATGAAGGAAAATCCGGTGAACCGAGTCGCGTCTTGGGCGAGTCGAGCCAGCAGGACGCGGTCATGGCGAGTGACCTAGCGAGCCGAGTGGGCTGGAGTTGGACCGTCGGCGTGGTCAAACTAGCCGTTAAGGTAACTCAACGGTAACTTTTGGCATAATCATCGCGATAACGACTTCGATTTGGCGGGTAACTCCGCTATATAAGAGGAATGGCGCAATCGTGAGCCAATCGCCCACTTCTTCCGAGTGCGCGCATTCTCTTTCCTTTGCTCCTTGATCCAATCGACCCGAAATCCTCCGACCTCCAACCAACCTCTCGGCTATGGCCCTTCTCACCGAACCATGGGGCAGGTCCAAGTGCACGAGGGCGCGGCTGGACTCCTTCGAGGAGGCCGGAATCCTGCGAGCCGGCTGGCGTATCCCGCGGAGACGACCCCAAAACCGCGAGAGGGAGTTCGTCTGTTTCACCAGTCATCTTGAGCGGGGGTTAGGGTTTCCCTCGTCTTTGTTCTTCCGGCGTTTTTGCGCCTACTACGGGATCCAGCCCTCAGATCTGGGTCCCCACAGCATCGAGCAGCTCGCCATCTTCGTGGCGTTCTGAAGTGCTACTGGGCTGCCGCCCTACTTTCCCTTGTGGCAAGATCTGTTCCACGGACGGATCACCGCGAGGAGGCGGCCCAATGCTAGCCGCGCGGCGGCTGACGTTCAGCTCAAGTCCAAAGCTTCCTTCTTTGATCGATGCCGCCGCCAAAGCAATGCGACTGGAAGAAGTCATGGTTCTAGGTGACCGAGGCGACTCGAGGACGAGGCGGCGATCCCGCGGTACTCGCCAACCGTTCGAGCCACGCCATCTCCGGTCGGCAAGCTTCCGGCGACCAGCGGATGGTCGTCGACGAGATGCTCCAGGCCATCCGTGGTCCGAAGAAGAAGGGCTCGGACAATAAACTTGTACAATTGTTGGCTTGGGCGGCTCGTTCCGGCCCAACGCGACCATTACATGTATCGACACGGGCGGGAGACTCGAAAGCCTGCCTCGACGAGTGGAAGCGGACTATCTCCAGCGTTGAAGAAGATCACCAGCGATGTACACGGATGCGCATGCCGGTCTCCCCTACACCTGGCGTCCGGCTCGACGGTAATTTCTTTATCTTGTTCGCGATGCGCGTATGCAGTCGCGGTAATTCTAACTCTGTTTCATATTCATCGCAGCTGTTCCAAGTGGTGGAAGGGTGGCTCCCACCCACCGATGACGAGAACCCGGGGCCATCCGCCCAGGATACAAGCGAATCGCCACCCGCGAAGGGCAACGAGGACGAGTCCGAAGAGGAAATTGCCCCGCTGGTCCGAAAGACCCGCGGGCAACGTCAGCGCGAAATCGAAGCAAGCAGGAGCCTCGAGCGTCATGATGATGACGACAAGCTCCCAGAAACCACCTCGCGCCGCCAGGCCACTCCTTCGAAGAAGAAGAAGAAGGAGAAGGAGGCGAGGGCCCCCCTGAAGAGGAAAACGAAGCCGCCGAGGATGGCCTCGCCGCCGCACTCGACGAGCAGCTCTGATGCTCATAGCTCGGCCGATGTGGCGCAGCCCAGACAACCGCGCTTAGATGCGCCCGATGGAAGTGCTGGCCTCGATGCCCCGCCATTTTCACCATCTACGGCTGGGGAAGGCTCCACCAAGGCGACTTCACCTCGCAAGGAGGTTCCGATTGGCGGCTTCGCCCGCAAGGAGACTCGGCCGTGGCTCGATTCGCGAAGAAGCCCTGCCAAGGTATCCCGGGCGCCACCGCATCCTCGACGAAGAAGAAGTCCGTGTCTTGGGCACGCGACGTCCGAACTAGGACTCGCCAATCGGGCCCCGAGCTGGAAAACCGGCCGCCTTCGCAGGCTACGCTTCATCCCGGTTGCCAAGTGAGTGCATTCGCCTTCCCTATTTTCCATAGCTATTTCGATTGTCTTTCTTGATTCGGTGATGTGCGGGACCGAGTGAAAAGGATGGGCCACCACCGTGGGCCAAGTACCTCCACCGCTAGCGAGGAGGATCCTTCCGTAAGAGGAAGGCGACGAGGTCGTTGCCTCGGCGGATGGCGTAAGAAGGCCAAGGGCGACATCAAATCATCTCGACGACACGGCGGTCGCGCGCCGGCCCCATGGTGGAGGCAACCGCGTCTCTGAAGGCGCTTCCTTGCGAACGGCGAGCGACTTCCTTTGGGCGGTGCCTCTATCGCCACCTTCCTCGCTCGTGACCAAGGCGCGGCAGCGCGGCTGCATCCCCGAGCCTCGCTCTGTCGATGCTGAAGTCGACCAGCGTCGTGGGCACACGCCGGCGTTACTCGCATCCGTGGACGCAATGCAACTTCATGGCATGCTTGGCGCAGCCATCCAGGTATATCCAGTCCCCGAGGATTAGGTCGGTGCTTTGCAGCGGCTTGATTCTTATTATTTTCTCGTCTTTTACTTTCTTATCCAGTCCCCGAGTGCGTACGCGCTAAATTTTAGCGGGGTGGGCACTTGAAAATTTCTTGATCGCCAGTCCCCGAGTGCGCACTCGCTGAATTTCAGCGGGTGGGCACTTAGGAAGTTTCTTGATCGCCGGCCTCGATGCGCACTCGCTGAATTTCAGCGGGTGGGCATTTAGGAAGTTCGCTTTACGACTTTTTGATGATATGCGGTCTGCGGCTCGAGTCGGACCGACCGCCGCAATGTCTTGAGAAGGAGCTGACCACAATCCGGAGGCGAACAAAGAGCTTCAGCTGTTGCTGCGGCGAGGAAGTTCGCCAGGAGCTTGTCCCGGCTGGTGAGTTGGAAGCGGCGCGATCTGCTCTGGGCGCTGCTGAACAGAGGGTCGCTGACCTCGAGTGCGAGCTGCGGGAGGCGAGGGAAGAAGCTAGCTCGGCGGACGGGCGGGCTAAGGCCGCCATTGCAGCCTGGAGGAGGATCGCAAGGTGTCGGAAGTCCTTATTGCTGGGCTTCAGGACGACCACACGTCGCTTCAGTGCTTCATCACGGGGCTCGCCCGCCCGTTGCTTGGTGAGTGCATCTTCCCTTTCCGTTAGTTGGGGTGTTGCGGTGTCCGTCGCACTCATCATTGTCTCCTTCTCGCAGGTCGCGTTATTGGTAGCCAAGAAGAAGCGAGCTCGCTCGACGCGAGGCAGTGCGTAAGCATGCTCGTCGACTCGGCTACGCTATCGGCGGCGTGCATCGCGCCTATCTTCAAGAAATGTCGCCCACGAGGTTATTCCGGTGACCTCGTTGAGGTGTGGGAGTATTTGGAAGGCGCCATGATCGTTGAGTTCATGACGGTCGGCGTTTGGCGTGGAGCGTCGGCGGCCGAGCCTTTGACTCGCCCACTTCCCCGAGGATTTCGACCTCGACGATGTGACGAGTGGGTATCCTTCGTCGACTGGCGCGGTGGACCTGTCCGAGGTTCTCAAGTTGCAGGAGCGTGTCGCCGCGTACTCGGAGCGTGTCTGGGCGATGGGCGACCTCCTTCCCTACTAGGAAACGGTCGTCGCGCCGAACGACCCCGAGCCGCCGCATCGTGACTTCAAGGTCGAGCAACCTTTTCGCTCGGCGATGGCGGGTGAGCTGACGACGTATCCGTCAAACCCGTACACCGCGTTCATCCGTAGGCGCCGGGATTCTGGCGAGTCGTCGTCAAAGCCTGCAGAATAGGGTAGTTTGCCTGGATGTGTTAGCAGCAGTTCTGCCACGCGGGCATAATTTGTAATATAAGACAATGCAATATGCGATTGAATGGGACGTCGTGTCCATTTTGCTATTTGTTTGTGTGTTTTGGATTGATTTTGGACGAGTCCCCGAGCGCGTCCGCCCTTTTGTGGGGTTCACCTCGTATATGATGTTTGTTGTTATCATGTGTTTTGTTAGTTTAGTCGACTCGCCCGAGCTCGGAGAGCCAGTCGCAAGGCGACTCCCTTGAGTGCTCTGTACTTTACCGTTTTCCGTCTGTGAGCAGGGTGGCCGAGTCCCCGAGCGTGGTACTTGGTAGTTCTAGGCGCGACTCGAGGGTGGTTGAGGACTTAGCGCGTTGGTGTGAGCGTCACTCCTGCCTGGCCCGGAGGGTCAGTCGCGTGGCGAGTCCTGGGCATGCTCTCTTACTTGGCGTTTTCCCTGACCGCTCGCGATTTAACTGGTTTCAGTCCCCGAGCGTGGTACTTAGCCGTTCGAGTCGCTATGCCGAGGATGCGGGGGACCAAGGTCGCTGTGAGAAGCGAGGGCAGTTGTCTTGGTTCGTAAAACCAGTCGGGCTAGGCGACTCCAATGGGGCTCCGGGTTGGCGTTTTTCGTGGACGATGCAAGACCTGGAGTGATTCAGTGCTCTTACACCGCACTACTTAGCCGTGCCGATCGCTGTACCAAAGGTTGACTTCTGCATTTAGCGTACCGCTGTTATTACGAGTGCGAGTGGCACAAGTCATGGAGAGTAGGCGCAATTTGCGGTAACCGTTTCTTTTATTTCATAGCGACTGGAGAGTACATGTGTGGGGTTCTAGGAGTAGAACTTCCGGAGGAGGTTTACATTCCATGGTCGCTTGACGTCGAGCTCGCCGTCCCCGCGAACGTCGATGAGGTAGTAGGCGTCGTTGCCGAGTACGCGCCCGATAGCGAACGGGCCTTCCCACGGAGGGGAGAGCTTGTGCATGCCCTTCTTGTCCTGGATGAGGCGTAACACCAGGTCGCCTTCCTGGAAGGTGCGGGTTTTCACCCGTCGGCTATGGTAGCGGCGGAGTCCTTGCTGGTAAATGGCGGTGCGCGATCGAGCGAGGTCGCGTGCTTCGTCGAGCTGGTCGAGCCCATCTTGGCGGGCCAGCTCGTTTGCGGCCTCCGTATAGTGGACGACCCGCGGCGAGTCGTGTTCGAGGTCGGTGGGCATGACTGCTTCGGCGCCGTAGACCATGAAGAAGGGAGTGAATCCCGTCGACCGAGGTGCGGATTCCCGGATGACGGAGGGCGGCTCTTGACCCAGCATCCGGTGTGCGCTCGAGTGGTACTTGAGTCGCGGCTTCAGCCGTGGAGGATGCTTTGGTTGGCTCGTTCCGCCTGGCGTTGGATTCCGGGTGTGTGGACGCGAGATCGAGCGGATGTGGTGCTCTTCGCAAAATTCGCCATTGCTCCCTTGGCGAAGTTCGCCGTTGTCCGTGATGATGCTGTTGGGGAACCCGTGGCGGTATATGAGCTCGTAGGAACTTAGTGGCGGTCTTCCGTCGCATTTCGGACTGGCTTGGCCTCCACCCCGCCGTGAATTTGTCGTGGCGACTAGCAAGTGGGTGTAGCCGAGGGGCCTTCTTGAAAGGCCTACCATGTCCATGCCCCACAGCGAATGGCCGGTGATGGGGATTGTTTTGGCGCCGAGCTCGATGCGTCGTCGATTGGCGTGCCGGCACCCGCGCATCGTTGGGCGATGTCGATAAGCGTCGGCGTGTCGGTGGGCGATGAAGCCGTGTCGCATAGCCTTGGCGACCGAGGCGGCGGCGGCGTGGTGCGCGATCGCTGAGTGGATGTCGTGGAGGATTTTGCGTCCTTCACCGGTTGGGCAACATTGGAACACGCCGGTGACGCTGCGCTGTGTAGCTCGCCGTCGATGATGGTGTAAGACTTGCATCGGCGGCGATCATTCGAGCGTTGTCTCGTCTGGCGGTGCGGTTTCGGTAGGCGATGTAGGGCTTGGTCGGTCGTGCGGCTCGGTGATGAGTGCGACCAAGGCTGCCTCGGTTGGAGTGGGACTCGATGTCGATCTCCCTCGGGGAGGCGATGGTTTGGAGATTGTGTCGAGGAACACGCCAAGGGTGGTGCGAGTCGAGCCGACCCGATGCGAGAGAGGGCGTCGGCCTCCTCGTTTTTTCTCCTGTCGATCCACTCGACAGAGTAGCCGGTGAAGTGGCCGCCCAGCTTGTCCACCACTTGGCGGTATGCCGCCATGGTAGGGGAGATGGCGTCGCAGGTGCCGGCGACTTGCCCTGCGACGAGGTCGGAATCTCCGTAGCATCGAAGGCGATTGACGTTCATCTCCTTGGCGGATCGCATGCCGTGGAGTAGGGCCTCGTATTCAGCCATGTTGTTGGTGCAGGGCGTGAATTCGAGGCGGAGGATGTAGCGAAGCTTGTCGCCCTTTGGTGAAGTCAACACTATCCCTGCTCCTGCACCGTCCGCGTTCTTGGACCCGTCGAAGTCAGGCTCCGATGGTGGAGCGGCAGCTTCTGCGGATCTTTGGGCCTCCTCCCGATCAGCGATGAAGTCTGCGATTGCGTGACTTAATCGCCTTCGTGGCTCGTATTTAATGTTGTGGACGCCGATCTCGGCGGCCCACTTGGCGACCCGTCGCCTCGCGATTCGGATGATGTCTTGTAGTGGCGCCGAGGCGACCGTGATCGGGTGCTCCACGGAAAGTCTGGCGGCGCCCGAGCCTCAAGACCGCGTATACTAGCTTTTGGTATCAGGTATCGGCGCGACTCGGTGAGGACCTCGCTGATGTAGTATACCGGCCGCTGGCGCTCCTTTCCTTCCTCGGTCGTTCGACAACCATTACGGCATCGACGACGCTCGGACGCCGCGACGTAAACCAGCATAGGCTCTTTGTCGTGGTGCGGTGAGTAGTGGTCGTCGAGTAGCACCTTTTAAGGTCGCGAGCGCGTCGTCCGCCTCCTTGTCCCATCGAAGGTGGGGTTTTGCGCATCGGCGGTATAGGGCATCGCCTTTTCGCCAGCGGGGATGAAGCGGCGAGAGCCGCTACGCCCGGCCAGCTTACGGGCGTCACGCAGCACTCGGGTTTGCCGAGCCGGCGATCGTGTCGATCTTCGTTGGGTTCGCCTCGATCCCTCGTTTGGAGCGACGTACCCCGATAGTTGTCCGTGGTACACCGAAGGTGCACTTGCTGGGTTGAGCTTTATCTTGTACCTCCAGATTGGCGAAGGTCTCGCTAGGTCGGCGGTAGG
This sequence comes from Avena longiglumis, assembly GCA_030063025.1. Taxonomy (NCBI): domain Eukaryota; kingdom Viridiplantae; phylum Streptophyta; class Magnoliopsida; order Poales; family Poaceae; genus Avena; species Avena longiglumis. The sequence continues at coordinate 339,792,159 of CP125978.1, read as the reverse complement.
TCGCCTTGGCGGGCGGATTTCACGACCACGCGTCGTCGATGTAGACGTGGATGTTGCGGCCAATTTGGCTTCGAGGCATTCTTGCATGCACCGCTGGTAGGTTGCCCGGCGTTTTGAGGCCGAAGGTCATGGCGGTGTGAAGGCTCCAAATGGCGTGATGAACGCCGTCTTCTCCTCATCCTCGACAGCCATTTTGATCTGGTTGTACCCGGAGTAGGCGTCGAGGAAACATAGCGACTCCGAACACGCGGTTGAATCGATTATCTGATCGATCCGCGGGAGGACGAACTGCTCCTTTGGGCAGGCGCTGTTCAGATTTGTGTAGTCGATACACATTCTCCAGGTCCCGTTTTTCTTCTCGACCAGGGCTGGGTTTGCCAGCCACTTGGAGTATTTGATTGGCCGGATGAAGCCGGCAGCGAGTAGACGCTGCACTTCCTCGGCGATTTCTCGACGGCGTTCTTCATTGAAGGCCGTGCGCGCTGACAGGTCGCACTTTGGGGTCGGCGTTTAGTTTGTGCTCAGCGAGCTCCCTAGGGACACCAGGCATGTCGGAGGGTTTCCATGCGAAGATGTCCCTATTCTCACGAAGGAACTCGATGAGCGCGCCTTCCTATGCTGGGCTCATGCCTGTCCCGATCGTCACCGTCTGGCTGGGGTCGCCTGGGACCAGCTCGACGGTGCGGGTGTGCGTCGTGGCCTCAAAGGTTGAGGTGTTTGTGCCCTCTGAGTTGGGCTTCTTGAGTATTGTGGGATCGTCATTGTTGACCCCGCTCGCGTATTTGGCGAGCTCGTCGGCGTGATTAGTTTCTGCCGCGATGACGGCGTCGGCGAGTTCGGCTCCTTTGGCCTCGCATTCGGCGGCCATGTCGGGGTCGCCGTTGATGGTGATGACGCCGCACGGCCCGGGGAGCTTCATCGCGTTGTACGCGTAGTGGGGCGCTGCCATGAATTTAGCGAACTGGCGCCCAGGCAGCGATGGTAAGGGCTGTCGAAGGGCACCAGCTCGAAGACGATCCGCTCGGTGCGGAAGTTTGCCGGACTGCCGAAAGTGACTGGCAGCGTGACTTTGCCGATCGGATACACCTTCCGACCGGGGACGATGTCGTGGAACGTGGTGTGGGTTGTCTCGATCATCGACTGCGGGAGCCGCAGCCGCCTGAAGGTGTCGAGGTAGAGGATGTTGATGGAGCTGCAGCCGTCCATCAGTGTCTTGGGGAGCCAGTAGTCGCCAACCTTGGGCTTGACCACCAGGGCGACTCGTCCTAGGTACTCGATGCGTGGCGAGTGGTCTTGCCGGCTCCAGGTGATGGGCTGTTCCGACCAGTTCAGGAACTGGGGGACGTCTGTTTGGGCCACCGCGTTGACGGCGACGGCGCGGGCGATGACCTTCTTCTCGCGCTTCGTGTTGAAGCCTGTGAAGGTGTGGAGCGAGCCGGCTACTTGGAATTTTCCGCCATTTGGCGGGTCGTTGTCGGTGTCCTCCCGCGCGTGCGTGCCTTCTCGATTTCCACGAGGTGTGGCGTCGGCGGTGGTGTGCGTTCGGGCTTTCCTTCCTGTATATGGTTGGTTGGTTAAGGCGCGGGATCGAACCTTGGCTTGTTCTTGAAATTGCCGCCATCGCGCCGTTGCCCTCCGTCGTGGCGGTAGCTCTTGGGCTCGCGCTGTGCGTGCCCAGCGTTGGCGACGAAATCGACTTCGCGTCGCTGGCGCTGTGAGGCGGTGCCGCTTAGCGTCGTCGGTTCGGCGTCGCCGTCGTTACGCCCGTCTTGCGTTGCCCTCCTGACTCGTCGTCGATTTCCTGGTTTGGATCCTCCTCGGCGTACCGTTTGGCAATCTCGAGGAGGTCGGGGATGTTGTCGAGTGTGCGGGCGTGTCGCTTGAGCTTGGCGACTAGAGGCTCGTAGAGGCACGAGGTCTTGAAGCAATGGATCGCGGTGTCCGGGTGGATGCCGACCGCGTTGTAACAAAGCTCTTGCCATCGTTGGTCCCAGTTGCGGGTCGACTCGCGGGGTCCCTGGACGCATCGTTCCAGGTCCTCGATGGTGGTGGCGCGGGTGTAGGAGCACTCGAAGTGCACGGCGGCGTCGCATTTCCTCCCGTGAGTCGATCGCATCACGGGGGCGTGTTGATCCACTGCACGTCCCTCCATCATCGATTGGGAGGTAGCAGGCGAGTAGGTCGATGTGACCCGCGATCCCCATTGCCATGAGGTATGTGTCAAGCGGCATCGCGGGTCGTCACGAGGAGTCGTATTTTTCTATCTCCTTTGGCGCCTTGAAGTTTGGCGGGTACTTTCGCCTCGGATCATTGGTCCGGCACTTAGGCCAAGTCGGTGGCGACCCCATGGGCTCGCCATCGCGGCGATTAGTTAGGTGTGCCGCAAGTCGTCGGTGGCGTCTTGGCGCCCGATTTGGTTGTTGATGATGTGAGTGCGGGCGTCGATGGGTTGTCCGTTAGCGGCGACGAAGTTGGTCGCCGGCCTGGGATCGTTGGTGGAGAGTGCCGCGTTCGCGGGTCGGTGTTGGAGCTGCAGTGGCTCTGGTGGCGGGCAATTGAGGGTGTTTGCCGCCGCTCTGCTTCCCGAGGAACGCGAGTATACTCGCCCTTGCGAGTCGGCGCCCGCTTTTTGCTGCTCCACGGCCTTCGCAAGCAGGGCCTTGACGTACTGGATCTGTAGGGCGCCGTCGCCAGTGGCCGTGATGCTATCGGCTGCTGCTCGGCCTGCCACGAGGTTGTCCATTGGGGTGGAGAACAGTGGGAGGCCGTTTGCGTCTCGCTCCCGTGAGGAGACAACTATCCGCGGTTGGTCCCTGGGAGGGGTGCGGTTGGGTGGTGGTGGGGCACCCATCGCCGTTGATCCTGGCGGGGGCCGGGCGCTTCCTCCTGGTGGCGCGTTCTCGCAGATCGCGCGCTCGGCTATGCGGGCCGGGTCGTTTTCGTCGTCGAAGTTCAGGGCACGCCCTTGAACGTTGGGGTTCAAGCGTGACCTGATCCGCTGCTGGTGGTAGCGTGACAGCTCCTGCGCCGTCACCTGTTCGAGGCGAAATTTTTCGCGCTCGGCCTGCTCTTTGCGTACCGCCTCCGCCAGTTTCAAGCGGAGTTCCTCGACCTCCGTTGCCGTGGCGTTAGGAGGGATTGGGGTGGAGAAAGGATCCTCCGGTGGATCGGTGCCGGTGGCCATGTAAGCCGCGGCGTGGCGGTTGGCACCATCGCGGAGGTCGGCGGAGTTCTCCGACCCGGAGTCGGTCGAAGATCCAGGATGGAGGGGTCTCGAAGTCTCCGCGTTGGAGACCTGGCGATGGAGCCGCGGATGAGGCCGGTGATGGATCCGTGAGTGGCGGGGTCGCCGTCGGCGTCATCGGTGAGGGCCGCATCTTCTGCGGCGGCGAGTTCCCGCCACGTTCTGTGGGCCGAGTTGTACTCGGCGAGGCGGTGGATCGTGCGAATCTGGCTCGAGAGCCGATCGCGTGGTGGCGACTTCGCGGATGCGAGCCGAGTCCTCCGAGACGATGGCGTCGGTGAGGCCGAAAGAGGCTGATCGTGCCGATTAAGGACCACGCCAGGCGTGACGGGTCCAGCGCCCGGGACGTAGCTGCTCGGCAAGATCTGGAGCATCTCGCCGATCGCTATCATGCGCGCCGTGGCGGCCGCCTCGTTGATGGGCAGATTGGATCTCGCCGCAGAACACCGCCAGACCGGCCAGCCCCACGGTGGCGCCCCACCCGTGGGAATGGTCACGGCGAGATCTTGCAATCGGCGCGGTAGTAGAACGAGGCAAGGCGGCCAGCCCATCTGCGGTGCGAGATGAGGGCAAAGACACAGGGTTTACCCAGGTTCGGCCCCGGGTAAAGACCTACTCTAGATTGTATTATGGAGGTGTTTACAATGGGCGGCTAAGGCGGCGAGTCGCTTGGGTGTATGAGGGAACGTGTCTCTACTCACCCCATAGGGAGGTTTATAGGCTCACCTCCCTAGGGTTTACATATCTCAACCGATTCGGTTACATCTTGATGTCGTTTAACCTAATCGACTGGGCCTATCTACTACTTTGGGCCTTCACTTCGATCGCTTGGTACCTTGCTGGGCTTTGATCCACTGCCGTTCTGCAGCCCACTCGACCCTTGGGCGGCGGAACGTCCCGCTGAGTATACCCCAGTAGGCGTATCCCCATCAAGAAGGTTCCGGAATGTCCGGCACTCCTGAGGGGAAGGGTACATGAATGTGTTATATCAATTTGGTATGATTGCATCATGTACTAAGTGTCATCGCTGAACAAAATAGAGGGTTTAATCAAATCCTTGTTTGAAAAGTCAAACTCCAATTTGAAAGTCAAACGGCTAATTTTGGGAAGTGGAGAGGGAGGTGGAAACCGAGTTGGGGAGGAGTCCGTCCTCCACCGCCGGCCCACTTGGGATCCGAGTTGGGGAGGTATTCCCCTCCCCTTGGCCAGCGCCTCCCTCCTATAAGAGGAGGGGCAGGGCTCCCCTCCTAGGACACAAGATCTCCACCCAAAACCCTAGCCCCGGCGCCACCACCTCCTGTTGCCGCCGCCTAGGGCAAACCGCCGCCGCCGCCTAGCTAAACCCTAGCCGCCGGCTTGCCCCCTCCTTGGTGTGTCTAAACCCTAGATCACCGAGGGCTCTCTCATAGTCCACCATACTCGCTCCGGCTTAAGGCGAAGCCCTGCGAGATCTCCCCTCTACTTCCGGTACCACGCCGTCGTGCTGCCGGAATCTCGAGGAGAGTACTACAACCTCAGCTGCCTACTGGAACAAGGGATAGGAAGGTCTTCATTGAGTACCGAACGTGTGACCGATTCACGTGATTAACATCTGACGCCGACATGATGCAATTCATGTGATGCAATTCATAATATGATATGACTTTGCCACTTTGGAAAATGACCACTTTGAACCTTACAAAGCTTAGAGCCTAGTGGAAACCACCTTTGCAAATAAAACTATCTTTTGCATGCTTGCATGCAAGACTTAATTTCTATTATTTTATGTGTGTTTGATTGTTTGAATATTGGTTGCAATGCTAGTTGATTTTGTTTTTGCTTGATTGATTTGTAGTGAAGTTAGAAAAGTGTGAAACTAGCAAGATCAAGAAGTGAACCACCATTCCCTACCAAAAAGGCAAGTGACACTATCATCTAAAAGTCCTACTATTTTTATTATACTTAGTGGATTTGAAACATGCATGAAAAGAATTTCTATACTTATGGTATGCTAAATCCTAATAGGATACCCCTATATTTTCCTTAGTGAAAACACTGTAGTTGTAGTATGCTTAGCCCAGCTATATATTGGGATGGGATACATGTTATGATTATATGAAGTATTGAAAAGACTTATGTTTTATATAATAAAACAAGTACTCAAGGAACCACCTAGGTGGACAAGAATATTCAAGTTTTGGACAAGGTGGCAACAAAAGGAACCATGTTTATATGGCCATCTCTTTTTGTATGTGCACTAGAAGGAAACCACCCAGGGACTTAGAGATTGAATATGTTTCTCGTACAGTGGCTTCCGTGTACAGACACATGCTAAATGGGCTCTGGCTTAGTCAACTACATAGTGGAAGACCCATGCATTGGCATCTTCAGGTTAACTAGATTTGTGTAAGGGAGCTTGAAACCCTATATTTGTGCCTGGTAGACAAGCTAGCATTTTGTATTGGGAGGACTCCTATGGAAAGACTTTGTCACATTCTCAATCTGCCATTACTCCATCTTGGTGAGTACTTATCCAGTGGCCACTGGTGGCGTCAAGATGAGATTGTGTCATGTGGGTAAAGTGTACAACTCCTGCAGAAGATCAAAATTCAAAGTACTTAGCCGTGTCCCCGGTTATGGACAATACTGAGCAACTAAGGCCTGAAGCTATGGAAGATCTCGACATTCCAATTTCTCAAAGTAAAAACTTGAGGGTGACAACAAGGGTTTTTGAAACACTTGGTGGATTCCAAGGAGTTCAGAAAGATTTGACAAAAGATCAAAACTATTTTGAAAAGATAGGATAAAACTATATTGCTTTCTGCAAATGAGCCTAAACCCCACTTAGCCAAATATGCATGTTTTGATAGGATCCACTCATATTATACATAGTAGTGAAACTTGCCAATACAATTTAAATGTGTCACATCCCAAGATTTTCCAAATCTTGTAATGTGAAAATAAATGAATAAAATAAAACTTTCTTTGATTTTCAGGGCCAGAAGAAACTTTTTGAATTTAATTGGAACTTCAAACCAATTTGAATCAAATAAATCCTAAAGGGATTTATAAGGAAAAACACTTATTAAAGGAAATTAAAATGTTTTGGAATTACTATTTTGGATCTTTTAATAAAAGATTTGTTTTTCAAAAGAAAAGGTGGATTCATAAATAAAGATTATTTTATAAAGCCAAATTAAACCTTGGCCAAGCTTTGGAATTAAAACATTTTGTTTGGAATAAAAATAGCAAAGGTTTATTTAAATAAATTAATAAGGATTTAACATCCAATTTTATCTAAATAAAAGGTTTTACTATTTTAATTAAAACATCAAAAACTTATTAAATTATTTTAAATAAGCTTTCCAAATATTTTATATTCTCAAATAAAACCTATTGAAGTGTTTTGGCTTTATTTTAGATTTCAAAATAAATATTTTAAATAAAATAAATCCTAATTGATTTTATAATGAAGGTCTATTGTATTAATTATTAATGGACCCTAAAATTAAAGGTTATTTTGTTTTAAACAAGTTTCCAAGTGTTCTTTATTTCCAAATAAAACCTACTGATTTGGTTTTGAAAATATTTGGATTTCAAATGGAGATTTTGTTAATTAAATCAAACCCTATTTTATTAAATAACTAAAGATCCATTTTATTTAATTAAAGAATGGATCCTAAAAAGAATAAAATTATTATTTTATTTTTGGAATTTGGTTTATGTGGATAAACAGAACCAAATTCAAAGTTACAAAGTTTAGTGATGGTTTGAATCAATTTGAATGCTTGAGTGTTGTTTGAATTTCAAAACAGAAATCAGAATTAGAAAAAGAAAAGGTTACAGAATAAAAAAATGGAATTGGACCTAGCCCAGCCGGCCAAGCCCACAAGCCCAGCAAGCCAGCCCAGCTTCCCTCCCCGAAGAAAAACGATTCGTACTCAAGTTCTAACCCATGCAGAGGCTGACCAGTGGACCCAATCTCCTCTCTCTCCCTCTCACTGCCAGGTAGACCCCACCCCCTCTTGTTCATCGTCCTCACCCGCGGTGACAGCGCCCCCTCTCCTCGACCGTTTCTGGCGAAATTTGCGAGCATCAATTGGCGTTAACGCGGCAGTTAATCACTCCTGCGACCGCGCATTCTTAAGCACCTCTCCTCCCTCTGTCATTCCCCTCAAACGCCAACTCCTCCTTGCCACCAGGCTGCTCGGAATCATCTCCAAACCGCCGCTGCTCCGACGAGCTTCCATCTCCAATTTCGGCCAGTACTCGCCACCTCCTGCCTCCACAAGCACACGAACACCTTCTCCACTCCCTGGCGCATCTGCCTGTACCCTCCGTTCAACCGCGGGCGCCCCTGAGCGTCGACTACGACAAGCCTCCGAGCGCCGCCGCGTCTGCCACTTTTCCGGCGAGCTCCCCAGGTGAAATCCGACCGCCCCACTTCTTCTCGTTCACGCACACAGCTTTGCCTGGATCCTGTGCATCTAACCGCGTCTCCGTTTTGTCTCGGGGTGAACCACAGCACCGCCTCCGACCACAACCAGAGCCGCCAGACGCCGTTGCAAACTCCAGCGAGAAATTGCAGCCGACCCCGTGCGCCCCTTGACACGCCGACCACACGTCCAGCATCACCTCGTCCTCACGAACATGTTAAGCACCCCCTCTGTCTTCCTTGCTTCCTAGAACCGCCGTTAGCCCGCAGCCAGACCGTCGCCGCTGCGCGCTACCGTCGTCGCGCCGCCAGTTCTTGGCCAGGCATTAGCAGCCGTTCGATTCAGATCGGAGAGACTAGATAGATCCACTTAACCGCGAAGAGGTATGATTTTTGGACCGCACGATCTAATTAGATCCAACGCACCGCAGAGCCGATCCGGCCGAACCGGTACCGTCCAATTAGACAGTGCCGCGTGTCCCCTGTTTTGTTTAAAAACAGATTTGAAAACAGATTTGTTTGTGAATTTCAAACCCTTGTAACTTTCGATCCACACGTCCAAAATTTACAAATTTTATACCGTTGGAATCAGTGGAACAAACCCTAGCCAACCATGGAATTTGTTTAGCAAATAGTATCTATTAGTTTGCTTGTTTTTGCAGATACTTTTGTGTGCTTGTTTAGATTAGAAACATTGTTTAAAAATGTTTTTAGGGTTAAAACCTTTGCAAAATGGTTTGTTGTAAACTCACTGACCCTAGGAACCAACCCATAGTTTGGAAAATGAATTTGTTAATGTCTAGGATGGATTAATTGATTTAGCCCATTTCTAGCCAAATAAAAGAATAGTTTTTGTGATGAAAATGTTTATGGAAAGAAAACTTTGAGAAAAGGATTTGGATCAAACCTACTGACCCAAAACACCAAGTTTTGAGAAACAACAACTTATTTGGTGAACCACATAGAGTTGTTGATGTTATAAAAATGTTTACCACCACATAAAAATAATGAAGGGATTTAAAAATGGCTTATGGACTAAAGCCCTTTTGAAAATGACTTTGCCACTTTGGAAAATGACCAATTTGGAACTTACAAAGTTTAGAAGCCTAGTGGAGACCATCTTTGCAAATAGAACCATCTTTTGCATGACTTAGATCTTAGATTCCATTATTTTATGTGTGTGAAATGTTTGATTGATTATTTGGAATGCTAGTTGATTGGTGTTTGCTTGATTGATTGTAGTGAAATTAGCAAAGTGTGAGACTAGCAAGATCAAGGAGTGAACCATCATTCCCTACCAAAAAGGCAAATGACACTATCATCAAAAGTCCTACTATTTTCATTATACTTGGTGGATTTTGAAACATGCATGAAAATACTTTTTGTACTTATGCTATGCTAATATCCTAATAGGATTCCCTATCCATTCCTTAGAGAAAACAATGTAGTTGTTACATTCTTAGCCATGCTATATTTTGAAAAGAGATACATGTTGAGATTTTACAAAGGTTGAGAGAAGGACTTGTGTTTTACATAATAAAACAAGGACTCAATGAACCACCTAGGTGGAGGATACTTTAAGTTTTGGAGAGGGTGGCAACAAAAGGAACCATGTCTATGGGAATCACTTTGTGTTGTGCTCCAAAAGAAAAACCACCTAGGAAACTTAGAGATTGAACATGTTTCTCCAATTGTGGCTTCCGTGTGCAACCACATGCTATTATGGCTCTGGCTTAGTCAACTACATTGGGAAGACTCATGCACTGTCCTCAGTTAACTGGACATGGGGACCTGGAATCCTACATGGGTGCTGAAGGCAAGCTAGCAATGGTGTATGGGAGGACCCTTTGGAAAGACTTCGTCACATTCTCAATCTGCCAGTACTCCATCTTGGCGAGCACTAATCCAGTAGGCCACTGGTGGCAAAAGGATGGGATTGTGACATGTGGGTAAAGTGTACTCCTTCTGCAGAAGATAATAAAATCTAAGTACTTAGCCGTGTCCCCGGTTATGGACAATACTGAGAAACTAAAGTTTGAAGCTATGGGAGATCTCGACATTCTAATTTCTAAAAGAAAACTTTTAAGGACTTGATGCACTTGGGGTTACCAAGGAGCTCAAGAGATTTTGACAAAACTTGATGTACTTGGGGTTACCAAGGAACTCAAGAGATTTTGTTGAAAACATGAACACTTGGGGTTACCAAGAAACTCATGAGATTTTGATAAAACTTGTTGCACTTGGGGTTACCAAGTAGCTCAAGGGAATTTTTGACAAGGACTTGAACACTTGAGTTTCTACCAAGGAGTTCAAGGAACTTGGAAAAGGAGATTTAACAAAGGACCAAAACCATTTTGAAAAGATAGGATAAATTATTGCTTTAAGCAAATGAGCCTATAAATCTACTTAGCCAAATAAGCATGTATTGATAGGATCCACTCACATTATACATAGTAGTGAAACTTGCCAATACAATTCAAATGTATTGACCCTTGTGGCTGTAACTTGTAATGTTGCAGGTTTGATTGTTTTAGTGAAGATTGATTAAATAGGATTACAAAGCCTACAACCAGCATTTGCCTATGGCACTTTGAAGATGAAGGACCCCATGACTATAGTTATTCCGCTGCAATGTAATGTAATAGCCAAATGAGCTATGTATGATGTAATAAAATTATGTAATTCCTGGTTATAAAGTTATGTTATGACCATTGTTTCTTGATATTACATCTTAACTGTGGATGCTAGCTATTGATCCAGGGACTAGCATTGTAAACACAGGGGATACCACCTTATGTTGAATAAAGGTTGGGACACTCCCTCTACAGATGGTATCAGAGCATTGTGTTGCCTGTACGATTTGTAAACCCAAGATTGGACAAAAACCCTTAGAAAAATAGGAGTTATATTTTGATCCAAAACTTATATACAAAAACACTTGTAAACTCTTTCCTCAACCATTTTGGTTTCAACTCTACATACCCTTCTATTTCAACTGATTGAAAAAACTACCCATGGCCAAAGACTACACCATGTGCAAAGTACTTCTTCAACTTCTTCAACTCTAATGACTTCAACGTCTTCAGCATGTTCTCCAAAGACTTCCAACTTGGATATCACTAAGGATTACAAGTGAGACAAGGAAATCTTACTCAAGATTTGGAGACTGAGGGAATGCAAAATAAGAAGGAGCCATCAACAACTTTGAAGTATTGTAACCAAGAGTTTTTCTCAAGGAAACCATGATCTCATACAAGAAGAATCATAAAGGAAGGAAAAATCACAAGTGAACCATATAGATGGACCACCATATTTTAGTTAAGACAAATACACCAACCTAAGAGGTGTAACAAAAATATTTTTGTTTGCCTAAAAATATGCTTGAAACTTGTTGTTGAGTGGATTGTTTGTTGTGTTTGCTTGCACATTGCTTGTGTGAATTGTGATGAGTGGAATTAGAATTATTCCCTTAGAAATATTTTTTCCTATTCTAATCTCCCTTCAACCCAAACAGATGACTACTCCAAAAGACTCCAAGGTTGATGACACCAACACCGACCAAGAGGACAGCATGAAAGAGCTCATAGCAACCCAGAACCAGTTAAACCAACTGACAACTCAGTTCATAGCCAACACTAGTGATAAAGATCTAGCACTGCAAAAGTTTTTGGAGGAACAAACCCAACTGATGCTTAAGGTGACTAATCAAATGATCAACATGGAAGAAAGCTATCCCAAAAGAGTCTTTGACAACAAGGATGACAGAAATATTGTTCTAGATGGAGCACCAGCTTGCATTATTTGTGGAGACAAGGATCATACTTTCAAGGAGCATGAAGATCAATGCCCTAACTGTGAAGAAAATCATCCTGTTGGACAATGTCCCACCTCTCAAGCCACTTGTTATTTGTGTGAAGGAAACAATCATGTTCCTATCCAATGCCCCATCTATGCCATTGTTGAACAAAAGAAACACGAAGGATCCAAGTATGCCAAGAATGTGGATGGCAAAGGAAAAGGACCACTTATACCCCCAAACAAGACAACCCAATTCGAAGGATCAAAGAAACCCAAGAAGCAAAAGTTAGACAAAAGCCATGTGTAATGTCATCAGTGTAAGGAAATGGGACACTATTCTGGTGATTGCCCAAAGAACCCGAAGAATAAAGAGATTGGCCAAGTAGTGTGCAACAACTACAGAGAGCTATGCCATTATGTAGCAACTTGTCCACAAGATCCACGTAAAGAACTCAAGGACATCCACTTTTTCAATCGTAAAGAACTCAAGGACATCCACTGTTTCAATTGCAAGAACCCAGGGCATTATGCAAGCAACTGTCCAAAAAATATGAAGAACAAGTTGAACAAGCCTATGGAGAAACTCAACCTTGGCCCATGAGTCAAGTATGGAAACCAAGGGCTCATGCAAATGTTTGCCATGAGAAATTTTCCCCAGGATCCCAAGAAGGACAATATGTAATTTTTGTTTGAAAATTTTTAACGATGGTAGTACGCTAGTTGTTTTGAACCTGCTTGTAACCCTAGCCTTCCCAAATCTCGGGACGAGATTTATTTTAAGGGTGGTAGCCTGTCACATCCCAAGATTTTCCAAATCTTGTAATGTGAAAATAAATGAATAAAATAAAACTTTGTTTGATTTTCAGGGCCAGAAGAAACTTTTTGAATTTAATTGGAACTTCAAACCAATTTGAATCAAATAAATCCTAAAGGGATTTATAAGGATAAACACTTATTAAAGGAAATTAAAATGTTTTGGAATTACTATTTTGGATCTTTTATTAAAAGATTTGGTTTTCAAAAGAAAAGGTGGATTCATAAATAAAGATTATTTTATAAAGCCAAATTAAACCTTGGCCAAGATTTGGAATTAAAACATTTTGTTTGGAATAAAAATAGCAAAGGTTTATTTAAATAAATTAATAAGGATTTAACATCCAATTTTATCTAAATAAAAGGTTTTACTATTTTAATTAAAACATCAAAAACTTATTAAATTATTTTAAATAAGCTTTCCAAATATTTTATATTCTCAAATAAAACCTACTGAAGTGTTTTGGCTTTATTTTAGATTTCAAAATAAATATTTTAAATAAAATAAATCCTAATTGATTTTATAATGAAGGTCTATTGTATTTAATTATTAATGGACCCTAAAATTAAAGGTTATTTTGTTTTAAACAAGTTTCCAAGTGTTCTTTATTTCCAAATAAAACCTACTGATTTGGTTTTGAAAATATTTGGATTTCAAATGGAGATTTTGTTAATTAAATCAAACCCTATTTTATTAAATAACTAAAGATCCATTTTATTTAATTAAAGAATGGATCCTAAAAAGAATAAAATTATTATTTTATTTTTGGAATTTGGTTTATGTGGATAAACAGAACCAAATTCAAAGTTACAAAGTTTAGTGATGGTTTGAATCAATTTGAATGCTTGAGTGTTGTTTGAATTTCAAAATGTAAATCAATTAGAAAAGAAAAGGTTCGAATAAAAAATGGAATTGGACCTAGCCCAGCCGGCCAAGCCCACAAGCCCAGCAAGCCAGCCCAGCTTCACACCCCGAAGAAAAACGATTCGTACTCAAGTTCTAACCCATGCAGAGGCTGACCAGTGGACCCAATCTCCTCTCTTTCTCTCTCACTGCCAGGTAGACCCCACCCCCTCCTGTTCATCGTCCTCACCCGCGGTGACAGCGCCCCCTCTCCTCGACCGTTTCTGGCGAAATTTGCGAGCATCAATTGGCGTTAACGCGGCAGTTAATCGCTCCTGCGACCGCGCATTCTTAAGCACCTCTCCTCCCTCTGTCATTCCCCTCAAACGCCAACTCCTCCTTGCCACCAGGCTGCTCGGAATCATCTCCAAACCGCCGCTGCTCCGACGAGCTTCCATCTCCACTTCGCCAAGATTGCCACCTCCTGCCTCCACAAGCACACGAACACCTTCTCCACTCCCTGGCGCATCTGCCTGTACCCTCCGTTCAACCGCGGGCGCCCCTGGGCGTCGACTATGACAAGCCTCCGAGCACCGCCGCGTCTTCCACTTTTCCGGCGAGCTCCCCAGGTGAAATCCGACCGCCCCTCTTCTTCTCGTTCACGCACACAGCTTTGCCTGGATCCTGTGCATCTAACCGCGTCTCCGTTTTGTCTCGGGGTGAACCACAGCACCGCCTCTGACCACAACCAGAGCCTCCAGACGTCGTTGCAAACTCCGGCGAGGAATTGCAGCCGACCCCGTGCGCCCCTTGACACGCCGACCACACGTCCAGCATCACCTCGTCCTCACGAACACGGTAAGCACCCCCTCTGTCTTCCTTGCTTCCTAGAACCGCCGTTAGCCCGCAGCCAGACCGTCGCTGCTGTGCGCCACCGTCGTCGCACCGCCAGTTCTTGGCCAAGCATTAGCAGCCGTTCGATTTAGATCGGAGAGACTAGATAGATCCACTTAACCGCGAAGAGGTATGCTTTCTGGACCGCACGATCTAATTAGATCCAACGCACCGCAGATCCGATCCGGCCGAACCGGTACCGTCCAATTAGACAGTGCCGCGTGTCCCCTGTTTTGTTTAAAAACAGATTTGAAAACAGATTTGTTTGTGAATTTCAAACCCTTGTAACTTTTGATCCACACGTCCAAAATTTACAAATTTTATACCGTTGGAATCAGTGGAACAAACCCTAGCCAACCATGGCATTTGTTTAGCAAATAGTATCTATTAGTTTGCTTGTTTTTGCAGATACTTTTGTGTGCTTGTTTAGATTAGAAAATTTGTTTAAAAATGTTTTTGGGGTTAAAACCTTTGCAAAATGGTTTGTTGTAAACTCACTGACCCTAGGAACCAACCCATAGTTTGGAAAATGAATTTGTTAATGTCTAGGATGGATTAATTGATTTAGCCCATTTCTAGCCAAATAAAAGAATAGTTTTTGTGATGAAAATGTTCATGGAAAGAAAACTTTGAGAAAAGGATTTGGATCAAACCTACTGACCCAAAACACCAAGTTTTGAGAAACAACAACTTATTTGGTGAACCACATAGAGTTGTTGATGTTATAAAAATGTTTACCACCACATAAAAATAATGAAGGGATTTAAAAATGGCTTATGGACTAAAGCCCTTTTGAAAATGACTTTGCCACTTTGGAAAATGACCAATTTGGAACTTACAAAGTTTAGAAGCCTAGTGGAGACCATATTTTCAAATAGAACCATCTTTTGCATGCTTACATGCATGACTTAGATCTTAGATTCCATTGTTTTATGTGTGTGAAATGTTTGATTGATTATTTGGAATGCTAGTTGATTGGTGTTTTCTTGATTTATTGTAGTGAAATTAGCAAAGTGTGAGACTAGCAAGATCAAGGAGTGAACCATCATTCCCTACCAAAAAGGCAAGTGACACTATCATCAAAAGTCCTACTATTTTCATTATACTTAGTGGATTTTGAAACATGCATGAAAATACTTTTTGTACTTATGCTATGCTAATATCCTAATAGGATTCCCTATCCATTCCTTAGAGAAAACAATGTAGTTGTTACATGCTTAGACATGCTATATTTTGAAAAGAGATACATGTTGAGATTTTACAAAGGTTGAGAAAAGGACTTGTCTTTTACATAATAAAACAAGGACTCAATGAACCACCTAGGTGGAGGATACTTTAAGTTTTGGAGAGGGTGGCAACAAAAGGAACCATGTCTATGGGAATCACTTTGCGTTGTGCTCCAAAAGAAAAACCACCTAGGAAACTTAGAGATTGAACATGTTTCTCCAATTGTGGCTTCCGTGTGCAACCACATGCTATTATGGCTCTGGCTTAGTCAACTACATTGGGAAGACTCATGCACTGTCCTCAGTTAACTGGACATGGGGACCTGGAATCCTACATGGGTGTTGAAGGCAAGCTAGCAATGGTGTATGGGAGGACCCTTTGGAAAGACTTCGTCACATTCTCAATCTTCCAGTACTCCATCTTGGCGAGCACTAATCCAGTAGGCCACTGGTGGCAAAAGGATGGGATTGTGACATGTGGGTAAAGTGTACTCCTTCTGCAGAAGATAATAAAATCTAAGTACTTAGCCGTGTCCCCGGTTATGGACAATACTGAGCAACTAAAGTTTGAAGCTATGGGAGATCTCGACATTCTAATTTCTAAAAGAAAACTTTTAAGGACTTGATGCACTTGGGGTTACCAAGGAGCTCAAGAGATTTTGACAAAACTAGATGTACTTGGGGTTACCAAGGAACTCAAGAGATTTTGTTGAAAACATGAACACTTGGGGTTACCAAGGAACTCATGAGATTTTGATAAAACTTGTTGCACTTGGGGTTACCAAGTAGCTCAAGGGAATTTTTGACAAGGACTTGAACACTTGAGTTTCTACCAAGGAGTTCAAGGAACTTGGAAAAGGAGATTTGATAAAAGGACCAAAACCATTTTGAAAAGATAGGATAAATTATTGCTTTAAGCAAATGAGCCTATAACTCTACTTAGCCAAATAAGCATGTATTGATAGGATCCACTCACATTATACATAGTAGTGAAACTTGCCAATACAATTCAAATGTATTGACCCTTGTGGCTGTAACTTGTAATGTTGAAGGTTTGATTGTTTTAGTGAAGATTGATTGAATAGGATTACAAAGCCTACAACCAGCATTTGCCTGTGGCACTTTGAAGATCAAGGACCCCATGACTATAGTTATTCCGCTGCAATGTAATGTAATAGCCAAATGATCTATGTATGATGTAATAAAATTATGTAATTCCTGGTTATAAAGTTATGTTATGACCATTGTTTCTTGATATTACATCTTAACTGTGGATGCTAGCTATTGATCCAGGGACTAGCATTGTAAACACAGGGGATACCACCTTATGTTGAATAAAGGTTGGGACACTCCCTCTACAAAATGTATTGACCCTTGTGGCTGCAACTTGTTATGTTGCAGGTTTGATTGATATTAGTGAAGTTGATTGATTAGAATTACAAGTCTACAACCAACATGTTTGCCTGTGGCACTTTGAAGATGAAGGACCCCATGCTTATAGAGATTCTGCTGCAATGTAATGTAATAGCCAAATGAGCTATGTAAGATGTATTAAAATTATGTTATTCCTGGTTATAAAGTTGTATTATGACCTTTGTTTCTTGATATTACATCTTAACTGTGGATGCTAGCTATTGATCCAGGGACTAGCATTGTAAACACAGGGGACTCTACCTTATTTAAAGGTTGGGATCCTTACAGATGGTATCAGAGCACTGTGTTGCCTGTAGGATTGTAACCCTAGGATTGCACAAAACCCCTTAGAGAAATAGGAGTTGTGTTTGTTCCAAAACTTATTTACAAACAATCTTGTAAACTCTTTCCTCAACCATTTTGGTTTTGACTCTACATCTCTTCTATTTCAACATGATGGATAGAGCCTACCCTATGGCCAAAGACCTTACCATGAGCTAAGAACATTTTCAACTCTAATGACTTCAACATCTTCAACTCTAATGACTTCAACATCTTCAACATTCCACCAAGGACTCAACCTTGGATATCACTAAGGACTACTAGTGAAAACCAAGAGACATTAGATTGCCTACCAAAGACTTTGATATCAAGTTAGAGTATGGATCATATTTTCCTATGAGGTATGGTTATACTAAGTTACTATTTTCAAGAAAAATTGTTGTTTCCTTCAACTCATGAGTTAAACTCATAAGTTGTTAAGTGGATAGTTGCTTGTTGATTGTTTGATGGTTTGATTGTTTGATTGATTGAACTTGGTTGTTTTTGGGTTGTGTGTTAAAACTTCTTAAAAACCTATCCACCAATACTTATCCCTATCAAACCAACAGATGCCTCCCCGTCGTGCCAACCCCAACCAAAACAACAACAACTTCACCCCTGAGATGCAACAGATGATGGCAACTTAGACACAGTTGATGCAGAAGATGACTACATTCATACAGAATCACAACAACAACAACAACAACAACAACAACAACAACAACAACAACAACAACAACAACAACAACAACAACAACAACAACAACAACAACAACAACAACAACAATAACAACAATCAGAATAATCCTCCAGCACTAGACATGCTCACCAAATTTCTGAAACTTAGGCCTACAAGGTTCTCTGGAACAACTGATCCAATGGAAACAGATGATTGGTTATGCTCAGTGAACAAAGACTTAGTGACTGTTGGTTGCACTGATGAAGAAAAAGTAAGGTTTGCAGCATTTCTGCTTGAAGGACCAGCAGCAACATGGTGGGACAACTTTCAAATCACCACTCCCCTTGAAGATGTGACTTGGGCTATTTTTGAAGATGGATTCAGAACCACTCACATCTCACCTGGAGTAATGTACTTGAATAAAAAGGAGTTTCACAATCTGAAACAACGTCACCTCAGTGTGGCTGAGTATATTGAAGAATTCAACAATCTGGCACGCTATGCACCGGATGAAGTTGATACAGATGCTAAGAGAAAGGATAAATTTCTTGAAGGACTTAATGATGAGTTGAACCTGCAGCTAGCTGTTGCCTATGTCCCAACTTATCAATCACTCTGTGACAAAGACACAATATTGGAAAACAAGATGAATCAAGTTGAGAACAGAAAGAGGAAACATAAACTCAAGAACTATTCAGGATCATCAAAGAAGAAGCATTCATACAAAAAGAGCAATGAAGATTCTGAACCACATCAGTATCACCACAACAACAATGGAAGTGAGAATAATGGAAATGATACTGACAATGGAGATAACCTTGATCAGAACCAACATGACACTTACAGGAAAAAGGACATTAGCCAGTTGCAATGCTATAATTGTAAGGAACTTGGACACTATGCATCAGACTGTCCATAGAAGAAAAAGAAAAAGGATGCTAGAAGAGCCAATGGAAATGACTCCAATGTGACCTGGAAAGGACATGTGAACCACATTGACATGAATGGAAACTTTGAAGAGATAGAAGAAGTGGATGTCAGAATTTAGAAAACTCAGAAGAGTCAAATAAGGATTCCTTATGATTATAGTGTTGAACTTTTAGTCAAGTGAACCATCAATGTAACCCTATGAGACTTTATTTTAAGGGTGGTAGTACCCTAGTTATTTTAAGCCTACTTATAACCTTTAGCCTTCCCAAATCTCGGGACGAGATTTATTTTAAGGGTGGTAGCCTGTCACATCCCAAGATTTTCCAAATCTTGTTATGTGAAAAATATTTAATAAAATAAAACTTTGTTGATTTTCAGGGTGAGAAGAAACTTTTTGAATTCAAATGGGAACCTTCAAACTTATTATGAACAAATAAAATCCTAAAGGTATTTAAAAAGATAAACATTTAATAAAGGAAAAATAAAAATATTTGGAATTACTATTTTTGAATCTTTTAATAAAAAGATTTGGTTTTCAAATGAAAAGGTAGAAATAAAATAATAAGGATTATTTTATAAGCCAAATTAAAAACTTGGCCAAGCTTTTGAAATAAAATATTTCTATTTGATAAAAATAGTAAAGGTTTATTTAAAATAAAATAATAAGGATTTAATATCCAAGTTTATTAAAAATAAAGGTTTTACTATTTTAATTAAACATCAAAACTTATTTATGTATTTTAAATAAGTTTTCCTAATGTTTTATATCTTCAAATAAAACCTACTGATTTGTTTTTGAAAATATTTAGATTTCAAATAAAGATTTTAAATAAAACAAATCCTATTTGATCTATTAACTAATGTCCATTTTATTTAATTAATAATGGACCCTAAAATAAAAATATTATTTTATTTTGGACTTTGGTTTATGTTGTTAAACAGAACCAAATTCAATTGCAAAGTGTGATGAATGTTTGAATTGTTTTAAATGTTTGATTGTTGTTTGAAATTCAAAACAGAAAATAGAATCAGAAAAGGAAAAAGCATTCAAAAGAAAAAAATATAGAAATGGACCCAACGAGTTGAGCTAGCCCAGCTTCTCTCCCCACGCCAAGCATTTTCTACCTAAACGCACCCGCAGAGCGATCGACGAGTGGACCTCTTTTCCCTCTCACTCCTCACGCTGACGGCCCCACCGCCGTCATCGTCTTCCTCACTCGCGACAGTTCCTCCTCCTCGCCGCTTGCTGCCTCTTATTGCTCGCATCAATTGAGTAAATGGCCGAATAAATTCTCCCGAGAACCTCGCACATTTAATCGCCCCGCCCTCCTCCTTTCCCTCGTAACCCATTCGCCCGAGCCACTAGGCTGCTCGAATTTCCCCGACACCGCCATCGCTCCGACCACCCCACCAGCCCGGCGACTCTCGCCACCCCTTGCCTCCCCAAGCACACGGACACCTTCCCCAGATCCTTGCTCTTCTCCCTGTACCTCCCATTCAACATGGCGCCCGAACCTCGACTTGACAACCTCTCGACCGCCAGGCTCGCTACTTCTCGTGAAGTTCCTGGTAAGACAGACCACCCCGCGCCTTCTCGATCACGCACGCGTCATCGCCTCGACCGTGCACATATAACCATGATCTCTGTTTGCCCCTTATGATCAGAGAAGGCGACCCGACCCCACGGGACCATCGCCCGACGACGACGACGACTCCGAAGACATTACTCCCCGCGCCCTTGCTTCCTCGAGAGCACCTTGAGCACCACCACGACCACACGTACACGGTGAGACCCTCCCCTGTCTTCTTTGCTTCCTAGAACCGCCGCTATCCCACCGTCCGAGCGTGCACCGCCATCTGCCGCCGCTAACGCCACCAGTTACTGGTTGAGCTGTTGTGAGCCGTGCGATGCAAATCGTCTGGCTAAGAATAGAACCTGAGCAAAAGGGTACGAGTCATTCCGCACCATGCGATTAAGTGAAATCCAGCGCCCCGCAGAGCACGATCCGACCGAACCGGTATCGACCAGTAACATCGCGACGCGTGGCCAGTCTTCGATTTAAAAACAGATTTGAAATCAGATTTGTTTGCAGATTTGAAAACCTTGTAACTTTTGATCCACACGTCCAAAAATTGCAAACTTTATATCAATGTAATCAGTGGAACAAGCCCTAGTCAACCATGCAATTTTTTTTTAGTAAAAAGCCTCTGGTAAAATAATTTTTTTTGCAGAAACATTTGTATGCTTGTTTAGGTGATAAAAATTATTCCAAAATGTTTTTAGGGTTAAAATCTTTGCAAATTGGTTTGTGGTGAACCTACTGACCTTAGGAACCAACTTGTGGATTTAAAAATGAATTTGGTGAAGTTTAGGATGGATTAATTGATTTAGCCCATTTCTAGCCAAATAAAAATATTGTTTTGATTATGGAAATGATTTTGAAGCAAAAACTTTGGGAAAATGATTTGAATCAAACCTACTGACCCTAAACACCAAGTTTTGAAAATTAACAACTTATTTGGTGAACAACATAAAGTTTTTGATTTGATAAAAGAATTTTCCACCACATGAAATAATGAATGGATTTAAAAATGGTTTATAGACAAAACCCTTTTGCAAATGACTTTGCCACTTTGGAAAATGACCACTTGAACCTTGCAAAGCTTAGAGACTAGTGGAAACCACCTTTGCAAATAAAACTATCTTTTGCATGCTTGCATGCAAGACTTAATTTCTATTATTTTATGTGTGTTTGATTGTTTGAATATTGGTTGCAATGCTAGTTGATTTTGTGTTTGCTTGATTGATTGGTAGTGAAGTTAGAAAAGTGTGAAACTAGCAAGATCAAGAAGTGAACCACCATTCCCTACCAAAAAGGCAAGTGACACTATCATCTAAAAGTCCTACTATTTTTATTATACTTAGTCGATTTTGAAACATGCATGAAAAGAATTTCTATACTTATGTTATGCTAAATCCTAATAGGATACCCCTATATTTTCCTTAGTGAAAACAATGTAGTTGTAGTATGCTTAGCCCAGCTATATATTGGGATGGGATACATGTTATGATTGTATGAAGTATTGAAAAGACTTATGTTTTATATAATAAAACAAGTACTCAATGAACCACCTGGGTGGACAAGGATATTCAAGTTTTGGACAAGGTGGCAACAAAAGGAACCATGTTTATATGTCCATCTCTTTTTGTATGTGCACTAGAAGGAAACCACCCAGGGACTTAGAGATTGAACATGTTTCTCGTGATGGCTTCCGTGCGACCACATGCTAAATGGGCTCTGGCTTAGTCAACTACATAGTGGAAGACCCATGCATTGGCATCTTCAGGTTAACTAGATTTGTGTAAGGGAGCTTGAAACCCTACATTTGTGCCTGGTAGACAAGCTAGCATTTTGTATTGGGAGGACTCCTATGGAAAGACTTTGTCACATTCTCAATCTGCCAGTACTCCATCTTGGTGAATACTTATCCAGTGGCAACTGGTGGCATCAAGATGAGATTGTGTCATGTGGGTAAAGTGTACAACTTCTGCAGAAGATCAAAATTCTAAGTACTTAGCCATGTCCCCGGTTATGGACAATACTGAGCAACTAAGGCCTGAAGCTATGGAAGATCTCGACATTCCAATTTCTTAAAGTAAAAATTGAGGGTGACAACAAGGGTTTTTGAAACACTTGGTGGATTCCAAGGAGTTCAGAAAGATTTGACAAAAGATCAAAACTATTTTGAAAAGATAGGATAAAACTATATTGCTTTCTACAAATGAGCCTAAACCCCACTTAGCCAAATATGCATGTTTTGATAGGATCCACTCATATTATACATAGTAGTGAAACTTGCCAATACAATTCAAATGTATTGACCCTTGTGGCTGCAACTTGTTATGTTGCAGGTTTGATTGATATTAGTAAAGTTGATTGATTAGAATTACAAGTCTACAACCAACATGTTTGCCTGTGGCACTTTGAAGATGAAGGACCCCATGCTTGTAGAGATTCTGCTGCAATGTAATGTAATAGCCAAATGAGCTATGTAAGATGTATTAAAATTATGTTATTCCTGGTTATAAAGTTGTATTATGACCTTTGTTTCTTGATATTACATCTTAACTGTGGATGCTAGCTATTGATCTAGGGACTAGCATTGTAAACACAGGGGACTCTACCTTATTTAAAGGTTGGGATCCTTACAATTTCGAATAACTGTTAAGTAATCCTCCATAACATCGGAAACAAAAGTGTTTGTCACTTAGAACGTCAAGTTTCTTTGAGAAGGAATTTTTCGTGAAAAGATAAGTGGGAGGACAATAGAACTTTGATAAAGTTAAAATAACCTTAGCTATATGTGCAAAGTTGCGCAGCACCGAAAAGTGTTCCGGAGGCAGCAACAATGCTCATGGCTCATGTGCCTCAAAGGTTGTGGTTACGAAGGTCAAAGTTTCTATTGAACCAAGTAGGTCGAGTAAGCAATCAAATACCAAGATTTGAGGGTTGAATCATTATTTGAGAATAATGAACATACTACATTCAAAGAAGCGATGATGGGCCCTGACTCCGTAAAATGGCTTGAAGCCATAAAATCCGTGATAGTTCCATACACGAGAAATCAAGTTTTGAACTTGAAGGACCCTCGAGAAAGGTGTAAGACCTTACTTTTGTGTTTGGATCTATAAATAAATAGACATGGATGTTTCGCATCTATGAAATGGTCGACATGTTGGGAAAGATTTCACAACAATGTTCAAAGGTTGACTATGACAAGATTTGATATTTCATAGTGATATTTAGTCTAGACGGATTAATGTAGCAACCACGACATATGATTTTGTTATGTGTTGGATAAACAAAACAAGTTATTCTAATAGAAGGGTTACCTAGGACATGTGCATGACACGGTCCAAAGGGTTTTGTTAATTCAAAGGGTGCTAAATACATATGCAAACTTCAATGGTTGAAGTAAGCATTGTGGAGTTGGAATCTTCACTATGATGAAACTGTTAAAGGAGTTTAAATTCGTCGGAGACGATGAAGATGCTTGCATTTGCAAGAAATTAAGTGGGAGCGCTAAGACATGTTTCTAATACATTATGTGGAAGACATATTGTTGATTGGAAATGATGTATCTTTATTAACACATATTAAGAATTTCATCCTGATGAAAGACTTAGGCAAAACCCAAATATTTGGCATCAATAGACGCTAATATGGTTGTGCCGAAAGTACATAGATGATATATTGAATGAGTTCAATATAGAAAACTACAAGAAAGGTTCTTGTCGCACAGAAAGGATTGAATAAGTTCAATACTGATAATATATTCAAGTGTATTGACACTGGGTAAGTGAAACAAAGATTCAAGTATAGATTGATACTTGATGTATGAAATCACAAAGAGTATTTATATCAATCATACTGTGATATGTACAAATCCAGATATGTCCTATACTCTAAATGTTATGAGCATATACCAGAATGACTCATAAGATGATCATTGGACGATAGTAAGGATATTCTTATGATCTTTTGGAAGAACTAAGAGTATATTATTTGTAGAAGTGACAAATAGATGGTTAGTTCATTGTAAAAGTACTACATTGATACTAGTTTTGTCACAAAGTACAAATTAAGTTTATCTCAATCTAAACTAAGGGTGGCACAATATAATGGAAAGTAAGTTCCATAATGGATTTGGATGAGTTCCAAAGTTAAGACATTGTGACAGATACTACAACAAAAGGCTAAGTATATGACTGCTATAATAGCAGCTAAAGAGGGCATTTGTGTCAAGTAGTTTGTTGTCAAACTAGGTGTAGTTCACAACGGGATAATACTATGAAGATATATTGTACGACAATATTATAAACATGTTTTAACCCCAAAGAACTAAAGGTCTCACCAAAGGACCAAAATTATACAAAGCCATATCATTAGAGAATGAGTGATGCGTAGAGATGCAAAGACATGCAATTACACACGGACCTAGAAGTGTCAGATCCGGAGATCAGTTGACCACTAGCAATCGTGTACATACAACACCGGAAAGCCATAGGTGTTGAATACACAAAGGTTTGAAACTATATTATTGACTCTAGTGCAAGTGGGAGACTGTTGGAGATATGCCCAAGAGGCAATAATAAAGTGGTTATTATCATATCTTCATACTTATGATAAATGTTTACATACCATGCTATAATTGTATTAACAGGAAACATTAATACTTGTGTGATTTGTAAACATAAAAGAGTCCCTAGTAAAGCCTCTTGTTAAACTAGCTTGTTGGTTAATATATGATCATGGTTTCCTGATCATGAACATAGAGATGTTATTAACAACAGGGTCATATCATTAGGAGAATGATGTGATGGACATACTCCTATAGTTAAGCGTAGCATAAAGATCAAGTCATTTAATATAGTTATTTTCTATAAGCTTTCTGATACATAGTAACCTAATTCCTTCGACCATGAGATCATGCTTATCACCATCACCAGAAGGATGCTTTGATGACATCAAACACCACACCGTAACTGGGTGGCTATAAAGATGGAATTGAGTGTTCGGAAAGTATGGTTTGAGACACATGGATCTAGAGTGGGATTTGTCCATCCATATGACGGATAGATATACTATGGGCCCTCTCGATGGAATGTCATCCAATTAGCTTGCAAGCATGTGACTGGCTCACAAGGGATCACATACCACGGGAACGAGAAAAGAGTACTTATCGGTAACGAGGTTGAACTAGGTATGCAGAGACACCGACGATCAAAACCTCGGATAAGTAAACTATCGTGAGACAAAGGGAAATTGGTATCGTATGTAAGTGGTTCATTCGATCGCAAAGTAATCGTAGAAATATGTGGGAGCCATATGAATTTCTAGATTCCTCTATTGGTTATTGTTCGGAGAAGTGTCTCGATCATGTCCGCATAATTCACGAACTGTAGGGACACACACTTAAGTATTCGATGTTGTTGAGTAGTTATGGAATGATGAGTAAGAGACCGAATGTTGTTCGAAGTCTCGGATGGGATCCGGGATATCACGAGGAGATCCGAAATGGTCCGGAGAATAAGATTCATATAAGGAAAGTCCTGTTTCGGAGTTGGGGAATGGTTCCGGTGTTTTCATCGGGAATGTTCTAGAAGGTTCCGGAATGTCCGGCACTCCATAGGGGAAGGGTACATGAATGTGTTATATCAAGTTGGTATGATTGCATCATGTACTAAGTGTCATCTCTGAACAAAATGGAGGGTTTAATCAAATCCTTGTTAAAAAAGTCAAACGCCAATTTGAAAGTCAAACGACTAATTTTGGGAAGTGGAGAGGGAGGTGGAAACCGAGTTGGGGAGGAGTCCCTCCTCCACCGCCGGCCCACTTGGGATCCGAGTTGGGGAGGGATTCCCCTTCCCTTGGCCAGCGCCTCCCTCCTATAAGAGGAGGGGCAAGGCTCCCCTCCTAGGACACAAGATCTCCACCCAAAACCCTAGCCCCGGCGCCGCCACCTCCTGTTGCCGCCGCCTAGCTAAACCCTAGTCGCCGGCTTGCCCCCTCCTTGGTGTGTCTAAACCCTAGATCACCGAGGGCTCTCTCATAGTCCACCATACTCGCTCCGGCTTAAGGCGAAGCCCTGCGAGATCTCCCCTCTACTTCCGGTACCACGCCGTCGTGCTGCCGGAATCTCGAGGAGAGTGCTACAACCTCCGCTGCCTGCTGGAACAAGGGAGAGGAAGGTCTTCATCGAGTACCGAATGTGTGATCGACTGCGGAAGCGCTGCCAGAACGCAGCGCCAGAAGGATCGTCTACGCGATCTTGAGATCGGCAAGTGTACGACTACATCACCCACGAGAATCTGCTCTCATTAACCGGTTTGGAATCTTCGAGGGTGCGTTCCTCTATCGACTCGTTGCTACAATCTAGTAGATAGATCTTGGCTTGTTTGTGTGCATGCGGTAGAAAATTTTTGTTTTCCATGCTACGAACCCCTACAGGATCATTCTATTGAAATGTTTTGGATATATGTTTCCTAACACCTGATGATTTTGTTGATGAAAATATTGAGGCATGAGCGTTATCCCTTTATAAAACTGATGGTTGTCTGGATGTGATACCATTCCAATTTTATCGTACAACCACAATACCCGAAGATTGGGTAGGGCTTGACTGTAAACTTATGTACCTTAGTATTAGTTCCCTCACGGCCAAGGTCTGAGCTGAGGCTACCTTGTGAAGATTGTCCACCTGTGCAGTACCCAAGATTATAGTTGGTCATGGTTGGGAGGCCAAACTCACAGGAGAGGTGCTTATACTGGGGCGTGTAATTGAAAGGTTAGGATTGATTATCCGCATACTGAGTATGGTGAATTCAGGATTTGTTCCTGACGGATGTATCGAATGTTGTGGTGAAAGTGTACAATATCTGCAGAGTGTCAAACTATTTGAATATCCGTGTCCTCGGTTATGGACAGTTGGAGTGGCCATACTGTTCCCCCGTCATACTTTTCAAAATGATTTGTGAAAGGAAGTGAGACTTTGACTTGACCATAACAGGGTTGTGGCATGAGATACAAGTTCCCACTTAGGTGTGATAAAACTTCAACTAGCATTCGTTGCTTCTAAACTTAGTAGAGACAAATCTGGCTTTTGCAAAATAACCCTAGAGCCTAGTGCCCTATTACCAAAAACCCCTTTCACTTGTTAGTATTAGTTTGCGAGTACTTAAAGAGTACTCATGGCTTTGTTCCTGGCTATTACCGTGGCCATACTATGAAGAGGAGTACCTGGAGGATGGACCCCAGGAAGGTTACGACAACTAGGATCATCTCCCATCGTCAGCATTGCCTATGACCCCGAAGATGGAGCTTCGCCTACGCTACCGTTATTATTACGTATTCCGTTGCTTGAAGTTGTATTAAGAACTGGATCATGAGATCCCTATTTGTGTAAGACCTTATGTATGGTTTGTAATGGATGATGTACTGTGGTATCCAATTCTGTTATGTCTCGCAAAAATGGTAATCCTGGGATTGCGATGTATGGAATAACAGGCATCTGGGATTAAAAATCCGGGTGTTGACACCTAGCGCCACAAATCAGTGGTGCATCTGTGCTCGCACACATGTCCGAGCCACCAAGCAACCTCTGTCTCCTCGATCCAGCGATGCAGCGGAAGAAACAACTCTTTCTTGCCGAAAAGCCACTGGGAACATGTATCTCGCTAGTCTGAGACCATGAGGGATAAAAACTAGAGGGGGAGAGATATCCTTCACGAGGAGGTGTGAGTGAGAGAGAGGTGGAGGGGCTCCTTTTATAGGAGGAGGGGGCACCCCAAGGGGTATGGACGGACGGCATGGTGGCTGCCTCACCCCTTCCTCCATTATGTGGGTGGAACTCCCACTCAAAAATTAGCCCCTTCATTTCTCCACTCAAAATCCCACTCAAAATCCCATTAAATTTTCATCAAATTTAATGCAATCTCTCTTTAAATAGAACTCCTTTTATTTATTAAGAATTTTGTCAATTACTTTAATGGATAAACATTCACATGTAACTCCTTGATAGTATTTCATTTCACATGCAGAAACACTTTCAGCAATTTCACCTGAAATAGTTCCGGTGTCTAGTTAAATAAATTCCTGCGCTTTGTAAATCTTTTCGACATGAAACTATTTGTTCCAAATAGTGTCGGTGTCTCTTAAGTGTGTCACCCTACAGTTCGTGAATAATGCGGACATGATCGAGACCCCTCTCGGCTCAATAATCAGAAGCGAGACCTGGAGATCCATACCGACTCTCAGACATTCAACGATGACTTTCTTGTGATCGTGAGAACCTTTTACGCTAGAATCTTAATCCCTTTGTCTCACGATATATTACATGTCCAAGATTAGATCATCGGTATCTTCATACCTAGTTTGATCTCGTTACTGACATGTACTCTTTTCTCGTTCCTGTGATACAATATTCTAGTGATCAAATCACTTGCTTGCAAGCTAACCAATGTGATATCACCAAGAAGGCCCAGAGTATATCTCTCTATCATTGGGATGGACAAATTCCACTCCTGATCCATGAGCCTCAACATAACATGTTCGTAGAACTGAACCCATCTTTATAGTCATCCTGTTATGGTGTGATGTCTGATGTTATCAAGATACTCTTCCGGTGTTAGTGATTGACATGATCTCATGGTCTAAGGACTAAGATTACTTCGTAAGATGTTATAGCAATATAAACACAATGACCTTGATCGTAATGCTATACTTCGGATGAATGTTCATCACATCATTCCAACAATGTTGTGACCTCATTATTAACAACATCCAGTGTCCATGATCAGGAAACTTTGATCATCTTGTTAATCAACGAGCTAGTTTATAAGAGAAGCATAACTAGGAACTTTCCTTTTGTTTATTAAACACACATGTATTAATGTTTCTGTATTATTACAATTATAGCATGCAAAATAAACATTTATCATAAATAAAGAATACGATAATAACCACTTTATTATTGCCTCTCGGGCATATTCCCTTCAGGTGGAGCCCAAGGAGACCTAGGAGTGCACACACGTGGAAATGCAAGAGATACCACTTCCCTTCAGGAACATGTGCTACACCACTCACTCTCCGTTGTCACTCTGTTCCATTCTCTCCCTTTCAATCTCAAATCTCTTCTTTGTCTACGGTTCCTCTATCGCTAGCACAACCTCAGCATCCCCGCAATCTTTGTGGGCAGGAAGATCCATACGACAACCTCTGCTAGGGCCATCTAGATGCACTACATCACCTCGTTTCTTTCGTCGGAGGAAGTGCTGCATTAAGTTATCAATGATGGTAAGCCATACCCGTAACCTTACTAAGCATATGTCACCATAAATCTACATCTAGAAAGTTAATTAGGGGTTCTTGATGAAATGTAGCATAGATATGTAACTCAGTCGATTGTCTTAGGGTTTGATTTGTAGTGTATTGCAATGAATGTGGTTGTATTTCTTGGTTAGCTATTTTCTAGGCCTGGAAAAGTGTAGATCTTTCTATGTGTTGTTTGATTTCATTTGACTTAACTGCATGCATCTCATGTCAATTTAGTCAATCGGCTGCCTATTTGGGGAAATTTACTATTTTATAGTTAGATGATTCAATAACCGATGATTATTTTTCTTGTTGTACGCGTGTGTACCCGCCCGTGCGCGTGCATATGAATGCGTGTGTGCATGCACGTTGGTTTCATCAAACCATCACTACTGTAAAAACTATCTTCGGTTCGACGTGAACAAGGCCAGCAGTACCGGCATAGCACAGCCCGCAACTAGTGGGAGCACTAGTCCCGGTCCGTGAGGCCTCTAATGGCTAGAAACGGTCGTAGTCACTAGTCCCGGGCCGGACCAGGTCATTAGTCCCGGTCCGTAATACGGCCCGGGACTAATAACCTAGAGCAGGCCAGCTGGTCTTTTCGTGGACTATTAGTCCCGGTTCGTATCACGGCTCGGGACTAGTTGTCCACCACTATATATTCTACTTCCTGTACTGCTGCCCTAAAGCATATGGTGGCCATTTTTCTAAAAGAAGCAAGAGAGTTCATGCCTTTTTTTCTCAAGATTTGTCAAGATTTAGTTTGCAACACCTAAATCCAAAGCTTTAAAAGGTTAGAACTTCATTCTTTCATCTCTTATTACTACTTTAGCTCTATAATGCTCTAGAAGTATAGAGATATGGATAAAATGCATGCATGCTCTAGAAGTAGCTAGAAGGATTTTGATATATATGTGTAACAAATTTTGATTAGGCACATAGTTACTGAAAATTTAAATGTGTAATTTTAGAGTTTCAGAGCTTAGAATGGAATGAAGTTTTCACTGATAGAAGAATAATAAAAAAATCCACATTTATCATGTTGATTGTTTTCTCCAATTCACAAATTGGTGCATGTAAATTTTTCAAAATTCAAAATTAATGCTCTAGAAGCTCTCAATATAACTTGTAATAATTTTATCATGTTGTATAATGGTTTTTGATATACTTTTACTATAATGCAGATGGTCCGGGAATGGATGTACAGATCTTGACCGATGCTCGCGAGTTCATTAATGGCGCATGAATTCATCTGTGTTCTTGATGCAAACAAGCGCAATGGTTTTGTATTTTGTCCATGTAATGGATGTAGGAATCAGAAGGATTACTCTGACTCAAAAACCCTTCACAGCCACCTGTTGAAGTCCGGCTTCATGCCCAGTTATAATTGTTGGACCAAGCACAGAGAGAGAGGGGTTATAATGGAAGACAATGAAGAAGAGGAGGAGGATGACAACTATCATGGTTTCCCTGAGTACGGAGATACTTCCATGGGGGATGCTGAAGGGGAGGATGAAGAAGAGACACATGATGAACCCGCTGATGATCTTGGTCGGACCATTGCCGATGCACAAAAAGATTGTGAAACTGAAAAGGATAGGGAGAAGTTGAATCACATGTTAGAGGATCACAAAAAGTTGTTGTATCCAAATTGCGAAAATGGTCTGAAAAAGCTGGGCAGCACACTGGAATTGCTGCGATGGAAGGCCGAGTGTGCTATACCTGAATCCTCATTTGAAAAGTTACCGAAAATGATGAAGAATATTCTTCCAAAAGATAACGTATTGTCCCCCAGTACGTACGAAGCAAAAAAGGTTGTCTGGCCTCTAGGTTTAGAGGTTCAGAAGATACATGCATGCCCTAATGACTGCATCCTCTACCACTGTGAGGAGTATGAGAACTTGGATGCATGCCCGGTATGCACTTCACTTCGTTATAAGATTAGACGAGATGACCCTGGTGACGTTGAGGGCGAGCCCCCCCGGAAGAGGGTTCCTGCCAAGGTGATGTGGTATGCTCCTATAATACCACGGTTGAAACGCTTATTCAGAAACAAATATCACGCCAAGTTGTTGCGATGGCATTAAGAGGAACGTAAGTCAGACGGGATGTTGAGACACCCCGCTGATGGGTCGTAATGGAGAAAAATTGATAGAAAGTACCCGGACTTTGCAGATGATGCAAGGAGTTTAAGGTTTGGTCTAAGTACATATGGCATGAATCCCTTTGGGGAGCAGAGCTCCAGTCACAGCACCTGGCCCGTGACTCTATGCATCTATAACCTTCCTTCTTGGTTGTGCATGAAGCGGAAGTTCATTATGATGCCAGTGTTGATCCAAGGTCCGAAGCAACCCGGCAACGACATTGATGTGTACCTAAGGCCATTAGTGGAAGAACTTTTACAGTTGTGGCACGAACCCGGGATACGCGTGTGGGATGAGCACAAGTCGGAAGAATTTAACCTCCGAGCATTGCTTTTCGTAAAAATCAATGATTGGCTTGCTCTTAGTAACCTTTCAGGACAGTCAAACAAGGGATACAATGCATGCACACACTGTTTAGATGAGACTGAAAGTATATATTTGGAACATTGTAAGAAGAATGTATACCATGAGCATCATCGATTTCTTTTGGCCAAGCATCCCTTAAGAAAGAAAGGACAGCATTTAAACGGTCTGGCATGTCACCAAACGAAGCCTAAGGAGCGTACTGGTGCTGATATATTTGATATGGTCAAAGATTTGGATCAAATGGTAACCTTTGGAAAGGGTCCTGGAGGAAAATTTGTTCCGAAGGATGCTGAAGGACACGCACCCATGTGGAAGAAGAAATCTATATTTTGGGAGCTACCATATTGGAAGTTCTTAGAGGTCTGCTCTGCAATCGATGTGATGCGTGTGACGAAGAATCTTTGCATGAACCTGCTAGGCTTCTTAGGCGTGTATGGGAAGACAAAAGATACACCGAAAGCACGAAAGGACCATCAACGTATGAAAGACCTAGATGGCCTGCATCCAGAATGGTTTCAAGGTCATACCAGCTACGCTCTTACCAAACAAGAGAAGGAAATATTTTTTGAATGCCTAAGCAGTATTAAGGTCCCGTCTGGCTTCTCGTCGAATATAAAGGGAATAATAAATATGCCAGAATAAAAGTTCCAAAACCTAAAGTCTCATGACTGCCACGTGATTATGACGCAAATGCTTTCGATTGCATTGAGGGGGCTTCTACCAGATAATGTTCGAGTACCCATTGTGAAGCTATGTGCATTTCTCAATGCAATCTCTCAGAAGATAATCAATCCTGAAGATCTACCGTGGTTACAGAATGATGTGGTCCAATGTCTTGTCAGTTTTGAGTTGTTGTTCCCACCATCCTTCTTCAATATTATGACGCACCTGTTGGTTCACCTAGTCGAAGAGATTTCCATTCTCGGTACTGTATTTCTACACAATATATTTCCCTTTGATAGGTTCATGGGAATCTTAAATAAATATGTCCATAACCGTGCTAGGCCAGAAGGAAGCATCTCCAAGGGCTATGGAACAGAGGAGGTCATTGAATTTTGTGTTGACTTCGTTCCTGACCTTAAGCCGATTGGTCTTACTCAATCGCGGTATGAGGGGAGACTGAGTGGAAAGGGTACTCTAGGAAGGAAATCAATAATATGTAGGCATGGACATTCTTACACCGAAGCACATTACACCGTCCTACATAATTCTATCTTGGTAGCCCCATATATCGAGGAACACAAGAAAATCTTACGCTCCAACAACCCTAGAAAGCATGACTCTTGGATTAGAGATAAACACATGAAGAGTTTCTGCGGTTGGTTGCAACATCTCATCAAAAGAACACTCTTGGAGATCAGCTATACTTGTTGTCTAGGTCACCATCTTCGACTATATCGACTTTCCAAGGGTACGAGATAAATGGGTATACATTTTACATGATAGCCCAAGATAAAAAGAGCACCAACCAAAACAGTGGTGTCCGCTTTGATCCAACAGACAACAATGGGTCAAAGACCACATATTATGGTTACATAGAGGAGATATGGGAACTTGACTATGGACCTACTTTTAAGGTCCCCTTGTTTCGGCGCAAATGGGTCAAGCTGACAGGAGGAGGGGTTAAGGTAGACAAGAAATATGAAATGACATCGTGGTATCTCAACAATCTTGGGTACTTAGACGAACCATTCGTCCTATCCAATGATGTGTCTCAGGTTTTCTATGTGAAGGACATGTCTACCAAACCTAGAAAAAGAAAAAAATAAGAAAAAGAATACATCAGACGATGAGACAAAGCGCCACATAGTTCTTTCAGGAAAAAGAAACATCGTGGGAGTGGAGGACAAGACAGACATGTCAGAAGATTGTGATAAATTTCATGAAATTCCGCCCTTCGCGGTGAAGGATGACCCAACCATCATGTTAATGAATGAAGATTCTCCATGGATACGACGGGATCAGAAAGGAACACACGCGAAGAAATGATATGTAATAATTGTAACATTTTATGAGTGAAGATGCTCCATGTGTCCATTTTTATAGTGTTGTCTGCAAACAATCTTGAGTGTGTTAGTCCTGCTTGTACTGCAGGACTAAAGGAGGGCCTTTAGTCCCGATTCATACTTCCCATTAAGATCTGATCTCCAAACGCGTGAGGTCACATATTAGGGAGTGCCTCTATGACAGTTTCTTGGAGATGCCGGAGGACTGGGCTCATGGCATCTCCCGAACTGGCCGTAGTGGTGTCCTCGCTCAAAACCATCTTGTAGATTGTAACTTCTCTAACTAGATCAATACGCCTGAGCTAACTAATTTCACATATTAGGATCGCCTCTATGACAGTTTCTTGGAGATGCGGAGGACTGGCTCCGGCATCTCCCCGAATCGGGTAGTGGTGTCCTCGCTCGAAAACCATCTTGGAGATGCCTCAAACTGGCTGGAGGACTGGACTCACAAGGATGCCTATTTATAGTACAAGCAGCTCGGCATAATGTCTACACTCACGACATAATGTCGACACTCACCCCTATTATTAGTGCTGACTCATGTTTTGTCCCGGTTGGTGTCTCCAACCGGGACTAAAGGTTCAAATTTAGTCCCGGTTGGTGACACCATCCGGGACAAGGTACAAGCCGCACGACATAATGTCAACACTCACCCCTATTATTAGTGTTGCCTGACCTAGTCTGCCGCAATACCTTCAGTCGCGGTTGGTTTCTCCAACCGGGACTAAAGATGAACCCTCTCTTTATACGCATTTCCCTCTATTTATTAGGTAACACTCAAGAAATTTATTAATATTAAAAACCGGGACTAACTGGGACTAGCTAACACTCAGGACTAAAGCCGCCCCCTTTAGTCATAATCATGCCTAGTCCTATAGTACGCAGCTTCAGGGTCTTCTTTGTCATCATCATCATCGGCATCGTCACCTACCACTCTGGGGATCCTCAGCCCATCCATGGCATATACCAGGGGCCATTCCAGCCTCGGATTCACGGCGGACGGGGGAGGGGTCTTCTGGAAGACGATGCCGCTACCGCCGGGACGGTGTGGGGGCATTTTTGTGGCTCTGTGGCGGGTGGATTCGTGGGCACCGCAAGAGAGGATGGTCTCCCCCGGCGATGTAGTGCATCACTCCGATGATAGTACGGTTCGCCCACCGCTGACGACGGCCGGCTTCGTTGTGGTTCACCGGGGCGGGCCATGATTTTCCAAAGTTTTTATATTTGATTTGAATTAAAAAAAGAAAATTTACAAATTAAATAATTTATAAATGATGCAAACAGATAAATGGATATTATATTCAGATTCTTTATATTTTTCTGATAATAATAGACAT
Organism: Avena longiglumis; assembly: GCA_030063025.1. Classification (NCBI taxonomy): domain Eukaryota; kingdom Viridiplantae; phylum Streptophyta; class Magnoliopsida; order Poales; family Poaceae; genus Avena; species Avena longiglumis. Next base: position 339,756,853 of record CP125978.1, on the reverse strand, counting down.
ATTATTTGTTTTCTTTGGATTATTACAATAAAAGATATGATTTTCCAAAGTTTTATATTTGTTTTGAATTAAAAAAAGAAAAATTACAAATTAAATAATTTATAAATGATGCAAATAGATAAATGGATATTATATTAAGATTCTTTATATTTTTATGATAATAATAGACATATTATTTGTTTTATTTGGATTATTACAATAAAAGATATGATTTTCCAAAGTTTTTATATTTGATTTGAATTAAAAAAAAGAAAATTTACAAATGAAATAATTTATAAATGGTGCAAACAGATAAATGGATATTATATTAAGATTCTTTATATTTTCTGATAATAATAGACATATTATTTGTTTTATTTGGATTATTACAATAAAAGATATGATTTTCCAAAGTTTTATATTTGTTTTGAATTAAAAAAAGAAAATTTACAAAAAAACAATTAGTCGCGGGTCGTGGCCGGACCCGGGACTAAAGGGTGCCTGCGCGCGCGAAAACGAACCGGCCAAAAAACCCTTTAGTCCCGGGTCGTGGCTTAATCCGCGACTAAAGAGGGGTCTTTAGTCGCGGGTTAATTCATGGCCCGGGACTAAAGACTCTTTAGTCCTGTCCCGTGGCTTAGCCCGGGACTAAAGGGTTGACCCTTTATATACGCGCGCTCGCCCCTGGCACGCTGAGCCAGCACTTAGGAAGATTTGACGACGAAGACGAAGACGAGGCGCCATCGACGCAGAGAATAGGGGAGGTGCTGCCCGTCGGCCGATTCCCCGCCCGCCGCCTCGTCTCGCCTCCGTATCAGATCTGCTGTGACGCGCCGCTCCGAGCCTCCGCCACCGCCATACGTGTCGCCAAGACGCCGCCGTGCCTCGCCGCCGCCTCGCCGTGTCACAGCCGTCTTCCTTCCACGCCCACCTCATGGGAGGTGGTTATTTAATTATATAGTTAGGTTTTTGTATATAATTAGTCTAGCATTAATTAGTAGTATATTTAGGTTTCTGTAGTAATATTTATTATTATTATTAGTAGTAATATTTAGGTTTTGTATAAATGTTAGGAAATGTTAGTATTTATATTATTATTATATTATTAGGAAATATTAGTACTTTTTATAGTTTTTTTATAGTTTCTTGTTATATTTTTTTCTATAGTTTTTTATAGTTTTTAGGATTAGTTATTGTTTTAGTTATTAGGATTAGTATTAGGATTATTATAATTAGGTTTATTAGGGTTTTTTCTATAGTTTTTTTATATTAGGGTTTTTTGTTTTAGTATTAGGATTATTGTTTTAATTAAAATATTAGAATTAGAATTAGGATTATTGTTTTAGTTATATTTTGTTTTATTTATTAGGATTATATTGTTTTATTAGGGTTATTTTTTTGTTTTAGTTATTATGATTATTGTTTTAGCACAAATAATATTAGGATTATATTGTTTTAGTTATTAGGATTATTGTTTTTTCTAACATGTTTAACTCTCTTTTTGTTATAGATAATTAAGTCATGGATCCATCCGAAGATCCTGGTCGCATCGGTGAAGGTTTTCTTCAGGGCATGATAAGAGGTGAAATTCCTCTTAATATTACTACCGGCGAAGATATTTTGCTCGAGGAAGAGATATCCTCATATCTGAGTCCATCCAGTGATGGACTAGAGGAAAACCTAATGTACCAAAGGGAAGAACAGATGGACGAAGGGCAAACAAATAACAACAATAATGATGGCCCCTCGACAGGATCTGGCGAGGTACATATATATATAAAGTCTCGTGTTACCTCTATTCATTAACTGATCTAGATATATATTAATCACTCTCTCTTCTTATTTTAGCCCACCGGATCGAAGCAATCGACAGCTCGAACGAAACGAGGGCCGAACAAAAAGTTGTATGGTAATCAAAGATTCACCATCAAAGAAATAGATGATGATGGTGAACCGATTGCTCCAGAGAAGCACCAGAGGATGTTTATAAATCAATGCGGGGTGCTTGTTAGGGACAACCTGCCGATCACCATCCAAGAATTGAATAAGTCAAAGAAACCCGGTGAAGAATCCAACAGCTATGTCACCGATGATGCCAAAGATGACCTTTGGCAGAAGCTCATAGCGCATTCCATACTACCTCCAGAGTATGAGGAATTTGAGGTAGATGGTATTACCCTAAGGCCGGGTGGGCTTGAAAATAGAGCGAAAGTAAAGGAGTGGGCACTGAGCAAGATGGCTGAACTATACCGGAACCACAAGAAAAGTTTATACGCGAAATATGTCGCGAAAAATAAAACTCCAGACTTCAAAGTATTAAACGAGAAGTTGAGAGAACAGAGGCCCGATTTTGTATAGTACAAGCAATCTGATAAAGCAAAGGCAAAGTCGGAAAAGAACGCGTTAAATGCTGCCAACAAGAAATACCATCATAAAATGGGGACAGGTGGCTACAAGAGTGCCGTCCCTAAGTGGGAAACTATGGAGAAGAACATGAGGGCTAGAGGCGTCACTCACCGGCATGTATGGATGGCCCGAGAGGTCAAAGCACTGGTGGTACGGGCACGGGGGATCCTTGGACCCAGAAATAGGGAAGACATTATTTCATGATAAAATTCTAAAACCCGCCCAAGACCTTATTAAAGCAATGAACGATGCTCAATTGGGATTGTTCCGTCCCGAGAGAGAGAACGACGAGCTGACACGCGCCCTAGGGAATCCTGAAAAGGGAGGACGAAAACGAGGCAAAGGCGCTTGTCTCGTGGAAGAAAGGGTTTCCTTACGATGCCGCCATTCTGAAGCCGTCAGAGAAAGAAGGACCGGGAGGCAGACCGGATCTCCAGGGTAGAGCAGGACCTAGCTGATCTGAAGAACCTCATGCATGAAATTAGCCAAAGGCCGCCGTCGTCAACTCACCCGCGGTCTGATGATCCTGCATTGGATCTTAGCCAGCGGAGAAGCAGCGTGGCTTCCACGGAGGTCCGAGCTGATGATCAAGCACTGCTGGATGATGCACCGTCTCCTCACTACCCCGTGGATTATGTCAGAGAGATGGCACAATGTGAGTTACATCAGCAAATGAACAACATGTCCTTCAAGGTGGCGTTCGACACTGCTTTACCTTGTCTACCTGGAGCACTCCCCCATTCACTTCTGATTCCACCAGGCTATGCTCGTGTCACAGTGGATGACATAGTGGAGGATTTTGCGGACCTAGAGATTGAAATCTCTACGCCTGAAGGCCTTACGAAACTAGGAGATGTCAAGCGCAACATCATTCTATGGAATAAGAAGTACATCAAGTTTCCAGGCTCGGCGCCAACGCCACCGACTCCGAGGAATCCAAGTCCACCCCGCATCGAATATCGGCAACCTCCAAGTCCACCCCAACCCGATTATCGCCAACCTCCAAGTCCACCCCGCCCCGCTGACGATCGCCGCAGCAGGAGTACATCAACTCGATCTCTGCCTTCGCGCGATACTCGATCTCCGCCTCCGCCTCCGCGCAATACTACTACCTCGTCGAAGAAACGGAAGTTCGACGGTCCCCCGCGCCCCACATCAAAGAAAATTCAAACACCGAAGATAGTCGACATCTCGCCGGCTCTTCCAAAGAGACCTTATGAAAAGACCGATGAGGAAACTAACGCGGATGTGGCTGCCCAAGTTAAGGCGCATTTTGCACCCAAAAAGTCTGAGCCAAAGCCGGTATATAATGAAAAAAACAAAAAGTGGGCTAAGTCCTTTCTTGAGCAACCATCCCAGATATCGATGAATCTGGAATCAGACTATGACCGGGAGATTATTAAGCAAGCACAAAAGAAAAAAATCACAAGTGCAAAAAGCGGGAAGCAAGTTGCCCAGCTCGGAGCACAGAAGAATCAATCGGTCGCCTCGCTCAAAGTCATTTCAGACCTCGACAAGGCCTTCAAAGCTGAAATGGATATGGACATGCAAATAATGGACCCTAGATCCTGTATTAATGCTGCACTTATGGGAATCACTGTATCGTAGGCCAAAGCACTTGCTAACGAAGAAAATATGTCTCTTGGTCAATATTTAGGCTATGAAGATACGCCAGTGGGTCAGATAGTACGGCGGTATGTCCAAGGGGATCCTCTAGTCAGTAATGAGGAGCTTGCGCGTCTATCCACACATATGCGAAATCTGCACGAATGGTACATGTCGCAAGCAGAAAAAAAGCATCAGAAAGATTGGTTTCCGGTGGACGTTAGAAAGGAGCATCACTTCAAACCATACTCGATATAGGTTCAAATGACTGAACTGTTTCAGTTATACAACTAGCACGCCCTCGACAAATCTATCATTGGTTGCTACTGTCTGTAAGTTATTTATTTCTATAATTAAGTTTGTAGCTCAGCTCGTTCACTGCATTTAATATATTATCATAACTATATATCCTTTTGTATGATGATATTATATTCTGCAGAATGAAGATGCTTGAATGCAAAAGAGCTAGAAGATACGACGTTGGGTTCATTGACCCATATATCATTAATGAATATACGTTAAAGAATCACCCCAAGGACGTGGAGGAAGACCTGTGCAGGTTCTTAACCGAGCATAATTTTGTTAAGAAAATACTATTTCCTTACAACTTCAAGTGAGTGTTCATATCTTGTACACATTTTATTTTTGCTTACCGGATGATCTATGCATGTATGCTTATGTAAATGTCCGCAGATTCCACTAGATCTTGCTAAACATTCAAGTTGACAACTCCCTAGTTGAAGTCCACGACTCATTAAGTTGGGACCAAGAGCAGTGGAGCGACATGAAAGCAATGCTCCATAAGTAATTTCAATCATTATCACATTATATCGTCCTCTTTCATTTATTTCCTGATATCAAGTAAATAATAACTCCTTTGTTCATTTTCTTTGCCGAGCAGGTGTTGGACACGGTTCAGACAGAAAATACCAGGTCCATTCAAAGAGGAGTTAACTTATAAAATGGTGAAGAGTTTACAGCAGCCACCGGGAACTCATTTATGTGGATACTACGTCTACGAGTACATCCGCGAGTTTACCAGTGAGCGGAAAGTTGACTCACATTATATTTATGATTTGCGGGAGAAACTAGAGCCAGACCAGCGCATAAGAGCAATTCAAGAGGAGGTGGCAGGATTTATGATGAAGGAAGTCCTTTATGTACATGGAGAGCATTATGTGGATGACGTGGAACTCGATTTGCCTTAGTCATCTTCATGTTGATGATATGATATATATATTCATCAATGACCATGTAATTTCAAAACATTTCTTCCTTTTGATATGATTGATTATATGTATACTTGCAAGGGATCAATTAATTATATAAATGCATCGACGTGTAGTGTGTATGTAGTAGCGTATAATATGTATACTGAAATATATGTTTGAATTATAGTGAAACACAAAATGAAAAAGGAACGAAATGGCACAAAAAGGAAGTACATAATCTCTGCCGCGGCAGGAAACCTTTTAGACCCGGGTGGTGTTACAGCCCGGGACTAGAGGGTTTCCGTCCCCCGCGGCGCTAAAACAGCCATGTGGCTATTATCAGTCGCGGGCCGTAGCGAGCCGGGACAAGAGGGGGACCTCTAGTCCCGTTTTTGCAGTCCCGGGCCCAAAACCGGGACTAGAGCCAGTTGCAGCCCAGGACTGGAGGCCATTTTTCCACCGGTGCATGCCAATTACATGTGATCTTTCCACACACATTTCCTATGTGAGGTACTAGCACTGTATTATCTGACAATTGTTTTCCGCCACTGCCAATTATTAATTTATGGCACAATCATATTTCTAGGGAAACCATTTAGTACCTTATACTATGTACACATAAATTACTTAGGTGTAATATATGGTAGTAAGGGTCCATCTCTATAGTGGTGTGTGCTTATTAATATGTGGCTCACTGTTTATTCTTTACTATTTTTGTCAACCAATGATTAAAATATAGAAAAAATTAGTTCAAGGGATAAACCTATAGTACCACAGGATATGTACAATCACACTTCTTTTGAATTTTTCATGGGTCCGTAGAATCATCTCCTAAATGATGTGTGTTTTAGTTACCATGAGGCGGTTTTTATCAATGTTCATTCTTTTGGCACTGCCTAGTTGTTCGTTATTGTTCTTCACTTTTTGCCATTGCCAGTAATTAAACTATCTGACACTATGTTCAAGGGTTAGTCTATAGTACCTTGTGTGCTTGGTATAAGGGCATGAATTCTTCATTGTCCATGGTAATTTAGATCTAACTCTTATAGGTACATTATGTGTTCTTGAACATGAGGTTGTCTTTGTTTAATGTAATGGATTTATAGTCAAATTCTTTTGATTTTTGTAGTCTTTGAATTTGCATCATGGGATCCCTACCAAGGTTGCTATAGAGGGAAAATGCATCAAGAGGCCGAGACTTAGGGATGATTCCCATGTGAGATGCCTTCTGACCATATTTGGTGGTCAATCACCATCAATACCAACCATGGCTGCAATTGTTAGATTTTGCTAAAGGATTTTAATGAGAAATCGTCGTATCATGGATCAAGTCTAGCAAAGTTTTGTCATTGCTCAGCACCTTTAAGATGGTGAAGCCAGATGCGTTATGGTAGTTGTCTTCGTCTACTCTTGCTCTATGATAATTTAGAAGTTCGAAAAGCTCCAAGCTGCCCTGGCCAAAATTGCTGGGAATGAATATGATTAGATGATTGTTGAACCCATTTTTTGGCCAAATATTGTTTAGACTAGGAATCTAGAAAATGTAAGTAGGCATATGAAATCTGACTAATAGCTAGTGATTTGGTGAAAGTGGTATATGAAGCACATTTCATGGAGAATGAGTTAATGAGAAAGAAGCCTTTTGAAGTTTCTCTGGGAAGGAAGCCAAAAGAACACATGACTTAGATGCGAGGGGGAAGGAATAAGTAGGAACAATCCTAAAATAGCATCAAAGTTCAAAAACCGGGTGTAAACCAACTTATGCCCAGGAGAACATGATGTCGGTAGAAGTAGCACGGATACGATGTAGAAACTACTATAGCATAAAAGGAAAGAAACTCCACAAGGGTTGACTCGCATACAAAAATACCCCTGTCCGACACTTTTTTGAGAGGCGCAAGCAAAAAAGTACCTACAAAAGTTGGTTACACGGCGGGTGAGCATTGACAGCATCATTTTTTTATGGCAGTCACATATACGTTGTGGACGACGCGGCACAAACACATAAGTATGCCCTAGTAAGTGGCCAGATGAACTAGCGCTTAATAATGACGCGGAAGGTGAGGAGTACTGAATTTTCTGTGGGGTGGATTTGACTTGACACACCACATATCACTGACTAGTGAGGCCCACCACATCCCATCCTTTCGTTGTAAATAGCGCAACCGCACTCCGCGGTAATTCATCTCCCGAACCTCCCTTGGTAGCCTAGGGAGCGACAGCGGCATTGCTTGTGGAGCCCTTCCGACAATGACATAGATACGATTGGCTCTCGGATCGGCGGAGGACTTTTAAGTTATTCGTTATCTATAGATCAATATCGTGTTTTTGCTCCGCATTTTGATTCTTGGATCTCACGAACTTCAGTTTGGGGTTTTCTCAGCGTGAAGTAGTGCCAAAAGTGTTTCGAGGATCATAGATTCGACGGTGTCATGATAAAAAATGGTTTCATATTAAAATACTTATGCAACAGTGCTCCCCGCATACACATCACTTTCGGAGACAAGCACACTGACCGTAGATTCCTTGGCTGCAACTATGCAAAACCGAAGTGCCGCTTTCTTTTTTGGTATGATAAAGAAGAGCATTAAGAAGTATTGCAACATGCATTGGAGAAACTAATCGAGGAAGGAACACATGATCGATCGCCAGAATTTGGTGCTTTGGACGATGTAGAGAAAGAAGTGTACATGCAGCATGCAAAAATTATAGCGAAGGAAGAGATCAGTGAATTCATGTCTGTGATTCATACTGTGTGCGATGTAGTTCGTGATGGCCCGGGGCCGGTAAGGGTATCACTAGATGACATGGGAGTCATCTTGATTTAATGTTGGTTTTAGTATTGTCTAAACTGTTTAAGAAGTACTTATGTTTAACTATGCACTTTATAGTATATCTTTTTTCTTCTTATTTGCATATTAAGTACATATGTGCATGTTATTCTTGTGGTTTTAAAATATTAGTTCACAAAATGGTGAAGTGACCCAGTGGGCAACTATTCAAACCTTATCCCCACAAAATTCTCCACTCACTTAGAGCTTGATGGCGTCGAACCCTAAATCAAAGTCGCGCACCTTTGGCGCCAGATCCATCCTCGTGCATCTACTCCTTTTCTTAGCACCGCTACTCTCGACAAGACCATTCCCCTCTTCAATGCGGCGACACCCCCTATTACCCTTCTGGTCTTCCTCTCCGCCGTGCATCCCTCCATCGATCGTGCATTCCTTCTCCCCGGTATCTCCCCATCTTAAGGACATCTCACCAGTCTAGATATCCTCTCTACTCCTCTCTACATTTACAATCTAGTGTTTTTAGGCAGTGGCATGGCAAATCCTAAGAGCTTCACTCAGAGCGAAACAATATTAGGCAAACTGCCAGTCAATGTAGTCACTCAGATTCTCCTCGGAATTCTTTCACATCCTCATAGTTTTGGATGGGACTGGTCAAAAGCAACGGATTTCGACAGCTAACCCTGTCACACAATGGTGGAACCCCTTTGCTAGGATTTTTCTACCAAAACAGTGACAATGCTTGATTTTTAATCACTGAGAATCATCTTGACCCAACCATCTTGACACTGATTGTGATGGCGGGGTATATGGAACTGTTAGACTGTATATATTTTATTCACGTAGGACCTAACTGTAACTTGTACCAACCCCTAATTGGCCTGAGAGCCTATATAAACACAGGAACCCCACGTCCTTTTCCGTGTGAGGCTTCCCCCCAATACCGGTTTACATGATATCAGCCTAAACCCTAGCTACACCCAATCCACTCCTAAGGCGCCGCCAAGGGTCAAACCCTAGCCGTCGCCACACACCTTCCGCTGCCACCGATGGCCACCCACCCCGCTGCCCTCTCCTCGGCCGCCGGTGCCATCGTTCCCGCTGCCGCCAATGGCACCACGGGTGCCCTACCCCCGGGTGGTGCCCCGTGCCATGCCAACCCCGTCGTCCTCTCCTTTGACACCGGGAACTACACCTAGTGGGCAATCTACGTGCGCGCCTCTCTCGGTCATGCTAGGCTGATCAGCCACATCGACGGCACTATCACCGCCGCACCCCCCAACACCGACTGGGCCACGTCGGACTACACCGTCCTCAACGTCCTCCATGTTGCCATCGACGAGGACGTCGCCAACATGGTCCTCGCCTGCGACCAGACTACGCGCCAGCTGTTTCTCGCCGTCCTCGAGCTCTTCTCCGCCAACAAGGCCAGCAAGGCAATCTACCTCGACTTCGACTTTCGCCAGCTAGTTCAGGGCGCCTACTCCATCACCGAGTACTGTCGCCTCCAGAAGAAGATTGTCGAAGCTCTCGCCGAGAACGACGTCGCGGTCTCCGATTGCACCCTCATCCTCAACACCCTGTGTGGCCTCGGGCCTCAGTTCTCCTCCGCAGCCATCGTGATCTCCATGACGGACCCGCTACCCACCTTTCTCCGTGTTCGGAGCATGCTCCTCATGGAGGAGATGCAGCAGGCGAACACCACGGCCAGTGTTGCCTCTACTGCCCTCGTCGCTCAGTCTCGTCCTCCTACCCCTCCATGCATCGACGCGGGATGTCGCGGAGCGTCCTCCAACTCCGGCAAGTCCCGGAAGCCAAATACCAAGACGGGCGGCAAGCAGACCACTAGCGGCCCCGCTCGTCCCGACACCTCGGCGCCTAAGGGCCCCTGGATTTGCTTCTCCCTCGGTGCGGCGCAGTGGCGCGCTCCCACCTCTGGACCCAGCATCCTCGGGACGCGCCCCCAGGCCTTCAACACCACCGACACGCCCCTCTACCAGACGACGCCGTCCTCCTCCGTTGCACCAGCATGGGACAACGCCGGACTGATCGCGGCCCTGAACAACATGTACTAGCAGGGCGGCTGGGTGATGGACTCCGGTGCCATGTCCCATATGACGAACGACGAGGGTAACATACTGTTCGCAGCTTCTCTCTCTCGTCCACACGTCGTAACCGTGGGGAACGGCACGTCCGTGCCCATTTCTTCCTCCGGTTACACTTCTTTTTGGTCTCCCTTTGGTCATCTTTTTCACCTCAACCATGTGCTTCTAGTTCCTCATTTAATTTGCAACTTACTCTCCATCCACAAATTTACTAGAGATAATTTTTGCTCTGTCGAGTTTGACGCTCTTGGTTTTTCTGTGAAGGACCTGAGACTCATCGCGTGATCCTTCGCTGCAATAGTTAAGGGGATCTCTACATGTTTCATGGCACCCCTCATCGTGCGCCTCCCGCCGCCATGCTTGTCACCACCATCACCACCGCTGATCTCTGGTACCAAAGGCTTGGACACCCCGGCCGTGATGCCATGGCGGTTCTCCAGAATTTTTCCTTCATTAAGTGTAATAAAGCTAGACGCTCCTCTGTCTGTCATGCATGCCAACTTGGCAAACATGTGCGTCTACCGTTTAGTTCTTCCACATCCGTTTCTAGAGAAAAGTTTGAGTTGATCCATTGTGATTTGTGGACTTCACCAATTATTAGTAATTCTGGTTTTCGATATTACCTTGTTATTGTCGATGATTACTCTTACTTTTATTGGTCATTTCCCTTGCTTCAGAAATCTTGTGTGCCTCATACACTTGCAAAAAAATTCGCTTATGTCCGCACCCAATTCAATACCACCATACGATCTCTTCAAATGGATAATGGAACTGAGTTTCTTAACTCCACTATAGAAAAACTTCTCTCCCAACACGGGACGATCCTTCGTCTCTCGTGTCCATACATATCCCAACAAAACGGTAAGGCTGAGCGCGCAATTCGTACCATCAATGACACAATGCGCACGCTCATGTTTCACACTCATCTTCCCGAGTCCTTTTAGGCTGAAGCACTTGCCACTTCTACTTTTCTTCTCAACCGTCGGCCTAGCAAGGCCATTGGCTCGCGCATCCCTTACACCCGCCTCCATGATCGGTCTCCCCCATACGACACACTGCGCGTTTTTGGATGCCTTTGCTATCCCAATATTTCCTCCCCCATTAAACACAAACTACGTCATCGGTCTCTCCCTTGTGTTTTTCTTGGTTACCCGTCGCAACATCGAGGTTACCGTTGCTTTGATCCCATCTTTGGAAAGATACTAATCACACGACATGTTATTTTCGATGAGACTTTTTTCCCGTTTCAGACAATAGCTTCAGCTCGGGTACCACCCGCGCCCTCAACGCCTCGATGCTTGGACTTCCTCTTCACCGACATACGGGGTCCACCCTCTCCTGGGGCCCCTACGATGACCACTACACGCGCTGCCGCTGCAGCGCCTACCACGGCAGCCCGCATGCCTGCCTCCTCTGCCGCGGCAGACCACCCGCCTGTCGCCCCTGCCGCGGCAGCCCCGATGCCCGCCACCTCTGTCGCGGCAGCACGCCACCCTGCCGTGTCGGCTTGGCGGCCTCCTCCTGCCGCCATGTGGACCACAACACCGGCCCGACCTCCCACCGGTCCCCTGCTAAGGACTACACGGTCTGGCCGCTTCGTGCGTCCCATTGACCGCTTGGATCTCTCTGTCACGGACTCCGTCGACGCCGTGCCAACCACGGCTCGGCAAGCTCTTCAGGATCCACTCTGGAGCTCTGCTATGGACGAAGAGCACTAGGCCCTCGTCAACAACGACACCTGGTCTCTTGTGCCTCGTCCACCACGCGCCAACGTGGTCATCGGCAAGTGAATTTTTCGACATAAGTTCCACTCTGATGGCTCCCTGGCTCGGCGCAAGGCGCGGTGGGTTCTCCATGGTTTCTCCCAGCGTCCCGGCATTGACTACGACGAGACATTCAGCCCCGTTGTGAAGCCTGCCACTATTCGGCTCGTTCTCCACCTCGCCGTCTCCAGCTCATGGCATATCCGTCAACTTGACGTCAAGAATGCCTTCCTCAATGGCACTCTTGACGAAGTTTTCTACTGCCAGCAGCCTCCAGGCTTCATCGACACCAGCAGGCCCGACCATGTGTGTCGTCTGCACAAATCCCTCTATGGCTTGAAGCAAGCTCCCCGCGCCTGGTACCAGCGGTTTGCTGCCTACATCGCCACTATGGGTTTTGTTGCCTCCGTTACCGACACCTCCTTATTCGTGTTGCGATCTGGGCACGACATGGCCTACCTGCTACTCTATGTCGACGACATCATCATCACCGCCTCGACCATGCCTCTTCTTCAGCGGCTGCTCGACCGGCTTCGTAGTGAGTATGCCATGGCGGATCTTGGTGCTCTTCACTACTTTCTCGGCATCGCCGTTACACGCTCCTCCTATGGTCTCTTTTTGTCCCAGCGACAGTATGCCGCTGACATTCTTCAGCGGGCTGGCATGGCTGAGTGTCATCCAACCTCGACACCTGTCGACACTCATGCCAAGCTCTCGGCAACTGATGGTGATTTGCTTCCTGATGGCACAGAGTACATGAGTCTTGCTGGTGGCCTTCAGTACCTTACTCTGACGCGCCCTGACATCTCCTACGTCGTGCAGCAAATCTGTCTTCACATGCATGCTCCTCACACTTCTCACCTCGCCTTGGTGAAGCGTGTTCTTTGGTATGTCCATGGCACCATGAACTTCGGCCTTCATCTCTGCGCCTCGTCCTCGACATCCCTGACGCCTTACTCCAACGCAGACTGGACTGGTTGCCCAGACTCACGTCGCTCCACATCAGGCTACTGCATCTACTACGGAGACAGTCTGATCGCTTGGTCCTCCAAGCGTCAGACCACTGTCTCGCGCTCCAGTGCTGAAGCCGAGTGTCGCATTGTCGCCCATGCGGTGGCTGAGTGATGTTGGCTTCATCAGCTTCTTCAGGAGCTCGATCGTCCTCTCGCCACGGCTACACTTGTCTATTGTGACAACGTCTCCTCCATCTACATGTCATCCAATCCGGTGCAACATCGCCGCACCAAACACATTGAGATCGACATCCACTTCATTAGAGAGAGCATCTCTCTTGGCAAAGTTCGCGTCCTACACGTTCCCTCCGATCTACAGTTTGCTGATGTGATGACGAAGGGACTACCGAGTCAGCTCTTCTTCGATTTTTGGTCCAGTCTATGCGTCCGAGAACCTCCCGATGCGACTGCGAGGGGGGTGTTAGTGAAGGGATATGGGTAGGCTACACTAGTGCAAATCAAAATTTTCTACCGCGTAAACCAGGATTACTGTTGTCATAGATCATGGGATTACCACTAGACGCGCAGTTGCGGAACTTGATGAAGCGCGTCGAGGCAGTGCAGACGATCTACGTCTCCTCCTTATTCTCGTCCCACGAGCAGCTCCCCTTTCACGGCTCGTCCAAACGCTACAGATGCAGCGCCTCCGAGGTATCCACACATACAGGGTGGAAGCGTCAGACGCCGGACTACTAGGTCCGCGCGTGCAACACAGGCGTGAGGAGTGGCGGCTGGGTGGAATGGTCTATCCCTGGTCAGCTCGCCCCACCCTCTCTTATATAGGCGTCCCTCGTGGGCTTCTACATTAGAAGCCCATTAGTAGCCTAAGCTTGATCTAATTCGGATCCAATCCTTATTATGCTTCCATCCCCTTAAGTGTGTGACCCTATAGGTTCATATACGTATAGACATGACACGAATACACTTATTCTGTCAATAGTTGGTACCGGCCTCTAGCAAGACGTGCCAACTCCTAAGCGCATACAAAGGAACCATCATAAGGTTTAGTACATGTCTTTCCCTTTGCCTCACGATATTTGGTCTAGCTCCAAGCTGACCTCCCTTTCTCGATACTATGATTCGGAATCCCTTTACTAGGTTAACTCTTAACCATATATAGCACGGCCATGCATTTCTGGATCCGATCACTCGAGGGGCCCAGAGATATCTCTCTCAAGTAGAGAGGGGAAAATCCCATCTTGGTTGACCATGCCTTGCAGCATGCTTCAGGACAAACCCGAAAACTACCTTTATAACTACCCAGTTACGGTGTAGCGTCTGATAGCCCCAAAGTAGGTCGATCCACATCTCAAGTACATGCGACAATATCAGGTCTAAGGACAAAACGTACATGATGTGTAGAGAGAGAGCTGCAACTAATACCCAGTCTCAAGTTGGGTCAGTCCAACCACATGTTCATAACATGTGTCCACATCATTGGTTTGACATCTCCATGTCTATGACTTGCGAAACATAGTCATCAACCAATCGATGTGCTGGTCTAATATTCACATGTGTCCTCACATGAACTCCGACTAGGGACAACTATTAAATAACCATACAAGTAAAGAGTTTCACAAACAATTCAAATAATTGTCAATCAATACAAGTTGCCTCATATGGATATTCAATGAACATTACAATAACTCATGGATACATAAGAAATATAATCATATCTATGATTGCCTCTAGGGCATATTTCCTTCAGTCTCCCACTTGCACTAGAATCAATCTAGATAGTATCTAATACCTATTGCTCTTGCGTGCGCCTCATGCGCAGGCTGCGGAAGTGGCTTTGTAAAAGGATCAGCAACATTTGAGTCCATATGTATTTTGCATATCATGACACTACCATCCTCAACGAACTCTCGAATATGATGGTAATGCATGCGAATATGTTTGTTCTTCTGGTGCTGTTTGGGCTCCTTGGCTTGTGCAATAGCACCATTGTTGTCACAATAAATGTCCATGGGATTGGACGCGCCCTGAACAACACCAAGAGCTATTAGGAAATTCCTAATCCAAACAACTTCCTTTGCAGGCTCCGAGGCGGCAATATATTCAGCTTTTGTTGAAGAGGAGGCCACCGTATCTTGCTTGGAACTTTTCCAACTCACAGCACCACCATTCATGACAAACACATAACCAGATTGCGATCTGGAATCATCTGAGTCGTTAAGGTAACTCGGATCTGTGTAACCCCTTACACTGAGTTCATCCTCACTTTCATAAACTAGGAACACATCCATAGTCCTACTCAAGTACTTAAGGATATTCTTTACGGCTGTCCAGTGACCTTCACCTAGATCAGCCTGATATCTGCTCGTAACACTTAGAGCATAGGAAACATCTGGGTGAGTACATATCATTGCATACATGATGGATCCAATAGCCAAAGCATATGGAATCCTGCTCATGCGCTCACGCTCATCAGTAGTCGAAGGACACTGAGTCTTGCTGAGTTTAATGCCGTGAGACATGGGCAAGAACCCCTTCTTAGCCTCTTCCATGCTAAACCGTTTCTACACTTTGTCAATGTATGTACTCTGGCTTAATCCAATTAACCTCCTTGATCTATCTCTATAGATCTTGATGCCCAGAATATATGCCGCTTCTCCTAAGTCCTTCATCGAAAAACTATTTTTCAATGAGGTCTTAACAGACTCAAGCATAGGAATGTCATTTCCAATCAGCAATATGTCATCTACATATAAGATTAGAAATACCAGCGCTCTCCCACTTTCCTTCTTGTAAACACAAGGTTCTTGTTCGTCCTTGATGAAGCCAAACTCCTTTACAACCTCATCAAATCAAATGCTCCAACTCCGAGATGCTTGCTTCAGCCCATAAATGAACTTTAGAAGTTTGCATACCTTTCCAGCATTGTTTGGATCGACAAAACCTTCGGGCTGCATCATATACATGTCCACAGTAAGGATTCCATTTAGGAAAGCCATCTTGACATCCATCTGCCATATTTCATAGTCGAAATGTGCAGAAATGGCTAGAATGATCCGTATAGATTTAAGCATCACTACGGGAGAGAAAGTCTCGTCGTAGTCAACTCCTTGAACTTGTCGAAAACCTTTTGCAACAAGTCGAGCTTTATGGATGTGAACATTTCCATCTATATCAATCTTCTTCTTATAGATCCATTTGCACTCGATGGCTTTAAAACCATCAGGCAGGTCAACCAAGTTCCAAACTTGATTGTCTCCCATGGACTCTATCTCGGATCTCATGGCGATCAGCCATTTCTCAGAGTCTGGGTCCACCATCGCTTCTGCATAGGTCGCAGGGTCATCATTGTCTAACAATAATAATTCCCGCATTTCGCGGAGCCTCGCCGACCTTTGTGGTTGTGGTGCTTCTATTTCCAAGGGTTCCTCAACTTGTTCTTCTATAATAGCATCACTCGTAGAAGCATCCCCGACTGGCTCATCTTGAACTTCTTCAAGTCGCATCGACCTTCCACTTGTTCCTTATGTGAGAAACTCTTTCTCTAGGAAAACACCGCTACGAGCGACAAACACTTTGCCCTCTTCTCGGTTGTAGAAGTAATACCCTAAGGTTTCCCTTGGATATCCCACAAAAATGCACTTATCCGATTTGGGTGTTAGCTTGTCCGAATGAAGTCGCTTGACAAATGCATCACATCCCCAAATCTTTAGAAAAGACAAACTGGGATTCTTTCTAGTCCACATCTCATATGGTATCTTAACTACGGATTTTGATGGTACCCTATTAAGTGTGAAAGCTTCCGTTTCTAGAGCATAACCCCAAAATGATAATGGTAAATCCGACTGGCTCATCATCGATCGAACCATGTCCAACAAAGTTCGATTGCGCCGTTCAGAGACCCCATTTCTTTGAGGCGTTCTGGGCGGCATGAGCTGTGGAACAATTCCGCAACTCTTAAGATGATTGCTAAATTCGTGACTCAAATATACACCTCCGCGATCAGATCGTAAGGCCTTTATTTTCTTGCCACGTTGATTATCTACCTCATTCTGAAACTCCTTGAACTTTTCAAAAGATTTAGACTGATGCTTCATCAAATAGACATAACCATATCTACTGAAATCATTAGTGAAAGTAATGAAGTAGTGATATCCTCCTCTGGCTGTCGTGCTCATTGGTCCAGATACATCAGTATGTATGAGTTCCAACAAGTCTGTCGCTCTCTCGGGTAAACCCGAAAAAGGCGACTTGGTCATCTTTCCAAGTAAACTAGCCTAACATGTCTCGTATGATTCAAAATCAAACAAAGTTAGAAGACCATCACCATGGAGCTTCTTCATGCGCTTTTCACTTATATGCCCCAAACGACAATGCCATAAATAGGTAGGACTCAAATCATTAGGCCGAAGCCTTTTAGCACTAACATTGTAAACAGATGCATCATCAAGATTTAAAATAAATAACCCATTCACAATGGGAGCATCAGCCATAAACATAGCATTCTTAGAGATTACACAACCATTGTTTGCACTCGTGAATGAATATCCATCCCTCATCAAACATGAAGGTGATAAAATGTTTCGACCCATACTTGGAATGTAATAACAATTATTCAACTCCATAATAAATCCCGACGGAAGGTGAAGTTGCATGACGCCGACGAACAATGCAGCAACCCTTGCTTTATTTCTGACGCAAAAATCCACTTTGCCTTTCTGCACTTCTCTAGTCCTTATTAGCCCCTACATCGAATTGCAAATATGAGCAACCGATCTGGTATCAAATACCCAAGAGTTAACATAGGAATCAGCGAGAAGAATGTCCACAACATTTACAACAAGCGTACCTGAGTGGGAAGTACTCTTAATTACACTCTTCTTCAAAGAAGCCTGGTACTTGCTGCAGTTTCTCTTCCAGTGGCCATGTTCATGACAAAAGAAGCACTCGGTGTCTTCTACAAGTCCAGCCTTTTGCATGGGTGCAGGCTTAGGGATCATATCCTTAGCCTTGCCCTTCTTCTTCCAAGAAGTACCCTTTTTCTTGAAGCTAGGCTTATTCTGCAGATCCATCACATGGCTATGCCCTGCACACTTATTCATGTCACTTTCTGCTGTTTTTAGCATCCCGCATAAATCATTAAGGCCCTTCTCCACCCCATGCATATGGTAGTTCGAAATGAACTGCCCATAGCTGGATGGAAGAGACGCCAAAATAAAGTCAGTAGCCAACTCTTGGCCTAGTGGAAAACCAAGCTTTTCCAAAGTCTGACTGTAACCAACCATTTTGATCACATGGGGGCCTACAGCTGCTCCCTCTGCTAGCTTGCATTCAACAAAGGACTTGGCAACATTGTACCTCTTAGTCCTTGCCTGATCTTGGAACATTTACTTAAGCGCAACGATCATATCGTACGCATCCTGATCCTCAAACTTCTTTTGAAGTTCAGGTTCTATGCATGCAAGCATAAGACAACTAACCTCAAGAGAATCATCACATGCTCTCTTGTAGGCATTCTTTAGGGCAGCAGATGCATTATCAGCAGGTTCATCGGGGATTGGGGTATCCAGAACCGTTTCCTTTTGATCAGACCTGAGAACAATTCTCAGGTTACGGACCCAGTCCATATAGTTTGTTCCATTTAGTTTATCTTTCTCAAGAATCGAACGCAAAGAAAAAGGTGATGTATTGTTCGGTGCCATTGATCTAGAACAGAAAACATGCAAAATACTAAGCCATGTAACCATGAAAGAGTAAAACATATTAAACAATTTAATAGCATATACTCCCACTTAAATAAATATCCCTCAATTGATAGTAAGTGATTCAATATCCACAATTAACAAGTCGACTAGTGAGCTTTAGCATCACTCCTAGAAGACAAGGTAAATCGGTAAGCAACACTTGCTAATCATATCACATATGACTCTTGTTGTTGGGTGACATCTCTATGTCAAAACTAGGCGCCCAACCTTTATGCCCCAAGGTCCTTAACTGTTAAAATGACCTTGTCAAGCTCACCAACCCTTATGCGTGTAGGTATCCGATACAAACCCATCCAGCCAAGGAAAACCGCGGCACCCTAATTTCATAGGCTCACCAACGATTGTACAGGGCATAGGATGGTGCAAGGTTTTGTTGGGAGGGCATGGTTTAACTTAAACTTTGTGAGGGATCGTTCTACTACTATCATCTAAGCATGCATAGAGTAAAACGCATAAGAATAGCATTCACATAGTTGTGACACAGTATGGACCATTTTCTCATGGTGATCTCTATCGCCAGAGAACATGTCCACCATGATGATCTCCATCTTCATGTTCCATGCGAGCCATCCTCCAAGTGATGAGTCCTCCAAGAACTAATACAAGCTATTACCTCTAACAGCTAGTAATCAAAATTACATAGAATTGGGATCATCACAAGTTGGCACGCAGGCCATTACAATAATTGACAACACATATGGCTCCATCCGTGTTGCCCTACTCACGACACGCAGGTCATGATAAATTTCATACATGCATCACATACATATATGGGCCATACTGATCACATACATCCTGCAAAAACAAGTTATGCATAGAATCGCATTCTACCAGATCATGTGAACTCGCAGCACCTAGTTACCTTAACGAGATACAAAAGGGGCTACGACAAGGGGGTTCTATGGGGTCTCCCCCTGCGGGGTTCGAAGGAGCAGCGACTGTGAAAAATGAGAGATTGAATCTACACAATTTTCTTTAAGGATTTTGATCGGAAAATCAAATTTATCATAAACCGACTATTGTTTCGATCCGATCAAACTCCTTTGATCACGGTACATCGATTTTAGATCTAGGTTCCGATTCGATCAATCATATTGATCTTCGCGTGATTCAACAGGATTTATGTGTCACTGTCTACCCCGATGGTGGAAGCCGACCGATAGGGGTAAGCTGTTTGACAACATCAGAATCACGATCACGGAAAGCAAGATCATAGTTCAATCCTGAACCACCGCAGTACAAACGATCACATCATTCATATCAATCTGCATATCACCATATGCAACCATCCCAAACCTATAACTGAACAGCATCGGCGCTGATACCACTGAAGGGATACGGGTAGGATACACTAGCGCAAATCAAAATTTTCTACCGCGTAAACCAGGATTACTGTTGTCATAAATCATGGGATTACCACTAGACGCCCAGTTGCGGAACTTAATGAAGCGCGTCGAGGCAGTGCAGACGATCTACGTCTTCTCCTCGTTCTCGTCCCACGAGCAGCTCCCCTTGTGCGGCTCGTCCAAACGCTACAGATGTAGCGCCTCCGAGGTATCGAGACGTACAGGGTGGAAGCGTCAGACGCCGGACTGCTAGGTCCGCGCGTGCAACACAGGCATGAGGAGTGGCGGCTGGGTGGAATGGTCTAACCCTGGTTAGCTCGCCCCACCCTCTCTTATATAGGCGTCCCACGTGGGATTCTACATTAGCAACCCATTAGTAGCCTAAGCTTGGTCTAATTCGGATCCAATCCTCATTAGGCTTCCATCCCCTTAAGTGTGTGACCCTATAAGTTCATATACGTATAGACATGACACGAATACACTTATTTTGTCAATAGTTGGTAGCGGCCTCTAGCAAGACGTGCCAACTCCTAAGCGCATACAAAGATCATATCGGACGAACCATCATAAGGTTTAGTACATGTCTTTCCCTTTGCCTCACGATATTTTGTCTAGCTCCAAGCTGACCTCCCTTTCTCGATACTATGATTCGGAATCCCTTTACTAGGTTAACTCTTAACCATATATAGCACGGCCATGCATTTCTGGATCCGATCACTCGAGGGGCCCAGAGATATCTCTTTCAAGTAGAGAGGGGAAAATCCCATCTTGATTGACCATGCCTTGCAGCATGCTTCAGGACAAACCCGAAAACTACCTTTATAACTACCCAGTTATGGAGTAGCGTCTAATAGCCCCAAAGTAGGTAGATCCACATCTCAAGTACATGCGACAATCTCAGGTCTAAGGACAAAACATACACGAAGTGTAGAGAGAGAGGTGCAACTAATAACCAGTATCAAGTTGGGTCAGTCCAACCACATGTTCATAACATATGTCCACATTATTGGTTTGACATATCCATGTCTATGACTTGCGAAACATAGTCATCAACCAATCGATGTGCTGGTCTAATATTCACATGTGTCCTCACATGAACTCCGACTAGGGGCAACTATTAAATAACCATACAAGTAAAGAGTTTCACAAACAATTAACATAATTGTCAATCAATACAAGTTTCCTAATATGGATATTCAACGAACATTACAATAACTCATGGATACATAAGAAATATAATCATATCTATGATTGCCTCTAGGGCATATTTCCTTCAGTCTCCCACTTGCACTAGAGTCAATCTAGATAGTATCTAATACCTATTGCTCTTGCGTGCGCCTCATGCGCAGGCTGCGGGAGTGGCTTTGTAAAAGGATCAGCAACATTTGAGTCCGTGTGTATTTTGCATATCATGACACTACCATCCTCAACGAACTCTCGAATATGATGGTAACGCATGAGAATATGTTTGTTCTTCTGGTGCTGTCTGGGCTCCTAGGCTTGTGCAATAGCACCATTGTTGTCACAATAAATGTCCATGGGATTGGACGCGCCCTGAACAACACCAAGAGCTATTAGGAAATTCCTAATCCAAACAGCTTCCTTTGCAGGCTCCGAGGCGGCAATATATTCAGCTTCTGTTGAAGAGGAGGACACCGTATCTTGCTTGGAACTTTTCCAACTCACAGCACCACCATTCATGACAAACACATAACCAGATTGCGATCTGGAATCATCTGAGTCGTTAAGGTAAGTCGCATCTGTGTAACCCCTTACACTGAGTTCATCCTCACCTCCATAAACTAGGAACACATCCTTAGTCCTACTCAAGTACTTAAGCATATTCTTTACCGCTGTCCAGTGACCTTCACCTGGATCAGCCTGATATCTGCTCGTAACACTTAGAGCATAGGAAACATCTGGGCGAGTACATATCATTGCATACATGATGGATCCAATAGCCGAAGCAAATGGAATCATGCTCATGCGCTCACGCTCATCAGTAGTCGAAGGACACTGAGTCTTGCTGAGTTTAATGCCGTGAGACATGGGCAAGAACCCCTTCTTAGCCTCTTCAATGCTAAACCGTTTCAACACTTTGTCAATGTATGTACGCTGGCTTAATCCAATTAGCCTCCTTGATCTATCTCTATATATCTTAATGCCTAGAATATATGCCGCTTCTCCTAAGTCCTTCATCGAAAAACTATTTTTCAATGAGGTCTTAACATACTCAGGCATAGGAATGTCATTTCCAATCAGCAATATGTCATCTACATATAAGATTAGAAATACCAGCGCTCTCCCACTTTCCTTCTTGTAAACACAAGGTTCTTGTTCGTTCTTGATGAAGCCAAACTCCTTTACAACCTCATCAAATCGAATGCTCCAACTCCGAGATGCTTGCTTCAGCCCATAAATGGACTTTAGAAGTTTGCATACCTTTCCAGCATTGTTTGGATCGACAAAACCTTCGGGCTGCATCATATACATGTCCTCAGTAAGGATTCCATTTAGGAAAGCCATCTTGACATCCATCTGCCATATTTCATAGTCGACATGTGCAGCAATGGCTAGAATGATCCGTATAGATTTAAGCATCACTACGGGAGAGAAAGTCCCGTCGTAGTCAACTCCTTGAACTTGTCGAAAACCTTTTGCAACAAGTCGAGCTTTATGGATGTGAACATTTCCATCTATATCAATCTTCTTCTTATAGATCCATTTGCACTCGATGGCTTTAAAACCATCAGGCAGGTCAACCAAGTTCCAAACTTTATTGTCTCCCATGGACTCTATCTCGGATCTCATGGCGATCAGCCATTTCTTAGAGTCTGGGTCCACCATCGCTTCTGCATAGGTCGCAGGCTCACCATTGTCTAACAATAATAATTCCCGCATTTCGCGGAGCCTCGCAGACCTTTGTGGTTGTGGTGCTTCTATTGCCACGGGTTCCTCAACTTGTTCTTCTACAATAGCATCACTCGTAGAAGCATCCCCGACTGGCTCATCTTGAACTTCTTCAAGTCGCACCAACCTTCCACTTGTTCCTTTTGTGAGAAACTCTTTCTCTAGGAAAACACCGCTACGAGCGACAAACACTTTGCCCTCTTCTCGGTTGTAGAAGTAATACCCTAAGGTTTCCCTCGGATATCCCAAAAAAATGCACTTATCCGATTTGGGTGTTAGCTTGTCCGAATGAAGTCGCTTGACAAATGCATCACATCCCCAAATCTTTAGAAAAGACAAACTGGGATTCTTTCCAGTCCACATCTCATATGGTGTATTAACTACGGATTTAGATGGTACACTGTTAAGTGTGAAAGCTTCCGTTTCTAGAGCATAACCCCAAAATGATAATGGTAAATCCGACTGGATCATCATCGATCGAACCATGTCCAACAAAGTTCGATTGCGCCGTTCAGAGACCCCATTTCTTTGAGGCGTTCCGGGCGGCGTGAGCTTTGGAACAATTCCGCAACTCTTAAGATGATTGCTAAATTCGTGACTCAAATATTCACCTCCGCGATCAGATCGTAAGGCCTTTATTTTCTTGCCACGTTTATTCTCTACCTCATTCTGAAACTCCTTGAACTTTTCAAAAGTTTTAGACTTATGCTTCATCAAATAGACATAACCATATCTACTGAAATCATCAGTGAAAGTAATGAAGTAGTGATATCCTCCTCTGGTTGTCGTGCTCATTGGTCCACATACATCAGTATGTATGAGTTCCAACAAGTCTGTCGCTCTCTCGGGTAAACCCGAAAAAGGCGACTTGGTCATCTTTCCAAGTAAACAAGCCTGACATGTCTCGTATGATTCAAAATCAAACAAAGTTAGAAGACCATCACCATGGAGCTTCTTCATGCGCTTTTCACTTATATGCCCCAAACGACAATTCCATAAATAGGTAGGACTCAAATCATTAGGCCAAAGCCTTTTAGCACTAACATTGTAAACAGATGCATCATCAAGATTTAAAATAAATAACCCATTCACAATGAGAGCATCAGCCATAAACATAGCATTCTTAGAGATTACACAACCATTGTTTGCACTCGTGAATGAATATCCATCCCTCATCAAACATGAAGGTGATAAAATGTTTCGACCCATACTTGGAATGTAATAACAATTATTCAACTCCATAATAAATCCCGACGGAAGGTGAAGTTGCATGACGCCGACGAACAATGCAGCAACCCTTGCTTTATTTTTGACGCAAAAATCCACTTCGCCTTTCTGCACTTCTCTAGTCCTTATTAGCCCCTACAACGAATTGCAAATATGAGCAACCGATCTGGTATCAAATACCCAAGAGTTAACATAGGAATCAGCGAGAAGAATGTCCACAACATTTACAACAAGCGTACCTAAGTGGGAAGTACTCTTACTTACACTCTTCTTCAAAGAAGCCTGGTACTTGCTGCAGTTTCTCTTCCAGTGGCAATGTTCATGACAAAAGAAGCACTCAGTGTCTTCTACAGGTCCAGCCTTTTGCTTGGGTGCAGGCTTAGGGACCGTATCCTTAGCCTTGCCCTTCTTCTTCTAAGAAGTACCCTTTTTCTTGAAGCTAGGCTTAAATTCTGCACATCCATCACATATCTATGCCCTGCACACTTCTTCATGTCACTTTCTGTTGTTTTTAGCATCCCGCATAAATCATTAAGGCCCTTCTCCACCCCATGCATATGGTAGTTCGAAATGAACTGCCCATAGCTGGATGGAAGAGACGCCAAAATAAAGTCAGTAGCCAACTCTTGGCCTAGTGGAAAACCAATTTTTTCCAAAGTCTGACTGTAACCAACCATTTTGATCACATGGGGGCCTACAGCTGCTCCCTCTGCTAGCTTGCATTCAACAAAGGACTTGGCAACATTGTACCTCTTAGTCCTTGCCTGATCTTGGAACATGTCCTTAAGCGCAATGATCATATCGTACGCATCCTGATCCTCAAACTTCTTTTGAAGTTCAGGTTCTATGCATGCAAGCATAAGACAACTAACCTCAAGAGAATCATCACATGCTCTCTTGTAGGCATTCTTTAGGGCAGCAGATGCATTATCGGAGTTCATCGGGATTGGGGTATCCAACCGTTTTTTGATCGGACACGAGAACAATTCTCGATTCTGGACCCGATCAGATAGTTTGTTCCATTTAGTTTATCCTTGTCAAGAATCGAACGCAAATAAAAAGGTGATGTAGTGTTTGGTGCCATTGATCTACAACAGAAAACATGCAAAATACTAATCCATGTAACCATGAAAGAGTAAAACATATTAAACAATTTAATAGCATATACTCCCACTTAAATCACTATCCCTCTATTGATACTAAGTGATTCAAGATCCACAATTAACAAGTCGACTAGTGAGCTTTAGCATCGCTGCTAGAAGACAAGGTAAATCGGTAAGCAACACTTGCTAATCATATCACATATGACTCTTGTTGTTGGGTGACATCTCTATGTCAAAACTAGGCGCCCAACCTTTATGCCCCAAGGTCCTTAACTGTTAAGATGACCTTGTCAAGCTCACCAACCCTTATGCGTGTAGGTATCCGATACAAACCCATCCAGCCAAGGAAAACCGCGACACCCTAATTTCATAGGCCCACCAACGATTGTACAGGGCATAGGATGGTGCAAGGTTTTGTTGGGAGGGCATGGTTTAACTTAAACTTTGTGAGGGATCGTTCTACTACTATCATCTAAGCATGCATAGTGTAAAACGCATAAAAATAGCATTCACATAGTTGTGACACAGTATGGACCATTTTCTCATGGTGATCTCTATCGCCATAGAACCTGTCCACCATGATGATCTCCATCTTCATGTTCCATGCGAGCCATCCTCCAAGTGATGAGTCCTCCAAGAACTAATACAAGCTATTACCTCTAACAGATAGTAATCAAAATTACATAGAATTGGGATCATCACAAGTTGGCACGCAGGCCATTACAATAATTGACAACACATATGGCTCCATCCGTGTTGCCCTACTCACGACACGCAGGTCATGATAATTTTCATACATGCATCACATACATATATGGGCCATACTAATCATATACATCCTGCAAAAACAAGTTATGCATAGAATCGCATTCTACCGGATCATGTGAACTCGCAGCACCTAGTTACCTTAATGAGATACAAAAGGGGCTACGACAAGGGGGTTCTAGGGGGTCTCCCGCTGCGGGGTTCGAAGGGGCAGCGACTGTGAAAAATGAGAGATTGAATCTACACAATTTTCTTTAAGGATTTTGATCGGAAAATCAAATTTATCATAAACCGACTATTGTTTCGATCCGATCAAACTCCTTTGATCACGTTACATCGATTTTAGATCTAGGTTCCGATTCGATCAATCATATTAATCTTCGCGTGATTCAACAGGATTTATGTGTCATTGTCTACCCCGATGGTGGAAGCCGACCGATAGGGGTAAGTCGTTCGACAACCTTAGAATCACGATCACGGAAAGCAAGAGCATAGATCAATCCTGAACCACCGCAATACAAACGATCACATCATTCATATCAATCTGCATATCACCATATGCAACCATCCCGAACCTATAACTGAACAACATCGGCTCTGATACCACTGAAGGGATACGGGTAGGCTACTCTAGCGCAAATCAAAATTTTCTACCGCGTAAACCAGGATTACTGTTGTCATAAATCACGGGATTACCACTAGACGCCCGGTTGCGGAACTTGATGAAGCGCGTCGAGGCAGTGCAGACGATCTACGTCTCCTCCTCGTTCTCGTCCCACGAGCAGCTCCCCTTGTGCGGCTCGTCCAAACGCTACAGATGTAGCGTGTCACATCCCAAGATTTACCAAATCTTGTAATGTGAAAATAAAAGAATAAAATAAAACTTTGTTGATTTTCAGAGCCAGAAGAAACTTTTTGAGTTTAAATAGAACCTCAAACCCATTTGAATTAAATAAATCCTAGAGGAATTTAATGAGTTAAACATTTAAATTAATGGAAATTAAAAAGGTTTATGAAATTACTATTTTGGAATCATTTAATAAAAGATTTGGAATTCAAAAGAAAAGATGAGTTTATAAATAAAGAATATTTTATAAAGCCAAATTAAAACCTTGGCCAAGCTTTTGAATTAAAACATTTTACCTAAATAAAATTAACAAAGATTTGTTTAAATAAATTAATAAGGATTTAATATCCAACTTTATTTAAATAAAAGGTTTTACCAATTTAATTGAAACATCAAAAACTTATTAAGTTATTTAAATAAGTTTTCCAAATATTTGATATTCAAAAATAAAACCTACTAAAATGCTTTGGCCTTATTCTAGATTTCAAAATAAACACCTCAATAAATAAGTCCTATTTGAATTAAATAATGAAAGCCTATTATATTTAATTAATAATGGACCTAAAATAAAATGTTATTTTGTTTTTAAAAAAAAACAAGTTTCCAAGTATTTTATATTACTTAAATAAAACCTACTGGTTAGTTTTGAAAATATTTGGATTTCAAATAAGGAATATGTTAAATTATATCAAACCCTATTTGATTAATAAACCATGATCCATTTATTTAATTAATAAATGGAACCTAAAAAGATTTAAAATATTATTTTGTTTTAGAATGTGAATTATGATGATAAACAGGACCAAATTCATAGCTGCAAAGTTTGATGATTGTTTGAATAGATTTGAGTGTGAATTGTTTGTTTGAAATTCAAAACAGAAATCAGAAATAGAAAAGGAAAAAGTTACAGAATAAAAAAAAATGGAGTTTGGCCAACCCAACCCAGGCAGCCCAATAAGCCCACCAACCAGCCCAGCTCCTGTCCCCGCAGAAAACGATTCGAACCAACTACCTGACCCGCACAGAGAATGATCGGTGGACCTCTCCCTTATTTATTTTTCCCGCTGACAGGTAGACCCCACCGCTACTGTTCGTCGTCCTCACCCGCGCGACCCCTTCTCCCCAAACCGCGATGTCGTTCCCTGTCGTTAATCCGCATGCTTAATTCCTCATAATGGCTGCGTTAATCTCGCCTCTGACCTTGCGTACTTAAGCGCCAGTGCCCTCCCCTCCATTCCCCTCTGTCACCACGCCTCGACTCGCCCCTAGGCTGCTCCATTTCTCGCCGCACCACCCTCGGTCCGACGAGCTTCCTCTGACGATTCCGGCCAAACCACACCTTCCCGAGCCTCCCTGAGCACGCTAGCAGCTTCCCCACTCCCAGACGCTTCTCCCCGTGCCTTCCTTCAACCGCGGGCGCCCGGGCGTCGGCCCGACAAGCTCCGGCAGCGCCCGTCTGCTCTACTCCGGCGATGACTTTCAGGTGAACCAGACCACCCCGACCCCTCTCGTTCACGCACACAGCATCGCCTTGCTCTTGCGCATCTGAATGTGCTCCTGTCTTACCCTAGGGCGATTTGCAGCGACGACTCCTACCGTCACCACCGTCTGGCTTAACTCCGACGAGCATTTCTGGTATGCATCTGACCACCCCGTGCCTCCTCGTTCACACTCCCGCACTCGCCACCCCTCTCTACATCTAACTGCGTCGTTATTTTGCTTTAGGGTGATCCTCAGCGATGTCTACGACGACCACCTGAAGCACCCGATGCCGACCTCCACTCCGGCGAGGAATTACTGCAGACCCTGAGCGCCCCGCGACCAACCGACCGCACCCCGAGCATCACCTCGACCTCGCGATTACGGTGAGCGTTCTCACCTCGTACTTTGCTTCCTAGAACCGCCGATAGCCGCAGCCAGACCGTCGCCGCCGCGCGCAGCCACCGAGCGCCGCCGGAATTTGGCAAACATGCTAGTGACCGTTAGATTTAGATCTAACGTACAGGAAAGAAAGTGGGCGAAGGGGGTATCGAGCAACCAGCGCCGTGCGATCCCACTTAGATCCAACGATCCAGAGAGATCGATCCACCCGAACCGGTACAGTCCAGTTAAAACACGCTGCATGTCACCTATTTCGTTTAAAAGAAATTTGAAAACAGATTTATTTGCAAACTTCAAACCCTTGTAACTTTCAAACCACACGTCCAAAAATTGCAAATTTTATGTCGTTGGATTCAGGAGAACAAGCCCTAGCCAACCATGGCCTTAGTTTCGAAAATAGTATCTGTTAGCTTGTTTGAAATTGCAGATCCTTTTGTGAGCTTGTTTAGAATAGAAAAATTGTTTAAAATTGATTTTAGGATTAAATCTTTTGCAAAATGGATTTAGGTGACCTTACTGACCCTAGGAACCAACCCTTGGTGTTAAAAATTATTTTGGTATAATTTAGGCTGAATTATTTGACTTAACCATATTCTAGCCAAATAAAATTATGGATTTTACTATGGAAAAGTTTTTGCAAAGAAAACTTTGAGGAAATGTTTTGGATCAAAACCTACTGACCCAAAAACACCAAGTTTTACAATGACAACTCACTTGGTGAAAAACATAAGGTTTTGCTTTAAATAAAGAAACTATTTTTCATCACATAAATAATGAGTGGTTTGGAAATGGTTTAAGGATAAACCACATGTGCAAAATGACCTTGCCATCTTGGTAAATGACCAATTTGGAACTTACAAAGTTTAGAAACCTAGTAGAGACCACCCTTACCATAGAACCAACCATTGCATACTTATGCATGTCTTAGATTCCATTACCTGTGTGTGTGGAATGTTGTTTGAATATTGGTTTGGAATGCTACCTGATACCATGCTTGTTTGATTGATTGTAGTGAAATTTGCAAAGTGTGAGGCTAGCAAGAAATAAAACCCTCATTCCCTACCAAAAAGGCAAGTTACACTATCATACAAATGCCCTATTATTTTCATTATACTTAATGGATTATGAAAACATGAATGAAAAAGATATCTTTATACTTATGCTATGCTAAATCCTAATAGGATTCCTTATACACTCCTTAGTGAAAATATTGTAGTTGTACATGCTTAGCCATACTTATTTGGAAAGAAAGATACATGTTGAGATTTTACAAAGTTGAGAAAAAGATTTGTGTTTTACATAATAAAACAAGGACTCAATGAACCACCTAGGTGGAGGATACTTTAAGTTTTGGAGAAGGTGGCAACAAAAGGAACCATGTCTATGGGAATCACTTTGTGTTGTGCTCCAAAAGAAAACCACCTAGGAAACTTAGAGATTGAACATGTTTCTCCAATTGTGGCTTTCGTGTGCAACCACATGCTATTATGGCTCTGTCTTAGTCAACTACATTAGGAAGACCCATACATTGTCTTTAGTTACCGGACATGGGGATCTGGAATGCTTCATGGGGGCTGAAGACAAGCTAGCAATGATGTATGGGAGGACCTTTTGGAAAGACTTTCACACTCTCGGTCTGCGGTACTCCAACTTGGTGAGCACTAATCCAGAGTCCACTGGTGCAACAAGATGGGATTGTGTCATGTGGGTAAAGTGTACTCCTTCCGAAGTTAATAAAATCTAAGTACTTAGCCGTGTCCCCGGTTATGGACAATACTGAGCAACTAAAGTTTGAACTATGGGAGATCTCGACATTCCAACTTCTAATATAAAAACTTGATGCACTTGGGGGTACCAAGGAATTCAAAGAGCTTTGTTAAGCTTGTTGCACTTGGGGAGTTACCAAGGTGCTCAAGAGCATGGTGTACTTGGGGTTACCAAAGAACTCA
Organism: Avena longiglumis; assembly: GCA_030063025.1. Lineage (NCBI taxonomy): Eukaryota > Viridiplantae > Streptophyta > Magnoliopsida > Poales > Poaceae > Avena > Avena longiglumis. The sequence continues at coordinate 339,726,231 of CP125978.1, read as the reverse complement.
TGAGATTTCACAAAACTTGTTGCACTTGGGGTTACCAAGTAGCTCAAGAGATTTTGACAAGGACTTGAACACTTGAGTTTCTACCAAGGAGTTCAAGGGATTCTTGGAAAAGAGATTTGACTAAGGACTTAAAACCCTTTTTGAAAAGATAGGATAAAACAATGCTTTATGCAAATAAGCCTTAAACTCTACTTAGCCAAATATGCATATAATGATAGGTTCCACTCTTATTATACATAAAAGTGAAGCTTGCCAATACAATTCAAAATGTATTGACCCTTGTGGCTGTAACTTGTAATGTTGCAGGTTGATTGTTTTTAAATGAAGATTGTTTGATTGACTAGGACTACAAAGTCTACAACCAACATCTGCCTGTGGCACTTGAAGATGAAGGACCCATGACTATAGATATTCCGCTGCAATGTAATGTAATAGCCAAATGAGCTATGTATGATGTAATAGAATTATGTTATTCCTGGTTATAAAGTTATAATATGACCTTTGTATCTTGATATTACATCTTAAATGTGGATGCTAGCTAGTGATCCAGGGACTAGCATTGTAAAACACAGGGGACTCCACCTTATATTGTATTAAGGCTGGAACACTCCCGCAACATAGGGCCTCCGAGGTATCCACACGTACAGGGTGGAAACGTTAGACGCCGAACTGCTAGGTCCGCGCGTGCAACACAGGCGTGAGGAGTGGCGGCTGGGTGGAATGGTCTAACCCTGGTTAGACCGCCCCACCCTCTCTTATATAGGCGTCCCACGTGAGCTTCTACATTAGCAACCCATTAGTAGCCTAATCTTGGTCTAATTCGGATCCAATCCTCGTTAGGCTTCCATCCCCTTAAGTGTGTGACCCTATAAGTTCATATACGTATAGACATTACACAAATACACTTATTCTGTCAATAGTTGGTAGCGGCCTCTAGCAAGACGTGCCAACTCCTAAACGCATACAAAGATCATATCGGATGAACCATCATAAGGTTTAGTACATGTCTTTCCCTTTGCCTCACGATATTTGGTCTAGCTCCAAGTTGGCCTCCCTTTCTCGATACTGTGATTCGGAATCCCTTTACTAGGTTAACTCTTAACCATATGTAGCACGGCCATGCATTTCTGGATCCGATCACTCGAGGGGCCTAGAGATATCTCTCTCAAGTAGAGAGGGACAAATCTCATCTTGATTGACCATTCCTTGCAGCATGCTTCAGGACAAACCCAAAAACTACATTTATAACTACCCAGTTACGGAGTAGCGTCTGATAGCCCCAAAGTAGGTCGATCCACATCTCAAGTACATGCGACAATCTCAGGTCTAAGGACAAAACTTACACGATATATATATAGAGAGAGAGAGAGCTGCAACTAATTGTCAGTCTCAAGTTAGGTCAGTCCAACCCATGTTCATAACATGTGTCTACATCATTGATTTGACATCTCCATGTCTATGACTTGCGAAACATAGTCATCAACCAATCGATGTGCTAGTCTAATATTCACATGTGTCCTCACATGAACTCCGACTAGGGACAACTATTAAATAACCATACAAGTAAATAGTTTTACAAACAATTCACATAATTGCCAATCAATACAAGTTGCCTGATATAGATATTCAACGAACATTACAATAACTCATGGATACCTAAGAAATATAATCATCTTTATGATTGCCTCTAGGACATATTTCCTTCAGTTAGATTGTATATATTGTATTCACGTAGGACCTAACTGTAACTTGTACCAAATTCTAATTGGCCTGAGAGCCTATATAAACATAGGAACCCCATGGCCTTTTTCCGTGTGAGGCTTCCCCGATACCGGTTTACAGGAACCTTGTGTATCCTAGCATGCCGGCATGGGTGTGTGCTACTTCATTCTTCAGCAAGGTGCATACCAATTAGATACTATGTGGATATGAAGATAAAGATATCTTGGTTACATGGATAAAGCAAGGTGTATACCAATTAGATGTGAATAACTATGAGTTAAAAAAAGATCTATGGCTATCTCAAAACATCCACTACATATCCTTTTACTATGATACCAGGTTAGCATACACTATCATATATATGCATGATCATGCCTTCTTACATCTACTCCCTCCATTCCTTTCTTTAGTGACTATAGTTTTTTGAGAAAAACTCTAAAATATAAGTTTTATTGTGTTACACAACACATCTGGACAACTTTTTTAAGGACCTTATATAAAGTATATAGTGTTTCCGGCAAACTCTTTTATTTTATCATGTTAATTAACCAAGAGAAATCCCGCCTAAAATGATTTTAAAATTTTCCTCCACATGCGTTTCTTAATTTCTGAGACTAAAACTTTAAGCATTATAGACATCAACAAACATGTTCCGAAGTGTACAATAATGAAGACATGAAGGCGTGTAGGCATATGACCTATAGTAGATTGTACAATACATATGTATTGGTTCTGTCATGTGCATTGACCTATAGTAGATTGTACAATAATATTTTTGGTCATTCTTTTTTTTGTTATTAATATTCTGAATCAAATATAAAATCAAGGTATAATAAGAGAGTGGCAAAGAAAATGCACTACGGCTGGTGGTTGCTATTTACCGTTCTTCTGGTTAGTTTGTCCAAAATTTAATCATCAATTTCCACCAAAAGTGTTGCTGTTTTTCCCGGTTAATTGGGTGTAAAAATGATTTTTATGCAATATACGATGTGAGATGATAATCCTGAATCCAACAGAACGAGTATCTCTAAAACTTAGCTTTTGCCCAGCTGGCTCAGCAATATCTGACATAACTGGGCGGCCGATGACGTCCAAGCCGCTAGTGCTTCCACGGTTTTATTCAAGGCGGCAGACTCACCGTGGGTCACGTTGGCGCCTACACTACAACCAGGCGGGGTCGTTGAGGGGCGTGACGACGGCCTTTGTCTGGAGGTATTTGCGGAGGCTGTAGGCGCCCTTCTTCCTCCCGATGCCGCTCATCTTGTAGCCGCTGAAGGGGATGGCGGCGTCGAACACGTTGTAGCAGTTGACCCACACGGAGCTCACCCTGAGCGCCCGCGCCAGCGTGTTAGCGTGCGGTTTTTTCTTTCGGCAACCCCGTTTGATTGAGGCGAGTAGGGAGGTGTCCTCTTATAAATAATTCTGTGTTCATCATAGAATTCGTCAAATATTTTGAGAAAATACTCACCACCACGATCTGTCCTAAGACGCTTGATCTTTCTCTCTAGTTGATTTTCAATTTTGGCCTTATAAATTTTGAAGTAGTTTAAAGCCTCATCTTTAGTTTGCAACAAGTGAACATAGTAGAATTTAGTAGAATCGTCTATAAATATCATGAAATATCTCTTTTCACCTTTTTTCAACACACCATTCATCTAGCATAGATCAGAATATATGAGTTCTAGAGGTGCCAAGTTTCTCTCCTCGGCAGCCTTGTGAGGCTTTCGAGGTTGCTTTGGTTGCACACAACTATGGCACTTAGAACCTTTGGAAATAGTGAAATTTAGAATTAAACTCATACTGGACATTCGAGACATCAAACCAAAATTAATGTGACATAAATGAGAATGCCAAACACTGGTATCATCATTAACACCACCACAAATATGATTCATGGATTTATTACAAAACTCGGAAAGTGAAAATCGAAATAAGCCTCTAAACTCATAACCTTTACCAATAAATTGTTCATGTTTCGAAACAACGACTTTATTAGACTCTAACACAACCTTAAACCCATCTCTACATAGAAGGGAGCCACTAACGAGATTATTGTTCATAGTAGGGACATGCTGCACGTTTCTCAGATGTATGATCTTTCCGGAAGTAAACTTCAGATCCACCGTGCCAACACCACGAACAGAAGCATGTGATCCATTCCCCAATAGGACAGATGAATCCCGAGCAACCTGATAAGAAGTGAACATAGAGATGCCAACACACACATGAACATTAGCACACGCATCAATCAACCAATATGGTGATTGAAATACTGAAAGAATAGTAATAAATTACCATATCCATAAGTGTTGCTTGTGGTCACGACGTTGACAGTCTTCCCACCTTTCCCTCTGTGATCTACATGTTTTGGGCAGTCCTTGGAAAAGTGGTCGAGCTCTCCACATGAATAGCAATATAGCTCGGCCTTATTCGGTTTCTTCTTCTTGAAGTTTGTAGTCTTTTCATACTTGTTGAAGGAGGGCTTATAGTTACCTTTGTTATTTCCGAAGGTCTTCTTCTGCACCATGTTGGCGCTAGACTGACCCTCGCCTCCTCTCTTAGCAGTGTCCTTAGCCCGAGCCTTGTCCTCAACATCAAGAGACGCTATCAGGTTTTCAATCAGTATCTCCTATCTCTTGTGTTTGAGAGTTGTGGCGAAGTTCCTCCATGAAGAAGGCAAATTTGCAATAATACATGCAGCCACAAACTTGTCGGGTAAGATACACTTAAGAATTTCAAGATCCTTGGAAAAATATTGTATCTCATGAGCTTGTTCGACTACAGAACAGTCATTAACCATCCTATAATCATGAAAGTTCTCCATGATATACAACTCATTACCAGCATCTGCTACACCAAACTTAGCGTCCGGTGCCTCCTAGATCTCTTTTCCATCGTTGATATGCATGTACACATCATACAACTTGTTATCAAGAACACCCAGAACGCATACCACAAAGGCAAGATTGTTTTTGAACTTGTTCTGAGCCTCGTTAGATATAGTTCCTTTAGGTAAACCCTCACTAGCCTCGAATACTTTCAGAGCTTGCAGCCACATAGTGGTTTTATACTGCCACCTCTTAAAATGAACACCGGTAAACTTTTCCGATTTCATTGCATCGACCAAGTTCCCCATGTTTAATTGAGAAAATTACCTATAATAAGCTTTTTGGATTATTAGGCATAATTTCCACAATTAACTCCAAAATATAAATTATGACAACAACAACAGCTATAATCATGTGAACCTCTAACATACTAGATGTATTGATCAACATGAACAGTAGCAGAGTATACGCACTAACAGCCATAGTAAAGCAATAGATCGAATGATGATATACGTACTGATCGGTTGCTGATGAAGTCATTGTTGGTGCACCATTTGTCGTAGCCTGTCGAAGTAGTCGGTGTTGAAGACGATGTGCACGAGGTCCATCTTGACGACCGGGAAGATGCGCCGTAATGACGAACTTGAGCAGTCGCGCGAAGCACTTTCGAAAAACCTTATCGCCCTCTCCCGTATAGGATCATAAGGCGACTGGTTCCGAAGACCTGCTCTCCCATTTGCCGATGCACGCCGACAAGAGGGATGTTGTAGACTATGGTAACGGCGCAAGCAGAGAGGCTGGCAAAACCCTAGATTGGTTCAGTGTAATGCGTTGTGGAGGCCGCATAGGCATTTATATAGAGCAGCTCGGAAAATCTCGTACAGGACACAGAGTAGCGGGTCGCGGGAGGCGATGAAACCTGCGGGTCGTGGGAGGCGATGCAACCTATAGGTCACGGGACGGAGTCGAAGGATACCCCGAGCCGCTATAGCCGAAGACCACAGCGGGATGCGTGATGAAGTCGAAGTATCCCCCGGATCACCGCAGCCGAAGACCGCAGCGGGTCGCCGGTGTCGAAGACTCGGCGGTCGCGCGACGAAGTGGCCACAACCCCGGGGCGTGGAGTTGATGTGATTGATATAGTCGAGGTGGCGTTCGAGAGCCAATACAGCGGATCGGAGTCAATGCAGCAGCGGGTCACCAAGGCCGATGGTGGCAGCAGTTTGCCGCAATCGAAGATCGCGGAAGGTCGACGTAGTCGAAGAGTGCAGCAGGTCATCGAGGTCAAAGACCACAACGGATCGTCGGAGTCAAAGACCATAGCAGATCGCCGGAGCCGAAAGAACCCCTAGGTCGCTAGAGTTGGAGAACATAGCAGGTCGGCGAAGCGGAGGGAGCCCCCAAGTCACTGGAGCCGAAGATCGTATCGGGTCGCTGCAATTGAAGACTGCAGCAGGTCACGCGGCAAAATTGGCATAGCCCTTGAGCGTAGGGTCAACACGGTCGGACGTGTATTTATGGTCGACGGAGTCATAGTACGGTGTACACGGAGTCGACACAACGGTGAATTGGGCGGTGGGTTAATTTCTGTTTGCAGACGATTGCTTTGGTCTTCACGTGAAGTCTTTGGTTGATTGGACTTGAATAGTAGATGCATGCACTGCTCGGCACCGAGTCCACCGGCCGCTACTGTTTTTATCTGCCGTACATAATCAAAAATTCCAGCTGCCTTTTTCCTTGTTTTTTAGTGCCGTACGCACACAAGCTATCAGCTTCCTTTTCTCTTCTACTATTCTTTTATTTCTTCAGCTGTCGCACGCACTTAAGTCTTTCGGCCTTCTTTTTTTCTTGGAATGGATACGGACTCGAATCTGTATATGGCAGCCAGAACTAGTTGTCTCGAAAACTGCTCCATGCATGAACTTGTTTTATTAGTTATGTACAACTTGGAAAACGCGTCGTGTGTTCTTCACCTAATAAAAATTTGCTTTCTGAAGCAGGTCGGCTCTGATTCTTGTCGAACTCGGCCATTGGGAGAACGTAGATCATGTAGACCCGATTAGCCAAGCGGGAGGGCGGCGTTGATCACGAAACTTTAGCACGTAAACGCGGATGAATCAATCGGATGCAATCTGACCGCCGTTGATTGATAAGCTCAGATCACTATAGAGGTTCGTTGGAAACCCCAAGAGGAAGGTGTGATAAGCACAACAGTAAGTTTTCCCTCAGTTATGAAACCAAGGTTATCGAACCAATAGGAGAAAGGAAACAACTTCCAAGGTGTTGCCAGCAACTTAGAATCCTGCACAACACAAACTCAAGACTTTGCCCCAACTTACAGTGAGGGTGTCAATCTCACTAGTCTGCTGAAAATAAAGGATTAAACGTATAGTATGGAAGGTAATGGTTGCTTGTAGAGAGTAAACAGTAACAATAGATGATGTATCGATGGTAAAGATTGGACCGGGGTCCACAGTTCACTAGAGGTGTTATCCTTAAGAAAGGTAACATAACATGCTGGATAAACAAATTACAGCGGGGCAATTGACAGGAACTGAGCAAGGCATAACAATGCAAATATTAGACATTCATGATCCTATGAGATTTGATTGGTCATTACAACAATATACATAGACCACCATCCAACTTCATCTTTGACTAGTAATCCACCTTCAGGTTATCGTCTGAACCCCCTCTAGTATTAAGTTGCAAGCAACGGATAACCGCATTAAGCAATGTGTGTAAAGTAAACAATACAATTGTTTCATGAACAAAATATTGTTGTTTTCTCCCTAGTAGCAATAGCGCATCTACAACCTTAGAGATTTCTGTCACTTCCTCAGATTCAATAGAAACATGAACCCACTACCGAGCATAAATACTCTCTCTTGGAGTCACTAGTATCTACTTGGCCAAGATAGCTACTAGAAACGGAGAGCATGCAATATCTCAAACAACATAGACATGATAGAATCAATAATCATAAGACATGATAGAATCAATAATCAGTATGACATAGTAATCTCAATATCCATCGGATCCCCGCAAACACAACATGTATGATTACAAATAGATGATCTTGATCATGAACGAAGCTCACAAGATCTAAACAAGATATCACAAAGGAGGAGAAACAACCATCTAGCTACTGTATGGACCCATAGTCCAAGGGTGAACTACTCATGCATCATACCGGAGGCTAGCATGGTGATGAATAAGGCCTCTAGGATGATCTCTCCCCTCCGGCAGGGTGCCGGGAAGAGCTTCAGATCTCCCTCGATCTAGGGAAGATGGTGGCAGCGGCTACGAACTGTTTCGTAGAGATCTGATCGAATACTTAGGGGTTTGGCATCGAGGGGCTTAAATAGGCGAAGAGGCGAGGCAGGAGGGCGGCCAGGGGGGCCACACCCTGCCCAGGTGCGGCCTAGGGAGGGCCCGCGCATGGGGGGGGTGTGGCCACCCTGTGGCTCCCCTTCGGTCACCCTTCGATCTCTGTATTCTCCTCGGTGAAATATTGACTTTGGCTTTTGTCCCGTCCAATTTCGAGAATATTTCCTTACTAGCTTTTCTGAAACAAAAAACAATAGAAAACATGCAACTGGCACTGCGACATCTTGTTAATAGGTTAGTCCCAGAAAATATATTAAAAATACCTCAAAGTGTAGACACAACATAGAAAAGTGGATACTAAACAAGTATGGAACATAAAAAATTATAGATATATTTACGACGTATCATTGATGATTAGGGATCCAGTCTAGATGACGACGCATGAGAGCCAAAGTATTTCTGTTTCTCGGTAGACGTCGAATTGTAGATTGTCGATGATGGAGCCGTCATGATCGCGTGTTGCCGGCGAGTGGACGGTGAAGTTGAAAGCCCTGAAGATGAGGTGATTCTCCGTTGCCGAGGAATCGTAGATCGCGGTGGATGGGACCGTCGCGATCGCACGATCAGCGTCCCCAGTTCCCATAGACGGCGCCAATTGACGAGGTTTTGACCCGTCAATGCCCATTGTTATGGATTTTGGTTTTGGAGAAGATGGGGATGCTGGAAGTCGCAAGAAGGTTAAAAGGAAAGCAACAAGGAAACATGAGGTTTACCCAAGTTCAGGCCCCCGGAGGGAAAACCCTACTCCTGCTTGTCTGTTATTGATTATGGCGGAACCGAAGGTTACAGGGGGTGCGTAGATGCGATCTAGCGTGAGGTGTGTATGAATTGGGATCTATTTGGTGAAAGTCGTCTATGAAGCACATTTCATGGAGAATGAGTTGGTGAGACAAGAAGCCTTTTGAAGTTCCTCTAGGAAGGAAGCCAAAATAATACGTGACTTAGATGTGAGGGGGAAGGAATAAGTAGGAACAATCGTAAAATAGCATCAAAGTTCAAAACCGGGTGTAAACCGACTTATACCCAGGAAAACATGATGTTGGTGGAAGTAGCACGAATACGATGCAGAAACTACTCTAGCATACAAGAAAAGAAACTCCACAAGAGTTAACTCGCATTACAAAAATACCCCTGTGCCCGGCTCTTTTTTGAGAGGCGCAAGCAAAAAGTACCTACAAAAGTTGGTTACATGGCGGGTGAGCAGTGACAGCATCATTATTTTACGGTAGTCACATATACGTTGTGGACAAGCGGCACCGACACCTAATTATGTCTTAGTAAGTGGCTAGATGAACTAGCGCTTAATAATGTTGCGGAAGGTGAGGAGTGCTGAATTTTCTGCGGGCTGGATTTGACTTGACACACCACATATCACTGACCGGTGAGTCCCACCACGTCCCATCCTTTCGTTTTAAATAGTGCAACCGCACTCCACGGTAATTCATCTCCCGAACCTTCCTTGATAGCCTAGGCAGGGGCGGCGGCGTTTCTTATGGAGCCCTTCCTACGATGACATAGATATGATTGGATCTCGGATCGGCGAAAGACTTGTAAGTTATTCGTTATCTATAGATCAATATCGTGTTTTTGCTTCTCATTTTGATTCTTGGATCTCACGAACTTCAGTTTGGGGTTTTCTCAGCGCGACGTAGTGCCGAAGTGGATCGAGGATCATAGATTCGACGATGTCATGATAAAAAATGGCTTCATGTTAAAATGCTTCTGCAACAGTGCTCCCCGCATACACGTCGCATTCAGAGGCAAGCACACTAACGCAGATTCCTTGGCTACAACTATGCAAAACCGAAGTGCCGCTTCCTCTTTTGGTATGATAAAGATGAGTATTCAGAAGCATTGCAACATGCATTGGTGAAATTAATTGAGGAAGGAACACATGATATATTGCCAAAATTTGGTGCTTTGGACGATGCAGAGAAAGAAGAGTACACGGAGCATGTAAAAATTACAGCGAAGGAAGAGATCAGTGAATTCTTGTCTGCAATTTGGAATGTGTGCGATGTAGTTCGTGATGGCCTGGGGCCGCCGGTAAGGGTATCACTAGATGACATGGGAGTCATCTTGAATTAATGTTGGTTTTAGTATTTTATAAACTGTTTAACAAGTATTTATGTTTAATTATGCACTTTATAGTATATCTTTTTTCTTCTTATTTGCATATTAAGTACATATGTGCATGTTATTCTTGTGGTTTGAAAATATTAGTTCACAAAATGGTGAAGTGACCCGGTGGTCAACTAGTCAAACTTTATCCCCATAAAATTCTCCACTCACTTAGAGCTTGATGGCATCGAATCCTAAATCAAAGTCGCGCACCTTCGGCGTCAGATCCATCCTCGTGCATCTACTCCTTTTCTCAGCACCGCTACTCTCAACAAGACCATTCCCCTCTTCAATGCGGAGGCACCCCCTATTAGCCTTGCCGTCTTACTCTCCGCCGCACATCCCTCCATCAATCGTACATTCCTTCTCCCCGGTATGTCCCCATCTTAAGGACATCTGACCCGTCCAGATCTCCTCTCTACTCCTCTCTACATTTACAATCTAGTGTTTTTAGGAAGTGGCATGGCAAATCCTAAGAGCTTCACTCGGAGTTAAACAATATTAGGCAAACTGCCAGTCAATGTAGTCGCTCAGATTCTCCTCAGAATTCTTGCACATCCTCATAGTTTACTGATAGTCATCTGTTCTGATTGGATGGGACTGATCAAAAGGAACGGACAGCTAACCTTTGTCACACAATGGTGAAACCCCTTTGCTAGGATTTTTCTACCGAAACAGTGACAGTGCTTGATGTTTAATCACTGAGAATCATCTTGACCCAACCATATTGCCGAAGTTGCCCCTTATATATGAAGACACTGTCGGTGAGATTGACACTGATTGTGAGGGCGGGGTATATGGAACCTTGTGTATCCTAGCATGCCGACATGGGTGTGTGCTACTTTATTCTTCAGCAAGGTGCATACCAATTAGATACCATGCCGACATGAAGATAGAGATATCTTGGTTATACGGATAAAGCAAGGTGTATACCAATTAAATGTGAACAACTATGAGTTAAAAAAGATCTATGGCTATCTCAAAACATCCACTACATATCCTTTTATTATGATACCAGGTTAGCATACATTATCATATATATGCATGCTCATGCATTCTTACATCTACTCCCTCCATTCCTTTTTATAATGACTATAGTTTTTTGAGAAAAACTCTAAAATATAAGTTATATTGTGTTACACAACATATTTGGACAACTTTTTTAAGGATTTTATATAAAGTATATAGTGTTTCATGTCTCCGGCAAACTCTATTTTTATCACGTTAATTAACCAAGAGAAATCCCGCCCAAAATTATTTTAATTTTTTCCACATGTGTTTCATAATTTCCGTGCGTGAAACTTTAAGCATTATATAGACATCAACAAACATGCTCCGAAGTGTACAATAATAAAGACATGAAGGCCTGTAGGCACATGACCTATAGTAGATTGTATAGTGCATATGTATTGGTTCTGTCATGTGTATAAAGTATAAACCGAGATTAAACGATGTAACATGAAGTATATACATATATTTGGTCATTCTTTTTTTTGTTATTACTATTCTGAATCAAATATAAAATCAAGGTATAATCAGAGAGTGGCAAAGAAAACGCACTACGGCTGGTCGTTGTTATTTACAGTTCTTCTGGTCGAAGCGGCCAGTGCTTCCACGGTTTTATTCAAGGCGGCAGACTCACCGCGGGTCACGTTGGCGGCTACACTACAACCAGGCGGGGTCGTTGAGGGGCGTGACGACGGCCTTTGTCTGGAGGTAGTTGCGTAGGCTGTAGGCGCCCTTCTCCCTCCCGATGCCGCTCATCTTGTAGCCGCCGAAGGGGATGGCTGCGTCGAACACGTCGTAGCAGTTGACCCACACGGAGCCCACCCTGAGCGCCCGCGCCAGCGTGTTGGCCGTGTCCAGGCTCGTCGTGAACACCCCCGCCGCCAGCCCGTAGTGCGTCGCGTTCGCCCGCCTCACCACCTCCCCTAATTCCCTGAACTTGAGGATGGACTGGATGGGCCCGAATATCTCCTCCTGGGCGATCTTCATCTCATCCTACCAGAACGAGAAATTTGATGAGCAAAGTTGGATGTGTATGGGTGGGCATCTGACAAACGTACGTTCCTTACCTGAACGTCCGCGAAAACCGTGGGCTGGACGTAGAAGCCTCTACTGCCTACCCGATCGCCGCCGGTCACGAGGGTGGCGCCGCCGTCGACGCACGACTTGACGTAGCCCAGGATCTTCTTGAACTGCTGGCCGTCGATCTGATCCACACAGAGAGACGGTTTCATCAGTCCCCGTCCCCGTAGTTGATCATGGAGCAAGTGTCGTATGGGCGTGGGTACCTGAGGTCCCTGTTCCACGCCTTTCTTGAAGGGGTCGCCGACCACACGCCTCTCAGCGCGAGCCTTGGACTTCTCCACGAACTCGTCGTACACGCGCTCGTGCACGAACGTGCGAGACCCAGCGCAGCAGCATTGGCCCTGTTGTGTGCACAAACAGCAAGGGGCAGACTTTCACAAGTTCAGAGTCCGGACGTAAGATAAGAGGTTGTTGACTGATCCTAAACTTGTGATCGATCGATACCTGGTTGAAGAAGAGCGCCTGGTGCGCGAGCTCGACGGCCAGCTCCACATCCGCGTCGTCCATGACGATGAAAGGAGACTTGCCACCGAACTCCAGCGTCACCGGCTTCAGGTTGCTCCTCGCCGACAGTTCAAGAATGATCTTGCCCGTCCCGGTCGATCCGGTGAACGCGAGCTATAATAAGCAGCAAAAGGCACATTTATCTGTTACTAGCTAGTGCTCCTCGCATCACCAACAAAATCTAGCTTGCTGCTGTTACAAGTGTATTACCTTGTCGACGCCCATGTGGCTGGACAGCGCGCCGCCGGCCGTGGGGTCCGAAACCGGGGACGACGTTGAGGACGCCGTCGGGGAGCCCGGCCTCGTGGAGGAGGCTGGCGACGTAGAGCGCGGAGAGCGGCGTCTGCTCGGCGGTCTTGAGCACCACGGCGTTGCCGCAGGCGAGCGCCGGGCCGACCTTCCATGCGAACATGAGCAGCGGGAAGTTCCAGGGGATGATCTGCCCCGCGACGCCTATGGGCTCGTGCAGCACCTGGACGTGGTGCGGGCCGTCGGCCGGCACCACGAGGCCGTGGATCTTGTCCGCCCACCCCGCGTAGTACCTCATGCACCGCGTCGCCATCGGCACCTCGGCACGCGCCGTCTGCTCCAGCGGCTTCCCGCCGTCCCACGACTCCAGCGCCGCGATCTCGTCGGCGTGCCGCTCCATCAGGTCCGCGAACCGCAGCAGCACCCGGCACCGCTCCTGCGCACGCGCGTACCATCAAGACATGAGCTAAATCTTTTGCCGTGCACCGTGCCAATGTACGCGGCGACTCCGAGATGTATGTACGTACGTAAGCGGTCATCCTCGGCCACGGGCCCTCGTCGAAGGCCCTGCGGGCGGCGGCGACGGCGCGGTCTATGTTCTCCGCATCGCCCTCGGCCACGCGGGCGATGACCTCGCTGTTAGGAATAAGCACGACGGACATCGAAGCGGCACCGTGTGCGGTACGGGCGTACGTATCCGAGTAGACAAGGGTAGCCGAATAGAGTAGGAATTAGATGTCCTAATCCTACTAGGTTAGCTATACAAAATCTGCTACGTATGTAAGGCCCGTGTAAAAACAAACCGTGAGAGACAGAAGCAATAAAAATACTAGAGACAGGAGCGATATGTTTCTGTGGCAATAACCGATCGTTTCCGTGTGCGTGCGTGTGTTTCGTGAGCCAGCTCTACTAGTTGATCGATTCTAGTTAAGGGCAGCTTATTAGTACGTACGTGTATCTCGGCGACTTGTCCTTGTGTGTACGATCTTGCGGAAGTTGATCGAGTTGCCGCATCGCTACTGCTACGCGTCGGCTGTCGTCGGAAAGTACTTGACGAACGGCGTCGCATATCGGGCCAATTTCCAACAATTGGTATCAGAGCCAAGGTCGTCGTCCGTGATCTGCTGAAAGTACTAGGAGGTCATGGCGATGGTGAAGTTTGGCGACAGCTCGGCATCGGCACCGGTGACAGAGACGGTGGGGGCGGCTTTGTATCCGCGCCTCGATCGCAAGGACTACGGGCTATGGGCACTCAACATGGAGGTGGCCATGGAGGCTCAGGAGGTTTGGGAGGCCGTCGATCCAGGAGGCGACGAGTACGTCAAGGAAGGCGCAAAGTACCGGAAGGATCGCCAAGCGTTAACGGCGCTCTACTCCGTCGTGCCGAAGGACGTGATGCAGCACCTCGTCGGAAAGAAATCGGCGAAGGATGCATGGGAGACGATCAAGATCTTGCACCAAGGTCATGCCCGCGTGAAGGAAGCGCATCTTCAAACTTTGACAAAAAGCTATGAAGATCTGAAGATGGAGGAGAGCGAGACGGTTGATCAGTTTGCCGCCCGTTTCGTTACCCTTGTCAACGCAATCAGGGGATATGGCGAGAAATTGGATGAGATCAAGAACGTCAGAAGGTTCCTGCGTGCGGCGCCGGCGCGCTACATGCAGATCGTTACATCGATCGAACAATGTCTCGACCTGAATACATTGACGGTTGAGGATCTCGTCGGAAGATTCAAGGCACACGATGAGAGAATCCGGATCAGCTTCGGTGATCCAGAACAGGTTGAACACCTGATGCTCACAAAGCAGCAGTGGATGACTCTTTCAAAAGAAAAGCAAGGAGGCTCCACGAGCGGCAAGGAGAAACAACACCAAAAAAAGTATATCATGGGCAGGAGGATGAAGATGACGCCCCGCCGGGGAGGAAGTTTGACATAAAGAAAGTAAGGTGTCATAACTGCGGTGAGCTCGGTCACTTCAAGGCTGATTGCCGGAAAGCACCAAAGGAAAAGGAGAGGGCTCTCATCGCCCAGGAAGGAGATGATGGACCGATGATGCTGATGCTCGAAGTAACTGAGTTAAAGGATGAGGAGGATCCTCCATCACCGGCTATGGAGATTGTGGCGCAAGTGGATCACGATCTACCGTGTGTGCATCATGAGGAACAAAGTGCCCCGTTCCCATGTGAAGCCACGTTTGAGGCAAGTGAAGCCTCGGAACCTGTTCATGGCGATCTATACGTTGGAATCTCACCCGCAACTCCGTCTGGCAATAAGTTCTTCATGATTGTGGTGGATGATCATAGTAAATACATGTGGATTGTGTTGCTGAAAAGTAAGGATCAAGCTCAACAAGCATTCGAGAAGATCAAGGAAGCCGAAGAGTTCAAGGTGGAGGCAAAGATAAGAGCCCTACGCATTGATGAGGGGGGTGAGATGCATCAAACTGTGTTGACCATGGCACGGAGCATGATGAAGAGTAAAGGCTTGCAGAAAATTCTGGGTGAGGCGATCAATACGGCTGTGTATTTGCTGAACATGAAATCTTGAGAGTGGAGTTGGTACAACACCGCATTTAAGCATGGTACGGATGGAAGCCCTCGGTTGATCATCTTCGTACTTTTGGATGTGTGGCGCATGTAAAGGCGTAATTGGCGGAGCAACGTATTCCGATGATCATGACAGGCTATGAAGGCTCAAAGACATACCGCTTGTGCAATCCTTATACCAATAAGGTGGTTTTCAAGGGAGACGTAATCTTTGAGAAAGGCAAGTCATGGAATTGGGGCTACAACGAACCGAAATATTCAACTTTTCACGTCACGTGGGATCTTGAGTATGAAGAAAATATGGATCTGTAGCATCCCAGTTGTCTAACCCCTGTAATGCTACATGTCATAATAATAAAAAGGGCCACTTCCAACATATAATTGTTGCATCATCATCATCTCATGCTCATGTCATCATATCACCTTGCATTTGAGCATCATATAAAACCTTTTCTTGTTTGGTTCTTATCTCATGTGCATGATTAACTGTATTTGCCTCTTGATATGGTATTTGGTTCTTAATAAATTGTTAAATGCCCAAGTTGAGTTGTGGGCATCTCTCTTTTGAACTCCACCACCTTTTCTATCACCACCTTATATTTCCACCATCCAATAATTTGGGCTTGGCATTTTATTGAGTTATCTCTAGCCCATGTTGTTGGTTGGATCCACCCATAATCTTTGCTTGGCCTTGCCCACTTTTTGGGAATGCATATGAGTAATGCCATGATAATCTTATTGTTTTCACAAGGATATGGTTGGCATTAATTATGTTGCATGGGCCATGCAAGTGCCACCTTTTCCAGTATTTGGTTTTTGTTTGTTTCTCAGTGGATCACCTCTCCCTTGGTTTAAATCTGGTGTTAGCTAGTAGCTGATCTTCACCCATATAATCTAAACCTTTTCCCCCATGCCCCATGCACACACATGTGCCCATGAGGCATGCTCCAACCTTAAACCCCTCTCTTTTGGATCTTGCTTGTTCTTTGTTTGGATCTGAAGGGAATATGCCCTGAGAGGCAATAATAAATTGTTTATTATGTGTATTCCAAGTATATGATAGATGTTTATTTTGCATGCTATAATTGTATTAATACGGAAACGTTAATACATGTGTGTTTAATAAAAATGTAAAGTTCCTAGTTAAGCCTCTCTCATAAACTAGCTCGTTGATTAACAAGATGATCAAGGTTTCACGATCATGGACATTGGATGTTGTTAATAACGGGATCACAACATTAGTGTAATGATGTGATGAACATTCATCCAGTATAGCATTACGATCAAAGTCATTGAGTTTATATTGCTATAACAACTTAAGTGATCCTAATCCTTAGACCATGAGATCATGTCAATCACTAACACCGGAAGAGTTTCTTGATAACATCAAACGTCACCGTAATGTGGTGATTATAAAGATGGGTTCGTAACTAATAAAGTGTTATGTTGAGGCTCATGGATCAAGAGTGGAATTTGTTCATCCCGATGACGGATAGATATACTCTGGGCCCTCTCGGTGATATCACATTGATTAGCTTGCAAGCAAGTGATTTGATCACTAGAATGTTATATACAGGGAACGAGAAAAGAGTGCATGTCGAATTGAGATCAAACTAGGTATGGAGATACCGATGATCGAATCTCGGACATGTAATATATCGTGAGACAAAGGGATTAAGATACTAGCGTAAAAGGTTCCGGCGATCACAAGAAAGTCATCGTTGAATGTGTGGGAGTCAGTATGGGTCTCCAGATCCCGCTTCTGATTATTGATCTGAGAGGGGTCTCGATCATGTCCGCATTATTCACGAACCGTAGGGTGACACACTTAAGAGACACCGACATCCAATTGGAGCAAAAGTTTCATGCCGAAAGAATAAACAAGCGCAGGAATTTATTTCACTAGATACCGAAACAGGTTTTCGGGTGAAATTGCATAAAGTGGTTATGCATGTGAAATAGAATTCTAGCAAGGGGTTATTTGTGAATGTTTGTCATTAAAGTAATTGACAAAATTCTGAATAAAATAAAAGAGTTTTATTTAATGAGAGTTTGCATTAAATTTGGTGGAAATTTAATGGGATTTTTTAGTGGGATTTTGAGTGGACTTTTGAAGGGTCATTTTGTGAGTGGAGTGTCCACCCACATGATGAGGGAGGGCAAGGGGCCCCCATGCGCTGCCACCCCTTGGGGTTCCCCTCCTTCTATAAAAGGAGCCCTCCTCTCACTTCTCACTCACACCTCCTCGTGAAGGATCTCTCCCTCTAGAATTTATCCCCATGGTCTCGGACTAGCGAGATACATGTTCCAGTGGCTTTTCGGCAAGAAAGAGTTGTGCTTCCGCTGCATCGCTGGAGCGAGGAGGCGGAGGTTGCTCGTGCCTCGAGCGTGTGTGCGAGCACGGATGCGCCGATTTGGCGCTAGGACTTCCTCTCGATCTTGAGATCGGCAAGAGATCGTCTACATCAACCACGAGTTTGGACTCGTTAAACTTTGTCGGTCTTCAAGGGTATGTTCTCACGGATGTACATCCGCTCGTTGTTTGTATCTAGTATAAATAGATCTTGGTATATAGTTCACACCGTAGGAAAATTTTTGTTTTCTATGTCGCGAACCCTTCGATGGTATCGAGCCGGATCTATGTGTAGATACTTTACACGGTAGTACACATATGAGTATGTGGGCGATGATCATGTTGTTGCTCCTTTCTTGTGATTTTGGATATTGGTGGCATAGTGGGATGAAGCGGCCGACAAACTTTACATGTCCTCGCACATGAGACCTGTTCCACGCTTGACATGCAACTAGTTTGCATAAGTGGCTAGCGGGTGTCTCTCCTACTATAGTCAATATCTATTTTGCAAGCGAGTTGTCAACAATTTGATTATCCTCGTTAGGTTCATGTTCGTAGGTAAGAACGGTTCTATCTCGAAAGCCCTCACCACGTAAAACTTGCAATGGATAAATTAGAAGCGTCTAGTTTAGATTGTTGTTGGGCTAGTGTTATGATATGGTAGTGTTGTAAGTAGAAGTATGAGATGATACTCTTACAACACACATAGCGTTAAAACCCATAGATTGTGGATTTACACATATAGGTATGATAGTGATCATACCACGATGCACATGATAGAGATCATCTGCGGGAACCATATAATTTCACTATTAAACATATGATGTTTGATTGCATCTTATATTGCTTGTTTAGCTTTGTTAAGCATAATAAGATGATCCCTCATTTTAAATATCAAGATAAGAATGTGTTCTCCTTTAGTATGCACCGATTATGTTTTCGCGCCCAAGACATCACGTGATGATCGGGTACTTGGATCCTCGACCATACTTGGTGTAAGACAGTTGCACACGCAAAAATACTAAGGTTCTAACTTGGCGAGCCTAGCATGTATGAGACATGGCCTCGGAACACGACCAAAGGTTAAGCATGAGTCATATAGTTGATATGATGCCCATTTGATGCTCGCTTTGAAGCTATACCGACTCACGTGATGATCGGACTTGGTGTAGTGGATTTGGTTCATGTAATCACCAAAAGGACACGAGGGATGTCGCTTTTGAGTGGGAGTTCATTCGTAATATAGATTAGTTGAACTCAATCTATCATACACTTAGTCTAAACTTTACAAATTACATTGTAGATGGCACCACCGCTTTTAATTTCAATGCGTTCATGGAGAAAGAGAAACTAGCAACGAACGGTAGCAACTTTACCGAATGGGCCATGAATTTGAGGATTCTCCTCTCTGCACAAAAGCAATATGTGCTAGAAGCGCTTAGGCCCCCACCCTTGACGATGCCCCCGACGAGGAGAAGAATGTCTATCGACTCGTCAGAGGACCACAACTTAGTTCATTGCGGCATATTGTATGGGCTAGAGCCGAACTTGAAAGCGTTCAAAACGGCAATGCTTTTGATACAATGGGTGAGTTGAAAATGATTTTCGACACACATGTCTCAGTGAGAGCTACAATGCTTCGTAAAAGTTCTTTAGTCATGATGGAAGAGACATTCCGTTAGTGAGCATGTACTCAAGATGTCGGGTTACGCCGATAAGCTTGTGTCCTTGGGAATAACGATTCCCATTGACTTAGGCATCCATCGTGTTCTCGCTACGCCACCTAGCTATAAGAGCTTCGTGATGAACTATAATATGCAAGGCATGAAGAAGTCTCTCCGAGCTTACAATGCTTAAAACTGCGAAGTGGAGATCAAAAGGAACATCAAGTGTTGATGATCAATAGGAACACTGGTTTCAAGAAAGACAAGAAGGAAAACGGAAGGGAAGTAAGGCGGCAAGCTGTTGCGCTGAAAAGAAACCCCGAGTTGGACCTAAGTCCGATGCCGAGTGCTACTATTGTAAGGGATCGCCATCGAAGCGAATCGCCCCAAGTATCTGGCGGACAAGAAGGCCGCAAGGCAAACAAAGGTATATATGATATACATGTTATTGATGTGTACTTGACTAGTGCTCGCAGAGCACTGGGTATTTGATACGGTTCGGTTGCTAATATTTGTAACTCGAATCGGGTCGAATAAAGCGACCGCTAGCAAGGGTGAGGTCAAGATGCGTGTCGGCAATGGATCAAACGTTGATGTGATCGCCGTCGAACGCTACCTCTCCACTTACCGCGGGATTAGTTATAAACTTAAATAATCATATTTGGTGCCCGTGACCAGCATGAACATTGTATCTGGATCATGTTTGATGCAAAGTGGTTTTCATTCAAATCGAGAACAATGGTTGTTCCATTTATATGAATGAAATCTTTTATGGTCATGCACCAATGTTGAATGGTTTATTTCTGTTGGATCTCGATGATAAAGTTACACATATTCATAATATTGATGCTAAAAGGATTAAACTTAGTGATGATATATCCGCATATATGTGGCACTGCCATCTAGGTCATATTGGCATTAAACGCATGAAGAAGCTCCATTCGGATGGACTTTTAGAATCACTTGATTATGAATCATTTGATACATGTGAGCCATGCCTTATGGGCAAGATGACTAGAACGCCGTTTTCCGGTTCAATGGAACGGGCGATTTATTGGAAATCATACATTCGGATGTATGTGGTCCAATGAGTGTGTCGCCGAGGTGGATATCGTTATTTTGTTACTTTCACGGATGATTTGAGTAGATACGGTTATATCTACTTGATGAAACACAAGTCCGAAACCTTTGAAAAGTTCAAGGAATTTCGAATGAAGTGGAAAATCATCGTAATAGAAAGATCAAATTTCTACGGTCCGACCGTGGAGGTGAGTATCTAAGTTACGAGTTTAGCACTCACATGAAAGAGTGTGGAATTGTTTCACAACTCACACCGCCGAACACCACAATGAAATGGTGTGTCGAACGTCAATCGTACTTTATTAGATATGGTTCGATCTATGATGTCTCCGACGACTTGCCATTGTCATTTTGGGGTTATGCACTAGAAACCGCTGCATTCACTTTAAATCGGCACCATCTAAATCCGTTGAAAGCGACACCGTATGAATTGTGGTTTGGAAACAAACCTAAGCTGTCATTCTTAAAGTTTGGGGTTGCGATGTTTATGTGAAGAAACTTCAACCGGATAAACTCGAACCCAAAGCGGAAAATGCGTCTTCATAGGATACCCTAAAGAAACTATTGGGTATTCCTTCTATCACGAATCCGAGGGCAAGGTTTTGTTGTTAAGAATGGATCCTTTCTAGAGAAAGAGTTTCGCGAAAGGTGTGAGTAGTCAAGGTAGAACTCGAAGAGGTTATGGAACCTTCTCTTCAAAGTATGGCGAGTAGCGCAGCGGAAGTCGTTCCGAGTTGGCTCCACACTGTTGAAGAAGGAACTAATGATAATGATCATGAAACTCCGAAGAGAGTACTCCGAACCTCGCAGTCAAACAGACGCGTCTCCCGAGCTGTACGGAAATCTGTCATAAATTTCATGGTTGATGAAAATAAAGACCCTGCGACGTATGAAGAAGCGATGATGAGCCCGGATTCCAACAAATGGTTAGAAGCCATGAACCGAGATGGAATCCATGTATGAAAATCAAGTTTGGAACTTGGTGGAATTACCTCACCGACCGAAAGGCCGTGGAGAACAAATGGATTTTCAAAAGGAAAAGCGTCTTGATGGTAATGTGACCATCTATAAAGCTCGACTTGTCGCAAAGGGGTTTCGACAAATTCAAGGAGTTGACTACGATGAGACTTTCTCTCCGTAGCGATGCTAAAGTCGATTAGGATTATGTTAGCAATTGCTGCATATTTCGATTATGAAATATGGCGATGGATGTCAAAACCGCGTTTCTCAATGGTAATATTGAAGAAGAGTTGTATATGATACAACCAAAGGGTTTTGTCGATCCTAAGGATGCTAACAAGGTGTGCAAGCTTCACGATCCATCTATGGATTGAAGCAAGCATCACGGTTGGAATCTCCGCTTTGATGAGGTGATCAAAGAGTTTGGATTTGTCCAAACTTATGGAGAAGCTTGTATTTACAAGAAAGTGAGTGGAGCAATGTGGCATTTCGATACTATATGTGGATGACATATTATTGATCGAATGATATAGAACTTTTAAACAAAGTGTTAAAAGTTATCTAAACAAAGAAATTTTCAATGAAGGACCTAGGTGAAGCATCTTACATATTAGGCATAAAGATCTATAGAGATAGATCTAGGCGCCTAATAGGGCTATCGCAGTACATACCTTGATAAGATTTTAAAGAAGTTTAAAATGGACGGAAGTAAGAAGGGTTCTTACCTATGTTGCAAGGCAAGACATTGAGTAAGACTCAAAGTCCGCTTCGGAAGAAAGAGAGATAATGGACAAAGTCCCCTATGCTTCAGCCATAGGCTCTATAATGTACGCCATGCTATGTACAAGACCGGATGTGGCACACGCTATTAGTTTGACTAGTAGGTACCAATCGGATCCAGGTTCGGAACACTGGATAGCGGTCAAGAATATCCTTAAGTACTTGAGAAGAACTAAGGATATGTTTCTTGTATACGGAGGTGAAGAAGAGCTCGTCGCTAAGTGTTATGTCGACGCTAGTTTTGACACCGATCCGGATGACTCTAAGTCTCAATCCGGATACGTATTTCTCATGAATGGCGGAGCGGTTAGTTGGAGGAGCTCCAAACAACCTGTGGTAGCGGGATCAACAACGGAGGCCGAATATGTTCTTTGCTTGAGCGGCTCGAAGCGATTTGGATGAAGGAGTTCATATCCGAACTAGGAGTTGTGGCAAGCGCGTTGGACCCAATGGTGATCTATTGTGACAACAATGGTGCCATTGCCAATGCCAAAGAGCCAAGGTCTCACAAGCATTCCAAGCATATTAAGCGCCGGTTTCACTCCATCCGCGAGAATGTCAAGGATGGAGATATAAAGATTTGTAAAGTACATACGGATCTCAATGTAGCAGATCCGTTGACTAAAACTCTCCTAGAGCAAAACATGATCAACACCGAACTCAATGGGTGTTAGATATATCACTATGTAACTAGATTATTGTCTCTAGTGCAAGTGGGAGATCAAGGAATATGCCCGAGAGGCAATAATAAATTGTTTATTATGTGTATTCCAAGTATATGATAGATGTTTATTTTGCATGCTATAATTGTATTAATACGAAACGTTAATACATGTGTGTTTAATAAACAAACAGAAAGTTCCTAGTTAAGCCTCTCTCATAAACTAGCTCGTTGATTAACAAGATGATCAAGGTTTCGATCATGGACATTGGATGTTGTTAATAACGGGATCACAACATTAGTGTAATGATGTGATGAACATTCATCCAAGTATAGCATTACGATCAAAGTCATTGAGTTTATATTGCTATAACAACTTACGAAGTGATCCTAATCCTTAGACCATGAGATCATGTCAATCACTAACACCGAAGAGTTTCTTGATAACATCAAACGTCACACCGTAATGTGGTGATTATAAAGATGGGTTCAGAACTAATAAAGTGTTATGTTGAGGCTCATGGATCAAGAGTGGAATTTGTTCATCCCGATGACGGATAGATATACTCTGGGCCCTCTCGGTGATATCACATTGATTAGCTTGCAAGCAAGTGATTTGATCACTAGAATGTTATATCACGGAACGAAAAGAGTGCATGTCGGAACGAGATCAAACTAGGTATGGAGATACCGATGATCGAATCTCGGACATGTAATATATCGTGAGACAAAGGGATTAAGATACTAGCGTAAAAGGTTCCGACGATCACAAGAAAGTCATCGTTGAATGTGTGGAGTCATGGGTCTCCGATCCCGCTTCGATTATTGATCCGAGAGGGTCTCGATCATGTCCGCATTATTCACGAACCGTAGGGTGACACACTTAAGAGACACCGACATCCAATTGGAGCAAAAGTTTCATGCCGAAAGAATAAACAAGCGCAGGAATTTATTTCACTAGATACAAACAGTTTTCGGGTGAAATTGCATAAAGTGGTTATGCATGTGAAATAGAATTCTAGCAAGGTTATTTGTGAATGTTTGTCATTAAAGTAATTGACAAAATTCTGAATAAAATAAAAGAGTTTTATTTAATGAGAGTTTGCATTAAATTTGGTGGAAATTTAATGGGATTTTGAGTGGGATTTTGAGTGGACTTTTGAAGGGTCATTTTGTGAGTGGAGTGTCCACCACATGATGAGGAGGGCAAGGGCAGCCCCATGCGCCAGCCACCCCTTGGGGTTCCCCCTCCTCCTATAAAGGAGCCCTCCTCTCACTTCTCACTCACACCTCCTCGTGAAGGATCTCTCTCCCCTCTAGAATTTATCCCCATGGGCTCGGACTAGCGAGATACATGTTCCCGTGGGCTTTTCGGCAAGAAAGAGTTGTGCTTCCGCTGCATCGCTGGAGCGAGGAGGCGGAGGTTGCTCGGTGCCTCGAACGTGTGTGCGAGCACGGATGCGCCGCTGATTTGCGGCGCTAGGACTTCCTCTCGATCTTGAGATCGGCAAGAGATCGTCTACATCAACCACGAGTTTGGACTCGTTAAACTTTGTCGGTCTTCAAGGGTATGTTCTCTACGGATGTACATCCGCCCGTTGTTTGTATCTAGTATAAATAGATCTTGGTATATAGTTCACACCGTAGGAAAATTTTTTGTTTTCTATGTTGCGAACCCTTCAGGATCATGCATGGGCCAAAGGAGAGCCCCATCATCACATGCCTATCTACCTCTCCCTCTTTTTCTTTTCTTGCCTTTTCTTGATCTTGTGTGCTTGTACATGGAGCTTGCTTGATCAACTAGTTTACCACCTCCCTCTTTCTTACCCCTTTTAGCAAACCCTAAGACCAACCCTTGCCATCTACCCTCCTAGCTAAACCAAAACCCTAGCTAAACCTCCCCTTCCCCTACTACCTAGCTTGAATCACCCCTCACCTAAAAACCCTAGGCTCAGGCCCATGCCCTTCCTCTCTCTCTTCCCATCCCTCTAGCGTCTTGGCCCCACCACACCATGTCCTAGCTACCTCTCTCTCCAACAAAGGTACCCTCATCCTAGCCTAGCCCGAGCGTCCTCTCCCTCCCTCTTTTCCGTTTACCCTAGCCCCCGGCCACGAGCCACAGCCCCACCTGTCCTCGACCACCCCCTGCCTACACCCGTGTCCCTCACCAGCCTCACTGGTCCAGCCCTCCCCACCTGGCATGGCTCACGTGAAGAGGAGGGTGCACCGATGCCACCGCCATCTACCCTCCCCACGCCACCTCCCGCCTCCTCACTGCTCCTATCCACCCTCCGTCCTCTGCCAGACACGCCTGGCCCACCCCAGAACCTCTCTTCCTCCTTCCCTTCCCAGATCGACCATGCCCCACCCTCTAAACCCTAGCGACGGCGCCCCAGACCCCTTCGCTCCAGAGCTTCCGAGGCGCCAGCAGTGCGAGCTCCCCTTCTTCCATCGCCCGTGACGCGCCAGAACCGCTGATTCACCGAGGAGCTGCGCCGCCTGCGTGATCGCCAGACGCCCGCCGTGCCCCGCTTGATCCCGCTTCCGAGCCCCGGCCACTGCCGTCGCTGCCGGTGAGCCCTCCTCCCCGCAGACAACCTCTCTCTCCCTCTCGCGTCTGCCATGATCGCCGAGCACTCCGGCGTCTGCTGGCATCCTGGGCGACAGCAGCAATGGCCGATCCGTCGAAGTTCAGAGCCATGCCCCGCACGCCACAGGCCGCCTCCGCGCTAGCACCCTGTACCAAAGTTGTAGGCCCAGCTATCTCCTCCGTTTTTCGTTTTG
This sequence comes from Avena longiglumis, assembly GCA_030063025.1. NCBI lineage: Eukaryota > Viridiplantae > Streptophyta > Magnoliopsida > Poales > Poaceae > Avena > Avena longiglumis. Next base: position 339,700,496 of record CP125978.1, on the reverse strand, counting down.
GGTCCGTGTTGTTTGGAGCAGCAGCGGCGTCGCCAACATCGGCCAAAGTTCCGCCAGACGCTTTGCCGCAGCGCCGCCGCTGTCCGTGACAAGGCCGTTTTGGCGTTTAGACTCTTCCGTTTTTTCCGCCTCACGCCTGATCCACCAACCCACCCGCCAGTCGTGGAAATCTTGCAAAAGGCTCCCGTGGAAATTTCTTAACCCGCATCCATCCTGCCGCACTGTCGCCGCCTCGCTAAGCGTGTCCGGTTCCTTCTTGCAAATAACCCCCTTCCCCTTTTGCCACGCCAACCCGCGGTCCTCAGGGCCCTCTGTCAGCGTCAGTAGTAATTTTATAAAAAGGCTCCTGCGTTTTCCTTTATTCGACCATGGTCCGTTGGTTCCAGTGCACCTTTGGCGTGTGGGTCAGAGGACCCCCTGGCCCCACCTGTCTGCGAGCCAGGCTAGTTTAGGCTGTGTAGAAAACGTTTCAGAGCTGTTTTAAATTCAAATTCTGTTAAATAATTTCAAAATTCAAATTCAAATTCAGATTTCTATAACTTTGTCATACTAAACCCAAATTTGACATATGATATATGTTTGAATATCAGAAAAATGAGAGGATTCCAAATATGCCATCCAATTTGACTTTTGCACAATTAAAATTCCAAGATTATTTAAATTACACAATTGCCACTAGGATTTAAATAATTCATAACTTTTAATTCCTAAATCCAAATTTAGCAAATGATGAGTCTAAAATGATCAGCTCGACGAGACCTTTCTGTTTATGCTATCCATGACTTCAATTGCAGCATGCATCATATAAATATATATTGAACAACAACTGTTATGGCAATGAAATGTGACTAAAACCCACTTAAATGTTATTTTCTTGTCCACCACATCTCACTATGCCATGCTACCTTACTTGCCATGTAAATTATGCATCATTCATCATGGCATGATTGTTTGTTTGACGCATCTTATTCATATGCTTGTGCTCTATATTCATGTTGGCCTTGTTTGTTTGGTTTTCTCGGATAGACACCGGCGGGGTTATATCAAGAGAACCGAGCACTACCAGATCCGTCCCTTGCTTCAACAGAGATACCAGGCAAGCACTTCCACATGCTTGCATACATCTGATACCTATTGCCTCTATCTTATTCTTGCATCATTGAGTCGCGATTGCATTAAATTGAATCCCAAGTTTGCATAGCCTTTACTTTTAAACCCCACCAAGCTTGTTTCCTCCATCCCATGAGCTACTACTATAGGAGTTGCTTGAGCCATGCGTCGTGAAACAGCATGTGTAGGGTATGTGAGTGTCTGTTGGATAATGAGGTACCTAAACAACTTAACCTGAGTAGTTCTGGGATAACTAAAGAAAGTGGCACCGGTGAGCAACATCTGCTATTTGGTTTTTCCTGCTCACTTGTGTCCGTAAGACCCCAGTACTTGATTCCTGTTCCTTGATTTATCGCGCTATCCACATCCGGAGGTATATGGGACCCCCAGCGAGCTTGATTCCGTCTTATTTCTTGGGGCCACAAACTAGTTTGAGGTGTTTTTACTATCCTGTACTTATGCCATGTTTACCGCTTTATTTACGTTTGTGCGAGGTGCACACTGTACTGTTTAGGATCGGGACACGTTACGTATCGACAAGCCCGCCACACTTCGGGTTCCCGATCGTTACCGCGTCCACCCAAACCTTGAGGCCGTCTCGAGTCATTAGCTAACCGTTCATGAATCTACTTAAGGGTGGCCCCTGAAATATTTCTGAATTGTGATTGTTCGATCGTGAAAGCCTCGTTGGGTTTTGATTTGGTTTTCCGAGGTTGATCGGCGTGTGTTGCTATTGGTGCACCGGCCGGGTAAAACTTTTCTGAAAGCCGTGTCCGCGGATATGGACGACTTGGAGCATAGTTTCTTGATCATAGACAAGCATAACTAAAGTACCGCTTTAATCTGACTAAGTAACATGACTAGTAAATAGAGCAACACTCATGGAATGGCTAATAAAATTGCCAACGGATGGGGTTGTTAAATCGCTTCCTTGTTGGTAGCGGGGAGGAGGATGGACGGATGAGATTACCATTATAATTGTACTTAAATTCACGGACATCCGTCTATCATTGGTTAGGCGGATGGTTAGCGTTATCTGTAGAATTGCTAGGGTTTATCTTTTCTGCAATTCGTCACCCAGGTTGTGTCCCTTTAGAGGCATTAAGACTTCTTGAGTACCCTTAGGGTCTCACACGATAAATTCTTGATTCGGATGAGCAGTACCTTCTCGGGGCATCTTGGGTGGAAGAAGCCGAAGATGTGGGCAACGATCGTTCGGTGTAGAGATTCCGGACGGGATCCATGAGACCTATAGTTGGGATGTGCTTATTTCTCTGGCATCTTATTCCGATTTGCTTCTTATCCGTACTCGGATCTTGTTTGCCGCTTCCGCATGATACTCTGATGTGTGTTGTATGAGTTATCCTAAAATATAGATTTATCCGGTCATTTGAATCTTGCCGTATGGCGTTGGTATATTCTTTCTTTCTAGATGGTGTGGCTCGATGTACTCTTGTATGGTGGCTTGCGTACATACCCACTTGTGTCGTAGTTGATCCCTTCGCTGCAGACTACGCCCGTCTGCAGTCCCGTTGAGAGGGTAGTGGTTGGGACGTCTGAAAGGACTACCAGTGAGTGGCTTTTGGGGCCCCACCGTACTATTTCAACCACTATCACTCATCCAGGCTTGTATCTAGGAGCGTAGTTCACCGAGGTAGTTACAGGATCAACCAAGCTTATCCTTGTCAGCAAGTTCGGGCCCAGAAGACATTGAAGGCCTAGGGGGAGATCCAAGCATGGACACCAGGCCAGAAGCACTAGGGATTCTCCTAGAAGACAAAGAGTTTGAAGAAAAGGCTAGTCCATGGCCAGAAGATATGGAACTGGAACGGTGCGTAGATGCATGCGCAGCGATACCTACACTTTTTTGCCCAGCAATTATAAGAGAAGGAGGGGCCAAGCGAGCCCGCAAACAGCCAACAAGGCCGTAAGGCGATGGTCCAAGAGTGTGGGGTGGCGGATAGATAAAGGAGAACCAACAATAGGGGGTGCAGATCCATCAAAAGGCTTTTCACGTGGTATAGAGAAGCTAGAAGAAAACCAATTTGAGTTACCTCCTACTTATTTGTTCTATTGCATCCAAGAGCACCGGCAAGTAGTAGATCAAATATGTGAGGCATCGATGAGAAAGTACTTCATTGAACCAAGTATAATGTGTCAAGACACAAACATGAAGAAAGGCGTGGATAAAAAGGACTGTCGGCGTGAAGCCATGGAGAAGCCGACAAGAGCAAAGACGGCGATATGGGTAACACAAGAGACGACGAAAGCAATGTCAAAGAGGACGCCAGGAGCGGCGAAAGCAATGCCGAGGATAACGCCCGTCGGGAGTAGCTGGCGTATTTGGGATCCAGGTCGAGGTGAAGTGCACGTCGTGCTTAGGGGGTGATTGTTAGGAATAAGCACGACGGACACCGAAGCGGCACCGTGTGCGGTACGGGCGTACGTATCCGAGTAGACAAGGGTAGCCGAATAGAGTAGGAATTAGATGTCCTAATCATACTAGGTTAGCTATACAAAATCTGCTATATATACGTGTGTAAGGCCCGTGTAAAAACAACCCGTGAGAGACAGAAGCAATAAAAATACTAGAGACAGGAGCGATATGCTCATGTGGCAATAACCGATCGTTTCCGTGTGCGTGCGTGTGTTTCGTGAGCCAGCTCTACTAGTTGATCGATTCTAGTTAAGGGCAGCTTATTAGTACGTACGTGTATCTTGGCGACTTGTCCTTGTGTACGATCTTGCCGGAAATTGATCAGAGTTGCCGCTACTGCTACGCGTCGGCTGTCGTCGGAAAGTACTCGACGAACGGCGTCGCATATCGGGCCAATTTCCAACACTCGCCGGTGCGCGGGTCCGCCGTCGGGAACGTCTTCCCTGGAGAGAAATAATGTGCACATTGCTGACAGTGAACGCGACCGCCCGACTCAGAGGATTATCTGTTGCAATTCAGTGCAATTCAGCGAAGTGATGTGGTACCAGACCAGACGCTGCATCGACGAAGTTGCCGTTGATGAGGAGCTGCGTGTACTTCACCTCCACCGGTGGTTTGATCGGCTCCTCGTCGGCCCGTTCTGTGCTGAACCTGCGAAGTGCTCCGGGCAACAGGTGCCGTGCACTGTCTGTATGCACAAGTAATAGATACATATATTAAGGCGTGAAATTTTCGCGGCCTCTCTGATCTAGTGACACGTCTCTTCTTTGGGTTGTTTTGGTCAAAGACGTTTAAGAATAGACTACTGCTCAAGCGGTTTGAGAAAAAAAGACGTCATACTACTGTAGACAAACCAATTTCTACCAATCAGCAACCGCCATATTGACTTGCTACAATAAGATTTTTTTCCTTTACATTTTCTTTTTACACTTTCCAATGGTAATTTTTTTTGGGGACATTTTTTGCCGTAATCTTTCGTTGATAGTTTTGACATAACTTCTCGCCGTGTTTTTCCTGCTAATAGTTATTCTTTAGTAATTCTTTAAGTGCATAGTAATTCTTTCGATGGTAGTCTACAACTGTATTTTCTTCTCTCAAATTTTAAATATTTGGTAACTTTTTAACATAACTTTTTGGCCATAATTTTATGATAGTAATTAACTATGTTTACAATGGTATTTTAAATCCCTTTTTAACTACGCCACACAAATTATTTGACACATCTTCCCGTCCATCATTTTCAGACGATCATTACCCTAAGTCGACAACACTTTTAACTCCTTTTTAACTACTCGGCGGTAAGTTTTGCAACACAACTTTTCGGCCGTTGTCCCTCCGGTAAATAATTGTCAGACAACTTATCAACGGTGAATAATTCTATAACCATATTTTGTGTGCGGTATTTTTTTGTGTTCCTTCCCTATTCTATGGCAATAATTTTTAGTCACACTTTCCAAGTCGTAATTTCCATAAAATAACTACCTTTCAGTAAATTTCTGATGATGAGTCAATTTTTTGGCTGTAACTCGCCGGTAGTAATTCAATTTTTTACCTTTTGTATTTTCTAACACTAACTTCACATTCACTGCCTTTTTTTGGAAAAATAGTACCAATGTCTTATACGATAACTTCGGACAACAATAGTACACTACATAAGATGTGATCTCCAGCAATACTTTTAGTCAATTATTCGACCCCATTGTCCCATCACGGGCGTGGCATGTTGCCGCGCCACATTTCCTAGTATGTTAAATTAGTGCAGTAATATTTGGGCAGCAAATTGCAAAAGGCAGGTTCCGTCCAAGTATTCTACTTCCTCCTTTACGCAAAAACGCATCTACATATATGCGTATGCTAAATTTATTTCTCAACGGAGGGAGGGAGTAGAAAATTAACAAATGTCGTGGTGACTCAATTTTCAGTCTCATGAGTAACGAGTAACCTTCGACCTATGCAGCATGAAACTGCTGACAGCATGCATATGACACATCAAGGTGTGGCAACAAGCAGGAGTACTTGTTTGTTGATTCACGACGATGGTGTGTTCTTCTCACGGGACAAGGAGAGCATCCAACTGATGGCACTGGAGTTGGAAACAAACAGAAACGGGAAAACGTACTGTGCGCGACCCAACTACTTTTGGCTCTTCCTAGTTTTGATAAGGATTGGGTACGTACAGTACAGAGACGTGCTGATCCTCATGTGGAAGAGCACTCCTTCCTGAATCATTCATTACAAGATGAACACGTCGACTTCCGGGGGAAACAGAGAGAAGGGGGACAAAGAAAAAATGCTTAACACATCAGAGGATGCAACGATTTGCCGGTAGTCAGGAAGGTTAGGCTGTCCTGACCACTTTTTTCTGAAAAACAGAGGTAAACTTAAATGACAGAACTCCAGCTATCAGGTTATCATTCAAGCATGTCTAGTTGATTCAAAAAATATGGATAGATCAAACACCACTGGTAAATATAAAAATGAAAACTTAAAGGAAGGTGCAAAAAATCCCAAAGATCCAAGCAGAGATCGTGGTCACCTGATCTGAGAAGAGAGGTGGCAGGAGTCCTCCCGAGGAGGCCGTGGCCTGATAGGAAGGAGAAGGAAGTCCTCCTTGCGGCCATGGCTAACTCTGTCACAACAAGTAAAGAGATCAGCAATGGAGGAGCATATATTCTCCTTGCACTCCGAGGCTAGTGGAGTGGGAGAGTATTGAGATGATCTCCTTGCACAGTTGCGCTCCTTGTGGGCCTATTCATGAGCACATAGGCTGCGAGCTTGGTGTGCTGCTGGCACAACGGACAAGGGAGTGAGAGTAGTAAAATGAGGATACACAATACGAGCTACATGGATGTTTCAGTTTTTGTAATTCCAACTTACATGTCATGAGATGTACTCTTCCAGGAGGGCGGGCGACCGTTAGGATGGCGAGCGTCACCCGTATAATGATTAAATTAAAAGCAAAAATATATGCAAAAGAGGTTTCCTAGGCTAGTAAAATTAGAGAAGGTGTTAGATTATTAGGCATAATTTTCACAATTAATTTTATAATATAAATCATAACAGCAACAGCTACAATCACGTGAACCTCTAACATACCAGATGTACTGATGAACATGAATAGTAGCAGAGTATACACACTAATGGTCATAGTAAAGCAACAAATCGGATGACGGTATATGTACCGATCGATTATTGATGAAGTTGTCGTTGGTGCAGCGTTTGCCGTAGCCTATCGAAGAAGTCGGCGTTGAAGACGACGTGCACGAGGTCCGACTTAACGATCGGGAAGACGCGCCGTGATGACGAACTTAAGCAGTCGCGCGGAGCGCTTCCTAAAAACCTTATTCACCATCTCCCGTACACGATCACAAAGGCAATTGGTTTTGGAAACATGCTCTCCCGATCGTCGGTGCACGTTGGCAAGCGGAGTGGAGTAGACTACGGTGGCGGCGCAAGCAGAGAGGCTGGTAAAATCCTAGATTGGTTCGGTGTTATACGTTGTGGAAGCCATATAGGAGTTTATATAGAGCGACCCGAATTCACTAATTGTTGACATGTCTGTCTAACTGCACACATTTTCCTAAGCAGAAAATAAAGCTCAGCTCAGCAAGATTTCTGCAACCCGCAACACGTAGAGCGCGCGCACGTATCGTGTCGGGTGAGCGGCGTCGTCGGAGGAGGAGCGCGCGTGTAGCTCTTTTATTGTCAGTCACTTATAAAATGATGCAACACTTCACTTATAAGGTGATCTACTCTCCTTTAACTTTCCATGGGACTAAACTTTAGCTCCCACTACTCTTGCCACACACATGCAAGCTGCCACCAACTTGAACCAAATCATATATAGGCTTCCACACACATGGGCTTTGAGATTTAGGAAAAATCTGAAATCACACATGGGTCTAATAATTTAGCCCATTATTTCTAACAATCCCCCGCCAGATATCAAATGCCCATTTGAAGATTTGTTAATCCTTGCTACTTTTTTATATACCGGTGTTTCATCAGAGACTGTTAAGTTAAACTTCTGCCTAGAATCTTGAGTTACGTCTATCAACAACTTGAACAATGAACGAACCTTGAATTGCAAATTTGGTGCCAATAGATTTCACTCAAAATCATAACTAGTAACTGGCTGCTAGTAGCCTACTCCCTGATCCCTTCATGAGTTTATTAGAGATCACCCAAATCTCATAGACCACGACGTTTACAATCGAGCTCATATAGGTGTGTTCTTTCAAGAATGCCTTGTAGGACGGTATCTTTGCTAGTTATATCCAACAGAAACATATTAAGGCATGTTGCCAACCTGCCTTACAGATTATGAGGGTTATGCATATTCACATAGAGAGGGTTACAAAATACTCTTCTCGGTCAAACCACTAGCTTGTTCTTCCTAGGTCCTAATTCACGAATCTCTGATCCCATAGGTTGGGTTACCACTAAGGTGTGACATCCATGAGTCTCAACCCCATTTCCCTCGATGCACTTTTTATCATATTTCGTGATAGTCCTTTTGTAAAGAGATCTGCTAGGTTTTTGTCTGTTTGAATATACGTACCAGTTATTACTCCGGACTTTCTCAATTTTCTGATAGATTTCAAACGTCTCTTCACGTGTCTTGATGACTTCAAATTATTTTTAGAATTGTTTACTTTGAAAATAACAATTTGGTTGTCACAATTCAAAAGGATTGCCGGCACTGGTTTTTCAACCACAGGCAAGTCCATCAAGAGCTCACGCAGCCATTCTGACTCAACAGTGGCTGCGACTAAGGCAGTAAGTTCTGCTTCCATAGTTGACCTCGTCAATATGGTATGTCTATGAGACGTCCATGACATTGCACCACCTCCAATGGTAAATACATTCCCGCTTGTGGCATAGAATTTATCAATGTCAGAGATCTAGTTTGAGTCACTATATCCTTCAAGCACAGTAAGATGCCCTGGATAGTGAATCCCATAGCTCATTGTACCACATAAATAGTGCATGATCCTTTCAAGTGCATGCCAATGATCAATACTCGGGTTAGACATGAACCTACTCAACTTGCTAACAACAAAAGAGATATCGGATCTTGTAGTGCTTGCTACTAAGTACATGAGAGAACCAACAATTTGTGAATATTTCAACTGATCTGTTGGTTCCTTATTATTATTTCATAATGTCAAACTGGGATCATAAGGAGTTGGAGAAGTCTTGCCATCAATAAAGACAAATCGGCTCAAGACCTTTTCAACATAATGAGATTGCGTTAAAGTAATCCCATTCACGTTCTTAATAAGCTTGATGTTTAGAATCACATCAGCCTCTCCCAGATCTTTCATATCAGAACTCTTTGACAAGAAAGTCTTGACTTCATTTATCACTTTCATGTGTGTACCAAAGATCAGAATGTCATCCACGTATAAACATAATTTAACACTATCGCCCCCACCATGGCGATGGTAAACACACATATCAGCCTCATTAATGACAAAGCCAGCAGAAAGTAGAGTTCTGTCAAACTTCTCATGTCATTTCTTAGGTGCTTGTTTCAGTCCATACAAAGATTTTAATAACTTGCACACCTTTTACCACAAACCCATCTGGCTAATCCATATAGATCTCCTCTTTCAACTCTTCATTAAGGAAAGTTGTCTTCACGTCCATTTGATGAACGAGAATACCATAAGAGGTAGCCAGGGAAAGTCGTACTCGAATGGTGGTCAATCTAGCGACAGGTGAATAGGTGTCAAAGTAATCTTCGCCTTCTTTCTGTGTGTAGCCTTTTGCTACAAGCCGTGACTTGTACTTATTAATAGTACCATCAAGCCTTAGCTTCTTCTTGAACACTCACTTACATCCCACAGGTTTACAACCATAGGGTCATTCTGATAATTCCCAAGTTCCATTAGAAAGAATCGAGTCCGTCTCATTTTGGATAGCTTCTTTCCATCATCTACATCAGGAGATGCATATGCCTCATAAATGGACCTGGGAGTATCGTCCACATGGTACACGATGATATCATTACCAAAGTATTTTGCAATCCTCTGTCTCTTACTCCTCGTGATAGGTTCATCGTCATCCTTCTCAAGGACTTCCTCATGTGGTTGTTTAGAATTCTCAATAGATGCACTAGATTTAGGAAGTATTTAGAATAAATTCTACCAATGCTATGCATATTTTTCATAGAAAACGTATTCTCAAAGAATGTTGCATCACGAGATTCTATTATAGTATCAACATGCATATCAGGTACCTCAGATGTAACCACTAAAAATTTATAGCCTAAACTCAGTGGAGCATATCCTAGAAAGATACAATCCACTATCTTAGGTCCGATCTTGCGTTTCTTGGGTATCGGTATGTTGACCTTCGCTAAACACCCCCATGTGCGCAAGTATGAAAGTGATGGTTTTCTCCAAGCCCACTCATCATAAGGGGTCTTTTCTTTATTCTTGTTAGGAACTCTATTCAGGACATGACATGAAGTCAACAAAGCCTCCCTCCGCCATGCCTTTGATAAACCAGTAGTGGCTAACATGTAATTCACCAAGTCAGTTAGCGTGCGGTTTTTCCTCTCGGCAACCCCGTTTGATTAGGGCGAGTAGGGAGGTGTCCTCTCATGAATAATTCTGTGTTCCTCATAGAATTCGTCAAATATTTTGGGAAAATACTCACCACCACGATCCGTCCTAAGACGCTTGATCTTTATCTCTAGTTGATTTTCAATTTTGGCCTTATAAATTTTAAAGTAGTTTAAAGCCTCATCTTTAGTTTGCAACAAGTGAACATAGTAGAATTTGGTAGAATCGTCTATAAATATCATGAAATATCTCTTTTCACCTTTTTTCAACACACCATTCATCTCGCATAGATCAGAATATATGAGTTCTAGAGGTGCCAAGTTTCTCTCCTCGGCAGCCTTGTGAGGCTTTCGAGGTTGCTTTGATTGCACACAACTATGGCACTTAGAACCTTTGGAAATAGTGAAATTTAGAATTAAACTCATACTGGACATCCGAGACATCAAACCAAAATCAATGTGACATAAACGAGAATGCCAAACACTGGTATCATCATTAACACCACCACAAATATGATTCATGGATTTATTACAAAACTCGGAAAGTGAAAATCGGAACAAGACTTCGAACTCATAACCTTTACCAATAAATTGTCCATGTTTCGAAACAACGACTTTATTAGACTCTAACACAACCTTAAACCCATCTCTACATAGAAGGGAGGCACTAACGAGATTCTTGTTCATAGTAGGGACATGTTGCACATTCCTCAGCTGTATGGTCTTTCCGGAAGTAAACTTCAGATCCAACGTGCAAACACCACGAACAGAAGCATGTGATCCATTCCCCAATAGGACAGATGAATCCCAAGCGACCTGAGAAGAAGTGAACATAGAGATGCCAACACACACATGAACATTAGCACACGCATGAATTAACCAATATGGTGATTGAAATACTGAAAGAATAGTAAATAAATTACCATACCCATCAGTGTTGCTCGTGGTCACGACGTTGACAGTCTTCCCACCTTTCCCTCTGTGATCTACATGTTCTGGGCAGTCCTTGGAAAAGTGGTCGAGCTCTCCACATGAATATCAATATAGCTCGGCCTTATTCGGTTTCTTCTTCTTGAAGTTTGTAGTCTTTTCAGACTTGTTGAAGGAGGGCTTATAGTTACCTTTGTTATTTCCAAAGGTCTTCTTCTGCACCATGTTGGCGCTAGACTGACCCTCGCCTCCTCTCTTAGCAGTGTCCTTAGCCCGAGCCTTGTCCTCAACATCAAGAGATGCTATCAGGTTTTCAATCGGTATCTCCTGTCTCTTGTGTTTAAGAGTTGTGGCGAAGTTCCTCCATGAAGAAGGCAACTTTGCAATAATGCATGCAGCCACAAACTTGTCGGGTAAGATACACTTAAGAATTTCAAGATCCTTGGCAAAACACTGTATCTCATGAGCTTGTTCGACTACAGAACGGTCATTAACCATCCTATAATCATGAAAGTTCTCCATGATGTACAACTCACTACCAACATCTGCTACACCGAACTTAGCGTTCGGTGCCTCCTATAGCTCTTTTCCATCTTTGATGTGCATGTACACATCAAACAACTTGTTATCAAGAACACCCAGAACGCATCCCACAAAGGCAAGATTGGTTTCCTTGAACTTGTTCTGAGCCTCGTTAGATGTAGTTCCTTTAGGTAAACCCTCACTAGCCTCGAATACTTTCAGATCTTGCAGCCACATAGTGGTTTTATACTGCCACCTCTTAAAATGAACACCGGTAAACTTTTCCGATTTCATTGCATCGACCAAGTGCCCCATGTTTAATTGAGAAAATTACCTATAATAAGCTTTTTGGATTATTAAGCATAATTTCCACAATTAACTCCAAAATATAAATTATGACAACAGCTACTACAATCATGTGAACCTCTAACATAATAGATGTATTGATCAACATGAACAATAGCAGAGTATACGCACTAACAACCATAGTAAAGCAATAGATCGGATGATGATATACGTACTGATCGGTTGCTGATGAAGTCATTGTTGGTGCAGCATTTGCCGTAGCATGTCGAAGTAGTCGGTGTTGAAGACTATGTGCACGAGGTTCGTCTTCACGACCGGGAAGATGCGCCGTAATGACGAACTTGAGCAGTCGCGCGAAGCACTTCCGAAAAACCTTATCGCCCTCTCCCGTATAGGATCACAAAGGCGACTGGTTCCGAGACCTGCTCTCCCGATTGCCGATGCACGCCGACAAGTGGGATGGAGTAGACTATGGTGGCGGCGCAAGCAGAGAGGCTGGCAAAACCCTAGATTGGTTCAGTGTAATGCGTTGTGGAGGCCGCATATGCGTTTATATAGAGCAGCTCGGGAAATCCCGTACAGGACACGGAGTAGACAAAGCTCACGTCGCGCACGTTCGGTCGGTTATAGATAGAACATGATCCGGGAGCGACCCGAATCCGCTAACTATTGACATGTCTGTCTAATCGCACACATTTTTCTGAGCAGCAAAATAAAGCTCGGCTCGGCGAGATTCCCGCAACCCGTAACCCGTAGCGGGAACGTCATGATGTGACATGAAGATACAAGCGGGCGGGCGGGCGTCTTCAGAGAGGGACGCGTGTGTAGCTCTCTTATTATCACACACTTACAAAGTGGTGCAACACTCCATCTTATAAGATGGTCCAACTCTTCTTCGATTTCCCATGTGAGACTAAACTTTAGCTCCCACTATTCTTGCCACACACATGAGCTGCCACCAACTTGGGCCAAATCACATAAGGGCTTCCACACACATGGTCTTTGAGATTTAGGGAAAATCTGAAATCACACTTGGTCTAATGATTTAGCCCATTATTTCTAAATAAAGGATTAGTAAAAAAGAAGTGCCGCAACTCGCCTCGCTTGACACCATAGCGACCGTGCATACTGTTAAACGAAAACCTGCATACTCTTGTAGTGGTGACCGCGGTCATTTTTGTACAATGGAATCGACATTGCAACGCGTTCTAATGGGCTCGAGTCGGCACGAGGAAACTCGACGAAGACCGGACACATGAGGGATCAAAACTAACCCGAAGATGTTTTCGTTTGGCTTATTGCTTATTTATTTTAGGAGTTCATCAGCGACTTTCTGTAAACCATTGCCATATAATCCTATACACCATTTGTAATCGTCTTGAGTAATCCAATCTATCAGGAGTAGGTCTTTATATCCATTGAGAGAGACTGAACCTGGGTAAACTGTCGACTCCCCATCCAAATCTAGAAATGTCGATGCACTCGTCGCTCTCCACCGTCTCGTAAACTACCCCGGTAGCACCTGCTTTGTCAAACTCACAACATGGTTACCTACCCGGATGTTTCTAGGCTTGTAAAACTGAAGATCTTTTCTTCACATTCTTTGTTTACCCTCACACAAAACACCGCAGGAATGTTATATCAATTATAATGCTCACTGAATGACGATAACTAAATCAAGACCTGTACATGCGATTACTTGGTAGGAAATCTCAACCACCATCTCCAAAGCCATTAGGTATTACCTAAGTGTGAGATCTAGAGCATGCATTCAATCCAGTGTCAAACCTTACGGAGTGAATTTGCTGTACACAATGGCACATACGCATGATCCGTTTGCCGTTGAGATCGGCATATCAAGCACCAACATGTTGACCAAATCTTTGTGATTTTTTCCCCTCACGTGGCCCTTACCCTGCATGTGTTCATCTAATTATTGGCGGGACTAATTATTGGCCAAACCTTCTAACCTATTCATGCGTGTCTGTACTTTTTGCGCCAGGTCAAGCAGTTTGGCGGGTAAAAAAAATGGCATGGCGCGGGAGATCTTGCTACCGATTTCTCGAGTTACCATTTTCTCATCTGCTACCTACTAGCCCGTGGCTTCGAATAGTACAACCAAATAATTGAGGTTACTCCTTCCCTTTTTCTCGTGGTGCAACACAACAACTTGCACAGTCCAGCGTTACGGGCGCGTGATGTGTCGCATGTCCAAAAAACAATAAATACTATAGCATGGATATTCAGTTTACTATTCCAAAGTTGACCTTTGTTAAGGTGAGGAGACACGCACCTGACATATGGTGATAGAGACGTTGCACGGGTGAGCACTTTTTTAAATTCAAAAACGAGCTTAGAAGGATAATAGTGATTGCATGCATGCATGAGCGGGTGGGGAAGGAATAACCAGCTTTAACTAGAGAGACACATGCTGACATGAGAAGGGGTGCGCATGGCCCACCATGCACAACAACGTTCATGCCTCAAAACCTTAACACACAATATTTTTTGTAATGCAACATCGTTTGCAACATTTTTCATCTTTGCCCCGCAAAAAAAATTTAAGAATGATGTAACATTTAGAATAGGTCCATGAAGTAAAACAAATCAACATCCAACTAAACGTAGTATTTGAGAAAAACCAAGCACGACATATACAACATGAAAACTCAAAAAATGCAATAACACCAAATGAACTTTGAAACATGAAGACAATATCCCGAATGGATGCCAAAAATAATTGCTAACATTGTTGTGGATATACCAAATGGGTATACCTATGGCATAGTCTCATACCGGCAAGCCCGGGTGGCCCACAGTTGGTGGTTAGGCCTATTGCATAACCGGGCGGCCCAGTTGCTGGTAGACAAGACGGAGGTCCAGCAGGGATAAAGGAAGGCGACGTGCTACCACCTTAGATGGAAGCCGGAGCCTTGGAGGACACGAAGACTAGTTAGTGTTATTCTAGGACTCTATAACCGTATCCGGCTGGGACTCTCCATGTAACCCTAGGTCCTGGCGCTCATATAAGACGGCCTACGGGAGACTTTAGGACACAACACAAGAACAACAAGTACATAGCACTACCCGCACACAGCGAACCCCCAAATCCTGTAACTCAGCTTATTGCCATTATAGTGATTTATAGCAGGAGTAGGATCTCACCACCGTCATGAGATCTGAACCTGGGTAAATTGTGTCAAGCCGATCCGGACGCTCTCCGTCTTCTCCCCATGTCTCTAAACTCGCCATTGGGATACCACTATGGCGTACGTGTCGCAAAACCACGACAGTTGGCGTCCACCGTTGGGCAAGAGGCGCTTACAGCACGGATCCGGGCGGGATCCTTCGCGTCTTTGACGATGGCCAAATCGCATCACCGCCGACACGCTGACTTCGTCATCGCTCTTGAGAGTCTGTAGAGGATTTATTTTCTCTCCTCTCGTGCGTGTGATTGGGTCGACGGGCGTCGCAAAAGTCTATGAACACGTTCAACGCTCACTCCAGCGACGCGATACGGTTGATTGAAAATCGTCAAGCCTAGCAGCAGCTGCTGTATCCGCACTGGAGCTGATCCGTACATCCAAGCTAGGGCGTGATTGGTTTTCTGGTATTCGGCGGCTGGTTTCGTAGTGCTTGCTAGGCTTGGCCCTGATCGATCTATCCAAGTACGTATTGCATATAAATTACGAGACTAATGCTCAGCTATCACGTATACGCACATGAGCCAGATCTCAGATAAAAGAAGCAGCATCAATGATTCAGCTTTAAACATCACCAACAAATCAACATTGATCGACGATGCCGGCTCAGGACCGATTTGGACTACTCCAGCGGCGTGACCAGTGTCGGGAAATCCGTCTGTACCACCGGCTTATGCCGCTAGCTGGGAAGCCGAGTAAGTACGACCGCGCTCATGTGTGCAAGCCGGAAAGCATAGCTAGGCTGATCGACGATCTTCACAGTCAGCTTGGATATACCGTGGATTTTTCGGCTTCATCCTGTTCAGTTTCGTCTTCGCCGTAGCTAAATTCGCTCCGTCATGGTCTACTTCATCTTCATCCCGAACGAATTCAACTTCGTCGCGAACAACACCGACTTCGCTCAAATAGCTAAGTATTTTATATTTAGTATTTTAATTGTTTATGATCATTAGTTAAGATTGGTTCACTCATATCCTGAGTCTTTTACTGCTTTCGTTTTGGTCATACCTTTTTTCATGATTTGCCTTGCGCTCGTGAGTATAAATTTTTTACTGGCTTGGCGTTTTAAGGCCCCAGTACCATGCAAAAAAAAAAACGCCTTCGGGCGTTAGCTTAAGTTTTCTGGATACACGTTTTCTGTTATTTTTATGTGGATTTCGGAGTAGTGACTTCTCGGCACTCAAAGCCGGCGTTTTGGCCTTGGGTTCTGAACAGTGCCATTAGGCATCATCGCCCAAGGACATAGTTCTGTGCTGCGAGTCTTCCGTCTCACGAAAGGTCAAGTATAAAAACCAGAATAATGGATAGGCCAGCACTTGTTTAAACAAAATTTTACATAAACTGTTCAAATTAGTTGAGTTTTTTCCTCCTAAACAGTTTTATGTCATTCAACTGCTGCATTGTTTCAGCTTTAAAGCATTTGTTCAAAGGCAATGCTTGTTCCGCCTTATATTTGTTCGTTGGACACTATCAAAGGAACAATTTAATACATTTGTATTTTTATGTTTATATTTCAGCTACGTAACGCTTGGACATTGCTGCGTTTCTTGGATTAAGGTGTTTTAATCCGGATTTTCACTAGGCTTGATACATCGGGGACTGCAATTGCAATTGTTGACGACTTGAGCCGTCTTTGAGGATGTCGGGTCGACGCTCGGGGGCTTGACATATCTAATTTAAGAGCTTTGTCCCTCTTTGAGCATCAAGTCAGAACAATTCTCGGGGGCTATGGTACGTTGATCTTCAAGACATGGTTTAGTTCTCTTTGAGCATCAAGCCGGAAAATTCAAGTGAATTTCACCTTGACGCTCGGGGGCTACACCGATGATGAATTTTTGTGAAGTTCTCTCTAGAGCATCAAGCCAAAATAATTCCGACTTGACGCTCGGGGGATACACTATTGACATTTTTGCTAAAAGCTACTTTGAGAGCACCAAGATGATTTTCCTTTGAAACTCCGACTTGGCGCTCGGGGGCTACAACCGTTTGATGTATAATTATGCATGTTCTTTTGAGCATCAAGCCGCCTTCAATGAAGCCGACTTAATGCTCGGGGGCTACTCGTATGGTTATGTCAAGGAAACTTTTCAAGACGGTGAAAAATCCGGCTAGCGAAACACGGGGGCTCGACATCAACTTTGCCTTCACGGAAGTTTCCTGGGTTACACGGCTCGATGTCCTAAACGTCCATGATATGAGAGGCTCTAAGACCTTAATTCGGCAAGCTCTTATGTCTGTGACTTTGTTGGCTCCAAGTCGGCAGTTTGGCTGCCTTTACGATCGTGGCCCGGTAGCCATGATTTTTTCCGGCTTGCATACCGTCCCGAGAGGATGATGATATTGAAGACGTTCCTAGAGCTTGGAAGAATCACTAACGATTCGTTAGAGAATTCTCCGCCTTGGATTCGTTCGCAGAAGCATACAAACAACTCTTTGGCTAGGCTTAGTCGGATGAGAATATGATATGGGAGCTCTCCAAGATTCTTCACGAAGCACGGCTATAAATTGAAGACGATGTGATGCTCACACTCAAAGCTAGATGGAGGAACACGAGGATCTTGAAGAACTCCGGGGGCTACTATTGTGGATATACCAAATGGGTATTACCTACGGCATAGTCTCATACCGGCAAGCCCGGGTGGCCCACAGTTGGTGGTTAGGCCTATGGCATAACTGGGCGGCCCAATTACTGGTAGACAAGACGGAGGTCCAGCAGGGATAAAGGAAGGTGACGTGCCACCGCCTTAGATGGAAGCCGGAGCCTTGGAGGACACGAAGACTAGTTAGTGTTAGTCTAGGACTCTGTAACCGTATCCGGCTGGGACTCTTCATGTAACCCTAGGTCCTGGCACTCATATAAGACGGCCTACCGGAGCCTTTAGGTTACAACACAAGAATAACAAGTGCATAGCACTACCCGCACACAGCGAACCCTCAAATCTTGTAACTCGGCATATTGCCATTATAGTGATTTATAGCAGGAGTAGGATCTCGCCACCGTCGTGAGATCTGAACCTAGGTAAACTGTGTCAAGCCGACCCGGACGCTCTCCGTCTTCTCCCCACGTATCTAAACTTGCCGTTGGGATACCCCTATGGCGTACGTGTCGACAAAACCACGACAAACATAAAATTTTCTAAGAAAACAATAACCTCCACCATAAACAATGGAGGCATTGAACTTGCTTCCCCTTGGATTCGAGCGATCAATTCGGCATACCGAAGCTATGTTGGTGTCAGATCAGGCTACCTCAGATCCATTCCCCTTAGCTTATAGTCTTCCCCGAGCTCATATCCACGAAGAAGCTCATTTTATGTATCCATCTTTGGCTATCGTTAAGTTGTGGGACCGAATGGCATGAGAGAAATAGGTGGGTCATCATCCATGTGAGGACGAAGCCATATATGGGAGGAGGAAAGGCGAAAGACGGAGATGAGAGAAATAGGGAGTTTGGGGTACAACAATTATCTCGCTTTGGAAGAGAGGCGCTGCCTACACCGAGCCAATATGTGAGGTAGGATGAGATAAGACGTATCAGTCTGTGTATTTAAATCATTTACAATAGTTAATAAGCATGGAAACAAAAAAAAACTACATAAGCCCCTCTTTGAATGAACTATATGTTTGGCCACGCAGAGATAAAACAAAAATTTCCCTCTAACATGATGATCCCAAGATCTAGCTGAGGTACAAGGCCACAAGGATTATCACTAGACAGGCGGTTGCGGATAACTGATGAAGCGCGTTAGTTGATGCAGTGCAGTCCTCACATCTGATCCTGATCATCATGGTGATGATCGTATAACACCGCTGCTGGTATCCACGCGTACGAGGAGCACCGACGGTGAACTTCTAGGTTCGTTATGGCGGCAGGACTGCTGTGAAGTTAGGGTTTCCAACGCATGAAATGACCTTACCGTTAACCCTCCTAGGTTTCTGCGTCCTACTATATATAGGGAGTGAAAGTGGGCCCCACTCACTTGTGGCCTATTCACTAAAGCTCATATAATATTAGTCAATGTGAGTCCGACTCACTGACTTATCCAGCTTGGGTCTAACCCAACTAGATTTTCGATTCAGATCCAATCTAAACTTGTTCCCGCTCTTAAGTGTGTGACCCCATAGGCTCATGGCAACTTGAACACGATTGGAGTCCAACTCTCAATCGATCAGTCGGTAGCGGCTCCTAGCAGAATGTGCCGACTCCCAAGTACCAAAGAGTCATGACGACATGCCTTTCCAATGCGACTTTTGTCCGAGTCTCTTTTGCCTCACGATATACCTTGTCGAACTATAGGCGAATAATTGTTATCCCTTAAATATTCTGACTCTCTTCTCGATTCGAGATAAGTGATTCATCCGACTAACTCACATGGCCATGCTTTTCGAATCATATCATCTGAGAGCACCGAGAGAATATCTCTCCAAGTGGAGGGGCAAAATCCCATCTTGGTTATTCACATCATGTAGCTTGATTCTCAGTCGACCGAACTCTTCCTTTATAACTGATCAGTGACAGAATAGCGTTTGACAGAACCTAAGCCGGTGTTTCTCAACTCAGATTGTGCAACAACCTCAGGTCTAAGGATTACATTGATTGAGATATACAAATGACGACTTGTTTGTTGTATCTCAATATGGATCAGTCCGACTCGCTAAACTCTTTAGCCAAATCCGTGTAAGTCGGAATAGCATCACCATGCCCATGACAAATGGAACCGAGTCATCTGCCGACTTTCACATCTGTCTAAGTTGTGTGTGCAACACAACCTTGATGACTAAGGATATTTGGTACAAACAACATGAATGTATAGTTCCACAGCTGAATCACATATTCAATGATATACATCAGATATTTATACAAGGACAACTTAATATCTTTATGAATATAATAGGAATCACACCATGCATGATTGCCTCTAGGACATATTCCCAACACTATATATGGAACAGATCGTCACCTTTCATAATACAATGCCCATATATGATCCAAAATATCATAATGATATCAAGTGGTTCGTAAAAAAACATGCATAATCCTCACCATGAGCATATGAGTGTCAAATGTAAATATATTCTCTAACATATTTTCACCGATGACATAGTGTAACTAGTAAACATATTTTACAATCCTTGAGAAGTATATTAGCTGTATATACAATTCTAATATAAAATCTTGTTAAAACTATTAGGTACCCTTCTAAATCCTTTCTTTCTTTATCCTTTCCTTCTATTGTTGATAAGCTAGATAATGTTGGTGTAAGTTTGGTAAGATCTGTAAAAGAAGTTAACTTTTTAGGTCTGTTTTGAGACATATGGAGGTTGGCCGTTTAACGGTTACTCCTAAGGTATTTGTTGTTCCGGATTCTTCACCGATGGAGGAGGAGGAGTTGCATGCCATAGTAGATGGTCAAATCCTTTCTCACTTAGTTGGTGAAGTATCAGAAGTGGGATTTGATGAGACTGGGTTGGGTTCATTATATGAGATTACAACTTCTGGTTAGAAATCAAAGAGCCAAAAATCTCGCAAGAGGCACGTGTATCCAAATCTCAAATTGTTTCTCAGTGAATGGCATGTTCTCAAATAGCAGAGGTCTTCGTGACTTGGCTAAATATTTATTCTTTGTCGATTGTATGAGAGATCATAAGTTGGATTTTTTGGGTATTTCTGAGACTGGTAGACGTGATTTCTCACAATCTCAAATCAATTGCCTTTCTGGTGGAGTAAACTTTACGTGAGTATCACGTCTCACGCGTGGGAGATCTAGGGGGATCCTATTATGTGTCAGAGATGAGACTATGGAAGTCTTAACCAGTTTGGTTGGAGATTATTTATTAAACTCCATATTCCTAATAAGGCTGATGATTTCGTTTGGTCTCTAGTCGCTTTCTACGGGGTTGTCCAGGATGTTTATAAAGCTGCCTTTTTATGTGAGTTGGTCAATATAGCTAAGGACAACCCCTATCCTATCTTTATAGGTGGGGATTCTAATTTGATAAGATTCCCTCATGAGAAAAGTCGGGGCCATTTCGACGAACATTGGCCTTTCATGTTTAATATTATCATTGACAGCTTGGACTTAAAAGAGGTTACTATGTTAGGAAGACAGTGCTAATAGTATTCCGGAGCCTACATATGAAAAATTAGATAGAGTGCTTATGGATACCGAATGGGAAGATAAATTTCCTATGGTAATTGTTCATGCTCTAGAGCATATCGAGGTTTTGTCATATCATGCTCCATTACTGTTATTTGTCGGAACACCACCACAAAAATCCAAAAATTGTTTCAAGTTTGAACTTGGATGGATCGATCATGATGGTTTCCATGATTTGGTGAAAGCTATTTGGGAGAAACCGGTTAGTGGTCAGACACCTATATAACGACGGAACAACAAAATGCATGCCTTACGCAAATTCCTTCGTGGTTGGACCAGACATACTGCTGGAATCCTCAAAAAAAGATAAAATACGCCTTTCAGCTATTATTAATGATTTAGAGGGTTCAGCGGAAGTTCGGCTTTTGATTGCACATGAGATTGAGCTTAAAAACCAATCGAATGCGGAAATTTCTAGACTTCTTCGCGAGGAAGAACTCAAATGGCACCAACGCTCCACAACTAAATTCATTCTTGAAGGAGACGCGAATACAAAATAATTCCATGTTGTTGCCAATGGCAAGCATAAGAAGAAACTTATTCACTCTTTAATTCAGGATGAAGGTATGATTGAAGGTCAGGAGCATCTAAAATCTTATATTACAAGCTATTATAAATCCTTGTTTGGGGCACCGCCGAAAAACTCCTTTTTATTGGATGAGTCCCAGACAGAGTATATTCCCCAGGTTTCTATTGAGGAAAACAACTTTCTGACCGCTCCTTAGTCGGAGGAAGAGGTCAAGAAAGCTGTCTTCCAAATGAAACATAATAAAGCGTCAGGGCCTGATGGCTTTCCAGCAGAATTTTATCAAAAGTTCTGGGAAGTTATCAAGGGGGACCTAATGCACTTGTTTGAGTTTTTGCAAGTAGGTCAGTTAGACCTTTTTAGACTTAATTTTGGCAACATAATTTTACTACCTAAGTTTAATAATGCAGAACATATACAACTGTATCGTCCAATCTACCTTCTTAACGTTAGTTTTAAAAAAATTACAAAAATTGCTATGATTATACTAAACTCAGTAGTTGATCATGGTGTTCGCCCTACTCAAACTGCTTTCATGCAAGGGAGAAACATCCTAGATGGAGTAGTAATCTTGCATGAAACAATCCATGAATTACACTCAAAGAAATTAAATGGTGTGTTGTTTAAGATTGACTTTGAGAAGGCCTATGATAAAGTTAATTGGTCTTTTCTTCAGCAAACACTCTGTATGAAAGGCTTAAGGAGTGGTGTGCTCTCATACAGTATTTGTGTCTAGAAGAAGTGTTGCCATAAATGTCAATGATGACACTGACAAATATTTCCAGACAAAAAAGGGCCGAGACAAGGGGATACATTATCTCCTATACTATTTAACATAGTGACTGATATGTTGGCTATTCTTATTGAGAGAGCTAAGGCTAATGGACAAATTGAAGAATTAGTTCCACATATGGTTGATGGTAGAATCTCTATCCTCCAATATGCTAACGATACAATCTTATTTATGGAGCACGACTTAGAGAAAGTTAAGAATCTGAAATTAATATTATCAACATTAGAGCAACTCCCTGGATTGAAGATTAACTTCCATAAGAGTGACTTGTATTGTTTTGGCGAGGCTAACAACGAATTCCACCTATATGCCAAACTATTCGGCAATGGCCAGGGGAAATTTCCAATCAATTATCTCGGAATACCGATCCACTATCGGCGTCTCACGATTGCTGAATGGAAACTTATTGAGGAAAGAATTCAAAAACGTCTTAATAGTTGGAAAGGTAAATTGCTATCCCTTAGCGGAAGACTTGTACTCATAAATTCACTACTCACCAACATGGTATTGCATATGATCTTGTTTTTCCAGCTACCAAAAGGTGTCTTGACAAAAGTGGATTATTTCCGCTAAAGATTTTTTTGGCAAGGGGATAGTGAGAAAAATAAATATCGACTATCCAGATGGAATGTGGTTTACCTACCTAAAGAATACGGTGGACTAGGCATACATGATTTGCAACTAAAAAAAACCGCGCTCTTGGATAAATGGATTTTCAAACTTCTTACAGAAGAAGGGGTCTGGCAAACCATTCTATGATGGAAATATGTTGGCTCCAAAGCTGTGTCTCAAGTGGTTTGGAAACCTGGTGATTCACACTTTGGGATGGACTAATGGCATCCAAAAAGCATTTCTTCCGATTTGGTGCTTTCAATATTAAGGATATATTACAGATTAGGTTTTGGGAAGATAGATGGCTTAGCCAAACTTATCTTCGTGAACAATATCCGGCTCTATATTTGATTGTTAGGCACAAAGGGGATACACTTTCCACAGTAATGGAAACCAATTCTCCTAATGTGTCTTTTAGACGAAGTGTCATTGGCCCTAGACTGGTGTCTTGGAACAATCTTTTATTAAGATTATCCAGGATACATCTGACCGAGGGTGTGGACAAATTTAAATGGAAATTACTACAGAGTGGTAAATTTTCTGTTGATTCAATGTGTAGAGCTTTGATCCAACCCGATATTCTAGTCGATGTTAATAGTAAAATCAGGAAGATGAAAATACCCCTTAAAACTAAGATTTTTGCTTGGTATCTACGTAAAGGGGTCATTCTTAAAAAATATAATCTTGTTAGGAGGAATTCGCATGGAAGTACACAATGCGTTTTTTGTCACCATAATGAGACAATACGGCATTTATTCTTCCAATGTAAATTTGCTCGTGCTATATAGTCAATCATCCGAGTAGCCTCTGGTTTATCTCCTCCATGTTCGGTAGTCAATGTATTTGGCAACTAGTTGACTGAGATTGAGGATAAATATGGGAATTTATTTAGGGTGGGAGCGTTTGCCATTATTTGGTCGTTTTGGCTATGTAGAAATGACAAGATTTTTAATAACATTGTGTCTTCTCCCCTGCAGGTTATCTATCGAGCCACGGCTATCCTCCGAGCATGGACTACTCTCCAACATATGGAGTTCCGTGACTTGTTCGTGGAGGGCTTTACGCGGTTGGAGGACACTGCGAGGGATATCTTCTCCCGACATGAATGACAGCGTGATCTATAGATAGATTTGCCATAGCGTGCTTTAAGGACTTGGTTTTTTTATCATTATTTGTAATTCTGGTATTTTTCCTTTGGTCTCGAGTTATGTGGTTGATCGGACGTGTGCATCCTAGCTATGTAGAGGCTGGGTAAAGCGCCCATTTCAAAAAAATATGTACCCTTCTATACGAAATAACCAGGGGTCGCACAATGGGGTTCACATATGTTCAGGGCTGGTCCATAGGCTCCAAAAATAATAGGAATTCCCTAGGACCCCATAGGAGTATTGCCCTAATACTAGATTATATTTTTACCACTATACTAATATTTATTCTCCGAGGGAACGTGTTGAATATTTGCAAATAAATAAAATTCTTAATTTGCGCGATAGGGACGATATTGGAGCTTGAGCAAAAACTGAGGGGGGAGAAGCAAGTTGCCCATGTGTATTCGGGTTATGTTTCTACTTTACATGATATGTGGAGTTTGTATGTGAAAATGCAAAATAAGAGAAAAACACATTAAGTTTTTATTTGCAAACATTAGCTTTCTAAGAAAACCCCACTCTATGGCTTGGTGTTACATCCACCTTGTCTTCCAAGTTATAGCTTGGAGAGATAACTAGCCTATATCCGCCTAGTCAAGCACATGGGATCACGATCTCCGCCTATAAAAGGGAGGCTGGCCGACAAATGGAGAGAGGCACATGGCTACTCGGGGGGCAAAATTCAGGTTGGCCCACCCGAAGCTCCACCAGTTAGGGACACATCACTAATTATGTGCCATGTAGTAACAAAGAAATATGTAAATATTTTAATTTAATTATGCTCTACAGAATACTGTTAAGATATTTGTTAGGTTTTACGCTTTAGAGATATTTACCAAAATATGTATAAACTATATAGTTTTATGTGATTATCATAAAAAACTAAGAAGAAAACTTCTATTACATAATACAATTGTATACCAAAGAACAATATAGGTAACTTTGAGCAAAATTAATATGTGTTCAACTATGTGAAATAAGTAAACCAAGTTATACTCTCTAGTACTACAACATGCAAAAAATAATAACCTCCTAAAGTAGAAAAGTTTAATATAAACTATAATTACTTAGGAAAATTGGTTATTTACCTAAAAGTTCACCAACCTTGGATCTTGTACCCAAAGTTGAGTCTACCATGGTAAAACAGGTATTAGGGACTTCAAAGTAAAATATGAATTTAACAAGCCTCGGTCAAGAAAACATTGATCGCTCAGTTGTTAGTAGATCGACAACCCGCATACGTACTAGCGGACATGCGTGCCTCCAGACGGTGCAGGGATGCTTGCAAGGGGTTGTACAATAAAAGAATCCATGCACACAACTAATACAGGGATGTCACATATTGCCGTCTTTAGTTGACTCATAAACCATGTCTAATTATCAGTAGTTTCTGCATAAAAAAATCCGAACGCTCCAATTGTCCATCTAGAGTTGTAGCCACGGCAAATTGCCCATTTCACTTGCCATTTATATGTGTTAAATCTATACTTATGTATGGTATAAAACCTCTCAAAAATCCATCAATAAAGGCTTAAGTTCTATAAAGAATGTGTTGAAGTATACTTCTCCATCGACATCTTTAGTATCAATTTCAACAATACTTAGTGGAGACCTTAGCTCAATTTCTGCCTTGAAGCTACAAAGCGATTGAAACCTTTCTTCCCAAGTACCATATAGGTTACTCATTGGTCTTTCTCTCCCCTTCCATATTGTCCAATAGCTAAGTGTGATATCAAACTCATTTTTCAAATCCTCATGTAGTTCTATGGCACTCATCACAGGATTCTTCCTTAATATAGGTTGTTACAGCAATCTAACTATAATATGCCATACTAGATGTTTTCCTGGTATTAGTTAAGCAATTGTGATCAGGTCCTAAGTTAGTGACCCGCAAATACAAACAAAGAACATGAAACCATAAGTATAAGCAACAAAAATGATAAACAAATACATCAGTAAAAAAGACTATTAGCCAGGAACTACATTAGTACCATGATAGAACCCTCAAGTTGCACTTTTTTAGCCTTAATATTCCACTTGTATCCTTCAGATTTACAAATGCCATCAAACTTACCCGGTTCGAATCTTAAAATCCCTATGTCAAACTCCCACATAATTGCATATTGTTTTACTACCACCCTAAATACATCCACGGAAGGGAAGGTGTTGCCTTCCTCCATATTTGGGTTATCCATGTCACAATCAATGTTCTCCTCCTCGGATACATGACCGTCAACTAGAATGGCTACACCTTCAGTGTCAACATCTTCATAATTCGTCTTGTCTATGATATCAATATTAGTACCATGAGCACTTGTGGCATCAACACTTGTATCATTCAACGAAGTGGTTTTTATCGGTCTCTCGTTGTCATCCCTCAAACCAAGAAAAGCGAACATAGGATCCGGTCATATGAATATTAAATCCATCATCATTTTGTTCAATGGAAAGACTTGACCAGTCCATGTCCCCAACGCCTGTTGGCGATGCATTAACACCATTGTGTCCAATATTGTCTTTTCCATTTTCAATCTGTCATGCCTAAGCAACACAAAAATTTCCGAAAGAAAATGAATGAATTGTTGCATCAAGACTATGTGTGTCAAAAGTGTGATATTTAAAGACTAATTTTCGTTTTATGTGATTATAGTAGATATGATCCTTTTATATATAATAAAAAACAAATTTGTCTAGTCTTTCTTATATGTGCAAATATGCATTCACGCGTGTGGGCTAGCATTTATATGCATAGATATATGCAGGTAATTAGCTGCAGTAATATCACTATGATACAAAATATATGGTTAATATGAATTACCTCAGGTTGAAGTAATATGAACCTGCTCCATCACGACTACTGATGGCTGAAGCAATATTATTATAGTGCAGAACCCTTGCACTGGCCAGGATGCATCATTATTTAGGCCTTGTTTGGTACTAGAGTTTTTGTGGGGATTAGAGGGGATAATCCCCACCAAACCCCAAATCCCCATTTGTTGCTAAAAATATGTTTGGTTCTAGAGTATTGGACCAATTCAATCCCCGCTTATCCACATGTTTCCCAAATTTTAGTGTATTTTTTTCAATATCCAATACACTACCCATACCTAGTGGATTGGAAGAGATTGGGGATTAGAGGGGTTTGGGTGAAGGTGGGGGTTTCACCCAATCCCCTTAGGGATTATCCCCGCTAATCCCTACCAAAACACTAGCACCAAACAAGGCCTTAGATATACTATGTGTATGACAACAAAGATAGCAGAAGGAAGATGTGAAAGACGTACTCCCTTGATTTAAAAATATAAGATATTTTAGATTTGTGAAATAAATATATGTAGTTGCCTTTTAGTGTACAGGTTCACTCTGAACCTCTATGAACCTATATACTAAAAGACGTCTAGATAAATTCGATTTATAAAGTTAAACGTATTATATTTCTAAACGGAGGAAGTACTAGCGGATGGCTTGGCCGACCGGAATAACGGCGGTCACGAGCACACGAAATAGATAGAGGAAGGACGGCACGAATGGAGGACAAACGGCTGCCACTGTGTCGCTGGGTCAGCGCCGCGGTGGTTCAACTACCGCTACGAGCAGCGCTGCTTGGAGACACACACGTCTGCGGGTATGTACGGAGGGTTCGTGATCTAATAACAGTTGAGTGATCAAGGCTTTCTTGACCAGCTCTGATTAAGGGACTTGCTAAATTTGTATTTTACTTTGAAGTCCTTAATGGATATTTTTCCAAGGTAGAGTTAACTTTGGGTAGAAGATCCAAGATTGATGAATTTTTAGTTTAATAACCAATTTTCCCAACTACTTGTCCGCCTCGTGTTCTGAAGTTTCTTAGACTAACCTTGCATACTTCATCAAACCAGACAATAATATAAAATTGGTCACACATGAACGTGTCACCACATACCCTCAGCTCGACCGCGTAGGACACATGTCCAAAGGAGTATCATCGGGAGCCAAACCCCCCTCCCCCTCACATGGGTGTGATGCTCTAGGAGTATAGGTCGGTTTTCCATCTCATAGGACTTTGTAGATCCATGCTCTCAAACATGAAGAACGTCGTTGGTAATTAGGGAAAAGGAGGTAAAACATAGAGGTTATATCTTGGTTTTCGATTGTGCTTTTTTTCCCAATCAGCCAATTCCTCTCATCTATATTCAAGGGATTGAACTTTCCTACAATAAAGGAACTAAAAATTCGTTTAGAATCTTATAACATGTCCAATTCAGACTTGGAACTGCGCAGATAGCTTGGTGGCACCGGTGTAGACATCGGGAAATCCTCCAACACTTTTGTGTAGGTATAAATAAAATCCCAGTAATTAATTACGATATTAGCATTAAGGCGGGATTTCTAAGTAGCATCTTGTATTGGCTACAGAGACACATGCGACCTTAGATTTAGATGATCCAAAAGGAGAAGTTGTTAATATAAATGAGACGCACAACTTTTATGATTAAAAAAATTCATTTAAGTCTATATTGTGTTTCCTTGTAAGCCAAAAGCGTGAACACATGCCCCTTCTTTTACAAAGCTTTGTGCGAGAAAATACTCCGTGTTAATTATTGTTCTAAGGATGATGTCAATACTCAATAGGCCAGGTGTGCTTAGGGACAAAAGTATATATAATTCACACATCCTTTAAAATTCTTCACACACACTCAGGTATAATTTATTATGTACCTTCCAATGAGAGCTCAAGGCATAAAATTCTCTTCTATAAATTCCACCAAATAGGGAACCACTCTTACTACCTCGAAAGAACTGAGCCATCTCAGATACCATATAAAAAGATTTATCCTTTGAACCATATGAAAGGATCAAATAGGTCGACTAAGGTGTCAGAGATATGTCAAGCCAGGTAGGCTAACTAGGAGGGAACATCCCACAAGAACAAGTGGTTTACACGACTGTAGATGATTGTGGCCGACTGATAGCCACCCCTCTAGTGGGCTTACATGAAGAACATGGCCTAGGCCGGTTACTCTGTCTTAATTGGTTCAGGGGAGTCACAAAATGACACGACGTACAAAACTTGGCGTACAAAAAATGCATAGATGTTAGCTAGGATTTATGAGAACTCTGATTCTCATACCGACACGAGAGACTTGTAAACCCTAAGTTAGTCATGTATATAGGATCGTCCATAGAGAGAACCCCCCTACACATGTGAATCAACTCGTAAGCATAGAATTAGAACTCGTCGCCTCAGTGTAGAGACTTAGTTAGCAAACCTTGTAATCGACTTACAATCAATACAACAAAGTAGTAGTTTAAATACCTCCAAGAGAGAGGGTCGAACCTGAGTAACTCATGCGTACCGATCTTGTCCCGATTACTCCTATGTCGCTATGATCTATATCATATGTACATGTTAGGATGGTATCCGTGATGACCCACAATTATAGGGAATCGCAGCAGTCTTCGAGGGAAGTAAAATCCAAATTTATTGATTCGACACAAGAGGAGCCAAAGAATATTTATAAGATTTAATAGATGAGTTGTCAATTCAGCTGCACCTGGAAACAGTCTTTCTCGCAATAGTTTATCAGTGGTAATAGTTTTGTAGTAGCAGTAGCAAAATAATAATAGCAGTAAAATAAGGACAGCAGTAGTAATTATAATAAACAACAGGATTAAAATACGGTAGGCATAGGGATGGATGGACGGGCGTTGCATGGATAAGATAATTCATGTAATAATCAAGACAAAGACATTTGCAGATAATAAAGATAAAGCATCCAAGTACTAAATAACCATAGGCATGTGTTCTGTATATAGTCATGCGTGCTCGAAATGAGAAACTTGCACAACATATTTTGTCCTGCCAGCCCGTTTGCAGCGGGGCCTCAAAGGAATCTACTGGCAATTAAGGTGCTACTTTTAATAGAGCATCAGAGCAAAGCATTAACACTTCATGAACACACGTGATCCTCACATCATATCCATCCCCTCCGGTTATCCCAAATGCTGTCACTTTGGGGCCTCGGGATCCGGAAAACTATATGTGTACACAACTTGCAGGTAAGATCACAAACAATAATATCATCATGAACCAATAACATGTTCAGATTTGAGATCATGACACTCAGGACTTAGTGACAAGCATTAAGCACAACAAGTTGCAACAATGTCAAAAGCACTAACAATAGATACTAGGCACCATGCCCTAACAATCTTATGCAATTACATGAGTGATCTCATCCAATCCCTACCATCCCCATAACCTACTGCAGGGATTACTCACTCATGGATGGGGGAATCATGGATGGTTGATGGAGAGGCGTCGGTGATGATGATGGCGATGATCTCCTCCAATTCCCTGTCCCGTCAGGGTGCCAGAACGGAGTTTCTAGTTCCGAATCGTGGTTTCTGGTGGTGGCGGCGCAGCGGAACTCTATATGGAAAAACATCGACCCCCCCTGTGTTTTAGGTCAGAGGGTATATTTAGGCGAAAGGAGAGGTCGAGTTGGAGCCCGGGGTGGCCACACCAAGCCCAGGCGCGGCCAGGCCTGGCCCGCACCTGGGGGTGGTGTGAGCCCCTCCGGCCTTTTCTCTATCTCCGCTTCTGGCTCCATGAGTCTCCTGGAAAAATAGGATTTTTGGCATATTTTTTGGGATTTTTCCTGAAAGTTGATTTTCTGCACAAAAACGAGACACTAGAGCAATTCTACTGAAAACAATGTTAGTCCGTGTTAGTTATATCCAAATCACACAAATTAGAGGAGAAACAAAAGCAAAAGTATTTGGGAAAGTAGATATGTTTTGGACGTATCAACTCCCCCCAAGCTTAGCTTATTGCTTGTCCTCAAGCAATTCAGTTGAAAACTGAGTGCGATAAAAGAAACTTTCATGAACACATTTGCTTTATAAGATGTAAATATTCTCGGCATATGAGCAAATACTTAGGCAATTCATAATAAGGAGTATGCAAATAAGTCTACCCAATAGTCATGCAAGCTATGAAGAGATTCCAACACAATAATAATAAGCAACATGAAACATAAGCAT
The DNA here is from genome assembly GCA_030063025.1 of Avena longiglumis. Classification (NCBI taxonomy): domain Eukaryota; kingdom Viridiplantae; phylum Streptophyta; class Magnoliopsida; order Poales; family Poaceae; genus Avena; species Avena longiglumis. The sequence continues at coordinate 339,669,154 of CP125978.1, read as the reverse complement.
ATGCAAGAGTGTAATGATCATAAGAAGATATGATAAAGTGTTATCTCTCTTGCCTTTCTTTTTGGAGAAAAACATAAATGCCAAGGCACCTCTAAAGTTCAAGTGAAGACTAGAAGTAAAAATATCAAAGATAAAAGCGTCAAAGTTATGTCACAATTAACCGTGTTCTGGAACAAGCACATTACACTAAGAATGATAGCTATGCTCTAGGGAAGGTGCTCATAGAAAAGATGGTGACTCGACATAAAAGTGAAAGAAATGATTAAAAAATTTGAAAGGCTTCCAAATGTTTGAAAGTATGGTACTCATTAGCTTTGAGCTCTCATTTCCCCTATCATAATCATCTTTAAATGGTTAAGGTTAAAGTGAGAGAAAATATGAGTTATATGCTTGACAAATCACAAGTTGAAAATCTCATGCCCCTTGAGTACGAGTACCGAGGCCTCATGCTACTCAACTTTGGTCCCAGGTAAGTTCTTGTCATTGTAAATATATGCGTATCATCGAGAACCGCCAACGGGGTACCCCTTTCCCCATGACACGGGAGCGATCCCATATCACAATGACAAGGCAACAGACAATGGACATCTCAGCGATCTTTTTAGTTGCTATTTGCATAGTTTTTTATTGGAGATGCTTCATAGAATGTCCACTATGGTGATGCTGCAAGTTTTCACCATGATTAGGCATGCTTAGGCTAGCCGTCCAGACGTTTCTCTAACACATTTACAAAATCCATGGACTTACAAGCTCCCATCTCATTTCAGATCGACGACATCCGTAAAAAAAGAACATGATATCAACTAAATAGAAATTAGTGCAATATTGAAAGCGTGCCCCATGACAGCATGGTTTTGCTAACTCTCAACTTATAATTTGCAAGCATATAACTACATAGATGGTCACAATGGTTCAGGTTTATTAAGTGCAAGAAATAAAATGTGCCATCAAGTTCATGGGAGATTTACTAAATAATTTTCTCATAACATGCAAACATTTTTATTTGGAAGAAAACAAAGCATAATAAGTATGCAAGGAATAGCAATTATGCTAATAGGTAGATATGTTGGACACTTTTTGACAACTTTGGTTTTGGGGAGTTGGATGCACGAGTAGATCTCATACTCAGTACAAGTGAAGGCTAGCAATAGAAAGGGAGAAATAATCGAGAGAGCAGTAACTGTCATAATCATGCTTGCGACAAAACAAAATTGACAGTGGCATAAAAGTGACACAAGAACTCTGAGGCAAAATAAATCATCGAGGCTTAACTGACTTTTGTTTAGTCATATGCATTGCGTGAGCATGTGCCAAGTCGATTCAAATAAAACATTCAGAGGAGGATACCACGATGTCATACCATGTTATGAATAGAACAATGCAAGCAAACATTTATATGACATGCTATAAACTATTAGCAAATTGGAACTAATCATAAGAGAGCAAGAACTACTAAGCATCCATTAAATAACATACACCTTACATAAACAGACTAAGCATGCCCACATGGATGAGTATATGTACAAAAATGAAAAAAAATAGAGTTCATACCAGCCTCTTACCACATCTCGAATTGTCATAAATCATCATTATTGTCTTTCACTTGTGTGGCTTGAATAATAATATGAAAACCAAACTCCAAAGGAGTCACTGAGGACTGCTGAACCCTACAACAAACTTTACAAAACCAGAGAAGAACAAAAAATATTTTGGGGTTTTCGATTTTTTAAAGAAAGAACTGAAGGAAAAAAGCAAACTAAGCAAAATCTTTTTGGGTTTTCGAATTGTAGGGGTTAGTAGCATGGAAAACAAAAAATTTCTACCGCATGCAAACAAACAAGCCAAGATCTATCTACTAGATTGTAGCAACGAGTCAATAGAGTAACTCACCCTTGAAGATTCCAAAGTGTTTAACGAGAGCAGATTCTCGTGGGTGATGTAGTCGTACTCTTGCCGATCTCAAAATCGCGTAGACGATCCTTCCGGCGCTGCGTTCCGGCAGTGCTTCCGCAGTAGGTCACATGTTCGGTACTCGATGAAGACCTTCCTCTCCCTTGTTCCAGCATGCAGCGGAGTTTGTAGCACTCTCCTCGCGATTCCGGCAGCACGACGGCGTGGTATCGAAAGTAGAGGGGAGATCTCACAGGGCTTCGCCTTAAGCCGGAGCGAGTATGGTGGACTATGAGAGAGGCCTTGGCGATCTAGGGTTTAGAGGCACCAAGGGAGGAGGCTAGGCCGGTGGCTAGGTCTTGGGGAGAGCCCCAACTCGGCGTCTAGGGCAAAACCCTAGGGCGGCGACGACCTGTGGTGGCCGACGGCTAGGGCTAGGGTTTTGGTGGAGAGAGGTGTGTGCTAGAAGGGGCACCCCTGCCCCTTCTTTTATAGGTGGGAGGGCGCCGTCCAAGGGGAGGGAGTCCTCCCCCAAGTCGGCCTCCTTGGCAGGCGGGTGGAGGGAGAGGAACTCCTCCCCAAGTAGGTTTCCTTCTCTCCCTCCACCAAGCAAAACTGCCGTTTGACTTTTCAAATTGGCGTTTGACTTTTCAAACTAGGATTTGATTTATCCCTTTATTTCGCTCAGCCATGATACCTAGTACATGATGCAACCATTCCACATTGTCATGACACATTCATGTACCCTTCCCCTCCGGAGTGCCGGACCTTCCGGAACCTTCTAGAACATTCCCGATGAAAACACCGGAATCATTCCCCAACTCCGAAACAGGACTTTCCTTATATGAATCTTATTCTTCGGACCATTACGGATCTTCTCGTGATATCCCGGATCCCATCCGATACTCCGAACAACATTCGGTCTCTTACTCATCATTCCATAACTACTCAACAACATCGAATCCTTAAGTGTGTCTCCCTACGGTTCGTGAATTATGCAGACATGATCGAGACACTTCTCCGAACAATAACCAATAGAGGAATCTGGAAATTCATATGTCTCCCACATATTTCTACGATTACTTTGCGATCGAATGAACCACTTACATACGATACCAATTTCCCTTTGTCTCACGATAGTTTACTTATCCGAGGTTTTGATCGTCGGTATCTCTGCATACCTAGTTCAACCTCGTTACTGATAAGTACTCTTTTCTCGTTCCCGTGATATGTGATACCTTGTGAGCCAGTCACATGCTTGCAAGCTAATTGGATGACATTCCACCGAGAGGGCCCAGAGTATATCTATCCGTCATATGGATGGACAAATCCCACTCTTGATCTATGTGCCTCAACCCATACTTTCCGAACACTCAATGCCACCTTTATAGCCACCCAGTTACGGTGTGGTGTTTGATGTCATCAAAGCATCCTTCCGGTGATGGTGATAAGCATGATCTCATGGTCGAAGGAATTAGGTTACTATGTATCAGAAAGCTTATAGCAATTGAAGTATTAAAATGACTTGATCTTTATGCTATGCTAATCTATAGGAGTATGTCCACCATACCATTCTCCTAATGATATGATCTTGTTATTAACAACATATCAAATGTTCATGATCAAGAAACCATGATCATCTATTAATCAACAAGCTAGTATTAAGAAGAGGCTTTACTACGGACTCTAATTTAGTTTACAAATCACACAAGTATTAATGTTTCTTGTTAATACTATTATAGCATGAATGTAAACATTTATCATAAACACAAAGATATAATAATAACTACATTTATTATTGCCTCTAGGGGATATCTCCAACAGTCTCCCACTTGCACTAGAGTCAACTAATCTAGATTACATGGTAATATACCGAACACCCATGGCAGTTAGGTGTTGGTCATGTTTTGCCCTCGGGAGAGGTTTAGTCAACGGATCTGCCACATTCAGATCTGTGTGTACTTTTCAAATCTTTATGTCACCATCTTGGACATGTTCTCGAATAGCGTGAAAACATAGGTTGATGTGCTTCAGCTTCTTGTGTGACCTTGGTTCTTGCGCATTGGCTATGGCGCCCATGTTATCACAGTAGATAGACATTGGGTCTAGCGCACTTGGAACCACACCGAGCTCTGTAATGAACTCCTTCATCCATATCGCTTCTTGTGAAGCCTCCGAAGCAGCTATGTATTCCGATTCAGTTGAAGATCTCGCCACAACGCTTTGCTTTGCACTCCACTAGCTAAATGCTGCACCATTCAAAGTAAATACGTATCCAGATTGTGATTTAGAATCATCCGGATCAGTGTTCCAACTAGCATCGGTGTAACCATTAACAACGAGTTGTTCATCACCTCCATAAGAAAGAACCATATCCTTAGTTCTTCTCAAGTACTTAAGGATGTTTTTGACCGCTGTCCAATGATCCACTCCTGGATCACTTTGATATCTGCTAGTCAAACTAACAGCATATGCAATGTCGGGTCTAGTACATAGCATGGCATACATTAGAGATCCTATGGCTGAGGCATAGGGAGTCTTACTCATCCTTTCTCTATCTTCTGTCGTTGCTGGACTTTGAGTTTTACTCAAGGTCGTATTGGGCAACATGGGAAAGAACCCTTTCTTGCTATCTTCCATTCCAAACCTCTTTAGAACTTTGTCCAAATATGTACTTTGTGACAATGATATTAGGCGTCTCGATCTATCTCTATAAATCTTTATGCCTAATATGTAAGCTGCTTCGCCAAGATCTTTCATTGAAAAACTATTATTCAAATATTCTTTGACACTATTAAGAAGGTCTAGATCATTCCCAATCAACAATATGTCATCTACATATAGTATTAAGAATGCTACAGAGCTCCCACTCACTTTCTTGTAAATACAAGCTTCTCGATAAGTTTGTATAAAACCAAAACGTTGATTCCAACTTCGGGATGCTTGCTTCAACCCATATATGGACCGTTGAAGTTTGCACACCTTGTTAGCATCTTTAGGATCGACAAAACCTTTGGGTTGCATCATATACAACTCTTCATCAATGTCTCCATTGAGGAACGCTGTTTTGACATCCATCTTCCATATCTCATAATCATAATATGCAGCGATTGCTAACATAATCCTCACAGACTTTAGCTTCGCTACTGGTGAGAAAGTCTCATCATAGTAAACTCCTTGAATTTGTCAAAACCCTTTTGCGACAAGTCGAGCTTTGTAGACAGTAACATTACTATCAGCATCTGTTTTCTTCTTGAAAATCCATTTGTTCTCGACAGCCTTCCGGCCATCCGGTAAGTGCACCAAAGTCCATACTTGGTTTTCGTACATGGATACAATTTCGGATTTCATGGCATCTTGCCATTTATTGGAATATGGGCTCATCATCGCTTCCTCATATGTCGCAGGGTCATCGGTGTTGTCCACCAACATGAGACTCATAACAGGATCATACCAATCAGGAGTGGTACGCGTTCTCGTTGACCTGCGAGGTTCTGTAGCAACTTCAACCGAAGTTTCATGATTATGATCATTAGCTTCCTCTCTTATTGGTGTAGGCACCACAAGAACTTCTTCCGGTGCTGCGCTACTCGCAAGTTCGAGAGAAGGTTCAACAACCTCACCGAGTTCTACTTTCCTTCCAGTCACTTCTTTCGAGAGAAATTCTTTCTCTAGAAAGGATCCATTCTTGGCAATGAAGATTTTGCCCTCGGATCTATGATAGAAGGTATACCCAATAGTTTCCTTCGGTTATCCTATGAAGACGCATTTTTCCGCTTTGGATTCAAGCTTGTCCGGTTGTAACTTCTTTACATAGGCTTCGCAACTCCAAACTTTAAGGAACGAAAATTTAGGTTTCTTCCCAAACCATAATTCATACGGTGTCGTTTCAACGGATTTAGATGGTGCCCTATTTAAAGTGAATGCGGCTGTTTCTAATGCATAACCCCAAAATGATAGCGGTAAATCTGTAAGTGACATCATAGAACGAACCATATCTAACAGAGTTCGATTACGATGTTCGGACACACCATTACGCTGTGGTGTTCCCGGCGGTGTCAATTGTGAAAGTATCCCGCATTTCTTCAAATGCTCACCAAACTTGTAACTTAGATATTCACCTCCACGATCAGAACGTAGAAATTTAATATTCTTGTTACGTTGATTCTCTACCTCACTTTGAAATTCCTTAAACTTCTCGAAAGTTTCGGACTTATGTTTCATGAAATAGATATACCCATATCTACTCAAGTCATCCATGAAGGTAAGAACATAACGATAACCACCGCGCGATGCTACACTCATTGGACCACACACATCGGTATGTATGATTTCCAATAAGTCCGTAGCTCGCTCCATCATACCAGAAAATGGAGTCTTAGTCATTTTACCCATCAGACATGCTTCGCATCTTTCAAGTGATTCGAAATCAAGTGATTCAAGAAGTCCACCGGAATGGAGTTTATTCATACGCTTCACTCCAATATGACCAAGGCAGCGATTGCCACATATAGGTCGAGTTATCGCTCAATTTCAAACGTTTAGCTTCAATGTTATTAATATGTGTATTTCCACTATCGAGATTCAATAAGAATAGACCATCTATCAAAGGTGCATGTGCATAAAACATATTACTCATATAAATCGAACAACCATTATTCTCGGACTTAAACAAGTAACCGTCTCGCAACAAACATGATCCAGATATAATGTTCATGCTCAACGCAGGCACCAAATAACAATTATTTAAGTATAAAACTAATCCCGTTGGTAGATAAAGAGGTAGCGTGCCGACCGCGATCACATCAACCTTTGATCCATTTCCAACGCGCATCGTCACCTCGTTCTTCGCTAGCTTCCGTTTATTTTGCAGCACCTGTTTCAAGTTACAATTATGAGCAACCGTGTAACATCTCTAAAATCACATTTCAAACTTATGCATATCATCCATGCATCCATGATCATATGTTTTTCATTTCAAACAAAACACTTCAAAACAGGAGCATATGAGCTCATTATTTTATGTGAACAGCTTTTAGTCTAAAGCCACTCTCAATTGAAGAGTTAAATTTTTTAAACCAAGTCTTCCTTACTCTCTTGTGATGGTGTTTGATTGTTGAAGTTTGGTGAAATTTTACAAAACAAATTTGAAACAGAAACCATTTCCAAAACTTGTTCAAATGATGTGCTATAGCATTGCTTATCTTGTTTGAACAAAAGGACCAAGCTAATACAAAGTGACCACTTGATTTTATGCCCTGAAGTGTGAATGTTGCACCCTACAAAATCCTGGAAAAAGTTTGAATTCAAAAGCTTTTGAAATCATTTGAAAATCAATCCAGAAATTCAAAACAAAAAAAGAAAAAGAGAAAGGAAATAGAAAAGGGCCAGCGCCAGGATTTGAGCCCACCAACAGAAGCAGCCCATCTAGCCCACCCGGATCCCCCCTCTCTCTCTTTCACACTCAGACGTACCCACGAAGTCGGCCTTGGACCCCACCTCTCTGTTTATTTCACGACAAGTGGACCCATGACCCGTCGTCGTCTTCGTCGATCATCACGCTCGCGCCGCCGTTACTCGCCGCAGTCACTGCCGCGTTGATTCCCATTGATTCCGCGAGTAACTCCACGCCCAGCTCCGGCTATAAGAACCTCTCCCACTCGCGGTCATTTCCCCCCCACACTGCACACTCTTCTCGCCACGAGGCTGCCAGTATTCGCCCTTGCGCCGCCGCAGACAGAACCTACTCCGGTGACCAATTCTGGTCAACCTCGTGCGCCCCTTCCTCTCTGGTTCATACGAGCAACTTCGCAACTTCCTTGCACACCTCATGATCCCCTTTGCCCGTCTGTTTGTGATCCAGAGCTTCGACTTCGACGAGCACCGAGAGAATCCGACGCCGTCTCCAACTCCGGCGAACCTTCCTGGTTAGTTCTGACCACGCCTTGTTCTCTCTTTGACACTCGCATGACCAGCATCACTCTGCGCATCTGACGCACTGCTTATTTTTCCTTGGCGTGATCTGTATCTTCGCCAACGTCGACGAGCAGCCGCACCTGACGCGTTCGCGAACTCCGGCGAGGAATCCCTGACGACTCCAAGCGCCCCTTCGCCAGCCAGGGACACGTTGAGCTTCACCTCGTCACCGCGGTTCTGGTGAGCACCCTCTCCCCTCCCCGGGCGACCTAGTTCGCCGGCACCGCCATCGACAGGCGCTCGCCGCTCGCCGCTTAGCGCCCGCTCGACTTTGGTCGAACAACGACGGCGATTAGATGCATATCGTAGGGACTAGATTAGATCTGGAGCGAAGCGTTTTCTTTAGATCTGGTGCGTTGGATCTAACTTGATCCGACAGCGCGGAAGCGTGATCCTGAGCGAATCGGTACCGGCCAATAGGATAGCGCCGCGTGCCAGTAGTTTAGATTTAAAACAGATTTTGAATCAGATTATAATTCAAATTTGTTTTGTTTGTAACTTTTGATTCCCACGTTAGATTTTGGCAAATTTTATACTGTTGGAATCAGGAGAGCAGGCTCTATCAGATTATGCAATGTGTTTAATGTTTAGCTTCTGTTAAAAAGGTTTTATTTGCAGAATCATGTGTATGGCTTATTTGAGCATATGAATTGTTTAGGAACTAATTTAGGGTTTAAATAATTGTTGTGTGGCAAGTTTTTGACTTGTTTAGGATTCAGTACTATACACTTGCTTGGTTGAGTTTTAAAAATCATCACTTAGCATTTTGCATGCTTGCATATATTTTGTTTGTTTGTATATGTTTTGTGTGTAATTTGTTGCTACCATTCTTTGTGTAGACTTTGGTGCTAGTGATTGTGATTGTGAAGAGTGCTACTCTCCCAACTACCAAGGCAAGTGGTACTTCATGAATAATTCTATCCCTATATTTTATACTAAGCATTAGAAATATTTTGCTAAGTCTTGCATGTTATTATTTTGCCTATATGCCATGTTGGGAAATCCTAAGTAGTTGTAGAATTGCTAGGAAATTTCTAAGTTAAGTTACTATCTATGCCATGCTTAGCCTAGCTAGTATCAAACAAGGGTTGGTGAAAATATACATGCTATGATGAAAATATTTCTAAGTCTTCGGACTTGTTTTGCTTAATAAAACAACTAAGTCAATGAATCACCTGGGTGGAAAGGGACTTGATTGGTGGTTTTGGTTAAGTGGTTACACAAGGCCCATGGCTATGGTTTACCTTGTGTATCTCACTTGTGGTAAGCCACACAGGAATAAAGAGATTTTAGAGGCCAAGTGTTAAGAAGCTTCTAGTGCAGCCACTTGGCAATATGGTCTCTGCCTGGATCACATAAGTTGCTAGAACTTAGCCATTTGGACAGTTGGTGGTAGTGGGAATGATAGGTTGGAGCGCGTCCATTTGGTCTAAGGGGAGGCTTACGAAGGTCTGTCTTGGTGAAACCAAGTCTGGTGGGGAAAGTGCACAACCTCTGCAGATGGAAAAATCTAAGTACTTAGCCAAGTCCATGGCAATGGACAATTTGAGCATCAAGGCATGGAAGCTATCAAGAATCTCCTCATCCCAATTTCTAAGTAAAAATTTGTGGGTGAACAAGTGTGAAGGACCTCAATGTCTATTGGTGGTTCCTTGGGAAAAGTTTTGACAAAGAAAAACTTAGTGATTTCAACTAATAGGTAAAACCTATTTTGAGCAAAGCAAGCCAAGCTACACTTAGCCAAATTTGCATATAGTATATAGTCCACTTAAAATATACTAAGGTATCACTTGCCAATACTATTCCAAAGTATTGACCCACTGTGGCTGTAACTTGTGATGTTGCAGGTTACTCTGATGAGGATTAGGTGTCATGAGTCTACACTCAACATGTTTGCCTGTGGCACATGAAGATGAAGACTTACATTTATTTACTTATTCGAACTCTTGTAATAGGCCTATGGCCTTTGAGTTGTAAAGACTATGTTTATCTCTGGAATGGATGTAATAAATGACCTTTGTATCTATGTACTTCATCTTAAACTGTGGATGCTAGCAATGATCCAGGGACTAGCATTGCAATCACAGGGATCCTTTTCCTTTATAAAGGAGGGATCTTACAAACCGAACCAGTATCAAATACCCAGGCACTACTATGAGTACTAGTGAGATACACATCAATAACATGTATATCGGATATACCTTTCTTCTTGATGTTGCCATTCTTCAAATCCGCCAAGTACTTTGGGCAATTCCGCTTCCAGTGACCTTCTCCCTTGCAGTAAAAGCACTCAGTATTAGGCTTAGGCCCAGCCTTGGTATTGTTCGTCGGTGCGGTAACTTTCTTACCACCCTTCTTGAAGTTACCCTTTTGCTTAGACTTTCCTTTCTTGAATTTGGTGGTCTTATTGACCAACAACACTTGATGCTCTTTCTTGATCTCCACTTCTGCAGATTTCAACATGGAGAAGAGTCCTGGCAACGTCTTGTTCATGCTTTGCATATTGTAGCTCATCACAAAGTTCTTGTAACTTGGTGGTAGTGATTGGAGACACGGTAAATCCCCAAAGCATTGGGAATCACTATACCCAAGCTTTGGAGTTTGTTTGCGTGCCCAGACATCTTAAGCACATGCTCAATGACGGAGCTGCCCTCTTCCATCTTGCAGTTAAAGAACTTTTCAGAAGCCTCATAACTCTCAACTGCCGCGTGAGTCTCAAATATCAATTTGAGTTCACAGACAATATCATGTGAGTCATAGTTCTCAAACCTTTTCTGAAGCTCCGATTCCAAACCATACAAGATAGCACACTGAACTGTGGAGTACTGATTCTTCCGAGCGAGGTAAACATTCTTTACTTCATAGGTAGCATTAGCTGTAGGCGGGTCACCCAGCGGTGCATCCAGCACATAGGTCAAATTACCAGCATTGAGGACAATCCTCAAATTGCGGAACCAATCCGCGAAGTTGCTTTCATTGTTTTTCATCTTTTCTTTCTCTAGGAACGCATTAAAATTGATGAAATGGGCCGCCATTGATCTACAACATATTTGCAATAGTTTAGACTAAGTTTATGACAAATTGAGTTCTAATTAATAGTTAAATTAATCTAGGTGAACTCCCACTCAAAACAATATCCCTCACATTGTTTTAGTGATCACACGAACCAAATCCACCACATCAAAACCGATCATCACGAGAGTTGATCTAGCTTCAATGGCGAACAATCGACATGTTCATCATATCTACTATATGATTCATGCTTTACCTTTCGGTGATCCGTGTTCCGAGACCATGTCTATACATGCTAGTCTCGTCAAGATCAAACCTTAGCTTCTGCATGAGCAAATCTGGCTTGCTCACATTGTATACAATTGCAGAATCTAACACACCCAATCATCACGTGGTGCTTTGAAACAACAAGCTTTAGCAATGGTGCTTACTAAGGATGAACACTTTAAAACTCGAAATTTATGTGCATGAGGGATCATCTTATAATGCTACCATCGTTAACTAAGCAATACAAGATGCATAAAGGATTAACATCACATGCAATTCATAATATGTGATATGATATGGCCTTTCTTCTTGTGCTTCCGATCTCCATCTTCAAGCACGAACATGATCTCCATCATCACCGGTATGGCGTCAAGGTCCATGGCGCCGCTTCATGGTTGTCGTCCACCAGCTTCAACTATTACAACTACTTTGAATAGACACACATGTCTTAATAGAAATTAAAGACAACCATATGGCTCCTGCCGGTTGCCAACTTACAATAAGGATCATTGCATACATCAAATATAATCACAATCATGGCCATATCACATCACAGCACACCCCTGCAAAACAATGTTAGACGCCTCTAATTTTCTTTGCATATTTTACGTGGTTTGGGGCTTTCAAATAAGTGTCGATCTAACTTACGAACAAGAACCACAACGTTGATGTTTGAACTATCAAGTGCCCGTTGTAAATTGGATCTATACTATAATGGGAGAGACAGACACCCGCAAAGCCACTTATGAAATACAAGTTGCATGTTGAGTGTGGAGCAAGTCTCATGAACGATGTCATGTAAGGTTAGCCCGGGCCGCTTCATCCCATCATACCGCAAGATGCAAAGTACACAAGAAGCAATTGATAATAAAATCACCACCGCCCACAATGACCATTGTGTTCTACTCGTGCAACAGATCTACATATAGACACGGCTCTGATACCACTGTAGGGGTTCGTAGCATGGAAAACAAAAAATTTCTACCGCATGCAAACAAACAAGCCAAGATCTATCTACTAGATTGTAGCAACGAGTCAATAGAGGAACTCACCCTTGAATATTCCAAAGTGTTTAACGAGAGCAGATTCTCGTGGGTGATGTAGTCGTACTCTTGCCGATCTCAAGATCGCGTAGACGATCCTTCCTGCGTTCCCTGGCGCTTCATAATCGGTCACACGTTAAATTTCGATGAAGACCTTCCTCTCACTTGTTCCAGCATGTAGCGGAGGTTGTAGTACTCTCCTCGCGATTCCGGCAGCACGACGGCGTGGTACCGGAAGTAGAGGGGAGATCTCGCAGGGCTTCGCCTTAAGACGTAGCGAGTATGGTGGACTATGAGAGAGGCCTTGGCGATCTAGGGTTTAGAGGCACCAAGGGAGGAGGCTAGGCCGACGGCTAGGGCTTGGGGAGAGCCCCAACTCGGCGACTAGGGCAAAACCCTAGGGCGGCGACGACCTGTGGTGGCCGGCGGCTAGGGCTAGGGTTTTGGTGGAGAGAGGTGTGTGCTAGAAGGGGCACCCCTTCCCCTTCTTTTATAGGTGGGAGGGCGCCGGCCAAGTGGAGGGAGTCCTCCCCCAAGTCGGCCTCCTTGGCCGGCGGGTGGAGGGAGAGGAACTCCTCCCAGAGTAGGTTTCCTTCTCTCCCTCCACCAAGCAAAACTGCCGTTTGACTTTTCAAACTAGGATTTGATTTATCCCTTTATTTTGCTCAGCCATGATACCTAGTACATGATGCAACCATTCCGCATTGTCATGACACATTCATGTACCCTTCCCCTCCGGAGTGCCGGACCTTCCGGAACCTTCTAGAACATTCCCGATGAAAACACCGGAATCATTCCCCAACTCCGAAACATGACTTCCCTTATATGAATCTTATTCTCCGGACCATTCCGGATCTCCTCATGATATCCTGGATCCCATCCGAGACTCCGAACAACATTCGGTCTCTTACTCATCATTCCATAACTACTCAACAACATTGAATCCTTAAGTGTGTCTCCCTACGGTTCGTGAATTATGCGGACATGATCGAGACACTTCTCCGAAAAATAACCAATAGAGGAATCTGGAAATTCATATGTATCCCACATATTTCTATGATACTTTGCGATCGAATGAACCACTTACATACGATACCAATTTCCCTTTGTCTCACGATAGTTTACTTATCCGAGGTTTTGATCGTCGGTATCTCTGCATACCTAGTTCAACCTCGTTACTGATAAGTACTCTTTTCTCGTTCCCGTGATATGTGATCCCTTATGAGCCAGTCACATGCTTGCAAGCTAACTGGATGACATTCCACCGAGAGGGCCCAGAGTATATCTATCTGTCATATGGATGGACAAATCCCACTCTTGATCTATGTGTCTCAACCCATACTTTCCGAACACTCAATGCCACCTTTATAGCCACCCAGTTACGGTGTGGTGTTTGATGTCATCAAAGCATCCTTCTAGTGATGGTGATAAGCATGATATCATGGTCGAAGGAATTAGGTTACTATGTATCAGAAAGCTTATAGCAATTGAACTATTAAAATGACTTGATCTTTATGCTACGCTTATCTATAGGAGTATGTCCACCATACCATTCTCCTAATGATATGATCTTGTTATTAACAAAATCTCAAATGTTCATGATCAAGAAACCATGATCATCTATTAATCAACAAGCTAGTATTAAGAAGAGGCTTTACTAGGGACTCTAATTTAGTTTACAAATCACACAAGTATTAATGTTTCTTGTTAATACTATTATAGCATGATTGTAAACATTTATCATAAACACAAAGATATAATAATAACTACATTTATTATTGCCTCTAGGGCATATCTCCAACACGAATAACAAACCGAAGCTAAAAAGGGCAAGCAAACTAAAGCAAAAAATCTAAAGAAGCAAACAAAGAGAAATAACAAAAAATATTTTTGGTCTTTTGTGTTTTGGAAAGGAGAAACAAAACAAGAACAAAGACGAAAAAGAAAGAAAGCGAAACATGGATATACAAAGTACCGACAAAATATGATATGTAGATGAGTGTGACGTCGGTATACCTCCCCCAAGCTTAGGATTTTGGCCTAAGTGGAGATCAATCCCAAGCTGGCCAAGAAGTGGCGCCTCCATAATATGACCAAGAAGTACCTTCGTCCTCATACGAACTCGAGGACACCCTGGCGTAGTGCGCAACGTAGTCATAAGAGGGCGCATCCCCCTCTTGGTGCTGCCTGTGGAAACCAATAAAGTGGAGCTTCTCGTCCGAATCCTCCTTGGAGCGCGACCACGACCTCCTGCAAATACTGAACAAAGTAGGCTGTGGCAAGGGAATTTCCCTCTCATCTCCGTCAGTAAACAACATCCTATAAACTAAACTCTCTGCACGAGAGTTAGCAGTAACAAAGTGATGGGCTTTCATAGCCGCAAGATCAAGTCTCTGTGGGGCCAACACTGTATCATTAGGATCAACAGAAAGGCCCAAAGCAACAACCATGCGCGCAACAACAATACCCCCATAAATGGGTGCTCTAGTAGCTAGGCGGCAAGCAATGAGAGAACCAAGATTATACTTGGTTTTCATTATGAAGTGCAGCAGCAAGAAACGCTAAATGATAGTTATAAATATTACTAGTATTCTCCCTACCAAGAATGCTAGTAGCAAGATAGTAAGCAAAACAACTAAGATCTAGGAGCTGAATGTTTCTTATCTTGTCGCGCTGGGCTGTGCGTTCATCATCATTTCTTACACCTCAGTAGAGCTCCAGCAAATCATGTTGGGAATATGCCCTAGAGGCAATCATGTATGATGAGATTTCCCATTGTATCCATAAAGTTATTAAGTTGTCCTTGTATAAACATCTGATTTATATTATTGAATATGTGATTCGATTGTGGAACTATACATTCATGTTGTTTGTACTAAATATCCTTGGTCATTGAGGTTGTGCTGGACACAAAACTTAGACCAATGTGAAAGTTGGCTTGATGACTCGGTTCCACTTGTCATGGGCATGGAGAGATGCTATTCCAACTTACATAGACTCGGCTAAAGAGTTTAGCAAGTCGAATTGACCCATATTGAGGTACAACTAAAAAGTTGTCATTTGTATATCTCAATCAATGTAATCCTTAGACCTAAGGTTATTGCATAATCCGAGTTGAGGATCACTGACTTAGGTTCTGTCAAACGCTAATTCGTAACTGGGCAGTTATAAAGGCAGAGTTTGGGTCGACTAAGAATCAAGCTGCGTGATGTGAATGACCAAGATGGGATTTTGCCCCTCCACTCGGAGAGATATTCTCTAGGCCCTCTCGGAAGATATGATTCGTAAAGCATGTCCATGCACGACTCGGTTAAGTGTTAACCGAGGCGATCGACTAAGAGTTAGTCGGGTGAATCACTTATCTCGGATTGAGAAGAGAGTAGGACTATTTAAGGGATGACATATATTCACCTATAGTCTGACAAGGTGTATCGTGAGGAAAAAGGGACTCGGACGCAAGTCGCATTGGAAAGACAAGTCGTCATGACTCTTTGGTACTTGGGAGTCGGCACGTTCTGCTAGGAGCCGCTGCCGACTGATTGATTGTGAGTCAGACTACAAGCGTGTCCGAGTAGCCATGAGCCTGCCGAGTCACACACTTAAGAGCGGGAGCAAGTCCGGGTTGGACCCGAGCTAGATTAGGACTGAGTCAGCGAGTCGAACTCACAGTGACTAGTGTTATATGGGCTTTAATGAATGGGCCACGAGAGTGGAGCCCACGTTGACTCTCTATATATAGTGGAGCACAGTAACCCAGAAGGGTTAATCGTTGTTCGGTTAGGTCATTCCATGTGTTGGAAACCCTAGCTCCACAACATTCCTGCTGTCGATACAAACCTAGAAGTTTGCCGCCGATGCTCCTCCTTGCACGTGTGGATACCAGCAGAGGTGCTGTACGATCAGCACCAGGACGATCAGATCGCAAAGGACTACACTGCATCAACTGACGTGCTTCATCAGTAATCCGCAACTGCGCGTCTAGTGGTAAACCTCGTGGCCTTCTACCTCGGCTAGATCTTGGGATCACCATGTTAGAGGAAAAAGTTTCTTTTTATGTCTGCGTGGCCCAACAGTGGTATCAGAGCGAAAGCTTCTGGTTTTAGGCTCGAGATCTCGCATATGTGATATACGGTTGGCTATAGATGAGATCTATATGTTGTTTGGTGGTCGATCTATGAGATAGATCGGTTTTGTACGAGGTTAATTGGATCAACTGTACTCGGGGACCGCCGGGTTCGCCCTGTCATAGCGCGTCATCACAATGCCGGTAGATATTGTATCTATGCATAACTTGTTTTTTGCAGGAAGTTGTGAATGGTATGGTTCATGTGCATGTGATGTATGTGTGTAATCCATACGTGATCTGCGAATCACGGTTTTTGTCAGCCGGCTGGAGCCTAGGTGCTGTCATTTTATTGTATAACGACCTGCGTGTCGGATTCTCCATGTAATTTACTTTACTAAGCTAGTGTAGCTGTTTGGAGAACCCGGATGACATGCAAGGCGATGTACATGTCGGCGACATGGAGTAAGACGGCAAGTGACAAGA
This sequence comes from Avena longiglumis, assembly GCA_030063025.1. Lineage (NCBI taxonomy): Eukaryota > Viridiplantae > Streptophyta > Magnoliopsida > Poales > Poaceae > Avena > Avena longiglumis. The sequence continues at coordinate 339,652,417 of CP125978.1, read as the reverse complement.
GTTGGCACGAGTCAGATTACATGCATTATGGAGATGGAGATCGTCATGAAGGGAGCCATACCATTTCACATTATAAATGCTTTATTTTGTGTTATTGTTATGTCTCTGTTTTACCTCTATTAGATAGTCGGTAAAATTTAATCCCTCAAAGAAGGTCTAGTCGGTTTTCCCGCCAGTGTTTGCACCATCACAAGTTGGACATTTTTGGTAGTGGGCTCATAAAATTGAGGTGCTGCCAATTCTTTCTGACTAGGTGTGTTCGAGTCAGACTCTTACTGCAGAAACACTCGGTAAGCTAGACGGGTCTATCAAAATGGTTGTGGGGCTCGGGGAAAAGGAGGATGGGAGCCGGGGCATGTGATGCCACCCGTCCAATAGGAGTCGTATGCTATACAATTGACAAGGAGTTGTCTACCTAGATCACTTGGCGGCTAGCGGTGATGCTAAAGCTCACTAGACGACTTGCTTATTTACGATCCTGAATCACTAAGTAACCATCGGAGGGGTGTTGGTTCTAGTGGGAGCATAAAATATTAAAATGTTTAATATGCTTGCTCTTTTATGAATACATGTCTTAAGTGTTTTGCATATTTTCTGTTGTAGATCATGGTACCAAGTAGCAGTCACTCTCAGATCTCCAGTTTTGCGTTGAGAACTATCCTTGACAAAGATAAACTAAATGACACTAATTTTACCAACTCGTATCGAAATCTGAGAATTGTTCTCAAACAAGAAAAGAAGGACCATGTCCTAGACAACCCACTTCCAGATGAGCCGAATGAGAATACGACTGTCGCTGCCACCAATGCCTACCGTCGGACTAAGGATGCGTCCACAGATATTAGTTGTCTTATGCTTGCTCGCATGGAACCGGACTTGCAAAAGCAGTTCGAGAATGTTGAGGCCTACGATATGATCGAAAGCCTCAAAAGTATGTTCTATGCTTAGGCGAAGACTGAGAGGTATCAAGTCTCTCAGGCTTTGCTAAGTTGCAAGATTAAGGATGGTGATCCACTGAGTCCGCATGTGATCAAAATGGTTGGTTACGTGCAGTCTCTGGAGAGGCTTGGTTACCCCATTAGAGAAGAGTTCGCTACCGATATAATTCTGAACTCTCTTCCTAGTGCATATGGGCAGTTCATTTAGAACTACCACATGCATGGTATGGATAAGATGTTGGAATTATGCCCTAGAGGAAATAATAAAGATGTTATTATTATAATTCTTGTTCATGATAAAGTTTATATTCCATGCTAGAATTGTATTAAGCGGAAACTTTAATATTTGTGTGGTTTGTGAACAACACCGTGTCCCTGGTACGCCTCTAAGGACTAGCACATTGATCAATGATGGTTAAGGTTTCCTAGCCATAGACATGAGTTGTCAATTGATAATGAGATCATATCATTGGAGAATGATATGATGGACATACCCAAACTAAGCGAAGCAATTAGATCGTATCATCGTGTTCATCTTTGCGAAGCTTTTCCTATGTCAAATATTGTATTCCTTAGACCATGAGATAATACAACTCCCTGGTATCGGAAGAAAACTTTGAGGTCATCAAACGTCATCCTATGAGAGGGTGATCATAAAGGTGTCTCTCAGGTGATCGGAAAGTATCTGTTGGGTTGTATGTATCGAGATGGAATTTGTCCCTCCCAAGTCGGAGAGATATACTTGGGCCACTCGGTGTCGATATCAACACCGCTTGCAAGCATGTGGTTAAGGAGTTAATCACAAAGTGATATCGGATTACGGAGCGAGTAAAGTACTTGCGTGAGCGAGATTGAACTAGGTATGACAAGCGACGATCGAATCTCGGGCAAGTAAAATATCGCGAGACGAAGGGAATATATATATGGGATTGATTGAATCCTGGCATCGTGGTTCATCCGATATGATCATCGATGAATGTGTGGAGTCAATATGGGTGCCTGCACCCGCTGTTGATTATTGATAGAAGATCATGTCGCATATTCTCGAACCCGCAGGTCACACATAACGTATCTCGACGCTAGGATATATTGGATAATTGGTTTATGAATTTTGTTGAGTCTCGGATGGGATCCGGGATATCACGAGAGGTTCGGAATGGTCCGGAGAATAAGATTCATATAAGGCGTGCAGTTTTGGAGTTCAGAATTGTTCCGGGTTAATCGGTATTGTACCGGAAGCTTCTAGAACCTTCCGGAAGGGGACCAACGTGGCCCCACCTTCCGGGAGGGGGCATGGGCCTATGAGGGAGTGCCCTGGCCGCATTGGGCTAGGGGCACAAGGCCCCATAGGGCCCAGCCGATCCTAGATAAGTTTAAACTCGTTTAAACTAGAGATAGGATTTCTAGATAAGGGAGAGTTTAAATCGTTTAAACTAGAGATAGGATTTCTAGATAAGGGAGAGTTTAAATTGTTTAAACTAGAGATAGGCTTGGAGGAAGGGAAAGGGCTGGCCGCCCCCCCTCTATATATAGAGGGGTGGTGCGCCCCCTCCCCCCTACACACCTTCCTCCAAGCCCTAGCAGCCTTGCTACCTTCCTCTCTCCCTCCCGACTGTTTGTAGGCGAAGTCCTGCAGCAAAAATTCTCCACCGTATACACCACGCTGTCGTGTTGTAGATCCAATCTATCTCTCCACCATACTCGCTGGTCCGAGGAAGAAGGAGACGTCGAGGTGCTGCACGTGTGCATCTCACGGAGGCACCGCCACTTGTGGTGCTAGATCGGATCGGATCGCGAGGAGGAGAAGCGAGTACGACTACATCACCCACGTTAACGAGCGTTCATGTCGAATCTTCAAGGGTATGAAGATCTAATCTAATCTCTCTGGTTGTTTGCATCTCCTAGATTAGATCTTGGCTTTCCCTCTGTTCGCTCCGTAGAAAATTTTGATTTACTATGCCGCGAATCCATTCAGTGGTATCAGAGCTAGATCTATGCGTAGATGTGTTTCACGAGTAGAACGCAACATGGTTGTTGCGGGCGTTGATGTTTTCTGTTGCAAGCCTCTTGTTTGTGTTCTTCTTATGGCCGGGATAGTGAGATTGAAGCGGCGGTCGGCCAACCTTACGTGGCGTCGTTCGCGAGACCGGCTCCGCTTGACGTGTGGCTTGTTCAACACATGCGGCTGGTGGATGTCAGTTTCTCTCACTATAGTTGTCATGGGATTAACACCGGAGTTTGGCAACCATAATATCACCGTTGTGGCTTTCCGTAGGTAAGAATCGTTCTTAGCATCTACTCCCATAAAGCCACGTAAAACATGCAACAACAAAGTAGAGGCGTCTAACTTGTTTTTGCAGGGAGTGTTTTCTGTGATATGGTATGGCCCAAGATGTGATGTGTATATTGTATGCGATGATCATGTTTTGTAATGTTTCACGACTTGCATGTCGATGAGTACACAACCGGCAGGAGCCATATGGTTGTCTTTATAATTGTGTATGACCTGCGAGTCAACTTCTTATACGCCATGTAATAGCTTTACTTTATCGCTAAGTAGTTAGCAATAGTTGTAGTTGCTATTCGTGGTGGAGGCAATCATGGTGGAGTGATGGAGATCATGCCGGAACGCACAAGATGGAGATCATTGCGCGAAGATTGGCTATACCATGTCACATAAAGTTATATGCATGTGATGTTTATCCTTTTATGTATCTTATCATGCTTAGATCGCGATGGTAGCATTATAAGATGATTCCTCACTTAAAGATCAAGATAAAACTGTTCTCCCCAAGTATGCACCGTTATGAAAGTTCGTCGTGTCCAAGCATCACGTGATGATTGGGTGCTATAGACTCTCGCTCACATACAACGGGTGCAAGCCGCTTTTGCACACGCGAAATACTTGGGTCTAACTTGACGAGCCTAGCATGTACGCACATGGCCTCGAACACAAGAACCGAAAGGTTAAGCATGAGTCATATGAATGATATGATCGACACTTCGTTGTCCACCATTGAAACCACATCTCTTCTCGTGATGATCGGATTAGGTGTGGTGAATTTGGATCGTGTTCACTAAACAACTTGAGGGATGTTGAATTTAGTGGGAGTTCATCTAGTAATTTGATTAAGTTGAACTATTTATCATAAACATAGTCTAAATTGTACTTGCAAATACCGTAGATCACATGGCCAAATCCAACTTCAACTTCAACGCTTTTTGCTGAGAAAGAAAAGCTTGAACAATGGGTCTAACTTCACCAATTGGTTCCGCAATGTAAGAATCATTACATCGGTGGACAAAAGGACTATGTCCTTGGTAAAGCGTTAGGTGACCTCCTGCTGCAAGAATCGCCGATGAGAAAGCTGTCTATCAACAAGAAAGATGATTATGGTGTGATTAAGAGCACCATGTTGTTTGCTATGGAACCGGAGCTTCAAAATCGTTTTGAAACCTATCCCGGGCCCTTTGAGATTCTCGAGGAGATGAAAACCATGTTTCAGACTCAAGCCCGTTCTGAGATATATGAGATCTCTGAGAAGTTCTTTAACTGCAAGATGGAGGAAGGGAGTTCCGTTAGTGAGCACGCCATAAATATGTCGGGCTACACTCAACGCCTTGAGCAACTGGAATGCACGATTCCAGAGGAGCTCAAGATTGACAGGGTTCTGCAATCACTCCCTCCCAGCTACAAAAGTTTTGTAGTGACTCATAATCAGATTGGTTCCACTGATACGATCACCGAGCTCTTCGCAAAACTGAAGGCTGTGGAAATGGACATCAAGAAGGATAATCATGTGTTGATGGTCAACAAGCCCTCCTTTAAGAAAGGTAAGGTAGCAAAGAAGCCCTTCAAGAAGGGCGGCGGCAAGCGCAATGCCCCTGCTGAGAAGAAGCTCAGGTCTGGTCCCAAGCCGGACACTGAGTGCTTCTATTGCAAGGACAAGGGTCACTGGAAGCGCAACTGTCCAAAGTACTTAGCGGACAAGAAGGCTGGCACCATCAAAGGTATATTTGATATACATGTTATTGATGTTTTCCTTACTAGCCCTCGTTGTAGTGCCTGGGTATTTGATACCGGTTCAGTTGCTAATATTTGTAACTCGAAACAGGAGCTACGGAATGAGGCGACTTGCGAGGGATGAGGTGACGATGCGCGTTGGCAACGGATCAAGAGTTGATGTGATGGCCGTCGGCACGCTCTCCTTAGTTTTACCTTCGGGATTAGTTTTAAACCTTAATAAATGTTATTATGTGCCTGCGTTGAGCATGAACATTATTTCCGGATCATGTTTATTGCAAGACGGTTATTCATTTAAATCGGGGAATAATGGTTGCTCTATTTATATGAGTAACATCTTTTATGGTCATGCACCTCTTATGAATGGTTTATTTCTTCTAAATCTCGAAAGGGATGAAACACACATCCATAACATTGAGGCTAAGAGATGCAAAGTAGATAGTGATAATACTACTTATTTGTGGCACTGTCGTCTAGGTCATATTGGAGTAAAGCGCATGAAGAAACTCCATTCTGATGGACTTTTGGAGTCTCTTGATTTTGAATCATTTGACACATGCGAACGATGCCTCATGGGCAAGATGATCAAAACCCCGTTCTCCGGTATGATGGAGCGAGCAACGGACTTGTTGGAAATCATACATACTGATGTATGCGGACCGATGAGTGTTTCGACGCGCGGTGGATATCGCTATTTCCTCACTTTTACCGATGACTTAAGTAGATATGGGTATATCTATTTAATGAAACATAAATCTGAAACGTTTGAAAAGTTCAAAGAATTTCAGAATGAAGTGGAGAACCATCGTAATGTAAAGATTAAGTTTCTACGATCCGATCGTGGAGGTGAATATTTGAGTTATGATTTTCTCACATCTTAAAGCAAGTGGAATCGTTTCACAACTCACGCCACCCGAACACCACAAGCAATGGTGTGTCTGAACGCCGGAATCGAACCCTATTAGATATGGTCCGATCAATGATGTCTGTTACTGATTTGCCGTTATCATTTTGGGGTTATGCATTAGAAACCGCTGCATTCACTTTAAATAGGGCTCCATCTAAATCCGTTGAGACGACACCGTATGAACTGTGGTTTGGTGCTAAACCTAAGTTGCCATTTCTTAAAGTTTGGGGATGCGAAGCTTACGTCAAGAAGTTGATGCCGGACAAGCTCGAACCCAAAGCGGAGAAATGCGTCTTCATAGGATACCCTAAGGAAACTATTGGGTATACCTTCTATCACGTAACCAAGGCAAAGTGTTTGTCGAAGAACGGTTCCTTTCTTGAGAAGGAGTTTCTCTCGAAAGAAGTGAGTGGGAGGAAAGTAGAGCTACGAGGTTATTGAACCTTCTCTTGAATTGGAGAGTAGCGCAGACCTGAAATTGTTCCAAAGGTCCGCACCAACAATAGAGGAAGCTAATGACAAGGATCATGAAGCTTTGACGATGTCACATCGAGCGTCGCAGGTCGACAAGGTCGCGCCCTCCCGAGTGGTACGACAACCTGTCTTGACCGTCTTGTTGGTAGAAGACGGTGAACCTACGAACTATGAGGAAGCGATGATGAGCCGACTCGAGAAATGGCTGGAAGCCATGAACCGAATTGGGATCCATGAGCGAAAACCAAGTATGGACTTTGGTGGATCCTCCTAGCGGACCAAAGGCCGTTGAGTGCAAATGGATTTTCAAGAAGAAAATGGACGCGGATGGTAATGTTACCGTCTATAAAGCACGGCTTGTCGCAAAAGGTTTTCGACAAGTTCAAGGTGTTGACTACGATGAGACTTTCTCTCCCGTAGCGATGTTTAAGTCCATTCGGATTTTATTAGCAATTGCTGTGTTTCATGATTATGAAATATGGCAGATGGATGTCAAGACTGCTTTCCTCAATGGCAACATTGATGAAGAGTTGTATATGATGCAACCCGAAGGTTTTGTCGATCCTAAGGATGCTAGTAAAGTATGCAAACTTCAGCGTTCCATTTATGGACTGAAGCAAGCATCTCGGAGTTGGAACCTTCATTTTGATCAAGAGATCAAGAGCTTTGGATTTGTTCCAAATTGCTACGAAGCTTGCATCTACAAGAAAGTGAGTGGGAGCTCGGTGACGTTTACGGTACAGATGTGGATGACATATTGATTATCGAAATGACATCAACATGCTTAACGATGTGAAGAGTTATTTGAACAAGTGTTTTCAATGAAAGACCTAGGTGAAGCTGCTTATATATTGGGCATCAAGATCTATAGAGATAGACAAAGACGCCGATAGCTTTAAGCCGAGTACATACCTAGACAAAGTTCAAAAGGTTCGAATGGATAAGGCAAAGAAAGGTTCAAGGCCTATGTTGTCGTGTAAGATATTGAGCAAGGCTCTGTCCAACTACGGTAAATGATAGGGAAGCTATGAGCAAAGTGCCTTATGCCTCAGCCATAGGTTCCATCATGTATGCCATGCCGTGTACTAGACCGGATGTGTCCAATGCTCTTAGTTTGACGGCAGATATCAAAGTGATCCAGTGGAACATGGACAGCCGTGAAGAACATCCTAAAGTACCTAAATAGAACTAAAGAAATGTTCTTAGTCTATGGGGGTGATGAACAGCTTGTCGTAAAGGTTACGTCGATGCTAGTTTCGACACGACAAGGATGATTCTAAATCTTAGACGATACGTTTATATTTTGAATGGAGGAGCTGTGAGTCGAGAAGCGCAAGCAAAGCGTGATCGCGGGATCTACTGATGAAGCGGAATACATGGCTTCGCAAGCGTCAAGTGAAGGAGTTTGGGTCGAAACTTCATCATCGAGCTTGGCATGGTTCCAAGTGCATTGGACCCACTGGAGATATTGTGTGACAACATCGCCATAGCACTCGCTAAGGAACCAAGATATCATCCAAAGACCAAGCATATCAACATAAGTTTCATATAATCCGAGATTATATAGCGAGATAGAGATCTGAAGATTAGCAAAGTACATACGGATCTGAATGTCGCAGATCCATTGACTAAACCTCTTCCACGTGTAAAACATGATCAACACCTCGATTGCCATGGGTGTGATATTGTTGCCATGTAAACTAGATTATTGACTCTAGTGCAAGTGGGAGGCTGGAATTATTCCCTAGAGGCAATAATAAAGATGTTATTATTATAATTCTTGTTCATGATAAAGTTTATATTCCATGCTAGAATTGTATTAAGCGGAAACTTTAATACTTGTGTGGTTTGTGAACAACACCGTGTCCTGATGCGCCTCTAAGGACTAGCTCATTGATCAATGATGGTTAAGGTTTCCTAACCATAGACATGAGTTGTCAATTGATAATAAGATCATATCATTGGAGAATGATATGATGGGAGACCAAACTAAGCAAAGCAATTAGATCGTATCATCGTGTTCATCTTTGCGAAGCTTTTCCTATGTCAAATATTGTATTCCTTAGACCATGAGATAATACAACTCCACAGTATCGGAAGAAAACTTTGAGGTCATCAAGCGTCATCCTATGAGAGGGTGATCATAAAGGTGTCTCTCGGTGATCGGAAAGTATCATTGGGTTGTATGTATCGAGATGGAATTTGTCCCTCCCAAGTCGGAGAGATATACTTGGGCCCACTTTGTCGATATCAACACCGCTTGCAAGCATGTGGTTAAGGAGTTAATCACAAAGTGATATCGGATTACGAACGAGTAAAGTACTTGCCGTGAGCAGATTGAACTAGGTATGATGCAAGCGATCGAATCTCGGGCAAGTAAAATATCGCGAGGCGAAGGGAATATATATATGGGATTGATTGAATCCTGGCATCGTGGTTCATCCGATATGATCATCGATGAATGTGTGGGAGTCAATATGGGTGCCCAGCACTGTTGATTATTGATAGAAGATCATATGCATATTCTCGAACCCGAGGTCACACACTTAACGTATCTCGACGCTAGGATAGATTGGATAATTGGTTTATGAATTTTTGTTTGGAGTCTCGGATGGGATCCGGGATATCACGAGAGGTTCGGAATGGTCCGGAGAATAAGATTCATATAAAGGCAGTTTTGGAGTTCGAATTCCGGGTTAATCGGTATTGTACGGAAGCTTCTAGAACCTTCGGAAGGGACCAATGTGGCCCCACCTTCCGGGAGGGGCATGGGCCTATGAGGGAGTGTCACGCATTGGGCCGAGGCACAAGGCCCCATAGGGCCCAGCCGATCCTAGATAAGTTTAAACTCGTTTAAACTAGAGATAGGATTTCTAGATAAGGAGAGTTTAAATCGTTTAAACTAGAGATAGGATTTCTAGATAAGGGAGAGTTTAAATTGTTTAAACTAGAGATAAGCTTGGAGGAGGGGCAGGGCTGGCGCCCCTCTATATATAGAGGGTGGTGCGCCTCCCCCACACACCTTCCTCCAAGCCCTAGCAGCCTTGCTACCTTCCTCTCTCCCTCCCATTGTTTGTAGGCGAAGTCCTGCAGGAAATTCTCCACCATATACACCACGCCGTCGTGTTGTAGATCCAATCTATCTCTCCACCATACTCGCTGGTCCTAGGAAGGAGGAGGCGTCGAGTCTTTGCGTGTGCATCTCACGGAGGCACCGCCACTTGTGGTGCTAGATCGGATCGGATCGCGAGGAGGAAGCGAATGCGACTACATCACCCACGTTAACGCGAGCGTTCATTGTCTGAATCTTCAAGGGTATGAAGATCTAATCCAATCTCTCTCGTTGTTTGCATCTCCTAGATTAGATCTTGGCTTTCCCTCTGTTCGCTCCGTAGAAAATTTTGATTTACTATGCCGCGAATCCATTCATAAGAAGCTCACTGAATTGCATGGGATGCTCAAGCAGGCAGAGGCGGATCTCAAGAAGGGCGCCAGTCAAGTGTTGATGGTGTAGAATAAGGCTAAGTTCAAGAAGAGTTCTTGGACTAAGAAGAAGGCTAAGTCAGGAGGAAAGCAGGCTCAGGTCCCGGTCCCAAGCGCTTCCTCAGGGACTAAGCCATCTCCTTCAGCCGGATCCACTTGCTTCTACTGCAAGGCGGATGGCCACTGGAAGAGGAACTGCAGCAAGTACTTGGCTGATAAAGCCAAGAGTGGAGGTATGACTTTCGACTCAGGTACACTTGTTTGCAATGTTATAGACATATATCTTGCTGATGCACCTAATAGTTCTTGGGTATATGATACCGGGTCAGTTATTCACATCTGCAATGGACTGGTAAGAACTAGGAGCGTAGCAAGAGGCGAGGTTGATATTCTAGTTGGCAACAAAGCAAGAGTTGTTGCGTAGGAAGTCGGCACGATGCAGCTTCATTTACCTTCCGGATTCATTATGAAACTGAATAATTGTTATTATGTTCCAGTGCTTAGTCGAAACATTATTTCTGCTTCATGTTTGATGAGGCAAGGCTATGAGTCGAATATCAAGAATAATGGTTGTTCTTTGTATTTGAATGATATGTTTCACGGCTTTGCACCTGTCCAGGACGGGTTATTTATTTTGAATCTTGATGGTGAGTCAGTTTATAACATAAATGTTAAAAGGTTGAAACCAAATGATATGAATATGACTTACTTTTGGCACTGTCGGCTTGGTCATATAAGTTGGAAACGCATGAAGAAGCTCCATGATGATGGACTCCAAACTTCGTTCGACTTGGAGTCATTCGAGACATGCGAATCTTGCCTACTCGGCAAAATGACCAAGACACCTTTTGCAAAGAGTTGCGAAAGGGTGTCCGACTTGTTGGGACTAGTACATAGTGATGTATGTGGACCAATGAGCATGACAGATAGAGGTGGTTATGAGTACTTCATTACCTTCACTGAAGATTTGAGTAGGTATGTATATATCTACTTGATGAAACATAAGTCGGAAGCCTTTGAAAAGTTCAAAGAATTTCAGAATGAAGCACAGAATCAACTCGACAAGGAAATAAAGTTTCTTCGGTCGGACCGAGGAGGCGAGTACATGAGCCATGAGTTTGATGACCATCTGAAAAGTTGTGGAATAGTTCCTCTAATTACTCCGCCAGGAACACCACAAAGGAATGGTGTTTCGGAAAGGCGGAATCGGACCTTGTTGGACATGGTACGGTCAATGATGAGTCTGACAGATCTGCCTTTATCATTTTGGGGTTATTGTCTAGAAACAGCAGCGTTCACACTAAACAGAGTACCATCAAAATCGGTAGAGAAGACACCGCATGAGATGTGGACAGGCAAAAAGCCGAGTTTGTCTTTTCTTAAGATTTGGGGTTATGAAGCATTTGTCAAGCGACTTCAGTCAGACAAGCTTACAGCCAAGTCGGATAAGTGTATTTTCGTGGGGTATCCGAGGGAAACCTTGGGTTACTACTTCTACAACCGAGAAGAGGGCAAAGTGTTTGTCGCTCGGAACGGTGTCTTACTTGAGAAAGAGTTTCTCAGTCAGAGAGTAAGTGGGACCACGGTGCAGCTCGAAGAAATTCGAGAGGAACCGGCTAGTAGAAAGTCGGCAAAAACCTTGGAGGTTGAGCCGGTCGTGGTAGCTGAGCCGGCAGCAGCACCTGTACTACGAAGATCAGCAAGATTACGAAGTGTTCGTGATGTGTTACTGTTAGACAGTGATGAGCCGACAAATTATTCGGAAGCGATGGTGGGATCTGATTCCGAGTCATGGATTGGAGCCATGAGATCCGAGTTAAAGTCCATGGATGAAAATCAAGTTTGGAACTTGGTTGATCTGCCAGACGGTGCAAGACCCGTCGAGTGCAAATGGGTCTTTAAGAAGAAAACTGATATGGATGGAAATATTTCCATCTATAAAGCACGCCTTGTCGCGAAGGGGTTCCGACAAGTTCAAGGAGTTGATTACGACGAGACTTTCTTGCCCGTAGCGATGCTTAAATCAGTTCGGATCATGTTTGCTATAGCAGCCTATTTCGACTATGAGATATGGCAGATGGATGTCAAAACGGCTTTCCTTAACGGAAATTTAACCGAAGACGTGTATATGATACAACCCGAGGGTTTTGTCGATCCGGATAATGCTGACAAGGTGTGCAAACTTCAGAAATCCATTTATGGGTTGAAGCAAGCATCTCGGAGTTGGAATATTCGCTTTGATGAGGCAGTCAAATCGTTTGGCTTCATCAAGAGTGATCATGATTCTTGTTTGTACAAGAAGTTTAGTGGGAACAAAGTAAACTTTCTAATCTTAAATATGGATGACATATTACTGACTGAAAATGATGTCCAGATGTTGCAAGAAACCAAGGAATCATTGGAAAGGAGTTTCTCAATGAAAGACTTGGGTGAGGCAACATACATCCTCGGAATCCGGATCTATAGAGATAGATCAAGGAGGCTCATTGGATTGAGTCAGAGTACTTATTTGGACAAAGTGTTGAAGAAGTTCAACATGGAATCATCTAAGAAGGGGTTCTTACCGATGTCCCATGGTATAAAACTTAGCAAGACTCAGTGTCCTTCGAAAACTGATGAGCGAAGTCGAATGAGTGCGATTCTGTATGCTTCTGTAGTCGGATCCATCATGTACGCCATGATTTGTACTAGGCCGGATGTTTCCTATGCTCTAAGTGTTGTGAGCAGATACCAGGCTGATCCTGGAGAGATCCACTGGATAGCGGCTAAAAATATCCTAAAGTACTTGAGAAGGACTAAGGATATGTTTTTGGTTTATGGTGGTGAAGATGAACTCAGTGTAAAGGTTTACACGGATGCGAGTTATCTTACTGACTCTGATGATCCTCGTTCGCAATCCGGATATGTGTTTATTATAAACGGAGGTGCTGTGAGCTGGAAGAGTTCCAAGCAAGAGATCGTGTCTGCATCTACAACAGAGGCTGAGTATATTGCCTCGGAGGCAAAGGAAGGAAGCTGTTTGGATGAGGAATTTCCTCATAGATCTTGGTGTGGTTCAGGGCTCATACAATCCGTTAGACGTATATTGTGACAACAATGGTGCTATTGCACAAGCCAAGGGACCTAGACAACACCAGAAGAACAAGCACATACTCATGCGGTACCACCTGATTCGCCAGTTCGTGGATAATGGTGATATCAAGTTATGCAAGGTACGCATATATGCAAATATTGCGGGTCCGTTGACAAAGCCGTTACCACAGCCAAAGCATGAGGCGCACCTGAGAGCCATGGACATTAGATGCTTAGACATGTGATGTCATAAGATTGACTCTAGTGCAAGTGGGAGACTGTTGGGAATATGCCCTAGAGGCAATCATGTATGATGAGATTTCCCATTGTATTCATAAAGTTATTAAATTGTCCTTGTATAAACATCTGATGTATATCATTGAATATGTGATTCGGTTGTGGAACTATACATTCATGTTGTTTGTACTAAATATCCTTTGTCATTGAGGTTGTGCTGGACACACAACTTAGACCAATGTGAAAGTTGTCTTGATGACTCGGTTCCACTTGTCATGGGCATGGACATGCTATTCCAACTTACACAGACTCGGCTAAAGAGTTTAGCGAGTCGGATTGACCCATATTGAGGTACAACGAACAAGTTGTCATTTGTATATCTCAATCAATGTAATCCTTAGACCTAAGGTTATTGCATAATCCGAGTTGAGGATCACCGACTTAGGTTACATCAGCTGATCCGTACAGGCGATTATAAAGGCAGAGTTCAGGTCGACTGAGAATCAAGCTGCGTGATGTGAATGACCAAGATGGGATTTTGCCCCTCCACTCGGAGAGATATTCTCTGGGCCCTCTCGGAAGATATGATTCGGAAAGCATGTCCATGCACGACTCGGTTAAGTGTTAACCGAGGTGATCGACTAAGAGTTAGTCAGGTCAATCACTTATCTTGGATCGAGAAGAGAGTCAGACTATTTAAGGGATGAAATATATTCACCTATAGTCTGACAAGATCTATCGTGAGGCAAAAGGGACTCAGACGCAAGTCGCATTGGAAAGGCAAGTCGTCATAACTCTTTGGTACTTGGGAGTCGGCACGTTCTGCTAGGAGCCGCTGCCGACTGATCGATTGTGAGTCGGACTCCAAGCGTGTCTAAGTAGCCATGAGCCTGTCGGGTCACACACTTAAGAGCGGGAGCAAGTCCGGGTTGGACCCAAGCCACAAATCTGGCCGGGTTGGACCCGAGCCGGATTAGGACTGACTCAGCGAGTCGGACTCACGGTGACTAGTGTTATATGGGATTTACTGAATGGGCCACGAGAGTGGAGCCCACGTTCACTCCCTATATATAGTGGAGCACAGTAACCCAGAAGGGTTAATCGTTGTTCGGTTAGGTCATTCCATGTGTTGGAAACCCTAGCTCCACAGTAGTCCTGCCGTCGATACGAACCTAGCAGTTCGCCGTCGGTGCTCCTCCTTGCACATGTGTGAAAGGATATGGATGTCGCCTAGAGGGGGGGGTGAATAGGCGATTAAAACTTTTCCTAGAGTGGCTCAACAAAGGCGGAATAAAACTAGAGTTTACTTTGTAAAGCACAACCTAGAAACAACTAAGGTTTACCTATGTGCACCAACAACTTATGCTAAGCAATCCAAGCAACAAAGTGATAGCAAGATATATAGTACTTCAAGCACGAAGGCTATCACAATGTAAAGTGCATAAGTAAAGATCTCGGGTATAGAGATAACCGAGGCACGCGAGGACACTGATATTTTACCGAGTTCCTCCCAACATGGAGTACGTCTCGTTTGGAGAGGGGGTGGTATCAAACCACTAACGCCACAAAAGGCCTCCCTTATTCTCCGGTGAATCTCACCCCAATGGGATCGATCCACGCTTCCACTATCGGTGCACTTGTCGGTGGCAACCGGAACCTCTCACAAGGTTGGGTCACAACTCCACAACTTAATTGGAGGCTCCCAACAAACGCCACAAAAGGCCTCAACAAATGCCACCAAGGCCACAATGCCACCAAGGCCACAAAACCGTCTAGGGTTCCAAGAACCCAAGAGGGACAGGCTCCAATGAGCAATTTAAACCAAATCCTCCGAGGAGAACTCAAACCGATGCACCAAATGCAAATGGCAAGAACACCACAAAGATGCTCAAATCCCTCACTCTCAAGTTCCAACAAAGCTACTAAAGCTATTGGGGGAACAAGAGAGGAGGAATCAAAGAGAGACACAAAATCCCCCAAAATTTAGATCCCCAAAGTTACACTCACAAAGAGATGTTTTGGTTTGGTCAAAACGTAGATCTAGATCTCCACCAACTACCCCTCAAATATATGCAAGAATCAATGGAGGGGTGAGTAGAAATCAAGCTTAAGGATTAAGGCAAATAGGGGAAAAGATTTAGATCCAAAGAGGAGGAAGAAGTAACCCTAAAAGGCAAAGGGGCAAAGCTATTTATATGGAAAGGCAAAATATGGCCGTTGGAGCCTTAATGTAGCGGTAGTACCGGAAGTTCAAGCGGTACTACCGGAGAACTCCGGTACTACCGGACCAGGTAACGGACTTGGTACCGGAAGACCAATATTCAAACTTCATAAGCCCTGGCCATAGCGGTAGTACCATTGATGCTACCGTAAAGCGGTAGTATCGCAAATGGCAACCGGTACTACCGGACGTGAAGTGGAATCAGCAGTTTTGTAAGGGTCCCAACCTTTAATAAGGTAGAGTCCCCTGTGTTTACAATGATAGTCCCTGGATCAATAGCTAGCATCCACAGTTAAGATGTAATATCAAGAAACAAAGGTCATAATACAACTTTATAACCAGGAATAACATAATTTTATTACATCTTACATACCTCATTTGGCTATTACATTACATTGCAGCAGAATATCTATAGGCATGGGGTCCTTTATCTTCAAAGTGCCACAGGCAGACATGTTGGTTGTAGACTTTGTAATCCTAATCAATCAATCTTTACTAAAATCAATCAAACCTGCAACATTACAAGTTACAGCCACAAGGGTCAATACATTTGAATTGTATTGGAAAGTTTCACTACTATGTTGAATATAAGTGGATCCTATCACTACATGCATATTTGGCTAAGTAGAGTTTTAGGCTCATTTGCGTAAAGCAATAATTTATCCTATCTTTTCAAATGGTTTTGTTTCCTTTGTCAAATCTCTTTATCAAAAACCCTTGAACTACTTGGTATCCCCAAGTATTCAGGTCCTTGTCAAAAAACCTCTTGAGTTCCTTGGTAACCCCAAGTGCATCATGTTTTATCAAAATCTCTTGAGCTCCTTGGTACCCCCAAGTGCATCAAGTCTTTTTGTTGTCACTTAAAAGTTTTTCTTTTAGAAATTGGAATGTCGAGATCTTCCATAGCTTCAGACTTTAGTTGCTCAGTATTGTCCATAACCGGGGACACGGCTAAGTACTTAGATTTTATTATCTTCTGCAGAAGGAGTACACTTTACCCACATGTCACAATCCCATCCTTTTGCCACCAGTGGCCACTATATTAGTGCTCACCAAGATGGAGTACCGGAAGATTGAGAATGTGACGAAGTCTTTCCAAAGGGTCCTCCCATACACCATTGCTAGCTTGTCTTCAAGTACCCATGTAGGATTCCAGGTCCTCATGTCCAGTAGCCTTAAGACAATGCATGGGTCTTCCCAATGTAGTTGACTAAGCCAGAGCCATAAATAGCATGTGGTTGCACACGAAAGCCACAATTGGAGAAACATGTTCAATCTCTAAGTCTCCTGGGTGGTTTTCCTTTGGAGCACAACACAAAGAGATTGCCATAGACATGGTTCCTTTTGTTGCCACCTTCTCCAAAACTCAAAGTATCCTTGGCCACCCAGGTGGTTCATTGAGTCCTTGTTTTATTATATAAAAACACAAGTCGTTTTCTCAACTTCATAAAATCTCAACATGTATCTCTTTTCAAAATAAAGCATGGCTAAGCATGTAACAACTACATTGTTTTCACTAAGGAATGTATAGGGAATCCTATTAGGATTTAGCATAGCATAAGTATAAAAATTCTTTTCATGCATGTTTCAAAATCCACTAAGTATAATGAAGATAGTAGGACTTTAGATGATAGTGTAACTTGCCTTTTTGGTAGGAAATGTTGGTTCACTTCTTGATCTTTCTAGTTTCACACTTTTCTAACTTCACTACAAATCAATCAAGCAAACACAAAATCAACTTGCATTCCAACCAATATTCAATCAATACATCACACACATAAAATCATAGGAACTAAGTCATGCATGCAAGCATGCATAAGTTAGTTTCATTTGCAAAGATGGTTTCTACTAGGCTCTAAACTTTGTAAGGTTCAAAGTGGTCATTTTCCAAAGTGGCAAAGTCATTTGCAAAAAGGGTTTTGTCTATAAACCATTTTTAAATCCATTCATTATTTCATGTGGTGGAAAATGTTTTTATCAAATCAAAAACTTTATGTCTTTCACCAAATAAGTTGCTAATTCTCAAAACTTGGTGTTTAGGGTCAGTAGGTTTGCTCCAAAACATTTTCCCAAAGTTTTTACTCCAAGAACATTTTCATAACCAAAACCATTATTTTTATTTGGCTAGAAATGGGCTAAACCAATTAATCTATCCTAAACTTCACCAAATCTATTTTCAAAACCATGGGTTGGTTCCTAGGGTCAGTAAGTTCACCACAAACTAATTTGCCAAGGTTTCAACCTTAAAAACATTTTTGAACAATTTTTCTAATCTAAACAAGCATACAAATGTTTCTGCAAAAACAACCAATCTAGCAGATACTATTTACTAAACAAATTGCATGGTTGGCTAGGGCTTGTTCCACTGATTCCAACGATATAAAGTTTGTAATTTTGGGACGTGTGGATCAAAAGTTGTGCAATTTACAAAATTGGAAATCTAATAGAAAGTTTTATGTCTTTTAAATCAAACAGAGGCCACGTCACTATTCCTGATTCGTCTATACCGCTTCGCTCGGATCGACAGACACAGACCGTAGGATCCAACTTGATCGCACGGCACAGATCGCTCGATACCCTTTCGACTATGTTCTTTCACAGTCACACGATTCTCATCTAACGGTCTTAGTCGCTTGGCCAAAGGCTGGCAGCGCGGCTCTGCTCGCGGTGGTTCTGGCGAAGCAGGAAGGAAGGGAGGGAGAGGATTTGCTCACAGGGTTCGCAAGGGTGCAGAGAAGCTCAACGCGGTTGTCGTTCTTTGAAGGCGCGCGACTGTTGTTAATCGCTCACGAGTTCTGTTTCCGTCGGATGCAGCTCTGGTCGTCGAGGCGAGGTTTGAGGCGCGCTAAGGCAAAGCAGACCCTCATTGGCAGCGTCGATCTTGGGGATCAGGAGCATCATTGGAAGGTGTTGGGGCATTAGACTCACCGGGGTGCTCGCGGAGCAATGGCGGGGCGGCGGCGTTCGGTGAGTTTGTTGGCACGTTATGTGGCGCGCCAAGCGGTTGGTCTTTGGAAGATGCACCAGGAGACGGGGAGCAAGCCTGTGTGCAGTGGGAGGCGAGGGGCGGCTGGTCGGCACCGGAATTGCTCGGGGAACACGTCGGAGACAGTGGTGTTTGAGCTTGCGATTCGCGCAGCCTGGTGGCAGAGAGAAGCTGGCATTTGGGAGAAAGGTAGAGGGGACAGGGACGATTAAGTACGCGTGATCGCTGGCGAGTTTAACGTTGTCATTTACACGAATTTAGCGCTGGAATTCAACGACTGAGAACGACAACGATGAATGGGGAAAGCTGGTCGTAGTGAAGACGATGGCTGGCGATGTGGGGCAGTTTCGTTAGTGGAGTGAGAGAGGGAGTTGGGGTCCACCAGTCAGTGTCCTTGCGGGTTTCTTTCGTGGTGGAAAACGATTCACTCGCTGAGAGGGAGAGGTGGGATAGGTTGGGCTGAGTTGGGCTAGGATAGCTGGGCCAGTTATTTTTCATATTTTTTCTTCTAAAATCTTTTTCCTTTTCTATTTCTATTTTTTCTGTTGTGAAATTCTACCAACAATTCAAACAACAAAACAAACATTCAAACAATTCAAACAAACACCATACTTTTCATTTGAATTTGGTCCTGTTTAACACATAAACCAAAGTCCAAAAATAAAATAATATTTTTAATCTTTTTAGGATCCATTCATTAATTAAACAAAATGGACCATAGTTTATTAATCAAATAGGGTTTGATTTATTTAATAAAATATCCATTTGAAATCTAATATTTTCAAAACCAAGTCAGTAGGTTTTATTTGGAAATATAAATACTTGGAAAACTTATTTGAAACAAATAAATAAGTTTTGATGGTTAATTAAAATAGTAAAACCTTTATTTATAAACTTGGATTTTAAATCCTTATTAATTTATTTTAAATAAACCTTTACTATTTTTATCAAAACAAAACATTTTAATTTTAAAGGTTTGGCCAAGTTTTAATTTGGCTCTTTATAATAATCCTTATTTGAAAAACTTCTAATTCATTTGAAAACCAAATCTTTTTATTTAAAAGATCCAAAATAATAATTGTAAATATTTTGAAGTTTTTTTGTTTATTTAACTTTTTAAATCCCTTTAGGATTTTATTTGATCCAAATTGGTTTGAAGATTTCCATTTGGATTCAAAAAGTTTCTTCTCACTCTGAAAATCAAACAAAGTTTTATTTTATTCAATATTTTTCACATAACGAGATTTGGAAAATCTTGGGATGTGACAAGTTTAGACGAAAAAAGTCTCTGCCCTGTGCGGTACTAAAATGCGGTAGTACCGGAGTTGGAAGTGGTCAAAAAGCACCGACGGCGAACAAGTGGTTAAAAAGCTACTGTCGCGCTAGGTACTAAAAAGCGGTAGTACCTCTTTTTAGTACCTAGCCCGGCAGAGGCTTTTTGACAGTTAGTCAAAACCTTCTGTCGCATCCGGTAGCAAAAAGCGGTACTACCGCTTTTTGGTACCGCACCAGACAAATATTCAAACGGCAATAAATTTTGACAGCAAGATCCGATTGACCTGATTCCAATTGCGTTGGATAGAGGACGACAAGGGCTTCCCAATAAAAAGTGTAAATTTGATTATCACCAAGTGAGAAAGTATAAACTATAATAATGTGATATACCTCACTTGGTGAGAAACCGAAAAGCCGCATAAATCAAAATCGCAACAAGATACAAATGGAAGATCCGATTTTGATGAACAAGAGAGATTACCACAAGCTCTATATCCTCACATGGATAATACCAAATAACAACCAAATACGATGATGCAAGTATGCAAAGGTTTGAGCTCTCTCCGAACGATGTGACCAAATTACTCATACGAGAGCCCCTCTTGATTGTACTGTTATCTATCCTAAACCCGGTCTCCTACACACAACAAGAGACCGGCAAAAGGGAAAACCTATCAGGATTATACCTTTGCCTTGAGCATTCCACTTGAGCTCGATGTAGACGATCTTGCTCTTCTCAAGATGGAACGCCTTTCTTAATCCTCATCATCGACCTCGCATATTGAGATTGTCCAACATATCTTCTTTGCATTTCATCGACCTTGAAGCCAACACATGCTCCAAGCGATGCCAATGGACAAATCCTACAAGTATAACTTAATACACACATTAGTCTATAAAGATTGTCATTAATTACCAAAACCACACATGGGGGCCCAACATGTTCTTTCAATCTCCCCCATTTTGGTAATTGATGACAATCCCTTTAAGAGGGTTTATATAAGGAATATTAATGAATAAAATGGTAATACCAATATCAAATACTACAAAATTATGTGATATTGGTACCACCACCATATATAGAGCAAACTCCCCCACAATCTATGCATGTGTGATGAACTTGAATTTCATTGCATATATTGCCAATCGTTATCATTGGTGGAGTTTCCTCTTTATATACCACATGCTAAGCAACAACAGATGCAAGAGCATGAGAAGAACATGCACAAGAACAAACTCAATGCATAAACCAACTTCCCTTAAACCCTCTCAAACTTCTCCCCCATTGGCATCGATTGCCGAAATGGGTGACAAGTTCTAGAAGGCAAATATAGTAATAATTCCTCCAAAGGTGTGCCTTCGCACATATCCAATGATGAATACTTGGGAGGGAGTAGAACTATATCGAGGACCCTAAGATTGCAAAAATAAAGTCAAATGATGCAAGCAACTACAAGGTCCGACAAACCAATTTGAAAACAACAAATGAGTCCAAATGGAAACAACAAGATATTATGATATGAGCAAAAGAGTGTTTTAAATAACAAATAGAGAAGCTCCCCAAGATTTGTGCATAATTCAAAATAAATGTATTGGAATACATAATGCACAAATATGGAATCCTTGCTCCCCCATAAGCATTTAAAACACAACAAATGTGAAAGAATGCAAATGAGTATTATTAAATGAATTAGATGAGCTCCCCAAAGAGAATGCACCAATTATGATAATTGCATTTGGGAACGAGGTGCATAGTCATGGACTCCTCACTCATACAAATTCATTTAACAATACAAGACATGAAAGAACAAATATGAGTGACTGAAGATGCAAACAAGAGGAACAAGCACTCATAGGAAAATAAATTTGGAAGCCACCGAAGAATCAAAAGGAATAGAAAGGTGGTCTCCAAGGATTAAAAATCAACTAAAATTATCTTCTCATATATGTATATGTCTCTAAGTGGAAAATATCACAAAGACATATTCCAAATAAGAAATATGCACACATAAAGAAGATTATACAAGAAAGCACATGAAAGGCAAAAATGAATTCATAACATATATCAATAAGATTTTTGCTTCAAAGCATGGCCAAAGGCTCACATATATCGTATTGTACATAATGGACTTAAAACACAAACACACTACATATATTTCAACTATCACCAAGGGAAAAGGAGAAAGTTGAAATATATGAAGAAATGCAACAAGTATCATAATAGAAAATAGACTAGCAAAATCTCACTATTGCATATGAGAGAAGTTGAGGAAATGATAGGCAATAAAATTGCTAGATTGACATATTTGGGATTGGAGGATCATCTGCATGATTTTGTATAGTCCCAACTACATGTACTCATCTCAACTTATACACATATACAATATAGAGTCCTCTTAATACCATGGCTAGAGATACAACAAGAAATACAATAACAAAAATTCATGCCAAGATGCAACCTACAAAAGGTTGGAAGCAATATAAATATGCATGACCAAGAGATACTTGTTACCGAGATATGGTAGGATGTAGAGGATATGAATTCGTTGATCATCCTATAGCTTGCCTCAAATTTTCTTCTAAGCATCCCTTCTTCAAAATTGAGAGACAAGCATCCAATATATCTCCAATGTACCTAAAACACATTTAAGTACAAAATGGTCCCCAAACTTATTGGGTCCAAAGTAGTTAGTGCAACTACAATACATAGGAGAGACTCCACATAAATATGTGCATATTGATATGAAATTGAATTTCATGCACAACTTGGCCGATGAGATTTGGTGGAGTTTCCCCTATATATTGGATCAAAGAAAGCAAGCATACCATAATATAGATATGTAGTAAATATGCATGCACAAGGCTTTCAAGAACCAAAAATGAGATACAATTTGAACAAAAACACCAAGTAAACCAAGATGGCACACACAAGAGTGTGACAAGACAAGCGGTGTCCAAATTGTATCAAAGACCCAATTCAACACATGAAAGATCACAAGTTCAGCGAATGAACTAGGATAAGCCAAAAGAGCAAAAATAGATAGAAATAAAAATGCTCAAGGATTTATCTCATTCTAAAATGGTCAAATCAAGAAGCAATGAATGAGACAAAACCAACTCCCAAAAAGAGCAAGGTTCCAACAAGAAACCAAACTCCCCAAACTTCACATGATGGCACAAAATACCAAAATGAAAAGATTGAGGTTCCAAGCACATAAAACCCGATATGGATCAAACAAAGAAGCATAAATATGAATGTTCTAAATAGTATAGGAGAGCTCCCCCATGGATAGTGCATTATGTAGGATTTTCCTTTAGAATACAAAATGCACACAAACAAGATCATCACTACTACCTACATTAACTAAAACACAAGAGGATGTTAATAAAATAAGAAGATCCAAAAGAAGCAAGGAAGCTTGGGAGACAACATAAAAACATTTTCTTGGCCAAAGATAGGATAAAATTAAACAAAGGCCAAAGTGAATATGATCAATAAATTCTACCTTAAATTGAGTACTCATTGTCCAAGGACAAGAAATATTGGAAATAATTTTCCCTAGGTAGTTCATACGGATATCCCAGATCATATACACACAACAAGAAGCATATAACTAAATATAAGAATTGAGCATGATACTTCAAACAAGATTCTTGGTAGCTTACATTAGTCACACAATCACTAGTGATTAGAGTAACTTGAAGCAAATGGTTTCCATGCGAATATATATATCTAAATATGAGGAAACACATACCAAGAACCACTCTCATATACAAGATCCAACATAATATCAATAAAGGCATTCAAGCAAATTGGAACTTGTATGAGCAAATGTGTCACATAGGTGCTAGATAATTATCAATATCAATTCTAAGTGACACAACCTCTAATATTCACATTTTCTAGGATTGTAATATGCACTAAGCATATGACTCCCCCATAATGTGACACTACCATAAAAACCAATATGAGGCAAAATAATACAAATAGAGATAATTAATGGACATTATAAAACTTACATTTATCATGAGAATTGTACCACATAGAGACTAGATAATATCCCAATATAAATGCTAGGTGGTATTCCTCATGTACACACATTTTTAGGATTGTGGAATGCCTAAGCATAACACTCCCCCAAAATGGGATAGTCCATTAATCTCTCACAAGAGCCAAATAAGATACCAAATATAAACAAGTAAGGCTCAAGCACAAGAAACACACATACATGTTGTGCCACTTAATCATACACAAATATGTTTGATATCTCAAGATAATTAGGTGGAAAGCACAACATGTACACAAACATGGAAGATACAAAACCAACACATGCATAAGGGGCGAGTAACTTTCAATGTAATGAGTTAAGCATATGTTACCGCAAGGAGGAACAATGGAAATATAATAGGAGCAATATAATCCACATGACTTGGCTTGACAAAAATTAATAATGAAGATCCCTTACTTCTTCATGATGTAGCCAAGTCTCCAATGCCCTCCAACAAACACCTATTGATCAAGTTTTGGCTTTTTGGTCCCCAACCAAGTTGGGTCCTAAGAGGTTAGTCACAATAGGCTTGGCAACCCAAATGGATCTTTTCTTGACACCACATTGGCCACCAACAAACTTGGCAAACACATTGCCAACCTCATCCTTACAAAGATAATAAGCATCATCAATAATGATAGGGTTGGATGAGGAGATACCGATAGTGCATGAGGAAGAAATGTGCCCCTTCTCACAGCATATGTAGCAAGTTCTACTCTTGCCATCTTTCTTCTTAGGTGAAACCACAACTCGAGGAAGAGCTCGAGTAGTCCTCTTGGGAAGTGGCCCATTAATGACTTGAGGTGGAACTTGAGGCCGCTTCCCTTGATGCTTCACACTAAGAGTCTTTTTCTTCAATGGGCAAGATCTAACATGGTGCCCTTATTCCTTGCACATGAAGCAAACAATGTTGGCCGTATTCTTGACTTGATCTTGGCCATTCTTCTTGTTGTCCTTGTGCTTCAACTTGATAGTGGACTTGTTCTTTACATTGGAGTTGAATCCAAGCCCACTCTTGTCATTGGGGGATTTTTGCACACTCAAGATTTTGTTGAGTGTGGTCTTTCCTTGATGACCCCTTTTCAAGTCATTCTTCAAAGAAGTGACTTGAGCCGTGAGCTCTTTTATTTCCTCTACATGGTTAGTTTTAACAAAAGCACTAGAGGAAGTAGAAGCTACATTGTTAGAGCAACAAGGCACGGAATGTAATTCATCACGAGATATATTATGGTTGTGAGAGTATGAATTACAAGGACTAGCACATGTCAATATAACATTTGGAGTAGATGTAGTGCTAATGTCCACATGAGGCCCACTAGATGTTACCTTTGACATGATGGCCTCATGAGCCAACTTTAGCCTACCATGGGAGACTAGGAGATCCTCATGCGAGCTTGAGAGCTTAACATGGCTTTCTTCTAATTTCCCATAGTTGCTAGTTAGAAAAGCAAGTTGAGCCTTTAGCTCAACATTCTCCTTCAAAATAGATGCTTCACAAGAAATAGAGTTAGTAGCACAAGCATCATTATTATTAGAAAGAGGTGAGGTCAACTTGTCAAGCTCTTTTGAATATGAGGCTTTAAGTTGCTCATGTGACTCGGTGAGTTTGATGAGCTCACCCTTTATTACCCTAGAGCCATTTTTGAGGTGCTCAAAATCCTCAAGGAGTTTAGCATAAACAACTTGAGTCTCATCATTTTTATGTTTGAGATCACTTGCCACCTCAAGATCTCTATTATGAGATTTCTTTACTCTAGATAGCTCTAAAGCAAAGGTCTCCTCAAGAGATTCCTTGGTGGTTTGTTCCTCTTCAAGAGCTTTATTTAGGTTTGCAATTATATTAGCATACTCACGCTCAAGACTACACATTTTATCAACGTTGTTATCATGCACCTCAATTTGTGTTTCTAACTTATCAATATGTTCTTTGCTCTTAATAGCAAAGTCCAAGACTTCAACAAAGTTAGAACAAGCAATATCCTTTTTAACAAGGGCACGATAAACAATCTCACCCTTCTCATATAAATCATCAATATCAAGCTCTTCTTCCACATTATCCACATCCTCCTCATCACAAGAGGTAATGGGTTCCAAAGTAGGAGTTACCTTAGAATCCCTAGCAATAAGGCATGGGTGGGTACCGGAAGAAGGTGAAGATGAGATTGCATTTGTGGCTTCATTCAAAACCATGTCTTGGCCCATAGAATCTTCGGTTTCCTCTAAATGGTTAGCAACACAAGCACTAGAGGAAATGGAAGCATATTTATCATGGCAACAAGACAACACAAGCATATCATCATGAGATTTATTCAAGTCATTTCTACATGATATGCAAGGACTATTAACACAAGCATGTAAGGAGTTTGTAGTGCTAGAAGTGTTAAAGTCCAAAGATAGATCATTGCAACTAGATAGAGATGAGGGATTACAAATAGTAAGCACACTATCCACATTGCAATTTCTATCACCACTCACCATATCATTACCTTGTGAAAAGTCACATGTTGGTGAAGTGGTAGAGTATGAGAACTCATCTCGTACAGAAGTGGAAGCAACACAATCATCCTCAATAATGTTGGACACAACATATTTATCTTGAAGTTTTATCCATAACTCATGAGCGCTCCAAAAAGGAATGATTGAGGAGGTAACTACATAGCTCAAAGAATTAACAAGCACATTAGAAGCTTGAGCATTGAGATATAAGATTTTCTCGTACTCACAAGATAGATTTTTTAAATCCATAGGAGGAGAAAAACCTATATCTACAATATGCTCCAAATTTGGGTCCATGTCCTGAAAATGAATAAGCATGCGATTTTTCCATATATCATAATCTGTGCCATCGAATATGAACATGTCATTGTGCACTAATCCTCTAGCCGACATCTTTACTCTCAAGGCGGTGAAGCCTAAAATGAGAGACCATGCTCTGATACCAATTGAAAGGATACAGATGTCGCCTAGAGGGGGTGAATAGGCGATTAAAACTTTTCCTAGAGTGTCTCAACAAAGGCGGAATAAAACTAGAGTTTACTTTGTAAAGCACAACCTAGCAACAACTAAGGTTTACCTATGTGCACCAACAACTTATGCTAAGCAATACAAGCAACAAAGTGATAGCAAGATATATAGTACTTCAAGCACGAAGGCTATCACAATGTAAAGTGCATAAGTAAAGAGCTCGTGTATAGAGATAACCGAGGCACGCGGAGACACCGATATTTTACCGAGTTCCTCCCAACATGGAGTACGTCTCGTTTGGAGAGGGGGTGGTATCAAACCACCAACGCCACAAAAGGCCTCCCTTATTCTCCGGTGAATCTCACCCCAATGGGATCGATCCACGCTTCCACTATCGGTGCACTTGTCGGTGGCAACCGGAACCTCTCACAAGGTTGGGGCACAACTCCACAACTTAATTGGAGGCTCCCAACAAACGCCACAAAAGGCCTCAACAAATGCCACCAAGGCCACAATGCCACCAAGGCCACAAAACCGTCTAGGGTTCCAAGAACCCAAGAGGGACAGGCTCCAATGAGCAATTCAAACCAAATCCTCCAAGGAGAACTCAAACCGATGCACCAAATGCAAATGGCAAGAACACCACAAAGATGCTCAAATCCCTCACTCTCAAGTTCCAACAAAGCTACTAAATCTATTGGGGGAACTAGAGAGGAGGAATCAAAGAGAGACACAAAATCCCCCAAAATCTAGATCCCCAAAGATACACTCACAAAGAGATGTTTTGGTTTGGTCAAAATGTAGATCTAGATCTCCTCCAACTACCCCTCAAATATATGCAAGAATCAATGGAGGGGTGAGTAGAAATCAAGCTTAAGGAGTAAGGCAAATAGGGGCAAAGCTTTAGATCCAAAGAGGAGGAAGAAGTAACCCTAAAAGGCAAAGGGGCAAAGCTATTTATAGGGCAAGGCAAAATATGGCCGTTGGAGCCTTAATGTAGCGGTAGTACCGGAAGTTCAAGCGGTACTACCGGAGAACTCCGGTACTACCGGACCAGGTACCGGACTTGGTACCGGAAGACCAATATTCAAACTTCATAAGCCCTGGCCACAGCGGTAGTACCATTGATGCTACCGTAAAGCGGTAGTACCGCAAATGGCAACCGGTACTACCGGACGTGAAGTGGAATCAGCAGTTTAGACGAAAAAAGTCTCTGCCCTGTGCGGTACTAAAATGCGGTACTACCGCTTTTTAGTACCTAGCCCGGCAGAGGCTTTTTGACAGTTAGTCAAAACCTTCTGTCGCATCCGGTAGCAAAAAGCGGTACTACCGCTTTTTGGTACCGCACCAGGCAAATATTCAAACGGCAATAACTTTTGACAGGAAGCTCCGATTGACCCGATTCCAATTGTGTTGGATAGAGGACGACAAGGGCTTCCCAATAAAAAGTGTAAATATTGATTATCACCAAGTGAGAAAGTATCAACTAGAATAATGTGATATACCTCAATTGGTGAGAAACCGAAAAGCCGCATAAATCAAAATCGCAACAAGATACAAATGGAAGATCCGATTTTGATGAACAAGAGCTTAATATGGAGATTACCACAAGCTCTATATCCTCACATGGATAATACCAAATAACAACCAAATACGATGATGCAAGCATGCAAAGGTTTGAGCTCTCTCCGAACGATGTGACCGAATTACTCATACGAGAGCCCCTCTTGATAGTACGGTTATCTATCCTAAACCCGGTATCCTACACACAACAAGAGATCGGCCAGAGGGGAAACCTATCAGGATTATACCTTTTCCTTGAGCATTCCACTTGAGCTCGATGTAGACGATCTTGCTCTTCTCAAGATGGAACGCCTTTCTTAATTCCTCATCATCGACCTCGCATATTGAGCTTGCCCAACATATCTTCTTTGCATTTCATCGACCTTGAAGCCAACACATGCTCCAAGAGATGCCAATGGACAAATCCTACAAGTATAACTTAATACACACATTAGTCCATAAAGTTTGTCAACAATTACCAAAACCACACATGGGGGCCCAACATGTTCTTTCAATGTGGATACCAGCAGAGGTGCTATATGATCAGCACCAGGACGATCGGATCCCAAAGGACTGCAATACATCAAATGACGCGCTTCATCAGTAATTCGCAACTGCGCGTCTAGTGGTAAACCTCGTGGCCTTCTACCTCGGCTAGATCTTGGGATCACCACGTTAGAGGAAAAAGTTTCGTTTTATCTCTGTGTGGCCCAACAAATCAGCGGGTCGACTTTGGATCTTGTTTGTCGTCCCAGTCATGCCAGTACCTATAATGCCGCAAAATCTTTCCAAGTTCATGTTAATAGGCATATCATAGATTTTAAATGAAATAGTTGGCCTATAAGAAGTGTTAGTGAAAGTGATGCTCTAAACAAAAGTTTTGGTGAGCAAAGCATATTTCTCACTCTCATCCTGCATGTAAGTGGTTAGACCAACCCTTTTAACAAGAAGCAAGAATTCATCAAGGATCCCTGCAGCTCTCAAAAAGTCAAAACAAGGGAAGGTAGATGGATGCGCATCTCCATCATCTACCTCATTACCAAAGCTCTACGCAATAAGATCTTCATTATATGATGGCCTAAATCGAGAAGTTGATCTCGAAGGCCTTGCCACCCTTGGTGTATCTCTCTCAAACACTTCTCCAAAAGTATGGTTGTCTATCTCTCTCTTTTCTGAAATTTTTAGACAAACATCACAAAAAATAATTTCAAAGCTACTAAATGAAGGGAACTACTATAGGGACTTGCAAGAGGACTAAACATGCATCAAAATAATTTCTCTAAGCATAGAACAAGCATGCAAGCTCACATAACCTATCACCTACAGTAGAAAAATACTCAAGATATAATCCACTAATCAAAAATCTACTTGGACAAACAGAGGTGAAACATACCGGAGAACAAATGCTCCAAAAATCAGCATCAAAGAGTGGCTGAGTAGGGAGATCGAAAATCACGGTGAAGAACAACAAGAACACGGGTTTGAGAAATTTTTTGGTGTTTTCTCGGGAGAGAGGGTGAAGTGTTAGGTGGCTGGATAAGTGGAGGGCCAGGGTGGCCAACACCATGGCTGGGCGCGCCCTAGGGCTGGCCGTGCCACCAGGTGGTGAGCCTGCCTGGTGGGCCCCCTAGGTCACTCCAAGTTCCTCTTTGTCCCTTTTTTACGTAAACAATTATTATGAATTTTCTGGAATTTTTCGAGAAACTTTATTTTTGAGCAATTTTCAGAAATTGATAAATGATTTTCCCGCACAAAAATGATTTTGGAACGATGGCAAACCAAATCAAAACCAAAACTTCAGAAGTTCCAAGACACTCAAATATGCAAGCAACTAGCAATACAAAGATGAGCAAGGTGAAAGCAAAAATTGGAATAGAGAAAATAAGAGTAAACAAAGGTAATCATGGTGAAAACATTGTTTCATTCATCCAAATCACTTTGTTAACAAGGTTGATCAGGTCTTGTTACCAAAAAAAATTTATATGAAGCAAAACTTGCATTTCACTAAATGATTATGTTACCTCAACCTTGATAGCAATAGTCCCAATCATAATAATTTCATAATCTTCTTGTGGCATGGGACAATATATTTCTCCAACTTTGATGCCCTCAATATTTTCAATTGAATTTAGACCATATTTCTTATCAATCTTCTTGCGGAAATAAAAAGTATGCTCCTTGTCAATAACATTAAAAGTTACTTTTCCTTGATTACAATCAATGACAGCACCTGCAGTATTAAGAAAAGGTATCCCAAGAATAATAAACATATTTTCATCTTCAGGCATTTCAAGCACAACAAATTCAATTAATATCAAACAATTATTATCTACTTGAACAGGAACATCCTCATATATACCAACGGGAATAGTAGTAGACTTATCAGCCATTTGCAAAGATATATCAGTTGGTATCAATTTTTCCAGGTGAAGTCTCTTATAGAGAGAAAAAGGCATAAAACTAACTCCTTCTCCCAAATCACACAAAGCAGTTCTAACATAATTATTTTTAATAGAGCAAGGAATAGTTGGAATACTTGGATCTCCAAGTTTCTTTGGAACCTTACCATTGAAGGAATAATTAGCAAGCAAAGTGGAAATTTCCTCATAAGAATCTTCCTTTTATTAGAGAAAATATCCTTCATATACTTTGAATAAGGAGGAAATTTAATAGCATCAGTCAAAGGAATTTGCAAAAACAAAGGTTTCATCCACTCACAAAACTTGTTATAGTGTTCTTCTTCCTTTGACTTGTGTTTGTTATCAGAAAAAGGCATTGGTTTTTGCACCCAAGGATCTCTTTCACTACCACGTTTATTAGCAGCAAAATCTTCCTTAGTGTACTTAGTATTATTAGTGTGCCTTTTAGGTTCTTCTTCAATTTCTTATTTATCAGAAGCATCAGTTTTATCATGACCACTTTCAGTTTCAGCATCAGAGACAGATAAACTACTAGGATCTTTAGCAGGTTCAGAAGATTCTACAACTGTTTTATGTTTCTTTTTCTTTTTCTTAGAAGGAGTACCACTATTTTTAGCTTGTCGAGAATCTTGCTCAATTATTTTAGGATGTCCCGCAGGATATAAGGGATCCTGGGTAGAAGCACCACCTCTAGTTCTAATTTCATAAGCATGTTTTTCTCTAGAAGCATTAACTAGCAAATCTTTTTGCACCTTAGTGAGCTGATCAATTTAAGTTTGAACCATTTGGAAATGTTTAACAAGAATTTTAACATCATTATCGGTTCTCTCCATAATATCATGCAATTTGTTCATAGCTCTAGAATTTTCCATTAAATGATTCTACACTCTCATATTAAAATTATCTTGCTTAACAACATAATTATCAAATTCATCTAACCATTGATCAGGAGGTTTAGAGTAAGGAATATCACCATTATCAAAATGTTGGAGAGAGTATACCTCAATAGTGGATGAGTGAGAGATTGGCTTACATAATTCTTCTATAGGAGGCACATCTTTAGATTTAGTACCCTTCTCCTTAAAACATTTCTTAGCTTCCCTCACCACTTCATCATTTAATTCAATCATTCCCCTCTTCTTTGGTGTTGGTGTTGGGGTTAGCCAGGTATAGTTGGATCAGGTGTAGTTGGCTCAGGTATAGTCCAATCATCATAATTCTTTCTTATTTTAGCCATTAATTCCTCAGCTTCATCGGGAGTTCTTTTCCTGAAAACACAACCAGCAGAACTATCCAGGTATGTCCTAGATTCATCGGTTAGTCCATTATAATATATATCAAGAAGTTCATTTTTAGCTACTAGATATCCAGGCAATTTCTCTCCTTCTCCCTGCTTAAAATCAAAGAGTTTCTGCAAAACAGCATGTTGAGCACCAGCAGGGAAATATTTCTGAAAGAAAGTATTAACCAAGTCAATAGGACTATCAATGATCCAGGAGATAAATTATTAAACCAAACTTTAGCTTCACTTTCAATGAAAAAGGGAAAATTTTGGCAACAAAGTAGGTGTTTTTCTTAATATCATCAGAAAATAAGCCACTCAAAGTAGAGAGCTCATTCATATGTGCCATAACACTTTCATTTTCAGTCCCACAAAAAGGTTCTTTCTCAACAATAGTTACATAAGATAAATCAAGAGAGAAATCATAATCCTTATCTTTAATGTTTATGGGAGAAGTGGCAAACTTAGCATCGGGAGATAATTTATATCTAACAACACGTCTCTTAAGAAGACTCTTAATAGCACTTGAACCTCTAGTGTTTTGACATTCCTCAATAAATTCATCACTAATTTCAATATAATATTCATCAAGATCATCACTAGGATACTCTCTAGACTCAAGTGAACTAACCGGTGTAGAAATATTTTCATTAGGAGTTTTAGTGTTTCCCATTATAGTTCTAGCAATTGTAGCATCTAGTAAAGTACATAATGAACCACTCTCATCAAGCACAGTAGAAGCAACATCAAAATTATCAGAAGCATTTTCAGATTCAGCAGAAGTAGCAGTATGTGTAACATGTGTATTGTAACATCCCAAAAATATTAATCAAAGTTATCAAGTTCCAATCACCCAAAATTAGGGTTAACAAAAACTTTTGGTTAATTGAAATCAATATGAATGCATGTGTGTATGTGATGAATGCATGAATGCTTGTATGGACTTGTTTGATTGTTATGAATGGCAAGGATTGGTTTAAAGATGAAAACAACATCATCTAAATCATTTCCAAGCAGAATCAAATCAATAGAAATTCAAAAATAAACAATATGAGTTAATGGTCATTTTGACCAAAGTTAACCACTAGACCACTTTGAGTGTTTCTAGTCCAAGATTCCTAACAGAAACAAATCTAATTCTTTTCACCCCTTGCTAGACCAAGTAAAAGTGAACCCAAGCCCACATTGCAAACCCACAGAAATATTTGGCAACCCTATTCAAATGACATTTCAAAATTTAATCTAGTTCATATGGTAAGATCACCATTTCTCAAAACCCAACCAAACCAGCTCACCTTGACAAATCCAAGCAACCAGATACTACCCAGTGTGTGACCAATGCACCCACGAAAATTCATCCAAAAATTCAAATATAAATCTCTTGCGGCCATTTCATCAAACACATGGAGACACAAATCAAACTTGGCCAAACTTCACAGTTTTGAGCAGTGATCATTCAAACCTTTGTCTCCCTTTTATCACCCTTGTCTCCCCTAGTGACAACCATTGCATTAAAACAGCTAGAACCCTACCCATTGCACCATGTCGTGCGTGCCCGAGCCACCCTTTGCCAGCCGACCATGGCAAGCTAGCAGGAGCCTTCGCCGCGCCTAGCCACCATGTCCAGGAGGCAGCCTAACGTCCATCGCCACCCCCTGTCCAGCCCTTGAGTGTTGCCAAGCCGTCGACCATAGAGAACACGCCGCAGCCAGTTTGTCTTTGTGATGCCGAGAGCGCGCCAGAGCACCGCACCCGACACGCTCGCACACGCCACGCCTCGCTCTCGCCGCCTGTCTACACGATCACCACCGTCCTAGGAGACCACCAGACATGCCCGTTTCCTCGACCGTGCCTCGTAGCTGCTGCACGCCGCGAAGTTTGCCGTAGGTACCACGCAGAGCGCTGCACGTTCCAGACCAAACCACACCGCCCTTTGTTGCGCCATCAAGTTGTTGAGCATCGCCAGGAGACCGTGCACCTTCCTAGCCCCCATGCCATGACAGTATCTCGTTGTAACGCCGACCCCGGCGAGCTATGCCCATGCCGCTCGACCTCTCTTGCTTGCCTATAAAAGAAGGCCTCCTCCGCACCATTTCTCCACACCATTCCACTCACCACTCCTCACTGATCCTTCCCACTTCTTCCCGGAGCAAGGCGAGCTCAGCATTGCCAGAATTTGGCCGGAGTCTGCCGCTACTGGAGGAGAAGGGCGCCGTCGATTGTGGCCATCCTAGGAGACGCCGCCAGTACCAGAAGAACCGCCATCGTCGACAACCTCATTCGCCCCTGTCGTCGACCATCGCCTGAGCCCCGGTGAGCCTCCCCAGACCCCCAGTTCGTCCCCATCGTTTCCTGTTCAGATGAGGACGATGGCCATGAGCCGTTGATCTTACATCTAATCCTACGGTCGTAATCATCCCATACCCCTTCATCACCCCCTATCTCGTTGACGAGTAGGGACACCACTTAAAACTAGCCCGCGCGCGTGCTGTGCGCAGTGGGCCGGCCAATGTAGCTCTATCGCGCAACCCATTAGTTTAAATTTAGGTTTTCAATTTAGTTTCAAACCTAGTTCTGTCTGTTGATTCAAAAATCAATTCAGAGAGATTCAATGAACCAAATTGCATGAAACCAATATTGTTATAAAGGTATGAAAATTCTTAATCCAAGCTCATTCGATTCAAACCATTTGAAATTATAGATCAACTTTAGTAAAAATAACAAGGAATAGACTTTTCTGCATTCAAACATTTTTCAAAATTCAACCATAAATTCTTTTGAGTTGATTCCAACTCTCAAAACTCACATTTGATAATACCTTTCTGAATATATAAAAATATCTAGGTTTACTTGCAGTAATAATAGACAAGTAATAAAAGAATGCCCCATAAGCATTCCTAGTCACTTTAATTAATTAAAATAATAAGGTTAAACCTTATTAAATTGTGACACCACTTTAAATCACATTCCCAAGTAATAGAATATGTGGTGATGACATGTGTCAACATGATCCCATGTTTTAATTGGAGAATATTAAATCTTAAGTAGTTTTCAATGTGTAGAAATTACTCTTCTAAAATAAAATAAATAATACTAGACCTTTAATCTTTGTGATGATTGTGATGATGCTAGATTATCTAGTGTGAACCTTTGTGTGCCAAATAGAAGTAGTTAAGTATTGTTTGGTGATTGTGTACCTCGTATTTATTTTTAGACGCTAGTACCGACCAAGGATACGGAGATGAAGGAGACTATTACGAAGGGGAAGCAGAGGAGAACTTGAACCACTACACTACTCAAGGCAAGCTTCACCATACAAGTTACTTAGCAAGCTACTAACCATGCAAGCCATCCTAGCAAGCTAACACTTGCAACCTTGCAAGCTAGATAACTTATGCAAAATGTATTAGGCATATTTGCTTATACCCCTTATTATACCAAATCCTAGTTTTACTTGCAAGATTTATTCTTTTATTTCTTTATCAAAGCTCTTATTTTAGGTTTACTTAGTGACTGGTGATTTTTGGAAAGATATTAGAGATAGCATAAAGAGCATAAAACTTGGCCTAAGTTAGATAGAATTAGATGTCATACTGAGGCATGAGATTAGACTTAGATAAACCACACTTGATTATCACCCCTCATTAGTGATTACCCCCAACTTTAGTGGCAAGTGCTAAGTATAAAACTTGATCACTATAGATGGCAATACTTGGTGAAAATGGTTATGAAAACCTTACAATGATGAGTCATTCTAATGAAATTCTTTGACATGTGTTATGAACACCAGATGATTTTGATGATGAAAATATTGAGGCATGAGCCTTAGCCCCTTTATAAAAACTGATGGTTGTGTTCGGATGCGATACCATTCCAATGTTAATGTACAACCACAATACCCGAATTTGGGTACGGCTTGACTGGAAGTTTATATATCTTAGTATGGGTTCCCTTGCAGCCGAGGTTTGAGCTGAGGCTACCTCGTGATGATTGTCCACCTATGCAGTTCCCAAGATGACAGATGGTCATGGTTGGGAGGCCAAACTCATAGGGGAGGTGCCTATAATAGGGTGTGTAATTGAAAGGTTAGGATTGATTATCCGCATACTGAGTATGTTGAATCAGGATTGTTCCTGACAAATGTATCGAATATTGGGGTGAAAGTGTACCACCTCCACAGAGTGTCAAACTATTCGAATAGCCGCGCCTGCGGTTATGGACAGTTGGAGTGTCCATACTGTTCCGTCGTCAGATGTTTTCAAAATGACTTGTGAAATGAATCATGACTTTGACTTGACCACAACAGGGTTATGAACATGAAACCTAAGTTCCCACTTAGGTGCTATAAAACATTAAACTAGTTTTCTTTGCTTCTAAACTCAGTTAGGGTAAACCTGGCAACCTAGAGCTTAGGATTCCTACTTGAACCACTTTACTTGTTAGTGATAGTTTGCGAGTACTTAAAGAGTACTCATGGATTTATCCCTGGCTATTCCTATGGCCAGACTATGAGGAGGACTACCAGGATGATGGACAGCAAGAAGTCTACGACAACTAGGATCATCTCCCATCGTCAGCATTGCCTGTAACCCTGAAGATGGAGCTTCTCCCATGCTACTATTATTATATTATTCCGCTGCGTTGATTGTATTGAGACTGGATCATGAGATCCTTTATTCGTAAGACCTTTATTATGGTTTGTAATGGATGATGAACTATGGTACCAATATGTTATGTCTCGCAAAAATGGTAATACTGGGATTGCGATGTATGGCATAACAGGCATCTGGGATTAAAAATCCGGGTGTTGACAAGTTGGTATCAGAGCCATCCTGGCCATAGGAGACCCTAGTTAGAATGGACGCTTGAATCAAAAACTTAGTTTCAAAACAAAAGAAGTGAGTATTTACGAAAACCTATTCTCATTCTTATCACTTAGATTCTTTCATGAAAATTCGTGTCCTTCAAAAATTCTTGCAAACTTACATAAAATTTGGCACACTTGATCACTCTAATAACTTACTCATCCTACATTCTAATAGATGGACATGAAGTATAGCAAGTTCTACCAGTTGGGCAACGGAGGAGAGCTCATCTTTGAGCGTGATTTGGACCAACTCTCGGAACTTCTTGAGCGCCCGCATCCCGAGTTATTTGGAGCCCAGCTCAACGATCAGCAAGGAGGAGAATTACAGTGGCTGATTGTTGCAAGTCTTAGAGGCAAGATTGAGGCACCCACCTCAGAGGGAATCCAGTTAACCTTAAGAGAGTACAACTGGCTGGACGAACTCGCCAGGGCCATGCAGGAAGCTCTTGACCGTATGTGTGGGCAAAGCATTAATCAGATCAAGGGTACCCACTTTGAGTTCTACGCAAGGCGTGATGCTATGGGACAGCCATTTGAGGTACCAGGACATCCAGAGCTGAAGCATCACGTGGATTGTCTCGACTTCATGTTGTATGATAGGCAGAAGGAGTTGGACAACGCGCCTATTCCAACCACAACTATGCCATCACAGTCAAGAAGGATCAGACCCTCACCATCCTTGCAAGGGAGCGCAAGTCATTTCGTCGCACGCGTGACAAGAAGGATCACATCATTGCTCGCCTTCGTCACAGAGTGTCAGACTTGGAGGAGACCATCCATGAGCGGGACATGCAGCTTGAGGAGTGGGAGAATGCAGGGGAAGATATCCGTGTAGACCCCTACTCCTACCTTAGTGATGATGATGACTTCCTGGAGGACAAAGTTATGGACTTCCACATGGATGACGATGACTCTGCCTTCATTGATGATGATGATGATGATGATGATGATGAAGAAGCCACTGATTCTGAGGAGTAGTAGCACTTGAGCACTAGCGTTAGTGAGTTGTATCCGGTCCCATTGTATCGTAGTTTCATAGAATGCTTCTTAAAACCATCTGTTGCTTTGTGTGGTGTGTGTTTGTATTGTGTGATATGAATGAATGAAAAGCAAGTTGCTAGTTAGCCAAACCTGAGTCAAACTCAAAAATTTAAAAACTTTTCAGAAACAAACCCCTGAACCTTAGAAATTTCCCTCTTGTCTCATGATCTATCTCAATCTTCGGATGCCTCGTGGAGGAAGCAGTTCATTCCTGGACCCAATGCTGCAAATCTTGCAAATGTTGGTTTTTGACCGTGAAGCTGAAAGAGTCGAACGTCAAGCCAACTTATCCACCCTTCAGCACATAGCTCAGATGGCCAATAACAATCAAGGCCATGGAAACCAGGACAACCATGGATCCAAGCTCAAGAAATTTCAGAACACCAATCCACCCATCTTTATGTAACATCCCTAAAATCATGTTTCAAAATTCATGCATATCATCCATGCATTCATGATCATACAGGGTTCCATTTCTAAACCATTCCAAGAACAGGAGAAAATGTGCTCATTATTTTATGTGAACAAAACTTTTAACCCATTGATACTCTCTTTCATGAGATGGTCTGTTTAAACCAGCTATATTTGATCCTATGGTAGTATGAAGTGTTCCAAGTCTTGAACAAAATTTTTTTTTAAAAAAATATGTCTTTAAAACAATTTTTATATCATTAATAAAACATTATTAAAGGCTCTGTTTATTTTTAAAACCTTAAAGGACCAACGCAAGTTTAAGTGAAACAGCAGGTTCTATGCTTAAAAATGTGCAGGATACATTTTATAAAAATCCAGAAAGAGTTTGAATTCAAACATATTTAAAATCATTTGAAATTGATTCCTGGAAAATCAAACATAAATAGAAAAGGAGTAAAGAAAAGGAAAAAAGGCCGGCGCCACTATTCTAGCCCAATAGCAGAAACGGACCAAAAGCCAGCCCACCCGGGTTTCCCCCTTCTCTCTCTCTCTCACCCGCACCCGCACTACCCCGCAGACACTGCCACTCGCTCGAGCCAGGTCAGCACCTTCTTCTCCACCCCCGCGCGCGTAGACCCCGTCGCCATCGTCGTTTCCTCCAGAAACACCGCGTTGATTTCTCGCTTAATTGGCATTGATCCGCTGCGTAACTCCCTCGCCCCTCCTGGCTACTTAATCACCTTGCCACCGCGGTCATTTCCCCCCGCACAGCACGCTCACCTCGCCACCAGGCTGCCAGTATTTAGAACTGCACCGCCGCTGCCCGACGAACTCCGGCAAGCGATTACGGTGAGCTCCGACCGCCCCTCTGCTTTTGGTTCAAATGAGCATGACCCTCGTGTCCTTACGCATCTGCTGACACCTCTAGTTTGTCTGCTCGTGACCCAGGTCGCCGTCTTCATTCACGCCCGCGAACGCCAGAGCCACCGCTCTACTCCGACGAACGATTTAGGTAAAACCCGTGCGCCCCTTGACCCCTCATTCATGCTATCAGGTCCGCCGTGTCCTTGCGCAGCTGCTGACACCACTTACTTGTGCTAGGACGATCCCGAACAACGTCAACGTCGCTGTCCACACGAACCCAATGCCGCGAGCAACTCCGACGAGACCCTGCCGCTGCACCTGTGCGCCCCTTGACAAGCCACCGCCATGTTGAGCTTCAGCACACCACCGCGAGCCTGGTAAGAATCTCCGACGACCCCAAACCCCCCTGTAGCCACCGCGCCACCATAGACAGAGCGCACTGCTGCCAGCCGTCGCCGCGCGCCGCCAGTCTTTGGCAGTTTGATCGAACACCGTAGGATTTAGATCTAACGTGTAAGATTAGATCTGCGACGAAGAGGTAAGTTTAGATCTGAGTCGTGCATGTTTAGTTAGATCCAACAGTAGCCGAGCGTGATCCGGTGCGAAGCGGTATCGTCCAATCAGACGCTGCAGCGTGGCCAGTTCTTTGATTTAAAATCAGATTTTATATCTATTAGATGTTTAAACTTGATAAATTCATAACTTTTGATTCCCACGTCTAAATTTGACAAATTTTATATCAATGGAATCAGGGGAGAAATCCCTTTACATATATGCAATGTGTTTAATGTTTTGTTTCTGTTAAAATGGTTATTTTTACAGAAACATATGTAGGCCTATTTTGTGTATAACAATTATTTGAAAAATATTTTAATGTTTAAATAAAGGTTGTTTGGCAAGTTTTGAACTTGTTTATAAATCAGTAATGTGCACTTGTCTTGTTGAGTATAGAAAATCATCACATATCATATTGCATGCATCCATATATTTTTGCTTGTATTTATTTTGTATGTGATTTGGTGCTATCATTTTATGTGTAGATTTTGGTGCAAATAGTGATTGTGATTGTGAGGATTGTAGCTACTCTCCAAACTACCAAGGCAAGTGGTGCTTCATGATTTATTCCTATGTTTTCAAATATGCATTAGAAATATTTTGCTAGTCTTGCATGGATAATTTTGATCCATATGCTATGCTTGGGAAATCCTAGTAGTTGTAGAATTGCTAGAATTATTTCTAAGTATTATCAATGCCATGCTTAGAATAGCTAGTAGCAACCAAGGGTGGTTATATTCATGCTATGAATAAATATTTCTAAGTCTTTGGACTACGTGTTTTCTTAATAAAACAACTAAGTGAATGAGACACCTGGGTGGAATGGAAGGAATGGTTTATGTCGAGTGGTTACACAAGGTCCATTTCTATGGTTTACCTTGTGTATCTCACTTGTGGAAAGCCACCCAGGAACAAAGGGATTTGAGAGGCCAAATGTTAATAAGCTTCTAGTACAGCCACTTGGCAATATGGGCTCTACCTGGATCATATAGGTTGCAATAACTTAGCCATTTGGACAGTTGGTGGTAGTGGGAGGATAGGTTGGAGCGCGTCCATTTGGTCTAAGGGAAGGCTTCTGAAAGGTCCTGTCTTGGTGAAAACCAAGTCTTGTGGGGAAAGTGCACAACCTCTGTAGATGGAAGAATCTAAGTACTTAGCCATGTCCCTGGTATTGGACAACTTGAGCATCAAGACATCGAGCTATCAAGAATCTCCTCATCCCAATTTCTAAGTAAAACTTGTGGTTGAACAAGGGTGAAGGACCCCAATGTCTATTGGTGGTTCCTTGGGAAAGATTTTAACAAAGAAAAACTTAGTGTTTTCAACTAATAGGCAAAACCTATTTTGAGCAAAGCAAGCCTAAGCTACACTTAGCCAAAATGCATATAGTATTTAGTCCACCAATATTCTACTAAGGTATCACTTGTCAATACTATTCCAATGTATTGACCCACTGTGGCTGTAACTTGTGATGTTGCAGGATATTCTGATGATCATTAGGAGTCATGAGTCTACACTCAACATGCTTGCCTGTGGCACATGAAGATGAAGACTTATTTATCTTATTATATATTTGAACTCTTGTATTAGGCCTGTGGCCATGGAGTTGTAAAAGACTATATTTGTCTCTGGAATGATATGTAATAATGACCTTTGTTTCTGTGTACTTCATCTTAAACTGTGGATGCTAGCATTGATCCAGGGACTAGCATTGCAATCACAGGGATCCTTTCCTTTACAAAGGAGGGATCTTACAGATGGTATCAGAGCACTGTGTTGCCTGTAGGATTATGACCCTAGGATTGGAAACCACTAAGGAAAAATTTTCAACAACTTCCACACTTGTCTATTCTTCTCGTAAACTTTTCTAATCTTCTTTCTCATCTCTATTTGTAGATGAACTCCATCAACGAAGCCGTGAAGAAGGGACCACTCATGACTATGACTTTGGAATGTGAGACAGAGTTCCCCAAGGCTCTCAAGGACCTCATGGTTGCCATGGTAATACATGGTGCAGCTGTGTACAAAGTTTTTACTGTGATGGATGAAGGAGTTGAGTACCGGTGGGTGCAACTTCACTTGTATAAAAACAAGGAAGACAACCACAAGGACTCAGGATTCTGCATGGTCACCAACACAATGATGCACACCACATTCTTTGATTCAGCAAGGGATGCAGCTTGGAGGGCCATCAAAGAACTTGGTGATAGAATCAAGTGCAGAATGCTTAACACCCAGAATGACCTTAGGAAAGAAAAGAAGCATACCCAAGAGTTAGAGGCTACCAACCAAAGCCTAAGGAAGGACATCATAGACTTAGCAATGGAGTCTTGTGATCTAGACAAACAAATTGCCTCTAGGGATGCCCTGTTAGCCAACTTGGCAAGTGAGATGGGATTGTAATGCACCACATTAGTTGGACCACCACACTTATCATTTTATTTTCCAAATGTTGTTTAAAATAAGTTGAACCTTGGTTGTTTGTAATGGATCCATGTATGCCATGACTTGTGTGTTTTGATTTCCAAAGTTATGCATGTGATGCCTTGTCTTGTCATTTGTCTTAAATTGTGTTGATTCTAACTTTTTCTATCTTATTAAATAGATGCCTAATGTTACTATCAGCACGACTGAAGAGTTCAAGGGAACTCGTTTTGGCCCTCGTATTATTGAGCTCACTAGTTTGCTGTAACACCCTCAGAATCGACCCTATGCAAGTTTGAGCGAAACCCGCCAAACCCGCATAGAAACGATTCAAAGGTGCCCACCAGGCACTTTCGTGCGGGTGGAAAACGAAGTAATAACATTACACAACAGCCCTCGATGGGACCCACAGAACAGATATATATATAACAGCGACTCCATGAGTCAAGAATACAGATATACAATACAAAGATCCAAATCACCTTGAGAACGATATAGCGTCCAGCTACGGACAAGATGCAAATGGGGCTAAGAGCCTGAAGAATAACCAATGGCGTCCATAACCCTGCCCAGGCCAAGCCGGAAGGGTAACCCTGCTAACGGCGTCGATCTCAAAACCTGCTTAAACAAAAGGGGTGCCGACAAAGGCAAAGGAAAAAGAGGAGCGTCAGTACTGAGGCCAGTACATGGCGAGGCTAGAATTCGGCGGTCCTCGCCTACATAGGTATGGTGGACTGAAGCGGCAGCGGCAGCATGCACTAAACAACCTATAGAGACTCGATACAACTGGCGGTTATCAGAGAGGGATAAGAAAGACCCATTCGGAACCAACCTGTTTCTGCCATCAAACAAACCCATCCTGGCGTTTCCCCCTCGAGACCAATCGAGGAAGTCAACCGAGGAACTCACACCGTTGGCAATTTTATATATTCGGTTATCGTTGCAGCAATTACTAGTCAGGTTTAGATAGTCATCCT
Organism: Avena longiglumis; assembly: GCA_030063025.1. NCBI lineage: Eukaryota > Viridiplantae > Streptophyta > Magnoliopsida > Poales > Poaceae > Avena > Avena longiglumis. The sequence continues at coordinate 339,609,380 of CP125978.1, read as the reverse complement.
GATAAAATAAGCAGTGGGCCGTTTTAGTTAACCATTCCGTTGTAGTTGCAACACTTACTAGTCAGATACAATTAGCATGAGATAACCCAAAAACCCAGCCGTTGTTGGTACTTTCATTTAGCCATTCCGTTGTAGTTGCAATACTTACTAGTCAGGTACAATGGTCGCAAGCAACACTCCAACAAGCAGTTGTGGGAAGTTTTATGTAGTCATTCCATTATAGTGAAGCTGATTACTAGTCATTATAAAGTCAAGTTGATAGCACTACTTTAGTTATGCTTGTCTATGGTCGAGATACTGTGCTCCAAGTCGTCCATAACCGCGGACACGGCTTTCAGAAAGTTTTACCCGGCCGGGGTGCACCAATAGCAACACACGCTCGATCAACCTCGGAAAAACCAAATCAAAACCCAACGAGGCCTTCACGACAAAGCAATCACAGGATTCAGAAATATTTCAGGGAGCCACCCCTTGGAGTACACCCGCAACGAAGCTAGCTGACTCCGAGACGGACCCGAGGTTTGGGTGGACGGCGTTGAACGACTGGGAACCCAAAACTGGGCTTGTCGACACCGCGAAAACGTGTCCCGATCCTAAAGCGATGCAGTGTGATCCTCGCTGTAAATAAATCTGATAGTAGCATGGCATAAGTACAGGATAGTAAATAAAACCTCAAACTAGTTTGTGGCCCCAAGAAATAAGATGAATCAAGCTCGGATCGGGGGTCCCATAATCCTCCGGATGTGGATAGCGCGATAAATCAAGGAACAGGTATCAAGTACTCGGGGTCCTCTGGGACACAAGTGGCGATCGAAACCAAATATTATCTATCACCCACCGATGCCTCTGCTTACTTCAATTTTAGTTGTTAAATAGGAATTAAAGTGAGCGATAAGTAAAACCATGATCATCTCCAACATCAACATGCGGCATTACTCCAACAACTGTGGCACTTGACAACGCAGCACTTGAGAGTAGCGACTACGCCGCAGTCCAACTAACTACCACACAACAGTAATAGGAGGTGTCCAAGGCAATATAAGGCTGCAAGGGATATCACGGGTCGAAAGCTAGAGCATCGCATAACACGTATAGCAATAGATCAACAGGAGGAAATAAATACTATAAAAGTAAGATAGGTAGAAGGGAGATGCTGCTTTGAAAACATTGCCGAAGGTTCGACCGAAGATCGGGCGAAGCTCACATCAACTCAACGGCCTTATCCGCGAAGAAGCAAAACACTAGAATAAACACCGGATGCAATATTTAATACAACGACAGAAGATCGGCATGATGCATGTGTGATGCATGACATGGCAAGGTGCGATGCAATTAGGTCATATTAAGCGGAACCGGGGTCCCGACAATTAAATATGTGGTTCTAGTTGTTTATCTACCCCGCAAATTAAATGTTGTATTAGCAAGGCAAAACAAGTTACCGGTTCGCTACACAAATTTAAATGAGGCCAATATGAGACTAGATTTGCCCGCATATGGGCCCCATATTTAATTATATGGTGAATCGGCATAAGGCCCCCAAACCACAGACAAGGATGCATGCATGAACAATTAATATGCGACAATTTGTATTTTTATTATAAAAATAGGGTTTTCGGGAAGGGGTTCACACATTAGGGTTCGGCAGATCTTGGGGTTCCGGGGGGTTCGGGGTCGATTCTCGGGGTTCAGGGTTCGACGGGATCGGTCTCGGATAACTGAGGTAGATCTTGTCGCATTCGGGAAGCAGGACTTGGTTCGGTGTCGGGGCGCATCGGACTCGCCCTGGCCGATGTCGTTCTCGTCGCATCCGTGGTCTTCGGGTCCGTGTAGACGGTCAAGGCGTTCAAGGTGGCGAACTTGGCGTTCCGTGTCAGCGACCTTGGCATTCTGCGGCGAAGTGCTTGTCGTACCGGTGGCGATCTTGGCGGTCTTCGGGTCCGGACTTCGCCTCCGGGAACGGGTCCACAGGGTCTCGACGAACTTGGTGTTCCGGCATCTCTGAGTCGTGGTTCTTGGCGCGGCACCGGTCTTATGCTCGGGTAGAAGTACTTGTCGCACCATGTCGGAGTCCTTGAATCCGGGAAGGAGAACTTGACGCGCCAGGGTTCGACGAGGGATCGAGCTTCGGGATCGGGCTTCCGGGCTTGACGCGACCAGACTTCGGTTCCTCTCATTGACGGGTTTTGGCTCGGTTGTCAGGCGTGAACCCATCCACATGTTGGCCTTGTCGTGGAGACGTGTCGAAGCGTCCGAGTCGCACGGTTGGACGGAGCACCCATGCGGATGTAGCCGAAGGCGAGACGCTGCCAGCAGGTAGGTGGGGCCGCGGTCGGCAGGAAGCAGCTCGGGGTGACGGCGGGCCAGTGCGGGCTCGAGCGGCAGGGCCGGACGGAGAGAACTCGAGCGAGGGGGGTCGAGGAGCCGGCGGCCGGGGACTCCCAGGGAGTGGCGGCGGCGCTGGCCAGAGAGCGAGGCCGACGCCGGACAGAGGGCGCCACAGGAGGAGGAGGTCGCGGCCCAGCGGAGTGCAGGGGCGCGGTGGCGGAGAGGAGAAGGCGGCGTGGAGGAAGCTTGGGCGGCGGGCAGCGGAGGCGGAGGCGCGGCGAGGAAGGTGGAGAGGAGGAGCAAAGGGCGGTCGGCGCGGAGGCGAACGGCGAGGAGGGGCTGCAAGGCGAGCGGGTCTGGGGGAGGCGGTTGTCGGAGGAGGACGGCGCCGGAGGGAGCGGGCGGCTCGGGGTCGCCGGCAAGGAGGCGGGGCGAGCGGGGCCGTCGGTGGGGAAAAGGAGGGAGAGGCGGGAGGAGGAGAGAACCAGGGGAGCGAGGAGGGTGGGCGAGGTGGGGAGGAGGAAGGTGGCGGTGAGGCGGGAGGGCCGTGGCCGGCGTGAGGCCTTGAGGCGAGCAGAACGTGAGTTGAGGAAGAGAGGTGAGGCGCGGTTGGTGGGGGTGGACCCGCGGGGTGGGGTCGGCGTGGGGCCCAGGGCGGGGCTGGTGCGGTGTGTGAGCGGTTGGGGCGTGCGTGTCGGTGGGGTGGGGAGAGAGAGAGCTGAGGGTTGGATGGGACCCAGGGAGAGTGGGCCAGGGGTGTAAGTGAGGGGGGTAAGAAGGGACTAGGTGAGAAAGAGGGGGAGGGGAAAAAGTGGTGGATTGGTGAGGTGGCAGGGTGGGTAGGAGTTTGGGGAGAGGGTGAGGTGGCGGCCGGTGGTTGGAGGGTAGATTAGGTCTGGGTGTAAATAGGATTTAGAGGTGGCTGATTAGGTGGACCGTTTTAATACTGGGGGTGGTCGACTGGGTCAATTCGGCCCGTTCGACTGCCCCCACAAAAATATTTAAATATTTTATTTGTTTCAAACAGACTTTTGCAACCCGATAGCAAACAAAACAAAATAATCCGGTGACCCGGGTTTTTCGTTTGAACAAAGACGGGGCGTCTAGAAAACACAAACAGGTTTTTCTGAAATTAGTTTTATGCAAGCAAAATGCAAGATGATGACGATGCTCAAATGCAATGTGGCATGATGACATGAGCATGCGGTCATGATGATGCAATGCACAAAAACAACGCGATTTTCTAGTAGTGGTTTTGCGGGATGCCACATTTGCTCAATCTCCCTCTTCCTACCATCATGGTACTTCCCCTCACCAAGTTTGAGAGGAAATACCTTTGGGGTTTCAAGGTTAATCAGCCCGGATGCCAGACTGAGCCTACCACGGAGGCAATCATCTTCAAGCTCATGCATGATGAGAAGGAGAGAGGCCTATAGGTAGTCATGCAGGACTTTATTGGACGTCTGTTAGGGAGACACTCTCGACAGGTTAGAGGTACTCACTTCCACACCTTCGGTAGACGTGATGAGGATGGTGAGGCCATTGACTTCGAGGATACTTCGAGGGAGACAGTAGAGCCGATTCGTCTATACCTCCAGGACTTAGAGGTTCTTCTTAGGCACGTGGACACTGATAGGACCAACGTCATGCTCAGCAATGACGAACTCCAGGTGCAGCTTCGTGAGAAGGAAAAGATTTTCGCGGAGCAAGATGAGATAGTCAAGGAGATGGAGGCCAAGTTTGAGAGTCAGGACAGAAAGTTCAAGAGTCAAGAGAAGCGAGTCCAAGATAGGAACAAGAGGATTCGAGACATGACTGCAGAACTGGAGGCCAAGGACTTCAAGCTCGAGCATCAGCAGACTGTGATTGAGAGGCTTCGTTCACAGAAGAGGGCTCTCAAAGCCAAAGTAGAGACCTTGACCACCAATGTCGAGGAATACAAGACCGCTATGGAGAATGCAGGTCTTACATTTGTTGAGGAGGAGGTTGATGCCGAGGAGGAGTGATGACTACTCATTTACCTTTATTTATCATGTCTTTGATTATTGAGTCGCAATGACCATCCAACATGTGGATGGCTTGCTATTGGTGTGTTTACTTTGCAAACTTGTCGTTTATGTTGTAGAACTATTATTATTGTGATGCATGTTTGGTGAATGTTTATGTGATGTATTGTGCATGTTAGCATATATGGGTATCTCATTCTTATCTCTATTGAACAAACCACAGATGCCTCCCCGACGTGCCAATCCAACCCCAACAACAACAACATCACCCCTGATATGCAAATGATGATGACTCGGACTCGGTGATGGAAATGATGACTACATTCATCCAGAACCAGAACAACAACAACAACAACAACAACAACAACAACAACAACAACAACAACAACAACAACAACAACAACAATAATAACAACAACAATCAGAACAACCCACCGGGTTTTGACATGCTTACCAGACTCTTGAGACTAAGGCCAGCAATGTTCTCAGGAACTACTGATCCTATGGTGGCCAATGATTGGCTACACTCTGTGAACAAGGACTTGGTAACATTTGGCTGTACTGATGAAGAGAAAGTCAGATTTGCAGCTCACTTGTTGGAAGGACCAGCAGCCACTTGGTGGGATAACTTCCAAATCACTACTCCCACTGAGGATGTGACATGGGCTATCTTTGAAGATGGTTTCCATACTGCTCACATATCATCCAGAGTGATGAGTTGGAAGAAGAAAGAGTTCCATAACCTGAAGCAGCGCCACCGCAGCGTGGCTGAATATATTGAGGAGTTCAACAATCTGGAGCGATATGCACCGGATGAGGTTGACACTGATGCTAAGAGGAAGGAAAAGTTCCTTGAAGGGTTGAATGATGAACTGAACCTGCAGTTAGCTGTGGCCTATGTTCCCACATACCAGTCTCTTTGTGACAAGGCTGCTATTTTGGAGAGCAAAATGAAACAAGTGGAAAGCAGGAAGATAAATCACTCTAACAAGCACAGCTCGGGATCGTCTCACAAACGTTCCCATTATGATGACAGTGGGAGTTCTGGATCCCACAAGCTTGGGAAATTTAACAAGCACCACAACCACAACCGTCATCATGACAACAAGAGTCACCGTAGTAATGACAATGACAAGTACAAGAATCACAAGGGTGGATATAAGAGCCACCACAGTGGAAGTGGCAGCGGAAGCCAGCCTGTCAAGAAAGATCTTAGTCAGGTTGAGTGCTTCAAATGCAAGAAGATGGGGCATTATGCAAATGAATGCCCGGAAAAGAAAGTGGAAGGACCCAACAATCCCAACCCTTTTCAGAAGGGACAAGTGAACCACATCAATGTGGAGGAAATTTATGAAGAACCAGATGTCGTTGCTGGTAAGTTCAAACTCAATTCTATTCCAGCACTTGTTCTTTTTGATACTGGTGCATCACATTCATTCATATCAAAATCATTTGTTGATAGAAATGGGTTTCCAACGGAAAACATTGGGTGTCCCATAAAAGTAAGTTCTCCAGGTGGAGATATGATAGTAAGTCTTGGATGCCGGGATCTAGTGATAGAATTTGGAATGCATAAGTTTCCAGTAAGTCTGGTAATCCTAGATTCCCAAGGACTAGATGTAATTTTGGGAATGGATTGGATGACCAAGTATGAAGGAGTAATAGATTGTGCCAATCATACTGTTGCACTCACAACCCCGGAAAAGAAACGGATTAGATCCAAGTCTAACTTTGAATCAAAAGGGAGTAAGCTAAATTCTCTTAAGGGGGTTAGCATAGACAGTGTGCCTATTGTGAGTGAGTATCCAGATGTGTTTCCGGAAGAATTGCCGGGAATGCCGCTAGATAGAGATGTGGAGTTCCTTATTGATTTTCTACCAGGATCTGGACCAATAGCAAAAAGACCGTACAAGATGTCAGTGGATGAGTTGAAAGAACCCAAGAAGTAGCTTGGAGAACAGTTGCAGAAAGGTTTTATCCAACCAAGTTCTTCATCTTGGGGAGCACCAGTTTTGTTTGTGGAAAAGAAAGATAGAAGTCAAAGGTTATGCATAGATTACCGTTCACTCAATGAGGTGACTATCAAGAACAAATACCCTTTGCCTAGAATCAATGACTTGTTTGATCAGCTAGAAGGAGCTTGTGTGTTCTCAAAGATTGATCTCTGGTCAGGTTATTTCCAGCTCAAGATAAGAGAACAAGACATACCTAATACAGCTTTCACCACAAGGTATGGATTGTATGAGTATACCGTGATGCCATTTGGTTTGACCAATGCACCAGCATACTTTATGAATATGATGAACAAAGTGTTCATGGAGTTCCTTGACAAGTTCTTCGTCGTATTCATCGATGACATTCTAATCTACTCCAAGAGCAAGGAAGAGCATGAAGGACATTTACGATTGATACTTGAGAAGCTTAGAGAGCATAAGCTGTATGCCAAATTCAGCAAGTGTGAATTTTGGTTAAATGAAGTTGGATTTCTTGGACACGTTGTGTCAGGAGATGGTGTAGCAGTTGATCCCGCTAAAGTTTTAGTTGTAACTGAAAGGGAATCTCCTAAGTCAGTGAAAGAGGTTCGTAGCTTCCTTGGCTTAGCAGGTTACTATAGAAGGTTTATTGAAAATTTCTCCAAGGTAGCAAAACCCATGACAGAATTGCTAAAGAAAGACAAGAAGTTTGCTTGGTCTGAAGGTTGTGAACTCAGTTTTCAAGAATTAAAGAAGAGACTAGTGACAGCACTAGTCTTATGTCTGCCAGATTTGGAGAAAGATTTCCAAGTATATTGTGATCCATCTCATCATGGATTAGGTGCAGTACTGATGCAAGAAGGGAAAGTTATGGCTTATGCCTCGAGACAACTCAAAACTCATGAAGTAAACTACCCTACTCATGACTTAGAGTTAGCCTCTGTTGTCCATGCACTCAAAACATGGAGACATTATATTTTGGGAAAGCGTTGTGAAGTGTTCACAGATCACAAGAGTTTGAAGTATATCTTCACCCAGAAGGAAAGTAACATGGGACAAAGAAGATGGCTAGAACTCATCAAGGACTATGCCTTGAGTTTGCAATACCACCCCGGTAAAGCAAATGTTGTAGCGGATGCTCTAAGCCGTAAGGTTTTTGTGAATGTCCTTACTAAGGGAGAATTGCCAGATGATCTGTGTGCCCAATTTAGAGATCTCAGATTGGAGATTGTGCCTGAAGGACATCTCATGTCTTTGGATGTTCAACCTACTTTGTTGGACAAGATCAAAGAAGCCCAAAATACGGATAAGTAAATTGAAGAGATTAAGGAGAAGATTGGTAAGGGAAAAGCCAAAGGATTCCATGAAGACGAGCAGGGTACTTTATGGCATGGAAAACGTATCTGTGTTCCACAAGATCCGGAGCTTCGGAAACTGATTATAAGAAGCACACAACTCACCGTATTCCATTCATCCGGGTAACACAAAAATGTACATGGATATGAAGGAAAGATTTTGGTGGAATAATCTCAAGAAGGACATCGCCGAACATATTGCTTTGTGTGATGTATGTAGTAGAGTAAAAGCGGAACATCAGAAACCAGCAGGATTGTTACAACCACTACCTATTCCTGATTGGAAGTGGGACAAGATTGGTATGTATTTCATTACCGGATTACCAAGGACCAGGTTAGGTTATGATTCTATTTGGGTAGTGGTGGATCGCCTAACTAAAGTGGCTCATTTTATACCCGTGAAGACAACTTATACAAGTGCTAAGTTAGCCAAGATCTATATGAGCAGAATTGTATGTCTGCATGGAGTACCCAAGAGTATTCTGTCTGATAGGGGAACCCAATTCACTTCTCATTTTTGGAGGCAGCTACATGAGTCATTGGGAACGAGGCTGGAATTTAGCACTGCATTTCATCCTCAGACTGATGGACAGACAGACAGGACTAATCAGATTCTTGAAGATATGTTGAGAGCATGTGCTCTAGACTATGGAGCCAGTTGGGATGAAAGTCTGCCTTACGCAGAATTTTCTTATAATAACAGCTATCAAGCCAGTATTGAGATGGCACCATTCGAGTTTCTCTATGGGAGAAAGTGTACCACCCCATTGCTATGGAATGGTGTGGGAGAAATAAGTTTGTTCGGACCAGAACTCATCAAAGAGGCTGAAGAGAAAGTCAAGCTAGTTAAGGACAGATTGAAGATAGCACAGTCTCGACAAAAGAGCTACGCAGATCCAAAGCATAGAGAGGTCACCTATGAAGTAGGTGACAGAGCTTATCTTAGAGTGTCACCACTTCGTGGAGTGAAGAGGTTTGGTGTCAAAGGTAAATTTGCCCCAAGATATGTTGGACAATTCAAGATTCTAAGTCGTAAAGGAGAAGTAGCTTATGATATTGAATTGCCAGAGTCTTTGTCAGTTGTTCATAATGTGTTTCATGTGAGTCAGCTTAAGAAATGCCATCCAGAGATGTAAGAGACTTCTTTGAAGGATACTATACCTTTGGAAGAGGTCCAATTGGAAAGTGATCTCACCTATGAAGAGAAACCTATTGTCACATCCCAAGTTTTCCAAATCTTGTTATGTGAAAAATATTTAATAATATAAAACTTTGTTGATTTTCAGGGTGAGAAGAAACTTTTTGAATTCAATTGGAAACTTTCAAACCTATTTTGATCAAACAAATCCTAAAGGGATTTGAAAAGACAAAACATTAAATAAAGGAAAATAAAAATATTTGGAATTACTATTTTGGATCTTTTAAATAAAAAGATTTGGTTTTCAAATGAAATAGAAGTTTTACAAATAAGGATTATTTTGTAAGCCAAATTAAAACTTGGCCAAGCCTTTGAAATAAAATATTTCTATTTGATAAAAATAGTAAAGGTTTATTTAAATAAAATAATGAGGATTTAGTGTAACACCCTCAGAATCGGCCGTATGCAAGTTTTAGCGAAACCCGCCAAACCCGCATAGGAACGATTCAAAGGTGCCCACCAGGCACTTTCGTGCGGGTGGAAAACGAAGCAATATCATTACACAATAGTCCATGATGGAACCCACAGAACAAATATATACAACGGCGACTCAATGAGTCAAGAATACAGATATACAGTACAAAGATCCAGATCACCTTGAAAACAATACAGCGGCCGAGTGCGGACAAGATGCAAATTGAGCTAAGAGCCCTGAGGAATAACCAATGGTGTCCATAACCCTGCCCGGGCCAAGCCGGAAGGGTAACCCTGCTAACGACGTCGATCTCAAACCTGCTTAAACAAAAGGGGAGCCGACAAAGGGCAAAGGAAAAAGAGAGCGGTCGATCGAGGCCGATGCAGCGAGACTAGAATTCAAGGTCCTCGCCTACATAGGTATGGTGGATCAGCGGCTGCAGGATGCACTAAACAACCTATAGAGACTCGATACAACTGGCGGCTATCAGAGAGGGGTAAGAAAGACCTATTCGGAACCAACCTGATACTACCACCAAACATACCCATCCTGGTGTTTCCCCCTCGAGACCAAATGAGGAAGTAAACCGAGGAACTCACACCGTTGGCAGTTTTATTTATTCAGTTATCGTTGCAGCAATTACTAGTCAGGAATAGATAGTCATCCTGATAGAATAAGCAGTGGGCACTTTTAGTTAACCATTCCATTGTAGTTGCAACACTTACTAGTCGGATACATTTAGCATGAGATATCCCCAAACCCAGCAGTTGTTGGTACTTTTATTTAGCCATTCCGTTATAGTTGCAATACTTACTAGTCAGATACAATGGTAGCAAGCGTCAACCCAAACAAGCAATTGTTGGCAATTTTATTTAGCCATTCCACTATAGTGAAGCTGATTACTAGTCATTATAAAGTCAAATTTATAGCACTACTTTAGTTATAGTTGTCTATGATCGAGATACTGTGCTCCAAGTCGTCCATAACCGCGGACACGGCTTTCAGAAAGTTTTACCTGAGGTGCACAAATAACAACACACTCGATCAACCTCGGAAAAACCAAATCAAAACCCAACGAGGCCTTCACGACAAAGCAATCACCAGATTGAAATATTTGAGGGCCACCCATTAAGTATACCACGAAGCTGGCCGGCTCGAGACGGACTCAAGGTTTGGGGACGGTCAGAATTTGGGAACCCAAAATGTGGTGAGCTTGTCGATACAAATAAACGTGTCACGATCCTAAGCAGACAGGTGCTCCTCGCACAATCGTAAATAAAGCGAGAAGCATGGCATAAGTACAGGATAGTAAATAAAACCTCAAACTAGTTTGTGGCCCCAAGAAATAAGAATGAATCAAGCTCGCTCGGGGTCCCATAATCCTCCCGGATGTGGATAGCGAATATTCAAGGAACAGTATCAAGTACTCGGGTCCTACGGGACACAAGTGGACGATTAACAACCAAATAACATCTATTGCCCACCTTGCCTCTGCATTTACCTACTTCAATTTTAGTTATTAAACGATAATTGAATTAACGATAATTAAAGCCATGATCATCTCAACATTAAACATGCGGCAATACTCCAACAACTGTGATGGGCGACACGCATGAAGACTTGAGCAAGCGACTATGACGCGCAAGTCCAACTATCTACCAATCAACAGGTAATAGGATGTGTCCAAGGCAATATAAGGCTGCAAGGGATATCACGGGTACGAAAGCTAGAGCAACGCATCACAGATAGCAATAGATCAACAGGAGGGAATAAATACTATAAAAGTAAGATAGGTAGAAAGGGGGAGGTGCTCGCCTGAAAACATTGCCGAAGGTTCATCCGAAGATCGGGTCGACACTCGCATCAACTCAACGACCTTATCCGCGAAGAACCAAAACACTAGAATAAACACCGGATGCAATATTTAAGATTACGTCAGAAGATCGGGCATGATGCATGTATGATGTATGACATGGCAAAGGTGCGATGCGATTAGGCAATATTAAGCGGAACCGGGGTCCGACAACTAATTGATAGGTTCATGTTGTTTAGCTACCCTGCAATTTAAATGTTGTCTTAACATGGCAAAACATGGCTTCGGTTCGCTACATAAATTTAAATGGAGCCAATATTGGACTAGATTTACCCGCATATGACCTCCATATTTAATTATGAGATGAATTGGCATAATGCCCCCAACCCACATGACATGCATGCGAGATGAACAATTAATATGCAACAAGTTTTATATAAAGCATTTATAAAATAGGGGCTCGGGAAAAGGTTCACACATCTGGGTTCGGAAGATCTTGGTTCCGGGGGTTCGGGGTTCGGTCTCAGGGTTCAACAGGGATCGAGGTTCAGATTCAATATGGAGAACTTGGGTCCAAGCGGTCGATCTTGCCGTCGCGAAGATCTTGTCGGGTCCGTGTATCGGGTCGGTCTTGGCGTTTGGGATGCAGAACTTGGCGTTCCGCGGCGAAGTGCTTGTCGTACCGGTGGCGATCTTGGCGGTCTTCGGATCCGGACTTCGCCTCCGGGAACGGGTCCTCAGGGTCTCGACGAACTTGGTGTTCTGGCATCTCTGAGTCGTGGATCTTGGCGCGGCACCGGGTTCGGGGTATCGAGGCTTGGTCTTCGGATGAGGCTTCGAGGGTAGGATCCGGGGAGGCGATCTTGGAATCCATGATGGAGTTCTTGACGTTTCAGGGAAGGAGAACTTGGAGGTCTTCAACTTCAATTAGCAAAGGTGTACTTGGTCCTAGTGTCGATGCAGTCTTCGGGTACCACGTGTTCTCGATGTGGATCTCTTGGTGGTCTCTGTCGTTCATGGGGTACAAAAATCTTGTCCAGATTCTTTTCAATCTTGTCCATAGCGAGGGCCTCGAACCACCAAGTCAACTGCACCATATCAATCTCACTCAGCGTCACCACCACACCTGAACACTGAACCATAGCACATCGACAAGTTGGGCAACCCATGCTCGGGCCTGGAGCTGCACGACACAGCAGATGGCCTGGAGGCGGCTCGCGCGCGGATGAATAAAACAACAACGCGGGACGGCGAGGTTGTGGCGACGGAGCATGGCGTCGCAGCAGAAGGATGAGGAAGAGTGGCCACTGGGCATGCTGGCATCAACGGTGGAAGGCGAGCCATGGAGGGGAAGCCGGCAGCAGCGAGGCTCCAGGAGAAGGCCGGCGCTCGATGCAGAGGAGAGAAAGAGAGGTTAGCGGTAGGGGCTCGCCGGAGGTTGCGAGGCTACGAGTCGATGGCGGCTCAGAGGGTGCAGACGCGGGCGGCGGAGGAGACGCAGAGGCGACAGGGACCCGTTGCAAGGAGGAGGACGGACAGGCGCGGGGTCGAGGTGACCGGCGTCGGGGGCATCGGGTCAAAGGCGGCGTCTGCGTCCGCCGCAAGGAGGGGCCGGGGAAGAGCTTGCGAGGGGGGGCCGGACGGAGACGGGGACGAGGACGGCTTAGGGGAGCTCGGCGCAGAGGAGCTCCTGGCGGCGGCGGGCGCTCCTGGCGAGGCGGAGAGAAGGCCGACGGCGGGAGGAGGGAGACGCGGCAGCCGAGAGGGAGGCGAGGAAGAGGAGCGACGGTGAGGTCGATGGAGGACGCGGCGAGGCGGGCCTCTGGCCGGAGCAGAGCGGGGCCCGGTGTGGCGAAAGGTGGAGGCGAGGGCGGCTCCGGCGGGGCGAGCCCGAGCGGCGGGAGGAGGAGCCACAGGCGGGCGGATCGGGATGGGAGGCGGCGCTGGCCAAGCGAGAGAGGAGGCGGCGAGGCGGAGGAGCGTCAGGTTGGGGAGGGAGAAGAAGCAAGACGAGGAGCAGGGTCGGGGTGGGGCCAGGGGAGAGAGAGAGGGAGCGGGGGAGGCTGCCAGGGGGAGTGGGGCTGTGGGCCAGGTGGGCCAGCAGGTGGGGTGGCGTGTGTGCTGACGTGGGGTTTGACCAGGTGGGGAGGCTGAGGTGGCGGGCTGGGATAGGATAGGGGGAAGGGAGTGGTGAGGTGTCGCCAAGGGATTGGAGGGGGTGAGGTGGCGGAAGGGTGGGTAGAATAGGACTGGGTAGGAAAAGGGTTTAGGGGGGCTGGTTTTTGTACTGGGGGTGGCCGACTGGGTCGGATCGGCCCGGTACGGCTGCCCCTAAAAAATAATATAAATTTTTATTTAATTTAAAGTAAACTTTTGTAAATAGTTTTTAGACAAATAAAATACCCGGAAAGACCGGCGCTTTAGTTTGAAATTGAGACGGGGAATATTTAGAAAACCAAACTAGGCTTTTAGAAAGTAGGTTTCGACAAACAAATGCATGATGACATGACGATGCTCAAATGCAATGTGGCATGATGACATGAGCATGCGGTCATGACGATGCAATGCACAAAAACAATGCGATTTTCTAGTAGTGGTTTTGCGGGGCGCCACATTTAGTATCCAAGTTTATTAAAGATAAAGGTTTTACTATTTTAATTAAACATCAAAACTTATTTATTTGTTTTAAACAAGTTTTCCAAGTATTCTTTAATTCCAAATAAAACCTACTGATTTGGTTTTGAAAATATTTAGATTTCAAATGGAGATTTTAAATAAATTAAACCCCATTTAGATTTAATAAGTAATGTCCATTTTATTTAATTATAAATGGACCCTAAAATAAAATTATTATTTTGGGACTTGGAATATTGTTGTTAAACAGAACCAAATTCAATTGCAAAGCGTGGTGAAAGTTTTGAATAGATTTGAATGCTTGATTGGTTATTTGAATTTCAAAACAGAAATTAGAATTGGAAAAGGACAAAACATTCAGAAAGAAAAAAATAGAAACAGACCTGACCCAACTGAGCCAGCCCAACAAGGCCCAGTACCATCCCACTCCCTCTCTCTCTCGAGGAAAACGGTTCGCACCTGTTAACTAACTCTTGTTGACCGACGGTGGCCCTCTTCCCCTCTCTCCCCAGTGAAAGTACCCCACCTGCCACCTCAGCTCATCGTCTCCGCGACGACCTCTTCTCCCTCCCCTCGTCGCCGTTAGGACATGAAGTGTTTGAAGAGAAAATCAGAGAGATTTATAGTATTTATCTAGAGTTAAGACATGAAGTGTTTGAAGAGAAAATTAAAAAACCTATGGAACCTTCTTTGCATGCTAATAGCAATGTTATTAGTATGAATTTTTTGAACACCATTGTTACTAATGGTATGTAAATATGTAAGCCTGGGAAGCTAGATTTTATGCAAAAGATCTTTTTAGTTCCCCAGCTTTAGAGAAGAATATTTTCTCTGATAATACTTTATCTCCCATATGTGGTAATTCTAATGATATTTGTGATATTTTAAATCCACATACTGAAAGTGTCCCTTTTAAAATACCTATTGAAATTGTAGAACGTGTTATGAATAACTTCTATTTTGGAGATGGAACTGTCCATCCTGGTGATCATTTACTCTTTATACATGAATTATGCGAGTAGTTCAAGTGTGCAGGTATTTCATTGGACCAAGTTAAGAGGAAGCTATTCCCTTTCTCACATAGGGACAAAGCAAGGGAGTGGTATAAGCTACTAGATGATCCTCATCATTTGGACTAGAAGGAACTTGAATCTCTCTTTTACTCTAAATTTTATCCTCCTCATGAAATTCATAAAGATAGGAATTATATTTATAATTTTCATCCTCATGAGGGAGAAAGTATTTCCCAAGCTTGGGGGAGATTGAAGTAACTAATGCTCAAATGTCCCATTCATGAGCTCCCCAGTAATATTATTATCAATAATTTTTATGCAAGGCTTTCAGGACATTACAAGGACTATCTAGATACCTGTTTAGAGGGATCCTTCACAAGTAAGGAGGTCAAAGCCAAGTGGGATCTTATTGAAACAATTCAAAGCAATACCAAAGATTGGGATAATTACAAAGGTAAAGAACCAGGTATAAACTATGAGTATGATTGCATTAAGTCTTTCGCTGAAACTGCTGATTTTCAAGAGCTTAGTGCTAAATATGGTCTTGATCCTCAAATTCTTGTTAGATATTATAGAGCCTTTGTTTCCCATATTAATGCTCCTAAAGAAAAATGGGACATGTATCATGAACCTTTTAAAGACACTTGCATGGAAAATGAAAATGTTATTAATGATTGCAATAAACATGCTCAAACTTCTGAAAGTACTATTTCTTATAAGCATGTTAATTTTTGTGGTATGCATAGACCTTGTGAGAAGAATCAAATAGAAGAAGAATATTGTATCACCCACTGGAATGAAAAAACCAGAATGTGGTATAAGGATCTAAATGATCTTGGTACAAAATTGTGCCCTCTACCCTTTTATTTGTGAACTCTTCTATGAAGTGGGTCATTTCAATTTTCAATGCTCAGGCCATAATAATAACCATTTTAATCCGATGAGTACTTCAAGCTTGTATTGTGATAACGCGATCACTGATAATCAACATGATGAACTTACATTGTTTTTGGGGTGTGAAGAGTTATCAAGAAAAACTTCTTTGGTAGACATGAGTGCTTTTGGTATGAATTGCGTCCTGCATGAGTGTCATGTTTATTGTGTTGATAATTGCCACGCGAATACTTACATACAAAATCTTATAAAAGATGATATTTTACCAAAATATGACAGGACTGATATGAGTTTTGTTCTTATTAATGAAAAGGAGGAATCCTCCAAAGTTTCTTCTATTGTCTCTAACAATAAACCAGGGTATGTGGAGAAGCTTCCTTTCAAGCCTCTCCCTCCTAAAGAGGATAAGAAGAAGAAGAAGAAGAAGAAGAAGAAGAATATGAGTAAAAGGAGAGAGGAAACTATATCTTCCTCTAAGCATGTTGCTCCTATCATAGTTTTTGCTGATGAGTCTAAACTAGATGATGTTCCTATGCCTGTTACCTATAGTAGTGCTCATGATTGGGAAAAGCACACCACTTTTGATATTGAAAATATCTTTGGTACCAATTCTTAAAATGATGATATTAATAGTTGTTGTGCTATTAGTGCTATCCATGTTCCTTCCAATGATGATATGTTTACAAATGAACACACTTGGGAAGATAGCTATTTTATTGCTTATGATGATACCAAACCTGCAATATATGATGATTGCAACGGTGAATGTGATATTTTCAGTCCACCTACTATTGAGGAGAAAATCTATTGTGATTACAATATGCCTCCTATATTTGATGATTATGGTTATGAGAATACTAATGATAGCTATTTTGTTGAATTTGCTCCCACTACAATTAATAAGCATGACTATGCTTATGTGGAGAGTAATAATCATTTTATGCATGTGTCTCATGATAAGAGTGTTTTATGTGATAGTTATATTGTTAATTTTATTCATTTTTCTAGTGAAATTTATTATGAGTGAGGGAAACATGGTGTTATGCACTCACAAATATTAAGTTTCCCCTCTTTATGTTGAAAATCTTGAAGTTGCACTTGTTTTGCTTTCCTATGCTTGTTGCTTTGTGCTTTCATGACTTGTTTCTTTACAAGATTCGTATGCATAGGAAGTGGGTTAGACTTAAATGTGTTTTTAATTTGCTTTTTGATGCTCTTTTTTAAATCAATTTATATTTCTTATGTGAGCATCTTCTCAAACATCAAGCCTAACTTAAAGGCGTTAAAGAAAAATACATGTTGGGAGCTAACCCAAGAGTTTTCTTCAGTCTTAGAAGTTATTACCTCTGTAATGACCTCTCCTTATCCTTTTTATTTGCTTTTTGTGCCAAGAATGACCTCTAATGAGAGGGAAGTAAGATTTGGGGAGTTGCTGTCCCGAAACAGATTTATGTCCTCCGCCATAGAAATTCGTGAGGAGTCTCTGTAAGTCGGATTGGGCTGAAAATTCATGAATACATTCCCCAGTATGTTAGATAACTTTAGATAATTCAAAACTTTTTGATTTGACCAACAGAAGGTCTTCGAAAAAATTGGTTCCTACCTGTTGGTCTGTTTTGACAGATTTCTGCCATTATTTGCATTTTCTTTTTATTGATTCCTTTTTGGGTTCTTTTTGGGAAATCGAGATTTCTGAGGGAATTGCTACAGTAGCTTTTTTTTTATGAAAGTTTTGTTGTTCTAAAGCTAAACCCAAGGGTCTATTATCTTTTGAATACACTAATGTTGCTAATGAATATTGTGTGAAGTTTTGTATGAAGGAAAATTTTCAAATGTAAGGGAAGAATGATGTAATGAGATGAAGAATGTACAAAAGCTCAAGCTTGGGGATGCCACCCGGTGACACCCCAAGAATATTCAAGAGGTACAAGCGTAAAATATTGGGGATGCCCAAGGCATCTCCTTCTTCATCAATAAAAATCTCAGGTCTTTCTAGACACTTCGTTTTTATTGTTTCATGCACAGTTGTGTTGTTCTTGGAGCGTCTTAGTTTTCGTTTTTTGGTTTTTGTTTGCTTAGTTTGCTTGATTAAGTTGGTTGGAGATCAACACACTTATTTTGGAGAGAGACACGCTCTGTTTTCATTGCCTAGAACACTCTACTTTTCATTCTTATTGTTTTGTCAGTGTTTTCTTTTGCTACCACTACGTTTAGCTTTAGTTTTCTTGTGCTTTCAGATTAGAACTTTTTAGTCCTTCTTTGTGGGTTTGTGAGACTTGCTCACTGATCTTTATTGATTATTATCTTTGTGAGTTGATTGGTGTTGAAAAAGAGTAGAAAGATTCATGCTTATAGTGGTACAAAAGGGAGCTAGTTTTGATTGTGGCTTAGAATTTATCATGTCATGCTAGATGTTTCTTTGACCTTATGCTTAGTGTTTATTGCTGTAGCATGACTTGTTCCAAACAATTAAGATTGCTTAATGTTCCTTGAAGGAAACATGTGTTGTTTTAGCATACAAAAGCATAGTATTGTGGTATTCTCCTTTGATGCTTTGTTTGGGTTGACTTGGAACATGCTCACACCATGTTATGACTATGAACAAGTCACCATAGCCTTTATGATCATCTAGTTTTGACTTGTGGTACCACTTTATGCTTTGATTAGTAATGTTTTGTCGCTCTGCATGATTATGGCCATTATTGATCTCTTAGTTGGTCCCTCCCAGTATTTTGCTAACCTCCACTTGTATTGAGTAAGCTCTACTCATGCATCCAACTCCCAAGAAACCAAGTTATTCCAAAGTGTCCACTATAAATTCCTATGCATGGTGTGTTACACCATTCCAAGTATATTCTTGTTTTCATCTACCTTCCAATTAAAAAGTATTTTGTTATGTGAAAACTTAGTGATTAAAGCTCTCACAAACTTGATGGCACACTTTATTTTTATTGCCCCTAATAAACTTGAACCATTGTGTCATCTATGTTGTATATGCTTTCACTTATACGTTGGAATTAGCAGAACCATGTTGTCATGGGGAACGTTGTGGCATCCCGCAAAACCACTACTATAAAATCGCGTTGTTTTTGTGCATTGCATCGTCATCATCATGCATTGTTTGTCTGCATTATTTGAAAAGTCTAGTTTTGATTTATACAAATACCCCTCTTATTTTTAAACACAAAACCCCGATCGCATCGGAGATTTTATTTGTCTAAAAAATATTTTGCAAAGTGGCTTTGTTTTAAATTATACAGAACCAAACAAACACAAAAACTAAAACAGCTCCCTCTAAAACCTATCCCCACCCAATCCTAATCTACCCACCAACCAAATCGTGCCACCTCACCCTCCCCCAAACTTCCTACCCACCCTGCCACCTCACCAATCCCTCTCCTTTTCCCACCTCTCTCTCTTTTCTCACCTAGTCCCTTCTACCCTCTCTCTCTTACACCCCTGGCCCACTCTCCTTGGGTCCCACCCAGCTCTCAGCTCTCTCTCTCTCTCACCCCGCAGGCCCCAGCCGGACCCACCAGTCACACCCCACCAACTGCACCCTACCCACTCAGCCTCTCAACCGGGCCCCAACCCCACTCACCCATGCCTGTCCATGGGACCACCCCCAGCCCACCCCACCCACCTCCCCGCGTGGCCCTCTCCCCCACCTCCCTCCTCCAACCTCTCCAACCCCTTGGCGACCTCCGACCGCCCCTTGCTCGCTCCTCCCTCTCCCCTCCGTGGCCCCTCCCGTGCAGCCCCTCCCCCGCTCCTTGCGCGCCCGCAGAGCGCCCGCTCCTTCTCCCCTCCTGCAACCGTCCTACCGACCGTCGCTCCCCACCCGCCTCCACCGTCTCCGGCAACCACCCCCTGCTCCACCCTCCCCAAGCGCCGCTCTGGCCTCTGTCGCCGCCGCCAGCCGCCCCCGGAGCTCCGCCTCGCCGCGTCCCCTCCATCCTCTGCGCCTCTCTGCCGGCCCTCCCCGCAGCCTCCGGCCAGCACCTCCGTCGCCCGCCTCCTGGCTCTCTTCCCGCTCGCCCGCTCCGCTGCGTCCTCTCCAGCCGCCCGCGCGTGCTCCTCCTCCCTGGCGACCCTCCGTCTTGCGCAACCCCGCCCGCGAGCTCCGCCTCCCGCGGCCGTGCTCCCCGCCTCGCCGCCCGGCCCGTCGCGCTTCTCCTCCTCTCTCTCCCGGCGCTAAGCCCGGCCGCTCCGGCCTCCTCTGCCGCCCGCTTCCTCCGGCGCCTCCTTCGCCAGCGTCGAGCCGTCCTGGAGCCTCCACCGCCCGGGTCCTCACTTCGCCGCTGTCCGCATCCGCCGCCAGTGCCCCCGCGTTCCTGACGTCGCCGGCCTGCCTGCTCGCCGCGCCTCCTTGCAGTACCAACAAGCTGTGTCAACCAAGCCTCGTGGTACCTCCGATGTCGGAATCGCCACCTTCCTCATCCTTTCGACTTCACGAGTTCGGGTAGTGCCTGCTGGATTTAAGTGAGGTGCTCCTATTTTGCGACACCATCCTTGTGCATGGTGGAATCAAGACCTTCGAGGGACAATCTTCGATGCCAAGGATAACCCACCCCGGAGGACACTGACAAGGCACCGAGATCCCCTCATCGACAAGACCGGCTCATCGCTGACGTTTGCAAGGATGTGCATCGTGCTACTCGCAGGTCTCGATACCGGTCCAAGATCGTCAACGTCGCTCGAAGCCAAATACAAGTACTTCGTCGTGGACCACAAGGTCGTCTACCTGGATCTGATGGCCAGCCCGCAGATTCCCCGACGCCAAGATCTCCATCGCGGACAATCGAGACAAGATCGGCCACATGGTACCCCGCCAAGATCTTCTTTGAACCCGAGAACTCCGCCGCAGTACCCGGGGATCTCCTACGTGGAACCAAGGGCCACATAAGACCATCGGCGCCACCCCCAGATCTGAAGACCGAACCCGACAACCGCCAAGGCCGCCGACACGGATACAACAAGTACTTCCTTCCGGAATGCCAAGGACTCCGCGTGAGACGTCAAGACCGACAACATGGCCCGACCACCGCGAATGCGCCAAGCTCTACCCCGTCAACCGAGAACGATCCCGGAGTCCGAACCTCGTTTTCCGTCGAACCCTGGACCCCGACCCCGAACCCCGTCGAACCCTAACCAAGATCGTCGAGCCCTAATGTGTGAACCCCTTCCCGAAACCCTATCTTATAAAATAATAACTTGTTGCATATTAATTGCCATACTTGCATGCATGCTTGTCTGTGGTTTGGGGGCCTTATGCCAATTCACCTAATAATTAAATATGGGGCCCATATGCGGGCAAATCTAGCCTTATATTGGCCTCATTTAAATTTGTGTAGCGAACCGGTGCGATCTTTTGCCATGTTAAGACAACATTTAAATTGCGGGGGTTTCTAAATAACTTGAACCGTTTAATTAATTGTCGGGACCCCGGTTCCGCTTAATATGACCTAATTGCATCGCACCTTTGCCATGTCATCCATCATACATGCATCATGCCGATCTTCTGCCGTTGTATTAAATATTGCATCCGGTGTTTCTTCTAGTGTTTTGCTTCTTCGCGGATAAGGCCGTTGAGTTGATGTGAGCTTCGCCCCGATCGTCGGTTGAACCTTCGGCAATGTTTTTCAGGCGAGCATCTCCCCCTTTCTACCTATCTTACTTTTATAGTATTTATTCCCTCCTGTTGCTCTATTGTTAGCGGTGTTGCGATGCTTTAGTTTCCGTACCTGTGATATCCCTTGCAGCCTTATATTGCCTTGGACACATCCTATTACCTGTTTTTTGGTAGATAGTTGGACTTGCGCGTCGTAGTCGCTTGGTCAAGTGTTGTTGCGTGTCGTCCAGTGCCACAGTTGTTGATGTATTGCCGCAGGTTGTTGTTGGAGTTGATCCTAGTTTTACTTATCGTACACTTTAATTCCTGTTTAACAACTAAAATTGAAGTAAGCAGAGGCATCGGTGGGTGATAGAAAATATTTGGTTTCGAGCCCACTTGTGTCCCGTGGGACCCCGAGTACTTGATACTTGTTCCTTGTTTTATCGCGCTATCCACATCCGGAGGTATATGGGACCCCAGGCGAGCTTGATTCATCTTATTTCTTGGGGCCACAAACTAGTTTGAGGTTTTATTTACGATCTGTACTTATGCCATGCTACTTATGTATTCTGATTGTGCGAGGAACTTTGTCTTTATTTAGGTAAGCGGAGTGATTACGCGGTATCGACACCCCGAGTTTTCGGGTTCCCAGTCGCTTACAGCCATTGTCGCAAACCTTGAGTCCGTCTCGGAGCTAGCTTACTTCGTTGCGAATAAGACTCCAAGGGGTGGCCCCCTGAAATAATTCTGAATCCTATGATTGCTCAGTCGTGAAAGCATCGTTGGGTTTTGATTTGGTTTTTCTGAGGTTGATCGAGCGTGTGTTGCTATTGGTGCACCCCGGCCGGGTAAAACTTTCTGAAAGCCGTGTCCGCGGATATGGATGACTTGGAGCACAGTATCTCGACCATAGACAAGCATAACTAAAGTTTTTTGCTAAAAATTTGACTTTATAATGACTAGTAATCAGCCTCACTATAATGGAATGGCTAAAAATACTTCCCACAATTGCTTGTTGGAGTGTTGCTTGCGACCATTGTACATGACTAGTAAGTATTGCAACTACAACGGAATGGCTAAATAAAAGTACCAACAACTGCTGGGTTTTTGATTTATCTCATGCTATCTGCATCTGATTAGTAAATGTTGTAACTCTAACGGAATGGTTAACTAAAATTGCCCACTGCTTACTTTATCAGAATGATTATCTAAACCTGACTAGTAATTGCTGCAACGATAACTGAATAAATAAAACTGCCAACTGTGTGAGTTTCTCGGTTGACTTCCTCGTTTGGTCTCGAGGGGGAACACCGGGATGGGTTTGTTTGGTGTTAGATTCAGGTTGGATCCGGATAGGTCTATCTTACCCCTCTCATTATGCTTGATTGTATCGAGTCTCTATAGGTTGTTTAGTGCATGTTGCGCTGCCGCTTGATCCACCATACCTATGTGGCGAGGACGAATTCTAGCCTCGTAGTGTCTTGCCTCGATCTTGACGCTCCTCTTTTTCCTTTGCCCTTTGTCGGCACCCTTTGTTTAAGCAGGTTTGAGATCGGCGTCGTTAAGGTGGTTACCCTTCCGCTTGGCTCAAGCGGGGTTATGGACGCCATTGGTTATTCCTCAGGGCTCTTAGCCCCATTTGCATCTTGTCCGTAGCTGGACGCTATATCGTTCTCAAGGTGATTTGGATCTTTGTACTGTATATCTGTATTCTTGACTCATGGAGTCGCTGTTATATATATCTGTTTATTGGGTCCCATCGAGGGCTGTTGTGTAATGTTATTACTTCGTTTTCCACCCGCACGAAAGTGCCTGGTGGGCACCTTTGAATCGTTTCTATGCGGGTTTGGCGGGTTTCGCTAAAACTTGCATAGGTCCGATTCTGAGGGTGTTACAGAGTGGTATCAGAGCTCAGCAGTTGCGATACCCCACAAGTCCAGCCTGTAGGATAACCTAGCTAACGGCCGAAGTAGAGTGTCAAAACTATTTTTGCAAAACCGGTTGGATAGTTCTGATTAGATCTGATTTTACTTCTTATCCCTCTGCTATTCTCCTCTTATCTCTACGTGTTTTGAATCCGCTCTCGTCTCTTTCTTCGAGTCCAGGAATTCTCGTGGTTGGGTTTCCGTCGTACCTTCAGGGTTTCGCTTCCTCCTTTGGTAACGGTGATGCTACGTCCGGTGTTCACGCTGCCCCAGGAATCCTTCTTCTGTGGTACCGTTCTTTGTTCCTTGTTTGTGCCTTCCGGTGTTTTCCGACGCGACGACATCATCTACGTCAGATCCGATGCAGAGTCTGCATCACTCCGGTGTTTCCGAACCTCGCTTGTCGAGATCTTCAGTCTGATTCCGAGAGTTGGT
Organism: Avena longiglumis; assembly: GCA_030063025.1. NCBI lineage: Eukaryota > Viridiplantae > Streptophyta > Magnoliopsida > Poales > Poaceae > Avena > Avena longiglumis. The sequence continues at coordinate 339,585,780 of CP125978.1, read as the reverse complement.
TGCATAATCCGCCTATTCGTGTGCAGAGTAATGGTTTGGGTGCGGGATGGAGTATCTACCATACCACTACTCTTATCATTCGCTCTTGTACGCCGAATCAGTGGGTCCAGCAATTTTACTCCGTCCACGGAAGTTAGGGGTGGCTTTATTTGTTGTTACCTCTACCTTCGACCTGTTGTTTCCCGGAGTGTTCTCTCGACGATCACGGACAACGACCTCTTGTTAGTGGTGTCGCGAGGATCTACACGAAGCGCGAAGGATCAGATCGCCGACCTTCTTTCCGGTACCATGAGGCGGATCTCGAGGGCGAGATCCATTGTTAGTGGTGTCGAATTGTGGCATCCCGCAAAACCACTACTAGAAAATCGCGTTGTTTTTGTGCATTGCATCGTCATCATCATGCATTGTTTGTCTGCATTATTTGAAAAGCCTAGTTTTTATTTATACAAATACCCCTCTTATTTTTAAACACAAAACCCCGATCGCATCGGAGATTTTATTTGTCTAAAAACTATTTTGCAAAGTGGCTTTGTTTTAAATTATACAGAACCAAACAAACACAAAAACTAAAACATCTCCCTCTAAAACCTATCCCCACCCAATCCTAATCTACCCACCAACCAAATCGTGCCACCTCACCCTCCCCAAAACTTCCTACCCACCCTGCCACCTCACCAATCCCTCTCCTTTTCCCACCTCTCTCTCTCTTTTCTCACCTAGTCCCTTCTACCCTCTCTCTCTTACACCCCTGGCCCACTCTCCTTGGGTCCCACCCAGCTCTCAGCTCTCTCTCTCTCACCCCGCAGGCCCCAGCCGGACCCACCAGTCACACCCCACCAACTGCACCCTACCCACTCAGCCTCTCAACCGGGCCCCAACCCCACTCACCCACATGCCCTGTCCCGCGGGACCCACCCCTGGCCCACCCGCGCGACCCACCCCTCCCCGCGTGGCCCTCTCCCCCACCTCCCTCCTCCAACCTCTCCAACCTCAGCTGACCCTCGCCTGGCCCTCGCCCTCCTCCTCCCTCGGCCCTCCCAGTGCCCCCTCTCCTCACCCCGGCTCTTGCCCAGAGCGCCTGCCTCCTTCTCCCCTCCTGCAACCATCCCACCGACCATCCTCCCCACCCGCCTCCACGTCTCCGCAACCACCCCTGCTCCACCTCCTCCCAAGCGCCTGCCTCTGCCGCCGCCCCGAGCTCCGCCTCGCGTCCCTCCACCCTCTGCGCCTCTCTGCAGCCCTCCCGCAGCCTCCGGCCAGCACCTCCGTCGCCCCGCCTCCGCCTGGCTCTCTTCCCCGCTGCGTCCTCTCCAGCCGCTCCCTTGCCGCTCCTCCTCCCTCCTTGGCCGACCCCTCCGTGCCACGCAACCCCAGCCGTGAAGCCTGGCTCCGCCGCCCCGCGCTCGCTGCCGGCCCCGTCGCGCTTCTCCCTCCTCTCTCCCCGAGCGGCGCCAGCCGAGCCCGGCCCCGCTCCGGCCTCCTCCGAACGCCCCTTCCTCCGGCGTGCCTCCGCTCGCCCGCGTCGAGCCGTCCCTGGAGCCTCCACCGCCGACGGGTCCTCACCGCTCGCCGCTGTCCGCATCCCGCCGCCAGTGCCCCCCGCGTTCCCTGTTCGTCGCTGGCCTCTGCACTGGATCGCACGCCTCCTTGCAGTACCAACAACTGCTGTGTCAACCAAGCCTCGTGGTACCTCCAGTGTCGGGAATCGCCACCTTCCTCTGTCACTGTTCGACTTCCTGAGTTCGGGTAGTGCCTGCTGGATTTAAGTGAGGGTGCTCCTATTTTGCGACACCATCCTTGTGCATGGTGGAATCAAGACCTTCGAGGGACAATCTTCGATGCCAAGGATAACCCACCCCGGAGGACACTGACAAGGCACCGAGATCCCCTCATCGACAAGACCGGCTCATCGCTGACGTTTGCAAGGATGTGCATCGTGCTACTCGCAGGTCTCGATACCGGTCCAAGATCGTCAACATCGCTCGAAGCCAAATACAAGTACTTCGTCGTGGACCACAAGGTCGTCTACCTGGATCTGATGGCCAGCCCGCAGATTCCCCGACGCCAAGATCTCCATCGCGGACAATCGAGACAAGATCGGCCACATGGTACCCCGCCAAGATCTTCTTTGAACCCGAGAACTCCGCCGCGGTACCCGGGGATCTCCTACGTGGAACCACGGGCCACATAAGACCATCGGCGCCACCCCCGGATCTGAAGACCGAACCCGACAACCGCCAAGGCCGCCGACACGGATACAACAAGTACTTCCTTCCGGAATGCCAAGGACTCCGCGTGAGACGTCAAGACCGACAACATGGCCCAACCACCGCGAATGCGCCAAGCTCTACCCCGTCAACCGAGAACGATCCCGGAGTCCGAACCTCGTTTTCCGTCGAACCCTGGACCCCGACCCCGAACCCCATCGAACCCTAACCAAGATCGTCGAGCCCTAATGTGTGAACCCCTTCCCGAAACCCTATCTTATAAAATAATAACTTGTTGCATATTAATTGCCATACTTGCATGCATGCTTGTCTGTGGTTTGGGGGCCTTATGCCGATTCACCTAATAATTAAATATGGGTCCCATATGCGGGCAAATCTAGCCTTATATTGGCCTCATTTAAATTTGTGTAGCGAACCGGTGCGATCTTTTGCCATGTTAAGACAACATTTAAATTGCGGGGGTTTCTAAATAACTTGAACCGTTTAATTAATTGTCGGGACCCCGGTTCCGCTTAATATGACCTAATTGCATCGCACCTTTGCCATGTCATCCATCATACATGCATCATGCCGATCTTCTGTCGTTGTATTAAATATTGCATCCGGTGTTTCTTCTAGTGTTTTGCTTCTTCGCGGATAAGGCCGTTGAGTTGATGTGAGCTTCGCCCCGATCGTCGGTTGAACCTTCGGCAATGCTTTTCAGGCGAGCATCTCCCCCTTTCTACCTATCTTACTTTTATAGTATTTATTCCCTCCTGTTGCTCTATTGTTAGCGGTGTTGCGATGCTTTAGTTTCCGTACCTGTGATATCCCTTGCAGCCTTATATTGCCTTGGACACATCCTATTACCTGTTTTTTGGTAGATAGTTGGACTTGGTCAAGTGTTGTTGCGTGTCGTCGATTGCCACGATTGTTGATGTATTGCCGCAGGTTGTTGTTGGAGTTGATCCTAGTTTTACTTATCGTACACTTTAATTCCTGTTTAACAACTAAAATTGAAGTAAGCAGAGGCATCGGTGGGTGATAGAAAATATTTGGTTTCGAGCCCACTTGTGTCCTGTAGGACCCCAGTACTTGATACATTCCTTGTTTTATCGCGCTATCCACATCCGGAGGTATATGGGACCCCTGAGCGAGCTTGATTCAGTCTTATTTCTTGGGGCCACAAACTAGTTTGAGGTTTTATTTACGATCCTGTACTTATGCCATGCTACTTATGTATTTACGATTGTGCGAGGAGCATACTGTACTGTTTAGGTAAGCGGAGTGATTACGCGGTATCGACACCCCGAGTTTTCGGGTTCCCGATCGCTTCTGACCATTGTCGCAAACCTTGAGTCCGTCTCGGAGCTAGCTTACTTCGTTGCGGGTAAGACTCCAAGGGGTGGCCCCCTGAAATAATTCTGAATCCTGTGATTGCTCAGTCGTGAAAGCCTCGTTGGGTTTTGATTTGGTTTTTCCGAGGTTGATCGAGCGTGTGTTGCTATTGGTGCACCCCGGCTGGGTAAAACTTTCTGAAAGCCGTGTCCGCGGATATGGACGACTTGGAGCACAGTATCTCGACCATAGACAAGCATAACTAAAGTTTTTTGCTATAAATTTGACTTTATAATGACTAGTAATCAGCCTCACTATAATGGAATGGCTAAAAATACTGCCCACAATTGCTTGTTGGAGTGTCGCTTGCGACCATTGTACCTGACTAGTAAGTATTGCAACTACAACGGAATGGCTAAATAAAAGTACCAACAACTGCTGGGTTTTGGGTTTATCTCATGCTATCTGCATCTGATTAGTAAATGCTGTAACTCTAATGGAATGGTTAACTAAAATTGCCCACTGCTTACTTTATCAGAATGATTATCTAAACCTGACTAGTAATTGCTGCAACGATAACTGAATAAATAAAACTGCCAACTGTGTGAGTTCCTCGGTTTACTTCCTCGTTTGGTCTCGAGGGGGAAACACCAGGATGGGTTTGTTTGGTGTTAGCTTCAGGTTGGATCCGGATAGGTCTATCTTACCCCTCTCTGACTGTCGCCAGTTGTATCGAGTCTCTATAGGTTGTTTAGTGCATGCTGCTGCTTTAGTCCACCATACCTATGTAGGCGAGGACCGCCGAATTCTAGCCTCGCCGTGTACTGGCCTCAGTACTGAAGCTCCTCTTTTTCCTTTGCCCTTTGTCGGCACCCCTTTTGTTTAAGCAGGTTTGAGATCGACGTCGTTAGCAGGGTTACCCTTCCGGCTTGGCCTGGGCAGGGTTATGGACACCATTGGTTATTCCTCAGGGCTCTTAGCCCCATTTGCATCTTGTCCGTAGCTGGACGCTATATCGTTCTCAAGGTGATTTGGATCTTTGTACTGTATATCTGTATTCTTGACTCTTGGAGTCGCTGTTATATATATATCTGTTCTGTGGGTCCCATCGAGGGCTGTTGTGTAATGTTATTACTTCGTTTTCCACCCGCACGAAAGTGCCTGGTGGGCACCTTTGAATCGTTTCTATGCGGGTTTGGCGGGTTTCGCTAAAACTTGCATAGGTCCGATTCTGAGGGTGTTACAAACGTTTTCAACATTGCACTTGTACTTTGTACACAGTCGATATCATGCTCTTTTGTCTATGGATGTCACCTGTGTGAAATAAAAAAGGGAGCTTGTAAGTCCATGGAGTTATGTATTTTGTGTTAGATAAACGCATGGGCCGCTAGCCTAAGCCATGTCTAATCATGGTGGAAACTTACAGCATAACCATAATGAGCAATCTATGAAGCATCCTCAATAAAAACCTACGAAAATAGCAAATAAAAAATCGCTAAGATGCTCATTATCTGCTTGCCTTGTCATTTTGGTTATGGGATAACTCATGTACCATGTGCAAGGGGTACCCCGTTGGCGGTTCTCTATGATACACATGTACTTACTATGACAAGAACTTACATGTGACTAAAGTTGAGTAGCATGAGGTGTGGCCCTCATATTCAAGGGACATGAGATTGCCAACTTATACTTTGTCAAGCATATGCTCCATAGTTTGTTCACTTTAACCTTAATCACTTCAAGATGCTTATGATAGGGGCAATGAGAGCTAAAAGCTAACAAGTACCATAATTTTTGGAAGCTCTTTTTGAGACTTGAAATCCCTGCTTCCCTTTATGAAGGGCCTTTCTTCCACTATTATATTGAGTCTCCACCTTCTACCTTTAGGAACTAGTTAAGAGAGCATAGTTGCCATTCTTAGTTCTATGTGCATTGTCCCAAAACTTATTGATTGATGCATATTGTTGATATTGCTTGTTCTTGTGCTATTTGTATCTAGCCACTCTTATGAACTTTGAAGGTGTCCTATGCATCTATTTGCTACCCTATGAGGGACAAGCTGATTGCCACTATGCCATGTTTTCTGTATGTGAAACAAACAAACGTTTTTCAATGCATGTTATTCATTGTCTTTGTTTGTAACCTTTCATGTTGCATGCATAGTTACTTTGTCTGTTAGAACTTCATCTTTCATGCTTATGTCTAGAGTACTTTGATCCCAACTTTCAATGCTTGCAAATGGTTTGATCTTGATTTTGATGGTTCATGTCAACTCAAAAATTATTCTTTTATCACTTACCTACTCGATGACGAGCAGGAGTTAAGCTTGCGGATGCTTGATATGTCGGAAACATATCTATAATTTTGGATGCTCCATGCTTGTTTTATATCCACTTTGCTTTGCTTAGTCTACACTTTGAGGTATTTTTATATGTTTTTCTGTACTAACCTATTAACAAGATGCCACAGTGCGAGTTGCATGTTTTCTTCTGTTTTTGGTTCCAGAAAAGGCAGAAAATCAATATTCTCGGAATTGGACGGGAAAAAAGCCAAGGTCATTATTTTTCCTGGAGCAACACGGAACCACGAAGCAGAGACGGAGTAGGACACCAGGGTGGCCACACCCCTAGGCGCGGGCAAGCCCTGGTGGCACCTACAGGGGGTGTGGGCCCCTGGCATTCCATCGACCTTGCCTCCTTCGCCTATAAGAAGCCTCTGACCCAAAAACCATAAATCATCCAAAAGAAATGCACGAAAACCTCCACAGTGCCGCCGCCACCAAAGGGGAGACTCAGGGGACAGAAAGTCTCTGTTCTGGCACCCTACCGGGACGGGGAAGTACCCCCAGAGCCATCTCCATCGATCTCCACCACCATCTTCATCACCGTTGCTGATTCCCATGATGAGGAGGGAGTAGTTCTTTCTCGAGGATAAGGGCTCTACCGGTAGCTATGTGTTCATCTCTCTCTATGCATGATCTTGTTGTGGTCATGAGGTTTGTAATCAATTAGATCTACCTTGATACTCAAGTGCTTCAATAGATATCTGCTCTCCCCATGTGTGTGAAAGTGACAACGTGCACGCCATGGTGGCACTTAGGCCTGAGTCTACATAAATACTCATTGTTCTTTAATAGATCTATGCTTTTCCCCACATGTGTGAACGTGACAGCGTGCATGCCGGGTGTGGCAACTAAGCTAGACTACATATATATTTGTTATGAGTTAGATTTTGAGTTGGATGTCTCTATGAAATTGTGCTGTTTGTTGGAACCATCTAGCGCTCAAGGTGACAGTGTAGGGTTATCTAGATTGGGGAAGGCCCTAACATGGATTAGAGTGTTCAACTGGAGAGTAGTTAAGAGTAGTATCATAAAGAGAAGGTATTTATATGAGGGAGTGTTCACTAGTGAAAGTGTAATCCCTAGGCCTTGTTTCTAAACATTCAAACACTGTTTGCATCTAGAACTATTGCATGTTTGCTTGCTTCCATCTTTATTTCAGTTTGCCTTTAGTCTCTCCCATGTCAAGATCCATCAAAGCTATTTTCTGGCACCGTTACCACTTGTATTTCACTATCTCTTCGCCGAACTAGTGCACCTATACACCTGACAAGTGTATTGAGTGTGTTGCGGACACAAGAGACTTCTTGTATCTTGATTGCATGGTTTCTTGTGAGGGATACCTTTGACCACTTCCTCCCTGAGTTTGATAAACCTTGAGTAATCCACTTAAGGGAAACTTGCTGCTGTTCTACAAACCTCTGCACTTGGAGGCCCAAAAACTGTCTACAAGAATAGAAGTGCGTAGACATCAAGCTGTTTTCTGGCGCCGTTGCCGGGGAGGTAGGGTAAAAAGTACTCACATCCTCTGGTGTGAGTGCTCAAAGTTATTTCCTTCAGATTCTGCAATTCTGTCTTTTTGTTTCTTGTTTTCACTATATAGGATTAATGGAAAACAACAACAAAATTAGAGAGCTTTATAGTATTTATCTTGAGTTAGGACATGAAGTGTTTGAAGAGAAAATTAAAAAACCTATGGAACCTTCTTTGCATGCTAATAGCAATGTTATTAGTATGAATTTTTTGGACACCATTGTTACTAATGGTATGGAAATATCTAAGCCTAGGAAGCTAGATTTCATGAAAAAGATCTTTTTAGTTCCCCAGCTTTAGAGAAGAATATTTTCTCTGATAATAATTTATCTCCCATATGTGGTAATTCTAATGATATTTGTGATATTTTAAATCCACATACTGAAAGTGTCCCTCTTAAAATACCTATTGAAATTGTAGAACGTGTTATGAATAACTGCTATTTTGGAGATGGAACTATCCATCCTGGTGATCATTTACTCTTTATACATGAATTATGCGAGTTGTTCAAGTGTCCAGGTATTTCAATGGACCAAGTTAAGAGGAAGCTATTCCCTTTCTCACTTAGGGACAAAGCAAGGGAGTGGTATAAGATACTAGATGATCCTCATCATTTGGACTGGAAGGAACTTGAATCTCTCTTTTACTCTAAATTTTATCCTCCTCATGAAATTCATAAAGATAGGAATTATATTTATAATTTTCATCCTCATGAGGGAGAAAGTATTTCCCAAGCTTGGGGGAGACTGAAGTCACTAATGCTCAAATGTCCCATTCATGAGCTCCCCAGTAATATTATTATCAATAATTTTTATGCAAGGCTTTCAAGACATTACAAGGACTATCTAGATACCTGTTTAGAGGGATCCTTCACAAGTAAGGAGGTCAAAGCCAAGTGGGATCTTCTTCAAACAATTCAAATCAATACCGAATATTGGGATCATGACAAAGGTAAAGAACCAGGTATAAACTATGAGTATGATTGCATTAAGTCTTTCGCTGAAACTGCTGATTTTCAAGAGCTTAGTGCTAAATATGGTCTTGATCCTCAAATTCTTGTTAGATATTATAGAGCCTTTGTTTCCCATATTAATGCTCCTAAAGAAAAATGGGACATGTATCATGAACCTTTTAAAGACACTTGCATGGAAAATGAAAATGTTATTAATGATTGCAATAAACATGCTCAAACTTCTGAAAGTACTATTTCTTATAAGCATGTTAATTTTTGTGGTATGCATAAACCTTGTGAGAAGAATCAAATAGAAGAAGAATATTGTATCACCCACTGGAATGAAAAAACCAGAACGTGGTATAAGGCTCTAAATGATCTTGGTACAAAATTGTGCCCTCTACCCTTTTATTTGTGAACTCTGCTATGAAGTGGGTCATTTCAATTTTCAATGCTCAGGCCATAATAAAATAACCATTTTAATCCGATGAGTACTTCAAGCTTGTATTGTGATAACGCGATCACTGATAATCAACATGATGAACTTACATTGTTTTTGGGGTGTGAAGAGTTATCAAGAAAAACTTCTTTGGTAGACATGAGTGCTTTTGGTATGAATTGCGTCCTGCATGAGTGTCATATTTATTATGTTGATAATTGCCACGCGAATACTTACATACAAAATCTTATAAAAGATGATAGTTTACCAAAATATGACAGGACTGATATGAGTTTTGTTCTTATTAATGAAAAGGAGGAATCCTCCAAAGTTTCTTCTATTGTATCTAACAATAAACCAGGGTATGTGGAGAAGCTTCCTTTCAAGCCTCTCCCTCCTAAAGAGGATAAGAAGAAGAAGAAGAAGAAGAAGAAGAAGAAGAAGAAGAAGAATATGAGTAAAAGGAGAGAGGAAACAATATCTTCCTCTAAGCATGTTGCTCCTATCATAGTTTTTGCTGATGAGTCTAAACTAGATGATGTTCCTATGCTTGTTACCTATAGTAGTGATCATGATTGGGAAAAGCACACCACTATTGATATTGAAAATATCTTTGGTACCAATTCTTAAAATGATGATATTAATAGTTGTTGTGCTATTAGTTCTATCCATGTTCCTTCCAATGATGATATGTTTACAAATGAACACACTTGGGAAGATAGCTATTCTATTTCTTATGATGATACCAAACCTGCAATATATGATGATTGCAACGGTGAATATGATATTTTCAGTCCACCTACAATTGAGGAGAAAATCTATTGTGCTTACAATATGCCTCCTATATTTGATGATTATGGTTATGAGAATACTAATGATAGCTATTTTGTTGAATTTGCTCCCACTACAATTAATAAGCATGACTATGCTTATGTGGAGAGTAATAATCATTTTATGCATGTGTCTCATGATAAGAGTGTTTTATGTGATAGTTATATTGTTAATTTTATTCATTTTTCTAGTGAAAGTTATTATGAGAGAGGGAAACATGGCGTTATTGTAGGGGTTCGTAGCATGGAAAACAAAAAATTTCTATCGCATACAAACAAACAAGCCAAGATCTATCTACTAGATTGTAGCAACGAGTCGATGGAATAACTTACCCTCGAAGATTCCAAAGTGTTTAACGAGAGCGGATTCTCGTGGGTGATGTAGTCGTACTCTTTCCGATCTCATGATCGTGTAGAAGATCCTTCCGGCGCTGCGTTCCGGCAGCGCTTCCGCAGTCGGTCACACGTTCGGTACTCGACGAAGACCTTCCTCTCCCTTGTTCCAAAGAAGCGGAGGTTGTAGCACTCTCCTCGCGATTCCGGCGGCCTGGCGTGCAGGAAGTAGAGGGAAATCATGAGGGCTTCGCCGGAGCGAGTATGGTGGAGTATGAGAGGGCTATTAGTGGTCTAGAGATTAGACACACCAATTAGAAGGCTCTAAACCGCAGGCTAAAGCAATTAGAAGCTCTAAACCAAAAGCGGCTCTAAGCGGAGATTAGAGGATAGGAACTTGTGTGTCTAGAGGAGGAGGCCTGCCCCTCCTTTTATAGGTGGAGGCCGGCGCCAGGAGGAGGAGTCCCTCCCCAACTCGGCCTAGGTGGGCCGGCGGCTTGGAGGAGAGGGACTCCTCCTCCAAGTTGGTTTCAACCTCCTCTTGCTTGTTTCCCACAGTTTCCTGTTTCCCACAGTTTCCTGTTTTCCACAGTTTCCTATTTTAGCCGTTTGACTTTCAAACTGGCAGTTTGACTTTTCAGTTTTGGAACAGCAAGAACACTTAGTACATGATGCAATCATTCAATGACACATTCATGTACCCTCCCCACGAGTCTTGGACAATCCGAACCTTCTAGAACATTCCCGGTGAAAACACCGGAATCATTCCCGAACTCCGAAACGGGACTTTCCTTATATGAATCTTATTCTCCGGACTATTCCGGATCACCTCGTGATATCCCGGATCCCATCCAAGACTCCGAACAACATTCGATCTCTTTCTCATAATACCATAACTACTCAAACAACGTCGAATCCTTAAGTGTGTCTCCCTACGGTTCGTGAATTATGCGGACATGATCGAGACACTTCTCCGAACAATAACCAATAGAGGAATCTGGAAATTCATATGGCTCCCACATATTTCTACGATTACTTTGCGATCGAATGAACCACTTACATACGATACCAATTTCCCTTTGTCTCACGATAGTTTACTTATCCGAGGTTATGATCGTCGGTATCTCTGCATACCTAGTTCAACCTCGTTACCGATAAGTACTCTTTTCTCGTTCCCGTGATATGTGATCCCTTGTGACACAGTCACATGCTTGCAATCTAATTGGATGACATTCCACCGAGAGGGCCCAGAGTATATCTATCCGTCATATGGATGGACAAATCCCACTCTTGATCCATGTGTTTCAACCAATACTTTCCGAACACTCAATGCCACCTTTATAGCCACCCGATTCACGGTGTGGTGTTTGATGTCATCAAAGAATCCATCCGGTAAAGGTCATATGCATGATCTCATGGTCGAAGGAATTAGGTTACTATGTATCAGAAAGCATATAGCAATTGAACTATTGAAATGACTTGATCTTTATGCTATGCTTATCTATAGGAGTATGTCCACCATATCATTCTCCTAACGATATGATCTTGTTGTTGATAACATCTCAATGTTCATGATAGGGAAACCACAATCATTAATCAACCAACAAGCTAGTGAAGTATAGAGGCTATACTAGGGACTTCAAATTAAGTTTACAAATCACACAAGTATTAATGTTTCCTTGTTAATACTATTATAGCATGAATGTAAACATTTATCATAAACACAAAGATATAATAATTACTATATTTATTATTGCCTCTAGGGCATATCTCCAACAGTCTCCCACTTGCACTAGAGTCATCTAATCTAGATTACATGGTAATATACCGAACACCCAAGGCAGTTTGGTGTTGGTCATGTTTTGCCCTCGGGAGAGGTTTAGTCAACGGATCCGCCACATTCAGATCTGTGTGTACTTTGTAAATCTTTATATCCCCATCCTGGATATGTTCTCGAATAGCGTGAAAACGCAGCTTGATATGTGACTTCTTGTGTGACCTTGGTTCTTGCGCATTGGCTATGGCGCCCATGTTATCACAGTAGATAGACATTGGGTCCAGTGCACTAGGAACCACACCCAGCTCTGTAATGAACTCTTTCATCCATATCGCTTCTTGTGAAGCCTCTAAAGCAGCCATGTATTCCGATTCAGTTGAAGATCTCGCCACAACGCTTTGCTTTGCACTCCTCCGACTAATCGCTGCACCATTCAAAATAAATACATTATCCAGTTGTGATTTAGAATCATCCGGATCGGTGTTCCAACTAGCATCGGTGTAACCGTTAACAACGAGTTGTTCATCACCTCCATAAGAAAGAACCATATCCTTAGTTCTTCTCAAGTACTTAAGGATGTTTTTGACCGCTGTCCAATGATCCACTCCTGGATCACTTTGATATCTGCTAGTTAAACTAACAGCATATGCAGTGTCGGGTCTAGTACATAGCATGGCATACATTAGAGATCCTATGGCTGAGGCATAGGGAGTCTTGCTCATCCTTTCTCTATCTTCTGCCGATGTCGGACTTTGAGTTTTACTCAAGGTCGTATTGGGAAACATGGGCAAGAACCCTTTCTTGCTTTCTTCCATTCCAAACCTCTTTAGAACTTTGTCCAAATATGTACTCTGTGACAATGATATTTGGCGTTTTGATCTATCTCTATAAATCTTTATGCCTAATATGTAAGCTGCTTCGCCAAGATCCTTCATTGAAAAACTATTATTCAAATATCATTGACACTATTAAGAAGGTCTACATCATTCCCAATCAACAATATGTCATCCACATATAGTATTAAGAATGCTACAGAGCTCCCACTCACTTTATTGTAAATACAAGCTTCTCCATAAGTTTGTATAAAACCAAAACTTTTGATTACCTTATCAAAACGTTGATTCCAACTTCGGGATGCTTGCTTCAATCCATAGATGGACCGTTGAAGTTTGCATACCTTGTTAGTATCTTTAGGATCGACAAAACCTTTGCATATACAACTCTTCATCAATATCTCCATTGAGGAATGTTGTTTTGACATCCATCTGCCATATCTCATAATCATAATATGCAGCGATTGCTAACATAATCCTCACAGACTTTAGCTTCGCTACCGGTGAGAAAGTCTCATCGTAGTCAACTCCTTGAATTTGTCGAAACCCTTTTGCGACAAGTCGAGCTTTATAGACAGTAACATTACCATCAGCATCTGTTTTCTTCTTGAAAATCCATTTGTTCTCGACAGCCTTCCGGCCATCCGGTAAGTCCACCAAAGTCCATACTTGGTTTTCGTACATGGATCCAATCTCGGATTTCATGGCTTCTTGCCATTTATTGGAATCTGGGCTCATCATCGCTTCCTCATATGTCTCGGGGTCATCGGTGTTGTCTACCAACATGACACTCATAACGGGATCATACCAATCTAGAGTGGTATGAGTTCTCGTTGACCTCCGAGGCTCTGTAGCAACTTCAACCGAAGTTTCATGATCATCATCATTAGCTTCCTCTCTAATTGGTGCAGGCACCACAGGAACTTCTTCTGGTGCTGCGCTACTCGCAATTTCGAGAGAAGGTTCGACAACCTCGTCGAGTTCTACTTTCCTTCCAGTCACTTCCTTCGAGAGAAATTCCTTCTCTAGAAAGGATCCATTCTTGGCAACGAAGATTTTGCCTTCGGATCTATGATAGAAGGTATACCCAATAGTTTCCTTCGGGTATCCTATGAAGACGCATTTTCCGCTTTGGGTTCAAGCTTGTCCGGCTGTAACTTCTTTACATAGGCTTCGCAACCCCAAACTTTAAGGAACGACAATTTAGGTTTCTTCCCAAACCATAATTCATACGGTGTCGTTTCAACGGATTTAGACGGTGCCCTATTTAAAGTGAATGTGGCTGTTTCTAATGCATAACCCCAAAATGATAGCGGTAAATCTGTAAGTGACATCATAGAACGAACCATATCTAAAAGAGTTCGATTACGACGTTCGGACACACCATTACGTTGTGGTGTTCCCGGCGGTGTCAACTGTGAAAGTATTCCGCATTTCTTCAAATGCTCGTAAAACTCGTAACTTAGATATTCACCTCCACGATCAGAACGTAGAAATTTAATCTTCTTGTTACGTTGATTCTCTACCTCACTTTGAAACTCCTTAAACTTCTCGAAAGTTTCGGACTTATGTTTCATGAAATAGATATACCCATATCTACTCAAGTCATCCGTGAAGGTAAGAACATAACGATAACCATCGCGCGATGCTACACTCATTGGACCACACACATCGGTATGTATGATTTCCAATAAGTCCGTAGCTCGCTCCATCATACCAGAAAATGGAGTCTTAGTCATTTTTCCCATCAGACATGCTTCGCATCTTTCAAGTGATTCAAAATCAAGTGATTAAAGAAGTCCATCGGAATGGAGTTTCTTCATACGCTTCACTCCAATGTGACCAAGACGACAGTGCCACATATAGGTCGAATTATCGCTTGATTTCAAACGTTTAGCCTCAATGTTGTTGATATGTGTATTTCCACTATCGAGATTCAATAAGAATAGACCATCTATCAAAGGTGCATGTGCATAAAACATATTACTCATATAAATCGAACAACCATTATTCTCTGACTTAAACAAGTAACCGTCTCACAATAAACAAGATCCCGATATAATGTTCATGCTCAACACAGGCACTAAATAAAAATTATTTAAGTATAAAACTAATCCCGATGGTAGATGAAGGGGTAGCGTTCCGACCATGATCACATCAACCTTTGATCCGTTTCCCACGCGCATCGTCACCTCGTTCTTCGCTAGCTTCCGTTTATTCTGCGCAAAGACTGTTTGAGTTACAAATATGAAACCGAACCGATTATCAAATACCCGTGCACTACTACGGTACTAGTGAGATACACATCAATAACATGTATATCGATATACCTTTCTTCTTGATGTTGCCGTTCTTTAGATCCGCCAAGTACTTTGGGCAATTCCGCTTCCAGTGACCTTCTCCCTTGCAGTAAAAGCACTCAGTATCAGGCTTGGGTCAGCCTTGGTCTTCTTCGCCGGCGTGGTAACTTTCTTACCACCCTTCTTGAAGTGTCACTTTTGCTTAGACTTGCCTTTCTTGAGTTTGGTGGTCTTATTGACCAACAACACTTGGTGCTCTTTCTTGATCTCCACTTCTGCAGATTTTAACATAGCAAACAGTTACGCAACTCTTTGTTCATGTTACGCATGTTGTAGTTCATCACAAAGTTCTGTAACTTGGTGGCGTTGATCGAGGACACGGTAAATCCCCAAAGCATTAGGAATCACTATACCCAAGCTTTGAAGTTTGTTTGCGTGCCCAAACATCTTAAGCACATGCTCACCGAGCTGCCCTCTTCCATCTTGCGGTTAAAGAACTTTTCGAAGCCTCATAGCTTTCAATTGCCACATGAGTCTCAAAAATCAATTTGAGATCCTCGACAATATCATATGGGTCGACTCTTCAAACCTTTTACAAGCTCGATTCTAAACCATACAAGATAGCACACTGAACTATGGAGTCTTGATTCTTCCGAGCGAGGTAAACATTCTTTACTTCATCGGGAGCATCACCGCAGTGGGTCACCAATGTGCATCCAAAGACATAGGTCAAATTACCAGCTGTGAGGACAATCCTCAAATTGCGGAACCAATCCGCGAAGTTGCTTCCATTGTTTTTCAACTTTTCTTTCTCTAGGAACGCATTAAAATTGATGGTAGGGGCTGCCATTGATCTACAACATATTTGCAATAGTTTAGACTAAGTTTATGA
Organism: Avena longiglumis; assembly: GCA_030063025.1. Taxonomy (NCBI): domain Eukaryota; kingdom Viridiplantae; phylum Streptophyta; class Magnoliopsida; order Poales; family Poaceae; genus Avena; species Avena longiglumis. The sequence goes on along the minus strand of CP125978.1, from coordinate 339,570,005 downwards.
CAAATTGAGTTGAAATTAATTAATGAAATTAAACTAGGTGAACTCCCACTCAAAACAACATCCCTCACATTGTTTTAGTGATCACACGAACCAAATCCACTACATCAACACCGATCATCACGAGAGTTGATATAGTTTCAATGGCGAACAATCGTCATGTTCATCATATCTACTATATGATTCATGCTTTACCTTTCGGTGATCCGTGTTCCGAGACCATGTCTGTACATGCTAGGCTCGTCAAGATCAAACCTTAGTTTCCACATGAGCAAATCTGGCTTTCTCACGTTGTATACACTTGCAGAATCTAACACACCCGAAACAACAAGCTTTAGCAACGGTGCTAACTAAGGGTGAACACTTTATTACTTGAAATTGATGTGCATGAGGGATCATCTTATAATGCTACCGTCGTCTACCAAGCAATACAAGATGCATAAAGGATTAACATCACATGCAATTCAATAATATGTGATATGATATGGCCTTTCTTCTTTGTGCTTCCGATCTCCATCTTCAAGCACGAACATGATCTCCATCATCACCGGCATTGCATCAAGGTCAATGACGCTTCACCATGGTTGTCGTCCACCGGCTTCAACTATTACAACTACTTTGAATAGACATGTGGGTATTAACGGAATTTAAAGACAACCATATGGCTCCTGTCGGTTGCCAACTTACAATAAGGAACATTGCATACATCAAATATAATCACAATCATGGCCATATCACATCATCAGACACCCGCAAAACAAAGTTAGACCTCTACTTTCTTTGCATATTTTACGTGGTTTGGGGCTTTCAATAAGTGTCGTTCTAACTTATGAACAAGAACCACAACATTGGTACTAGCATTGTTGATCACCCGTTGTAAATTGGATCTTAACTATGCTAGGAGAAACAGGCACCCGCAAAGCCACTTATGCAATACAAGTTGCATGTTAAGCGTGGAGCAAGTCTCATGAACGATGTCATGTAAGGTTAGCCGGCCGCTTCATCCCAACATACCGCAAGATGCAAAGTACACAAAAGCAATCGACAATAAAAGCATCAACGCCACAATGACCATTGTGTTCTACTCGTGCAACAGATCTACATATAGACACGGCTCGATACCCCGTAGGGGTTCGTAGCATGGAAAACAAAAATTTCTATCGCATACAAACAAACAAGCCAAGATCTATCTACTAGATTGTAGCAACGAGTCGATGGAATAACTTACCCTCGAAGATTCCAAAGTGTTTAACGAGCGGATTCTCGTGGGTGATGTAGTCGTACTCTTCCGATCTCAAGATCGTGTAGACGATCCTTCCGGCTGCGTTCGGCAGCGCTTCATGATCGGTCACGTTCGGATTTTCGACGAAGACCTTCCTCTCCCTTGTTCCAGGCAGCGGAGGTTGTAGCACTCTCCTCGCAAAGACAACGGGCGTGGTACCTAAGTAGAGGGAAATCCATGAGGCTTCGCCTTAAGCCGGGCGGTATGGTGGAGTATGAGAGAGGTCTATTAGTGGTCTAGAGATTAGACACACCAATTAGAAGGCTCTAAACCGCAGGCTAAAGCAATTAGAAGCTCTAAACCAAAACGGCTCTAAACCGGAGATTAGAGGATAGGAACTTGTGTGTCTAGAGGAGGAGGCCCTGCCCCTCCTTTTATAGGGGGAGGGCAAGGCGCCGAGGGAGGGGAGTCCCTCCCCAACTCGGCCTAGGTGGGCCGGCGGCTTGGAGGAGAGGGACTCCTCCTCCAAGTTGGTTTCAACCTCCTCTTGCTTGTTTCCCACAGTTTCCTGTTTCCCACAGTTTCCTGTTTTCCATAGTTTCCTGTTTTAGCCGTTTGACTTTCAAACTGGCAGTTTGACTTTTCAGTTTTGGAACAGCAAGAACACTTAGTACATGATGCAATCATTCAATGACACATTCATGTACCCTCCCCCCCCCCTCGGAGTTTCGGACAATCCGAAACCTTCTAGAACATTCCCGATGAAAACACCGGAATCATTCCCGAACTCCGAAACGGGACTTTCCTTATATGAATCTTATTCTCCGGACCATTCCGGATCACCTCGTGATATCCCGGATCCCATCCGAGACTCCGAACAACATTCGGTCTCTTTCTCATAATACCATAACTACTCAAACAACGTCGAATCCTTAAGTGTGTCTCCATACGGTTCGTGAATTATGCGGACATGATCGAGACACTTCTCCGAACAATAACCAATAGAGGAATCTGGAAATTCATATGGCTCCCACATATTTATACGATTACTTTGCGATCGAATGAACCACTTACATACGATACCAATTTCCCTTTGTCTCACGATAGTTTACTTATCCGGGGTTATGATCGTCGGTATCTCTGCATACCTAGTTCAACCTCGTTACCGATAAGTACTCTTTTCTCGTTCCCGTGATATGTGATCCCTTGTGACCCAGTCACATGCTTGCAAGCTAATTGGATGACATTCCACCGAGAGGGCCTAGAGTATATCTATCCGTCATATGGATGGACAAATGCCACTCTTGATCCATGTGTTTCAACCAATACTTTCCGAACACTCAATGCCACCTTTATACCCACCCAATTACGGTGTGGTGTTTGATGTCATCAAAGAATCCATCCGGTAAAGGTGATATGCATGATCTCATGGTCGAAGGAATTAGGTTACTATGTATCAGAAAGCATATAGCAATTGAACTATTGAAATGACTTGATCTTTATGCTATGCTTATCTATAGGAGTATGTCCACCATATCATTCTCCTAACGATATGATCTTGTTGTTGATAACATCTCAATGTTCATGATAGGGAAACCACAATCATTAATCAACCAACAAGCTAGTGAAGTATAGAGGCTATACTAGGGACTTCAAATTAAGTTTACAAATCACACAAGTATTAATGTTTCCTTGTTAATACTATTATAGCATGAATGTAAACATTTATCATAAACACAAAGATATAATAATAACTATATTTATTATTGCCTCTAGGGCATATCTCCAACAGTTATGCACTCACAAATATTAAGTTTCCCCTCTTTATGTTGAAAATCTTGAAGTTGCACTTATTTTGCTTTCCTATGCTTGTTCCTTTGTTCTTTCATGACTTGTTTCTTTACAAGATTCATATGCATAGGAAGTGGGTTAGACTTAAATGTGTTTTGAATTTGCTTTTTGATGCTCTTTTTTAAATCAATTCATATTTCTTATGTGAGCATCTTCTCAAACTATCAAGCCTAACTTAAAGGCGTTAAAGAAAAGTACTTGTTGGGAGCTAACCCAAGAGTTTTCTTGATTCTTAGAAGTTATTACCTCTGTAATGACCTCTCCTTATCCTTTTTATTTGCTTTTTGTGCCAAGAATGACCTCTAATGAGAGGGAAGTAAGATTTGGGGAGATGCTGTCCCGAAACAGATTTATGTCCTCCGCCATAAAAATTCGTGAGGAGTCTCTGTAAGTCGGATTGGGCTGAAAATTCACGAATACATTTCCCAGTATGTTAGATAACTTTAGATAATTCAAAACTTTTTGATTTGACCAACAGAAGGTCTTCGAAAAAATTGGTTCCTACCTGTTGGTCTGTTTTGACAGATTTCTGCCATTATTTGCATTTTCTTTTTATTGATTCCTTTTTGGGTTCTTTTTGGGAAATCGAGCTTTCTGAGGGAATTGCTATAGTAGCTTGTTTTTTTAGTGAAAGTTTTGCTGTTCTAAAGCTAAACCCAAGGGTCTATTATCTTTTGAATACACTAATGTTGCTAATGAATATTGTGTGAAGTTTTGTATGAAGGAAAAATTTCAAATGTAAGGGAAGAATGATGTAATAAGATGAAGAATGGACAAAAGCTCAAGCTTGGGGATGCCACACCGTGACATCCCAAGAAATATTCAAGAGGTACAAGCGTCAAATATTAGGGATGCCCAAGGCATCTCCTTCTTCATCAATAAAAATCTCAGGTCTTTCTAGACACTTCATTTTTATTGTTTCATGCACAGTTGTGTTGTTCTTGGAGCGTCTTAGTTTTCATTTTTTGGTTTTTGTTTGCTTAGTTTTCTTGATTAAGTTGGTTGGAGATCAACACACTTATTTTGGAGAGAGACACGCTCTGTTTTCATTGCCTAGAACACTCTACTTTTCATTCTTATTGTTTTGTGAGTGTTTTCTTTTGCTACCACTACGTTTAGCTTTAGTTTTCTTGTGCTTTCAGCTTAGAACTTTTTAGTTCTTCTTTGTGGGTTTGTGAGACTTGCTCACTGATATTTATTGATTATTATCTTTGTGAGTTGATTGGTGTTAAAAAAGAGTAGAAAGCTTCATGCTTATAGTGGTACAAAAGGGAGCTAGTTTTGATTGTGGCTTAGACTTTATCATGTCATGCTAGATGTTTCTTTGACCTTATGCTTAGTGTTTATTGCTGTAGCATGACTTGTTCCAAACAATTAAGATTGCTTAATGTGCCTTGAAGGAAACATGTGTTGTTTTAGCATACAAAAGCATAGTATTGTGGTATTCTCCTTTGATGCTTTGTTTGGGTTGACTTGGAACATGCTCACACCATGTTATGACTATGAACAAGTCACCATAGCCTTTATGATCATCTAGTTTTGACTTGTGGTACCACTTTATGCTTTGATTAGTAATGTTTTGTCGCTCTGCATGATTATGGACATTATAGCTCTCTTAGTTGGTCCCTCCCAGTCTTTTGCTAACCTCCACTTGTATTGAGTAAGCTCTACTCATGCATCCAACTCCCAAGAAACCAAGTTATTCCAAAGTGTCCACTATAAATTCCTATGCATGGTGTGTTACACCATTCCAAGTATATTCTTTTTTTCATCTACCTTCCAATTAAAAAGTATTTTGTTATGTGAAAACTTAGTGATTAAAGCTCTCACAAACTTGATGGCACACTTTATTTTTATTGCCCCTAATAAACTTGAACCATTGTGTCATCTATGTTGTATATGCTTTCACTTATACGTTGAAATTAGCAGAACCATGTTGTCATGGGGAACGTTTTCAACATTGCACTTGTACTTTGTACACAGTTGATATCATGCTCTTTTGTCTATGGATGTCGCCGGTGTGAAATAAAAAGGGACCTTGTAAGTCCATGGAGTTATGTATTTTGTGTTAGATAAACGCATGGGCCGCTAGCCTAAGCCATGTCTAATCATGGTGGAAACTTGCAGCATAACCATAATGAGCAATCTGTGAAGCATCCTCAATAAAAACCTATGAAAATAGCAAATAAAAAGATCGCTAAGATGCTCATTATCTGCTTGCCTTGTCTTGGTTATGGGGATAGCTCCTGTACCATGTGCAAGGGGTACCCCGTTGGCGGTTCTTTATGATACACATGTACTTACTATGACAAGAACTTACATGTGACTAAAGTTGAGTAGCATGAGGTGTGGCCCTCATATTCAAGGGACATGAGATTGCCAACTTACACTTTGTCAAGCATATACTCCATAGTTTGTTCACTTTAACCTTAATCACTTCAAGATGCTTATGATAGGGGCAATGAGAGCTGAAAGCTAACAAGTACCATAATTTTTGGAAGCTCTTTTTGAGACTTGAAATCCCTGCTTCCCTTTATGAAGGGCCTTTCTTCCACTATTATATTGAGTCTCCACCTTCTACCTTTAGGCACCAGTTAAGAGAGCATAGTTGCCATTCTTAGTTCTATGTGCATTGTCCCAAAACTTATTGATTGATGCATATTGTTGATATTGCTTGTTCTTGTGCTATTTGTATCTAGTCACTCTTATGAACTTTGAAGGTGTCCTATGCATCTATTTGCTACCCTATGAGGGACAAGCTGATTGCCACTATGCCATGTTTTCTGTATGTGAAACAAACAAACATTTTTCAATGCATGTTATTCATGGTCTTTGTTTGTAACCTTTCATGTTGCATGCATAGTTACTTTGTATTATTGTTAGAACTTCATCTTTCATGCTTATGTTTAGAGTACTTTGATCCCAACTTTCAATGCTTGCAAATGGTTTGATCTTGATTTTGATGGTGCATGTCACCTCAAAAATTATTCTTTTATCACTTACCTACTCGAGGACGAGCAGGAGTTAAGCTTGGGGATGCTTGATATGTCGGAAACATATCTATAATTTTTGATGCTCCATGCTTGTTTTATATCCACTTTGCTTTGCTTAGTCTACACTTTGAGGTATTTTTATATGTTTTTCTAGACTAACCTATTAACAAGATGCCACAGTGCCAGTTGCATGTTTTCTTCTGTTTTTGGTTCCAGAAAAGGCAGAAAATCAATATTCTCAGAATTGTATGGGAAAAAAGCCAAAGTCATTATTTTTCCTAGAGCAACACGGAACCACGAAGCAGAGACGGAGTAGGGCACCAGGGTGGCCACACCCCCTAGGCACGGGCAAGCCCTGGTGGCACCTACAGGGGGTGTGGGCCCCTTGGCACTCCACCGACCTTGCCTCCTTCGCCTATAAGAAGCCTCCGACCCAAAAACCCTAAATCATGCAAAATAAATGCACGAAAACCTCCACAGCACCGCCGCCACCGAAGGGGAGATTCGAGGGACAGAAAGTCTCTATTCTGGCACCCTACCGGGACGGGGAAGTTCCCCCGGAACCATCTCCATCGATCTCCACCACCATCTTCATCACCGTTGCTGATTCCCATGATGAGGAGGGAGTAGTTCTTCCTCAAGGCTAAGGGCTCTACCGGTAGCTATGTGTTCATCTGTCTCTCTCTATGCATGATCTTGTTGTTGTTATGAGCTTTGTAATCAAGTAGATCTACCTTGCTACTCAAGTGCTTCAATAGATCTCTGCTCTCCCCATGTGTGTGAAAGTGACAGCGTGCACGCCATGGTGGCACTTAGGCTTGAGTCTACATAAATACTCATTGTGCTTTAATAGATCTATGCTTTTCCCCATGTGTGTGAAACTGACATCGTGCATGCCGTGTGTGGCACTTAAGCTAGACTACATATATATTTGTTATGAGTTATATTTTGAGTTGGACGTCTCTATGAAATTGTGCTGTTTGTTGGAACCATCTAGCGCTCAAGGTGACAGTGTAGGGTTATCTAGATTGGGGAAGGCCCTAACATGGATTAGAGTGTTCAACTGGAGAGTAGTTAAGAGTAGTATCATAAAGAGAAGGTATTTATATGAGGTAGTGTTCACTAGTGAAAGTATGATCCCTAGGCCTTGTTTCTAAACATTGAAACACCGTTTGCATCTAGATCTGTTGCATGTTTGCTTGCTTCCATCTTTATTTCAGTTTGCCTTTAGTTTCTCCCACGTCAAGCTCCGTCAAAGCTATTTTCTGGCACCGTTACCACTTGTATTTCACTATCTCTTTGCCAAACTAGTGCACCTATACACCTGACAAGTGTATTGGGTGTGTTGGGGACACAAGAGACTTCAGGTATCTTGATTGCAGGGTTGCTTGAGAGGGATACCTTTGACCACTTCCTCCCTGAGTTCGATAAACCTTGGGTAATCCACTTAAGGGAAACTTGCTGCTGTTCTATAAACCTCTGCACTTGGAGGCCCAACAACTGTCTACAAGAATAGAAGTGCGTAGACATCAATAGACTGTCCAAAGTCGCTCATTTCTTACCAGTCAAGACCACTTGTCAGAGTTCGAAGCTAGCAGAGTTGTACATTGCTAGAATAGTCAGTTTGCATGGAGTCCCCAAGAACATTGTGTCGGATCGAGGAACTCAGTTTACCTCGAGATTTTGGAAGAAAGTCCAAGAAGGATTAGGAACAAGACTGGATTTCAGCATATCTTATCACCCTCAGACTGATGGACAAACAGAGCGAGTAAATTAGATACTCGGAGATATGTGAGAGCTTGTGTGTTAGAATATGGATCAAAATGGGAAGACTTTCTGCCTTTCGCAGAATTTTCATACAACAATAGTTACCAAGCCAGTTTGCAAATGGCCCCATTTGAGTTTATGTATGGAAGGAAGTGTCGTAGCCCTTTGAATTGGTCGGAAGTAGGAGAGAGTCAGATTTTCAGACCCGACATCCTACGATAAGCCGAAGAGAAAGTTCACAAGATCCGTGAGCACCTTAAGACCGCCCAATCTAGACACAAGAGTTATGCCGACAAGAGACGTCGAGACCTAGCCTTCAATATCGTAGATTTCGTATATCTGAAAGTATCACCCTTGAAAGGAATGCAACGTTTCCAACTCAAAGGAAAGTTAGCCCCCAGATATATCGGACCCTTCAAGATTTTGAATCACCGAGGAGAAGTATCTTATCAACTGGAACTGCCAGAAGAGATGACAGCCGTGCATAATGTGTTTCATATCTCGTTACTTCGCAAATGACTAGAAGTCCCAAAGAAGACCGAAGTTTTCAAGAACATTGATCACAGAACCATAGAGATCAATGATGACCTGACCTATCCCGAAGTACCCATTCGTATTTTGTAGGAATCCTTCAGAACCACCAGAACCCGGAGTATTGTAGCATCCCAATTGTCTAACATTTGTAATGCTACTTGGTCTAGTAATATAATGGCTACTTCATATATATAATTGTTGCATCATCATTATATCATGCTCATGTCATCATGCCACCTTGCATTTGAGCATCATATAAAACCCTTTTTGTGTTGGTTCTTCTCTCATATGCATTGTTAATTGTATTTGCCTCTTGATATTGTATTTGGTTCTTGATATATTGTTTAAATTCCCAAGTTGAGTTGGGGGCATATCTTTTATTGACTCCACCACCTTTCTTGTCATCATTCCACCATTCCACCATATATGAGCATTGCAACTTATTTGGTTTTACCTCTAGCTCATGTGGGTTGGGATGGATCCAATTCTATTTCCTCATGCTCTCATCTTAGCATCATGTGGTTTTCACATTATTGATATGTGGGGAGCCACATGGCCACCTTTGCATGCTATGTTGCAGATTTGCCTCTACTAGCTTCCATGTGGGAACTATCCAATATGTGTACATGCATGAAGCTATAATTTGGCCATGTGATGATCTAGTGGAGAAACACACACTAGTATGGTCATGTAGCTCCATATATGTGCATAGGATCAATATTTTCCATATTGCATGGTAGTATTCAAATTTGAGTGCATGCATGAGATAAATGCCCATGTGTATTCCTAGTTGTTTTCACAATTAGCAATGTGGCATTTAATGCTTATGCATGGGCCATGCAACCTTCTCCAACTTTGGTCCTCCTTTGTCTTTATTTGAATCTTTGAGTGGATCATCCCCCCATATCTCTCTCTACCCCTCTTCATGCTTGATCTTGCTTGATGCATGCAAGCATCCAAAAACCTATAACCATCTCCATCCATACCTCACCACCTTTTAGCTCACCCTCTCTTTTCTTGTCTAGATCTTGTTTGAGCTTGGCATGTTCTTGCTTGATCTTGACAAAAGAAAACCCCTCCACCTAATCCCTCTCTTTAAACCCTAAGCCGAGCCTCCCTAGCTCCCTTCCTCTCTCTCGGCCTCTCTCCTCTCTCTATCATGCATGCCCCACATGGCTACCCCTCCTCCTTGTCATGTATTGAAAGAAGGTAAAGCCCAGCTCCACCACTCCTCCTCGGTCCCCCGTCATCTCTCGGGGGACAGCAAGAAGAGAGATAGAAAGCTCTCTCTCTCTCCTTTTTGCAAAACCACCACCCCATGTGAGCCCTCCCATCCTCTCTTCCTGCTTTTTCCCAGGAAGGCAACAACCCCAGCTCCACCACGCCACCTCCCTTGATCCCTCTCCCTCTTGCTTCGGTGCAAACCATCGCTGGTGCCAAGTGGACAGTGAGGCTCCTGTTTCTCTTCTCCCTTGTGCACGTGATCACCAACCCCTGGTCCCCTTTCTCCCGTGCTTAAAGCAGAGCCAGGAGGGACTCATCCCCTCCAACCACTCTGCCAGGACGCCTCCCTCTCTCCTTCCTCCCCTCTACCAAAACCTAGCCGCCGCGGCCGCCAGGTCCTAGCAGACGCCGTCACCTCGCTAGAAGCCCCGCGGGAACACACCATGGTTGCTCCTGTACCAGGAGCGAGGAGGAGGAGGAGGTAGCACTCCCCAGTTCTCTGCCACTCGTCTCGCCGTGCTGTGCAACCACGGCGTTCTGCTCGCCTTGTCACCGTGGTCTCCATCGCCTCTCCGTCGTCATCATCGATCGCCAAGCTCGGCCACTTCGCCGACCTCCACCTCGGTGAGCCCCCCTCTGTGTTCCCGCTCTCCTCCGCCACGTCCACCACCGGAGTCGCCTCCCAGCCACCGGGCATGATCCCCATCTTCCGCTTTCCCAGTGTTGTCGCCGCCTCCCGCGCAGCCTTGCCGTGCCGCTTGCCGCGCCCACGAAAACCGCAGCAGCAGCAGTGCTTGCGTGCAGCGACAGCAGCCGCAACCCTTTGTTCCGCACGTTGCCCCGTCGTTCCTGATGATTATTTGCGAAATCCTTCTGAACGAAAGTTGTAGAGCAGGGATCCTTCTTCGTTTTTCGTTTTTACTTCAACTTCATTTTCGCTTTGTATCCATCGCCACAGTCCTCGCGAGTTCCGGAAAATCCCTGGTAATCTGACGACAAAGTTCAGTCCTTTTGCACTCGGCCGGCCTCTGTTCTCCATTGATTCCCGACGCATAGAGTCCTCCGATGGAGAGAACCTAAACACGAAAGTCGTAGGACTATCTCCCTTCTACAACTTTGGTTTTTACGGCGTCCCAAAAATCCCGGTGGTTTGCTCGCCATCTTCGTTCGAAAACTCGAGTCAGCTAGCAGATAGTGCGGAACCATCTTCGTTTTCGTCAGGCTTCTACAGATCCAGCGGGAGGGTTTTCCACTTAGGCCCTCCCACTATTTGCATTCTCAACCCAAGACTCCCCGGATCGCATGCGTGTCAAGACCTCACGTGTCTCAAGTGGCGCAGCCCAGCTCTTGGCCCCACTTGTCGGTGGATGGTGGCTTCCTCTGAGTGTAAAAAGTCTTTGTTCTTTTCTGTTTTAATTCAAACTTTTCAAATTTATTTTTTAATTCAATTCAAATCTGTTTTCAAATAACTTTTGAAATATAAATCCAAATTATACAAATAATATATGTTTTGTAATAAGAAAAATGTGAGGAATTCAAATATGTCATCCAAAATATATTTTGAACACTTTAAATTTCAAGTTGATTAAAATTACAATAAAATGCCCTTTTCCTTAATTAATTAATAAATTTTGCTTTATAACTCCAAATTTGACAAATGATATGTCTAAAATGATTAGCTCGACGAGACCTTTCTGTTTATGCATTCCTTGATCTGAATTGAAGCATGCATCACATAAATATTGCAAAACCAGAACTGTTTATGAGAGTAAATCATACCTAAATACTTTAACCAAGTGTCTTATTATTGTTTTCTCACCTCACCCATGCCATGCTACTTTATTGCCATGTAAATTGTGCATCATTCATCATGGCATGATTGTTTGTTTGTCGCATTTTATTCCTATGCTTGTGCACTTTATTTATGCTGGCCCTTGTTTGTTTGGTTCTTCTTCGAATAGACACTGAGCAGGGGATATATCAAGAGACCCAGGAGCACTACCCAGATCCTTCTCTCGCTTCAACTGAGCTGCCAGGAAAGCACTACCACATGCTTGCATACATATAGTACCTATTGCCTCTATCTTATTCTTGCATCATTGAGTCACGATTGCATTAAACTGAATCCCAAGTATTGCATAGCCTTTACTTTTAAACTCCGCCGAAGCTTGTTCCTCCATCCCATGAGCCATTACTTCAGGAGTTGTTTGAGCCATGCGGGTCATAGAACAGCATGTGTAGGGTATGTGAGTGTCTGATGGATAACGAGGTACCTAAACAACTTAACCTGAGTAGTAATGGGATAACTAATGAAAGTGGCACCGGTGAGCAATATCTGCTATTTGGTTTTTCATGCTCACTTGTGTCCCTTAGGACCCCGAGTACTTGATTCCTGTTCCTTGAATATTCGCGCTATCCACATCCGGGAGGCTTATGGGACCCCCCTGAGCCAGAGCTTGATTCATTCTTATTTCTTGGGGCCACAAACTAGTTTGAGGTTTTATTTACTATCATATACTTATGCCATGCTTTACTGCTTTATTTAAATTGTGTGATGTACTGCACCTGTACTGTTTAGGATCGAGACACGATTTCGCGGTATCGACAAGCCCAGTCACACTTTCGGGTTCCCAGTCGTTTACAGCCGTCCACCCAAACCTTGAGTCCGTTTCGGAGTCAGCTAACTTCGTTGCGGGTAGCTTAATGGGGTGGCCCCCTGAAATATTTCTAAATCCTGTGATTGCTTTGTCGTGAAAGCCTCGTTGGGTTTTGATTTGGTTTTCCCGAGGTTGATCGAGTGTGTGTTGCTATTTGTGCACCCCTGCAGGGTAAAACTTTCTGAAAGCCGTGTCCGCGGTTATGGACGACTTGGAGCACAGTTTCTCGATCATAGACAAGCATAACTAAAGTACCACTTTAATTTGACTAAGTAACTGACTAGTAAATAGTGCAACATTCATGGAATGGATCATAAAACTGCCAACGGATGGGGGGTGTTCGTCCGCTTCCTCGTTGGTAAGCGAGGAGGAGGATGGATCTGTTGATATTACTGTAATAACTGTTGTCATTAATTCACGGACATCCGTCTATCTTTGGTTAGGCTGATGGTTAGCGAGTATCAATAGAATTTTAAGGTTTATCTTTTGCTGCAATTGCGTCACCCCATGTTGTGTCCCCTTTAGAGGCATAAAGACTTGCTGAGTACCCCTAGGGTCTCACACGATAAATTATTTGATTCAGATGAACAGGTACACTCACAAGATGGATATCTTGGGTGGAGGGAGACGATGTGGGCAACGATCATTCGTGTAGAGATTCCGGAACGGGATCCGTGAGATCTGTGGGCGGGATGTGTTTATTTATGGGGCATCTTATGCCGATTTGCTTCTTATCCGTACTCGGATCTTGTTTGCCTTCACGATACTCGATGTTTGATGTATGAGGAGATATCCTAAACTATTATATCTATCTAGGATATTTGGATCTTGCCGTATGGCGTTGCAATATTTCTATTTCTTTTAGATGGAATGGCTCTGATGTACTGTTGTATGGTGGCTTGCATACATACTCATTTGTGTATGTAGTTGATCCCTTCGCCTGCCGATTACGCCGCCCGTTCTTGTCCCGATGTTTGGAAATGGTTGGGACGGCCGAAAGGTCTACCTGTGAGTGGCATTTGGGCCCCACCGTACTATTTCAACCATTTCTGCTCATCCAGGCTTGTAACTAGGAGCGTAATTCACCGAGGTAGTTACAAGTATCAAGTTTCTCAAGATCCAGTGGAGTAACCACACTTAAGAAGAAGCTACCTGGGAGCGAGAAGATTACATTAGGACTGAGTTTCCAGATCTCTTTAAATCCTAGTTTTCTTTTCTCATATCTCGGGACGAGATTTTGTTTAAGGGGGGAAGGTTTGTAACATCCCAAAAATATTAAACAATGTTATCAAGTTCCAATCACCCAAAATTAGGGTTAACAAAAACTTTTGGTTAATTGAAATCAATATGAATGCATGTGTGTATGTGATGAATGCATGAATGATTGTATGGACTTGTTTGATTGTTATGAATGCCAAGGATTGGTTTAAATCTGAAAACAACATCATCTAAATAATTTCCAAGCAGAATCAAATCAATAGAAATTCAAAAATAAACAATATGAGCTAATGGTCATTTTGACCAAAGTTAACCACTAGACCACTTTGAGTGTTTCTAGTCCAAGATTCCTAACCGAAACAAATCCAATTCTTTTCACCCCTTGCTAGACCAAGTAAAACTGAACCCAAGCCCACCTTGCAAACCCACATAAACATTTGGTAACCCTATTCAAATGACATTTCAAAATTTAATCTAGTTCATATGGTAAGATCACCATTTCTCAAAACCCAACCAAACCAGTTCACCTTAACAAATCCAAGCAACCATATACTACCCAGTGTGTGACCAATGCATCCACCAAAATTCATCCAAAAATTCAAATATAAATCTCTTGCGGACATTTCATCAAACACATGGAGACACAGATCAGACTTCACTGTTTTGAGTAGTGATCATTCAAACATTTGTCTCCCTTTGATCACCCTTGTCTCCCCCAGTGACAACCATTGCATTAAACTAGCTAGAACCCTACCCATTGCACCATGTTATGCATGCCTGAGCCACCCCTTGCCAGCCGACCATCGAAATCTAACAGGAGCCTTCGCCGCACCTAGCCACCATGTCCAGGAGGCAGCCTAACGTCCACCGTCACCCCCTGTCCAGCCCTCGAGCGCTGCCAAGCCGTGGACCACAGAGAACACACCACGCCCAGTTCGTATCTGCCATGCCGAGAGCGCGCCAGAGCACCGCGCCCGACACGCTTGCACACGCTGCGCCTCGCTCTCTCCGCCCGTCTACACGATCACCATCGTCCCAGGAGACCACCAGACATGCCCGTTTCCTCGACCGTGCCCCGTAGCTGTCGCACGCCGCGAAGTTCGCCATCGGTACCGCGTAGAGCGCCGCACATTCCAGACCAAACCACACCACCCTTGTTGTGCCATCAAGTCGTTGAGCATGGCAAGGAGACCGCACACCGTCCTAGTCCTCGCGCCATGCCAGTAGCTCGCTGTAACACCGACCCCGACGAGCTCTGCTGATACCGCTAGGCCTCTCTCGCTCGCCTATAAAAGGAGGCCTCCCCGCACCATTTCTCCATATCATTCCACTCACCACTCCTCACTGATCCTTCCCACTTCTTCCCAGAGCAAGGCGAGCTGAGCATCGCCGGAATTTGGCCGGAGTCTACCGCTGCTGGAGGAGAAGGGTGTCATCGATTGCGGCCATCCCAGGAGACGCCGCCAGTACCAGGAGAACCGCCGTCATTGACAACCTCATTCGCCCATGTCGCCGACCCTCGCCTGAGCCCCGATGAGCCTCCCCAGACCCCCACTGGCCGTGCTAGGGTTCGTCCCCGTCATGTCCTGTTCAGATGAGGACGATGGTTGTGAGCTGTTGATCTTACATCTAATCCTACGGTCGTAATCAGCCCATACCCCTTTGGCACCCCTGTCTCGCTAACGAGTGGGTACACCACTTAAAACCAGCCCGCGTGCGTTGTGCACAGTGGGCCGGCCCAACTAGCTCTCCCGCACAACCCATTAGTTTAAATTTAGGGTTTTCAATTTAGTTTCAAACCTAGTTCTGTTTGTTGATTCAAAAATCAATTCAGAGATATTTACTAAACCAAATTGCACGAAACCAGTTTTGTTAGAAAGGTATGGAAATTATTAATCCAAGCCCGTTGGATTCAAACCATTTCAAATTACAGATCACCTTTAGTAAAAATAACAAGGCAGAGACTTTTCTACATTCAATTTTTTTCAAAATTCAACCATAATGCTTTTGAGTTGATTCCAACTCTCAAAAATCACATTTGATAATACCTTTCTGAATATATAAAAATATCTAGGTTTACTTGCAGTAATAATAGACAAGTAATAAAAGAATTCCCCATAGGCATTTCTAGTCACTTTAATTAATTAAAATAATAAGGTTAAACCTTATTAAATTATGACACCACTTTAAATCACATTCCCAAGTATTAGAATATGTGGTGATGACATGTGTCAACATGATACCATGTTTTAATTGGAGAATATTAAATCTTAAGTACTTTTCAATGAGTAGAAATTACTCTTCTAAAACAAAATAAATAAGACTAGACCTTTAATCTTTGTGACGATTGTGATGATGCTAGATCATCTAGTGTGAACCTTTGTGTGCCAAATAGAAGTATTTAAGTATTGTTTGGTGATTGTGTACCTCGTATTTATTTTTAGACGCTAGTACCGACCAAGGATACGAAGATGAAGGAGACTATTACGAAGGGGAAGCAGAGGAGAACTTCAACCACTACACTACTCAAGGCAAGCTTCACCATACAAGTTACTTAGCAAGCTACTAACCATGCAAGCCATCCTAGCAAGCTAACACTTGCAGCATTACAAGCTAGATAACTTATGCAAAATGTATTAGGCATATTTGCTTATACCCCTTTATTATACCAAATCCTAGTTTTACTTGCAAGATTTATTCTTTTATTTCTTTATCAAAGCTCTTATTTTAGGTTTACTTAGTGACTGGTGATTTTTGGAAAGATATTAGAGGTAGCATAAAGAGCATAAAACTTGGCCTAAGTTAGATAGAATTAGATGTCATACTGAGGCATGAGATTAGACTTAGATAAGCCACACTTGATTATCACCCCTCATTAGTGATTACCCCCAACTTTAGTGGCTAGTGCTAAGCATAAAACTTGTTCACTATAGATGGGAATACTTGGTGAAAATGGTTATGAAAACCTTAGAATGATGAGTCATTCTAATGAAATGCTTTGACATGTGTTATCAACACTAGATGATTTTGATGATGAAAATATTTAGGCATGAGCCTTAGCCCCTTTATAAAAACTGATGGTTGTGTTCGTATGCGATACCATTCCAATGTTATCGTACAACCACAATACCCGAATTTGGGTAGGGCTTGACTGAAAGTTTATATATCTTAGTATGGGTTCCCTTGTGGCCGAGGTTTGAGCTGAGGTTACCTCGTGATGATTGTCCACCTGTGCAGTTCCCAAGATGACAGATGGTCATGGTTGGGAGGCCAAAATCATAGGGGAGGTGCCTATACTAGGGTGTGTAATTGAAAGGTTATGATTGATTATCCGCATACTGAGTATGGTGAATCAGAATTGTTCCTGGCGGATGTATCGAATGTTGTGGTGAAAATGTACCACCTCTGCAGAGTGTCAAACTATTCGAATAGCTGCGTCCGCGGTTATGGACAGTTGGAGTGGCCATATTGTTCCTTCGTCAGATGTTTTCAAAATGACTTGTGAAATGAATCATGACTTTGACTTGACCACAACAGGGTTGTGAACATGAAAACTAAGTTCCCACTTAGGTGTTATAAAACATTAAACTAGTTTTCTTTGCTTCTAAACTCAATTAAGGTAAACCTAGTTTTTGCCAAACAACCTAGATCTTAGGATTCCTACTTGAACCACTTTACTTATTAGTGATAGTTTGCGAGTACTTAAGGAGTACTCATGAATTTGTCCCAGGCTATTCCTATGGCCATACTATGAGGAGGACTACCAGGATGATGGATAGCGGGAAGTCTACGACAACTAGGATCATCTCTCATCGTCAGCATTGCATGTGACCCTGAAGATGGAGCTTCGCCCACACTACTATTATTATATTATTCCGCTACGTTCATTGTATTGAGACTGGATCATGATATTCTTTATTCAAAAGACCTTTATTATGGTTTGTAATGGATGATGAACTATGGTACCAATCTGTTATGTCTCGCAAAAATGGTAATCCTGGGATTGCGATGTATGGCATAACAAGCATCTAGGATTAAAAATCTGGGTGGTGACATGTATGTGGTGGTGTAAGAAGCTTACTCATCACAGACGGTGAATCTAGAGCAGCAGAGGTGTTCAGAGTTGTACATCTTCTTGTAGTGGATGGAAATATAGGTACTTTTCCATCACGAGTTTTACCAATGATGAATGGATAGCAGTGAACAATAATAATTCCAAGTGAACTTATAAATAAAGCTATGCTCCCCGGCAACGGCGCCAGAAAATAGTCTTGATGACCCACAAGTATAGGGGATCGCAACAGTCTTTGAGTGAAGTAAAGCCCAAATTTATTGATTCGACACAAGGGGAGTCAAAGAATATTTATAAGCCTTAAAAGATGAGTTGTCAATTTAGCTACACCTGGAAACAGTCTTACTCGCAATAGTTTATCATTGGTAACAGTTTTGTAGTAGAAGTAGCAAAATAATAACAATAGTAAAATAAGGACAATAGTAGCAATTGTAATAAACAACAGGATTAAAATGCGGTGGTCATAGGGATGGATGGACGGGCGTTGCATGGACAAGATAATTCATGTAATAATTAAGACAAAGGCATTTGTAGATAATAAAGATAAAGCATCCAAGTACTAAATAACCATAGGCATGTGTTCTGTATATAGTCGTGTGTGCTTGAAATGAGAAACTTGCACACCATCTTTTGTCCTGCCAGCCCGTTTGCAGCGGGGCCTCAAAGGAATCTACTAGCAATTAAGGTGATCTTTTTAATAGAGCACCAGAGCAAAGCATTAACACTCCATGAACACACGTGATCCTCACATCATAGCCATCCCCTCCAGTTATCCCAATTGTTGTCACTTTGGGGCCTCGGGTTCCGGACAACTATATGTGTACACAACTTGCAGGTAAGATCACAAACAATAATATCATCATGAATCAATAACATGTTCAGATCTGAGATCATGGCACTCGGGCCCTAGTGACAAGCATTAAGCATGACAAGTTGCAACAATGTCAAAAGCACTAACAATAGATACTACGCACCATGCCCTAACAATCTTATGCAATTACATGAGTGATCTCATCGAATCACTACCATCTCCATAACCTACTGCGGGGATTACACACTCATGGATGGGGAATCATGGATGGTTGATGGAGAGGAATCGTTGATGATGATGGCGATGATCTTCAATTCTTCATTCCGGCAGGGTGCCAGAACGGAGTTTCTAGTTCCGAATCGCGGTTTCTGGTAGTGGCGGTGCTGCAGCGGAACTCTATCTGGAAAAACGTTGAACCCCCTGTGTTTTTAAGTCAGAGGGTATACGTAGGCGAAAGGAGAGGTCGATTCGGAGTCCGGGGTGGCCACACCATGCCCAGGCGCGGCCAGGCTTGGCCGGCGCCTGGGGGTGTTGTGAGCCCCCCGGGCCTTTTCTCCGTCTACGCTTCTGGCTCCGTGAGTCTTTTGGAAAAATAGGATTTTTGGCATATTTTCTAGGATTTTTTCCTAAAATTGATTTTCTGCACAAAAACGAGACACTGGAGCAATTCTGCTAAAAACAGCGTTAGTCCATGTTAGTTATATTCAAATCACACAAATTAGAGGAGAAAAAATAGCAAAAGTGTTCGGGAAAATAGATACGTTTTGGACATGTCAATCCGCCATGGTTTTCCAACAACACTTGGGTCCCACCATGGGACTCACAACACAAGGATTTCAGGATCTGGTGGCATCCTAGATCATCTCGTTATCACTGCCGGTCGGTTTTAGGCAGGTTGAAAGCCTCAACTTCACCTACGAGGCGACTTGGACCCCAGAGACGTAGTCGAAAACTAGTGGTGGCATACTTTCGGTTGGCTCCATCAATCTCTTCGTCGTCTACATCAGTGCTAGTCCTAAGGGAAGTACTAGCTCAAACAATGACACAATTTCTCTCGAAAGCGATATCGGTGACCTCATGACATGTCACACGACTACGCAGAATTGATCTATCCCCTGCTCGACAAAGAGCTCAGAATTGGGTCGGAAGTCAAATTTCATACGATCTCAAGTATTCATGGAAGGCAACAATGCCACAAAAAACCTGCTCAAGGAACATGTATGTGTGGACAATGCGGCCAAGGGTGCCACAAAGATCGGGGCACATCATGTTTCCCTCGCTAGACAGACGACGAAGACCGAGGCGGTAAAGAAGCGTGTTGCACAAGAGGAGTTGTGTTGTAACATCCCAGGATTTTAGAATTTTAGATTTCAAAAAATGTAATTGCATTCCATCATGGCATTTCATGGAAACCCTCATGCAAAAACTTTGTGTCAAAACCCTAATTCAAGTCCCTAAAGACATTTAATAGGGTTCTATAAAAAATATACTTGAAATTAAATTCGGACAAGGAAAGGTATTCCCTAGAGTCCTAAAGATATAATATGGAATAACTCCATTTATAATGAAACACACAAAAATTCTATTTTTAAATCCCTAAGCTAGCCATACATGCATCATATAAGCAATTGGGATTAATGGTATTTTAACTATGGTCAATATATTCTCTATGCATCCTAAAATGTGTATTTTGAGTTTATAAATTTTTAGAAATTTGTTTGGATTCATTTGGATTCCTAAAACAAAATATATAAAAGAATTGCTAAAATAGAAATAGGAAAAGGAAAAGGAAAAGAACAAAAACAAAACTAACCTACCCCGTCCCCAGCCACGCCTGCAACCAACCAACCACCTCCCTATCTACCGCTTCCTACCAGCGAGCAGCGCAACAATAAGCTTGCCAATATAAGCAGAGCGCTAGCAGCCCGCGCCAGCTCCTCCCTTCGCTTTCCTTTTTTTCTCTGAGGCGTGGGACCCGCTGGTCATCACCGTCCATCGGCCATAGTTCCTGCTTCACGCGTTCATACAAACCGACGGGAAAATCTCCCGATTCGTTCGATTTCCTCGCCCTTCTCGTTGCAAAACTCCCCATATATATTCCCTGGTCATTTTTTTGCTCCCGCAACCCTAGCTGCCAATCCGCCTCAATCCGATCTCGCTGGAATCTAGCCGCCATCGCCGCTGCAAACACGAGCTCGAGCTCGGAGATTCCATTGCCCCTCTCTGTCTTTTCCCTCTGAACTTATTCCCCTAGCTCGTCTGCCTCTCCTTACCCTTTTCCCCTTCCTCCTCGCAGTAGAACAACTGGAAGAAGACGTCGGAGATCTCCGCCACCTAAACTCCTCCGTTCGACTTCCACCGTGGCCACAGGACCATATCAACGACGTTGACCATGCATCCGGAATCCCCTGGACGTGATGCACCTTGTCACCCTCTTCCCCGAGCCGGAGGACCACCGGAACGATGTCTGAGCCGCCGTGGTGCTCTTATCCGTCAATGTCGACTACCAGCCTCCGTTACCTCGCCATCATCGATGGGCACCATATGATCCAACTCGTACGTCCCATATCGCTTCAAGCTGAGCCTGGACTTGGGCCCAGCTGCCTCCTCTCCGTCGTCAGATCACGATCCAACGGCAGCAAACGTGTCACCTAAGTGAAGAGGTACTCGACAATCAGAATTTTCCATGTCGCGGGAATATTCCAGAAATATACTTTATAAATTCCGTAATAGAAATAAAAGACAAAAAATGTATCGATCTTGTAAAATTTATAGAAATTAATATACAGTTCCAAATTTAGCAAATTTTATGTCTATGGATTCATAAAATCGTGAATAGTATTACTAAGCTATTAGACCCAACTTTTGCAGTATCTATTTACTGTAGTAAATTAAATGATCTAATGACCTTTTTGAAGTAAATAAATCATACTAAATTATTTGTAGATCATAAAAATATAAATAATATGTCTATGGAATCCTTGTTTCATGTAGAACACTTATCTGGCCTTATATTTAATTTTTGTTGAATAAGAAAATTTAAATGATTTAAACCCTTCTATCTAGTATTTAAATCCCAGAAAATTAACGAGAACTCCAAAATTGGATAAACCAATTACTACTGTTTTGTATTGAGAATATCTATCCATAAAAATTGCGTACAAAATTATTTGTTACTGTTAGAATAGAAATTCTTACAGAAAGCTATAAAACCATTGCAATAGTAATTTAATCATTAGAAAAGATCTATAACTCCTTTTTAAGTGATTCATATTGATACTGGTTTGAAATTGAATTACCTATCTAGTAACATTTACTTCACAATTTAATACGATAGAAACATGAGAAGTTGAATTAAAGTGAGGTAAACCATATTGAATCGATATAACTTTAATAATAAATACTTTAATGCATTAAATAAAATTTTCACATACATCCTGTGATCTAATAATGTTTAGAGAACTAAATACAACCATTATGACTTATTAAATCATCATGCATGCATTTGTTTATCATTGTTTTATTGTATTGTACATAATTGCATTGTTTTGAATGGCGTGTGTGTTGTGATTGTTTCAAACGTTAGATTGCGAGGAGTGTAACTACTAAGATTGCAACTACTAAGATTGCAAGTATTGTGGTTATTACGAATAAAGCCATTATAATTGTGAGGACTATCTGAAGGACTACAAAAACATGCAAGTGGTGCTATCTTGGTCATAAATGACTTATTGTTTTACTATGCATTGTAGATATTTTTGTAGAATTGCATATATAGGAATTGATATGTATATGTTATGCTATGTCCCATATTATTTCCTAGTATTCTCTGTTTATAAGCCATCGTATTGGTAGATTGCTTAGCCATGCTATTTTAGACGGGGAATGGATTACATCATGCTATGCTAGTGTATATGTTTTGCTCGAACTAAAACAACATAATGTTAATGAACCACCTGGGCGGAATGGTTTGAGAGTCATCAAAGTGAAGATTATGGTGGGGAATGCCGCCCAGTGCACTAAAAAAGGATTGGTTTCTTTGTTTGGTAGCTTACGTGTGCAACCATGTTCCAGTAAGAAATAGGTGGCTGGATGGACTTAGTAGGTTGTGGCAACTTGAATCCTACGTAGACAGAGATGTATAATAGTGTAGATTGGTACGGTGCCTGGATGGGTTTGGGAAGCTCTTCATGAATTGTCTCGTCTTGGAATTCTCCCTATCATCAGACAATATAAGTGTGGTGGTACTAGCTGGGTTGGCCAGGTCACATGACTAAAGTATATAAACCCCTGTAGGGTATGTCTAAACTAAGTACTTAGCCGTGTCTCCGGTTATGGACAATTTGAGCGGTCTAATATTAATGCTATGATATATTTCGCACTCATTCCAATTTCCCAATTACTTAAAACTTGTTGGGTAAACTTAATTGGGTAGGAGCACCTGAGAGTGAACCAGAGTGTCCTATTTATCATATTGGAAAACTATTTTGCTACAAAAGCTAGGATAAAACTATTGATTTGTGCAAATGAGCCTGAACTCCACCTAGTCAAATAAGCATGTAGTTGTTAGGCCTGTTGTTAACCACTTTAGCCTACTTGCCATACATTCAGTGTATTTACCATTTGTGACTGCAATGTTTGAAGGATGGATCTGAGTGATCGTTCATAGGTCGCGAGACTCCGGTCAACAAGTATTCGCCTGTGGCACATTTGAAGGATGGATATCTACCTTGTATTGCTTTTTGTGTAATATAATATAAAATTCTGGATCATATTCGTTGTAGTTATGATGCACGGTTATATTTGGTATTATTTTGTATTGTATGTGTGCCAGTGAACCGATCCAGGGATTGACACTATACACATAAACTCGGCCTTATCAGGCGAGGGTGTTACATGTGTGCAAGCCGGTAGACTGAGATGTTGTCCATCTCCAAGTTCTATAGAAAACTCACATGACACACACTGATGACTTGTGTCGCCAGGATCTATTCTCCCCAACAGAATCAGAAGAGCAGGCAAACAGGAAAGCTGCACCAAGAGATGGAACTGGGATATGGGAGGCTCCAAATAGCACCGGAGCAGGAATACCTATTACCGATGCAGCAACTAGTTAACCTGTGGCATGGGATCCACCTCTGACACTTACTAGGATGACGATCCTTGAGGAACATTATGACACCCCAGTGCAGAACAAGGTTGCGGCCCGTAAAGCAAACAAAGGTGCTAACATCGCGGGAGAGACCATAGATGGCAGTGGTCTAGCAGGAGGAATACTCCCTATTGACTCGAGACCGCCTAGATGGAGGTAACTAGCCTAGTGATCGAAGCCAGCCGCATTTTTTCGTCGGGTGTTGAGGCGGGCATAGTCGAAGCCACCATGATGAGTAGGAGGAGTCAAGCAACGCCATGCTGATTTTCACACGGAGCACGAACTCCCGACTAAGTCTAAGGCAATTTCTGACTTGTGTGATACCCTGATGGCTAATCATGAAGCGCGGATCTCGGCCTCCAGAAGCTAGGACTTGCATGAAGAAAGGTTCCCAAATGAGTTAAATAATCATTGGGACATACCAAAGTACAATGGCAGGAAAAACTCGGTCAACTGGGTGGTGTATCAAACGATCTAGAACAAAAATGACATGATCCTATGCCTCTACCTCCCATTAATGATGAAATACGGGGCATGAACATGGATTCAAGGCTTGCCTCGGAACAACATCCGATCTTGAAAGGAGATGCAGAGGTATTTATTAAGAACGTCGAGGGGACGTGCAAGCATCCAACTTTGATCAACGACATCAAGAACTGTCACCCAAAGTGGGGTGATCCGACTTGTACATACTTGATTCATTGGGCCAAGTTGTATAACTCATCAGCTGGTGTCAGCAAAGTGGCGACTTGTTGAGCGTCTGAGCGCACATTTTAGTATGTTCCGCTCAAGGACAAGCTTTCCAAGAACAAATTAAAAATAATCGGTGACCCGGTGGCTATTATAATCAAGTGGGATGTGTCTGACCAGACAAAGGTCGACGAGGAGGACGACCACAAGTCCAAAAAAGATAAGCCTCCCAAGAGAAACAAGCACGGGAATGCCAAGGGCAGCTCCAAGTTAGTTTCTAACACTAGATGAAGTGACGTCAAGCAGGGATTCTAGAAGCCATGTTTGAAGAGCGAGTACACCACGAAAATCGCAGAGAACCATCCATGAAAATTACATAGCAAGACAATTATAAGTCAAAATCATGTGCTCAAGGACTACATCATGTTGAAACACCGGCCGACTACCAGGAAAAAGTTGTGTAAGGCAATCAAATTGCAGGCTCTAGCTTGAAAAGCTGCGTGTATGGTAGGGTATGGGATCGTGCATGTCAATCACGCCGTCCTCTCTGTTTATATTGATCAGAAGTTACAGTATTACAAACGTACACGGCAAGGTACAATAGCACACGTAACCTTTTCATATACAACTCCTAGATTAGAGGGACTAGATGCTAACTGAATCTAAGGGTCAATTGTCGTGACAGTCTACAAATATATTGTTTATCATCCTCCCTCAATCTCAACCGGCTCCATAAGATTGAGATTGTGTCTACATGCCTCAAACGCTGGTAGTGGAAGAGGCTTTGTAAATATATCAGCTATTTGATCCTTAGAAGAAATGAATTTGATTTGAAGTTGTTTCTAAGCTACTCTTTCTCTGACAAAATGAAAATCAACCTCAATATGTTTTGTACGAGCATGAAACACTGGATTGGATGACAGATATGTATCTCTAATATTATCACACCACAATATAGGTACTCGTTCCTGAGAGAAACCCAACTCCTTCAGAAGAGATTGTACCCAAATAATTTCAGCTGTCGCATTAGCCACTGCTTTGTACTCTGACTCTGTACTCGAACGTGACACAGTGGCTTGCTTGCGTGTATTCCAGGCGATCAAATTGCCTCCATAAAAGATGGCATATCCTCCCGTGGATCGCCTGTCATCAGAATTTCCAGCCCAGACGGCATCAGAGAATGCAGACACAAGAGTATCAGGAGTGGAATGAAGAGTCAAACCATGAGACACTGTAAGTTTGACAAAACGAAGAATGCGCTTAATAGCTGTCCAGTGAGGATCTCGAGGAGCATGCAAGTATTGACAAACTTTGTTGACAGCAAAGGATAAATCTGGACGGGTAAGTGTGAGGTACTGCAAACCTCCAACCACACTACGATAGCGAGTAGCCTCAACAGCTGAGAGAAGAGGGCCCTCATGTGCCGAAAGCTTATCAACAACAGTCATAGGAGTAGAAGCAGGAGTACACTTTAGCATACCGGCACGTTGGAGAAGATCCATAGCATACTTCTTCTGAGTCAAAACAAGTGTAGAGGACTGATGATGAACCTCAATGCCAAGAAAGTAATGAAGAGTACCGAGATCCTTGACTACAAAAGCATCACGCATCTCGTGAATTAATCTGTCAGTAGCTG
This sequence comes from Avena longiglumis, assembly GCA_030063025.1. Taxonomy (NCBI): domain Eukaryota; kingdom Viridiplantae; phylum Streptophyta; class Magnoliopsida; order Poales; family Poaceae; genus Avena; species Avena longiglumis. Next base: position 339,544,181 of record CP125978.1, on the reverse strand, counting down.
AAGTAGAGGAGCTAACCACAATAATATCATCAACATATACCAGGAGAAACATAGTCAGATTAGGCTTGGAGAGAATAAATAGTGAGGTGTCTGCAGTCGATGCGTGAAAACCAAGGGAACCAAGCACAGAACTAAGACGTGCATGCCACGCACGTGGAGCCTGCTTGAGACCATATATAGCCTTCTGGAGACGATACAAATAAGTTGGGCATGTAGGATCCTCAAAACCTGGAGGCTGGCGCATAAAGACCTCCTCCTCAAGAACACCATTCAGAAACGCATTCTGAATATCTAACTGTCTCAAATGCCAACCACGAGAAACTGCAAGAGACAGGAGTAAGCGGATAGTAGTCGGTTTGACAACCGGACTGAAAGTGTCCTCATAATCCTGGCCATACCGCTGCCGAAACCCCTTTGCCACAAGCCTAGCCTTATAGCGCTCAATAGATCCATCGAAATTTTTCTTGACTTTGAATACCCATTTGGAGTCGATAACATTCACGTTGGAACGAGGAGGAACCAACTGCCATGTATTGTTTTTCAGTAAGGCAGAATATTCAGTATCCATTGCACTTTTCCAGTGAGCAGTTTGAAGAGCATCACGAAGGTCACGGGGTTCGGAGAGTGCACGTTCAGCTGAATGTGACATACAGACTGCTGTCCAGGCTACTGTACCATCAGAACGCTGCTTGGGTTGTGTGATTCCACGCTGTAAGCGGGTAACAGGCTGACTCGGTTCAGGGACGAGCGACGGCGATGAAGCCACATGTGCTGGGGACGGCGATGAAGAGAAGTCCAGCCGAAGGGGAGTAACAGGCCCTGGTAGTTGGGCGGACGAGCCAGAGGTAGCTGGCGTGGCAGGCTCAGGAGCGATCGGATCAGGACTGGAACCGGACCCAGCATGCATTGGACCAGTGGACGAGGCATGCACACGATCCATGTGACTGCTATTGGTGTTGGTGTGATCAACGTCCTGTTCAGATGACAATAATTCCAGCCGAGCTCCACGGTATTTTCCTGCATCATGATTAGACAACAACGAGGAGGTATGTGCAACATCATCAAATTGGCCAATATTAGGTGTGGAATGATTTGTAGATTCGATTGGTGGTGTGGGTAGTTGGGAAAAAGGGAAAAACACCCTCGTCAAAAATGACATCACGAGAGATATACAGTCTATTAGTGGGTACATGTAGACATTTGTAGCCTTTATGAAGTGAGCTATAACCAAGAAACACACACTTCTTGGATCGAAAATCAAGCTTTTTATTGTTGTAAGGGCGCAAGTGAGGCCAACATGCACAACCGAACACACGGAAAAAGGTGTAGTCCGGAACCTCACCAAGAAGACGTTCCAAAGGAGACTGCATATCAATGACACGACTAGGAAGTCTATTGATGAGAAAACACGCCGTAGAGAAGGCGTCACTCCAAAAGTGAAAAGGATCCGATCCATGTGCTAGAAGTGTTAGACCGGTTTCTACAATATGTCTATGTTTTCTTTCAGCAGTACCGTTTTGTTGATGTGTATGAGGACATGAAACACGATGCTATATGTCAAGATTGCTAAAGAATTGATTTAGTTTGATATACTCGCCTCCCCAGTCAGTTTGCACATGAATAATTTTGCGACTAAGAAGACGCTCAACATGACGTTGGAATTGGATGAATACATCAAACACCTCATTTTTGCGCTTAAGAAGATATAACCATGTAAAGCGACTATAACCATCAATAAAACTGACATAATATGTGTGTCCACTAACTGAAGTCTGGGCAGGGCCCCATACATCTGAATAGATAGTATCAAGAGGTGCTGAAATCACACGACTAGAAAGAGAAAAAGGCAACTGGTGACTTTTGCCTTGTTGGCAAGCATCACAAATTACATTATTTGACACACTTGACGAAGGTAACTGACGATGATGTAAAATATGCTGAACTATTTGTGTAGATGGATGTCCTAGACGACAGTGCCACTTGTCACGTGACACTTTTATTCCGCTGAAGATGTGTTTGGAAGGAGACTCGTCAAGACGATAGAGGCCACCATGAAACCTCCCACTAAGAAGAACGGCCCTCGTGTCCCGATCCTTAACAAGAAAAAAATTTGGGTGAAACTCAATAAAAACCTTGTTATCGATGGTGAATCTACGAACAGAAAGGAGGCTACGGGTAACCGAGGGAACATGTAAGACACCTCTAAGATGCAATGATTTAGATGGAGTGGGAAGAGTGGAATGGCCAATGTGATGAATATGCATACCAGTCCCGTTTGCCGCGTGTACTTGATCGCTGCCGTGATAGTTCTCCTTCATTATGAGCTTGTCGAGGCGATTGGTGAGATGGTCGGTTGCTCCTGTGTCCATGTACCACCCGGGGTCGACATTGTAGGCGGTGGTCTGGCCATGGGAATGTGAAGTAGTTGCAGTAGCGACTTGTCGATCCATGTAGCGGCCGTCATTATCAACACCAAGATAATCAGTCTTGAATCGCTTGAAGCACCGTGAGGCGATGTGACCAACCTTGTCACAGATTTGACAGACCGGTCTGTTGCCTCCCTCCATATCACGTCCGCCCATGCCACGATCAGAGCGGTCGTCACCCTGGCGTTGCCTGTTGCCACCAGGGTTGTAGCCACCACCGCCACCACTGCGGTTGGTGGAGCCTCCAGCGCTACCTGAATTGAAGTGTTGGCCAGCCGGTTTGGTGAAGTAGTCCGGCCGGGCCTGGCTGGACTGGTCGCCACGAGGGTCGCCCCTGTATTCAGGGCGATAGGACACCTTGCCGCCTCCCTTGGAGTATCCTGCGGCATTTGCGGCGTGGAAATTGTGGCCGCCATGAAGAACAGCCTTGCGTGCCTCAACACGTTGTTCAGTACTCAGGAGCAGGGCGAACAACTCGCGAGGAGGCATAGGAGTAGTACGATTGTGGCGCCCCGCAAAAATCACTACTAGAAAATCGCGTTGATTTTGTGCATTGCATCATCATGACATCAGCATGCATCTAATTGATTAAAACTATTTTGCTAAAAGACCTACTTTGTTTCCTATATTAATATTCTCCCCTTTTGTTCAAACCATACCGTCGGTCCAGCCGGATCTTTTATTCATCTAAAACTATTTACAAAATTTATTTTAAAATAAAAGAAAAACCCTAGTCAAAATATCTAATCCTAAACTACCCAGTCCTATTCTACCCACCCTTCAGCCACCTCACCCCCTCCAATCCCTTGGCGACACCTCACCTCTCATCCCTCCTCCCACCAATAGCCGCCTGCCACCTCACCCAGCTGCCTCCACTCCCTTCACACAGCCACCCTCACCCCTCAGCCGACCACTCCCCAGGCCCCACCTGCCTGCCGCACTCCCCCCACTCCCTGGCCCGCCTGGGCCCCACCCAGCACTACCTGCCGCCCCTGGGACACGCCCCCAACCACCACCTGCTGACCCACTCCACCCCCTCTCCCTTCCACCCCGGTCCCACCGTCCCGCACCCCCCTGCTCACCCCCTGGCCCACCCCGACCCCCGCTCTCTCCTTCCCCACCCCGCCACGCACGCCACCACCCACCCCACGTCTCTCTCCTGGCCGCCCCTCTCTCCCTGTCCAAGAACCGCCGCTCCCCTCGCCTCACTGCGCCGACCTCCTCCTTGTCCGCTCATTGGCCCTGCCGAGGCCTCCTCGACCCGCCCGGCCAGCAACCTCAAGGCCCCGCCTCGCGGACTTCTCCACCTCGCCGAGCTCCTCTGTCCGCCCGCCCGCCTCCGACCGTCCTCGACCAGCGTCGCCGCCGGGGCCTCCTCTCACTGCCAGGCCTCACCCCTTCTTCATGACGCCTTTGGCCGACGGCGCCGCCCGTCATCGCGACCCCACGCCCGAGCTCCTCTCACGCCGTCGTCCTGCTAGCCGACGCCTCCTCCGCCGCTGGGATCCTCCCGAGCCTGCTGTCGTCCGTGAGCGCCCGCCGTCTCCCCACTCGACCCTCCTCTCTAACGCCTTGCAGCGCGGCCCCGCCTCCTTTCTCGCCACCTTCTCTCTGTCGAGGCCATCTTCCGAGCACCTCCCTCGCCAGGGACTCCTTCCGCCATCTTGGCCGCTTGCCCTGGCGCTCCAATCGATGCTGCCACGCGATTCCCTGCCTCGCAGCTCTGGCCCGCTGCCGTCCGTGAAGCCGTCGCCCGCTCGGCCTCCTCCCCGTGTTTGCTGTCGGCCACCACCTCTCCTTCCTCTCTGCCAGCCGCCCTTGCTCGCATCACCGCGGCCCCGTTGCCTCTCCAGCTCGCCGTCGTTCGAGCCTCGCCTAACCCAATGCCATCTTCCTCGCCGTCCCTGCACGTCGGCATCGGTTTCCTCCATGATGCGTCCCTGTTGTTTTGGGTCAGCAGTTGCCACGAGGGTGGGTGTTTGATGTATGTCTGAATGAGACATGGCCTTGCAGAATTGATGTATTGTGTCCTGTTGCCCGTGCTATGTTGTCGCTGCTGCCAAGTATGCCACTATGTATTTGTTCCCGTCGACAAGATCTTCGTTGACGACAAGACCTTCATGATTCGTCAAGTTCGTCTATCATCGGTGCCACTCGAAGACCGCACCAACGGGTAACCCAAGTTCTCCATCGACCACCGAAGTCCGGAACACGGAGGCGACGATGCCCTATCCCAAGATATCCTGCCCGGAAACCTCAAGTCCTTCACGGAACGTCGAGGCCCCCTTCGCGGATCCAAAGCCCCGACCCCGAACCACATCGAACCAAGATCGTCCGAACCCAGATGTGTGACCCCTTTTCCTGAGACCCTTATTTTGTAAATAACATACAACTTGTTGCATAATTAAATCCTCATGCTTGCATACATATTGTGGGTTTGGGGGCCTTATGCCGATTCACCTCATAATTAAATATGGAGGCCATATGCGGACGAATCTAGTCTAATATTGGCCCCATTTAAATTTGTGCATCGAACCGGTGATATAATTTGCCTTGTTAAGACAACATTTAAATTGTGGGGTAGCTAAACAACATGAACCACCTAATTAATTGTCGAGACCCCGGTTCCGCTTAATATGGCCTAAATGCATCGCACCTTTGCCATGTCATACACCATACATGCATCATGCCCGATCTTCTGTCGTAGTATTAAATATTGCATCCGGTGTTTCTTCTAGTGTTTTGCTTCTTCGCAGACTAGGCCGATGAGTTGATGCGAGTGACGCCCGATCTTCGGATGAACCTTCGGCAATGTTTTCAGGCGAGCCCCTTGCCCTTTTTACCTATCTTACTTTTATAGTATTTATTCCCTCCTGTTGATCTATTGCTATCTGTGTTGCGATAGTTTTCGTACCCGTGGTATCCCTTGCAGCCTTATATTGCCTTGGACACCTCCTATTACCTGTTGTTTGGTAGATAGTTGGACTTGCGCGTCGTAGTCGCTTGCTCAAGTGTTGTTGCATGTCGTCCAGTACCGCAGTTGTTGGAGTATTGCCACATGTTTAATGTTGGAGATGATCATGGCTTTAATTATTGTTTAATAACTAAAATTGAAGTAGGTAATGCAGAGGCACAGGTGGGCAATAGATGTTATTTGGTTGTTAACCGTCCACTCGTGTCCCGTAGGACCCCGAGTTCTTGACACCTGTTCCGACATCGAGCGCGCTAACCACATGTGGGATGTATGGGCACCCCCATCGATTTAGTACCTGATTCCAAGTACTGTACTAGGGGCCACAAGTAGTTTGGGGCTTTATTACTATTCTGTACTTATGCCATGCTTTACTGCTTTATTTAAATTGTGCGAGGTACTGCACGTGTACTGTTTTGGAAGCGGAGTGTTTTCGCGGTATCGACAAGCCCGAGAGTTTCGGGTTCCCAGTCGTTTACAGCCACTAACGCAAACCCTGAGTCCGTCTCGGAGCCCGGCCGACTTCATTGCGGGTATACTTAGTAGGGTGGCCCCCCCGTTCTTACTTTGGGTCTGGGAAACGTCGTGTCCGAAACCCCGTCGACATACCGTTGGGTGCATGTTTTGTGATCTTGTACCTACCTGATCCGACAACAAGGGTGTAGGTGCGTGTGGAAACTTTGGTGCACCCCTGCAGGGTTAAATCTTTTCGAGAAGCCGTGTCCGCGGTTATGGACGACTTGGAGCACAGGTCTCGATCATAGACAACTATAACTAAAGTTTACTGTTATAATTTGGCTTGTATCTGATATGACTAATAATCAGCTTCACTGCAACGGAATGACTAAATAAAAGTACCAACAACTGCTGGGTTTGGGGATCTCTCATGCTAATTGTATCTGACTAGTAAGTATTGCAACTATAACGGAATGGCTAAATAAAAGTACCAACAACTGCTGGGTTTTGGGATATCTCATGCTAATTGTATTTGACTAGTAAGTGTTGCAACTACAACGGAATGGTTAACTAAAATTGCCCACTGCTTATTATATCAGGATGACTATCTATACCTGACTAGTAATTTCTGCAACGATAACTGAATAAATAAAACTGCCAACTGCGTGAGTTCCTCGGTTGACTTCCTCGGTTGGTCTCGAGGGGGAAACACCAGGATGGGTATGTTTGGTGGTAGCATCAGGTTGGTTCCGAATAGGTCTTTCTTACCCCTCTCTGATAGCCGCTAGTTGTAACGAGTCTCTATAGGTTGTTTAGTGCATGCTGCGCTGCCGCTTCAGTCCACCATACCTGTGTAGGCGAGGACCGCCGAATTCTAGCCTCGCCGTGTACTGGCCTCAGTACTGACCGCTCTCTCTTTTTCCTTTGCCCTTTGTCGGCACCCCTTTTTGTTTAAGCAGGTTTTGAGATCGACGTCGTTAGCAGGGTTACCCTTCCGGCTTGGCCTGGGCAGGGTTATGGACGCCATTGGTTATTTTTCAGGGCTCTTAGCTCAATTTGCATCTTGTCTGTACTCGGACGCTGTATCGTTTTCAAGGTGATTTGGATCTTTGTACTGTATATCTGTATTCTTGACTCCTCGAGTCGCTGTTGTATATATCTGTTTTGTGGGTCCCATCGAGGACTGTTGTGTAATGTTATTACTTCGTTTTCCACCCGCACGCAAGTGTCTGGTGGGCACCTTTGAATCGATTCTATGCGGGTTTGGCGGGATTCGCTAAAACTTGCATAGGGCCGATTCTGAGGGTGTTACATATGTGCGGAAACGATCTGGGCAAGAGCTTCATAGTCCTCATCAAGACCTTCAAGAACGTAGGAATTAAATTCAGCCGGGCGCAGGGGCTGTCCAATTGCAGTGAGTGTATCAGACAATGTCTTGATCTTGTTGAAGTAGACCGTCGCTGTAAGATCGAGTTTCTTCGTGTCCTGGAGCTGACGATGGAGCTGCATATACTTCGACTGGGATTCAGCCGAATAACTAGCAGCGAGAGTTGCCCACGCGTCCTGAGAGGTGGTGGCGAAGATGATCAGCCCCTGGACAGCTTCAGTGGACGTGGCCATCATGGCAGAGAGGATTGCAGCGTCCTGCTGATGCCAAGCAGTGAATTCGGGATTGTAGATGCGACGAGGGGCCTTCGGATCATCGGCAATTTTTGGATTGTCGACCTCTGCCGACGGACAGGGAAAGCTGCCGTCGAGGAAGCCTAGTAGACGCTGACTGCGGTGGACTTGCATCACTTGAGCACGCCAGTAGAGGTAGTTCTCGCCGCCAAGACGAACGGTGACAACAGGCACGAAATTGAAGGGCCCCGATGAAGATGAAGAAGAGGAACCGGCGGTGAAGTTGAGCGAGGGATTTGCGAGCACGATGCCCGCGCTGGTCATGGAACCAGATGAGGCCTCGCTTGCCGCCGGAGAGGTAGCCATCGTCGAGGTTTGAGGGTCTAGTTAGATGAGATCTGGTAGATGATGACCCGTGGCTCTGATACCATGAAAAGCTGCGTGTATGGTAGGGTATGGGATCGTGCGTTTCAATCACGCCGTCCTCTCTGTTTATATTGATCAGAAGTGACAGTATTACAAACGTACACGGCAAGGTACAATAGCACACGTAACCTTTTCATATACAACTCCTAGATTAGAGGGACTAGATGCTAACTGAATCTAAGGGTCAATTGTCGTGACAGTCTACAAATATATTGTTTATCATAGCTGACTTCGTTGTCGACTAGACCGAGTCACAAGAGATGACTTGGCAGCCTGATTTTCTCTGGTGATCGGTGGCTCTAGTACTGGAGTTTTTCTTATGTCACTGAAGGGCAACAAGCTACAATACGTCTTGGAGATTGACTTCATGGCCACACAAAATGTGGCCGGTGAGGCTTTACTCCACAGTTGTGGATTTTCAAGGAAATGGGCATCAGTTGGATCGAGTGTTACCATGACACCGACCTCATGGTGCAATAGTGCAATGTCACATGGGACATAGAGGATACCATCATGGCCGACTACTGTCGGCTGTGAACAAGATAGGCGCACACTTCACCATCTTCGAGTTCAAACACATCATCTGGCAGTACAACAAGGAAGTCGACGCATAGTTACGAGTAGGATCTACAAGGGACTTGGTGCAGGAGTTTTCATTAAGCACCTAGATAAACCAGGCCGCACAAGCTAACTCAATTGAAGATGAGTCGGTGCTAGTGGCCATCTTTGTTGAGGAACCATATTGGACACTACCTCTGCCTATTTGACGACCGTGAATTAATTTTTGTTGAGGTTGTTGATAAAAAACTTGAGATCCGCGCTAAGCCTCACCCCATCATCAATGGCCTACTTTACAAGCACAGTGTTGTGTATCACGTGAGAAAGATCAAAAATTCTTCAAAAAATACATGGTGGCAAGTGTGTCCTTCATACTTCATCACGGGCTTTAGTCACAAAGGCTTTCTAACATAGCTTCTTCTGGTTAACGGCTCATGCTGACGCCTCAAGATGATTGAGTCATGCGCTGGCTGCCAGAAGTTTGCAAATCAGCCGCACGTGTCAGAACTCACACTCAAGAACATACCCTGATACCTATCACATGGCCTTTTGTTGTGGAGGGAATCGACATGGCTAGGGACTTCAATATGGAAAGAGGAGGATTGACCTACCTATTAGTCACAATGAATTTGTTTTCTAAATAGGTGGAAACCAAGCCCATCAAGAAAGAAGATGCTCCAACATAGGTTAAGTATATGCAAGAAATTATATACCACTATGTTGACCCGCATAATATCATCACGGACAATGACTACAATTTTAAGAAACCATTTGCTTGCTACTATTGCAAGAACAACATCCGTCTCAGTTTGGCGTCAGTCACACACCCTAAGTCAAATGGGCAAGATGAGCGCGCCAATCATATGATACTACATAGTGTCAAGCCACGCCTACTTGCGCCCTTGGAATACGCGGCTGGTGCGATGCTCGACGATTCCCTCCGTCTTGTGGAGCATTAGGACAACACCAAACAGGTCGACCGACTATACGCAATTCTTCTAGGTTTTATGGTGTCGAAGCTGTCATATCGAGTGACATCATCCACGACTCTCCAAAGATCGCGTCTTACATCCATGAGAATAATGACTTCTCTTGGCAAGACTCGCTCAATGATGCGGGTATAATTTCTTCATGTATATTTCAATGTGATCTTGAGGCAGAAAATTCTCTTTTATAAATTCCACCAATTAAAAGTTTGCATGATCCACTATTATGAACTTGAAAGGACACACCCAACTCATAGACCATTTTACAAAAAATCCTCTCCTTTAAACCAATTGGGAAGAATTACTTATGAAATGATCAAATAGGTCAAACAAGGGGCGGGTGAATAGATGAATCAACTTAATGCACCCATTGAGGTGTCTAATCCATTTGTTTTTTTTGTTTTGAGATCTGACTAAACTTAAGTTCCATAAGTTAAGTTATAAAATTAGAACGTGGTATGCAGTCTAAAATATTTTATATTTTCTACACATCGTAGATTATAATGTTAAGTTTCAAACTTCACATGTGTATGTTTGCAACCATTATCTACATGCGTGATTTTTCTTATTTCTTTGAAACTTAAAAAAAAAAATTGTGTGTTGTAAAGGCGTTTTTTTTTCCTTATGGGGGCGCCTCCTCTCTTCCCATTGGCCGGCTAGTTGGGTTCAGTTGCGCCTGTTCAAAATATTCCATCTTTCCAAGCATGGACAAGATCACCCTGTGTTCTAGTGGCTAAGACTAGTGTAGATAAAGTTTGACGAATATAAGAATTCAAAGCCTGGTGCCTCTATTTCTCAAGTGTGCATAGAGTTGGACTTATACTTGGAGGGGGATCACCCCATTCAATCACAAGTTTAGGCATCATTAGTTGGTGGAGTTTGGAGGTATTAAGTACCCTACTTTGCAAAAGATTACTCATGATATATTACATGTTCATGTTTCAGCCATAGCATCGGTGCTTGTCATCAATGCTAGCGGAAGATTAATTAGTCCATGCTATAGTCTTCTTGAACCAAAAATGGAAGAAACTCTTATGTGTATGCAAGCATGGTCTCTAGTGCACATGTTAGGTAATTCATTTCTACATTCCCAATTTGTATTCCACTCTTATTGTGCAATATAAAATCTAAGTTCTTCCAATTTTTTCAATTGCATTATGGGATATCATGCTGATCTCCTTGTTGTATAAAATGTTCTAGAAGATAAACAAGAAGAAATGGTATTATTTCAATAGTGACTTTACTTTTTCATTATTGTGATGTCTATCCTTGCTAAAGCTTTGTTTATGCTAATTAGTGTTTCTCCCACTTTAGGATGCCAATGAATCCATTGTCACCAAAGATTAATGACTCAATTATCCAATACTGCTATATTTTGCTATATCTCTTTAATGCATGCATTGTTGTTTTCAAACTTAGTAAGAAAGTGTGAGACTGCTATTAAGTATTTTGTGGTGTGAGATTTGACATACTTTAAGTTGCTATAATAATTATGAGTTTGAAGACTTGAAATATTGCTGCTATATTGTTATATTGTTGTTAATGTTAAAAATTGCTGAAATGTGGTTCTAATGTTGATGATAGGATGTAATGTTGTTGAAGTGGTACTGAAAAGCTAATATGATGATGAAATAATGAAATTTTATGTACATAGTGTGTACATCTACGAATATCCATCGATATCGCATCCCTTGGTACCTAACAGGTATGGATACTCATAGATGCCTTGGCATCCAGGCAATAGGAGTAGATATTAGCATGGGTGTGGATATGGTCTACCCTTCCAGACCCTGTCTCATTGCTATCCTGGGCTATAAGAGGCAACGGATAGATCAATGTAATCTCACCCGTAAAATGCAATTCTAGTGTGCACGCTAGGTCGCTTGCATGCTAGATTCATTCATTTTTGATATTTGCTCTAAGATATGGATAAATAGCACATCTTTTTTTGAAAAAAATGTGGTAGGAGAAGCCCCTATGATGTTTTTCTTTAATAATAAAAATCCAAATCTACGTCATGAGAACTTGAACCTGGGTGGTTGGATTGTAAATCCACTTCCACATGCATATGGTATAATGGATGACATACCCATCGCACCTTATTCCAATTCATTTATTTCAATCCTAGATTCAAAAGTACCAAATAAGTCAAAATAATTATTAAATGACTATCTATTTCAACTTGTCTATTTATTTTGATTAGATATTTTATACAAGCACATAATTAACAAAATTCAAAATCTAAATTCCGAACACAATGAAATCGTCATGATTGATAATGGAATCGAATGAAACATTATTATCTTGTTTTCCATCAATATATTTTATGGTTTGAACTCTAATTCAATTGCCAATTATTTTTTCCAACTATGATGAATCAAGTTTGAAATGCGGTGTAAAAATTGTTTCAAAATGTATTTTCGCCAAGTTTCATTATGTTTTTTAGAGTTTCATTATGTTTCAGAAGTAGATTTTCAAATATTATTAAGATAAATTCAATATTAATTTTTCTGTGCAGCTCTTTTTGCTAGGAACCCAAATATTAATACGATTATTAAATTCGACTCATGGTTTAAAATCTACAAAAGTTTCAAATTTAGAATATATGTATCCTCCAAAGTAAGAAAGGAGAGAGAAGAAAGGTGACACAATTATGCAAAACTACTAGGAAAGAAAAAGTGGGTCATGCACGAGAATAGCTAGAATCGAGCAAATGAAATGCAATACCAAATTACATTAGTTAATAATTTAACAACTTAAATTCATATACAAGACCCAACAACAAACGAAAATAAAAGTATGCTATTATCAGCCAAATGTTACCGTCAGACATCACTCTCGGGCCGGCTAACAATGCCGGCATGTCCGAGCAACGCCCACAACACGGTTATGAACTCCCCGCCACGGCGGAGCGACTTGCCATGCGCAGTAACGTTCTCCGACGGCGCCAGGAAGAGGAGGAGCTCCGTCCAGAACTCGGCCAGTACCATCCACACCACCTCCTCGTCGCCGACCTCCTCCGCCAGCTGCCGGGCGAGCTTCGCAGCCTTCCTCAGCGTGTCGTTCATGCTCCCTCCGAGGCACGTCGCTGCACGGTCGTACCGCACCAGCGGCCCCGCGCAGCGCGCGAGCACCCTCGTCACCTCCTCCACCACACCCTCGTACAGCTCCTCCGTCCACGCCGGGTGGTCCGGCAACAGCTGTGGCTTCAGCGCCACGAGGTAGGCGCAGTACCGCGACAGGTGTGTCGCCACGACCACCGTGTCGCTGTCATGGTCGCTGATGTCTTGTATGCCATGAGCGCCCTCCAACCGCTTGATCTCGAGTAGCCTTGTGGCGACATGCCACACAAGGATCTGCTCGGAGATGCTCTTCTCGCCGTCGCCGGCGCGGCATGCCCAGATGAGCTTATCGGCAACGCCATTACGTTGTAACGACAGCGCGCCGTTTCCAAGCATTCCCTGGTTCGTCTTCAGTGTGGCCACGATAGCTGACTTCACCGACGCCGGCACGGCGACTGATGTCTTCGCGATCTGGTCGACCTGCCTGGAGACGCATCCGCAGTAGCACAGCCGGGACTGCAGGATGGACGTCTGACCGAACCGGTCGTCCCAGCGTTGGACGGCCTTGAACCGGAGAACGCGGCCAAGCTTGCCGCGAGCCCACCGCGACTTGCGCCACGACGGCCTGCGCGCGTACTCGCAGACGGTGGCCACCTTGATCCAGTCGGATCGAACGTAGTTGGCGATCTCCCACCCCTCCGTGAACACGATGGCGATGATGAAGGAGACGGTGACCAGCAGGTCGAGGCCGACGATGGCGTGGAACACGGTGTCATGGTGTTGCAGGTAATTCCTAAGCACCTCGTAGTCCACCGCGAGCGCCGTGCCTTGGCTGATCATGTCGTGCACGATGGCGCCGCCGGTTGCAAGGCAGCTGATCCACGTGGCGAGCACGAGGATAGAGTTGAGCACCGGGAACCACCACCCGCTCGCGTAAAACGACGTGAGCTTGGAGTAGAGGAGGTCGGCGAGGAAGGACAGCTCGGTCTCGATCAACCGGAATGCTCTCTCGGGACTCCCCCCAAGGATGCCGTCCTGCAGGAATGCCAAAGCTCGGCGAGAGCCCACCTCCGCGAGGGGGCACCCGAGGAACCGCCGGAGCTGCAGCTTGAACAGGGAAAAAGAAAGGCAGAGATCCTTGATGTGCGGATTAGACGCGAGGAGCGAGTCTCCGGCGGTAGAGAGCCGCCATATCCTGTCCATGGTGACGACATGCCCGGCATCGACGGACAATGGCGGCGCCGGGCCAATTCGGTAACCCTGCGGCCTTGCCTCGATGTGTAGCTTCTCCTCGCCCATCACCAGGTACGGCGGCACGCCATCTTGCGCGCTGTCTGAGTCTTCTCCTTGCTGCTCTTGGCAGTAGAGTTGTTTCATGTAATCGGAGATGAGGTAAGCATTGAGGCCGACGGCAAAGGAGCTCTTCGCCAGCTCTGCAGCGACGAGCCGGTGGATGAGCTTGACGAGGCTCAGCACCCAGAGCCAAAGAAGCATACCGGTGAGCTCGGGGCTCCCTGCGGCTCCACCGCTGCTGATGATGAGGAACGCCACCCAGCCCATCCGCGCCAGCTGCTCGACGGAGGGACGGAACTTGCTACCACCGGAGCCGCCGTTGCTGTCGATGGTCAAGGAGGAGGATCGGGCGGTGTCGATGGTGTTGCGCAGGATCTGGAGGAAGACGGTCCAGGCGAGGAGGAGAGGCACGCGCGCCGCGTCCCATTTGGCGGCGGCGGAGACCGCGTAGGAGACGAGGGGGAGGAAGAGTGTGGACGCGGCCCACACGAAGAGTCGGAGGGCCGGGTGACCGGCGCGCCGGCGGTAGGAGCTGAGCACCACGAGGAGAGAGAGCAGGATGATGCTCACGATGGCCGCCACCTCCATAAGGAGAAGGTTCAGTAGGCTGGTCGCCATGGAAACGATCGACCGATCTCGATCGATCGATCTCTTCCTCCTAGCAATCTAACTAAAACATCTTGGAAGTTCCTAAGAGAAGCATACAACTGGTAGACGATGTGTTTGTTTCATGCAGCATGTGCATGCAGTCGGCCGGTGGCTAAGTTTAAGTTGCATGCATGGGCTGATCGAAGAAGGTTGGACTACAAGTCAAGTAAAAGACAGAATTCGGTTCTATGCTTTGGAGGTGCCAACTGAAAGATCACCTGCAGACAGTAAATCCAGGTTGGGCGCCTTTCTTTTTTCTGACAGTGCGTGCACAGCTCACACCTTGACATATTCACCGGCCAGATCGCCGGTTCAATTACCGGTTCAAGTATATACAAACTCATAAAATCCATGACACGAATTGATCTTCAGATGCCCAATTCGTATCTGTTTATATGCCCATTACCCATGGATCTACACCTGTTGAAGCGTGAAGAAAAAGAAAAGTTATGTGCCAACACGGAAGAATCAATGGTGGATCTTCGCGAGAGACGGCGAAGGATCAACGGCGGCTCATTGCCAGAGACGGCTCCGGATCAAGTATGAAACCGGTGGCGAAAGTTACATAGTTTAGTGCTAGAATAGGAACTTATAAACATGTATGAAACACCGGAACTTGCATAGAAAATCAAGTAGCCTCATATATATGAGAGGTCATGGCCAATTGAGACTTACACACAAACAATGGACAAACCCGTTTCTTTGGCGACTTCACACGTAACTCGTCTATTGAATCAAAAACTGAGGAAAGAGCGACCAAACCAGATAAGATTCGGTCCGTTTGGTTCGCTTCAGTTTTTTCACCATTTCTTTTATTCCTTTTCCATTCCTAGTTTTGTTTTAAGATTAGTTTTAGAGATCTAGTTTGAGTGAAATTAATTTCTAAAAATTTATAAAATTCCAGACAGTATTTTTAGACTTTAAGAAACTATTTTTTTGGTCAAATCAAAATTTACAAAATTTCCGTCTTGCACATCATATCTTATATGGCTATTCGGAAAAATGAAATAAAAATTGGGTCTAGAATTCCGGATAAATTCCAATTTGTTTTTAGGACACTGAAACCATTTCTTGTCCGACACAAATATAAAATATGTTTTCTTATACTCTCTCTCCATGTCAGTTTACATGGCATTATTTCATTTTCATGCAGTTTCACTAGCAACAAGAGAATTAATTGCCGATTTAATTGTGCAGTTTTAGAATCTTCTCTCATTCCATGCATGTCGAACGACCCAGACTCTTTTCTCCTCATCTCCATGTCTTTCTTCTCCTTATACTTCTATGAAAACATATCAATGGGGTCATCCTCAACACAGATACAACAGACACCATGGAGGCAGATGGCGTTGAGGAGAATATCGTGGCAGCTGCGGATGGAGAAGCTGTTGTGGCGGTGGATGAAGTGGAAAAAGCTGAGGTGGATGCCATACGGGCGATGGAGGACATTGTGGAGGTCATTGTGGAGATGGAGGAAGAAGCTGCGCCGGAGGCGTTGGGATGGTTGACCTGGAGGCCGTTGTAGCGGTGGATGAAGAAGTTGAGGTGGCGATGGTTCTTTATGGATCCGAGCTTCGCCTCCAACAGATTTTTACCAATTTTGATCATAGTCGTGCACATATCGACGAGTTGTTCGCCCGGGCTAAAAGGATCTGAACCAACATACCGGAGCCCACCATTCACACATCAAACTTCCTTTACTGTGGATGCAGGATGCCGATGCCAAACAAGTTGCGTCATTACGACATGAGCGACAACTCTATTCTTCCTATGAACACTTGGTGCAAAGATTATGCAATGACAGTGGCTTTAAACAAATAAGGAATTTGTATTTTGTGCAATCTAACTCCTCTGAACTTTCAAAGGATGAAGACAACGGCTTCGCCGTGCCCGATACCGAGGCCAACATGTGACCACTACGGGACACGCGCGCTACGCCGAGGGCAAAAGGCCGTCGGCGTAGGCCAAAATGCCCTCGGCGTATGGTACGCCGAGGGCAGCCCTCGGCGTAGCCTCCTCGGCAAAGATCTCCCTCGGCGGAGCACACTCAAGCCGTCGGCGTATCAAAATGCCGTCGGCGTATGCTACGCCGAGGGCTTTGCCGTCGGCGTAGCGGCCGTCGGCATAGCCTGTCGACTGGTTGCAAAAATTTTTTTTTTTTGATTTTTTTTTAAAATAATATTTTTTTATTTTTTTTCTAAATTTTTTTATTCTTTGAATTGTTTCACTTGTTAATCTCCTACTTCACTAATTATACTTACTATTTGATTAAATTCTAGTCTTAGTCAAACTTCCCAGCAGGTCACCCATCCTAATACTACTCCAGCTTTAGCACGCTTAACATCCTCGTTCCTTCAGAATCCGTTTCCGCAAAGTAATTCATACATTGATGTCAATACTATGATATCAATCCTATTAACTCTTATATCATCATGTCACATGTTTGTATTTTTTGAAATTACAAACAATTATTTAGGTAAATATTAATGAATAAGTAAAAATATTATTGAATTCAAATAAAAATATAATAATTTTATTTTTTTTGTATTTTTCTATTTAATATAGAATAATTAATATCTTTAAATCTGTAAATCGAAATTCAACGAATAATATGTTTAAATTGATCAGAAAAATGAGAGGAATCCAAATATGATATCCATATCAACTAATCACAAACCCTCCGTTTTTGAATTAGCTATTTGGTGGTTGCTTTAGAAAATTCCCTTTTGCTCGGATAATGAAAATGCCTTTTGGTGCGATAAAAGGAAAACTTGCATTGGATCTTTGATAAAATAGCATATTGTGAACCTAAAAATGATTTTTGTAAAAAAACATGAGCATCGGATCATGTACCTGTAGTTCATATCTGACCCACTTCCTGCCGATTCGGCATGAATTTGTCTTTTTCACCGAAGGTGGACGGAAAGGTTTCGGATCCCCCTGTTGGGACATTGTCCATATAAGTTGGTATAGTATTTTTGTAAAATGTGGTGGTAGTAGTTTGAATTAGCCATTTGGTGGTTGCTTCACAAAACCGTCCGTTTTTTATACTCGGAAAATAGAAAATGGCCTTTTGGTGCGACGAAAAGGAAAACTTCCTCCTGCAACACTGTTCGCCATCCCATGATGCATGTGTATGCATAATATGGGCACATTATCACAAACTATACCTTGATTCTAGCCATAACATTGGTCATTTGACCCGAAAGCCAAGAAACCTCGAATGAGATAGGTCATTTTGTGAAGGGTTTTTTGAGACATAATTAATATATCAAGTTTGCTATTTTTCCTTATAAATATGTCACATAACATGACACCACGCGAAGGTTTCGCATTGTTTCGATCATTTTTCAATTTTTTATGCCCGTTTTAAACTATCGTTAAACTTTGTCAAACGGCGGACATAAAGATTCTTAGCTCGGGGCCGAGCCTCGCTAAAATTTCATTAGATCTTTGATAAAATAGCATATTGTGAACCTAAAAATGATTTTTGTAAAAAAACATGAGCATCGGATCATGTACCTGTAGTTCATATCTGACCCACTTCCTGCCGATTCGGCAGGAATTTGTCTTTTTCACGAAGGTGGACTAAAGGTTTTGACCCCCTGTTGGGACATTGTCCATATAAGTTGGTATAGTATTTTTGTAAAATGTGGTGGTAGTAGTTTGAATTAGCCATTTAGTGGTTGCTTCACAAAACCGTCCGTTTTTTATGCTCGGAAAATGGGAAATGGATTTTTGGTGCGACGAAAAGGAAAACTTCCTCCTGCAACATTGTTCGCCATATCATGATGCATGTGTATGCACAATATGGGCACATTATCACAAACTATGCCTTGATTCTAGCCATAACATTGGTCATTTGACCCGAAAGCCAAGAAACCTCGAATGAGATAGGTCATTTTGTGAAGGGTTTTTTGAGACATAATTAATATATCAAGTTTGCTATTTTTCCTTATAAATATGTCACATAACATGACACCACGCGAATGTTTCGCATTGTTTCGATCATTTTTCAATTTTTTATGCCCGTTTTAAACTATCGTTAAACTTTGTCAAACGACAGACATAAAGATTCTTAGCTCGGGGCCGAGCCTCGCTAAACTTTCATTAGATCTTTGATAAAATAGCATATTGTGAACCTAAAAATGATTTTTGTAAAAAAACATGAGCCCCGGATCATGTACATGTAGTTCATATCGACCACTTCCCACCGATTCGGCAGAATTTGTCTTTTTCACGAAGGTGGATGGAAAGGTTTGGATCCTGTTGGGACATTGTCCATATAATGTGGTATAGTATTTTTGTAAAATGTGGTGGTAGTATTTTAATTAGCCATTTGGTGGTTGCTTCACAAAACC
Organism: Avena longiglumis; assembly: GCA_030063025.1. Taxonomy (NCBI): domain Eukaryota; kingdom Viridiplantae; phylum Streptophyta; class Magnoliopsida; order Poales; family Poaceae; genus Avena; species Avena longiglumis. The sequence continues at coordinate 339,525,374 of CP125978.1, read as the reverse complement.
GTCCTTTTTATGCTCGGAAAATGGGAAATGGCTTTTGGTGCATTTAAAAGGAAAAATTCCTCCTGCAACATTGTTCGCCATCCCATGATGCATGTGTATGCACAATATGGGCACATTATCACAAACTATGCCTTGATTCTAGCCATAACATTGGTCATTTGACCCGAAAGCCAAGAAACCTCGAATGAGATAGGTCATTTTGTGAAGGGTTTTTTGAGACATAATCAATATATCAAGTTTGCTATTTTTCCTTATAAATATGTCACATAATATGACACCACGCGAAGGTTTCGCATTGTTTCGATCATTTTTCAAATTTTTATGCCCGTTTTAAACTATCGTTAAACTTTGTCGAACGGCGGACATAAATATTCTTAGCTCGGGGCCGAGCCTCGCTAAACTTTCATTAGATCTTTGATAAAATAGCATATTGTGAACCTAAAAATGATTTTTGTAAAAAAACATGAGCATCAGATCATGTACCTGTAGTTCATATCTGACCCACTTCCTACCAATTCAGCAGGAATTTGTCTTTTTCACCGAAGGTGGACGGAAAGGTTTCGGATCCACCTGTTGGGACATTGTTCATATAATGTGGTATAGTATTTTTGTAAAATGTGGTGGTAGTATTTTGAATTAGCCATTTGATGGTTGCTTCACAAAACCGTCCGTTTTTTATGCTCGGAAAATGGGAAATGGCTTTTTGGTGCGACGAAAAGGAAAACTTCCTCCTGCAACATTGTTCGCCATCCCATGATGCATGTGTATGCACAATATGGGCACATTATCACAAACTATGTCTTGATTCTAGCCATAACATTGGTCATTTGACCCGAAAGCCAAGAAACCTCGAATGAGATAGTTCATTTTGTGAAGGTTTCTTTGAGACATAATTAATATACCAAGTTTAATATTTTTTCTTCTAACTATGTCACATAATATGACACCACGCGAAGGTTTCGCATTGTTTCGATCGTTTTTGAATTTTTTATGCCCGTTTTAAACTATATATAATGTTTTATATTTTACTTAATTTTTATTTATAAATGTGTAATATTTAAGTGTAGATAGATAGGTCTTATTTTTCTGCAAATTTTGATATATTATTTGTATTTTTCCGAATTAGAATGATTTAGTTATGATTTTTCAAAGTTTAATGAGATAAAATAAAAATAGCTACGCCGAGGGCAGCCGTCCGATGGCAAGCATAGAATATGCCGAGGGCAATTTTACGCCGACGGCTGCTTGGCGGGCTGGAGAACGATGGCTACGTTTCGACGTCTTACGCTTGGCGTAGCGACCGGCCGTCGGCGTAGCTTCCCAGTCCTGTAGTGGACAGGTCAACTTTATATAAGTATATAATTGAGTTATTATGCATGGTCTATCTAAATTTGAGTTCAAGTGGAGCATCTTTGTAAACCACTATGCGTTTCCTCATGTGAAGAAACAAGCGCTAGAGAGACAAGGTTTCTTCCAGTTCGTTTGATTGATCGATAAAGAATATGTTGAGGCCGCAACTGAGTATTGAACTCAACTTGAATTTAATTGGTGGAAATTTATTGATATAATTTCGAGGACTCTTATGAACTTGCCTCTTAATGATGTAATCTGAGGACTATTATGAACTTATATAGATGATCCAATTGAACTCAGATTTACATAGATGCTTCAATTGAACTCAGATTTAGATAGACCGTGCATAATAATAACTCAATTATACACACCCATACTTATATAAAAATGACGTGTCACACTAGTTGGCCTTAGTATCGGACACGACGAAGTCACTGTCTTCATCCTTTGAAAGTCCACACAAAATACAAATCCCTTTTTTTTTCAAAACCACCGTTGTTGCACAATCTTTGCACCAAGTGTTCATAGGAAAATACAGTTGCCGCATACGTCGCAACGACGAAACTCGTTTGGAACTGGCAGCATTCATCCACATCAAAGGAAGATTGTATGAACACCGCGCACACCGCAGTTGTTGCACACCATGGGTTTTACACATGCCTCACATGTTGATGTGTGAATGGTGGGATTCAATACACCGGTTCTGATGCTTCCAGCCTGGGCGATAACTCGTCGACGCGTGCACGGCCACCACGACCAAAATTGGCAAAAATCTATTGGAGGCGAAGCTTAAAGAACTCAACGTTCTCCACCTCAACATCGTCATCCACAAGCACAACGGCCTCCAGGTCCACCGTGGCCTCCAGCACAGCTTCTTCCTCCACCTTCACAATGTGGCAACCCGCTAAAACCACTACTAGAAAATCGCTTGGTATTTTGTGTTGTGCATCATCATGACATCATCATGCATCTTTTTGATAAAAACTATTTTTCAAAGGTCTATTTTGTTTTTGCAAACACGCCCCGTCTTAATTCAAATCAAACTTCGGTTGTCCAGATATTTTGTTTTGACTAAATGATTTACAAAGGTTCTTTAAAATAAATGTGTAAAGAAAACCCGAACCAAATATCTAGTCCTAAATCCTTTTCCTACCTAACCCTAACCTACCCAGACCCCAGCCACATCACCCCGGCCAACCCCGTCTCGCCACCTCACCAACCCTCACCCCTAACCCTATCACCACGCGCCACCTCACCCCTCCACCTCACCAAACCACACCACCCACACCACTCACACCCACCCTACCTAATCCCCACTGCCGCTGCCCCCTGGACACCCCCTGGAACCCGATCCCCACCTCCCTCGCATCCCGCGCCCTGGCCCCACTCTGCCGCTCTCCCCCGTGCGCCTCCCTCCTCTGCTCTTCCTCGCCCCGCCCGCTCGATCGCAGAGCACCGCCGCCGCGGGCGCCCTCCGTTTCCGCCACCCCCCAACGCCCTTTCCTCCGCGAGCCGCCGCCCTCTGCAAGCTCCCCGCCGCCCTCGCCCCCAAGCTCTTCCCATCGCCAAGCCGTCCCCGCCGCCGGCAGGGGGGTCCGCTCTCCATGCCCCGGCAGCCGCCGTCGTGTTCCTCGCCCCTCCGCCGCAGCTCCTCCTCGAGGCAGAGCCGCGCCAGAAGCCCTACGCATCCTCCTCGCGCCGACCTTCCTCCACCCCGCGTCAGGTCGCCGGCCTTCCCTCCTACCGCTGCCTTCCCACCTCCGTCTGCGACCCAGGGTGCCGCCTGCTACCCCGCCTCCTGCAACTTGTCCTCTTCGCCGCCATCGAGCCTCGGGGACCTCGTCGTCCCTGGCCATCTCCCCGCCGGTGCTCTCCTCCCCAGACACCTGCCCGCGGCCACGTCTTGCCGTCGCCTCCGCCCGCGAGCAGGCCCGCCGCGCCCTCCGGACGCTGTCCTGCAAGCTCGCCGGCCCGAGCGCAGCCCTCCTCTCGAGCGTGCCGCGGTTGTCCTCCTCCGGCCACCCGCGTCGTCGCCTGGCCCCAACCCCCCTGCAGAGCCTGGCCTCCCGATCCCTCCCCGACATGCAGATCCTCGACAGCGTGCCCCGGCCTGCAGAGCCTCGACCACGCTTCCCCTTCGCGTCGTCCGCCATCGCCCCCTGCAGGTCGTCCCTACCTCGGTCTGCGCCTTCCTGTGACGTGGGCGCTGCCTCTGGCCGTTTTCCCTCTGTCGTGGGTGCCCAACTCGTCGATCCCTGCCTAGCACTAGTATCCCGCCAAGTGATGTGCATGTACTTCTCATGTTGGTGCTAAGGCAGATGAATTCTATCCACTGTATGTCTGTTCGGGTGTTCGGCTTCATCGTTTCAAGATGGTGTTGCATGTTGGCGGTGTGGTGATGCTATTTTGTTGCTGCAAAGTGAACTGCAGTTCAACAACACTGCAGCAAGATCTTCAAAACCTATCGGTGGACAAGACCCTCTTATCGGAATCCAAGTTCGCCAACGACGACATGATCGCCACGAGGACGACAAGTTCTTCTTCCCGAACGCCAAGACCGACCCTGCCGAAGACCGAACCCGGGCGCGCCAAGTTCTTCGACCCGAGACCCCGGTGCGACAAGTACTCCTTTCCGGAACACCGAGTGCACCGACATGGATCCGAAGGCCGAGCCCTCGACACGCCAAGGTCTTCTCCCCGGAACGCCGAGTTCTCCATCTTGGACGTCAAGCACGTCGACATGAAACCGAAGGATGCCGAACGCCAAGCTCTTCATCTCGGACCCAGTAGCCCTGATCCGCACCTGACCCCCGTCGAACCCTGAGACCGAACCCCGAAACCCTCGGAACCCCAAGATCGCCGAGACCCCCCCATGTGTGATCCCCTTTCCAAGCCCTATTTTATAAATTGTAATATAAACTCATGCATATTAAATTGATCATGCATGCATACTTGTCTATGGTTTGGGGGCATTATGCCAATTCATCTCATAATTAAAGATGGAGTCTAATGCGGGGTATCTAAACAACTAGAACCATATATTTAATTGTCGGGACCCCCGGTTCCGCTTAATATTGCCTAATCGCATCGCATACTTGCCATGCCATGCATCATACATGCATCATGCCCGATCTTTTGCCGTAGTATTAAATAGTGCATCCGGTGTTTCTTCTAGTGCTTTGCTTCTTCACGGATTAGGACGATGAGTTGATGCGAGTGTCGACCCGATCTTCGGCTGAACCTTCGACAATGTTTTTCAGGCGAGCACCTCCCCCCTTTCTACCTATCTTACTTTTATAGTATTTATTTCCCTCCTGTTGATCTATTGCTATCTGCGTTGCGATGCTCGAGTTTTCGTACCCGTGATATCCCTTGCAGCCTTATATTGCCTTGGACACATCCTATTACCTATTGATTGGTAGATAGTTGTACCTGCGCGTCGCATTCGCTTGCTCAAGTGCTGTTGCGTGTCGACAAGTACCACAGTTGTTGGAGTATTGCCGCATGTTTAAGGTTGGAGTTGATCATGTCTTTAATTATTGTTTAATAACTAAAATTGAAGTAGGTAAATGCAGAGGCACAGGTGGGCAATAGATGTTATTTGGATGTTAACCGTCCACTTGTGTCCCGTAGGACCCCGAGTACTTGATACCTGTTCCTTGAATATTCGCGCTATCCACATCCGGGAGGATTATGGGACCCCCCTGATCATGGCTTTACTGCTTTATTAAAATTGTGCGATGTACTGCACCTGTACTGTTTAGGATCGGGACACGATTTCGCGGTATCGACAAGCCCAGTCACACTTTCGGGTTCCCAGTCGTTTACAGCCGTCCACCCAAACCTTGAGTCCGTTTGAGTCACTAACTTCGCTATGGTAGCTTAATGGGGTGGCCCCCTGAAATATTTCTGAATCCTGTGATTGCTTTGTCGTGACTGCCTCGTTGGGTTTTGATTTGGTTTTTCCGAGGTTGATCGAGTGTGTGTTGCTATTTGTGCACCCCTGCAGGGTAAAACTTTCTGAAAGCCGTGTCCGCGGTTATGGACGACTTGGAGCACAGTATCTCGATCATAGACAATTATAACTAAAGTAGTGCTATAAATTTGACTTTATAATGACTAGTAATCAGCTTCACTATAATAGAATGGCTAAATAAAACTGCCAACAATTGCCTGTTTGGGTTGTCGCTTGCTACCATTGTATCTGACTAGTAAGTACTGCAACTACAACGGACTGGCTAAATAAAAGTGCCAACAACTGCTGGGTTTGGGATATCTCATGCTAATTGTATTTGACTAGTAAGTGTCGCAACTACAACGGAATGGTTAACTAAAATTGCCCACTGCTTATTTTATTAGGATGATTGTCTATACCTGACTAGTAATTGCTGCAACGATAACTGAATAAATAAAACTGCCAACGGTGTGAGTTCCTCGGTTGACTTTCTCGTTTGGTCTCGAGGGGGAAACACCAGGATGGGTTTTGTTTGATGGTAGCACCAGGTGGGTTCCGCATAGGTCTTTCTTATCCCCCTCTGGTAGCCGACAGTTATACCGAGTCTCTATAGGTTGTTTAGTGCATGCTGCCGTTGCCGATCCAGTCCACCATACCTATGTAGGCGAGGACCGCTGAATTCTAGCCTCGCCGTGTACTGGCCTCAGTACTGACGCTCCTCTTTTTCCTTTGCCCTTTGTCGGCACCCCTTTTGTTTAAGCAGGTTTTGAGATCGACGTCGTTAGCAGGGTTACCCTTCCGGCTTGGCCTGGGCAGGGTTATGGACGTCATTGGTTATTCTTCAGGGCTCTTAGCCCCATTTGCATCTTGTCCGTAGCTGGACGCTCTATCGTTTTCAAGGTGATTTGGATCTTTGTACATTATATCTGTATTCTTGACTCATGGAGTCGTGTTGTATATATATATCTGTTCTATGGGTCCCATCGAGGACTGTTGTGTAATGTTATTACTGCTTTTCCACCGCGAAAGTGCCTGGTGGGCACCTTTGAATCGTTTCTATCCGGGTTTGGCGGGAATCGCTGAAACTTGCATAGGGTCAATTCTGAGGGTGTTACAGAGTGGTATCAGAGCTCAGCAGTTGTGATACCCCACAAGTCCAGCCTGTAGGATAATCTAGCTAACGGCCGAAGTAGAGTGTCAAAACTATTTTTGCAAAATCGGTTGGATAGTTCTGATTAGGTCTGATTTTACTCCTTACCCCTCTGCTATTCTCCTCTTACCTCTGCGTGTTTTGAATCTGCTCTCTTATATTTTCTTCGAGTCCAGGAATTCTCGTGGTGGGATTTTCCGTCGTACCTTTATAGCCACCTTTATAGCCACCCAGTTACGGTGTGGTGTTTGATGTCATCAAAGTATCCTTCCGGTGATGGTGATTAACATGATCTCATGGTCGAAGGAATTAGGTTACTATGTATCAGAAAGCTTATAGCAAATGAACTATATTAAATGACTTGATCTTTATGCTACGCTTAACTATAGGAGTATGTCCATCACATCATTCTCCTAATGATATGACCATGTTGTTAATAACATCTCTATGTTCATGATCAGGAAACCATGATCATATATTAACCAACAAGCTAGTTTCACAAGAGGCTTTACTAGGGACTCTTTTATGTTTACAAATCACACAAGTATTAATGTTTCCGGTTAATACAATTATAGCATGGTATGTAAACATTTATCATAAGTATGAAGATATGGTAATAACCACTTTATTATTGCCTCTTGGGCATATCTCCAACAGTCTCCCACTTGCACTAGAGTCAATAATCTAGTTTCAAACCTTTGTGTATTCAACACCTATGGCTTTCCGGTGTTGTATGTACACGATTGCTAGTGGTCAATCGATCTCGGATCGACACTTCCAGGTCCGTGTGTAATTGCATGTCTTTGCGTCTCTACGCATCACTCATTCTCTAATGAGATGGCTTCGTACTAATTTGGTCCTTTGGTGTGACCTTTAGTTCTTTGGGGTTAAAACATGTTGATAATATTGGCGTACAATATATCTTCATAGTACTATCCCACTGTGAACTACACCTAGTTTGATAACAAACTACTTGACACAAATGCCCTCTTTTGCTGCTATAATTGCAGTCATATACTTAGCCTTTTGTTGTAGTATCTGTCACAATGTCTTAACTTTGGAACTCATCCAAATCCATTATGGAACTTACTTTCCATTATATTGTGCCACCCTTAGTTTAGATTGAGATAAACTTAATTTGTATTTTGTGACAAAACTAGTATCAATGTAGTACTTTTACAATGAACTAACCATCTATTTGTCACTTCTACAAATAATATACTCTTAGTTCTTCCCAAAGATCATAAGAATATCCTTACTATTGTCCAATAATCATCTTATGAATCATTCTGGTATATGCTCATAACATTTAGAGCATAGGACATATCTGGATTTGTACATATCACAGTATGATTGATATAAATATTCTTTGTGATTTTATACATCAAGTATCAATCTATACTTGAATCTTTGTTTCACTTACCCTGTGTCAATACACTTGAATATATCATCAATATTGAACTCATTCAATCCTTTCAGTGCGACAAGAACCTCTCTTGTAGTTTCTATATTGAACTCATTCAATATCTTGTCTATGTACTTCTGGCACAACCATATTAGCGTCTATTGATGCCAAATATTTGGGTCTTGCCTAAGTCTTTCATCGGGATGAAATTATTATCTTGTGTTTAATAAAAAGATACATCACTTCCAATCAACAATATGTCTCCTACATAATGTATTAGAAATATGTCTTAGCGCTCCCACTTAATTTCTTGCAAATGCAAGCATCTTCATTGTCTCTGATGAATTTAAACTCTTTTAACAATTTCATCATTGTGAAGATTCCAACTCCGCGATGCTTACTTCAACCATTGAAGTTTGCATATGCTTTTAGCATCCTTTGAATTAACAAAACCCTATGGACCGTGTCATGCACACGTCCTAGGTAACAATTCTATTAGAAGAACTTGTTTTGTTTATTCTACTACCATATAACAAAATTATATGTAGTGGTTGCTACATTTATCCGTCTAGACTAAATATCGCTATGAAAGATCAAATCTTGTCATATACAACTTTTGAACATTGTTGTGAACTCTTTCCCAACATGTCGATAATTTCATAGATGTGCAACATCCATGTCTATTTATTTATAGATCCAAACACAACTGTAAGGTCTTACACCTTTCTTGAGGGTCCTTCAAGTTCAAAACTTGATTTTTCGTGTATGGAACTATCACGGATTTTATGGCTTCAAGCCATTAGACGGAGTCAGGGCCCATCATCGCTTCTTTGTATGTAGTCGGATCAATATTGTCAAATAATGATTTAACTCTCAAATCTTGGTATTTGATTGTTTACCCGACCTACTTGTTTCAATAGGAACTTAGATCTCCGTGACCACAACCTTTGAGGCACGTGAGCCACGAGCATTATTGCTGCCTCCGGAACACTTTTCGGTGCTGCGCAACTTTGCACATATAGCTAAGGTTCTTTTAACCTTATCAAAGTTCTATTGTCCTCCCACTTATCTTTTCACGAAAAATTCCTTCTCTAAGAAACTTGACGTTCTAAGTGACAAACATTTTTGTCTCCGATGTTATGGAGGAACAGTTATTCGAAATAACATACAAAGACAGGTTCATCCGACTTTGGTTGCAAACATCTTTCTTATGCATAGCATACCAATGTTTAAGAAAGGACAACTTGGGTTTTATCCCAAACCATAACTTTATATGGTGTCATTTCAACGGATTATGATGAAGCTCTTTTCAGTGGAAAAATGGTAGTCTCTAAAGCTTTTAATCTTTAAAATATTATGGCAGTTTTATGAATTATACATTTGATCTTACCATGTCAAACAAGGTTTTAATCACATATCTCGAACACTCCATACTCTTATGGTGTTTCGGGAAAATGCAAATCCACGGAACGATTCCTTAAATCTTAGGTATTATGCTAAACTTGTAACTCAAATATCTTCCTTTATGATCCTATCATAAACTATTTATATTCTCGTTACAATGATTTTTCACTTCATCTTGAAAGTCTTTGAACTTTTCAAATGTTTCATACTTCATCCTTATTAAGTAAATATTCATATATTCACTTAAATTTTCGGAGAAAGCATATGAAGTTGAAATCCATCGCTCTTGACTACACATAATGGACTTCGTACAACAATATGTACAAGTTCCAATAAGCTAGTTATTCGTTCCCTTTTGGCCTATGAACGAAGTTTTAATTATCTCTAGGAAAGTTTCACAAGCGTCATTTGATCAAAAATCAAAAGACTCCAAAATTCCATCCACATGGAGTTTCTTCATGTTTTCTTTCCAATATAATTTAAACGGCGATGTCACTTCCTAAGTGATCTTTCAATCAATTTGTCTTTCGATATTTTTAGCACTAGTTTTATGGATGTGATTTTTCCAACAAGATTTGTGAATCATCCATCTTTTATGGATTACGGCAATTGTTTGAACAACCCTTTTGTTCTCATAATACCTGATAAAACAAATCTTGAAGGCAAGCTTTGATGTTTAACGAGCAACACAATAACCCTTTATTTGTTCTCAATGAACATCGTCACATATTCTTTTTCTAGTTATTAGGCCATTGTAGTTCATGAATTGTGTTGTTTCGTATGACGATTCACACCAACAAATTCAGTATCAAATACTTAATAACCACTTTGTTTAATAAGCAAAGAATATAGCCATAACATGTATATCATCTATATACTTAAACTGAACAATTCTAGTCTTTTCTTTTCTGCCATATATTTATGAGATTCTCTTTCAGTATTTTCTTTTCTGTTTGAAAGAATCTATCAACATCAATAGTGGAGTCATACATATGACACATAATCCAAAGCATGTATAAATAAATACCAATGTCTTTGGACTTGCACTTTGAAGTAGATCACCATCATCAAATGTTTGGTGTTCTTCCAAATTCCATTCTTTAGTAATCTCTTGGTGTAGTAAATATTTTACCTACATCAAATATTCACCCTTATCATGGAATTATCCATGATCAAGCTACTTTTAGCTTGTACCGGTGAATCGCGAGTATAATGTTGCTCTCCAAAACCTTTTGGAGGATTAGGACAACTAGTGTCTCGAACCTTTTGCAAATTCTCATCAAATATGAGAACATGACTTTTGCCATATTATACTCTATCATGTTGCAACCAAAACTTCGTTTCAGATATCATAATATCTTCCACACATCATGGTTTCTGAAACAACTCTTTCAGATCCTAGATAACCTTGATATTAATACAATCCTTTGAATATCAAGAATCATGGAGACAAACATGATACTTATATACTAACATTGGAATTGTTACTCTTGATTTAATACCAATTATTAAACTTCATAGAGTAATCAAAACTTACTGAAAGTTTGCAATGGAACTTTTAAACTTTAGATTAACACTTCAAAAACAATACGATACCAGTTCGTAAAGTAACTAACCAGAATTCTATAGTTCTATCATCTCAATTAAAACTAAGCGCAAGGTGGTAAACGGATGCCAATGACTACAACAACTATGCAAATTCACTTTGAGTTAATTTATGATAAATAGTGTTCAACTTTTAATCATATTGCTGTTAAACTCCCACTCAAAACAATATCCCTCACATTGTTTTAGTGATCACACGAACCAAATCCACCATATCAAAACCGATCATCACGAGAGTTGATATAGCTTCAATGGCGAACAATCAACATGTTCATCATATCTATTATATGACTCATGCTTTACCTTTCGGTGATCCTTGTTCCTGAGACCATGTCTGTACATGCTAGGCTCGTCAAGATCAAACCTTAGCTTCCGCATGAGCAAATCTGGCTTGCCCACGTTGTATACACTTGCGGAATCTAACACACCTGATCATCACGTGGTGCTTCGAAACAACAAGCTTTAGCAACGGTGCTAACTAAGGGCGAACACTTTATGACTTGAAATTCATGTGCATGAGGGATCATCTTATAATGCTACCGTCGTCTACTAAGCAATACAAGATGCATAAAGGATTAACATCACATGCAATTCATAATTTGTGATATGATATGGCCTTTCTTCTTTGTGCTTCTGATCTCCATCTTCTAGCACGAACATGAACTCCATCATCACCGACATTGCATCAAGGTCAATGATGCTTCTCCATGGTTGTCGTCCACCGGCTTCAACTATTACAACTACTTTGAATAGACACGCGGGTCTTAACAGAAATTAAAGACAACCATATGGCTCCTGCCGGTTGCCGACTTACAATAAGGAACATTGCATACATCATATATAATCACAATCATGGCCATATCACATCACTGCACACCCCTGCAAAACAAAGTTAGACGCCTCTACTTTCTTTGCATATTTTACGTGGTTTGGGGCTTTCAATAAGTGTCGTTCTAACTTACGAACATGAACCACAACATTGATACTAGTATTGTTAATCACCCGTCGTAAATTGGATCTTAACTATGCTAGAAGAAACAGGCACCCGCAAAGCCACTTATGCAATACAAGTTGCATGTCAAGCGTGGAGCAAGTCTCATGAATGATGTCATGTAAGGTTAGCCCGGGCCGCTTCATCCCAACATACCGCAAGATGCAAAGTACACAAGAAGCAATCGACAATAAAAGCATCAACGCCCACAATGACCATTGTGTTCTACTTGTGCAACAGATCTACATATAGACACGGCTCTGATACCACTTTAGGGGTTCGTAGCATGGAAAACAAAAATTTTCTATCGCATACAAACAAACAAGCCAAGATTTATCTACTAGATTGTAGCAACGAGTCGATAGAGGAACTCAACCTCGAAGATTCCAAAGCGGTTAACGAGAGCAGATTCTCGTGGGTGATGTAGTCGTACACTTGCCGATCTCAAGATCGCGTAGACGATCCTTCCGGCCATGTTCCTAAGCACTTCCATGATCAAGGTCACATGCGTCGGACTGACGAAGACCTTCCTCTCCCTTGTTCCAGTAGGCAGCGGAGGTTGTAGCACTCTCCTCGCGATTCCGGCAGTACAACGGCGTGGTACCAGAAGTAGAGGGGAGATCTCGCGGGGCTTCGCCTTAAGCCGAAGCGAGTATGGTGGAGTATGAGAGAGGCTTTAGTGGTCTAGGGATTAGACACACCAATTAGAAGGCTCTAAACCGAAGGCTAGGGCAATTAGAAGCTCTAAACCAAAACGGCTCTAAACCGGAGGCTGTGGCTAGGGTTTAGATTTAGAGGATAGGAACTTGTGTGTCTAGAAGGGGAGCCCTGCCCCTCCTTTTATAGGTGGAGGGAGGCGCGCCTGGGGAGGGGAGTCCCTCCCCAACTCGGCCTCAAGGAGGGCCGGCGGTGGGAGGAGGAACTCCTCCCCCAAGTCGGCTTCAAACTTCCTTCTCCTCTTTCCCACTTCCCAAAATAGTCGTTTGACTTTCAAACTAGCCGTTTGACTTTTCAAACTAGGATTTGATTAAATCCTCTATTTGGTACAGCAATGACACTTTAGTACATGATGCAATCATACCAACTTGATATAACACATTCATGTACCCCTCCCCCCGGAGTGCCGGACATTCTGGAACCTTCTAGAATGTTCCCGATGAAAACACCGGAATCATTCCCCAACTCCGAAACGAGACTTTCCTTATATGAATGTTATTCTCCAGACCATTCCGGATTCCTCGTGATATCCCGGATCCCATCCGAGACTCCGAACAACATTCGGTCTCCATCTCATCATTCCATAACTACTCAAACAACGTCGAATCCTTAAGTGTGTCTCCCTGCGGTTCGTGAATTATGCGGACATGATCGAGACACTTCTCCGATCAATAACCAATAGAGGAATCTAGAAATTCATATGGCTCCCACATATTTCTACGATTACTTTGTGATCGAATGAACCACTTACATACGATACCAATTTCCCTTTGTCTCACGATAGTTTACTTATCCGAGGTTATGATCGTCGGATCTCTCAGATACCTAGTTCAACCTCGTTACCGATAAGTACTCTTTTCTCGTTCCCGTGGTATGTGATCCCTTGTGAGCCAGTCACATGCTTGCAAGCTAATTGGATGACATTCCACCGAGAGGGCCCAGAGTATATCTATCCGTCATATGGATGGACAAATCCCACTCTTGATCCATGTGCCTCAACACATACTTTCCGAACACTCAATGCCACCTTTATAGCCACCCAGTTACGGTGTGGTGTTTGATGTCATCAAAGTATCCTTCCGGTGATGGTGATTAACATGATCTCATGGTCGAAGGAATTAGGTTACTATGTATCAGAAAGCTTATAGTATATTAAATGACTTGATCTTTATGCTACGCTTAACTATAGGAGTATGTCCATCACATCATTCTCCTAATGATATGACCCTGTTGTTAATAACATCTCTATGTTCATGATCAGGAAACCATGATCATATATTAACCAACAAGCTAGTTTAACAAGAGGCTTTACTAGGGACTCTTTTATGTTTACAAATCATACAAGTATTAATGTTTCCGGTTAATATAATTATAGCATGGTATGTAAACATTTATCATAAGTATGAAGATATGATAATAACCACTTTATTATTGCCTCTTGGGCATATCTCCAACAGCCAATTCATCTCATAATTAAATATGGAGTCTAATGCGGGGTATCTAAACAACTAGAACCATATATTTAATTGTCGGGACCCCCGGTTCCGCTTAATATTGCCTAATCGCATCGCATACTTGCCATGCCATGCATCATACATGCATCATGCCCGATCTTTTGCCGTAGTATTAAATAGTGCATCCGGTGTTTCTTCTAGTGCTTTGCTTCTTCACGGATTAGGACGATGAGTTGATGCGAGTGTCGACCCGATCTTCGGCTGAACCTTCGACAATGTTTTTCAGGCGAGCACCTCCCCCCTTTCTACCTATCTTACTTTTATAGTATTTATTTCCCTCCTGTTGATCTATTGCTATCTGCGTTGCGATGCTCGAGTTTTCGTACCCGTGATATCCTTTGCAGCCTTATATTGCCTTGGACACATCCTATTACCTGTTGATTGGTAGATAGTTGTACCTGCGCGTCGCAGTCGCTTGCTCAAGTGTTGTTGCGTGTCGACAAGTACCACAGTTGTTGGAGTATTGCCGCATGTTTAAGGTTGGAGTTGATCATGGCTTTAATTATTGTTTAATAACTAAAATTGAAGTAGGTAAATGCAGAGGCACAGGTGGGCAATAGATGTTATTTGGATGTTAACCGTCCACTTGTGTCCCGTAGGACCCCGAGTACTTGATACATGTTCCTTAAATATTCGCGCTATCCACATCCGGAAGGATTATGGGACCCCCCTGAGCCAGAGCTTGATTCATTCTTATTTCTTGGGGCCACAAACTAGTTTGAGGTTTTATTTACTATCCTGTACTTATGCCATGCTTTACTGCTTTATTTAAATTGTGCGATGTACTGCACCTGTCTGCTTAGGATCGGGACACGATTTGTGGTACAAGCCCAGTCACACTTTCGGGTTCCCGCTTACATACGTCCACCCAAACCTTGAGTCCGTTTCGGAGTCAGTTAACTTCGTTGCGGGTAGCTTAATGGGGTGGCCCCCTGAAATATTTCTGAATCCTGTGATTGCTTTGTCGTGACTGCCTCGTTGGGTTTTGATTTGGTTTTTCCGAGGTTGATCGAGTGTGTGTTGCTATTTGTGCACCCCTGCAGGGTAAAACTTTCTGAAAGCCGTGTCCGCGGTTATGGACGACTTGGAGCACAATATCTCGTTCATAGACAACTATAACTAAAGTAGTGCTATAAATTTGACTTTATAATGACTAGTAATCAGCTTCACTATAATGGAATGGCTAAATAAAATTGCCAACAATTGCCTATTTGGGTTGTCGCTTGCTACCATTGTATCTGACTAGTAAGTATTGCAACTATAACGGAATGGCTAAATAAAAGTGCCAACAACTGCTGGGTTTTGGGATATCTCATGCTAATTGTATCTGACTAGTAAGTGTTGCAACTACAACGGAATGGTTAACTAAAAGTTCGCACTGCTTATTTTATCAGAACGACTATCTATACCTGACTAGTAATTGCTGCAACGATAACTGAATAAATAAAACTTCCAACTGTGTGAGTTCCTCGGTTGACTTCCTCGTTTGGTATCGAGGGGGAAATACCAGGATAGGTATGTTTGGTGGTAGTATCAGGTTGGTTCCGACTAGGTCTTTCTTACTCCTCTCTGATAGCCGCTAGTTGTATCGAGTCTCTATAGGTTGTTTAGTGCATGCTGCGCTGCCGCTCAGTCCACCATACCTATGTAGGCGAGGACCGCCGAATGCGAGCGAGAGAAATCAGAAGGGGGCTATTTGGACTGAGGTGGATAAAACCATTGTACACGTCAGCGAAACAACTCTCAAATACTGCTAACCACTGCGCCAGGGGGTAATTTGCCCGGTATTTCATAGTTAGGGGGGTTAAGTGACCCAGTTTAAAGTTAAGGGGGTTCTCCGTCCCAAACACGATACTTAGAGGGGTTATTTGGACTTCTTTCGTGAAAAAACAGCATGTCACTTGTCAGATGCACAACTAATTCTAACCATGTCCGAGATGATGGATTTTGTTTACTCCCATGGCTATACATATGCCTTATCCTCATAATTCAGTTTGGGTAGGGGATATACACAAGCACTCTACCTGAAAAAAGATTTAAACCACAAAGCTTCAGAAGAAGTTGACTTACAATGAAGGCATCAACCAATATAATGTGAATTGGAAGGCGTCGGTATCGGAGCCAAGCTTCATCTCGCGCTGGAGTAGCACACAGAATGCCTTCCTGGATAGTTCAAGATACATTATATAAAACTGGGGCATGTTTCCTTCTTTTTTAGGCTGCGCCTCTTGCTGACAAAAATATTGTCCGTGAAATACCACTTGCTATTTATTTGTGTATAGAGGGCCCAAAAAACTCGTAACTAATTGCCAAAGTAATTTGGAGGGAAGACCTTTCCATATGTCAACCGGTTGGTCAACAGAGATAAACCGAGCTCTAGCTTTGCCTACCAAAAAACTTCCAAAGTTTCAGCCTATGGTTGCAATGAGAATGCCGTTGATGCTTGCGGGAAGAAAGAATCAAGCACATTGGATAACTAATCTATCTATCTAGACTAATATTAAAAGAGCCAGAGGGTCAAATCCAACAGATATTAACCGTACGATTCGATTATCCAATGGATCAAAGTTAACCCGTCTTTATCGGCTCATCATCCCGGAAGCGGACAACCCGTGAAGCATTGACCGAACTGTTTTTTTCCGGATGCCAACTGCATGCACGAGAGTCCCCCAAAAATCGCCATCGCCATGGTCATGGCCATCGCAGCAGCCGGCCTACCGCTGTCGACCCGCGCGAGCGCTGTACAATTCTAGGTGCCGCGATAACCGCACCCGCCGCCGCCGCCCCGCGCGAGCGCCACACCAGCCTTCGTCCTCTCAACGAGCCCGCCGCCGGGTCCCCGGTTCTCCGCTCGAGGCCTCGCACCCTGCCCACCCGCGCGTGACACCCACGCCTCCCTGCACGCGAGGCCGACGCCGATACGTACCCGGCACCCGCCAGCCGCCCACAGCTCGACATCTTCCTTGCAGTTAGACGACTGGATCCTGCACTTTCTTCAGGTTCGACCTCTTCCTCTGCCTCTTGCCCTGCATTTGAACAGATATCTTGAGGAATCGGACCTCTTGCTTTGGCTGGAATCATCATGTGCCTCTTGCTTTGGCTGGAATCATCATGTGCCGTCTGTTGTGTATAATTGGGTTTTGAAGATAAGTCGATTAATCGATTCTTCTGTAGGATATCATTTAGTTTTAGTCGAATCAAAGGAGCCAGACTTTTATTGAGCTTCTGTAGATATGTCCTTTAATTTTCAACTATCGATCATGTGCTCCTCCTAATGATTACAGGTGACACCCACACGACTCAGCCGGGCACTGACGCCATGACGCGCAACAGAATTGTG
Organism: Avena longiglumis; assembly: GCA_030063025.1. NCBI lineage: Eukaryota > Viridiplantae > Streptophyta > Magnoliopsida > Poales > Poaceae > Avena > Avena longiglumis. The sequence goes on along the minus strand of CP125978.1, from coordinate 339,507,940 downwards.
CAGAACATTGGGATTTATTCTATTGCAAGTAGGCATCCACCGTTGAGATTTTCCTTCTTGGTCAAAGTACACCCATTATACACTGAGTATTGAATCATTAAATCGAGCTCTTGCAGCTGTCATACTTTGGTCAGTTTATTTGTATCTTGTTGTTGTTCTCTGACCAACGCTTTTCTCTGCCGCAGGCCATGCTTAATTTCTCCGCCAACAGGCCATGGGTTCATTTAGATACCTCATATAGATGGTGCAATGTTCACGTGTATCTTTTCATATTATTCATCGTTCTCGATAACTGAAATAAAAACAATTGCTGATATATTTATTTTTCGTTTTACATTTCCAATTGACACTCTTGTTATTACTGAACCTGCCATTGTTTAAAAATAGGTAATAATTGAAATTCAATAGTAAACGTTTCTTTGCAATTGCATCATTAGGTGCTTCCAGTTTGAGATTTTTCATTTTGTGTTTACAAGATGACACATTCATTGTACCAAACTTGGGAGGTCCGTTTTGGAATCTTGGCACACAATATGTGAGTTAGATCACTGCTATCACCGTTATACAATTATCTAAGCCTACTACGAGGTTGTAAAGTAAAGTTAACATTTTTTACCAGGACCCTATCCCTATGGTTTATTTGAGTCGCTGATATTCTCTGCCTCCATTCATTCAGATTGGTATGCTGTAACAAGATTCTGATGGCCACAATAAGCTACTATGAAATTAATGTTGTAGATTCATCACCTATGCTTTTATTTATTGTCCCCTTTTGTTGTAGCTTCTATTAGTGTTTCACACACATCAGAGCAAGTTCAAGAAATGTTAGTATGATGATGCTTTCCTTGATTGAAAGATTCTCATCAACCTTTGTACACATGCTTCGGATTAAATTAAACTAAGCATTTCACTTATGTCTTCATCTATGAGCTTTCGAGTTATATGATGCAGAAGGAGAAGAAGCCAGCAAGAGAAGAAACTCATTTCTACCACGAGTATCAAAATTCAGAAATGAAGCTACAAAGAAGGTTGCTTTCTTCTTGCCCGTGTTAGTTAAGCCCCACTATGATTCACTCTCCTACATTCTTGTTGATCTATCATGCATGGCTATTTGGTATTTGGCTTTACATGTACAAAGAGGAGAGTACGAAGAGAATACCTAGCCCGTGGGCATGTTTTAGGTCAGATAGAAATATAAATGTGTAAATTTGACATTGTTTAATGAGCTCGGTAAAATATTTGGGGTTTGTGTTTTATGTGAGCAAGGGCTATGAATGATATACAATATATCGCACTATGTACCTATATTATGTGGACAGTTTGACATGGGGTTTAATGTTTTCTGGTTTCATATTGTTTTATTAAAGAAACCAAGATGTTTGGGGTGGGAAGTGGTGTGCTTTGTCGAGGTAGCAACGGTCCTTTAGAAGTGTATAAGCATAACTACTTGGTTAAATAATGTTAGGGATAAAAGATGAAACGTTGGCACCTAATTGAGATGCGGTTTTGTTTAGTCATAGGATTGGCTGATGCGGTAGAGTGAACCTTTCAATTAAGGTGGCTTTGGGCATTCTGTTAGCACACAAAGTGAGATCCGTGATTAAGCAATTACCAACACCAAGAAGTGGGCCTATCCACCGGAAAAGTGTTCTTTCCCAAGTTAATTTTTTCAGGTAAGAAAGGATGTGGTAGGATTCCATTTTTTGTTAGATGTGCACTGAATCTTTAGGTTGTTGGTGAACGTTGGCCTTCAAAATTTCCTTTAGTTGTTTTATTCATAATATTCTATCTTTTATGAGTGCATCTTTTAATTGATGATTGATATCCGATTATTATCTATTCGATCTGAACTCATTAGAAATTTGGTTTCGATGATCAAGTATGTCGCATCTTTGGATCAATTGATCTCTGTTTTGTTTTGCTTATTGCATGAAAGCATCGACTTTAATGTCTTGTCCGTTGCCTTCTAAAGGGATTGCATAATCTTGTAAATTAGCGACTCATTCTTCTAAAGGATTTTATGCTACAGGCTGGGGTCACCGTATGTCTTATTCTGTTGTTAACCTTGGCACAAAATGTCTTGTTCGTTGCCTTCTAAAGAGATTGGAGAATCTTGTAAATTAGCGACTCATTCTTCTAAAGGAATTTTATGCTACAGTTGGGGTCATCGTATGTCTTATTTTGTTTTGTTAACCTTGCCACGACTTGTCATTCAGCATCATTTGAGGACCAAGTCTAGCATTATGGGTCAGCCAAGAAAATGTTATCTTCCATGCACATTGAACGTCCGTGAAGCAAAGATGGTCGCCATCCATACTGCGTGGCACCGCCAACTTCACTTGTAGACCAGGGTGTTTCCCAATGGCCCCCGGCGGTGCAGCAGCTCATAATTACTAAGTGTATTGTTGCATGTCTTGTATATCTCATGACTACTAATGTTTTGCATTATATGAAAAATAGAACAATTTTCTTGCATTGTATGAAAACAGTGGACCAGGGCAGTTTTCCTACTGACAGAAAAATAATCCATTAGCAACTTTGCAAGGGTTCACCTAAATTTAGCGGCCAGCTCATATTATTATATTTTCATATCATGTGGGCATTGCATGATGTTATGTTATATTTTTATCTGATTTTGGCATGTTACGAAACGTGCATGTGCACGTGCTCGTTTACTAGTCCTCAAAGGATAGGAAATCAAAAGAAGGAAATAGGTGAAAGGATGAGCATACCTACAGGTTGAAGTGGCCATGGACACTACCAATCCTACACGCTCGAAGAAGCAAGAGTTCACCATGGAGGGAGAAGAGTAGAAGGCGAAACTGTGCTCTGGAGACGATTGCTCGCTGCACAATATATATCAAGGACAAAAGAGAACTGAAAATAACGCTGACATTAATGACCATAATTACAGGAGTTATAGGGTCGAAATTTTTACCACCATGATTAGGACGCCAACAATTTCAGTTTGCAGGCCATAATTTATGACGAGGCACACACGAACGGTAGGCATTCCCCCAATGGTGGACCGGGTCCATAGGATAATCTAAGAATCCTAGGCCCGCATGGAGGGAACCCACTCCCGCAGCCTGCACGCCATTCGAACCGTGGCGTCACCGTCGACGGAGAAGAAGCTATCGATTTGGGCAAGATCTTCAAAATCAACGCAAAAATAGAGGGAGAATCTTCAACCCGAAGGCATAAGACGTCGGTAACCTGACCTTGCAGGTTGTTCGCCCGCGGGATTAGCTCGCGGAGCAAAGAAGCGATGGTTGAGAAAGTACAGGCAGAAGAGGAACCTCCGTGCGAGCAGGGGAGAGAGAGAGGGGAAACAAGAACAAGCGTCTGAAAGAAAAGAATAAAACAAGCAGGCCAAACCGGTAAGGCCTGTATGCTGAGATTTGGAGGCCCAACTAATCAGAAGTGGGCTAACTCGATTTGAGGAGTAGCAGCCCAAAAACATTGCGACAGCCCGTTTGGCACGATCGGAAGAAATAAAAACGAGTTAAACGACCATTCAGAATTAGCAAGTTGATGTGGATCGTTCTTCAGGCAGATCGACGGTTCTAGCCGCCAAATCACTGTAAGTGTCTCTAGATGGCCGAGTTTTAGGGGGTGTTTGGTAGTCCGGGCCAGTGAAGAATAGCTATCTACCCTCATACAAGCTGACTCTAGCTAAGCTAATCTCAGATTTTCTCGTTTGTTTGGTATCTCGTGTTTGTTGAGACAAGCTGAGTGTGTCCGTTGTTTGGTGGGTTGCATGTGGTGAGGGCTGCTGAGGTCTAAAATTTGCACAATGACCCATGAAGCTAAAAAGGAAACGCAGTCGGGTCCTTGTGGAGGAGTTGGCCGTGGCCGTGCTCGCATCGGCCGTGGCTAGCCGTGGAGTTGTCGGCTATGGCTACTCACGCCCGTTGCAGAGAAAGGTCCACTATTAGGAAAACGGCTATAGGTAATCAGCACATCCGTGGCTCACATGGTTGAAGTGCCCCACGGCTAAAACAGGCGTAGCTCTGTGGGCAGTGCCCTACTAGTAACTAGAACAACTGTGGCGCACATGACTATAGTGCGCCACAGATGTGTGTGGGCCAGGGCCCTGTTGGCCACACGCCAAACATCTGTAGCGCACTATAGTCATGTGTGCCACGGTTGTTATGGTCATCTGTGGCGCACGTGTGCCTGGTGCTCTACGCCTAAGCGCATGCCCCCCTCTGCTCTGAACATACATGGCGCTTTTCGGCCTAGTGCGCCACAGGGAGTAGAAGCATATGTGGCGCACATGGCATGGTGCGCCACAGATGTTTGTACTCCCTGTGACGCACTAGGGCCGTGTGCGCCACGGATGTGTCGTTTTTTTAGGACAACTCTTTATGTGCACATGTGTGACCACATCCACCACCCCACACTTCACTTTCCCCTTCTTCTTCCTCCTTAGATCTAGTCGGGATCTTCTCCTTCCCACCTCAATTTCTCCACCCATTCACCATTTTTAGCATGTAAAACTTGCTCTGGATGTTACATAAGTAATAGAGGAGGTCTCCGGTCTCTCATCTCCTTCTCCGGTCGACGCGCGCACCTCTCCTTTCCATCTTTCTCGCGATCGGTCTCTCATCTCGGTAAGTTGTCCATGTAAGTATGTGTTCATGTGTATATGGATGATGTGCTCATATGTATGTAGATGATCGATGCTCATGATGTGTGTATGTGGAGAGGATATGTTCATGTGTGTATGGATCGGTCTCTCTCTCTCTTGTGTTTGTATGTGAACAAGTTGCCATTTGTTTTGCCAAAATGTTGATTCATTTCCAATTTGGCAAGACTTTGGCATTTCGCAAAGGTCCTAATTTTAGGATAGGTCATGACGAAATTTTCTATCGACCATTGCATGCATGCATTCATTATGTGGTTCTAATAGACTTCAAAATTGTACCGTGTACATCATGCAGGCAAAAATGATCTGCATAATGAGCGAAGGCATTGTGGCTAGATTTTTGAAATGTGCGACGGCCGACATGATACGAAATAACAAGACAGATATAAGATGTCCGTGCAGAAGATGCAAACTCAACTGGGTGATCGACCCAGATTCCGGGAATCTGCTCCGCCATGGTTTCATGGATGGATACACTCGTTGGATAAGCGATGACGTAGATGATGGAGACGGTGAAGGTGGCCAACATGACGATGATCATCATCACGGCGAGAACGGGCGAGATGATGAAGAGTCTCCTGGAGATGGTGAAGGTGCGGAAGCAGACCGGGATGATGATGATCTAGATGCCGGAGGAGCGATTTGATGGAACAACGTCAGTGGGTGCGGGACCCTTATGTGCAAGAGCTGCTTCTCAAGCGGGGCAGTAACGCCAGCTGCCGCTAGAGAAAGCCAAGCTTGCGCAACTTGAGAAAGACGTGGTTACTCCATTGTATGAAGGATGCAGGCCCGATGATACCTGGTTGAATGTAACGCTCAAGGCTATGGAGATGAAGGCAAAGCACAAATTGAGCGACGCAAGCTTCGACGATATGATGGCATTCTGGCACGATCGTCTCCCGGAGGGGAACACATGTCCAACTAGTATCGAGGATGCCAAGAAAATCGTCTGTCCCCTCGATCTACCGCACGTTAGATATCACGTATGCATCAACGATTGCATCATTTATCGGGGCGAGGACGCGGAGAAAACCACATGTCCGGTGTGCGGCGTGAGTCGATACAAGAAAGGGAAGAAAGCACCTCGAAAAGTGGTATGGTACTTTCCTATCACTCCTCGTCTGCAGCGCTATTTCATGGACCCTAAAGCGAAGCTCATGCGATGGCATGCAGAAAGGAAGAAGCCGGAAGATGATGATGACCCGAAAAGGATGAGTCGACGCACCTTGGATGCTAGCCAGTGGAAAGCATTGGACCTCGAATTCCTAGAATTCGGTGGAGATTCGAGGAACATCAAGCTTGGTGCGAGCACCGATGGACTCAATCCGTTCGGTAGCCAGAGCAGCACGCACAACACTTGGCCCGTGTTTGTATGGATGTACAACCTACCTCCATGGTTGTGCATGAAGAAGAAGTACATACAAATGAGTATGCTAATTCAAGGGCCGAAACAACCTGGTACCGACATCAATCTGTATCTCTGGCTGTTGAAAGAGGAGCTAGCCACGTTATGGGAATCTGGAGCCAATACTTACGACGCCGTCGCACAAGATTATTTCACTATGAGAGCCGTGTTGGTCACTACGGTGCAAGACTATCCAGGTTGCGGGTATATCTCGGGATAGGTTATCCAAGGATTCTGTGCATGCGTTAGGTGCATGGATAACACAAGCTATCTCCAACTAGAGAAAGATCCAGGGTCATCGAAAACCGTGTTCATGGCGCACCGGAGGTGGCTCGACAAGAATGATCCATGGAGAAAACGTGGAGACCTGTTCGATGGCAAATCAGAGACCCGAGGAATCCCAGAGCGTAGGAGCAGCGAAGAAGTGGAAGAGTTGCTGAAAACCGGAAAGATTTTCCTAAGCACGGAAAGAAGCGAAAGAGGCAGCAACAAGACAAGCCATCGATAAAGGTATGGAAAACAAGGTCATTTTCGAGTTGCCATACTGGAAGTTTCTCTGCACGCCTCATAGCCTCGACATCATGCATATCACGAAAAACGTGTGCGAGAGTCTGGTCGCCACCATAATCAACATGCCAGATAGGACGAAAGATGGTCCGAAAGCAAGGCACGACCTGATATGCTTGGGTATCTGGAAGGAGCTTCACGGAGGACGCAGTACTCCTGATGATCAGGAATATGACGATGATCAGGAATATGACGATGATCATGAGTCGGAGACGACATAAGGTCGTCGGAAGGGTAAAAAGTTCAAGAAGAACGAATATTACTTCCCTCCTTCTTGCTTCACTCTAAGCCAGGATGAGATCAAACAGTTTTTCAAGTGCCTTCTAGGAGTCAAATTTCCTTACGGCTACGCGGGCAAGATAAGCAGATACCTAGACGAGGCGAAGCAGAGGTTCAGTGGCATGAAGTCTCACGACTATGTCGTGCTAATGACGCAGGTACTTCCGGTCGCACTAAGAGGGATAATGGACGAGCACGTCCGTGAAACGTTATTTGGCCTATGCAAGTTTTTCGACGTCATCTCTAGGAAGTCGATTGGCGTGAATCAGCTCGGAAGGCTACATGAGGAGATTGTGGTGATACTATGTGAGCTTGAGGTCTACTTCCCACCCGCATTCTTCGACATTATGGTGCATCTGCTGGTCCATGTCGTGCAGGACATCGTACAACTCGGGCCGATGTTCCTCCGCAGCATGATGGCGTTCGAAAGGATGAATGGACACATCAAAGGATACGTTCGCAATAGGTCCCGTCCAGATGGAAGCATAGCCAAGGGCTTTCTGGCCGAAGATTGCATCTCTTTCTGCACGAATTATCTAGACATCGAGAACCCTGTCGGTCTTCCCATCAACCGACACCTTGGCAAGCTCGACGGATCTGGTCACCGAGAGGATCGTCGCATACTGCATGCAGACTTCGATTTTCGACGCGCAGACTTTGATCGAGCAAACCTCGTCGCGCTACAGCATTTAGAACTGGTCGATCCTTGGGCATGTAAGCACAAAGGTTAATCGATAAGAAGTACAAGGACGGGCATACAGAGGACGCAGGGAGAAATAATCAAAGAGCACAACTCAGATTTCACGCGTTGGTTTAGGCAGACGCTCCTTGATAATCCCCCGCGCTCGCATTCTTCTGACACGGAAAAGATCATATTCACCTTGTCGCAGGGACCGATGCAAAACCTAGTGACCTATCAGGCGTATGATATCAACGGCTACACATTCTACACGGAGGAAAAGGACAACAAGTGTGATTATCAGAACTCAGGCGTAACGTCGGAATTCTACACCGATGACAACGTGAAGGAAAGATTCTACGGAAGAATCGAGGAGATCTAGGAGCTCGACTACTGTGGATAAAAGGTGTCGATGTTCCGTGTCAGATGGGCAAAGAGCGTCGAAAGAGAAGACCGGTATTTCACAACCATGGTTATACCCGAAGCAGCCAAATCCAAGGCCGCCGGTGCAAACGTGGCCGCAAAAAATGAACCGTGGGTACTGGCTACCAAAGTGGACCAATGTTTTTTCATTACCGACCCGACAAAGCCTAGCCGTGTTGTCGTGAGGAGAGGAAAAAGAAACATCATCGGAATAGATGGAGTCGCCAACGAGCAAGACTTCGACCAGTACGGCGATCCAAAGTTTGAAGATGACGACGACTACGATGCAGCAACATACATCACAAGAAGAAAAAGGACAACCCTACCCAAAAAAGGTAGCCCGTTCGAAAGAAGAAACATTAAAGTGCCGGGGCTAAATTATTCAACCGCGACAAAGAAGGGAAAAAAGATTTTAAAACGCTAGCTCAAAAAATATTATAAAACGCGTGGTCGAAAAAGATTGTAATATTCATGGACAAAGTATTATGAATTTTAGTTATACTTTGAATCATATTTGTAACACTTTTATGACATATATCACTACTTTTGGGATTTTTTGGAATATTTAAAAGTATTTTAAAAACAAAACAAAACTTGTATGGCATAAATCACCACTTTTGGGCATTTTTTGGAAGATTTAAAAGTATTTTTAAAATAAAAATAAAAAAGTGGAGCACCAGGATTTGAAGCTGGGTGCTCATAGTTTAGAATAGAGCTAAGGGGCAGAACCAGTGGGCTATGACAGTACTAGTGTTAACAGAAGGGGTGGCCGCCCTCTTATCTGGTAGTCCAACACACATAGGCGTAGCGCACCCTGGCCAAGTGCGCTACGGTTATCCGTAGCACACTTGGCCAGGGTGCGCTACGCCTATGTGTGTTGGACTAGTCAACCACGCCGCTCACAATCTGCGCCGCTCCATCTCACAGACACCACGCACCGCGCCGCTCACAATCTGCTCTCGAGGAGGAGGAGGCCCACCACCGCCGCGCTGCGCTGCGCTCTCGAGGAGGAGGAGGCCCGCGCTTGTGGAGGAGGAGGCCGCTGCCGATCCGTGGAGGAGGAGGAGGCCCGCCGCTTGTGGAGGAGGAGGATCGCGCCGCCGCCCGTCGTCGTCCGCCCGTCAGAGGTGAGCGTCGCCCCTCCCCTGTCTCTCCCTCTCTCCCCCTCTCTCTCCCCGATGGGGGTCTGCCTGTGGGCACAGCTTGCTAGGTTGCTAGGTTGAAAGAGTCCAGATTGCTAGGTTGAACCAAGGTCTGAACCAAGCCAGATTGCTAGGTTGAAAGAGGATTACAAAATAGAAATCTGTTATGTGAAACCTTTGCTTGTTCTGTACAAATCATGTCACCTAGGTGGTTTAGAGTCCAGATTAGATCATTATTCACCTTGTTATGGACAAAAATAATTGGACAGATCACAAGCTAACATTGTTACAACATCCTCCATACAAGATTGCCTATCAGATCTTCCTCCACATTTATAAAAGTTCTCAAATTTTAATCCATGAACACCAAGTGGTCTAGTACAAAAACAAGAAAGCCTAACAAATATTGTACTTGGCAAAATATGTGAATTTGTACAATTCTTAAACTTGTTGAGAAGCAATCATGCAGGCAGAGGGACATATTAACTCTAAAGGATCAAGTATTTACTAGTTACTGCATAGTATAAGTAGAGTCAATGTGGTTATCAATGTGTTTACTAGTTACTAGTTACTGCATAGTATAAGTAGAGTATTTTCTAGTTACTGCATAGTATAAGTAGAGTATTCACAGAAATACAGAAATGCATTAAACAGAAATACAAAAATGCATTTAACAGTAGAGTCAATGTGGTTATCAATGTGTAGAGGGGAATCCATGCTAGAAACAGAGAGCAAACAGGCCTGTGTGGCATACACCAACTGGTAGCATGTTAGTTAATGAAAAACAGTAAAAAAAGGAGGTCCTGCTGGTCTTTGGTGCTTCATTACCGATGTCCGGTAGTAGTAGCTTTGCTAGAAATGGATGGTGTGTTATTGGTAGTAGTAGGTTTAGAAAGTAGTGTTAGGTGCTGCTGCTGCTTCAGTACTTTTATACTTAAGCAAGTAGCAAGATTCAAGTTGTAAAAAATCTGAGTACTAAACTCTTGTGAAAATCTTGCCTTAATTACTAGCTTAGCTGGTTTCTGTATGTATTCATAGCAAAAGTTCAAGCAAGAGTTTGTGCTGGGTTGTTTCTTAACCAGCATCCTAACATTAGAACTCAACTAGCATCAATGGCTATTACAATGTTTGTGCTGGGTTGTTTCTACTTGTGCTACTACTACTTCTATGCTACTTGAGCTGCTACTACTTCTATTATCTGTGCTGCTACTACTATTTGTTCCTTATATCCATCCTAGTGTTGCTCTGGCTACTACTATCTGTGGTGCTACTGTGCTTCTACTACTATCTGTGCTGGGACAACAACACCTTGAAATTGTGCTTGTGCTTGTATGAAGCACTTTATTATGTCGTGTATGCAGGTTCTTGTATGAAACGAGTCACGATTTTTTCCAGAATGTTGATTAACTTCCGTTTCGGCAGAAATCGGGCACTCCTAGTTTAAGAAAATTAGCAAAGGTCATGCCGGATTTTTCCGTGCATTTAACCAATTATTTGTTTTTTATTAGTGCAAAGATGTGTGACAACGACGAGGATGGATGTTCTAAGCGCATCAACGCTGAAGGAGAACTCAGACCTCCAAATAAATAATTGACATTCTGGGAGGCGGCCCAACGGCTAGAAGACGATGAAGAATACCATCCTTCGGAGAGCGAGGATGATGAGATGGAAGACGTGGAGGAAGTGTAACTACCTCGGTGAATTACGCTCCTAGTTACAAGCCGGGATGAGCGGAAATGGTTAAAATAGTACGGTGGGGCCCAAATGCCACTCATAGGTAGACCTTTCGGCCGTCCTAACCATTTCCAAACATCGGGACAAGAACGGGCGGCGTAATCGGCAGGCGAAGGGATCAACTACATACACAAATGAGTATGTATGCAAGCCACCATACAACAGTACATCAGAGCCATTCCATCTAAAAGAAATAGAAATATTGCAACGCCATACGGCAAGATCCAAATGTCCTAGATAGATATAATAGTTTAGGATATCTCCTCATACATCAAACGTAGTATCAAAGGAAGCGGCAAACAAGATCCGAGTACGGATAAGAAGCAAATCGGCATAAGATGCCCCATAAATAAACACATCCCGCCCACAGATCTCACGGATCCCCGTTCCCGGAATCTCTACACCGAATGATCGTCGCCCACATCGTCCGTCTCCTCCACCCAGTATCCATCTTGTGAGTGTACCTGTTCATCTGAATCAAATAATTTATCGTGTGAGACCCTAGGGGTACTTAACAAGTCTTTATGCCTCTAAAGGGGACACAACCTGGGGTGACGCAATTGCAGCAAAAGATAAACCCTAACAGTTCTATAGATACTCGCTAACCATCCGCCTAACCAAATGTGGCATCCCGCAAAAACCACTACTAGAAAATCGCGTTGTTTTTGTGCATTGCATCATCATGACCGCATGCTCATGTCATCATGCCACATCGCATTTGTGCATCGTCATGTCATCTTGCATTTGCTTGCATAAAACTATTTCGGAAAAACCTATTTCTGTTTTCTAAACGCCCGCCTTTGTTCAAACGCAAACCCGGGTCTCCAGAATATTTTGCTTTGTCTAACCACAGATTTCAAACGCCCTGTTTTAATTAAATAAAATGTTTAATTATTTTTAGGGGGCAGCCGAACCGGGCCGATCCGACCCAGTTGGCCACCCCCAGTACAAAACAGCCTGTCTAATTCCTATTCCTACCCAAACCTAGTCTACCCACCAACCAGTGCCCGCCACCTCACCGTTCCTCCACCTCACCACTCCACCCATCCACCTCACCAATCTACACCCCATCCCCCCTCTCTCTCTTCCTCACAGCCAACCCCAACCCCCTTCTCTCTCTCTCTCTCTCCCCGATAGCCTGGCCCCACCCGCAGCAAGCAGCCCCACTCACCAAAACTACCCACTCCCATGGTCAACCCGTCCGTCCGCCGCAGAGCCTCCCTCTCCTTGCCTCGACCGGCCGCCCTCCACCCCCTCTGCCGGCGCCCTCCTGAGCCATCGAGCACGCGCCGCCGCGCGGGCCCGCCCTCACCCGGCCAACCTCCTCGTCGTCGGCGACCCTCCTCTGCCTTCCTTCAGGATCCCTCCCTGCCGTCGGCCTCCCTCGCCGGCCCGAGCCACGGCGCCCACCTCGGCCTCCCGAGCGCCACCGCCTGCAAACCCCGGCCGCCCGCCGCCGCCAAGGCCACCTCCTCCTCCATCTCCGACGCCCGTCTCCGGCGCCTCCCCGTCCTCGTCGATCCGCCGCCCACAGCACCGTCTGGCCGCCGAGATCCTCCCTCGGCCGTCCTCACCGCCGTGACGCCCCTACCGCGCCTCTCCGTCGGACCCTGCCTTCCTTCGAGCTCCGCCACCCACGCCTCCCCGCTGACCCCCTCTGCCTTCCGGCCCCGCCGTCGTCCGCCACCGCTGCGCCCCACCACCGCGGGCCCGCCCGCCCCTCTTCGCAGCAGCTCCTGCGAGCCCATAGCGCGCCGCTGCGCCCTCCGCTGCGACCTCGTCTGCGCGCCTACACCTCCATCTCCTCTCGTCTCCGCGCACGCAGGCGTGTCACCGTTCAGGCCACCGGCCGATGCAAGCTACCTCTGCGGTCCGTGTTGTTTTTGTGTGGGCTCCTCTTGTTGACCTCCTATCGTGATGCAATCCTCGGTCTCGTGTTCCGTTCAATACAAGTTGCGGCTGATCCGGGTCTCCTAGTGGACAAGGTAGACCGTCGATAAGCTTTTCCAAGATATTCCGAGGATCCTACCCAAGTTCTTCCACGAGACCCTCGAAGATCGATCCCGTTGTCCGAAACCCCGAAGGCCGATCTCGCCGAACCCGAACCCTAGAACCCCCGCCAAGATCTTCATCGAAGTCCCGAGAACTCCGCCGCGATACTCGGGAGTCTCCTACATGGAACCATCGGGACACGTAAGATCATCGACACCACACCCGAGTCCGGCACCGACACCCGACAACCTCAACATATGACGCCAAGATCTTCTCCCCGGAACGTTGAGTGCACCTTTCCGAACCCGAAGACCGCCAAGATCGCCACCGAAACGCGAAGTTCTTTATTCCGGCACGTCAAGTACTTCCTCTCGGATCCCAAGACGCCGAAACCCGGAACACCAAGATCTCCGCCGTGGAACGACACGACCCGACGACCGTGGACCCGACAAGATCTTCTCGATGACAAGATCGACCGCTTGAAACCAAGATCTCCGGCACGTCACGACAAGTTCTCCGTCTTGGATCCGCTCCCGCTGATCCCGTCGAACCCTGAACCCTGAGACCGAACCCCGAACCCCGGAACCAAGATCGCCGAACCCTAATGTGTGAACCCTTTTCCCGAGCCTCTATTTTTATAAATACTAAATATAAAATATTGCATATTAAATTGTCATACTCGCATACATATTGTCATGTGGGTTTGGGGGCCTTATGCCGATTCACCTATATTAAATATGACGCCTATATATGGACAAATCTAGTCTTATATTGGCCCCATTTAAATTTCTGTAGCGAACCGGTGCTATATTTTGCCATGTTCAAACAACATTTAAATTGCGGGGTAGTTAAACAAATTGAACCATTTAATTAATTGGCGGGACCCCGGTTCCACTTAATATTGCCCAATTGCATTGCACCTTTGCCATGTCATACATCATACATGCATCATGCCCGATCTTCTGTTGTTGTATTAAATAGTGCATCCGGTGTTTATTCTTGTGTTTTGCTTCTTCGTGGATAAGGCCGTTGAGTTGATGCGAGTGTCGACCCGATCTTCGGATGAACCTTCGGCAATGTTTTTCAGGCGAGCATCTCCCCCTTTCTACCTATCTTACTTTTATAGTATTTATTCTCTCCTGTTGATCTATTGCTATCTGTGTTGCGATGCTCTAGTTTTCGTACCCGTGATATCCCTTGCAGCCTTAAATTGCCTTGGACACCTCCTATTACCTGTTGTTGGTAGATAGTTGGACCTGCGCGTCGTAGTCGCTTGCTCAAGTGCTGTTGCGTGTCGCCAAGTACCACAGTTGTTGGAGTATTGCCATGTGTTTATTGTTGGAGTTGATCATAACTTTACTTACTGTTTAACAACTAAAATTGAAGTAAGTAAGCAGAGGCACAGGTGGGCAATAGATGTTATTTGGTTGTTAACCGTCCACTTGTGTCCCGTAGGACCCCGAGTACTTGATACCTGTTCCTTGAATATTCGCGCTATCCACATCCGGGAGGATTATGGGACCCCCTGAGCCAGAGCTTGATTCATTCTTATTTCTTGGGGCCACAAACTAGTATGAGGTTTTATTTACTATCATGTACTTATGCCATGCTTTACTGCTTTATTTACGATTGTGTGAGGAGCACCTGTACTGTTTAGGTAAGCGGAGTGTTTTCGCGGTATCGACAAGCCCAGTTTTGGGTCCCCGGTCATTTACAGCCACTGACGCAAACCTTGAGTCCGTCTCGGAGTCAGCTAGCTTCGTTGTGGGTGTACTCAATGGGGTGTCCCCCTGAAATATTTCTGAATCCTGTGATTGCTTTGTCGTGAAGGCCTCGTTGGGTTTTGATTTGGTTTTTCCGAGGTTGATCGAGTGTGTGTTGCTATTTGTGCACCCCTGCAGGGTAAAACTTTCTGAAAGCCGTGTCCGCGGTTATGGACGACTTGGAGCACAGTATCTCGATCATAGACAACTATAACTAAAGTAGTGCTATAAATTTGACTTTATAATGACTAGTAATCAGCTTCACTATAATAGAATGGCTAAATAAAACTGCCAACAATTGCTTGTTTGGGTTGTCGCTTGCGACCATTGTATCTGACTAGTAAGTACTGCAACTACAACGGACTGGCTAAATAAAAGTGCCAACAACTGCTGGGTTTGGGATATCTCATGCAAATTGTATTTGACTAGTAAGTGTCGCAACTACAACGGAATGGTTAACTAAAATTGCCCACTGCTTATTTTATTAGGATGATTGTCTATACCTGACTAGTAATTGCTGCAACGATAACTGAATAAATAAAACTGCCAACGGTGTGAGTTCCTCGGTTGACTTCCTCGTTTGGTCTCGAGGGGGAAACACCAGGATGGGTTTGTTTGATGGTAGCATCATGTGGGTTCCGCATAGGTCTTTCTTATCCTCCTCTGGTAGCCGACAGTTATACCGAGTCTCTATAGGTTGTTTAGTGCGTGCTGCCGCTGCCGCTCCAGTCCACCATACCTACGTAGGCGAGGACCGCCGAATTCTAGCCTCGCCGCGTACTGGCCTCAGTACTGACGCTCCTATTTTTCCTTTGCCCTTTGTCGGCACCCCTTTTGTTTAAGCAGGTTTTGAGATCGACGTCGTTAGCAGGGTACCCTTTCGGCTTGGCCTGGGCAGGGTAATGGACGTCATTGGTTATTCTTCAGGGCTCTTAGCCCCATTTGCATCTTGTCCGTAGCTGGACGCTCTATCATTTTCAAGGTGATTTGGATCTTTGTACTTTATATCTGTATTCTTGACTCATGGAGTCGTGTTGTATATATATCTGTTCTGTGGGTCCCATCGAGGACTGTTGTGTAATGTTATTACTTCGTTTTCCACCCGCACGAAAGTGCCTGGTGGGCACCTTTGAATCGTTTCTATGCGGGTTTGGCGGGAATCGCTGAAACTTGCATAGGGTCGATTCTGAGGGTGTTACACCAAAGATAGACGGATGTCCGTGAATTAATGACAACAGTTATAACAGTAATATCAACAGATCCATCCTCCTCCTCGCTTACCAACGAGGAAGCGGACGAACAACCCCCATCCGTTGGCAGTTTTATTATCCATTCCATGAGTGTTGCACTATTTACTAGTCAGTTACTTAGTCAAATTAAAAGCGGTACTTTAGTTATGCTTGTCTATGATCGAAACGTGCTCCAAGTCGTCCATAACCGCGGACACGGCTTTCGAAAGTTTTACCTGCAGGGTGCACAAATAGCAACACACACTCGATCAACCTCGGAAAAACCAAATCAAAACCCAACGAGGCCTTCACGACAAAGCAATCACAGATTCAGAAATATTTGAGGCCACCCATTAAGCTACCGCAACGGTTAGTGACTTGAGACGGACTCAAGGTTTGCGTCGGTCAGTAACGATCGGGAACCCGAAAATGTGGTGGGCTTGTCGATACGCGAAAACACTCCGCTTACCTAAGATGCAGTGCTCCTCGCACAATCGTAAATAAAGCGAGAAAGCATGGCATAAGTACAGATAGTAAATAAAACCTCAAACTAGTTTGTGGCCCCAAGAAATAAGAATGAATCAAGCTCGCTCGGGGGTCCCATAATCCTCCGGATGTGGATATCGCGAATATTCAAGGAACAGAATCAAGTACTTGGGGTCCCACGGACACAAGTGAGCATGAAAACCAAATAGCGATATTGCTCACCGGTGCCACTTTCATTAGTTATCCCATACTACTCGGTTAAGTTGTTTAGGTACCTCGTTATCCATCAGACACTCACATACCCTACACATGCTGTTCTACGACTCGCATGGCTCAAACAACTCCTGTAGTAATGGCTCATGGGATGGAGGAACAAGCTTCGGTGGGGTTTAAAAGTAAAGGTTATGCAATACTTGGGTTTCAGTTTAATGCAATCGCGACTCAATGATGCAAGAATAAGACAGAGGCAATAGGTACTATATGTATGCAAGCATGTGGTAGTGCTTGCCTGGAAGCTCAGTTGAAGCGAGAGAAGGATCTGGGTAGTGCTCCTGGGTCTCTTGGTATATCCCCTGCTCAGCGTCTATTCGAAGAAGAACCAAACAAAAAAGGGCCAACATAAATAAAGTGCACAAGCATAAGAATAAAATGCGACAAGCAAACAATCATGCCATGATGAATGATGCACAATTTGCATGGCAATAAAGTAGCATGGCATGGGTGAGGTGTAGATTACAAGAAATAAACATTTTATTGAGTTTTGGTCACATTTTATACCCAAATAAGTTGCTGTACTCTTTATATTTATATGATGCATGCTGCAAAACAGAACATGGAATGCATAAACAGAAAGGTCTCGTCGAGCTGATCATTTTAGACATATCATTTGTTAAATTTGGAGTTATAAAACAAAAGTTATTAATTAATTAATGGAGAAGGGCATTTTCTTGTAATTTTAGCCAACTTGGAATTTAAAGTGTTCAAAATATATTTTGGAGGGCATATTTGAATTCCTCACATTTTTCTGATTTGAAAACATATATTATTTGTATTATTTGGATTTATGAATTTAAATTTATTTTTAAGTCAAAATTGGTCAAATGGGATCAAAGTCAAAGGTTTGACTAGTTTGAATTAGTTTTGAAAATATTTGACTAAAGATTTGAATGGACATTCAAAAACAAAACATATTTCATATAGAGTTTGAATTCAAATTCGAAGTATTTAAATAGTTATGAATTTATTTGATATTAATCATTTACTCAAATTTTAATTGATTTAAGAAATAGCTGAAGGTTTTTCTTACTCGGCTCAGATCTAGCCCTAGACACTGACGAGTGGGGCCAACGGCTGGCTCAGCAGCAGCTAACACGGCGGGGTCTGGGCCGACTTTTCTCACTCGGGTCCTTCCTACCCCAAGTCAATGACAAGTGGGCCAGAAAGCTGGGAGGCCCACTGCGTGCGCGAGCGAACGAGGTGGTGACAAATGGCAGAAGGAGGGGACTGCGGGTTGAGATCTGAAAAGGGAAAGGGGCTTTTTGCAAAAAGGTTGAGAAGGGAGGGACCGCGGGTTAGTAAGAAGGAAAGGTCAGGGGTTTCTTTGCAAAACGGCTTGGAGCAGCTTGATCCAGACGCTGAACTCTGAACCTGACGAACGGGTCTCGATTGCGAAAACAGCTAGCTGTCCGCTATCTTGAGTCGAAGATGGCGATGAAACCTTTGGGAATTAGGAAAATTGGTAAAGAGGAAAAAGATGGAGGAACGGAAGGGCTACAACTTTCGTGTTTAGGTTTTCTCCAGCGGAGGGCTCTACGAGTCGGGAATCAACGAAGAACAGAGGCCAGAAACAGGTGTATAAGGGACTGCAACGCTGCTGTGGTTGCTATTGCTTCCGTCAGATGTGCGCGCGACAGAAGAAAACATCCAGCGATGGCGGCCACGAATTGGTTCAGAGAGGACACAGGTAGGTCAGGGAAGGGACGGGGTCCTCACCTCGAACTATTCCCACACCTGGATTGGTCGGAGAAGCACAGGAGCAACGACAGCGGCGGGGAGATGTGCGCATCACATACAGCACCACGACAGCGAACGGGGCGCTGCGAGCTCGAGCGCCTATAGGCCTCCTCCTCCTCGCTCCTGGTAGGAGTCATCGGAGGCGAGCAAGGTGATGCTCCCAGCACGAAGACTACGGCGGCGGTGGTGGTGCAGGGAAAAAAATGGAGGAGGGACAGGGGGAGCTGCGGCGCCAGGAAGGAGAGGAAGGCGTTGGCCTAGGGTTTTCTTGGTGTGGCTGCGGGGAGTAGATAAGGAGGCGGCGGGGGATGATCACGTGCTGCTCGTGCGCGCTGACGAGGAAAACGGCGCAGGACGGGCGCCTGCTCTGCTCCGTCACAAGCAGAGAGAGGGGAGGGCGACGGAGGAAGACAAATAGTAGGACGGCGTCGGGGAGCGAAGGGGTATCAGGCTGGTGGCATGATACGGGCCGGCCCACGAGGGAGGGAGAGGGATCTGGCCAGGTGGCTGCTGCTCTCCCTTGGGCTGCGGCCCAGCAGGTTCTTAGCTTTCCTATTATTTATTTTCTATTTCTTTTTGTTAGTTCAATTGTTTTGTTTTATGTTTATATTTAGCTAGTTTTAAGAAAGCAACTTATTCAAACTATTCTGAATCTTTGCAGGGATTTTTGAACAAAGGTGTCTAGGCAACCAAATAGACTAGAGGGAATTAGCATATGGGAAAGAGAGGATGCCCACATACATAATGTGTATGTGTCAATTTGGGCACTTTAGTAGATTAGAGGATGTAGCGGTTTAGAAAAAGAATAAAAGCATTTGATAAAATATGGAACCCTAGCAATGGGTTCCCACATTATAGAATACAAAATAGGGATACCAAAGAGAGAGGGGGAGGTATGGGTGATAGTGAGGTAGGTGATTAGGGTTAGGGTTTGGATAGAGAGGAGGGATTAGAGAGAGAGATGTGGTGGTAGCTATGGTTTGAAACATGACCAAAACAAGAGGTGGCAAAAGAGAGGAGAGAGGGATAGGGAGAGGGTTTAGGGTTTTTAGAGATAAAGGTGGAAAGGACCACACATGGCTTGCATGGATGGGGTATGGTGTAGGGTTTTGATATGAACCAAACAAGATCAAGCATGAAGAGGAGTAGAGAGATGGATGGGACATGATCCACTCAAAGATTCAGATAAAACCGAAGGAGGACAAAAGATGGTGATGGTTGATAATAAATGCCATGTATCATCCTTGTGAAAACAAAATAATAAACATGGCATTATTCCTATGCATTACCCAAAATGTGGAGTATAGCCCAAGCAAAAGAAATTAAAAGGATGCCCCATGTGAAGTAGATGGGGATGACCATATTTGAATAGAAATGGGACTTGCTAGTGTGTATATTCCACTGGATGTTTAATACTCCCAAAACTATCCCAACATGAGCATAAATCCATGATAATCCATATGAAAGCTAGGAAAAAGGAGCACTACTCATAATGCATGCAAAGGTGGCTCCACATATCAATAATGTGAAAACAACATGATGCTAAGATGAGAGCATGTGGAAAATAGAATTGGATCCATCCCAACCCACATGAGCTAGATGTAAAACCAAATAAGTTGCAATGCTCATATATGGTGGAATGGTGGAATGATGGGGTGATGACAAGAAAGGTGGTGGAGTTGAATAAAAGATATGCCCCCAACTCAACTTGGGCATTTAAACAATATATCAAGAACCAAATACAATATCAAGAGGCAAATGCAATTAACAATGCATATGAGAGAAGAACCAAACCAAAGAGGGTTTTATATGATGCTCAAATGCAAGGTGGCATGATGACATGAGCATGATATAATGATGATGCAATAATTATATATAGGAAGTAGCATTTATATAGACTAGGCTAGTAGCATTGCAATTGTTAGACAATTGGGATGCTACAACTCTCCCCCACTAAACAAGAATCTCGCCCCGAGATTCCTAGGAAAAATAAAACAACACAAGGAGAGGCGGGTGTCCGAACGAAGGTGACCCTCACGTTCCCAAGTTGATGAACAACGGAATGGTGCGACCACTACACCTTGCAACACTTGCTAGACTTGTTGCGAGTCTTGCGTTTTGCTTGAGAAACAACGGGTTAGAAGAGTTGAAGGATTGTCGAGAGACAAGAAGGATAGGATGGGCATAGCTCCGGTTTTCCAAGAATCATGATAAAAGAATATAACCACTTGTGAAAGAAAAGGAGAAGATGATGTATCATGGATAAAGAAAGACACACCATTAAGATTAAAGATTTACCGATACGAGAGAGGATGAATCTTTGTCTCGCTGGAAGAAAGGAGCTAGATTGGAGAGGTTTGAACCACTATGACAATAGCATCGTATCTTCTCTCGGATTTGAGAAAAGAAGTTCGGAAACAATATTGCCTTCAAACAATAGAGTCCCTTGATAACAACAGAAAGATTTAGTTAGACATCGTCGGATTAGATTCTTGTTGCGCCGGTAAGAACCAAGGATCACGCAATATAGGTGCGCAGATATAACTTCCAGAGATGGATGTGAAGCCAGATCATGGTGGAATCCCGAGAAGCAAAGAATATGGAGGATCTGGAGTTTATTGTAGGGATACTTATTGCTTTTTTTTAGCCTTGAGGCTAATGCAATAGATTGGCGGCTGATGGCATCAACCATAATTGGCTTTACCACAGAAAAAGAATTGATGAAACAAAGAGAGAGA
Source organism: Avena longiglumis (assembly GCA_030063025.1). Classification (NCBI taxonomy): domain Eukaryota; kingdom Viridiplantae; phylum Streptophyta; class Magnoliopsida; order Poales; family Poaceae; genus Avena; species Avena longiglumis. The sequence goes on along the minus strand of CP125978.1, from coordinate 339,486,839 downwards.
TAGTTTCCTTTCATCTTGTTTGGGGATATCGGGCATCGGTAGAAAGACGAGGATAGAAAAAGGTTTGCGTTTGTTTCCACCAGATAATTGAGGATTTTGCTCCGTGTAGAAAGGGTGAGATCACCAACAAGAGATTATTGATTACTTTCTTCGAAAGAGCACTCCGGAAAAACAAGGACGGAAGTAAAAATATCAAGGGATAAAGGCCACTTCTAACTTCCGTGGAATGAGTGAAATCACATAAATTCACCAATTCAATGTACAAGAGCGAATGATAAGAGTAGTGGTACGGTAGCTACTCCATCCCGCACTCAAAGCATTACTCCGCACATGAATAAGAAAATCATGCAACCCAACTACCAAAACAGACTGAAGGTGTTGGCAAAACTCATAGAACTCCGTTAGAAAACAAGGATAGATGCAAACGATTCGCCGGATTCATAGATAGATAAAGATGATGATGTTGTCGTCATGTCGTAAGTAACCCTCCACCGGAAAGATATAAAGGAAGATCACGGAGACAACTGCAAAATTCCACAGATATAGAAAAAGATAGCACCACTTGAACAGAAGGAATACAAGATCTGGAAGGTCTTCATGGCCTCCGGTGGATTGAGCATAGACGATAGAGCGAGAGGGTTTCAAGAGATTACTTAACGAAATTGAGGTGAAAGAACTCCATGTTCTTCTTGAAATGATTGTGAGAGATTTAGCAGCCTTGAGGAAATCTTTAGCGGAACGACGATGATAACTTGCCAACAAGGAACAACTCCGGATTGGTTGAAGATGGAGGATGGAATTAACAATGGACTTGCTGATTCTAGAGTGGAAGTAATGTATTTAGCAGAAGGACGTGGTCGAGATATGTGACTTCAAAAAGTCAGAATTCTCACTTTGAGACTTTGCACACAAAAGGCTCACGAAGCTCGAGAGAAAGAGACACAGATGATCTTCCATGTCCTTCCATTGATATCGAATAGGCAAGCATATTATCAACATATAACACCATGGATTAACAAGATATTCCCAGAATACCAAGTTCAAGAGGCGGGAGAACGAACAAATGCTCGAAACACTTTCTGAGCTCAACGCTCTTTGAAAGATCAACGTTACGGTAAGGATTCCTGTTGAAGAAGATCTTGTTGACGAATAGGTTAACCGGTCCTTCGAAGAAAAAGAGATGTCACCTGGTTCACATTGTCGATCGGATCACCGGTTACAAAGATAAAGAGATCTTGGATAAGAACCGATGATAGCTCATACCTTAAGCAAAGCTATCAGAGACGAAAAGATGCAATCCCCTCGTATCCAGGAGAATTGTGCAGATATGGGGTTCAAAAGGATGTGCAGCATGATGGACAGATGATAGACCGCCGTAGTGCTTGGAGAAACTCTAGATTGCCAAAGATGCTTGAATATGCATAGATATGATCGCGGTGTACTCAAAATCACAGGAGATAACCATCACCATTTGGAGGATAGAGTTGATAGCTTTTTCCATATTCCACTCATGATAAGTGTCATATAGCTATGCCGAGAACCAAATTACAATCACCAGCATCGGATCGACACATGTTATGTAATTAGCCCAAGAGAATTGGAGATGAAATGAAACTCTAGGATTAAGCGCCGGTGACAAAAGAATGAGTTAGCATGGACATGCTGATAAAAGGGAGATAGATAATGTTTCACACGGAAAAGGAGTGTGGAAAGCTGAATGTATCAAAGAAAAAATTTCCGCATTTTTTGGCATTAAAATACCAATAGATGCGCAAAACACTTATCAGGTAGCGATTAGCAACTGACGGTTTCACAGAATGTGGAGTTGCTAGAAGGAAGGACACCCTTAAGAAGATGGCACCGGTTAACAAGGAGTCGGATAGATCGCGCCGGTATTCAAAAGCCTGTCAGTATGGAATGTACCAACAGTTGATAACCAAAGGCATATAAAGATAACATGTTGGATGCAACAGATAGACAAGGAATTACACACACACACACACACATTCTATGGTACTACGGAAACCCAGAACACGTGAATCCTAGTTTGAATTTAGAAGAGGATTGAAAACGTTACACTTCCTTACCATAAAAGGGTGGGTGGGTGGGTAAGAAGAAAAGTGGAAGCAGTCCTACTCTCGCGTTTTGTTTTTCCCTAGTATACATAGCTACCAAAAATATTTGCTAGACAGACAACGACCATTTGGCTGAGACCCTGAAGGGCGGGATGGCTCTGATACCAATTGTAACTACCTCGGTGAATTACGCTCCTAGTTACAAGCCGGGATGAGCGGAAATGGTTAAAATAGTACGGTGGGGCCCAAATGCCACTCACAGGTAGACCTTTCGGCCGTCCTAACCATTTCCAAACATCGGGACAAGAACGGGCGGCGTAATCGGAAGGCGAAGGGATCAACTACATACACAAATGAGTATGTATGCAAGCCACCATACAACAGTACATCAGAGCCATTCCATCTAAAAGAAATAGAAATATTGCAACGCCATACGGCAAGATCCAAATGTCCTAGATAGATATAATAGTTTAGGATATCTCCTCATACATCAAACATCGAGTATCGGTGAGCGGCAAACAAGATCCGAGTACGGATAAGAAGCAAATCCGCATAAGATGCCCCATAAAAAACACATCCGCCCACGGATCTCACGGATCCCGTTCCGAATCTCTACACCGAATGATCGCCGCCCACATCGTCTGTCTCCTCCACCCAAGATCCATCTTGTGAGTGTACTGCTCATCTGAATCAAATAATTTATCGGGTGAGACCCTAGGGTACTCGGCAAGTCTTTATGCCTCTAAAGGGGACACAACAGGGTGACGAATTGCAGCAAAAGATAAACCCTAACAGTTCTATAGATACTGCTAACCATCCGCCTAACCAAAGATAGACGGATGTCCGTGAATTAATGACAACAGATTATAACAAGAATATCAATGATCCATCCTCCTCGCTACCAACGAGGAAGCGGACGAACCCCATCCGTTGGCAGTTTTATTATCCATTCCATGAGTGTTGCACTATTTACTAGTCGGTTACTTAGTCAAATTAAAAGCGGTACTTTAGTTATGCTTGTCTATGATCGAGCTGCTCCAAGTCGTCCATAACGCGGACACGGCTTTGAAAGTTTTACCTGCAGGGTGCACAAATAGCAACACACACTCGATCAACCTCGGAAAAACCAAATTAAAACCCAACGAGGCCTTCACGACAAAGCAATCACAGATTCGAAATATTTCAGGGGCCACCCATTAAGCTACCCGCGAAGTTAGGACTTGAGACGGACTCAAGGTTTGCGTCGGTGGTCAGAAACGGGAACCCGAAAATGTGATCGGGCTTGTCGATACCGAAAACACTCCTCTTACCTAAGCGATCAGTGCTCCTCGCACAATCGTAAATAAAGCGAGAAAGCATGGCATAAGTACAGGATAGTAAATAAAACCTCAAACTAGTTTGTGGCCCCAAGAAATAAGAATGAATCAAGCTCGCCTCGGGGTCCCATAATCCTCCGGATGTGGATAGCGCTAATATTCAAGGAACAGGAATCAAGTACTCGGGGTCCTCGGGACACAAGTGAGCATGAAAACCAAATAGCAGATATTGCTCACGGTGCCACTTTCATTAGTTATCCCATACTACTCGAGTTAAGTTGTTTAGGTACCTCGTTATCCATCGACACTCAAATACCCTACACATGTCTGTTCTGACTCGCATGGCTCAAACAACTCTGTAGTAATGGCTCATGGGATGGAGGAACAAGCTTCGTGGGCTTTAAAAGTAAAGGCTATGCAATACTTGGGTTTCATTTAATGCAATCGCGACTCAATGATGCAAGAATAAGATAGAGGCAATAGGTACTATATGTATGCAAGCATGTGGTAGTGCTTGCACGGCATCTCGATTGAAGCGAGAGAAGGATCTGGTAGTGCTCACGGGTCTCTTGGTATATCCCACTTTCGCCTATTCGAAGAAGAACCAAACAAAAAAGGGCCAACATAAATAAAGTGCACAAGCATAAGAATAAAATGCGACAAGCAAACAATCATTCCATGATGAATGATGCACAATTTGCATGGCAATAAAGTAGCATGGCATGGGTGAGCTGTAGATTACAAGAAATAAACATTTTATTGAGTTTTGGTCACATTTTATACCCAAATAAGTTGCTGTACTCTTTATATTTATATGATGCATGCTGCAAAACAGAACATGGAATGCATAAACAGAAAGGTCTCTTCGAGCTGATCATTTTAGACATATCATTTGTTAAATTTGGAGTTATAAAACAAAAGTTATTAATTAATTAATGGAGAAGGGCATTTTCTTGTAATTTTAGCCAACTTGGAATTTAAAGTGTTCAAAATATATTTTGGAGGGCATATTTGAATTCCTCACATTTTTCTGATTTGAAAACATATAATATTTGTATTATTTGGATTTATGAATTTAAATTTATTTTTAAGTCAAAATTGGTCAAATGGGGTCAAAGTCAAAGGTTTGACTAGTTTGAATTAGTTTTGAAAATATTTGACTAAAGATTTGAATTGACATTCAAAAACAAAACATATTTCATATAGAGTTTGAATTCAAATTCGAAGTATTTAAATAGTTATGAATTTATTTGATATTAATCATTTACTCAAATTTTAATTGATTTAAGAAATAGCTGAAGGTTTTTCTTACTCGGCTCAGATCTAGCCCTAGACACTGACGAGTGGGGCCAACGGCTGGCTCAGCAGCAGCTGACACGGCGGGGTCTGGGCCGGCTTTTCTCACTCGGGTCCTTCCTACCCCAAGTCAATGACAAGTGGGCCAGAAAGCTGGGAGGCCCACTGCGCGCGCGGGCGAACGAGGTGGTGACAAATGGCAGAAGGAGGGGACTGCGGGTTGAGATCTGAAAAGGGAAAGGGGATTTTTGCAAATAGGTTGAGAAGGGAGGGACCGCGGGTTAGTAAGAAGGAAAGGTCAGGGGTTTCTTTGCAAAACGGCTTGGAGCAGCTTGATCCAGACGCTGAACTCTGAACCTGACGAACGGGTCTCGATTGCGAAAACAGCTAGCTGTCCGCTATCTTGAGTCGAAGATGGCGATGAAACCTTTGGGAATTAGGAAAATTGGTAAAGAGGAAAAAGATGGAGGAACGGAAGGGCTACAACTTTCGTGTTTAGGTTTTCTCCAGCGGAGGGCTCTACGAGTCGGGAATCAACGAAGAACAGAGGCCAGAAACAGGTGTATAAGGGACTGCAACGCTGTTGTGGTTGCTATTGCTTCCGATGTCAAAGTGACGAAGAAAACATCCAGCGATGGCGGCCACGAATTGGTTCAGAGAGGACACAGGTAGGTCAGGGAAGGGACGGGGTCCTCACCTCGAACTATTCCGACACCTGGATTGGTCGGAGAAGCACATGAGCAACGACAGCAGCGGGGAGATGTGCGCATCACATACAGCACCACGACAGCGAACGGGGCGCTGCGAGCTCGAGCGCCTACAGGCCTCCTCCTCCTTGCTCCTGGTAGGAGTCATCGGAGGCGAGCAAGGTGATGCTCCCAGCACGAAGACTACGGCGGCGGTGGTGGTGCAGGGAAAAGAATGGAGGAGGGACAGGGGGAGCTGCGGCGCCAGGAAGGAGAGGAAAGCGTTGGCCTAGGGTTTTCTTGGTGTGGCTGCGGGGAGTAGATAAGGAGGCGGCGGGGGATGATCACGTGCTGCTCATGCGCGCTGACGAGGAAAACGGCGCAGGACGGGCGCCTGCTCTGCTCCGTCACAAGCAGAGAGAGAGGGGAGGGCGACGGAGAAAGACAAATAGTAGGACGGCGTCGGGGAGCGAAGGGGTATCAGGCTGGTGGCATGATACGGGCCGGCCCACGAGGGAGGGAGAGGGATCTGGCCAGGTGGCTGCTGCTCTCCCTTGGGCTGCGGCCCAGCAGGTTCTTAGCTTTCCTATTATTTATTTTCTATTTCTTTTTGTTAGTTCAATTGTTTTGTTTTATGTTTATATTTAGCTAGTTTTAAGAAAGCAACTTATTCAAACTATTCTGAATCTTTGCAGGGATTTTGAACAAAGGTGTCTAGGCAACCAAATAGACTGGAGGGAATTAGCATATGGGAAAGAGAGGATGCCCACATACATAATGTGTATGTGTCAATTTGGGCACTTTAGTAGATTAGAGGATGTAGCGGTTTAGAAAAAGAATAAAAGCATTTGATAAAATATGGAACCCTAGCAATGGGTTCCCACATTATAGAATACAAAATAGGGATACCAAAGAGAGAGGGGGAGGTATGGGTGATAGTGAGGTAGGTGATTAGGGTTAGGGTTTGGATAGAGAGGAGGGATTAGAGAGAGAGAGAGATGTGGTGGTAGCTATGGTTTGAAACATGACCAAAACAAGAGGTGGCAAAAGAGAGGAGAGAGGGATAGGGAGAGGGTTTAGGGTTTTTAGAGATAAAGGTGGAAAGGCCCACACATGGCTTGCATGGATGGGGTATGGTGTAGGGTTTTGATATGAACCAAACAAGATCAAGCATGAAGAGGAGTATAGAGAGGGATGGGAGATGATCCACTCAAAGATTCAGATAAAACCGAAGGAGGACAAAAGATGGTGATGGTTGATAATAAATGCCATGTATCATCCTTGTGAAAACAAAATAATAAACATGGCATTATTCCTATGCATTACCCAAAATGTGGAGTATAGCCCAAGCAAAAGAAATTAAAAGGATGCCCCATGTGAAGTAGATGGGGATGACCATATTTGAATAGAAATGTGACTTGCTAGTGTGTATATTCCACTGGATGTTTAATAGTCCCAAAACTATCCCAACATGAGCATAAATCCATGATAATCCATATGAAAGCTAGGAAAAAGGAGCACTACTCATAATGCATGCAAAGGTGGCTCCACATATCAATAATGTGAAAACAACATGATGCTAAGATGAGAGCATGTGGAAAATAGAATTGGATCCATCCCAACCCACATGAGCTAGATGTAAAACCAAATAAGTTGCAATGCTCATATATGGTGGAATGGTGGAATGATGGGGTGATGACAAGAAAGGTGGCGGAGTTGAATAAAAGATATGCCCCCAACTCAACTTGGGCATTTAAACAATATATCAAGAACCAAATACAATATCAAGAGGCAAATACAATTAACAATGCATATGAGAGAAGAACCAAACCAAAGAGGGTTTTATATGATGCTCAAATGCAAGGTGGCATGATGACATGAGCATGATATAATGATGATGCAACAATTATATATAGGAAGTAGCATTTATATAGACTAGGCTAGTAGCATTGCAATTGTTAGACAATTGGGATGCTACAGGAAGAAGCCGAAGGAACGGCGGACGATGAAACCACTGATGGCGGCGAGGGCACAGGGAGTGGTAGCAACCCTCCTAAGAAGAAGAAGAAGCCGAAGGACCGGCGCCCGAACACGGTCGGCACGGTCAGGGAGGAAATTACCGAAGTTAGCCCATCAGGGGTTCCTTTGGATCCCGCCCTTTTCGTCAAATGGTATGGTGGGCAAGTGGCGGCGATCACCCGGACAACCATCTCGATCAACACCGAGAATCTCTGGCATAAAGATAATGGCCACTTGCGCACACTCCTCTTCGAGAAGCTGCACGCAAGATACAAGTTCCCCGCTAAGTATCAGAACACAAATTATCATGGGAACGAAGTAAGCAAATCCGCCCTTACAAAGATGAGCACCGCCCTGGCCAGCTGGAGAACGCATAAAGAAGAAGATCTATAAAGAAGGCAAAAGTCTCGAGGAGATCCAGAAGATTGACCCGTAGATCACCGAAGATCAGTTCCGGGAGTTAAAGGAGAGGTGTGAATCCGAAAGAGCCCTGGCCAATAGTAATCGGGGAAAGGTGTTGCAGGCGATGAATATAGGTCATCACCATCTCGGATCTGGTGGATACAGAACCGCGGAGGCCAAATGGAATAAGGAGGACGAAGAGTATAGATCCAAGGGGATAGAAAACCCCTTTGCTAAATTCGAACCCGGGCAGGTTCGAAACTTCATCAGGGACCGTTACCATGTGGACCCAAAAACCAAACAACTCACCGCGGATCCTGTGGTGAAGGAATTCGAGAAAATTGTGGTAAGTATAATCTAATTACCGCGGATCAACACGATTGCAATCTAATTGATGATCTAAATGATTCACTGTTACTTCTTCTGCAGGAGGAGGAAATTGTTGCTAGTCATGGATCCCAGGGTTCCTCATCCCAGGGGTCGACGGAGGCCACCCGGTGGGATAACCCTTTTAACAGGGCGATGAACCGGGCCAAGAAAATAGAGCTGGTTACGAAGAAGCCGTCGTCGGTTGGCCGTCTGGCCGGCCTCGGGGGTAAGAATTGGGTGGATCATTTTGGTCCACCGCCGAGGACGCATGTGGCGCCGTCGGGAAGGAGCGAGGAGGAAAACCGAGAGGTTCAAGAACTTAAGGCACAAGTGGCGCGGATCCCGCAGATCGTCCAAGACAACCTGGCAATCACCCTCACGTCCTTCCTGCCTACCTTGGTGGAGTCAATAGCGAACTAAGTGTGGGTGGTCGAGTAGGGCCGTGCCCGATTCCAAGCATGGTCAGCAGCCACTCGAACAACGCGGCGCCGACGAATCAGGCGAACTACGTGTACGTGACTCCGCCCGCTAGCACCGCGGCGCCACAAGTGTTGGTGACTCCCCCTGCCATCACCGTGGCGCCAGAGTACATGTTGGTGCCCCCCTGCCATCGTCGCGGATCCAAGCACCCGTCGGTAGGGAGAATACACCGGCGGCCAGCACCGCGCCATCGAGCAGCCCTTCCGTCTCTTGCACGCCCGTCGCCGTATGTGGTGCGTCGACATTAGCCGATCTCGACGCCATCACGGTAAACAAATTGCTTTAATTACCGCCTTTCATGCCATCTATTACTCTTATGGCATCTCGCTCTGACGACGCCGTACATGTTTTCCGCAGACGGATGTTCCTTGCACTCTCTTATGCTACGTGAACAACAAGCTGAGGGATGTTGCCAAGGGTACCATCGTTCAACCCTTGCAGCGGACGTTCCACTCAAAGACGATGACAGATAGCGTGCACATGGTTAAAATTAGTCGGGTGCTAAGGGGCTGCGACGACCTGGAACCTCCCATTCAACCCCCAGGAGCGGATGAAGAAGAGCCGTCTGTCCTCAGAACTTGCTTCGGCTTATTCTTGCTATGGCCAAAGAGCATGATCCGTTTGGGGACGGCGGGGGCCATCACGCCACGCATAACAAGACACCGCTGTCGTGCGGCGACAAGAGGTGGCAAGGCCCCTACGCCCTCGCCGTCACCTCCACGCGGTGGGTCGGATGATCATGTTGATGATATGCACATGGCGCAGATCCGCCGAGGACGGCGAAGACGGAATGATCACTTCTTCAACTCGGTTTGGCAACGAAGAAGACCTAGCTGGTGTCCCCACAGAAAGCCACTATCACCAAGCGCCTGCTTGGTTCTCGGAGACGCCCAGCTTGCGCCTTCTGAGCCAGCCGATACAACCAACCGCCCTTTATTCTAAGCCACACTACATAGGGTGGCGGTGCTCGATGCGGTGCCTGCCCGCTCTCCAAAAGGAAAAAAGGGCAGGAAAAGAAAATCTAGCAGCTCGAGCCAGCCGGTGGCGTCAACAACTGCGAATCTGATCAGGTTTCGGGACGGGCCACCAAGACCCGAGGGTATTATGTGGAGGATTCATGTGGTGGGTGAGCCCATGCTACCTAAGAATTTGCGGAAGCTCGCCAGTTCGGAACTGCAGAGTGTGCATGAAGGTGTGCTGACGATAGAGAGACGCCTTCTATCGGAGAAAGATCCCTCGCACTCGGTATTCGTGGTTAAGGTGCCACCAGGCTTGGGCTTCGTCGACAATGCCCCTGCGGATCTGTTCTTCCTGCGGTTGGACGACATCTTCAATATGTTCCACCTATACCCGCTGCACTATACCATGGTCCGTCTGTTTTATCTCAGCCTGGCCATGCAGATCATTAGAGAGAATACACCGGGCATCGCTATAGTGGACCCCTACTACATGCGTGACGACTGCTTGGGATCCCCCGCCGAACGACGTATCGTGGCCTCGTACCTAAAAAGAATCCTCGTGGCGAACAAGACAAAGGAATACATTCTCGTGCCTTACTTTCCCGAGTAAGTCGTTATTCACTCGCCACCGTCGATTGGCTTTATTAGATCATCATCATTCTTTTTCGAACACATTATATTTGAATTTTTTGCGCAGAGATGAACACTGCACGCTCATCTCCTTATCGCCGAAGCATTCCCACACCACGTATTTCAACTCGGGGAGTCTAGAAAAGAAGAAAAACTACGACAAGATCAAGAAAGTTCTGGATGATGCTCTCACTGGCTTTGCCTCGACGGAAGGCACCACCTTCGTGCATACGAAGGTCAAGTTCGGCAGGCACGTCTTCAACCACGTAACGGAGTTCCCCTGCGTGAAGCAGCCGGAAAACAGTAAGAAGGAAGCCTACTACGCACTCCATCACATGAGGGCGTTCCTACTTGACCAGCGTAATTCTCTGCTGCGGATCATCTCAAACAGTGGGCCAAAGCAAAGGCCAAGATCAATGATTCGAATATTAGACAAGAGATGTATCGCATCCAGCAGCAGTTTGGGGCAATCATCTTTCGTGATGTCATGACTTCGGGGGGGATCTTCTACGGAGGAAATATCCCGAATAACCGTGACATAGAAGATCGCCTAGAGATGCAGGGTGACTATAGGAAGTTCATGACGAGACAGGGCGTCCTCCCGTTCCCTAAGCCGAGCATGAAGGCTTGATGTTGGCCTAGTTGTAGTTACAAACTATAGATGACCTTTGTGTGTGTGTGGACAAGTGTACTTATCTTATTAGGTTTATGAATCATCGCTTACTTATTTTGCTTATTATTATTATATATCAATCAATGCTTGGTTTTTTTGCTTACTCTTTGGTCCTTTGCTTAATTTGGTCCTTCTTTTTTTCTTTACTCTTTTTTTGAGAATAATGCCGATGATTGAAATGCCATGGCACACTATATATGTGAATGTGCTACGATGGGATTGTGAGCCTTGTGATATGCACAAGTCCAGGTCTTGTGCATCCTACTTGGCTCACCGTTCCATCATAGCATATTCCTGTGTCCAACGACCTATGTATATATATGAGGCATTCTTTTCGAGTTATTTTTGTCTTTTTCGAGAATATGCCGATGATTAAAATGTCGTGGCACAATATATATGTGAATGTGCTATGACGGGATAGTTAGCCTTGTGATATGCACAAGTCCATGAATTGTGCATCCTACTTGGCTAACTGTTCTGTCATAGCATATTCCTGTGTGCAACGACCTAGCTAGTTATATATGAGGCATTCTTTTCGAGCTACTTTGGTCTTTTTCGAGAATAATGCCGATGATTGAAATGTCGTGGCACACTATATATGTGAATATGCTATGACGGGATAGTTAGCCTTGTGATATGCACAAGTCCAGGAATTGTGCATCCTACTTGGCTAACGGTTCCGTCATAGCATATTTCTGTGTCCAACGACCTAGCTAGTTATATATGAGGCATTCTTTTCGAGCTACTTTGGTGTTTTTCGAGAATAATGCCGATGATTGAAATGTCGTGGCACACTATATATGTGAATGTGCTACGATGGGATTGTACGCCTTGTGCTATGCACAAGTCCAGGTGTTGTGCATCCTACTTGACATACGGTTCCATCGTAGCATATTCATGTGTCCAACGACCTATGTATATATATAAGGCATGCTTTTTGAGTTACTTTGGTCTTTTTCGAGAATAATGCCGATGATTGAAATGTCGTGGCACACTATATGTGAATGTGCTGCGATGGGATTGTTCGCCTTGTGCTATGCACATGTCCAGGTGTTGTGCATCCTACTTGGCGAACAGTTCCATCGTAGCATATTCCTGTGTCGAACAACCTAGTTATATATGAGGCATGCTTTTTGAGTTTGGTCTTTTTGATTTAGGAGTACTTTCTATAAGTGTATCTTCATATGCGACTTTAATTATATATGTTTTTTTTCTCAATCACCGGTTAATTATTATTGTCAACTTATAGATGACGTGGTACGTCGTGTACAAGGGACGGGTTCCCGGAGTCTACGATGATTGGGAAGACTGCCGGAGACAGGTGCACCGTTTCAGCGGCAATAGCTACAAAGGGTACAACACTATGGCGGAGGCGGAAGCTAGATACACGCGCTATCTAGCGGGAATTAGGACAAGGAACCGGATGAAGACCTACACGTTCGTCGCGGCGGTGATCATGCTTATCTTCTTTGGTTATTTATCCCGCGTTTGTGTCTAGCTAGTTTAGATGTCTAGGCGAGCTTCCGAGCTCTAACTTGTTCGATCGACACATGTATTCGCATGCCACCAACTACTACTTTGTAACATGATCGAAACAATGTAACTTAGACTATATATTCATGTATGAGACTTATCTATATGTATTGTTTCAATCTTGTTTTTCATATTGAGTATCTATATATATAATTGTATATCTTGTATCTGTGTGTGTATATCTGCTGTAATATTGTATATAATCTGGCTCGGACTAGCAGGTGCGCTACGCCTGTCTCTACACAATCGTGGCGCACTAGGCAGTGCGCCACGGCTGAGAGATAGCCGTAGCGCAAGGCCCGTGGCGCACTGCTAGTGCGCCACGGATGATGTTTCCAGGTGCGCCACTAAAGGCCATTTTCTTAGTAGTGGTCAAGCGGCTAGCCGGGCTCGTCGTGGAGGAAGGGCGGCAGCGGCCTACATCGAGGAGGCGGCGGCCTGCATCGAAGGAGGCGGCCGTGCTCGTCGTGGAGGAAGGGCAGCGGCGGCCTACATCGAGGAGGTGGCGTGCTCGTCGTGGAGTAGGCGGCCGCGCTCGTCGAGAATGGCGGCGGCGACGACCGCGCTTGTCGTGGAGTAAGGGCGGCGCCGCTCGTAGTGGCCGTGGAGTAAGGGACGCGACGGCTGAGGCCGGCGTCGAGAGGAAAGCGGCGGCGGAGGCCGGTGAAGAGAGGAAGGGAGGAGGTGGAGGCTCGTCATGGAAAGGCGACGGCAGAGGTGTTCGTGCGAGATGCAGAGAGCGGTTTGGGGGGATGACAAGCGGGGCTGTGACCCCTGTCGATCTTGGGCCCAGACGCGGGACGCGGGGTGGGATTTTCGGGCGAGTCCAGCTAACGGGCAGGGCCGAGAGGCTTTTTTTGTGCGAAGTGGGCATTGCCCGGATGAGAATAATCGGTCTACCAAACACCTGAATCGGTGGAAATCTCAGTTGAGATAAGAATATTTCAGTTGAACCGGGCTACCAAACACACCTAAATGTTTCTTAATTGAAAGTAAACCTATACACTAAAAGACATCTAGATACATTCGTTTCATAAAGCTAAAATGTCTTATATTTCTAAACGAAGGGACTACATGTCTGCCCGTATCTGTCCACACAATAACTCCTACTGTGTAGTCATCAGAAGCCAAGAAATAATATAGGAGCATAAACTATGCCACCATCCAATACTAGGATGGACCAATCCAAAATGCTCCAGACCTTAGATTTCTAAGAAACAGTTACTCAAACGAGAGAATCGCTCTTTAGCTCAGTGTGGTTCTACAAAAATCATTAACAAAAGCAGAAACACTTCCGAGGTATTACTCAGTGTGGTTCTACAATAATATGGGAGTTTTGCTGGTGGCAATTCTTGACATTTCTTGATTCTCTTGTGAATTTCTTCCAACAAATTGTGCCCAGCTTTTCCAGTTGGATAACCTCTTATAGAATCAATTCTTGCCGCTAATGTAGATTTTGCAGCTATAAGCCTGAGGGAGCGTGTTCTCAAAGATGGAGGCGTGCTTTGAAATATTTCAGTCAGTTCAACATAACCAGCAGAAACTGGAATGTTGCAGTAGAAAATCCAGATAGATTTTTCTTCTTTACGCCACGAAGATGCACATTACAAGAAGGCATTTTTGCTAGTGCTTCCAAACCACCAGCATTTACCATTAGTTTTGAGGCAACATCGCTGCCAACAATAGCAGCAAGATTTGGTGCAATGTATCTCATTCGGCTCGCCACAAAATCAAGTATTTTCTTCTTTGCTGCATCAAGGGCCAGAGCTCTGTCACATGCTTCAATGGTTTGTACTAAATTTCCTTCAGAAAGAGGCTCCCTACTAGTTGTTGATTCTGTCATTGTAACCCATATTATGTCTGCAGAAGGTAAAAGACCCTTCAATTCAACTCGGGTTAAATCCATTTCATTTCCGATCTTCTTAACAACACGGGCATAATCAATTGGATGTTGAATCCGATATTCTAGTAGGGGAAGCTTAAGCTTGTACTTGTCACGTATGAAACTATGGACAATAGTGATCTCACTATCGATATCTACAGATAAAGCATTGCAATCAACAATAAGCTGATACTCCGGGTCATCCGGAATGCTTCTTTGATTAGAAAGAGTTAAGCCTCTCTCGACAGCATCTTCAACTTTCTGTTGCGAACAAGTGAAAATGGTTAGTAAGCTGGCCTGACAAAATGAACAGCAACAGAACCCAATATTCACAGGATCAAATCTGATCGGCACCGATATATTCAAGGAATTAACACAATTGCTCCAAAAACCAGAAAATGTAGTTCATTTACTACAATCTAAGATGCAATGGTAAAGAGTAAAGTTAGTATGAGGGGTTCCGTTAAAAGTTTAATCTCATTCAGTATTCATAATTTACCTTCCTTATTTCAGAAAAAAAATTACCTTCACATATGGAGGTTTCTTTGTTAAACTATTTAGCTTATCCACTGGTGAAAAACACACGGAAACCTCATTAAAAGTCCTAGGAAACAGGTTTCCTTCCATCATATACTGGTATGGTTATTCTGTTGGCCACAAATGCGTCAGAAAATAAATTGTGGCTGTCTTTTTGAAATGATACTGTGAGAGTTAGATCACTTGCATTATGTCATTATAATATTGTTCCTTCTGAAGCTTTGAGATACTATCAAGATCATAATTAAGAGATCTGAGGTCAGACATTCCATCAACATCTTCCATATTCACAGCCTCTGCATTTTCCTCTTCCTGCAATGTGGTAAGTGCACATGTGTCAGTAACAAAGAAAATGTCTGTGTAGCGCATATTTTCTTTGCATGAATAAAATTTAGCTCACTTGGCAAGCTTCATTATCCGATAGCTCGTCAAGATCGGCCAAGAAAGACTCAGCAAGGTGTGGCATCCCGCAAAACCACTACTAGAAAATCGCGTCGAATTTGTGCATTGCATCGTCATCATCATGATCTGTTTGTCAAAAACTATTTTCGCAAAGCCCGATTTGTTTTCCAAATGCCCCATCTTCATTCAAACACGCAAACCCGGGTCCCCGGACTATTTTGTTTTGTTCGCTGTCGGATTGCAAAAGCGCTGTTTAGAAATAAATAATTTAATTAATTGTTTTAGTGGGGGCAGTCGGACGGGCCGTTTCGACCCGAACGACCACCCCCAGGATTTTACAAACGGTCCACTCCAACAATTCCTAAACCTACCAACCTATCTACCCACACCCAGCCTCCACATCACCCTGGCCAACCCCCTCTCGCCACCTCACCCTCTCCCTCCCCTCAACCAATCATATGCTGCCACCTACCCCCATCTCTCTCTCCCTCTCTCCCCAACCACACAACACCCCACCAACCCACGCACGCACATCCACGCAGCACAGACCTGACCCGCCCTCTCTCCTGGCGTCCCGCTCCCACCTCCTCACACGACGCCTTGTCCTCTTTTCCCTTCTCCGCCTCCGCTGCTTCGCCGCCGCCTTCTCCTCCTCCTCCTCCTCTCCTCTCCTTGCGCCACACACCTCCCTCGCTCGCGTCGCCTCCACGCTTCTCTCCCCCCTTCTCCTCGCCCGGCCGCTCCACGCGCCGCCCTCCTCTCCCAGGCTCCTCCCAGACTCGCTGCCACGGAGCCCTCCGCTGCTCCCGCATCCCCGTCCTTTCCTCCTCCTCCCCCCTCTGCTGGCCAGCCTGCTCCCCGCCCAGCCCGCGTCCTCCGCCCTCTTCTCCCGCCGCCCGCCTTTCATGGCTCCGGCCTCCGCTCGCCCCCTCTTCTCCGCCCCGCCCAGCGCCGGCCTCCGCCGCCCCTCTCTTCTCCGCGCCCGCAGCCTTCGCTGACCGCCTCGGGTCCGTCCCCGCAGCATGGGCCAGCACGTCGCCGGAGCCGCCTTGCCTCGAGCTTGCCCACCTGCCGCCGCGCGCTCCAGCGCCGCCAGCACCCTTCCGCTGGTGCCGCGCATCACGCCGGCGTCGGGGTCTGCAGCACGCCGGCGTTCCTCCATGGTGCCCCGCCTCTGGCAGCTACGCTCCTGCCTCCATGGCTGTTCACCGGTGGGCACAATTGTTGTCCTCTGTCCAGTTGTTAGTGGCGTGGGATGCTGCATCTTGCCAAGTACCACAACGTGGCAAGCTGCTTAATACCATGCAAGAGGACCTCTCGACCCAAAGCCCATCGCGTCAAGATCTTCTGAACATCCTGGCAGTCAAGGTCGACATCGATCGAGATAAACCCGTAGGACCCCCGGTATCGAGCCCGAGTTCGCCATCGACACTGAAGACGGAACGCTAAGACCGGGCCCGGATCCGGAGACCGAACCCGATACCGCCAAGTTCCGCCAAGACTGTTATCGGACTTCGGAGCCCGCCAAGTTCTTCCACGTGGACCCGATGAACCGAAGACCGACCCCGTGACGAGTGCATCGACTTCCACCAAGATCTTCCGACGCCGAGAACCCGGACGCCAAGATCACCGTCCCAGAACGACATGATCTTCTCCTCGGACGCCAAGATCTACCTCTCAGAACCCGAAGACCGCGGAACCCCAAGGCCTCCGACATGGATCCGAAGGCCGAGCCTCGACACGCCAAGACCTCCTTCCCGGACGCCGTTCCGTCGAACCCTGAACCCCGAGACCGACTCCGAACCCCGGAACCCCAAGATCTGCCGAACCCTAATGTGTGACCCTTATCCGAGAACCCTAATTTATAAATGCCATAATTATAAATTGTTGCATATTGAATTGTCCATGCATGCATCTCTTGTCATTGGTTTGGGGGCCTTATGCCGATTCACCTCTAATTAAATATGGGGCCCATATGCGGGCAATCCTAGTCTTATATTGGCCTCATTTAAAATTGTGTAGCGCACCGGTGATATATTTTGTCTTGTTAACACAACATTTGAAATGGCGGGGGTATAAACAACTGGAACCATCTAACTAATTGTCGGGACCCCGGTTCCGCTTAATATTGACCTAATTGCGTTGCACCTTGGCCATGCCATACATCATACATGCATCATGCCCGATCTTCCGCCTTTGTCTTAAATATTGCATCCGGTGTTTCTTCTAGTGTTTTGGTTCTTCGCGGATAAGGCCGTTGAGTTGATGTGAGCTTCGCCCCGATCTTCTGTTGATCCTTCGGCAATGTTTTCAGGCGAGCATCTCCCCCTTTTTCTACCTATCTTACTTTTATAGTATTTATTCCCTCCTGTTGATCTATTGCTATCTGTGTTGCGATGCTTTAGTTTCCGTACCTGTGATATCCCTTGCAGCCATATATTGCCTTGGACACATCCTATTGCCTGTTGTTTGGTAGATAGTTGGTCTTGCGCGTCGTAGTCGCTTGCTAGATTGCTGTTGCATGTTGTCAAGTGCCACAGCTGTTGGAGAATTGCCGGCTGTTGATGTTGGAGATGTTCATGGCTTTACTTATCGCTCACTTTAATTCTGTTTAACAACTAAAATTGAATTAAGCAGAGGCATCGGTGGGTGATAGATAATATTTGGTTTCGAGCCCACTTGTGTCCCGTAGGACCCGAGTACTTGATACTGTTCCTTGATTTATCGCTATCCACATCCGGGAGGTATATGGGACCCCGAGCGAGCTTGATTCAGTCATATTTCTTGGGGCCACAAACTAGTTTGAGGTTTTATTTACTATCCTGTACTTATGCCATGCTACTTATGTATTTAAATTGTGCGAGGAGCACACTGTACTGTTTAGGATCGGGACACGTTTACGCGGTGTCGACACGCCCAGTTTTGGGTTCCCGATTCTCACCGTCCACCCAAACCTCGGGTCCGTCTCGGAGCTAGCTTACTTCGTTGTGGGTGTACTCCAAGGGGTGGCCCCCTGAAATATTTCTGAATCCTGTGATTGTTCAGTCGTGAAAGCCTCGTTGGGTTTTGATTTGGTTTTTCCGAGGTTGATCGAGCGTGTGTTGCTATTGGTGCACCCCGGCCGGGTAAAACTTTCTGAAAGCCGTGTCCGCGGATATGGACGATTTGGAGCACAGTATCTCGATCATAGAAAAGCATAACTAAAGTTTATTGCTATAAATTTGACTTTATCATGACTAGTAATCAGCTTCACTCTAATGGAATGGCTAATAATACTGCCCACAATTGCTTGTTTGGATTGTCGCTTGCGACCATTGTATCTGACTAGTAAGTATTGCAACTACAACGGAATGGCTTAATAAAAGTACCAACAACTGTTGGGTTTTTGGGTTATCTCATGCTAATTGCATCTGACTAGTAAGTGTTGCCACTATAACGGAATGATTAACTAAAAGTGCCCACTGCTTATTTTATCAGGATGACTATCAATATTTGACTAGTAATTGCTGCAACGATAACGGAATAAATAAAACTGCCAACTGTGTGAGTTCCTCGGTTGACTTCCTCGTTTGGTCTCGAGGGGGAAACGCCAGGATGGGTTTGTTTGATGGTAGTATCAGGTTGGATCCGATTAGGTCCTTCTTATCCCTCTCTGATAACCGCCAGTTGTATCGAGTCTCTATAGGTTTTTCTAGTGCATGCTGCCGCTGCCGCTTCAGTCCACCATACCTATGTAGGCGAGGACCGCCGAATTCTAGCCTCGTGTCTTGGCCTCGATCGACGCTCCTTCTTTTCCTTGGCCCTTTGTCGGCACCCTTTTGTTTAAGCAGGTTTTGAGATCGACGTCGTTAGCGGTTACCCTTCCGGCTTGGCTGGCGCAGGGTTATGGACGCCATTGGTTATTCTTGAGCTCTTAGCCCCATTTGCCTCTTGTCCGTAGCTGGACGTTCTATCGCTTTCAAGGTGATTTGGATCTTTGTATATTATATCTGTATTCTTGACTCCTTGAGTCACTGTTATATATATATATCTGTTCTGTGGGTCCCATCGAGGACTGTTGTGTAATGTTATTACTTCGTTTTCCACCCGCACGAAAGTGCCTGGTGGGCACCTTTGAATCGTTTCTATGCGGGTTTGGCGGAAATCGCTGAAACTTGCATAGGTCCGATTCTGAGGGTGTTACACAAGGCTAGCCTAAAAAGTTTCATTAGTTAGCATGGTAGGAGTTACTTTCTCTAGATAACTGAATGTGTGTTTTGGATGTAATGAAGTAGCAATGTACGAAGGAATATGACTCTGAATAACAGGATGAACACGTTGAATATAAAGAATTATCAATGCATAAGTACAACAGGCAAAGGGCGCGCTAGAATAATTGTATGACCGAAGCGTGGTATTATAAATTCCACAGAAAAAGAATCATGGGGCTACATTTATTCCCAGAGATAAAACCTGAGCAATATATAACCCTAAACCACAAAGACTTACTCCTACGTTCAGCGATCCATATCGAGGCAACACAATATCATACCTGTGGCCAATATATCTAACTGCTAGAACTATGAATGACTTCCAGTGAACTTCAAACCATGTCCCCCTTCAAACCACTAGTGCACTACCACAAAAATAATAGTAGTATGATTAATATCTACTACAGAGAAAGAATTTTTCCATAAATAACCATAGATTGAAGTGTGAACCAGAGTTTGCAACAAAGACCCCAGTAAACTAGAGTAAGATTAGGATTTACAACACTATGGTTTCATAGAACTCTGGAGTTTGTTGTACCCAAACACATCAAACATTTTAATAACATATCTTTGGAAGCCAAGTATAGAATCAAAAACACTCCAAAACAAACTGGATATAAATGCTATTCTTGGCGAATCTTAGCTTACAGTCCCCCGCTAGAATAGTATTTTTTATCCATCTAGCTTCATACGACCATATCTAAGTCAGGGAACTCA
This sequence comes from Avena longiglumis, assembly GCA_030063025.1. Taxonomy (NCBI): domain Eukaryota; kingdom Viridiplantae; phylum Streptophyta; class Magnoliopsida; order Poales; family Poaceae; genus Avena; species Avena longiglumis. Next base: position 339,466,613 of record CP125978.1, on the reverse strand, counting down.
TTTCGTAAAAACAAACACAGCAAGTCTAATGTGAATTGTGAAATACATTATACTCCCCCTGTCTAGAAATATAAGACGTTTTAGCTTTGTGAAACGAATGTATCTAGACGACTTTTGTGTATAATCTATACACAAAAGTCGTCTAGATATATTTGTTTTACAAAGCTAAAATGTCTTATATTTCTGAACAGAGGGAGTACATGTCTGACCCGTATCTGTCCACACAATAACTCCTACTGTGTAGTCATCAGAAGCCAAGAAATAATATAGGAGTATAAACTATGCCACCATCCAATACTAGGATGGACAAATCCAAAATGCTCCAGACCTGAGATTTCTAAGAAACAGTTACTCAAACGAGAGAATCATTCTTTCACTCACAGTGGTTCTACAAAAATCATTAACAAAAGCAGAAACACTTCCAAGGTATTTAAGACTGTAACTAGTACGTGCCACAAGCTTACTATTCAGGTTACTCGGCAAACTTCAGTTATTATTGATGGAAATAATGGACCCAAAAGGGGCTGTGTCTACTCCTACAGGACAAATAGGGTAAGACATATATGTGCTGATTGGATAAAGAGCTGAACAGAACTTCCGTTGATACAAAGACTTAGCGCAGATCGCTTCAACAAGCCGCCAAATGAACAAATTCTTACAGTTGAACTGCATCTCAAAACAAGCGAACTTTAAGTGGTATTGACATGTGAGTTTAATAAATGACACTGATCACATCGGAGAGCAAGTAATGCTGCTGAATCATTCAATCATATTGCCTCTCCTATTCTATCGCCGTTAATCAAAGAAAATCCTTCAGATGTCCAAACACGCCGTACTTGGAAGTAGTTATTAATCGGGAATTAGAGCCCGAGTCCCACGAATCACCGCCGCCTGAAAACCTAGCCGCCTCCCACTGAAAATAAAACTATCGATGCCACAGGTGTTTCAGCCCCAATAAAAACTGATAATCGCAATCTAACAAAAATAAAATCCCCCGCTAAATTGGTGGTCGGGCAGATCCAGACGAGGAAGATCAACAGCCTGCCAGCGGAACGACTGAACAAGTGGTGGGATGAAAGTACTCACCATGATCGACGCTAGGTCTCCCTGTCCTCGGCGTAGAGCTAGTGCAGCGGCGAGGGCACCGGGGATCACCGCGGCGACGGCGCACGAACTCCGCAGTCTGCAGGCGCGCACGGCGGTGGATTTGTGTTTTCGTCTGCGGCGATGGCGTGTGGTACGTAGGCTCGAATTTATCTGGCTTGGCACCTCACCGTACAGGGGCCGCCGAATGTGTTTCATGATCCGATTCCGATTTTGATCGAACAAAGGTTAGGGGCATAGCGTCGCGGCGGCGACTTCGATCAGAATCGGAATCGGATCAGCAAACAAATTCGGCAGTTTTATTCCTCACGCTAGGGTTTAGAGAGGGGATTGGTGGTGGAATATGTTTGATATATATATATATATATAGACGTATCTTCTTGGAGTATAAGGGCATGTACAATGCTAGAGAATGCATGTCTTCTCTTAGCTCTCCACATCATTTAGAGAAGACACAATATATAACTTGTACAATGCATTATCTCTTATTAATATCTCTAGCAATTAATAGAATTAACTATTTTTAGTAAAAAATTGGTTGACTAAAAGAAGACATATGGTACAATGGAGAAAATTGTCTTCTCTTATTGCTAAGAGAACATCCCTTGAGGAAGACAATACTCTCTTGCTTTCTCTCTCCATAAAGAAACATCCAACGTGGCGAGAATAAGGAAAGGCTGACGTCACCGCATTGTACGAGTTAAGTTAGACTGAGATCCTAAACAACCGTAACAATCTCGTATCCTACGATACTCTAACAGTTTATCGTCGCACGTGGACGGGCCACGTAGACAGATAGGCTCGCGAGCGATGCATGCACTGGATCGATCGATCGATCTATCCAAGTGACGCGTTTGAACTATCTCCCTATATCTCTCAGATAGCAATGATTCAGACGCATGATTCAGTTAGCAATGATTCGTTGTGGCCCTTCCCTCGGTTCAGTTCAGGCCTCAGGGTCAGGGAGGCACGTAACTACACCCATATCCTCCATCCGTCTTCCATGATGCTCGCCGGGTTTGTCCACTGTTCTCGGCCAACACACCAGCGCCACGTACCCAACGCGGCCAATGTTCTCGAACCGTTTTGCTGCTGCGGGCCGGCACTAGTGCGCGGCTCAGCTTGCTCGCTCGCTGATTATCGAAATCGATCAGATCATCCAACATGCATTACTGATCTGGATGGCTCGGTTCCGTACGTGGTAGTTTTTCTACTATACCGACTTGGCTCTCGTGACAGCGACTCGCCATATAATTACCCCGCAGCATGACATATTTACATGGCCATGAATCCAGGATGCTGCGGATCGACGGGTGTGCACCCTGCTGTCGATGACCACGAATCCATGCATGATGCCTACGAGGATGCATGATTACTAGATTAGTGTAGGTTAGTTGCATTTGGACCACACAACTGCTAGAGTTACAACACCTCAAATTCCCCCTTTTTTTCACCATTACAACTGTTCCGGTAGTGATAAATTGTTTCCCTCGCGGTCGCAGGGCTGATCTTATCATGGGGGTGCAACTTGTACATACTCTCGTCTCTTGGGGCAACAATTATATGCGGCTTGCCTTACCAGAAGCACTCTTCTCCTCCCACCCCAAAAGGCACTACAGAAAGGAACATCACTGCTGAGCTAAAAAATGCTCGGCGTAGGCCGTTCCCCCTCGAGCCTGCTCAACGCCGAGGGAAACCCTCGGCATTAAGGCCTCGGCGTAGGTGGTCCTCGGCACAGCAGTTTACCTTCGGCATTGCTCTGGCCCTCGGCATAGATGGCTACGCCGAGCGTTAGCGACGCCCCTCGGCACAGCCCAGCTGTCAGCACACGGAGTTAACGGCGCGAAGAAGACGGCGCCCAGGAGCAACGCCGAGGGGGATACGCTCGACATCACATGCCACGTGAAGCGGTAGGGAGGATGATGTCATAGACCTGTGCCGAGGGGAGCCCACTCGGCTTTGTGTGATGTGTACCGAGGGGATACTCTCGGTGTTGCTTGCTCTGCGCTGAGGGGTTCCCTCTCGGCTTTGTGTGATGTGTACCGAGGGGATACTCTCGGTGTTGCTTGCTCTGCGCTGAGGGTTTCCCTCTCGGCTTTGCTTGATGTGCGCTGGGGGCGACTAGAGAGACGACCCAGATTTCGGCGCCGGAGCCGGCGGTTTCTTTGCCCCGAGGGCCTCGTGCCCGTCGGTTGTGGAGGAACTGCCGGTTCCGCCGTCTGGCCATGTTTAGCAGTAGGCTAGTTGTAGTCTTCAGAGCTAGGTTTTGTCCCTCCCGTCTCTCTGCTCTGGTGGTGATGGCGGCGGGGTTCAATAAGTGGTCGGGCAGAGGCGGTGTGGCGGCGGCACTACCTCTACTTGGGCATTTTGTTCCCCTCTCTCCGCCCCCTCTTTGCTGGTGTCTTCTCTGGCTCCAGCATGGGGTGAAAGGGGATATGTTGGGTTCGCAGCATAGAAAACAAAAAATTTCCTACGATGGGAACATCTATGTACCAAGATCTATCTACTAGATACAAGCAACAGGTGGATATACATCCATAGAATACATACCCTCGAAGACCGAATAGCTTTAACGAGGTTGTACTCGTGGATAATGTAGACGAATGCTTGCCGATCTCAAGATCGTGATGAAGTCCATCTGGTCCAGCCGGTCCAGCACGATCAAGTCCAGCACCTCAAAGCAGTGGTGCATCCGTGATCGCACACACGTTCGAGGCACCGAGCAACCTCCGCCTCCTCGCTCCAGCGATGCAGCGGAAGCACAACTCTTTCTTGCCGAATAGACACCGGGAACATGTATCTCGCTAGTCCGAGACCATGGGGATAAATTCTAGAGGGGGAGAGAGATCCTTCACGAGGAGGTGTGAGAGACAAGTGAGAGGAGGGGCACCTTTTATAGGAGGAGGGGGCACCCAAGGGGGTGGCCGCCGGCCATGGGGGCTGCCCCCTCCCCTCCTACATTCATGTGGGTGGACACTCCACTCACAAAATGGCCCTTCAATTTTCTCCACTCAAAAGTCCACTCAAATTCCCATTAAATTTCCACCAAATTTAATGCAAACTCTCATTAAATAAAACTCTTTTATTTTATTTAGAATTTTGTCAATTACTTTAATGACAAACATTCAAAAATAACCCCTTGCTAGAATTCTATTTCACATGCATAACCACTTTATGCAATTTCACCCGAAAACCTGTTTCAGTATCTAGTGAAATAAATTCCTGCGCTTTCATTCTTTCGGCATGAAACTTTTGCTCCAATTGGATGTCGGTGTCTCTTAAGTGTGTCACCCTACGGTTCGTGAATAATGCGGACATGATCGAGACCCCTCTCGGATCAATAATCAGAAGCGGGATCTGGAGACCCATACTGACTCCCACACATTCAACGATGACTTTCTTGTGATCGTCGGAACATTTATGCTAGTATCTTAATCCCTTTGTTTCATGATATATTACATGTCCGAGATTCGATCATCGGTATCTCCATACCTAGTTTGATCTCATTACCGACATGCACTCTTTTCTCGTTCCCGTGATATAACATTCTAGTGATCAAATCACTTGCTTGCAAGCTAACCAATGTGATATCACCGAGAGGGCCCAGAGTATATCTATCCGTCATCGGGATGAACAAATTCCACTCTCGATCCATGGGTCTCAACATAACACTTTATTAGTTCTGAATCCGTCTTTATAATCACCCTGTTACGGTGTGACATTTGATGTTATCAAGAAACTCTTCCGGTGTTAGTGATTGACATGATCTCATGGTCTAAGGATTAGGATCACTTCGTAAGTTGTTATAGCAATATAAACTCAATGACTTTGATCGTAATGCTATACTTCGGATGAATGTTCATCACATCATTACACTAATGTTGTGATCCCGTTATTAACAACATCCAATGTCAATGATCAGGAAACCTTGATTATCTTGTTAATCAACGAGCTAGTTTATGAGAGAGGCATAACTAGGAACTTTCTGTTTGTTTATTAAACACACATGTATTAACGTTTCCTTATTAATACAATTATAGCATGCAAAATAAACATTTATCATAAACAAGGAATACGATAATAACCACTTTATTATTGCCTCTCGGGCATATTCCCTTCAGTCTCCCACTTGCACTAGAGACAATAATCTAGTTTGAAAACTTTGCGTATTAAACACTTATGGCTTTTCGGTGTTCCATATACGCAATTGCAAGTGGTTAACATAATCTACGGATCTGACGCTTCAGGTCCGTGTGTATTTGCATGTCTTTGCGTCTTCACGCATCACTCATTCTCCAATGAGATGGCATTGTATAAATTTGGTCTTTCGGTGAGACCTTTAGTTCCTTGGGGTTAAATCATGTCGATACTATTGTCATACAATATATCTTTAGTGTTAGCCCGCTATAACCACACCTTAGTTTGATAACAAACTTCTTGACACAAATTCCCTCCTTTGCTGCTACTATAGCAGTCATATACTTAGACCTTTTGTTGTAGTATTCGTCACAATGTCTTAACTATGGATTTCATCCAAATCCATCATGGAATCTTCTTTCCATTACATTGTGCCACCCATAGTTTAAATTGAGATAAACTTAATTTGTATCTTGTGACAAAACTAGTATCAATGTAACGCTTTACAATGAACTATTTGTAATTGTTTGTCACCTCTACACAAATATATTCTTAGTTCTTCCAAAAAATCATAAGAATATCCTCACTATCGTCTAATGATCATTTTATGATTCATTCTGGTATATGCTCATAACACTTAGAGCATAGGACATATCTAGATGTGTACATATCATGGTATGATTGATCAAAACATCCTTGTGATTTCACTCATCAAGTGTCAAAGCACTTGAATCTTGTTTCACTTATCAAGTGTCATTACACTTGAATCTTGATTCAATTCCTTTCCATGCGACAAGAACCGTTTCTTGTTGTTCCTATATTGAAATCCTTCAATATCTTATATATTTACGTTTGGCACAATCATATTAGCGTTACAGTCTATCCACTATAGACATTCATGCTAAATATTCGGGTTTTACCTAAGTTTTTCATCGAAATGAAATTCTTAACCTTTGTCAATAAAAATTACATCATTTCTAATCAACAAGATGTCCTCCACATAATGTATTAGAAATATGTCTCAGCGCTTCCACTTAATTTCTTGCAAATGCAAGCATCTTCATCGTCTCCTGATGAAAACTCTTTTCATCACGGTGAAGATTCCAACTCCGCGATGCTTACTTCAACCGTTGAAGTTTGCATGCCCCTTTTAGCATCCTTTGAATTAACAAAACCCTTTGGATCATGTCATGTACACGTCCTAGGTAACCATTCTATTAAAAGAACTTTTTTTTGTTTATTCATCTACCATACAACAAATTATATATAGTGGTTGCTACTTTAATCCGTCCAGACTAAATATCGCTATGAAAGATCAAATCTTGTCATAGTCAACTCCTTTGAACATTGTCGTAAAATACTTTACGACATGTCGACTATTTCATAGATGTGAAACATCCATGTATGTTTCTTTATAGATCCAAATACGACCGATAGGTTTTTACACCTTTCCGGAGGGTCTTCCAAGTTCAAAACTTGATTTCTCGTGTATGGAACTATCACGGATTTTATGGCTTCAAGCCATTTGACGGAGTCAGGGCCCATCATCGCTTCTTTGCATATAGTCAGTTCATCATTGTCAAACAATAATGATTTACTCTCAAATCTAAGTATTTGATTGTTTAACCGACCGACTTGGTTCAATAAGAACTTAGATCTCCGTGACCACAACCTTTGAGGGACATAATCTATGAGCATTATGGCAGCCTCATGAACAATTTCCGGCGCTGCGCAACTCAGCACATTTAGCTAAGGTTCGTTAACCTTATCAAAGTTCTATTGTCCTCCCACTTAACATTTATGAAAAATTCCTTCTTTAAGAAACTCATATTTCAAGCGACAAACCCCTTTGTCCTCGGTGTTATGGAGGAATAACCAATTGTCATTCGAAATAACCTACAAAGACATGCTCATCCGACTTCGGTTGGAAACATCTTACTTATGTTTAGCATACCAAAATTTAAGAAATGACAACTTGGGTTTTACCCCAAACCATAAATTCCATGGTGTCATTGCAACGGATCAATATGGAGCTCTTTTTAGTGTAAAAGCGGTAGTCTCTAAAGCTTTAATCTTTTAAAACACAATGGCAGTTTTATGAATAACACCTTTGATCCAACCATGTCAAACAAGGTTTCATTACAAATCTCAAACACTCCATACTCCTATGGTGTTTCGGGAGATGTAAATCTATGTGTTTTGCTAAACTTGCAACTCAAATAAATCCCTTTATGATAAAATCATAATTCATTTATTTTCTTGTTACACTTGTAACTCAAATAAATCCCTTTATGATAAAATCATAAACCATTTATTTTCTTGTCACAATGATTTTCACTTCATCTTGAAAGTCTTTGAACGTTTTCAAATATTTCACACTTCTTTCTCATTAAGTGAATATTCACTCAAATTTCCGGAGAAATCATATGAAGTTGAAATCCATCGCTTACGACTACACATAATGGACTACATACATCAATATGTATAAATTCCAATAATTTAGTCGTTCGTTCTTCTTTGGCCTTTGAACGAAGTTTTAATTATCCTGAGGAAAGTCTCACAAGCGTCACTTGATCAAATCAAAGACTCCAAAAATCCATGAATATGGAGATTCTTCATGTTTTCTTTCCAATATAATTTAAACAGCGATGTCACTTCGTAAGTGATCTTTCAATCGTTTGTCTTGCGACATTTTAGCATTAGGTTTTATGGATGTGATTTCTCCAACTAGATTTGTAAATCATCCATCTTATATGGAATACGGTAATTATTTGAAAAACCTTTGTTCTCATAATACCTGATTCAAATAACAATTATTAAAACAAATCTTTAAGTCAAGCTTTGATGTCAACGAGAAAATACAAACAACGGTTTGTTTGTTTTCGATGAACATCATCACATATTCTCTTTCTAGTTACTTAGGTCATTGTGATTCATGAATTGCGTCGTTCCGTATGAAATTTCATACCAACCAATTCGGTATCCAATACCCAAGAACCACATTGTTTAACAAGCAAAGAATACAACCATAACATGTATATCATCCATATACCAAAATTGGATATTTCCAATCTTTTCTTTTCTACCAAATATATTTTATAGATTCTCTTTCAGCATTTCCTTTACCTTTTTAAAAGAATCTATCAACATCAAAAGTGGCGCCATATACATGACACATAGTCCAAAGCGTGTATATTCAAATAATAATACCTTTGGACTTGCACTTTGAAGTAGATCACCATCATCAAAATGATCGGTATTCTTTCAAAATCCATTCTTTAGTAATCTTTTAGTGTAGTAAACACTTTACATACATATTCTATTCACCCTTATCATGACGACTTTCATGATCAAGCTACTTTAGCTTATAAAGGCGAATTGTGAGTATAACGTTACTTTCCAAAACCCTTTTGGATGATTAGGATGTCTAGCATCTCCAACCTTCGTAAATTCTCATCCAATATGAGAACATATATTATACTCTATCATATTGCAACCAAAACATTGTTTCAAATATCGTTATATCTGCCACACATGATGGTTTCTGAAACAATTCTTTCAGCTCCTAGATAATCTTGATATTTAAATCACGAATCATGGAGGCAAATATGATACTTAAGATACTAACACTGGAATTGTTACTCTTGATTTAATACCAATTATTAAATCTCATGGAGTAAATAAAGTTTGCTGAAAGTTTGCAATAGGATTTTAAACTTTAGATTGACACTCAACACAATACGATACCAGTTCGTAAAGTATATATCCAGAATTCTACAGTTCTATTATCTCAATTACAACTATGCATAAGGTGGTGAACGAATGCCAATGACTACAACAAATTATGCAAATTCACTTTGATTTAGTTTATGATAAATTGAGTTCTACTAATCCAAATTAGAAATGAACTCCCACTCAAAAACGACATCCCTCGTGTCTTTTTGGTGATTACATGAACCAAATCCACTACACCAAGTCCGATCATCACGTGAGTCGGTGTAGCTTCAAAGGCGAGCATCCATATGGTCATCATATCAAAAACATATGACTCATGCTTAACCTTTCGGTCCGTATTCCGAGGCCATGTCTGTACATGCTAGGCTCGCCAAGTAAGAATCTTAGTATTCACGTGTGTAACTGTCTTACACCCGAGATATGCTCATGGATTCAAGTACACCTGATCATCACGTGATGTCTTGAAGCGACGAAACATTGTCGGTGCATACTTAAGGAAGAACACATTCTTATCTTGATATCTAAATGAGGTATCATCTTATTATGCTAATAAAACGCCAAACAAGCAATATAAGATGCAATCAAAACATCACATGTTTATAAGTGAAATGATATGGTTCCCGCACTTGATCTCCATCATTTGCATCGTGGTATGATCTCTATCATACCTCTATGTGTAAGGCCAAGGTCTATGGAACCTACACGTTATGTGTGTTGTAAGAGTATCATCTTATACTTCTACTTACAACATCACCATATCATAACACTAGCCCAACAACAATCTAAACTAGACGCCTCTAATTTATCCATTGCAAGTTTTACGTGGCTTAGGGCTTTCGAAGATAGAACCGTTCTTACCTACGAACATGAACCACAACGAGGATAACCAAATTGTTGACAACTCGTAGCAAATTAGATATTGACTATAGTAGGAGAGACAGACACCCGCTAGACACTTATGCAAAACTAGTTGCATGTCAAGCGTGGAACAAGTCTCATGTGCGAGGACATGTAAAGTTTGTCCGGGCCGCTTCATACCACTATGCCACCAATATCCAAAGTACAACTAAGAAGCAATAAAATGATCATCATCGCCCACATACTCATATGTGTACTACCCGTGCAAAGTATCTACGCATAGATCCGGCTCTGATACCACTGTTGGGTTCGCAACATAGAAAACAAAAAATTTCCTACGATGGGAACATCTATGTACCAAGATCTATCTACTAGATACAAGCAACGGGTGGATATACATCCATAGAATACATACCCTCGAAGACCGAATAGCGTTAACGAGGTTGTACTCGTGGATGATGTAGACGAACGCTTGCCGATCTCAAGATCGTGATGAAGTCCATCTGGTCCAGCCGGTCCAGCACGATCAAGTCCAGCACCTCAAAGCAGTGCTGCATCCGTGATCGCACACACGTTCGAGGAACCGAGAAACCTCCGCCTCCTCGCTCCAGCGATGCAGCGGAAGCACAACTCTTTCTTGCCGAATAGCCACCGGGAACATGTATCTCGCTAGTCTGAGACCATGGGGGATAAATTCTAGAGGGGGAGAGAGATCCTTCACGAGGAGGTGTGAGAGACAAGTGAGAGGAGGGGCACCTTTTATAGGAGGAGGGGGGCACCCAAGGGGGTGGCCGCCGGCCATGGGCGCTGCCCCCTCCCCTCCTTCATTCATGTGGGTGGACACTCCACTCACAAAATGGCCCTTCAATTTTCTCCACTCAAAGGTCCACTCAAATTCCCATTAAATTTCCACCAAATTTAATGCAAACTCTCATTAAATAAAACTCTTTTATTTTATTTAGAATTTTGTCAATTACTTTAATGACAATCATTCACAAATAACCCCTTGCTAGAATTCTATTTCACATGCATAACCACTTTATACAATTTCACCCGAAAACCTGTTTCGGAATCTAGTGAAATAAATTCCTGCGCTTGTTCATTCTTTCGGCATGAAACTTTTGGTCCAATTGGATGTCAGTGTCTCTTAAGTGTGTCACGCTACGGTTCGTGAATAATGCGGACTTGATCGAGACCCCTCTTGGATCAATAATCAGAAGCGGGATCTGGAGACCCATACTGACTCTCACACATTCAACGATGACTTTCTTGTGATCGTCGGAACCTTTTACGCTAGTATCTTAATCCTTTTGTTTCACGATATATTACATGTCCGAGATTCGATCATCGGTATCTCAATACCTAGTTTGATCTCGTTACCGACATGCACTCTTTTCTCGTTCCCGTGATATAACATTCTAGTGATCAAATCACTTGCTTGCAAGCTAACCAATGTGATATCACCGAGAGGGCCCAGAGTATATCTATCTGTCATCGGGTGAACAAATTCCACTCTCGATCCATGGGCCTCAACATAACACTTTATTAGTTCTGAATCCATCTTTATAATCACCCTGTTACGGTGTGACGTTTGATGTTATCAAGAAACTCTTCCGGTGTTAGTGATTGACATGATCTCATGGTCTAAGGATTAGGATCACTTCGTAAGTTGTTATAGCAATATAAACTCAATGACTTTGATCGTAATGCTATATTTGGGATGAATGTTCATCACATCATTACACAAATGTTGTGATCCCGTTATTAACAACATCCAATGTCCATGATCAGGAAACCTTGATCATCTTGTTAATCAACGAGCTAGTTTATGAGAGAGGCATAACTAGGAACTTTCTGTTTGTTTATTAAACACACATGTATTAACGTTTCCTTATTAATACAATTATAGCATGCAAAATAAACATTTATCATAAACAAGGAATACGATAATAACCACTTTATTATTGCCTCTCGGGCATATTCCCTTCAGGATATGTATAGGAGTGTCCCGGATGACATTGTGCAGGGCTATTACAACATCGCCGGCACTTCGTGGTGGGCGACTGTTCAGGAGCTAGGATCGTGGCTTGGTGGTGGCGGATCCAGTATTTTCCCTCGACGACTTCGACGGGGATGGCCGTGTAGTGGTTCGTAGCATGGAAAACAAAAATTTTCTATCGCATACAAACAAACAAGCCAAGATCTATCTACTAGATTGTAGCAACGATTCGTTTGGAATAACTTACCCTTGAAGATTCCAAAGCGGTTAACGAGAGCAGATTCTCGTGGGTGATGTAGTCGTACACTTCCGATCTCAAGATCGTGTAGACGATCCTTCCGGCGCCACGTTCTGGCAGCCCCATGATCGGTCACACGTTCGGTACTCGACGAAGACCTTCCTCTCCTTGTTCCAAAGCAGCGGAGGTTGTAGCACTCTCCTCGCGATTCCTAAAGACAACTGGCGTGGTACCTAAGTAGAGGGAAATCCCGAGGCTTCGCCGTAAGCCGGTGCGAGTATGGTGGAGCTTATGAGAGAGGCTATTAGTGGTCTAGTAATTAGACACACCAATTAGAAGGCTCTAAACCAATTAGAAGGCTCTAAACCGCAGGCTAAAGCAATTAGAAGCTCTAAACCAAGACGGCTCTAAACCGGAGGTAGAAGATAGGAACTTGTGTGTTCTGGGAGGAGCCTGCCTCCTTATATAGATGGGAGGGCTGGCGGAGGAGGGAGGAGTCCCTCCCCAACTCGGCCTAGGCTGGCCGGCTTGGAGGAGAGAAACTCCTCCTCCGAGTCGGTTCCAACTCCTCTTGCTTGTTTCCCACGTTTCTTGTTTTAGCGTTTGACTTTCAAACTGGACATTTGACTTTTCTGTTTTAGGATTCAATTTAATCCTTTATTTGGGACAGCAAGAACACTTAGTACATGATGCAATCATTTCAATATGTAATGACACATTCATGTACCCTCCCCCGAGTGCTTGGACAATCCGAACCTTCTAGAACATTCCGATGAAAACACGGAATCATTCCCGAACTCCAAACGGGACTTTCCTTATATGAATCTTATTCTCCACCATTCCGGATCACCTCGTGATATCCGGATCCCATACGAGACTCAACAACATTCGGTCTCTTTCTCATAATACCATAACTACTCAAACAACGTCGAATCCTTAAGTGTGTCTCCCTACGGTTCGTGAATTATGCGGACATGATCGAGACACTTCCGAACAATAACCAATAGAGGAATCTGGAAATTCATATGGCTCCCACATATTTCTCGATTACTTTGCGATCGAATGAACCACTTACATACGATACCAATTTCCCTTTGTCTCACGATATGTTACTTATCCGAGGTTATGATCGCTTGGTATCTCCGCATACCTAGTTCAACCTCGTTTCGATAAGTACTCTTTTCTCGTTCCGTGATATGTGATCCCTTGTGACCAAGTCACATGCTTGCAAGCTAATTGGATGACATTCCACCGAGAGGGCCCAGAGTATATCTATTCGTCATATGGATGGACAAATCCACTCTTGATCCATGTGTTTCAACCAATACTTTCGAACACTCAATGCCACCTTTATAGCCACCCGATTCACGGTGTGGTGTTTGATGTCATCAAAGCATCCATCGGTAAAGGTGATATGCATGATCTCATGGTCGAAGGAATTAGGTAACTATGTATCGAAAGCATATAGCAATTGAACTATTGAAATGACTTGATCTTTATGCTACGCTTATCTATAGGAGTATGTCCATCACATCATTCTCTGATGATATGATCCTGTTGTTAATAACATCTCTATGTTCATGATCGTGAAACCATGATCATATATTAACCAACAAGCTAGTTTAACAAGAGGCTTTACTAGGGACTCTTATTTTAGTTTACAAATCACACAAGTATTAATGTTTCGGTTAATACAATTTTAGCATGGTATGTAAACATTTATCATAAGTGTGAAGATATGATAATAACCACTTTATTATTGCCTCTTGGGCATATCTCCAACAGTCTCCCACTTGCACTAGAGTCAATAATCTAGTTTCAAACCTTTGTGTATATAACACCTATGGCTTTCCGGTGTTGTATGTACCACGATTGCTAGTGGTCAATTGATCTCCGGATCGACACTTCCAGTCCGTGTGTAATTGCATGTCTTTGCGTCTCTCGCATCACTCATTCTCTAATGAGATGGCTTTGTATAAATTTGGTCTTTCGTGTGACCTATAGCTCTTTGGGGTTAAAACATGTTGATAATATTGTCGCACAATATATCTTCATAGTATTATCCTGTGAACTACACCTAGTTTGATAACAAACTACTTGACACAAATGCCCTCTTTTCTTTGCTAAAAGAGCAGTTATATACTTGGCCTTTTGTTGTAGTATCTGTCACAATGTCTTAACTTTGGAACTCATCCAAATCCATTATGGAACTCACCTTCCATTATATTGTGCCACCCTTAGTTTAGATTGAGATAAACTTAATTTGTACTTTGTGACAAAGCTAGTATCAATGTAGTACTTTTACAATGAACTAACCATCTATATGTCACTTCTACAAATATTATACTCTTAGTTCTTCCAAAAGATCATAAGAATATCCTTACTATTGTCCAATGATCATCTTACGAATCATTCTGGTATATGCTCACAACATTTAGAGCATAGGACATATCTGGATTTGTACATATCACGAGATGATATAAATACTCTTTGTGATTTTATACATCAAGTATCAATCTATACTTGATTATTTGTTTCACTTTACCAAATGTCAATACACTTGAATATATCATCAACATTGAATTTATTCAATCCTTTACGTCGACAAGAACCTCTCTTGTAGTTTCTATATTGAACTCATTCAATATCTTGTCTATGTATACAGCACAACCATATTAGCGTCTATTGATGCCAAATATTTAGGTTTTGCCTAAGTCTTTCATCGGGATGAAATTCTTAATATGTGTTAATAAAAGATACATTATTTCCAATCAACAATATGTCTTCCACATAATGTATTAGAAACATGTCTTAGCGCTCCCACTTAATTTCTTGCAAATGCAAGCATCTTCATTGTCTCTAATGAACTTTTAAACTCCTTTAACAGTTTCATCATAGTGAAGATTCCAACTCATGATGCTCACTTTAACCATTGAAGTTTGCATATGCTTTTAGCATCCTTTGAATTAACAAAACCCTATGGACCGTGTTATGCACATGTCCCGGTAACGATTCTATTAGAAGAACTTGTTTTGTTTATTCAACTACCATATAACAAATTATATGTAGTGGTTGCTACATTAATCCGTCTAGACTAAATATCACTATGACAGATCAAATCTTGTCATAGTCAACCTTTGAACATTGTTGTGAACTCTTTCCCAACATGTCGACTATTTCATAGATGTGAAACATCCATGTCTATTTCTTTATAGATCCAGACACAACTATAAGGTCTTACACCTTTCTCGAGGGTCCTTCAAGTTCAAAACTTGATTTTCTCGTGTATGGAACTATCACGGATTTTATGGCTTCAAGCAATTTTACGGCGTCCGGGCCCATCATCGCTTCTTTGCATGTAGTCGGTTCATTATTCTCAAATAATGATTCAACCCTCAAATCTTGGTATTTGATTGTTTATCCGACCTACTTGTTTCAATAGGAACTTGGATCTCCGTGACCACAACCTTTGAGGTACGTGAACCATGAGCTTTGTTGCTGCCTCCGGAACACTTCTCGGTGCTGCGCAACTCTGCACATATAGCTAAGGTTCTTTTAACCTTATCAAAATTCTATTGTCCTCCTACTTAACTTTTCACGAAAAAATCCTTCTCAAAGAAACTTGACGTTTTAAGTGACAAACACTTTTGTCTCCGATGTTATGGAGGATTACTTAACAGTTATTCAAAATAACATACAAAGACAGGTTCATCCGACTTTGGTTGCACACATCTTTCTTATGCATAGCATACCAATGTTTAAGAAAGGACAACTTGGGTTTTATCCCAAACCATAACCTTATAGGGTGTCATTTCAACGGATTATGATGGAGCTCTTTTCAGTGGAAAAACGGTAATCTCTAAAGCTTTTAATCTTTAAAATATAATGGCAGTTTTATAAATTATACCTTTGATCTTACCATGTCAAACAAGGTTTAATTACATATCTCGAACGCTCCATACTCTTATGGTGTTTCGGGAAAATGCAAATCCATGGAACGATTCCTTAAATCTTAGGTATTATGCTAAACTCTGTAACTCAAATATCTTCCTTTATGATCTTTATCATAAACTGTTTATATTCTTGTTACAATGATTTTGCACTTCATCTTGAAAGTCTTTTGAACTCTTCAAATATTTCACACTTCATCCTTATTAAGTAAATATTCATATATTCACTCAAATTTTCGGAGAAAGCATATGAAGTTGAAATCCATCGCTCTTGACTACACATAATGGATTTCATACAACAATATGTACTAGTTCCAATAAGCTAGTCATTCGTTCCTTTTCGGCCTATGAACGAAGTTTTAATTATCTCTAGGAAAGTTTCACAAGCGTCATTTGATCAAAATCAAATAGACTCCAAAATTCCATCCATATGGAGTTTCTTCATGTTTTCTTTCCAATATAATTTAAACGGCGATGCCACTTCCTAAGTGATCTTTCAATCAATTTGTCTTTCGACATTTTTAGCACTAGTTTTATGTATGTGATTCCTCCAACGAGATTTGCGAATCATCCATCTTTTATGGATTACGGCAATTATTTGAACAACCCTTTTGTTCTCATAATACCTGATAAAACAAATCCTTGAAGGCAAGCTTTGATGTTTAACGAGTAACACAATAACCCTTTATTTTGTTCTCGATGAACATCATCACATATTCTTTTGCTAGTTACTTAGGCCATTGTAGTTCATGAATTGTGTTGTTTCGTATGACGATTCACACCAACAAATTCAGTATCAAATACTTAAGAACCACATTGTTTAACAAGCAAAGAATACAGCCATAACACGTATATCATCTATATACTTAAACTGAACAATTCTAGTCTTTTCTTTTCTGCCATATACTTATGAGATTCTCTTTCAGTATTTCCTTTTTTGTTTGAAAGAATCTATCAACATCAATTAGTGGAGTCATTCATATGACACATAGCCCAAAACATGTATAGTTAAATACCAATGTCTTTGGACTTGCACTTTGAAGTAGATCACCATCATCAAATGTTTGGTGTTCTTTCAAATTCCTTTATTTAGTAATCTTCTTGGTGTAGTAAACATTTTACCTACATCAAATATTCACCCTTATTATGGATTTATCCATGATCAAGCTACTTTTAGCTTGTAACGGTGAATCGCAAGTATAATGTTGCTCTCCAATACCTTTTGGAGGATTAGGACAACTAGTGTCTCCAACCTTTTTGCAAATTCTCATCAAATATGAGAACATGACTTTTGCCATATTATACTCTATCATGTTGCAACCAAAACTTTGTTTCAGATATCACAATATCTTCTACACATCATGGTTTCTGAAACAACTCTTTCAGATCCTAGATAACCTTGATATTAAGAGAATCCTTTGAATATCAAGAATCGTGGAGACAAACATGATACTTATATACTAACATTGGAATTGTTACTCTAGTTTTAATACCAATTATTAAACTTCATGGAGTAACCGGAACTTACTGAAAGTTTGCAATAGGACTTTTAAACTTTAGATTAACACTTCAAAACAATACGATACCAGTTCGTAAAGTAACTAACCAGAATTCTATAGCTCTATCATCTCAATTATAACTAAGCGCAAGGTGGTAAATGGATGCCAATGACTACAACAACTATGCAAATTCACTTTGATTTAGTTTATGATAAATTGAGTTCTAATTAATAATTAAATTAATCTAGGTGAACTCCCACTCAAAACAATATCCCTCACATTGTTTTAGTGATCACACGAACCAAATCCACCACATCAAAACCGATCATCGCGAGAGTTGATGTAGCTTCAATGGCGAACAATCAACATGTTCATCATATCTACTATATGACTCATGCTCTACCTTTCGGTAATCCGTGTTCCTGAGGCCATGTCTGTACATGCTAGGCTCGTCAAGATCAAACCTTAGTTTCGCATGAGCAAATCTGGCTTGCTCACGTTGTATACACTTGCAGAATCTAACACCCGATCATCACGTGGTGCTTGAAACAACAAGCTTTAGCAACGGTGCTAACTAAGGGTGAACACTTTAAGACTTGAAATTCATGTGCATGAGGGATCATCTTATAATGCTACCGTCGTCTACTAAGCAATACAAGATGCATAAAGGATTAACATCACATGCAATTCATAATATGTGATATGATATGGCCTTTCTTCTTTGTGCTTCCGATCTCCATCTTCCAGCATGAACATGATCTCCATCATCACCGGCATTGCATCAAGGTCAATGACTCCTCTCCATGGTTGTCGTCCACCGGCTTCAACTATTACAACTACTTTGAATAGACACGCGGGTCTTAACATAAATTAAAGACAACCATATGGCTCCTGCCGGTTGCCAACTTACAATAAGGAACATTGCATACATCATATATAATCACAATCATGGCCATATCACATCACGGCACACCCACAAAACAAAGTTAGGCGCCTCTACTGTCTTGGCATTTTTTACGTGGTTTTGGGCTTTCAAAAAGTGTCGTTCTAACTTACGAACAAGAACCACAACATTGATACTAGTATTGTCAATCACCCGTTGTAAATTGGATCTTAACTATGCTAGGAGAAAGCAGGCACCCATAAAGCCACTTATGCAATACAAGTTGCATGTCAAGCGTGGAGCAAGTCTCATGAGCGATGTCATGTAAGGTTAGCCGGGCCTTCATCCCAACATACCGCAAGATACAAAGTACACAAGAAGCACTCGACAATAAAAGCATCAACGCCCACAATGACCATTGTGTTCTACTCGTGCAACAGATCTACATATAGACACGGCTCTGATACCACTGTAGTGGTTCGTAGCATGGAAAACAAAAAATTTCTATCGCATACAAACAAACAAGCCAAGATCTATATACTAGATTGTAGCAACGAGTCGTTTGGAATAACTTACCCTTGAAGATTCCAAAGCGGTTAACGAGAGCAGATTCTCGTTGGTGATGTAGTCGTACACTTCCGATCTCAAGATCGCGTAGACGATCCTTCCGGCGCCACGTTAAGCAGCGCTCCCTTGATCGGTCACCGTTCGATTTTCGGCGAAGACCTTCCTCTCCCTTGTTCAGGTGACGGAGGTTGTAGCACTCTCCTCGCGATTCGGCAGACTGTGGCGTGGTACCGAAGTAGAGGAAATCCCAGAGGCTTCGCCTTAAGCCGGTGCGGTATGGTGGAGCTTATGAGAGAGGCTATTAGTGGTCTAGTAATTAGACACACCAATTAGAAGGCTCTAAACCAATTAGAAGGCTCTAAACCAGAGGCTAAAGCAATTAGAAGCTCTAAACCAAAAGCGGCTCTAAACGGAGGTAGAAGATAGGAACTTGTGTGTTCTAGGAGGCCTGCCCTCCTTATATAGATGGGAGGGGCTGGCGCGCCAGGAGGAGGAGTCCCTCCCAACTCGGCCTAGGGCTGGCCGCGGCTTGGAGGAGAAACTCCTCCTCCAAGTCGGTTCAACTCCTCTTGCTTGTTTCCCACAGTTTCTTGTTTTAGCTTTGACTTTCAAAGCTGGACATTTGACTTTTCTGTTTTAGGATTCAATTTAATCCTTTATTTGGGACAGCAAGAACACTTAGTACATGATGCAATCATTTCAATATGTAATGACACATTCATGTACCCTCCCAGTCTTGGGACAATCGGAACCTTCTAGAACATTCCATGAAAACACGAATCATTCCCGAACTCGAAGCAGGACTTTCCTTATATGAATCTTATTCTCCGGACCATTCCGGATCACCTCGTGATATCCGGATCCCATACGAGACTCGAACAACATTGGTCTCTTTCTCATAATACCATAACTACTCAAACAACGTCGAATCCTTAAGTGTGTCTCCCTACGGTTCGTGAATTATGCGGACATGATCGAGACACTTCTCGAATAATAACCAATAGAGGAATGGAAATTCATATGGCTCCACATATTTCTACGATTACTTTGCGATCGAATGAACCACTTACATACGATACCAATTTCCCTTTGTCTCACGATATGTTACTTATCCGAGGTTATGATCGTCGGTATCTCTGCATACCTAGTTCAACCTCGTTTCTGATAAGTACTCTTTTCTCGTTCGTGATATGTGATCCCTTGTGACCAAGTCACATGCTTGCAAGCTAATTGGATGACATTCCACAGAGGGCCCGAGTATATCTATCCGTCATATGGATGGACAAATCCCTCTTGATCCATGTGTTTCAACCAATACTTTCGAACACTCAATGCCACCTTTATAGCCACCCGATTCGGTGTGGTGTTTGATGTCATCAAAGCATCCATCCGTAAAGGTGATATGCATGATCTCATGGTCGAAGGAATTAGGTAACTATGTATCAGAAAGCATATAGCAATTGAACTATTGAAATGACTTGATCTTTATGCTACGCTTATCTATAGGAGTATGTCCATCACATCATTCTCCTGATGATATGATCCTGTTGTTAATAACATCTCTATGTTCATGATCAGGAAACCATGATCATATATTAACCAACAAGCTAGTTTAACAAGAGGCTTTACTAGGGACTCTTATTTTAGTTTACAAATCACACAAGTATTAATGTTTCCGGTTAATACAATTTTAGCATGGTATGTAAACATTTATCATAAGTGTGAAGATATGATAATAACCACTTTATTATTGCCTCTTGGGCATATCTCCAACAGGCCGGATCTGGAGCCGGTGCTGCACGGGGATGGTCCCCGGTCGACGCGCCCCAAGGTCTTTTGCTTCGCCGGTGGTGGCGAAGCACTCCATTGACTAGGAAAGTGCTATGGGCAAGGATGCGCGAGGGAGGAGCGGGAGGAAGGCGCAAGAGAAGATCATCAAGAAGGAAGGTTTAGCTCGGACAGACAGAAGCCCTGAAATTGAAACGGACGTGGATTCTTCATACGAACTCCAAATCAAGCAAATAAGCACTTATTGGAAAGATCATTCCGAGAGGTTTCCAACGAGTACTTACACGTCTCCAGGGGGCGGATAATCCGGCCCCCACAAGGCCGGATAATCCGGCCCTACTCCAGAAATTCTGCTAAGGACTTCAGGCGCAAGGCTCAGTATGGGGGCGGATAATCCGCCCCATGGGAGGATAATCCGGGAGGGGGGGGGGGATAATCCGCCCCTACTTAGGGCGGAAAGTCCGGCCCTAAAAGTTTCCATCAGACCCGGACGGATCTGACTGTATCAGACACATTTTTGTTTCACGTTTTTCGGACGTTCCGGCGGCCATATAAGCCTGGGAACGCCCTCTAGATTAGATTAGCTTTTGATTTCAGTTGATTAGTCTAAAAATATCGTGTGTGTTGCTTGATGAAGCATCCCTCCGGGGATGGCGATGCCGTGTTATCTATCGTATTGATATTGTCGTGGAGGTTCTTGTGTTCATCAAGGATTGTCGTGTTTTGGTTTGAGGCGTGGTGATCTTCATCACGTTACTTGTTGGATCCGTTCCTCTTCTTCAGGTGACGTCCATTGGCGTTGTTGGAAGGATTACTATCCGGGTGACTCGCTGTGAAAGATCGGGACATAACTAAAGGATCATCCCCTTGATCCGTATCAGGTGGTATCAGATTCCAGTGTTGCTCACGGTGAGATTGGTTGATTGATTTGAAAATCACGTTGCAAATCAGATCGGGGAGAACTCTGGCTGTGCAGGTCGGATCTCAAGATCTGTTCTGTTTCGTGTTGGGGCGGATAATCCGGCCCCAGGGGCGGATAATCTGGCCTGGATATAGCCAATTTCTATTCTGTCTAGTTGGTGATAGAAGTTTCGGTCAGAGATGGATTCTTTTTCTGGTGACTTTTATGGCAAACGGTGTGTTTCTGGAAAGAGATCTGGTGATGTGTACAATGACTATCTCGACATCTTTAACGGTGTACTATGTGATGATTCTCAAATCAGGTGGAAACTGGTTCACATGGAAACGTATGATGAATATGAGTTGTGGGAGCGTCACATGCAAGATGGTTTTTACAGATGTGATATATATATATGAGTATTTGGATAATCCTACATGTGTGCTTCTTGCATTGCGACGTGTAGATGAAGAGATAGCTCGTTGGTGGGATAAAGAGATGTGTGAAAAGGACATTATAGATGCAACTTGGAAGGACTTCAATATTTTTTTGCGTGGCTGTTTTATGGCTCCTCGTCGCAAGGTATCTTGTACCAAGCCCTTGAAGACAGTTCCACAGTCGCCCGGGGTTGCCATTGTGTCTATTCCGTCTCGTTCAAAGGAGGTCGCAGAAGTTGTTCCAGTGCAAACAGTTAGCGTGGCTGTGACAAAACCTTCTGAGGAGAAGCAATCTGTTGTTGACGAGGTTGTTGTGTGCACTTAAACTACAGTGGAAGAGGTTGAACCATTGAGTGGGCTAAATATGCAACTCAAGAGAGTACATGATGAGACTTGTATGACAGCGGATAGAGGCCAGCGTTGGAATTTATTCCAGGCGCAGTGCATGATCAAAGGTAAAGCATGCAAGTTGATTATTGATGGAGGAAGCTATACTAATGGCATTAGCAAGACAATGGTGGCAGAA
The DNA here is from genome assembly GCA_030063025.1 of Avena longiglumis. NCBI lineage: Eukaryota > Viridiplantae > Streptophyta > Magnoliopsida > Poales > Poaceae > Avena > Avena longiglumis. The sequence goes on along the minus strand of CP125978.1, from coordinate 339,443,994 downwards.
TTGGGGTTGTCCACATGGCGTATTCCTGAACCTAAGCATCTACAGTGGTTAAATAGCTGCGGTATGGTGAAGGTAACTCATAAGGTGCGTGTGCCATTTACATTTGGTGATTATGTTGATGAGATTGAGTGCGATGTGTTGCCATTGGAGGTATGTGGGCTGTTACTTGGTCGTCCATGACAGTATGATCGTAATGTGTTACATGCTGGGAGAGCAAATACATATTATTTTGTGCATGATGGCAAACATCAGACTTTGAAGCCTATGAGAGAGGATCAAATCAAGTCCGATGTGGTGTTGGTGGTTCGCAAGGAGAAGTTGCATAAGGCTAAGCCACAACCAGGGCTAGCTAAGGTGCAACATGAGGAGCATGATGCGAAGAGCGTCAGTAGTGATATTGTTTCACCCATGCCTATAGATGACAAGCCAATTGTTCTTGTTAGTGACAAGCCGGTTGAAGTCAAGCCTCTTATTGATGAAGGAAAGCATATGTCAGCATGTGTTCCACTTCCAGTTCGTGTTGACATGGGTGTTCAGACCTATGACGATGTTGCTGATCACGTTGAGGTGCGTATGGTGCCACGTGTAGTCAGCCACAGTTTTGTTAGAACACCTCAGATACGTTTTGTTGGAGCAGCAGTGCGTGTGCATAGAGGCAAGGATGGACATGTTCGTCAGTTGTGTGGTCCAGGCATCACTCATCTTATGCAGGTTCGTGCAAAGAAGGTCCATGTTCAGCAGCCACGGGTTTCAACAATAGTTGAGCAGAAGAAAAAGATGGTAGCACCTAAGTCCAAGCTTATGTGGAGAAGAAAGGAGGTGCAGCCACCCAGGGTTGTATCAAGTCAAGCAGGCCAAGCAGGAGGATGTGATGAGGTAGGCACGCAAGACTTGAAGATGGCAAAGACGCGTGAAGATTTTGTTGATATCACGCCACCCTTTCGAGACGACCCTCACGCGTTGGGGACAACGCTCTTTGAAGGGGGGAGGATGATATGGGCAAGGATGCGCGAGGGAGGAGCGGGAGGAAGGCGCAAGAGAAGATCATCAAGAAGGAAGGTTCAGCTCGGACAGACATAAGCCCTGAAATTGAAACGGACGTGGATTCTTCATACGAACTCCAAATCAAGCAAATAAGCACTTGTTGGAAAGATCATTCTGAGAGCTTTCCAACGAGTACTTACACGTCTCCAGGGGGCGGATAATCCGGCCCTACTCCAGAAATTCTGCTAAGGACTTCAGGCGCAAGGCTCAGTATGGGGGCGGATAATCCGCCCCAGGGGAGGATAATCCCGGGGGGAGGATAATCCGCCCCTACTTAGGGCGGAAAGTCCGGCCCTAAAAGTTTCCATCAGATCCGGACGGATCTGACTGTATCAGACACGTTTTCGTTTCACGTTTTTCGGACGTTCCGGCGGCCATATAAGCCTGGGAACGCCCTCTAGATTAGGTTAGCTTTTGATTTCAGTTGATTAGTCTAAAACTATCGTGTGTGTTGCTTGGTGAAGCATCCCTCCGGGGACGGCGATGTCGTGTTATCTATCGTATTGATATTGTCGCGGAGGTTCTTGTGTTCATCAAGGATTGTCATGTTTTGGTTTGAGGCGTGGTGATCTTCATCACGTTACTTGCTGAATTCGTTCCTCTTCTTCAGTTGACGTCCATTGGCGTTGTTGGAAGGATTACTACCCGGGTGACTCGCTGTGAAAGATCGGGACATAACTAAAGGATCATCCCCTTGATCCGTATCAGAAAGCCTCTTCACGGCAATGGTGCGACTCTGGTTCTTCTTGGTGCGAAGGCAGTGCGACGTCTTCTCGTCCGCGAGGAGCAGCGTCCATGGTATTGGCGGTGCTTGGGAACCTCCAGGGGCAGATCTATAATTTTCTTTGTCTCGAGGTCCTTTATGCAAATGTTTCTGGACAGGTGTCCCCACCACATACATGCATGGAGTATCACAGTACTATTATACTCCGAAACAATTGGGAGGGAGACAAACGACTTAACAAAACCCAGAGAGAGAATAACAATGGAGCAATACTCTACCACGCGCATGTCCACATCACGATTAAACAAATCAACTGCTCGATATTCACACGCGAGACTTGATGACTTCGTTCTAACCACGCGTCGGCGAGGACGTACGCACGAATTTCGCACCGGCCGGCCGGATCCACGAGTGTACTGCGCACCGGTAGTAGTCGTACGATGGATTGTGTGACTGCCGTGCATACACGTACGCCGAACACTTGTTGGTGTTGCCAACTCTGACTAACCACACATGCACTGGGCTTGTTGAGACTCTGAGTGAAAAATAAAGAAATAGAGACTTTTCTGAACGAAGATTAATGTCAAAAATTAACAACTGATCGATCGCCGATCGGAACCAGGAAATGAGAGGATTCTGGCGTCGCGTACGTCGCGTCGGCTCGTGGGCTCCCGCGTGCGCGCGTCAACGTCGGTGAACCTTGCCCTTGCCATCGGCACGTAGGTGCGTGAGCGTGACGCGTCGGGCCAATCTAAGCTAGCCGGGCGGTGATTTAATTTTTTTTTGGCCACGTACGCCAAATTAAAGGGTCTGCACTCTGCCGTCTACCGGCCCTGGTCTCCTCCGGCTACTGCACCGTACCACGGTGAATTACCACTGGCCACGTTTTAATGGAAGTTGCGCCTAGCGCATGCAGGTTGCATGTGCTTGCAGCTAACACGATACTCCCTCTGTTTCGTTTTACTCTGCGTCCTTGGGCAAGCACAAATACCAAGGAGAGCAAGTGGATGGCTACTTTGCATGGCTGCTGGACCATTTTGCCCCGAGCTAAAACGAAAGAGAGCAGTAGGATCTGCATGCTGTCCAGCTAGTGGATGGGTATTTTCTGGAACTACAGCTTCTTTATGGTTTGGCGCAGAGTAATGTAGAAAAACTGAGAAAAACTTATGCGCAGACTAAAGTGAAACAGAGGGAGTACTATATTAGTACTGTACCAGATTTTACTTTAAGTTTTTGGTTTGATTACCACGTATGGAGTACGTACGTCACGTGGTAGACCAGATTCTACTTTGATCTCGGAATGTCGAAACTTTAAATGATCTCAACAGATTTTCCCACGTGCTGTTAAATTCGAGGTGTACTATACACAGTTTGGCCGTTCCGTTGGTACGATACTTACAAACGCCCCGTCCGTTAAGCAGTACGCGTCCCACAACAACGTCTCACCTGAAGGACAAGCAATAATCTAAGTTTAGGGGAGTTGATACGTCTAAAATGTATCTATTTTTTGAACACTTTGCTATTGTTTTTTTCTATACTTGTGTGATTGGATACAACTAACACGGGCTGACGCTGTTTTCAGCAGAATTACCTTGGTGTCTTGTTTTTTTAGAAAATGAATTATCAGGAAAAATTCCGGAAAATATGCCAAATTATATTTCACCAGAAGATCCACGGAGCCAGAAGAAGAGACAGAGGGGAGGCCTAGGGGGGTAGACTTACCCCAGGCGTGGGCCCACCTGACCCCACGCCTGGTGGGTGTGTGGACACCCCAGGCACCTCATCGGCCTCCCTCTGTGCCTATAAGTTGCCTTTCGACCTAAAAACCGAGGCGGATCGATAGTTTTTCAGAAAGAGTTTCGCTCCGCCGCCGCCACCAGAAACCAAGATTCAGATCCAGAAACTTCGTTCTGGTACCCTGCCAGGACGGGGAATTTGGAGAGGATCATCGCCATCGTCATCATCAACGCATCTCCATCAACCACCGATGTTTCCCTCATCCATGAGTGAGTAATCCCCCGCTGTACGCTTGGGGATGGTAGGAATTTGACGAGTTCTATCATGTAATCGAATAAGATCTGTTAGGACATAGTGTCTAGTATCTCTATTAGTGTTATTTGACTTTGTTGCAACTTGTTGTGCTTAATGCTTGTCACTAGGGCTGGAGTGCCATGATCTCAGATCTGAACTTATTATTGAATCATTATGATAGTATTGTTTATGATCTTATCTGCAAGTTGTGTACACATATCATTGTCTGGATCCAAAGGCCCCAAAGTGACAATAATTGGGACAATCGGAGGGGATGACTGTGGTGTGAGGATCACATATGTTCACGGAGTGTTAATGCTTTGCTCTGGTGCTCTATTAAAATGAGCACATTAATTGCCAGTAGTTTCCTAGATGCCCCGCTGCCACGGGTTGGCTGGATAGAAGATGTTGTGCAAGTTCTCATTGTGAGCACGTATGACTATATTTGGAGCACATGCCTAGAATTGTTTAGTATTTGGATGATTGTTATTATTTATCTGCAATGCTAGATCTTGAAGTTACATGTTTAGACTCATCCATGCAACGCCTGTTCATCCATCCATATGCCTACCGCACTCAAATCCCACTGTTTAGCATTACTATTACTATTGCTATTGTTTCACTGTTGATGTTACTGCTGTTGTTGCTTTGCTGTTGGTACTACAAACTTTTGCTACTGATAAACTTCTGTGAGCAAGAACTATTTCCAGGTGCAGCCGAACTGACAACTCAGTTGTTAAGGCTTGCAAGTATTCTTTGCCCCCCTTGTGTCGAATCAATAAATTGGGTAATACTACCCCTGAAGACTGTTGCGATCCCCTATACTTGTGGGTCATCAAGACTATTTTCTGGCGCCATTGCCGGGGAGCATAGCTTTATTTGTAAGTTCACTTGGATCTATTATTATTCACTGCTACTTCTTTCATCACGGAGAAGTATCGTGATGGAAAGTTCTCTATTTTACCATCCACTACAAGAAGAGGTATAGTCCTAAACACCTATGTTGCTCTTGATTCACCGTCTGTTATAAGTAAGCTTGTCACACCACCACATACTCATGCTACACACGCTGCTACTACTGCTGAATCTGAAACTTCTTTTGATACTCATGATGTTACTTCGAATGTGCTTGATGCGAGTGGTTCATTAGGTCCTTTTCTAGATGCTACTATGGCTAGCCTAGGAAATACCAAAACTCCTAGCGAATACACTGTTACACCTGTTAGCTCACCAGAATCTAGTGAGAGTTTTGATATTAATGATGGGTACATTGAGCTCACTGACGAATTTGTTGAAGAGTGCCGAAACACACATGGTGCTAGTGCTATGAAGAGTCTCCTTGCTAGACGTACTATTATGCCTAAGAAGTCCTATGACCCTAAGTTTGTGTGGCATCCCGCAAAACCACTACTAGAAAATCGCGTTGATTTTGTGCATTGCATCATCATGACCGCATGCTCATGTCATCATGCCACATTGCATTTGAGCATCGTCATCATCTTGCATTTGCTTGCATAAAACTAATTGCGGAAAAACCTGTTTGTGTTTTCTAAACGCCCCGTCTTTATTTAAACGCAACCCCCGGGTCACCGGATTATTTTGTTTTGTTTGCTATCGGTTGCAAAAGTCTGTTTGAAATAAATAAAACATTCAATTATTTTTTTAGTGGGGCAGTCGAACGGGCCGATTCGACCCAGTCGACCACCCCTAGTATTAAAATCGGTCCACCTTAGACCCCACCCCAAATCTTTTCTTACCCCAGTCCTATCTACCCACCCCTCCAGCCACATCACCCCATCCTATCAGTGTTCGCCACGTCACCATGTCCCCAACCCCCACCCAACCAGACACCGCCACCTCACCCCACACACCACCTCTCTCACCTCAACCCCACACCTCTCCCTGCCACGCCACACCCATGACCAACCGACCTTGCACCCCCGCTTCCACCGACACCCCCGAGCCCCACCCACGCCCACACGCCGCTTAGCCTTGCGCCACCACCATCCCCAGCCCCACCCTCGCGTCGTCTCTCTCTCCTCTCCCTGCCACCGACGCCCTCCTTCCCCAACCTCCCGAGCGCCTCCCTCCGGCCGCCCGTCCTCGCGCCGTTCCCTCCTCCGTCGAGCCTCCCGCCGCGGACGCCGGCCGCCGCTCGAGCCTCCGGATCTCTCTCCGCCCAGCCAGCAGCGCCATGCGCCGCCTCCGGCGGTCCAGCGTCGTCGCCCTCGCCAGCCCTCCCGCCACCTTGCCGCTCGCGTCTACCGCCCAGCGGCTCCCGCTCGCCGCCTCCCCCGATCCCGAACCATCTGCGCAGCGAGCTCTTCCCGCCAGGACCGGCCTTGCCCGCGTCGTCTCCCCGTCGACCGCCTTTGCGCCGCCTTCGCCCGTCGCCTCCCGCCACCGTGAGTCGCCATCGCTGCCCTGCCCGCCATCGCGAGCACCTCCGATTCTGCCGAGTCGGCATCCTCCTCACCTTCCTGCAGAGCCCGCCGCTGCCCCGTCACCGCCTCACTCGCCGCGAGTGCGCTGTCGCGAGTGCGCCCCTGCAGCATCGAGCCATCCGCTTGCAGCGCCAAGCCACCTACCCGCGGCCGCGACGGCCTCCGCCTCTGCGACTCCAAGCCGCAGCAAGCCGGTCGGCCCGTCTCTGCAACGCTTTTTCGTCGTCCTCTGTTTCACCGTGTTGTCCAGGTGCCTGCAAGGAGTTCATCTAGCAGCCCGGACTTTTGGTTGTGCTCCTGCCAGTTGTTTAGACTTGCCAAGACCAGTGCGTCTAGGCCTTTGTGTCCGGCGCTCTCCGCTCCTGCTCGATGTATGCACCTGCGTGGTTGTTTCCTCGTTCGTGTCGAGTGCTTCCCACACGCAAGCCAAGATCAATTCTCGTCAAGGCTTTTGTCGACAAGAACATCAACATGGGCCAGTACACCGTCTAGATCGACATCGACCGGATGAATCAGATGAACCGCCGGCGCCGAAGTCCAAGACCGATCCCGAACCCTCGGACGCCAAGATCGCCCACATGGAGCCGAAGGTGTCGAGACCACAAACCCATCCCGGTGCGAAGACGCTACCGCCCGAACCAGCGCCAAGATCTACTTCCGGACCCTGAAGACCGATCCGAGCGCGGGACCGAATCGAAGCGCCAAGATCGCCGATGCGAATACGCCAAGTTCGTCTACCCCGGACACCGTGCGACAAGGTCTACTTCACGGATCCGAAGACCCCGGTACCCGAACCACTCAAGTTCGCCATCGACGACAAGATCGGCACCGACCAGGGCGAGACCGATGCGCCCCCGACGCCAACCAAGTTCTGCTTCTCGGATGCGACAAGACCTCCTTCCCGTACCGATCCCGATCCCGTCAACCCTGAACCCCGAGACCGAACCCCGTACCCTGGAACCAAGTTCGTCGAGACCCCCTAATGTGTGAACCTTTTCCCGAGCCCCTATTTTTTTTATAAATGCCATCTATATAAATTGTTGCATATTAATTGTCATTCTTGCATGCATCCTTGTGAAGGGAATATGCCCTGAGAGGCAATAATAAATTGTTTATTATGTGTATTCCAAGTATATGATAGATGTTTATTTTGCATGCTATAATTGTATTAATACGGAAACATTAATACATGTGTGTTTAATAAACAAACAGAAAGTTCCTAGTTAAGCCTCTCTCATAAACTAGCTCGTTGATTAACAAGATGATCAAGGTTTCCTGATCATGGACATTGGATGTTGTTAATAACGGGATCACAACATTAGTGTAATGATGTGATGAACATTCATCCGAAGTATAGCATTACGATCAAAGTCATTGAGTTTATATTGCTATAACAACTTACGAAGTGATCCTAATCCTTAGACCATGAGATCATGTCAATCACTAACAGGAAGAGTTTCTTGATAACATCAAGCGTCACCGTAAGGGGTGATTATAAAGATGGATTCGAACTAATAAAGTGTTATGTTGAGGCTCATGGATCGAGTGGAATTTGTTCATCCCGATGACGGATAGATATACTCGGGCCCTCTCGGTGATATCACATTGATTAGCTTGCAAGCAAGTGATTTGATCACTAGAATGTTATATCACGGGAGCGAGAAAAGAGTGCATGTCGATGCGAGATCAAACTAGGTATGGAGATACCGATGATCGAATCTCGGACATGTAATATATCGTGAGACAAAGGGATTAAGATACTAGCATAAAAGGTTCCGACGATCACAAGAAAGTCATCGTTGAATGTGTGGGAGTCGGTATGGGTCTCGGATCCCACTTCGATTATTGATCGAGAGGGGTCTCGATCATGTCCGCATTATTCACGAACCGTAAGGGTGACACACTTAAGACACCGACATCCAATTGGAGCAAAAGTTTCATGCGAAAGAATAAACAAGCGCGAATTTATTTCACTAGATCTGAAACAGGTTTTGGGTGAAATTGCATAAAGTGGTTATGCATGTGAAATAGAATTCTAGCAAGGGTTATTGTGAATGTTTGTCATTAAAGTAATTGACAAAATTCTGAATAAAATAAAGAGTTTTATTTAATGAGAGATTGCATTAAATTTGGTGGAAATTTAATGGGATTTTGAGTGGACTTTTGAGTGGAGGAATTTGGAGGAGTTTTGTGAGTGGAGTGTCCACCCATGAAGAGGGGGAGGCAAGGGCAGCCCCCATGCGCCGCCACCCCTTGGGGTTCCCCCTCCTCCTATAAAGGCCCCTCCTCTCACTTCTCACTCACACCTCCTCGTGAAGGATCTCTCTCCCCTCTAGAATTTATCCCCATGGTCTCGGACTAGCGAGATACATGTTCCGGTGGCTATTCGGCAAGAAAGAGTTGTGCTTCCGCTGCATCGCTGGAGGCGAGGCGGAGGTTGCTCGGTGCCTCGAGCGTGTGTGCGAAACGGATGCGTTGCGATTTGCGGCGCTAGGACTTCCTCTCGATCTTGAGATCGGCAAGAGATCGTCTACATCAACCACGAGTTGAACTCGTTAAGCTTTGTCGGTCTTCAAGGGTATGTTCTCTACGGATATACATCCGCCCGTTGTTTGTATCTAGTATAAATAGATCTTGGTATATAGTTCACATCGTAGGAAAATTTTTGGTTTCTAAGTTGCGAACCCTTGATTGTATCGAGCCGGATCTATGCGTAGATACTTTACGGGTAGTACACATATGAGTATGTGGGCGATGATGATCATGTTGTTGCTCCTTTCTTGTGATTTTGGATATTGGTGGCATAGTGGGATGAAGCGGCGGACAAACTTTACATGTCCTCACATGAGACCTGTTCACGCTTGACATGCAACTAGTTTGCATAAGTGGCTAGCGGTGTCATCTCTCCTACTATAGTCAATATCTATTTTTTAGCGAGTTGTCAACAATTTGATTATCCTCGTTGTGGTTCATGTTCGTAGGTAAGAACGGTTCTATCTCGAAAGCCCTAAGCCACGTAAAACTTGCAATGGATAAATTAGAGGCGTCTAGTTTAGATTGTTGCTGGGCTAGTGTTATGATATGGTAGTGTTGTAAGTAGAAGTATGAGATGATACTCTTACAACACACATAGCGTGTAAAATCCATAGACTTTGGATTTACACATATAGGTATGATAGTGATCATACCACGATGCACATGATAGAGATCATCTGCGAGAACCATATAATTTCACTAATAAACATATGATGTTTGATTACATCTTATATTGCTTGTTTAGCGCTTTGTTAAGCATAATAAGATGATCCCTCATTTAAATATCAAGATAAGAATGTGTTCTTCCTTTAGTATGCACCGATTATGTTTTCGTCGCTCCAAGACATCACGTGATGATCGGGTGTTCTTGGATCCACGACCATACTTCGGGTGTAAAACAGTTACACATAAATACTAAGGTTCTAACTTGGCGAGCCTAGCATGTACAGACATGGCCTCGAACCTGAGGCCGAAAGGTTAAGCATGAGTCATATAGTTGATATGATGCCCATTTGATGCTCGCCTTTGAAGCTATACCGACTCACGTGATGATCGGACTTGGTGTAGTGGATTTGGTTCATGTAATCACCAAAAGGACACGAGGGATGTCGCTTTTGAGTGGGAGTTCATTCGTAATATAGATTAGTTGAACTCAATCTATCATACACTTAGTCTAAACTTTACAAATTCTGTTGTAGATGGCACCACACCTTTTAATTTCAATGCGTTCATGGAGAAGAGAAACTAGCAACGAGCGGTAGCAACTTTCTTGAATGGGCCATGAATTTGAGGATTCTCTCTGCTGCACAAAAGCAATATGTGCTAGAAGCCGTTAGGCCCCACCTTTGATGATGCCCTGACGAGGAGAAGAATGTCTATCGGACTCGTCGGAGGACCACAACTTAGTTCATTGCGGCATATTGTATGGGCTAGAACGAAACTTGGCGTTTAAAGCGGCAATGCATTTGATACAATGGGTGAGTTGAAAATGATTTTCGACACACATGCTTTCTTTGAGAGCTACAATGCTTCAGAAAAGTTCTTTAGCTGCATGATGGAAGAGAACAGCTCCGTTAGTGAGCATGTACTCAAGATGTCGGGTTACGCCGATAAGCTTGTGTCCTTTGAATAACGATTCCCATTAAATTAGGCATCCATCGTGTTCTGCAGTCTCTACCACCTAGCTATAAGAGCTTCGTGATGAACTATAATATGCAAGGCATGAAGAAGTCTCTCCCCGAGCTTACATCGATGCTTAAAAGCTGCGAAGTGGAGATCAAAAAGGAACATCAAGTGTTGATGATCAATAGGAACACTGGTTTCAAGAAAGACAAGAAGGAAAGCGGAAGGAAGTAAGGCGGCAAGCTGTTGCCACTGAAAAAAACCGAGTTGGACCTAAGTCGATACCGAGTGTTACTATTGTAAGGGGCCAACTTTGGGCATAAGCGCCCCAAGTATCTGGCGGACAAGAAGGCGGCAAGGCAAACAAAGGTATATATGATATACATGTTATTGATGTGTACTTGACTAGTGCTCGCAGTGCTTTTGGGTATTTGATACCGATTCGGTTGCTAATATTTGTAACTTTCGAATCGGTGCGGAACAAGCGACCGCTAGCAAGGGGTGAGGTCAAGATGCGTGTCGGCAATGGATCAAACGTTGATGTGATCGTCGTCGGAACGCTGCCTCTCCACTTACCGTCGGGATTAGTCATAAACTTAAATAAATGTTATCTGGTGCCTGCACTGAGCATGAACATTGTATCTGGATCATGTTTGATGCAAAGTGGTTATTCATTTAAATCTGAGAACAATGGTTGTTCCATTTATATGAATGAAATCTTTTATGGTCATGCATCGATGATGAATGGTTTATTTCTGTTAGATCTCAATGATAATGTTACACATATTCATAATGTTGATGCTAAAAGGATTAAACTTAATGATGATATATCCGCATATATGTGGCATTGCCGTCTATGTCATATTGGCATTAAACGCATGAAGAAGCTCCATTCGGATGGACTTTTGGAATCACTTGATTATGAATCATTTGATACATGTGAGCCATGCCTTATGGGCAAGATGACTAGAACGCCGTTTTCGGTTCAATGGAGCAGGCGTGATTTATTGGAAATCATACATTCGATGTATGTGGTCGATGAGTGTGTCGTAGCGAGGTGGATATCGTTATTTTGTTACTTTCACGGATGATTTGAGTAGATATGGTTATATCTACTTGATGAAACACAAGTCTAAAACCTTTGAAAAGTTCAAGGAATTTCGAATGAAGTGGAAAATCATCGTAATAGAAAGATCAAATTTCTGATCCGACCGTGGAGGTGAGTATCTAAGTTCTGAGTTTAGCACTCACATGAAAGAGTGTGGAATTGTTTCACAACTCACACTAGGAACACCACAATGAAATGGTGTGTCGGAACGTCAATCGTACTTTATTAGATATGGTTCGATCTATGATGTCTCTGACGGACTTGCCGTTGTCATTTTGGGGTTATGCACTAGAAAGCTACATTCACTTTAAATCGGGCACCATCTAAATCCGTTGAAAAGACACCGTATGAATTGTGGTTTGAAACAAACCTAAGCTGTCATTCTTAAAGTTTGGGGTTGCGATGTTTATGTGAAGAAACTTCAACCGGATAAACTCGAACCCAAAGCGGAAAATGCGTCTTCATAGGATACCCTAAAGAAACTATTGGGTATTCCTTCTATCACGAATCAGGGCAAGGTTTTTGTTGCCAAGAATGGATCCTTTCTAGAGAAAGAGTTTCTCATGAAAGGTGTGAGTAGTCGGAAGGTAGAACTCGAAGGTTGTGGAACCTTCTCTTCAAAGTATGGCGAGTAGCGCTTGACCGGAAGTTGTTAGGAGTTGGCTCCACTGTTGAAGAGGGAACTAATGATAATGATCATGAAACTCCGAAGAGAGTACTCCGAACCTCGCGGTCAAGCAGACGCTGCGTCACTCCGTCAGACGGAAATCTGTCATAAATTTCATGGTTGATGAAAATAATGACCTGCGACGTATGAAGAAGCGATGATGAGCCGGATTCCAACAAATGGTTAGAAGACATGAAATCCGAGATGGAATCCATGTATGAAAATCAAGTTTGGAACTTGGTGGAATTACCTCACGAAAGGCCGTGGAGAACAAATGGATTTTCAAAGGAAAAGCGTCTTGATGGTAATGTGACCATCTATAAAGCTCGACTTATGCAAAGGGGTTTCGACAAATTCAAGGAATTGACTACGATGAGACTTTCTCTCCCGCAGCGATGCTAAAGTCAGTTAGGATTATGTTAGCAATTGCTGCATATTTCGATTATGAAATATGGCAGATGGATGTCAAAACCGCGTTTCTCAATGGTAATATTGAAGAAGAGTTGTATATGATACAACCAAAGGGTTTTGTCGATCCTAAGGATGCTAACAAGGTGTGCAAGCTTCAGTGATCCATCTATGGATTGAAGCAAGCATCGCGAAGTTGGAATCTCCGCTTTGATGAGGTGATCAAAGAGTTTGGATTTGTCCAAACTTATGGAGAAGCTTGTATTTACAAGAAAGTGAGTGGGAGCAATGTGGCATTTCTGATATTATATGTGGATGACATATTATTGATCGGAAATGATATAGAACTTTAAAGCAGTGTTAAAAGTTATCTAAGCGACAAATTTTCAATGAAGGACCTAGGTGAGCGTCATACATATTAGGCATAAAGATCTATAGAGATAGATCTAGGCGCCTAATAGGGCTATCTATCGCAAAGTACATACCTTGATAAGATTTTAAAGAAGTTTAAAATGGACGGAAGTAAGGGTTCTTACCCATGTTGCAAGGCAAGACATTGAGTAAGACTCAAAGTCCGGCCGGCGGAAGAAAGAGAGATAATGGACAAAGTCCCTATGCTTGACCATAGGCTCTATAATGTACGCCATGCTATGTACAAGACGGATGTGGCTGCGCTATTAGTTTGACTAGTAGGTACCAATCGGATCGTGTTGAGAACCTTTGGATAGCGGTCAAGAATATCCTTAAGTACTTAAGAAGAACTAAGGATATGTTTCTTGTATCTGGAGGTGAAGAAGAGCTCGTCGCTAAGTGTTATGTCGACGCTAGCTTTGACCGATCGGATGACTCTAAGTCTCAATCCGGATCGTATTTCTCATGAATGACGGAGCGGTTAGTTGGAGGAGCTCCAAACAACTGTGGTAGCGGGATCAACAACGGAGGCCGAATATGTTCTTTGCCGGGCGGCTCGGAAGCGATTTGGATGAAGGAGTTCATATCCGAACTAGGAGTTGTGGCAGCGTTGGACCCAATGGTGATCTATTGTGACAACAATGGTGCCATTGCCAATGCCAAAGAGCCAAGGTCTCACAAGCATTCCAAGCATATTAAGCGCGGTTTCACTCCATCCATGAGCATGTCAAGGATGGAGATATAAATATTTGTAAAGTACATACGGATCTCAATGTAGCGGATCCGTTGACTAAAACTCTCCCTAGAGCAAAACATGATCAACACGAACTCAATGGGTGTTAGATATATCACTATGTAACTAGATTATTGTCTCTAGTGCAAGTGGGAGGCGGAAGGAATATGCCACGAGAGGCAATAATAAATTGTTTATTATGTGTATTCCAAGTATATGATAGATGTTTATTTTGCATGCTATAATTGTATTAATACGGAAGCGTTAATACATGTGTGTTTAATAAACAAGCAGAAAGTTCCTAGTTAAGCCTCTCTCATAAACTAGCTCGTTGATTAACAAGATGATCAAGGTTTCACGATCATGGACATTGGATGTTGTTAATAACGGGATCACAACATTAGTGTAATGATGTGATGAACATTCATCGAAGTATAGCATTACGATCAAAGTCATTGAGTTTATATTGCTATAACAACTTACAGTGATCCTAATCCTTAGACCATGAGATCATGTCAATCACTAACACGGAAGAGTTTCTTGATAACATCAAACATCACACCGTGTGGGTGATTATAAAGATGGATTCGAGAACTAATAAAGTGTTATGTTGAGGCTCATGGATCGAGAGTGGAATTTGTTCATCCGATGACGGATAGATATACTCTGGGCCCTCTCGGTGATATCACATTGATTAGCTTGCAAGCAAGTGATTTGATCACTAGAATGTTATATCACGGGAACAAGAAAAGAGTGCATGTCGATGAGATCAAACTAGGTATGGAGATACCGATGATCAAATATCGGACATGTAATATATCGTGAGACAAAGGGATTAAGATACTAGCGTAAAAGGTTCCGCGATCACAAGAAAGTCATCGTTGAATGTGTTGGAGTCGATGGGTCTCCGGATCCGCTTCGATTATTGATCCGAGAGGGTCTCGATCATGTCCGCATTATTCACGAACCGTAGGGTGACACATAAGAGACACCGACATCCAATTGGAGCAAAAGTTTCATGCGAAAGAATAAACAAGCGCGGAATTTATTTGACTAGATACCAAAGCAGGTTTTCGGGTGAAATTGCATAAAGTGGTTATGCATGTGAAATAGAATTCTAGCAAGGGTTATTTTGAATGTTTGTCATTAAAGTAATTGACAAAATTCTGAATAAAATAAAAGAGTTTTATTTAATGAGAGATTGCATTAAATTTGGTGGAAATTTAATGGGATTTTTGAGTGGACTTTTGAGTGGAGGAATTTGGAGGAGTTTTGTGGTGGAGTGTCCACCCACATGAAGAGGGAGGGCAGGGGCAGCCCCATGCGCCGCCACCCCTTGGGGTCCCCCTCCTCCTATAAAGGGCCCTCCTCTCACTTCTCACTCACACCTCCTCGTGAAGGATCTCTCTCCCCTCTAGAATTTATCCCCATGGTCTCGGACTAGCGAGATACATGTTCCGGTGGCTATTCGGCAAGAAAGCTGTGCTTCCGCTGCATCGCTGAGGCGAGGAGGCGGAGGTTGCTCGGTGCCTCGAGCGTGTGTGCGACACGGATCTGCTGCTGATTTGCGGCGCTAGGACTTCCTCTCGATCTTGAGATCGGCAAGAGATCGTCTACATCAACCACGAGTTGAACTCGTTAAGCTTTGTCGGTCTTCAAGGGTATGTTCTCTACGGATATACATCCGCCCGTTGTTTGTATCTAGTATAAATAGATCTTGGTATATAGTTCACATCGTAGGAAAATTTTTGTTTTCTATGTTGCGAACCCTTCACCTTGTCAGTGGTTTGGGGGCCTTATGCCGATTCACCTAATACTAAAATATGGGGCCCATATGCGGGCAAATCTAGTCTTATATTGGCCTCATTTAAATTTGTGTAGCGAACCGGTGCTATCTTTTGCCATGATAATACAACATTTAATTTGCGGGGTAGGTAAATAACTTGAACCGTTTAATTAATTTCTGGAACCCCGGTTCCACTTAATATGACCTAATTGCATCACACCTTTGCCATGTCAAACATCATACATGCATCATGCCGATCTTCTGCTGTTGTATTAAATAGTGCATCCGGTGTTTATTCTAGCGATTTGCTTCTTCGCGGATAAGGCCGTTGAGTTGATGCGAGTGACGACCCGATCTTGATCGAACCTTGGCAATGTTTTCGGTGAGCATCTCCCCTTTCTACCTATCTTACTTTATAGTATTTATTCCCTCTTGTTGATCTATTGCTATCTGTGTTGCGATGCTCTAGTTTCGTACCCTTGATATCCCTTGCAGCCTTATATTGCCTTGGACATATCCTATTACCTGTTGTTTGGTAGAAAGTTGGACTTGCGCGTCGTAGTCGCTTGCTCAAGTGCTGTTGCGTGTCGTCAAGTGCCACCGTTGTTGGAGTATTGCCGCTTTGTTTGATGTTGGAGCGATCTTGGCTTTACTTATCGTTCACTTTAATTCTTGTTTAACAACTAAAATTGAAGTAAGTAAGCGGAGCACGGTGGGCAATAGATGTTATTTGGTTGTTAATCGTCCACTTGTGTCCGTAGGACCCCGAGTGCTTGATACCTGTTCCTTGATTTATCGCGCTATCCACATCCGGAAGGATTATGGGACCCCCCTGAGCCAGAGCTTGATTCAGTCTTATTTCTTGGGGCCACAAACTAGTTTGAGGTTTTATTTACGATCCTGTACTTATGCCATGCTACTACTGTATTTACGATTGTGCGATGGATAGCACACTTTGTACTGTTTAGGATCGTGCACGATTCATGTGTCGACAAGCCTAGTTTTGGGTTCCCGATCGTTCTGGCCGTCCCCAACCTTGAGTCCGTCTCGAGGCGGCTTCGTTGAGTCTACTTTAAGGGTGGCCCCTCAAATATTTCTGAATCCTGTGATTGCTTTGTCGTGAAGGCCTCGTTGGGTTTTGATTTGGTTTTTCCGAGGTTGATCGAGTGTGTGTTGCTATTTGTGCACCCTGGCCGGGTAAAACTTTCTGAAAGCCGTGTCCGCGGTTATGGACGACTTGGAGCACAGTATCTCGATCATAGACAACTATAACTAAAGTAGTGCTATAAATTTGACTTTATAATGACTAGTAATCAGCTACACTATAATGGAATGGCTAAATAATACTGCCCAAAATTGCTTGTTTGGAGTGTCGCTTGCGACCATTGTACCTGACTAGTAAATATTGCAACTATAACGGAATGGCTAAATAAAAGTACCAACAACTGCTGGGTTTTGGGTTATCTCATGCTAATTGTATAATGACTAGTAAGTGCTGCAACTACAACGGAATGGTTGACTAAAATGGCCCACTGCTTATTTTATCAGGATGATTATCTATACCTGACTAGTAAATACTGCAACGACAACCGCATAAGTAAAACTGCCAACTGTGTGAGTTCCTCGGTTGACTTCCTCGATTGGTCTCGAGGGGGAAATACCAGGATGGTTTTGTTTGGTGGTAGCATCCGGTTGGTTCCGAATAGGTCTTTCTTACCCCTCTCTGATAGCCGCCAGTTGCATCGAGTCTCTATAGAGTGTTTAGTGCATGCTGCCGCTGCCGCTTCAGTCCACCATACCTATGTAGGTGAGGACCGCCGAATTCTAGCCTCGCCGTGTACTGGCCTCGATCTTGGCGCTCCTCTTTTCCTCTGCCCTTTAGCACCTTTTGTTTAAGCAGGTTTTGAGATCGGCCGTTAGCAGGTTACCCTTCCGCGGCTGGGCAGGGTTATGGGCGCCATTGGTTATTCTTGGGGCTCTTAGCCCCATTTGCATCTTGTCCGTAGTCGGACGCTCCAACTTTCAAGGTGATTGGGATCTTTGTACCGTATATATCGTATTCTTGACTCATTGAGTCATTGTTGTATATATATATACATGGGTCCCATCGAGGACTGTTGTGTAATGTTATTACTTCGTTTTCCACCCGCACGAAAGTGCCTGGTGGGCACCTTTGAATCGTTTCTATGCGGGTTTGGCGGGTTTCGCTAAAACTTGCATAGGGTCGATTCTGAGGGTGTTACAGAGTGGTATCAGAGCTCAGCAGTTGCGATAACCCACAAGTCCAGCCTGTAGGATAACCTAGCTAACGGCCGAAGTAGAGTGTCAAAACTATTTTGCAAAAAAAACCGGTTGGATAGATATGGTTAGGTCTGCTTTTACTCCTTACCCCTCTGCTATTCTCCTCTTACCTCTGCGTGTTTTGAATCTACTCTCTTATCTCTTCTTCGAGTCCAGGATTTCTCGTGGTTGGGTTCCGTCGTACCTTCAGGGTTTCGCTTCCTCCTTTGATAACGGTGTTTCTACATCCGGTCCTCCTGCTATCTGAGTGGTCCTTTATCTGTGGTACCATTCTTTGTTCCTTGTTTGTGTCTTCCGGTGTTTTCCGACGCGACGACATCATCTACGCCAGATCCGATGCAGAGTCTGCATCACTCCTTTGTTTCCGAACCTCGCTTGTCGAGATCTTCAGTCTGTTTCCGAGAATGGTTGCACGCTTTTCCACTGATTGTGCGGAGTAATAGTTTGGGTGCGTGATGGATTGGCCCCCATGCCGACTACCCCTTCTATTCGCTTGTGTACATTGAAGTGGATGAGAATGCATCGGTTCCCTCTTTCCATCGGAGCTAGAGGTGGCTTTATTTGTCGATACCTCTACCTTCGACCTTTTGTTTCCGGAGTGTTCTCTCGACGATCACGGACAACGACCTCTTGTTAGTGGTGTCGCGAGGATCTACACGAAGCGAGAAGACGCAGGTCGCCGCCCTTCTTCCCGGTACCATGAGGCGGATCTCGAGGGCGAGATCCATTGTTAGTGGTGTCGAATTGTGGCATCCCGCAAAACCACTACTAGAAAATCACATTGATTTTGTGCATTGCATCATCATGACCGCATGCTCATGTCATCATGCCACATTGCATTTGAGCATCGTCATCATCTTGCATTTGCTTGCATAAAACTAATTGCGGAAAAACCTGTTTGTGTTTTCTAAATGCCCCGTCTTTATTAAAACGCAACCCCCGGGTCACCGGATTATTTTGTTTTGTTTGCTATCGGTTGCAAAAGTCTGTTTGAAATAAATAAAACATTCAATTATTTTTTTAGTGGGGCAGTCGAACGGGCCGATTCGACCCAGTCGACCACCCCCAGTATTAAAATCGGTCCACCTTAGACCCCACCCCAAATCTTTTCTTACCCTAGTCCTATCTACCCACCCCTCCAGCCACATCACCCCATCCTATCGGTGTTCGCCACGTCACCATGTCCCCAACCCCCACCCAACCAGACACCGCCACCTCACCCCACTCCCCACACACACCACCTCTCTCACCTCAACCCCACACCTCTCCCTGCCACGCACGCCACACCCATAGCCAACCGACCCAACCGCACCCCCCGCTTCCACCGACACCCCCGGGCCCCACCCACGCGCCCACACGTACGCCAGCACGCAGTGCCCACCCCGCATCCCCTGTCCCACCCCGCTCGCGTTGTCTCCTCTCTCTCCTCTCACGCGCCCGGCGCCTCCTTCCCCAACCTCCCGGCGCCTCCCCTCCGGCCCTCATGCCGTTCCCTCCTCCGTCGAGCCTCCCAGCCTTCGACCGCCGCCGCCCTTTCGAGCCTCGGAGCCCTCTCACGCCGCCGCCCGCCTCCGGCCGGTCCCGCGTCGTCGCCCTCGCCGGCCCTCCCCGCCACCACCTTCGCTCCCCGCCGGCCTCGCGTCTACCACCGCCGCGGCTCCCGCTCGCGCCGCCTCCCCCACGATCCCGAACCATCTGCAGCCGCGAGCTCTTCCTCGCCCAGGACCGACGCCGCGCCCGCGTCGTCTCCCCGTCGACCGCCTTTGCGCCGCCTTCGCCCGTCGCCTCCCGCCACCAGGGAGTCTCCCGCCGCCCCCTGCCTCGCCCGCCATCGCGAGCTCCTCCAGTTGCGGCCGCCGGAGTCCCAGCATCCTCCTCACCTTCCTGCAGAGCCCGCCGCTGCCCCGTCACCGCCTCACTGCGCCCGAGTGCCTTTGTCATGAGTCGCCCTGCAACATCGAGCCATCCGCTTGCGGCCAAGCCACCTACCAGCGGCGGCCTCCGCCTCTGCGACTCAAGCCAGCAAGCGGTCGGCCCGTCTGCTGCAACTTTTTAAATTCCTCTGTTTCACCATGTTGTCCAGGTGCCTGCAAGGAGTTCCTCTAGCAGCCCAGACTTTTGGTTGTGCTCCTGCCAGTTGTTTAGACTTGCCAAGACCAGTGCGTCCAGGCCTTTGTGTCCGACGCTCTCCGCTCCTGCTCGATGTATGCACCTGCGTGGTTGTTTCCTCGTTCGTGTCGAGTGCTTCCCACATGCAATCCAAGATCAATGCTCGGCAAGGCTTTTGTCGACAAGAACATCAACATGGGCCAGTACACCGTCTAGATCGACATCGACCGGATGAATCAGATGAACCGCCGGCGCCGAAGTCCAAGACCGATCCCGAACCCTCGGACGCCAAGATCGCCCACATGGAGCCGAAGGTGTCGAGACCCTGAAAACCCATCCCCCGGGGTCTGAAGACCGCTACCGCCGAACCCGAGCGCCAAGATCTACTTCCCGGACCCCTGAAGACCGATCCGAAGCGCCAGGACCCAAATCTGAAGAACGCCAAGATCGCCGATGCGAATACGCCAAGTTCGTCTACCCCGGACACCGTGCGACAAGGTCTACTTCACGGATCCGAAGACCCCGGTACCCGAACCACTCAAGTTCGCCATCGACGACAAGATCGGCACCGACCAGGGCGAGACCGATGCGCCCCCGACGCCAACCAAGTTCTGCTTCTCGGATGCGACAAGACCTCCTTCCGTGCGATCCGATCCGTCAACCACGAACCCGAACCCGTACCACAGAACCAAGTTCGTCGAGACCCCCTAATGTGTGAACCTTTTCCCGAGCCCCTATTTTTTTATAAATGCCATCTATATAAATTGTTGCATATTAATTGTCATTCTTGCATGCATCCTTGTCAGTGGTTTGGGGGCCTTATGCCGATTCACCTAATACTTTAATATGGGGCCCATATGCGGGCAAATCTAGTCTTATATTGGCCTCATTTAAATTTGTGTAGCGAACCGGTGCTATCTTTTGCCATGTTAATACAACATTTAATTTGCGGGGTAGGTAAATAACTTGAACCGTTTAATTAATTTTCGGAACCCCGGTTCCACTTAATATGACCTAATTGCATCACACCTTTGCCATGTCAAACATCATACATGCATCATGCCGATCTTCTGCCGTTGTATTAAATAGTGCATCCGGTGTTTATTCTAGCGATTTGCTTCTTCGCGGATAAGGCCGTTGAGTTGATGCGAGTGACGACCCGATCTTCGGTCGAACCTTCGGCAATGTTTTCAGGCGAGCATCTCCCCCTTTCTACCTATCTTACTTTATAGTATTTATTCCCTCTTGTTGATCTATTGCTATCTGTGTTGCGATGCTCTAGTTTCGTACCCTTGATATCCCTTGCAGCCTTATATTGCCTTGGACATATCCTATTACCTGTTGTTTGGTAGATAGTTGGACTTGCGCGTCGTAGTCGCTTGCTCAAGTGATGTTGCGTGTCGTCAAGTGCCACCGTTGTTGGAGTATTGCCGCCTGTTTGATGTTGGAGACGATCTTGGCTTTACTTATCGTTCACTTTAATTACTGTTTAACAACTAAAATTGAAGTAAGTAAGCAGAGGCACAGGTGGGCAATAGATGTTATTTGGTTGTTAACCGTCCACTTGTGTCCCGTAGGACCCCGAGTGCTTGATACCTGTTCCTTGATTTATCGCGCTATCCACATCCGGAAGGATTATGGGACCCCACGAGCGAGCTTGATTGATCTTATTTCTTGGGGCCACAAACTAGTTTGAGGTTTTATTTACGATCCTGTACTTATGCCATGCTACTCATGTTCGATTGTGCGATGGATAGCACACTTTATCTTGTTTAGGATCGTGCACGATTCATGTGTCGACAAGCCCGATTTTGGGTTCCCGATCGTTCCTGCCGTCCCCACAACCTTGAGTCCGTCTCGGGCCGGCCGGCCGTTCAGTCTACTTTAAGGGTGGCCCCTGAAATATTCTGAATCCTGTGATTGCTTTGTCGTGAAGGCCTCGTTGGGTTTTGATTTGGTTTTCGAGGTTGATCAGTGTGTGTTGCTATTTGTGCACCGCGGGTAAAACTTTCGAAAGCCATGTCATGGTTATGGACGACTTGGAGCACAGTATCTCGATCATAGACAACTATAACTAAAGTAGTGCTATAAATTTGACTTTATAATGACTAGTAATCAGCTACACTATAATGGAATGGCTAAATAATAGTGCCCAAAATTGCTTGTTTGGAGTGTAAACTTGCGACCATTGTACTGACTAGTAAATATTGCAACTATAACGGAATGGCTAAATAAAAGTACCAACAAGCTGCTGGGTTTTGGGTTATCTCATGCTAATTGTATAATGACTAGTAAGTGCTGCAACTACAACGGAATGGTTGACTAAAATGGCCCACTGCTTATTTTATCAGGATGATTATCTATACCTGACTAGTAAATACTGCAACGACAACCGCATAAGTAAAACTGCCAACTGTGTGAGTTCCTCGGTTGACTTCCTCGATTGGTCTCGAGGGGGAAATACCAGGATGGTTTTGTTTGGTGGTAGCATCCGGTTGGTTCCGAATAGGTCTTTCTTACCCCTCTCTGATAGCCGCCAGTTGCATCGAGTCTCTATAGAGTGTTTAGTGCATGCTGCCGCTGCCGCTTCAGTCCACCATACCTATGTAGGCGAGGGCTTGAATTCTAGCCTCGCTGTGTCTTGGCCTCGATCTTGGCGCTCCTCTTTTTCCTCTGCCCTTTGTCGGCACCCTTTTGTTTAATCAGGTTTTGAGATCGACGCCGTTAGCAGGGTTACCCTTCCGGCTTGGCCTGGGCAGGGTTATGGACGCCATTAGTTATTCTTCAGGGCTCTTAGCCCCATTTGCATCTTGTCCGTAGTCGGACGCTCCAACTTTTCAAGGTGATTGGGATCTTTGTACCGTATATCTGTATTCTTGACTCATTGAGTCGCTGTTGTATATATATCTGTTCTGTGGGTCCCATCGAGGACTGTTGTGTAATGTTATTACTTCGTTTTCCACCCGCACGAAAGTGCCTGGTGGGAACCTTTGAATCGTTTCTATGCGGGTTTGGCGGGTTTCGCTAAAACTTGCATAGGGTCGATTCTGAGGGTGTTACAGTTTGCCTGAAAAATATTCTGTTCCTTGATTCATGCATATCCTGGATGTCCATTACCTCAGAATGAGCTTCTTGATATTTATTATAATGGACTAACTGATGATTCTAGGACCTACCTAGATAGCTTTGCTGATTGTGTTTTCAGTAAAAGGACTCCTACAGATGCTGAAGAATTAATGAACATAATAAGCAAGAATTATGATGATTGGACTTCAACCGAGCTGAATACACCTAAGCCTATTACTCCTGAACCAGATGTTCCTGAACCAGTTCCAACACCAACAACAAAGAAGAGGGGAGTTATTGCATTAAATGATGAAGTGATGAAGGAAGCTAAAAAGTGTCTAAAGGAGAAAGGTATTAGAGTTGAAGATGTGAAGAATCTACCTCATATAGAAGAATTATGTAAGACAATTCCCCACTCATCTACTATTGAGGTACGCTCTCTCCAACACTTTGATGAAGGTGATATTCCTTATGGTAAGCCTCCTGGTCAATTCTTAGAGGAACTTGACATTTTTATTGTTAAATAAGGTCACTTTAATAAACAAGTTCAGAATCATTTATTGGAAAACTCTAGAGCTATTCATGATTTGAAATATATTGTGGAAAGAACTTCTAATGATATTAAAATGCTTTGTAAACACTTTCAAATGGTTCAAACCCAACTTGATCAACTTGCTAAGGTGCAAAAGGATATGCTAGTTAATGCTTCAGGAAATAAACATGCTTATGGAATTAGAACTAGGAGTGATGCAGCTACTCAAGATCCTTTATATCCTGAAGGACACCCTAAAAGAATAGAGCATGATTCCCAACAAGGTGAGGATAGTGGTAGTCCTCGTAAGAGTAAGAAAAAGAAACATAAGAAAGTTGAGGAACCACTTGAACCTGCTGTAGATCCTAATAGTATATCTGTCTCGATCTTTGGCCGAGAGTGGTAATATTGATGAGTCTCCTGATAAGGAGGAAGTTGAGGAAGAACCTGAGAAACACACTAAGAACACTAGGTACACAAAGGAAGATTTTATTGCTAATAAACATGGTAAAGAGAGAGAACCTTGGGTGTAGAAACCTATGCCTTTTCCAGGTAAGAAACACAAATCAAAGGAGGAATAACACTACAACAAGTTTTGTGAGTGGATGAAGCCTTTATTTCTGCAAATTCCTTTGACTGATGCTATTAAGTTGCCTACTTATTCAAAGTATATGAAGGATATTGTCTCTAATAAAAGGAAGATTCCCAATGAGGAGATTTCTACTTTGCTTGCTAATTACTCCTTCAATGGTAAGGTTCCAAAGAAACTTGGCGATCCAGGTATACAACCTATTCCTTGCTCCATTAAGAATAATTATGTTAGAACTGCTTTATGTGATTTGGGAGCTAGAGTTAGTGTTATGCCTTTTTCTCTTTACAAGAGACTCCAGTTAGGAAAGTTGATACCAACTGATATTTCTCTGCAAATGGCTGATAAGTCAACTACTATTCCTATTGGTATATGTGAGGATGTTCCTGTTCAAGTTTCTCATAATTGCATGGTCTTAACTGATTTTGTTGTGCTTGAAATGCCTGAAGATGATAATATGTCTATTATTCTTGGGAGACCTTTTCTTAATACTGCAGGTGCTGTCATCAATTGCAATCAAGGAAAAGTAACATTCAATATTAATGAAAAATAGCACACTGTATATTTCCCTAAGAAGGTTGTCAGAAGCTATTGCCTGAATTCTATTGAAAATATTGAAGGCATTAAGGTTGGAGAAATATATTGTCCAATTCCACAAGAAAATATTGAAACTATTATGATTTGGACCATTGCTATCAAGTATGAGGTAACATAATCACCTTGTGGAATGCAAAGTTTTGCTTCATATAAGATTGTTTTGGTAACAAGACTTGATCAACCTTGTTAACAAAAAGATTTTACTGAACAAAATAATGTTTCCACTATGGTTATACTTGCTTTCTTTTTTCCTTTCTCCTTCCTAGTCTTTGCTTTAGCTTTAGCTTTAGTTTCTTAGAGCTCCTGTAATTTGGCTTTTGGTTTGATTTTGCTTCTTCTGAAAAAACTGTTTCTGTGAGAAAATCAATTTTCATACCCTGAAAATTGGCCAAAAATAAAGTTTCCCGAAAAATCCCAGAAAATTCAAAATAAATTTTTCCTCAAAAAAAGGGGCAGAGTTGCACCTGAGATGACCTAGGGGGCCACCCCTAGGCCCCACACCCATGGTAGGCGCGACCTACCTAGTGGTGGCGCCTAGGGGGGGTTTGGCCCACCTAGGCCCCTCCAGGCCGCCTCCTCAAAGCCACCTTCTTTCTCTCTCCCGAAAAACACCGGAAAACTTGCTCAAGCTCAAGTTCTTGCTATTCTTGCTCGCTATTTTCGATCTCCTTGTTCAGCCCATCTTAAGTGCTGATTTTTTGAGGGATGGTTCCTTGGTATGCGCCTCCTCCACTTGTCCAATTAGATTTGTGATTGGTAGATTATATCTTGAGTATTTTGCTACTGTAGGTGACAAGTTGTTTGAGATTGCATGCTTGTTCTATGCTTAGAAACTTTGTTTTGATGCATGTGTAGTCCTCTAGCAAGTTCCTATAGTAGTTGCTCATCATTTATCAACATAGAAATCACTTGGTTTGATGGTTGTCTAAAAATTTCAGCAAGGAAGATGAGTGCTTATCCACTGAATCAATATGACTTGATGGTGCATGAGCCAATGAGGGTTCATCGTGAGGAGTAAGTTTTTCCTTCCATATATCCATGCTATGAATTTATGAGAGTTGCGGGGATTCTCCAAGATTTTCAAACTTTGGTTACAAATGCAGGGTTAGAGCACTTTGTTGAAGGTGAACCAATCCAATATATTAAGCTAACCATGGATTTTGTGCAGGACTTCCAGTTCACTTGGTCTACTTCTAATCCCATGGTCCATTACAAAATGTATAATATGCCTGTCAACCTGCCTTTTGCTGATTTCTGTGCAGCAATTAGAGTACCTCAGTGGGGATCTTGTGAGAAGATCAAGGAGAGGACCAAGTCACTTGTTGATTTGTATGCTGAGATTTTCCAAGGTTTCGAATTCTCAAAGGAAAGTGGTAAAATTCGGAACATCCAACTCCCAGCTATTAGATACTTTCCTATTTTATTACCAAGTGTGTTCTTGCTAGAAAGACTGCTAGAAGGTTGTCTTCTTTTGATCTAGATTTTATTGCAGCTACTCTGAATAGGAATGGTTCTTATAGTTTTGGTTCTTTGATAGCTCACTGTCTCACCACCAACCGTGAGAAGGGTGGAATTTGTGGAGGTCTCATTGCATCTAGGTTGTTAGCTTTGCATGGTCTAGAGCCTCATTATTCAGATTTTCAGTTTTCCATAGAGAGGCTTGATATTGAATCCATGATTCGGCATGGTTTTGTTTCTTTGGGGGATAATGTGAGAAGTTTGCCATTTGAACTATCTTTTGTCCAGCAAGGTCGGAGCAAGGGTAGGAGTGAGAAAATAGTTTATTTGCCCGCACCTGCTTTGTTTAACTTTGATAACAGGCAAGGATGGTCACTTACGGAGGAGGTTGACACTTATGTGGGGAAACTCTCCCAGCAAGAGGAGAATGTTGAAGAGGATGCCGAAGAAAATTTGGTTCAGCCCTCCAACTTGGGAGAGTCTTCATACCAGCAGCCCTCATTTGATTGGGGCGCGTCTTCTTCTTCATCACAGGTGCCTGACTATGATAATTCCTATGATGACCCACCAGCATGGAGTTATTATCTGCGCTATTGAGTCCCACTTAGGCCAAAAGGCTAAGCTTGGGGGGAGGTACACCGATGTCGCGCTCATCTGTATATCATGTTCGGTCGGTTCTTTGTATATTCATTGTTTCGCTTTCTTTTGGTTTTTGTTGCTTCTTTCTAAAAACACAAAAATACCAAAAATATTTTCGTTGTTTTGCTTGGTTTGTTTCTTTGTTTCTTTGCTTTGGTTTGCCTTAAAAGAAAAATCCAAAACGATTTTGCTTTGTTTGGTTTGCTTTGTTTTTGTTTGGTTTTTCTTTGTTTGCTTGTTTCTAAAAAATCTAAAACACCAAAAATATTTGTTCTTCTTCTTTGGTTTTGTGAGTTCTTTGCAGGGTTTAGCCGTTCTCAGTGGATATTGGTTTTCATGTTAATTATTCAAGTCACACAAGTGAAGGGCAATAATGAAGATTAAGACAACTCGAGGTGTGGTAAGAGGCTGGTAACAAACTCTATTTGTTTCATTTTTGTACATATACTCATCATTGTGAGCATGCTTAGCCTGTTTGTGTAAGGTGTATGTCATTATGAATGCTTAGTAGTTCTTTCTTGTATGATTAGCTCCATCTTGCTAAAAGTTTGTAGCATGTCATATGAATGTTTGCTTGTATTGTTTTATTCATACTTTGGTATGATATTGTGGTATCCTCCTCTGACTGTTCATGTGAATCGACTTGGCACATGCTCACGCATGCATATGACTAATCAATAGTCAGTAAGCTTGGATGATTTATTTTGCCTCGGAGTTTTTGTATCACTTTCATGCCATAATTAGTCATATTTTGTTGCAAGCATGATTATGACAGTTATTGCTCTCTCGTTTGTCGCTCCCTCTCTATTGCTAGCCTTCATTTGCACTGAGTACGTGCTCTACCTGTGCTTCCAACTCCCCCAAAACCAATATTGCCAGTTGTGTCTATCATACCTACCTATTAGCACCATTTGCTATTTTAGTGCATATTCCATATGCCATGTTTTCTTCCAAAATAAAATGTTTGTCTGTTTTGAGAAAGTTAGTTATTAAAGCTCTCATGAACTTGATGGCACACTTTATTCCTTGCGCTTAATAATCTTGAACCATTGTGACTAGTCCATGAAATTTATATGCTTGCTTATTATATATTAGGAGTCAGCAGAACCGTGCTGTCACGGGGAACACTTTCAATACTTTTTTGGATATCTCATCCAGTTGATACTTTGCTCTTTTGTTTACGGATGTCGACGATGTGAAATAAAAGGGAAAGTTGTTAGTTCATGGCATTTATACATTGTGTTAGAGAAACACTTGGGCCGCTAGCCTAAGCCATGCCTATAATGAGCATCTATGAAGCGTCCTCAATAAAAAGCTATGCATATGGTAAATAAAAAGATTGCTGAGATGCTCATTGTCTGCTTGCCTTGTCATTTTGGTTATGGGAAAGCTCCTCTACCATGTGCAAGGGTACCCCGTTGGCGGTTCTCGATGATATGCATGTATTTACAATGCCAAAAACTTTCAGGTGACCCATGACGTGGTTATACCCTACGGGTACACGATATCAGCATACCTGGTCCAGCCCAAGGAAGGCCCATGAAAATATATGCGTCCCATGAAGACTTTTGGGTGGCCCAAGCCCATGACGTCTTCGGATCCTTGGAGAGCAAGACTAGATTAGATAGAAGATTTAAAGGGGCAAAACCCTAAACCTATAACCGACTCGATCTGTGCCTGGGACCTGTCTACTTCTATATAAAGGCTAGGAGGGCACGACGAGGAGGGAACCTCGCATACCACCGCATACACACCTCCACGCTAGATTGCATCTGCGCACCCCTGTAACTTTTGGTTCCGCCGTAATCAAGAGCAGGCAAGCAGGAGTAGGGTTTTTGAAGGGGGTCGCAGCATAGTAAATCAAAAAAAATTCTACGGATGCGAACGGGAAAGCCAAGATCTAATCTAGGATATGCAATCAACGAGAGGGATAGATGAGATCTTCATACCCTTGAAGAAATCGCACAGCGAAACGTTCAACAGAACGTGGTTGATGTAGTCGTACTAGCCTTCTCCTCCTCGCGATCCGATCCGATCCAACGCCGCAAGTGGCGATGCCTCCGAGAGATGCACACGTACGGCACCGTGACTTCTCCTCCTTCCTCGTTCCAACAAGTGGGGTGGAGAGATAGATTAGATCTATAGCACGACGGCGTGGTGCAAAGGTGGAGAGTTTCTGCGGCAGGGCTTCGCCTACGCGCAGTCGGGAGAGAGAGAGAGAGGAGGGAAGCAGTATGGAGGCTAGGGTTTGGGGTGGGGGGAGGGTGCGCCCCCTGCCCACCTTATATGGGGGCTGTCTGGCCCCCTTGCCCCTCCTCCAAGCCCTAGGGTCGGCGGCCACAAGGGCGGAGTGGGGGGCAAGTCTCCTCCTTCTAGAAGATCCTCTAGGGTTTTGGCTGGCTGGGCCTAGGGGCCTTGTGCCCCTGGCCCAATGCAGCCAGGGAACTCCCTTGTAGGACCACGCCCCCCTCCGACAAGTGGGGCCACATTAGTCCCACTCCGGAAGCTTCTAGAACCTTCCAGTACAATACCGAACATTCCGAAACAATTCCGAAATCCAAAAACTGCTTTCCTTTATATGAATCTTATTCTCCGGACCATTCCGGAACCTCTCGTGATGTCCCGGATATCATCCGAGACTCCGAACAAAAACTCACAAACCAATTATCCATTCTATCCTAACTTCGAGGCACGTTAAGTGTGTGACCCTACAGGTTCGAGAATATGCAGACATGATCTTCTATCAATAATCAACAGCGTGATCTGGAAACCCATATTGACTCCCACATATTCATCGATGATCATATCGGATGAACCACGATGCCAGGATTCAATTAATCCTATATATATTCCCTTCGTCACACGATATTTTACTTGCCCGAGATTCGATCGTTGGTATCAGCATACCTAGTTCAATCTCGTTCACATCAAGTACTTTACTCGTTCTGTAATCCGATATCACTTTGTGATTAACTCCTTAACCACGTGCTTGCAAGCGGTGTTTATATCGATTACCGAGTGGGCCCGAAGTATATCTCTCCGACTTGGGAGGGACAAATCCCATCTCGATACATACAACCCAACAAGTACTTTCCGATCACCTGAGAGACACCTTTATGATCACCCTCTCATAGGATGACGTTTGATGACCTCAAAGCTTTCTTCCGGTACCAGGGAGTTGCATTATCTCATGGTCTAAGGAATACAATATTTGACATAACAAAAAGCTTTGCAAAGATGAACACGATGACACCATCTAATTTCTCTGCTTGATTTGGGTCTGTCCATCATATCATTCTCCCAATGATATGATCTCATTATTAATCGACAACTCATGTCTATGGTTAGGAAACCTTAACCATCATTAATCAATGAGCTAGTCCATAGAGGCATACTAGGGACACGGTGTTGTTCATAAACCACACAAGTATCAAAGTTTCCGCTTAATACAATTCTAGGATGGAATATAAACTTTATCATGAACAAGAATTATAATAATAACATCTTTATTATTGCCTCTAGGGCATAATTCCAATAGTCTCCCACTTGCACTAGAGTCAATAATCTAGTTTACATCTGGTAACAGTCTAACACCCATGGCATTAAGGTGCTGATCATGTTTTGCTCGTGGAAGAGGTTTAGTCAACGAATCTGCAACATTCAGATCCATATGTACTTTGCTAATCTTCAGATCTCCATCTGTTATATAATGTTGAATTATATGAAATCGGCGTTTGATGTGCTTGGTCTTTGGATGATATCTTGGTTCCTTAGCCAGTGTTGTCGCACAATATATCTAGTGGGTCCAAGGCACTTGGAACCACACCAAGCTCAGTGATAAAGTTCCTGATCCAAACTCCTTCACTTGACGCTTCTGCAGCAGCCATGTATTCCGATTCTACTGTAGATCCCGTGATCACGCTTTGCTTGCAGCTTCTCCAGCTCACAGCTCCTCCATTCAAAATATAAACGTATCCTGTCTGAGATTTAGAATCATCCGGGTCGGTGTCGAAACTAGCGTCGACGTAACCTTTTACGATGAGCTGCTCATCACCTCCATAGACCAAGAACATTTCTTTAGTCCTATTTAAATACTTTAGGATGTTCTTTACGGCTGTCCAGTGTTCCACTCCTAGATCACTTTGGAATCTGCTCGTCAAACTAAGAGCATTGGATACATCCGGTCTAGTACACATCCTGTCATACATGATAGAACCTATGGCCGAGGCATAAGGCACTTTGCTCATAGTTTCTCTATCGTTTACCATAGCTGGACACTGAGCCTTGCTCAATATCTTACCTGACAACATGGGCAGTGAACCTTTCTTTGCCTTATCCATTCTGAACCTTTTTAGAACTTTGTCTAGGTATGTACTCTGGCTTAAAGCTATTAGGCGTCTTTGTCTATCTCTATAGATTTTGATGCCTAATATATAAGCAGCTTCTCCTAGGTCTTTCATTGAAAAACATTTATTCAAATAACTCTTCACATCGTTAAGCATACCAATGTCATTTCCAATAATCAATATGTCATCCACATATAGTACTAGAAATGTCACTGAGCTCCCACTCACTTTCTTGTAGATACAAGCTTCGTAGCAATTTGGAACAAAACCAAAGCTCTTGATCACTTGATCAAAACGAAGGTTCCAACTCCGAGATGCTTGCTTTAGTCCATAAATGGAAGGCCGAAGTTTGCACACCTTATCAGCATCCTTAGGATCGACAAAACCTTCGGGTTGCATCATATACAACTCTTCATCAATGTTGGCATTGAGGAACGCAGTCTTGACATCCATCTGCCATATTTCATAATCATGAAACACATCAATTGCTAATAAAATCCGAATGGACTTAAACATCGTGACGGGAGAGAAAGTCTCATCGTAGTCAACACCTTGAACTTGTCGAAAACCTTTTGCGACAAGTCGAGCTTTATAGACAGTAACATTACCATCCGCATCCGTTTTCTTCTTGAAAATCCATTTGCACTCAACGGCCTTACGGTCGCTAGGAGGGTCCACCAAAGTCCATACTTGGTTTTTGCTCATGGATCCCAATTCAGATTTCATGGCCTCTAGCCATTTCTCAGAGTCTGGGCTCATCATTGCTTCCTCATAGTTCGCAGGTTCATCGTTGTCTACCAACAAGACGGTTAAGACAGGGTTGCCGTACCATTCAGGAGTGGCACGTGACCTTGTCGACCTGCGACGTTCAGTAGTAGCATCGTTCGGAGTTTCATGATCCTCATCATTAGCTTCCTCTCTTGTTTGTGCAGACGGCACTAGAACAATTTCAGGTGTTGCGCTACTCTCCAACTCGAGAGAAGGTTCAATAACCTCGTCTAGCTCTACCTTCCTCCCACTCACTTCTTTCGAGAGAAACTCCTTCTCAAGAAAGGATCCGTTGTTTGCGACAAACACTTTGCCTTCGAATCTGTGGTAGAAGGTATACCCAATCGTTTCCTTAGGGTATCCTATGAAGACGCATTTCTCCGCTTTGGGTTCGAGCTTGTCCAGCATCAACTTCTTGATGTAAGCTTCGCATTCCCAAACTTTAAGAAACGACAACTTAGGTTTAGCACCAAACCACAACTCATACAGTGTCGTCTCAACGGATTTAGATGGTGCCCTATTTAAAGTGAATGCAGCGGTTTCTAATGCATAACCCCAAAATAATAACGGCAAATCTGTAAGAGACATCATTGATCGCACCATATCTAATAGAGTTTGATTCCGGCGTTCAGACACACCATTCTTATGTGGTGTTAGTGGCGTGAGTTGCCAAACGATTCCGCTTGTTTTAAGATGCGTGAGAAAATCATAACTCAAATATTCACCTCCACGATCGGATCGTAGAAATTTAATTTTCCTGTTACGATGGTTTTCCACTTCGTTCTGAAATTCTTTGAACTTTTCAAACATTTTAGATTTATGTTTCATTAAATAGATATAGCCATATCTACTTAAGTCATCAGTAAAAGTGAGAAAATAGCGATATACGCCACGCGTCGATACACTCATTGGTCCGCATACATCGATATGTATGATTTCCAACAAGTCCGTTGCTCGCTCCATTATTCCGGAAAACGGGGTTTTGATCATCTTGCCCATGAGGCATGGCTCGCACGTGTCAAATGATTCAAAATCAAGAGACTCCAAAAGTCCATCAGAATGGAGTTTTTTCATGCGTTTTACACCAATATGACCTAGACGGTAGTGCCACAAATAAGTTGAATTATCACTACCTGCTTTGCATCTCTTGAAGGGAATATGCCCGAGAGGCAATAATAAAGTGGTTATTATCGTATTCCTTATTTATGATAAATGTTTATTTTGCATGCTATAATTGTATTAATACGGAAACGTTAATACATGTGTGTTTAATAAACAAAAAGGAAGTTCCTAGTTATGCCTCTCTTATAAACTAGCTCGTTGATTAACCAGATGATCAAAGTTTCCTGATCATGGACATTAGGTGTTGTTAATAAAGAGGTCACAACATTAGTGTAATGATGTGATGAACATTCATCCGAGGTATAGCATTAAGATCAAAGTCACTGAGTTTATATTTCTATAACAACTTACGAAGTGATCCTAATCCTTAGACCATGAGATCATGTCAATCACTAACACCGGAAGAGTTTCTTGATAACATCAAACGTCACACCGTAACTGGGTGATTATAAAGATGGATTCAGAACTAATAACGTGTTATGTTGAGGCCCATGGATCGAGAGTGGAATTTGTTCATCCCGATGATGGATAGATATACTCTGGGCCCTCTCGGTGATATCACATTGATTAGCTTGCAAGCAAGTGATTTGATCACTAGAATGTTATATCACGGGAACGAGAAAAGAGTGCATGTCAGTAACAAGATCAAACTAGGTATGGAGATACCGATGATAGAATCTTGGACATGTAATATATCGCGAAACAAAAGGATTAAGATACTAGCGTAAAAGGTTCCGACGATCACAAGAAAGTCATCGTTGAATGTGTGGGAGTCAGTATGGGTCTCCAGATCCCGCTTCTGATTATTGATCCGAGAGGGGTCTCGATCATGTACATATTATTCATGAACCGTAGGGTGACACACTTAAGAGACACCGACATCCATTTGGAGCAAAAGTTTTATGCCGAAAAGAATAACAAGCGCAGGAATTTATTTCACAAGATACCGAAACGGGTTTTCGAGTGAAATTGCAGAAAGTGTTTCTGCATGTGAAATGAAATACTAGAAAGGGGTTATATGTGAATGTTTGTCATTAAAGTAATTGACAAAATTCTGAATAAATAAAAGAAGTTTTATTTAATGAGAGTTTGCATTAAATTGGGTGGAAATTTAATGGGAATTTGAGTGGGTTTTTGAGTGGAGGGAATTGAAAGGTATTTGAGTGAGTGGAGCGTCCACCCACATGAATGTGAAAGAGGTGGGGGCAGCCCCATGGCTGGGTGCATGGCCCCTTGGGTGCCCCCCTCTCCCTATAAAAGGATCCCCCTCCCTCTCTCTCACTCACACCTCCTCGTGAAGGATCTCTCTCCCCTCTAGAATTTATTCCCCATGGTCTTGGACTAGCGAGATACATGTTCCCGGTGGCTATTCGGCAAGAAAGAGTTGTGCTTCCGCTGCATCGCTGGAGAGAGGAGGCGGAGGTTGCTCGGTGCCTCAAACGTGTGTGCGAGGACGGATGCGCTGCTGTTTTGTGGTGCTAGGACTTCCTCTCGATCTTGAGATCGTCAAGAGATCGTCTACATCAACCACGAGTTTGGACTCGTTAAGCTTTGTCGGTCTTCAAGGGTATGTTATCTACGGATATACATCCGCCCGTTGTTTGTATCTAGTAGATAGATCTTGGTACATAGTTGTTCCCATCGTAGTAAATTTTTTGTTTTCTATGCTGCGAACCCTACAGTGGTTTCAGAGCCGGATATATGCGTAGATACTTTGCATGGGTAGTACACATATGAGTATGTGGGCGATGATGATCATTTTATTACTTCTTAGTTGTACTTTGGATATTGGTGGCATAGTGGGATGAAGCGGCCCGGACAAACTTTACATGTCCTCGCACATGAGACCTGTTCCACGCTTGACATGCAACTAGTTTTGCATAAGTGGCTAGCGGGTGTCTGTCTCTCATACTATAGTCAATATCTAATTTGCAACGAGTTATCAACAATTTGGTTATCCTCGTTGTGGTTCATGTTCGTAGGTAAGAACGGTTCTATCTTCGAAAGCCCTAAGCCACGTAAAACTTGAAATGGATAAATTAGAGGCGTCTAGTTTAGATTGTTGCTGGACTAGTGCTATGGTATGGTGATGTTGTAAGTAGAAGTATAAGATGATACTCTTACAACACACATAAAGTGTAGGTTCCATAGACCTTGGCCTTACACATAGAGGTATGATAGAGATCATACCACGATGCACTTGATGGAGATCAAGTGCGGGAACCATATCATTTCACTTATTAACATGTGATGTTTATTGCATCTTATATTGCTTGTTTGGCGTTTTATTAGCATAATAAGATGATCCCTCATTTAGATATCAAGATAAAAATGTGTTCTTCCTTAAGTATGCACCGACAATGATGGGGATGCGCCTACCGGGGTATACCCAGCAGGACGTTTCCGACTGGCCCAAGACCTGGTGAGTGGGCCTGCAGGACGACGACTGGATCAAGGCCCGGCGTGGATCCAAGCGATCGAAGTCAAGGCCCAAAGTAGTAGATAGGCCTAGTCGGATTAGGTTAAACGAGTACCGAAGCCTTATCTGATTCGGTTGAGATATGTAAACCCTAGGGGAGGTGAGCCTATATAAACCTCCCTGCAGGGCGTGTAGAGAGACGTTCCATCATACACCCAAGCGACTCGCCGCCTAGCCGCCGAGCTCGCTCATTGTACCACCTCCATAATACAATCTAGCAGGAGTAGGTCTTTACCTTCCGAGGGGCAACCTGTAAACCACGTGTCTCCGCCTCATCTCGCACCGCAGATGGCGGCCGCCTTGCCCTTCGTTTACTACTGCCGATTGCAGCATCTGCCGTGACCATTCCCACGATAGTGGCGCCCACCGTGGGGCCTGGCCGGTGTTCTGCGGCGAGATCCAATCTGCCCATCAACGAGACGGTCGCCACCGGCCGCATGATAGCGATCGGCGAGATGCTCCAAATCTTGCCGAGCAGCTACGTCCCGGCGGCGCGACCCGTCACGCACAGCGTGATCCTGCCCGTCGGCACGATCAGCCTCTTCGTCGGCCTCACCGACGTCATCGTCTCGGAGGACTCGGCTCGCATCCGCGAGTCGCCGCCACGCGACCGGCTCTCCGAGAGCCAGATCCGCATGATCCATCGCCTCGCCTCCGAGTACAACTCGGCCCACAACGACGTGGCCGAAAACTCAGCGGCCGCAGAAGACGCGGCCCTCAACGACGACGCCGACTCGGCGACCCCGGTGTCACTCGCCGGGTCCATCACCGCGGCTTCACCCGCGGGCTCCATCACCCAGGTCTCCAACGTGGGAGACTTCGAGGACCCCTCCATCCTCAGGATCTTCGAATTCAATTCCGGATCGGAAAACTCCGCCGACCTCCGTGACGGAACCGGTCGCCACGCCGCGACCTACATGGCGACCGGCACCGAGCCAACGGAGGACCCCTTCTCCACCCCAATTCCTCCTAACGCCACGGCGACGGAGGTCGAGGAACTCTGCCTGAAACTGGCGGAGGCGGTACGCAAGGAACAAGCCGAGCGCGAAAAATTTCGCCTCGAGCAGGTGACGGCGCAGGAACTATCGCGCTACCATCAGCAGCGGATCAGGTCGCGCCTGAACCCCACCGTTCAGGGGCGCGCCCTGAACTTCGACGACGAAAACGACCCGGCCCGCATGGCCGAGCGCACTATCTGCGAGAACGCACCACCAGGAGGAAGCGCCCGACCCCCGCCAGGGTCGACGGCGATGGGCGCCCCACCTCCACCCAACCGCACACCTCCCAGGGACCAGCCGCGGATAGTAGTCTCCTCACGGGAGCGAGACACAAACGGCCTCCCACTATTCTCCACCCCGATGGACAACCTCGTGGCAGGCCGAGCAGCAGTCGACAACATCACGGCCACGGGCGACGGCTTCCTACAGATCCAGTACGTCAGGGCCCTGCTCGCAAAGGTCGTCGAGCAGCAAAACGCGGGCGCCGACTCGCAGGGTCGAGTATACTCGCGTTCTTCGGGAAACAGAGTGGCCTCAAGCGGCCGCCCAATGGCGGCAAACACCCTCAACTGCCCGCCACCGGAGGCACTGCAGCTCCAACACCGACCCGCGAACGCGTCACTCTCCACCAACGACCCCAGGCCAGCGACCAACTTCGTCGCCGCCAACGGTCAACCCATCAACGCCTGCACTCACATCATCAACAACCAAAGCTGGCGCGCACGCCAGCCCGATGACCTGCGACACACCCTGACCAATCGCCGGGACGGCGAGCCCATGGGGTCGCTCAGTCGACTCGGCCCCAAGTGCTTCGGACCAATGATCCGAGGCGAGAAGTACCCGCCAAACTTCAAGGCGCCGAAGAAGATAGAAAAGTATGACCCCTCGTACGACCCCGCCGTTTGGCTCGATACATACCTCATGGCGATGGGGATCACATGCCACACCGACCTGCTAGCCGCCCGTTACCTCCCCCTGATGATGGAGGGGACGTGCAGGCAGTGGATCAACACCCTCCCCCAGGACAGTATCGACTCCTGGGAGGAGATTCGCGACGCCTTCATCAGGCACTTCGAGTGCTCCTACACCCACGCCACCACCATCGAGGACCTGGAGCGATGCGTCCAGGGACCCCGCGAGTCGACCCGCAACTGGGTCCAATGATGGCAAGAACTCTGGTACAACGCGATCGGCATCCACCCGGACACCGCGATCCACTGCTTCAAGACCTCGTGCCGCTACAAACCCCTGGTCGCCAAGCTCAAGCGACACTCTCGCACACTCGACAACATCCCGGACCTTCTCGAGATCGTCAAACGGTACGCGGAGGAAGATCCAAACCAGGAAACTGACGACGAGTCAGGAGGTCAACGCCGCACGAGCGGCAACGGGCGATGGTCCTCTACGCCATAACAACACTCGCCTCACCGGCAAGCGCCGCAGTGACGGGCGAGTCGACTTCGTCGCCAACGTCGGGCACGCACAACACGAGCCCAAGAGCTTCCGCCGCGACGGAGGACAGCGCCGCGACGGCGGGCAACTACAAGGCCAAGCCAAGGTTCGACCCCGCGTCCCTCCTTAACCAACCATGTGCGTTTCATAGCAGGGAAGGGAAGCCCGCAACGCACACAACCGCCGACTGCCACACCCTCAGGGAGATCGAGAAGGCACGGCGAGCATGGGAGGACCCCGACAACGACCCGCCAAATGGAGGAAAATTTGGCAAAGTGGCCGGCTCGCTCCATACCTTCACAGGCTTCAACACGAAGCGCGAGAAGAAGGTCATCGCCCGTGCCGTCGCCGTCAATGCGGTGGCCCAGGCGGACGTTCCCCAGTTCCTCAATTGGTCGGAGCAGCCCATCACCTGGAGCCTCCAAGACCACTCGCCACACATCGAGTACCCAGGTCGAGTCGCCCTGGTGGTCAAGCCTAAGGTCGGCGACTACTGGCTCCCCAAGACATTGATGGACGGCGACAACTCCATCAACATCCTGTACCTGGACACCTTCAGGCGGATGCGGCTCCCGCAGTCAATGATCGAGACGACCCACACCACGTTCCATGGCATCGTCCCCGGTCGGAAGGCGTACCCGATCGGCAAGGTCACGCTGCCAGTCACCTTCGGCACACCAGCAAACTTCCGCACCGAGCGGATCGTCTTCGATCTGGTGCCCTTCGACAACCCCTACCATTGCGTCCTGGGGCGCCAAGCGTTCGCCAAGTTCATGGCAGCGCCCCACTACTCGTACAACGCGATGAAGCTCCCCGGGCCGTGCGGCGTCATCACCATCAACGGCGACCCCGACATGGCCGCCGAGTGCGAGGCCAAAGGAGCCGAACTCGCTGACGCCGTCATCACGGCGGAGACCAACCACGCCGATGAGCTCGCCAAGTACGCGAGCGGGGTCAACAATGACGACCCCACCATACTCAAGAAGCCCAACTCGGAGGGCGCAAACACCTCAACCTTCGAGGCGACGACGCACACCCGCACCGTCGAGCTGGTCCCAGGCGACTCCAGCCAGACGGTGACGATCGGGACGGGCATGAGCCCAGCATAGGAAGGCGCGCTCATCGAGTTCCTCCGTGAGAACAGGGACATCTTCGCATGGAAGCCCTCTGACATGCCTGGTGTCCCTAGGGAGCTCGCTGAGCACAAGATAAACGCCGACCCCAAAGTGCGACCCGTCAAACAGTCGCTGCGGCCCTTCAATGAAGAGCGCCGCCGAGCAATCGCCGAGGAGGTGCAGCGTCTACTCGCTGCAGGCTTCATCCGGCCAATCAAATACTCCAAGTGGCTGGCAAACCCAGTCCTGGTCGAGAAGAAGAACGGGACCTGGAGGATGTGTATCGACTACACAAACTTAAACAGCGCCTGCCCAAAGGAGCAGTTCGTCCTCCCGCGGATCGACCAAATAATCGATTCCACCGCGGGCTCGGAATCACTATGTTTCCTTGACGCCTACTCTGGGTACAACCAGATCAAAATGGCCGTCGAAGACGAGGAGAAGACGGCGTTCATCACGCCATTCGGAGCCTTCTGCTACACCGCCATGACCTTCGGCCTCAAGAACGCCAGGGCGACCTACCAGCGGTGCATGCAAGAGTGCCTCGCGAGCCAAATTGGCCGCAACATCCACGTCTACATCGACGACGTGGTCGTAAAGTCCGCTCGCCAGGGTGACCTACTCGCCGACCTGGCGGAAACATTTGCCAACTTGAGAAAATACAAGATAAAGCTTAACCCAGGCAAATGCACCTTCGGTGTACCAGCGGGACAACTACTGGGGTACGTCGTCTCCAAGCGAGGGATCGAGGTGAACCCCACGAAAATCGACACGATCGCCTGGCTCGGAAAACCCGAGTGCCTGCGCGACGTCCAGAAACTGGCCGGGAAAGTAGCGGCTCTCAGTCGCTTCATCCCCCGCCTAGGCGAAAAGGCGATGCCCCTATACCGCCTGATGCGCAAGAACCCCACCTTCCAGTGGGAGAAGGAGGCGGATGACGCGCTCCGCGACCTCAAAAAGGTGCTAATCGCCGCCCCCGCCAACAAAGAACCCATGCTGGTTTATGTCGCGGCTTCCGAGCGCGTCGTCAGCGCCGTGATGGTCGTCGAGCGATCGGAGGAAGGAAAGGAGCGCGCAGTACAGTGACCGGTGTACTACATCAGCGAGGTCCTTACCAAGTCGCGCCGGCGGTACCCGCAGTACCAAAAGCTGGTATACGCGGTCTTCAGAGCTCAGCGGCGCCTGCCGCACTACTTCCAGGAGCACCCGATCACGGTCGTCTCCTCAGCACCACTGCAAGACATCATCCGCAACCGCGAGGCGACCGGGCGGGTCGCCAAGTGGGCCGTCGAGATTGGCGTCCACAACATCAAATACGAGCCACGAAAATCGATCAAGTCGCAGGCCCTAGAGGACTTGATCGCCGACTGGGAAGAGGCCCAGCAGCCAGAGAAGATGCCATACCTCCATTACTGGAGCCTGCACTTCTACGGCTCCAAGAACGCGGACGACGCAGGCGCAGGAATCGTGCTAACTTCACCAAAGGGCGACAAGCTCCGCTACATCCTCTGCCTCGACTTCACACCCTGCACCAACAACATGGCCGAGTACGAGGCCTTACTCCACGGCATGCGACCTGCAAAGGAGATGAATGTCAACCGCCTACGCTGCTACGGAGACTCCGACCTCGTCATGGGCAAGTCGCCGCACTGCCACGCGCCTCTCCCCCACCATGGCGGCGTACCGCCAAGCAGTGGACAAGCTGGGCGGACACTTCACAGGCTACTCCGTCGAGTGGATCGACAGGCGGAAGAACGAGGAGGTTGACGCCCTCTCTCGCATTGGGTCGGCTCGACTCGCACCACCCGCCGACGTCTTCCTCGACACAATAACCAAGCCATCAGTCTCTCCCCCGAGGGAGATCGACATCGGAGTCCCATTACAGCCGGAGGCAGCCCTGGTCGCACTCGTCACCGAGCCAGACAACTGGACCAAGACCTACATCACCTACCTGGAGGCCGGCACCTTGCCGGCAGACGAGACGGACGCTCGGATGATCGCCCGCCGATGCAAGTCCTACACCATCATCGACGGCGAGCTCCACAAGCGCAGCGTCACCGGCGTGTTCCAACGCTGCGTCCAACCCGCCGAAGGACGAAAGATCCTCCACGACATCCACTCCGGATCGCGCCACCACGCCGCGTTCGCTCTGGTCGCCAAGGCTATGCGGCATGGCTTTTATCGCCCACCGCACGCCGATGTTGCCGACATTGTCCAGCGTGCAACGGGTGCCGGCACGCCAACCACGCACGCGTGCGAGCTCGGCTCAAAACAATACCCATCACCTGGCCATTCGCTGTGTGGGGCATGGACATGGTAGGCCCCTTCAAGAAGGTTCCCTCCGGTTACACCCACCTCCTGGTCGCGGTCGACAAATTCACAAAGTGGGTGGAGGCCAAGCCAGTCCGGAAATGCGACGGGAAGACCGCCACTAAATTCCTACGCGAGCTCATATATCGCTACGGGTTCCCAAACATCATCACCACGGACAACGGCACCAACTTCGCCAAAGGAGCCATGGCCGAATTCTGCGAAGAACACCACATCCGGCTTGACCTCGCGTCGGTCGCCCATCCGGAATCCAACGGCCAGGCAGAACGGTCCAACCAAAGCATCCTCCACAGCCTGAAGCCGCGACTCCAAGTACCACTCGAGTGCACCGCCGGGTGCTGGGTCGAGGAGCTACCCTCCGTCATCTGGGGCATCCGCACCTCGGTCAACAGGTCGACAGGATTCACCCCCTTCTTCATGATGTACGGCGCCGAGGCAGTCATGCCCACCGACCTTGAGCACGAATCGCCGAGGGTCGTTGTAACTACCTCGGTGAATTACGCTCCTAGATACAAGCCTGGATGAGTGGTAGTGGTTGAAATAGTACGGTGGGGCCCCAAAAGCCACTCACTAGTAGTCCTTTCAGACGTCCCAACCACTACCCTCTCAACGGGACCTATACGGGCGGCGTAATCGGCAGACGAAGGGATCAACTACGTACACAAGTGGGTATGTACGCAAGCCACCATACAAGAGTACATCAGAGCCATACCATCTAGAAAGAAAGGAAATATAGCAACGCCATACGGCAAGATTCAAATAACCTAGATAGTTCTATAATTTAGGATACTTCCTCACACAACACACATCAGAGTATCATGCGGAAGCGGCAAACAAAATCCGAGTACAGATAAGAAGCAAATCGGCATAAGATGCCATAGAAATAAGCACATCCCAACTACAGGTCTCACGGA
This sequence comes from Avena longiglumis, assembly GCA_030063025.1. Classification (NCBI taxonomy): domain Eukaryota; kingdom Viridiplantae; phylum Streptophyta; class Magnoliopsida; order Poales; family Poaceae; genus Avena; species Avena longiglumis. Next base: position 339,401,664 of record CP125978.1, on the reverse strand, counting down.
TCCCCGTTCCCGGAATCTCTACACCGAACGATCGTTGCCCACATCTTCGGCTTCTTCCACCCAGTATCCGTCCTGCGAGGGTACCTGTTCATCTGAACCAAATAATTTATCGCGTGAGACCCTAAGGGTACTCAGCAAGTCTTAATGCCTCTAAAGGGGACACAACCTGGGGTGACGAATTGCAGCGAAAAGATAAACCCTAGCAGTCCTAGATAACGCTAACCATCCGCCTAACCAATGATAGGCGGATGTCCGTGAATTAAGAACAACGCAGTTATAGTGGTAATCTCATCCGATCCATCCTCCTCCTCGCTACCAACAAGGAAGCGGACGAACAACCCCATCCGCTGGCAATTTTATTAACCATTCCATGAGTGTTGTACTATTTACTAGTCAATTACTTAGTAGATTAAAGCGGTACTTTAGTTATGCTTGTCTATGATCGAAATCAGGTTCGAGTCGTCCATATCCGCGACACGGCTTTCGAAAAGTTTTACCCGCCGGGTGCACCAATAGCAACACACGCCGATCAACCTCGAAAACCAAATCAAAACCCAACGAGGCTTTCACGATGAACAATCACCGGATTCAAAATATTTCGGGGCCACCCCATTGAGTAGACCCAAGCAACGGCAAGCAAGCTTGAGACGGACTCAAGGTTTGCGCCAATGGTCAGAAGCGATCGGGAACCCGAAAACTCGGGGTGTCGATACCGCGTAATCACTCCGCTTACCTAACAAGACAAAGGTGCTATCGCAGACAATTTAAATACGTAAAGTAGCATGGCATAAGTACAGATAGTAAATAAAACCTCAAACTAGTTTGTGGCCCCAAGGAATAAGACCAATCAAGCTCGCTCGGGGGTCCCATATACCTCCGGATGTGGATAGCGATAAATCAAGGAACAGGAATCAAGTACTCGGGGTCTTACGGACACAAGTGAGCAGGAAAACCAAATAGCGATGTTGCTCACCGTGCCACTTTCTTTAGTTATCCCACTACCGCTCAGTTAAGTTGTTTAGGTACCTCATTATCCAACAGACTCTCACATACCCTACACATGTTGTTCTACGACTGCATGGCTCAAACAACTCCTATAGTAGTGGCTCATGGGATGGAGGAACAAGCTTGGTGGGGTTTAAAAGTAAAGGCTATGCATACTTGGGATTCAATTTAATGCAATCGCGACTCAATGATGCAAGAATAAGATAGAGGCAATAGGTAATCGTATGTATGCAAGCATGTGGAAGTGCTTGCCTGATAACTCATTGAAGCGAGGGACGGATCCGGTAGTGCTCCTGGTTCTCTTGATATAACCCCAAAGGTTCTATCCGAGAAAAACCAAACAAACAAGGCCAACATGAATATAGAGCACAAGCATATGAATAAGATCGTCAAGCGCTGTAAACAATCATGCCATGATGAATGATGCACAATTTACATGGCAATAAGGTAGCATGGCATGGTGAGGTGTGGAAGACAAGTAATAACATTTTAATGGGGTTTTGGAATCGCATTTGTTGTCATAACATTGCTGTTCCCTATATTTTTATATGATGCATGCTGCAATTGAAGTCATGGATATCATAAACAGAAAGGTCTCGTCGAGCTGATCATTTTGGACATATCATTTGCTTAATTTGGAATTATAAATCAAAAGTTGTGAAATTATTTAGTTCCAGTGGCATTTGTGTAATTAACTCAACTTGGAATTTTAAAATGTTCAAACAATATTTTGAGTGGCATATTTGAATTCCTCACATTTTTCTGATTCAAAAACATATATTATTTGTATTATTTGGAATTATGAATTTAATTTTATTTTTAGTCAAAATTAGTCAAAATGGGTCAAAGTCAAAGGTGAATTGATTAAATTAATTTTAAAAATATTTGAATAAAGATTTGAATTAACATTCAAAAACAAATCATTTTTCATATAAGGTTTGAATTCAAATTCTAATCCAGGAATAAGTTATGAATTTGATGAAATTTGAATCAGGTTTGAATTTATTTGAAAACTATTTGGAATTTTGAATTCAGCAAGCTATGGCTTTTGCTACTCAGCAGGAACCGCGCCAGAGGATGACAGGTGGGGTCACTGGGCTAACTGGGCCGTCACACCCACGCGCCAGCTTTCTCACCTGTGCTCACCTAGCTGCCGAGGCCGACAGGGGCCAGCGCCAGAGCCCACACGCCGGTGGCGACACGTGGTCGATCCAGGACCGCAGCGGAAACGGCGAACCCGAGGATCCTTTTGCAAGTTTCCAACGACGCTAGCGGGACGGTGGATCGCGTTTGAGGCGGAAAAAGGAAGGGCGCTTCAGAACGTATCGCTGCCGCTTGCTCGGCTGAACGCGCGCTGCGACGGATCTGGCCGGATTTCGCGACAATGGCGAAGCGAGCCATCGCTCTCGCTGAGCCGCAAAACCAAAAAACGAGGGCATGACGGGCTACGGTTTTCGCTCAGGGTCTAGCTCGAGGCGGCTGCAGCGTGGTTTTCCTCGACGAGAGAGATCGACGCCACAATTGCCGCGACGCTGCGCAGCGGTGACCACGGCGGGCAACGCGACGCATGGTGTTCGACAGATGCCACGGTGCTACGGTGCACTAGGGACGGGGCCATGTCGGGGAGGGCTTACCAGGGGCTCACTGGGTGGGCTGGCGGGAAGGCGAGGATCGAGCGGGGCAGCTGGTCGGGCGTCTGGCGGTCACGCGGGCACGGCGGCTCCTCCGGGCGAGATCCAGCGTCCACGGCGAAGAGGAAGAAGGCGCAGCTCACTGCTGGCTGGCGCGCCTGGGAGCCTGGAGCGAAGGATGCTGGGGCGCCGTCGCTAGGGTTTAGAAGGACGGGGGGGCATGTCGAGCTGGGGAAGGAAGAAGGAGAGCAGGGGAGGGAGAGAGGCCGGGGGGGGGGCTGGGGAAGGCTAGGGACGGGGGGGGGGAGAAGATCGCCAGGGCAGGGAGGCGAGGGCTAGCGTGGGGAGGGGCGTGCATTGCACCTCACGTGCATGGGCGGCGCTGGCGGCAGGCGTGCTGGCCGGGCCGGCCAGGTGGGGCTGGGAGCTCGAGGCAGGTGTAGGGTTAGAGGGGGCCCATAGGCAGGGAGAGGGAAGAGAGGAAAGAATAGAGAGGGAGAGGGGCCGGCTCGATCTAGGTTAGGTGAGGGGGTTGCCTTTGTTGGGGAGAGAGGGTAGATAGGACATGGTGAGATGGGCCATACTAGATAGGGTTAGGGGGGGGTAGCTAGGGAGGAGAGGGAGGGGGGCACCTTGGGTTGAGATTAGAATGGGTGTGGTGTAGGTCTTAGCTAGGATGGGTATGGCATGGGGTAGGTTTAGGGTTTAGCTAAGAGGGGGGGTATGGATAGAGGGAGGTGGTACTTTAGTTGATCATGCATGCTTGGACAAGATCACACCAAAAACAAAACAAGGAAAAGGAAGAGATGTGGTGATGGGGTTATCCTTATGCTTGCACATGATCACATGTGTATGCATGGAGATGGGGATAGAGGTTTAGCTAAGGGAGATAGAGATAGATGATATGGTGAAGAAAACTACAAGCCCAAACAAGATTTAACACAAAGGAGAAAGATCCATGCAAGCAAAACCAAATATCACTCCAAGATCAAGAAGAAGGTGGCACTTGCATGGCCCATGCAAGCAATAATGGCCATGTAGTTATATTGTGAAAACAACATTAATTTATGTGGCATTATTCCTTGCATTCCCAAAAGGTGGGCAAAGGCCAAGCAAAGGACTACGGGTGGACTCAACCAACCAACATGAGCTAGAGATAACTCAAATAAAATGCCAAGCTCATATTAATTGGATGGTGGAATTATAAGGTGGTGAAAGAAAAGGTGGTGGAGTCAATAAGAGAGATTCCCTCAACTCAACTTGGGCATTTAACAATATATTAAGAACCAAATACAATATCAAGAGGCAACTACAATTAATCATGCACATGAGATAAGAACCAAACAAGAAAGGGTTTTATATGATGCTCAAATGCAAGGTGACATGATGACATGAGCATGATATGATGATGATGCAACAATTATATGTTGGAAGTGGCCCTTTTATTATCATAACAAGTAGCATTATAGGTGTTAGACAACTGGGATGCTACAACTCTCCCCCACTAAACAGGAATCTCGCCCCGAGATTCTAGGAAGAAGAAGACACAAAGAGAGATGGATGGTTGGCACGGAATTCATCTTCACGCTCCCATGTGGCTTCATCAACAGAATGGTGTGACCACTGCACCTTGCAAAACTTGATGGACTTGTTGCGCGTCCTTCGTTCTGCGGTCTCAAGGATTTTGGTGGGGTGTTCTTGATAAGACAGATCTTCTTGGAGGTCGATTAGCTCATGATCCACGGTCTTTCCTGGGTCTTTGAAGCACTTCTTGAGCTGAGAGATGTGGAAAACATCATGGACTTTGAGTTTTTCCGGAAGCTCAAGTGCATAAGCAACTTCTCCTCTTCTACCACGTATCTTGAAAGGACCGATGTATCTAGGAGCCAACTTTCCTTTGATACCGAAGCGGTGTGTTCCTCTCATGGGAGTGACACGAAGGTACACGAGATCACCAGGGGCATACACCATATCTGTGTGCTTCCTGCCATAGTTGCTCTTCTGACGACTCTGAGCAATCTCCAGGTTCTCCAGAATGATATGCACCTTCTCCTCTGCCTGAGTTACAATGTCAGGGCCAAACCAGATTCTTTCTCCTGCACCTGACCAACCAATCGGAGTTCTGCACTTGCGACCATAGAGAGCCTCGAATGGTGCCATCTTCGCACTCTTCCGAAGTCGTTGTTGTAGGAGAATTCAGCATAAGGAAGACATTCTTCCCACTTCATGCCAAACGAGATGACGCAAGACCGAAGCATATCCTCCAGGATTTGATTGATTCTTTCCACTTGTACTTGATCGAGGGTGGTAAGCAGTCTTGAAGTTCAACTTTGTTCCCAAAGCTTTTGGAAAATCTCCTAACTTTGAGGTGAAGATGCTCCACGGTCGAACTGATTTCAAGGAACCCCATACAGAGAGACAATTCGCTGATATAGAGCTCAGCCAATGAATTCCGTAAATTGTTTCTTTGATCGGAAGAAATGAGCCACTTTAGAAAGCACATCGATGACAACAAAATTGCATTGTTGCCCTTCGCGACCTTGGAAAGCCGTGATGAAATCCATCTCTACTTTCTCCCATTTCCATTCCGGAGGTTTCAATGGCTGTAGAAGACCAAATGGTTTCGATGGACAGCCTTCACCCACGGCGACATCACATTCTCGAGACATACTTGGCAATACCGCTTCAACCTGTGCCACCAAGATTGTGTTTTCAAGTCCATGTACATCTTTGTGCTGCCAGATGGATAGAAAGAACCGAATCATGTGCCTCCTTGAGAACTTGGTCTCTCGGACCCGGGTAGTTTGGAACAAACATCCGTGTTCAAAGAAGAGCGTGCCTTGATCATCAACATGGAAGGACTCATACTGGAAGGTCAAGCTTAGAGATGAGCTTTTGGTGTGCGGATCACCAAGTCGACGAGAGCGAATCTGTTCTTCCAAGAGAGGAGTAGCCGAAGGTTCAGAGATGCCCTTGTTCCACAATTTCCAGTGTTCACCGACGGAATTCCTCGCACAAGAGAGGTCATGCTCTTCTACCATGAGGTTGTTGACATAAGCTTTTACGGCTAAGCGCGCATCCGCCATGACGCTTGCTTTGCCTCGAGTGTAGTTGATGGTCACATCAAAGTCATTGATTGCTTCAATCCATCTCCTGCCAAGGTTGAGATCAGCTGAGTGAAGATATACTTCAAACTCTTGTGGTCCGAGAAGATCTCACAATTACCAAGCAAGTAGTGCCTCCATAGCTTCAAAGCAAAGACAATCGCTAGCTCGAGGTCATGTGTGGGATAGTTGATCTCATGCGCCTTCAATCGACGAGAGGCATAAGCAACCACTGCTTCTCTTGCATAAGGACCGCACCCAATCCTTGCAAGGAGGCGTCGCAGAATATCTGGAAAGGCTTAGATGTATCTGGAGGAACCAAGACTGGTGTGGAAGTGAGCTTCTCTTTGAGTGTCTCAAAACTTTCTTGACAAGCAGGAGTCCACAGGTACTTCTTGCCTTTCTTGAGGAGATCGGTAAGAGGCTTTGCTATCTTCGAGAAGTTCTGAACAAAGCGACGGCAATAGCTAGCCAAGCCGAGAAAACTCCGCACTTCCTTGACATTAGCAGGGGGAAGCCATTCAACTATTGTCTTCACGGTTTCCGGGTTGACTGCAATGCCCTTGGCAGAGATAACATGACCCAGGTATGTTACTTCAGGCAGCCAAAACTCACACTTTGAGAACTTTGCATACAAGCGGTTCTCACGAAGCTTGTTTAAGACACACCGCAGGTGTTCCTCATGCTCCTCCTTAGACTTGGAATAGACCAGAATGTCATCCAGATATACCACAACAAACTTATCCAGGTACTCCATGAAAACTGAGTTCATCAGCCTCGAGAAGGTAGCAGGTGCGTTGGTGAGACCAAAAGACATGACCGTGTACTCATACAAGCCATAGCGGGTGGTGAAAGCTGTTTTGGGCACATCTTCTTTGCGAATTTTAATTTGGTGATAACCACTTCTCAAGTCCAGCTTAGAGAACACCACAGCTCCTGCCAGCTGATCAAAAAGATCATTTATCCGAGGGAGAGGATATTTGTTCTTGATGGTTTTAGCATTGAGAGCCCGGTAGTCAACACATAGCCTATCGGTTCTGTCACGCTTCTTCACAAAGATTGTTGGGCTACCCCAAGAAGAAGTGCTGTGTTGAATGAAACCCAACTTCTCTTGTTCATCAAGTTGTCGTTTGAGTTCAGCCAACTCAGAAGGACCCATTTTATATGGCCTCTTGGAGATAGGAGTCGTTCCAGGTTCAAGCTCAATCACGAATTCAACCTCGCGATCCGGAGGCATACCTGGCAACTCTTCAGGAAAAACATCTGGGAACTCACAGACCACTGGTACACTCTGAATAGCTTCCATAGCATCATTATTCAGAGCCGCCAAGGAATAGAGCTGGACAGCAGGAGTCAGACTTGGAGAAAAGACTATATGGCCTTCAGGAATCTTCAGAGACACTGAGCGTTCAGCACAATCAATCACAGCTGCATTTGCTGTCAACCAATCCATGCCCAAGATGACATCAATGTCAGAGTTGCCCAGAACAATCAAAGAAGCCAAGAATGAAGAACCACCAATCTCAATTTGATTGCCATGACTGATTTTAGAAGCTGCCATTGTTGCTCCAGGAGAAAGAACCATTAACTTCTTTTGAAGAGGAACCAAGACTAACTCATTCTCATTTGCAAACTTGTGAGACACAAAAGAATGCGATGCACCAGAATCAAAGAGAACTCGTGCAGGGACTGAGTTAACGGATAGCATACCCATTACAACTCCAGGTGCGAGCTCAGCTTGAGAGGCGTTGACGCAGTTGGCGCGAACAACCGCAGACCCGGGCTTAGTGTTGATGTTGAGAGCCCGAGGCGGTGGTGCACGAACCGAAGGAGAGCTTGTTGCAGATCTTGGCGGGGGTGGAGGGAGAGCTTTGTTCTTCATTGGACAGTTCGATGGGGATGTCCAGATCTCCACACGTGAAGCGTGCTCCACCGGACGTGGAGCGAGTAGCTGGACTCCGCCAGCGCCCAGGTAATGGTTGTTGTAGCCCCAGGAGCCGCAGTGGTGAAGTTTGGTGGCCTTGACGTGAAACTCGCAGGTCTTGGTGGAGCCGGAGCGACGGTGGGGTGTTAGGAACCCGACACGCCGCTTAGCGGGAGCTGCCATAATCGCAGAGCTTGATGCATCCTGTTGTGTTTCTTGGACTCCTCGAACATTTGCCCGCTTGCCTCCTCTTGCAAAGGTCTTGTGTCAGTAGTTCCAGAAAGGTTGCCGGTCTTGCATGCGTGATTGCATACTTGATCGACGCATTGAGCCCTTGCCTGAACCTTTTCTGCTTCTTCTTGTCATCAGATACCTCATCACCACCATAACGAGATAGATTCATGAAGTTCCTGATGTAGGTGTTGACGTTATCATTTCCCTGCTTCAGGTTGAGGAAAGCCTCCTTCATCCTTTCCATTACAATCTCTGAGAGAAACTGCTCTTTGAACGCTCCAGTGAACCTCTCCCAAGTTGGTCAGAACCCTCAAGGCAGCTTGCCTTCAAGTAGTTTTCCCACCAAAGAGCTGCATCTCCCTTGAGAAGGTGAGTAGCACACTTGACCCACTCCTGCCGAACATCGCCAGTCTCGAGCAACCTTGAGATCTCACGCAGCCAATCATCCGCGTCCAGAGGTCGGTCAGACACATCAAACTGACGAGGGTTGAACTTGAGGAAGCTCTTGATGTCTCCGCGCTTGGGAGGTGGAGGAAGTGGAGCAAACTCGTTTCTTCTGACGCTCTCCTCAAAGCGCTGCTGGTTCTCTTGCATAGCTGCCAAAGCATTAGCAATGTTTGACAAATACGAGCCCGATTCGAGGTATGTCCTCCTCATCCGCGTGGTGGAGCCATCCTGTCATTGATATAAAACTCAAGTCAGTACTATAATGGAGAATGATAATAATCCAAAATAGTACCAAGATGGAATTAACCAAGATTAAAGGATACAATTTACTGAGATGATATTAAAATATCAACAAAGTTCATAGCACCTAGAAGATATTAAGCATATCGCACACGACTGAAAAGGAGTGTGGTACACAAATATATCAAAGAAAAATTTTCCACAAATTTCGGCATTAGAATACCAATAGATGCGCAAAATTACTTAACGAATCAAGATTAGTGACTCTACCGATTCAATATACAAAAGCGAATGATAAACGTAGTGGTATGGTCGCGACTCCATCCCGCACTCAAATCATTACTCCGCACATGAACAAGTGGAACACATATCCTAACCCCTAATTCTCACGACGAAACCTAATGATTGGTAATTATGGAAACGAACACCCCAAACAAGATAGCGTCGGATACCAAGAGGAAGATAGATTGCGTCGGTTTGCAAAAGCCTGTCGGTATGGAATGTACCAACAGTTGATAACCAAAGGCAGATAAGATAACAACTTGGATGCAACAGATAGACAAGGGATTACACACACACACACACACACACACACACACCCTATGGTACTACGGAAACCCAGAACACGTGAATCCTAGTTTGAATTTTGAGAAGAGGATTGAAAACGTTGCACTTCCTTACCAGAAAAGGGTGGGTGGGAGGGTAAGAAGAAAAGTGGAAGCAGTCCTACTCTCGCGTTTTGTTTTTCCCTAATATACATAACTACCAAAATACTTGCTAGACTGACAACGACCGTTTGGCTGAAACCCTGAAGGTCGGGATGGCTCTGATACCAATTGTAACTACCTCGGTGAATTACGCTCCTAGATACAAGCCTGGATGAGTGGTAGTGGTTGAAATAGTACGATGGGGCCCCAAAAGCCACTCACTGGTAGTCCTTTCAGACGTCCCAACCACTACCCTCTCAACAGGACCTATACGGGCGGCGTAATCGGCAGGCGAAGGGATCAACTACGTACACAAGTGGGTATGTACGCAAGCCACCATACAAGAGTACATCAGAGCCATACCATCTAGAAAGAAAGGAAATATAGCAACGCCATACGGCAAGATTCAAATAACCTAGATAGTTCTATAATTTAGGATACTTCCTCACACAACACACATCAGAGTATCATGCGGAAGCGGCAAACAAAATCCGAGTACGGATAAGAAGCAAATCGGCATAAGATGCCATAGAAATAAGCACATCCCAACTACAGGTCTCACGGATCCCGCTCCTAATCTCTACACCGAACGATCGTTGCCCACATCTTCGGCTTCTTCCACCCAGTATCCGTCCTGCGAGGGTACCTGTTCATCTGAACCAAATAATTTATCGCGTGAGACCCTAAGGGTACTCAGCAAGTCTTAATGCCTCTAAAGGGGACACAACCCGGGGTGACGCAATTGCAGCGAAAGATAAACCCTAGCAGTCCTACAGATAACCGCTAACCATCCGCCTAACCAATGATAGACGGATGTCCGTGAATTAAGAACAGCAGTTATAGTGGTAATCTCATCCGATCCATCCTCCTCCCTGCTTACCAACAAGGAAGCGGACGAACAACCCCCCATCCGTTGGCAATTTTATTAACCATTCCATGAGTGTTGTACTATTTACTAGTCAATTACTTAGTCAGATTAAAGCGGTACTTTAGTTATGCTTGTCTATGATCGAGAAACTGTGCTCCGAGTCGTCCATATCCGCGGACACGGCTTTCAGAAAGTTTTACCCGGCCGGGGTGCACCAATAGCAACACACGCTCGATCAACCTCGGAAAAACCAAATCAAAACCCAACGAGGCTTTCACGACTGAACAATCACCGGATTCAAAATATTTCAGGGGGCCACCCCATTGAGTAGACCCGCAACGAAGTAAGCAAGCTTCGAGACGGACTCAAGTTTTGCGTCAATGGTCAGAAGCGATCGGGAACCCGAAAACTCGGGTGTCGATACAGCGTAATCACTCCGCTTACCTAAATAAAGACAGTGCTATCTCGTGACAATTTAAATACGAAAGTAGCATGGCATAAGTACAGATAGTAAATAAAACCTCAAACTAGTTTGTGGCCCCAAGGAATAAGACTGAATCAAGCTCGGCTCGGGGTCCCATATACCTCCGGATGTGGATAGCGATAAATCAAGGAACAGGAATCAAGTACTGGGTCTTACGGACACAAGTGAGCAGGAAAACCAAATAGCAGATGTTGCTCACCGTGCCACTTTCTTTAGTTATCCCACTACCGCCAGGTTAAGTTGTTTAGGTACCTCATTATCCAACAGACTCACATACCCTACACATGTTTTCTCGACTCGCATGGCTCAAACAACTCCTATAGTAGTGGCTCATGGGATGGAGGAACAAGCTTGGTGGGGTTTAAAAGTAAAGGCTATGCATACTTGGGATTCAATTTAATGCAATCGCGACTCAATGATGCAAGAATAAGATAGAGGCAAAAGGTACTGTATGTATGCAAGCATGTGGAAGTGCTTGCGATAACTCAGTTGAAGCGAGGGACGGATCCGGTAGTGCTCTGGTTCTCTTGATATAACCCCGCCGGTGTCTATCCGAGAAAAACCAAACAAACAAGGCCAACATGAATATAGAGCACAAGCATATGAATAAGATGCGTCAAGCAAACAATCATGCCATGATGAATGATGCACAATTTACATGGCAATAAGGTAGCATGGCATGGTTAGGTGTGGAAGACAAGTAATAACATTTTAATGGGGTTTTGGAATCGCATTTGTTGTCATAACATTGCTGTTCCCTATATTTTTATATGATGCATGCTGCAATTGAAGTCATGGCTATCATAAACAGAAAGGTCTCGTCGAGCTGATCATTTTGGACATATCATTTGCTTAATTTGGAATTATAAATCAAAAGTTGTGAAATTATTGAGTTCCAGTGGCATTTGTGTAATTAACTCAACTTGGAATTTTAAAATGTTCAAACAATATTTTGAGTGGCATATTTGAATTCCTCACATTTTTCTGATTCAAAAACATATATTATTTGTATTATTTGGAATTATGAATTTAATTTTATTTTTAGTCAAAATTAGTCAAAATGGGTCAAAGTCAAAGGTGAATTGATTAAATTAATTTTGAAAATATTTGAATAAAGATTTGAATTAACATTCAAAAACAAATCATTTTTCATATAAGGTTTGAATTCAAATTCTAATCCAGGAATAAGTTATGAATTTGATGAAATTTGAATCAGGTTTGAATTTATTTGAAAACTGTTTGGAATTTTGAATTCAGCAAGCTATGGATTTTGCTACTCAGCAGGAACCGCGCCAGAGGATGACAGGTGGGGTCATCTGGCTGACCCGTCACACCCACGCCAGCTTTTCTCAGGCTCACCTAGCCGGAGGTGAAGTGGCAGCGCCGCAGCCACATGCCGCCCGGCATGGCACGTGGTCGATCCGAGGACATGGGAAACGGCGAACCGAGGATCCTTTTTGCAAGTTTCCAACAGACGCTGCTAGGTGGGGACGGTGGACTACGGGTTTGAGGCGGGAAAAAGGGGAAGGGCGCTTCAGAACGTATTCTACCGCCGCTCGTCTGCTGAACGCAGCCGCGGCGACGGATCTGCCGGATTCGCGACGATGGCGAAGCGAGCCATCGTCTCCCTGAGCCGCAAAAACCAAAAACGAAGAGGGCATGACGGGCTACGGTTTTCGTTCAGGGGTCTAGCTCGGAGGCGGGCTGCAGCGCGTGGTTTTCCTCGACGAACAGAGATGACGCACGCCATTGCCGGGCGCAGCGCTAGCGGTGACGGGCGGCGAACGCCAAGACGCATGGTGTTCGACAGATGTCGGCGGTGCTACGGTGCACTAGGGGGACGGGGGCCATGTCGGGGAGGAGGGCTTACCAGGCTCGGGTGGGGTTGGCGGGGCTCGGGAAGGCGAGGATCGGATCGGGGGCAGCTGGTCGGGGCGTCCTGGCGGTCACGGGCACGGCGGCGGCGCGGCTCCTCCGGCGAGATCCAGCGAGCTCCGGCGCTGGCCACGGCGGGCGAGAAGAAGGCGCTGATGCACTGGCGCCTCGGGGAGCTCTGGAGCGAAGGGATGCTGGGGGGCGCCGTCGCTAGGGTTTAGAAGGACGGGGGGGCATGTCGAGCTGGGGAAGGAAGAAGGAGAGCAGGGGAGGGAGAGAGGCCTGGGGGGGTCTGGGGAAGGCTAGGGACGAGGGGGAGGATAAGATCGCCAGGGCAGGTAGGCGCGAGGGCTAGCGTGGGGGAGGGGCAGGCGTTGCACCTCACGTGCATGGGCGTCTTGTGCTGGGCAGGCGTGCTCGGCTGGGCCGGCTGCCAGTGGGGGCTGCAGTGGGCCAGGGAGCTCGAGGGCGTAGGGTTAGAGAGGGGCCCATAGGCGGGGAGAGGAAGAGGAAAGAATAGAGAGGAGAGGGCTCGATCTAGGTTAGGTGAGGGGGTTGCCTTTGTTGGTGAGAGAGGGTAGATAGGACATGGTGAGATGGGCCATACTAGATAGGTTTAGGTGTGGTTAGCTAGAGAGGAGAGGGAGAGGGGTACCTTGGGTTGAGATTAGAATGGGTGTGGTGTAGGTCTTAGCTAGGATGGGTATGGCATGGGGTAGGTTTAGGGTTTAGCTAAGAGGGGGGTATGGATAGAGGGAGGTGGTACTTTAGTTGATCATGCATGCTTGGACAAGATCACACCAAAAACAAAACAAGGAAAAGGAAGAGATGTGGTGATGGGGTTATCCTTATGCTTGCACATGATCACATGTGTATGCATGGAGATGGGGATAGAGGTTTAGCTAAGGGAGATAGAGATAGATGATATGGTGAAGAAAACTACAAGCCCAAACAAGATTTAACACAAAGGAGAAAGATCCATGCAAGCAAAACCAAATATCACTCCAAGATCAAGAAGAAGGTGGCACTTGCATGGCCCATGCAAGCAATAATGGCCATGTAGTTATATTGTGAAAACAACATTAATTTATGTGGCATTATTCCTTGCATTCCCAAAAGGTGGGCAAAGGCCAAGCAAAGGACTAAGGGTGGACTCCAACCAACCAACATGAGCTAGAGATAACTCAAATAAAATGCCAAGCTCATATTAATTGGATGGTGGAATTATAAGGTGGTGAAAGAAAAGGTGGTGGAGTCAATAAGAGAGATTCCCTCAACTCAACTTGGGCATTTAACAATATATTAAGAACCAAATACAATATCAAGAGGCAACTACAATTAATCATGCACATGAGATAAGAACCAAACAAGAAAGGGTTTTATATGATGCTCAAATGCAAGGTGACATGATGACATGAGCATGATATGATGATGATGCAACAATTATATGTTGGAAGTGGCCCTTTTTATTATCATAACAAGTAGCATTACAGGTGTTAGACAATTGGGATGCTACAGTCGTCCACTACACGGAGGCTGCGAACGAACTCGCCCGCCAGGACGGATTCGATCAACTCGACGAGGCATGTGACCTCGCTCGGTCTCGCACCGCAATCTACCAACAGGGACTCCGCCGCTACCACAGCCGGCGGGTGAAAACTCGCACCTTCCAAGAAGGCGACCTGGTGTTGCGCCTCATCCAGGACAAGAAGGGCATGCACATGCTCTCCCCTCCGTGGGAGGGACCATTCACCATCGGGCGAGTACTTGGCAACGACGCCTATTACCTCATCGACATCCGCGGGGACGGCGAACTCGATGTCAAGCGACCATGGAATGTAAACCTCCTACGGAAGTTCTACCCCTAGAACCCCACATATGTACTCTCCATTCGCTATGAAATAAAAATAATCGGTTCCTGCAAATTGCGCCTACTCTCCATGTCTTGTGCCACTCGCACTCGTAATAACAGCGTCCAGCTAACCGCAGAAGTCAACCTTTGGTATAGCGATCGTCACGTCTAAGTAGTGTGGTGCAAGAGCACTGAGTAACCTCAGGTCTTGCATCGTCCATGAAAAACGCCTACCCGGAGCCCCATTGGAGTCGCCCAGCCCGACTGGCTCTACGAGCCAAGACAACTGCCTTTGCTTCTTACAGCGACCATGGTCCTCCGCATCCTCGACATAGCGACTCGAACGGCCAAGTACCACGCTCGGGGACTGACAACCAGTTCATCGCGAGCGGCTCGGGAAAACACCAAGTAGGAGAGCATGCCCAGGACTCGCCACGCGACTGACTCAATGGGCCAGGCAGGAGTGATGCGCCTAAATTAACGCGCCAAGTCCTCAACCACCCTCGAGTCGCGCCTAGAACAACCAAGTACCACGCTCGGGGACTCGGCCACCCGACCCCGTTCGCGCAAGGGAAAATGGTGAAGTATAGAGCGTTCAAGGGAGTCGCCCTGCGACTGGCTCTTCGAGTCCGGGCGAGTAGACCAAAATAACAAAACGTTCAAAAAACCACAAACAAATCACACACAAGGTAAACCCCATAAAAGGGCGGACGCGCTCGGGGACTTGTTCAAACCTCAAACACAAAATACAGGACAAGTCACAAAACAGACATGATTTAATAACATTTAGCATTATCTCAAGGTACAAAATATGCCCATACGGCAGACCTGCTACTAACGCCCCAGGGCAAACTATCCTATTCTGCAGGCTTCAACGACGACTCACCAACACCCCGGCGATTGCGGATGAACGGCGTGTACGGGTTGGACGGGTATGTCATCAGCTCACCCGCCATTGCCGCGCGGAAGGTCTGCTCGACCTTGAAATCCCGGTGCGGTGGCTCGGGTCGTTGGGCGCGACGACCGTCTCCTGGTACGGAAGGAGGTCGCCCATTGCCCAGACACGCTCGGAGTACACCGCGGCACGATCCGTCAACTTGAGCACCTCGGAATGTTCCACCGCGCCAGTCGACGAAGGGTAGCCACTCGTCACATCGTCGAGGTCGAAGTCTTCCGGAAAGTGAGCAAGTCCAAGGCTAAGCGTCGTCGCTGCTCCGCGCCGAAATGCCGATCGCGTCATGAATTCAACAATCGAGGGCGCCTTCTCCAAGTACTTCCACACCTCGACGAGGTCGCTGGGAATCACCTCCGTGGGTGATATTTCCTGGAGGTAGGCTCGGATGCATGTTGCCGACAACGTCGCCGAGTCGACGAGTGTGGCCACACACTGCCGCGCGTCGAACGAGCTCGCCTCTTCCGCGCTATCAATGATGCGACCTGCGAGTAGAAGACAACAGTGAGTACGTTGGACATCACAAAAAAGCACAAGCTACCGGCAGAGGCAGATGCACTCACCAATCAACGGGCGGGCGAGATCCGTGATGAAACGTTGAAGCGCAGTATGGTCGTCCTAAAGCCCAGCAACAAGGGCATCTGACACTTTACGATCTTCTTCGGCGGCTGTAATGGCGGCCTTGGCTCGTCCATCAGCCGAGCTCGCTTCTTCCTTCGCTTCCCGCAGCTCGCGCTCGAGATCGGCGATCCGCTTTTCAGCCGAGCTCAAAGCCGATTGCGCCGCCACCATTCACCATGGGACAAGTCCTGGCGAGCTTCCTCGCCGCTGCAACCGCTGAAGCCCTTTATTCGCTTCCTAGAGCGGTGGCGGTTCCTTCTTCGCACGGTGCCGCTACCAATCGGTCGGTGATTCACGCTGCGCACTTCGCACATCATTCAAACAGTTAGCCGAAGCAAAATCCTAAGTGCCCACCCGCTGAAATTCAGCGAGTGCGCACTCGGGGACTGGCAATCAAAAAATCCTAAGTGCCCACCCGCTGAAATTCAGCGAGCGCACTCGAGGGTAACAATCAAAAATTCCTAAGTGCCCACCCATGAAATTCAGCGAGCGCACTTTCGGGACTGGCAATCAAAAATTCCTAAGTGCCCACCCGCTGAAATTCAGCGAAAAGCGCATCGGGACCGACGCGCAAAGTAACAATTATACACAAAAAGGATCAGACCGCTGCAAAACACCGACCTGATCCTCGGGGACTGGACATACCTGGATGGCTGCGCCAAGCATGCCATGGAGTTGTATCGCGTCCACGGATGCGAGGAGAGCTGGCGTGTAACCACGACGCTGGTCGACTTCCGCATCGGCGACCCCAGGTGCACGGCTCGAGGGCGAAGTTCCACTCGCCGCGGCCGCTTTGGCCATGAAGCGCGGGAATGTCGCGATGGAGGCACCCGCCCCAAAGAAGGTCGGCTCGGCCGCTCGAGCAGGGAGCGCCGTGGACGCCTACATTACGGGTTCGATCAGCGACACCGTGTCGCCGTAAATCGTGACGCCATCGCCTTGGCCTTCTTGCCGCCATCCGTAGGGACGACGACCTCGTCCGCCTTCCTCTTACGGGAAGGATCCTCCTCGCTGACGACGGATGGCACCTTAGCCACGGTCGGGTGGCCCATCCTCTTCACTCCGGTCCTGTACATCAATCATGTAAGCAAGATAATTCAAGATGCTATGGAAGACAAGGGAAGGTGAGTGTCCCCACTTGGCGACTGGAATGAAGCGTAGCCCCGTGCGGAGGCCGGCCGGCTTCTCCAGTTCAGGGCCCAGGCGGCGGCTGAGCCCCATTTCCAGGACGTCGCGTGCCCAAGACACGGACGGCTTCTTCGTCATCGAGGCCGCAACCGGAGCCTCTGGGACATCTTCGGCAGGAGCCTCTCTGTGAGGCGAAGCCGCCGCAGTCGGAACATCCCCCAGCCCAGAAACTGGGACGAATGGCGGAGGCATCGAAGCCAGTGGCACCTCGACAGTGGCCGTGTACAGCGTGGTTGCCGTCGGTGGCGCCTCGTCCTTGGCCGGGCTGGGGGCGTCGGAGCTGCTCGCCGAGCACGGCGGCGAGGCCGGCCTCGTCGGTTTTGTCTTTTTCTTCGGAGGGGCCTTCGCCTCCTTCTCCTTCTCCTTCTTCTTCTTCTTCTTCTTTATTGATGGAGTAGCCTCGCGGCGCGAGGTGGTCTCCGGAAGTTCTTCGTCGTCGTCATGACGCTCGAGGCTTTTGCTCGCCTCAAGCTCACGTTGACGCTGCCCGCGGGTCTTGCGGACCAGTGGGGCGACCTCCTCCTCGGACTCGTCGTCGCTGTCGTTCTCATCGCTCCCGGCGTCGCCCTTGGCGGGAGGCGACTCGCCTATGTCCTGGATGGACGAGCTCGAATTCTCGTCGTCCGAAGGAGGGAGCCATCCTTCCACCACCTGGAATAGCTACAATGAACGTAAGATGAAATCAGAATTACCGCGACTGCAAAAACTGCGACTGCGAATGAAGCGAGGTGATTACCGTTGGGGCTGGACGCTTTGCGGTGTAGGGGGCGACCCCAGCCTGTGCGTCCAGGTACACCGCCTGGGTAATCTTCTTCAGTGCTGGGATGTAGTCCTCGAGCTTCCACTCGGCGAGGCAGGCCTTCGTTGAGTCCTCACGGCCCGTGTACTGGTACATGTAGTGGTCGCGTCGAGCCAGAGGAACGAGCCGCCGCCCGAGCCAGCAGCTGTATTGGTTGATCGTCTGGAGGCCCTTCTTCTTCAAACCGCGGATGGTTTGGAGCATTTCGTCAACGACCATCCGCTGGTCGCTGGGGAGCTTGCCGACTTGAAGACGGCGCGGCTCGGACCGGTTGGCGGAGTACCGCGGGATCGCCATCTCGCCCTCCGGGGTCGCCTCGGCAACATAGAACCACGACTTTTTCCAGTCGCTCGCTGCCTTGGCGGGCAGCATCAAGTCAAAAAATGAAGCCTTCGACTTCAGCTGGAAGGTTAGGCCGCCCGTCTCCTCGCGGCTGATCCGTCCGTGAAACAGATCTTGCCATAGAGGGAAGTAGGGCCGGCAGCCCAAGTAGCATTCGCAGAACGCCACGAAGATGGCGAGCTGCTCGATGCTGTGGGGACCCAGATCCGATAGCTGGATCCCATAGTAGGCGCAGAAGCGCCGGAAGAACAGGGATGTGGGGAACCCTAGCCCCCGTTCTAGATTACTGGTGAAGCAGATGAATTACCTCTCTCACGGGCTCGGGGTCACCTCTCCGGCCGCGGGGATGCGCCAGCATCTGGCTCGCAGGATCCCGGCCTCCTCAAAGGAACCCAGTTGCGCCCTCGTGCACTTAGATGTACCCCAAGGTTCGGTGGAGAGGGCCATGGCAGAAATATTTGTGGGGGATCGGAGGATTTCTGGTCGGCTGGATCGCGATGCGAAGGGAGGCGAAAGTGCGCGCAGTCGGAGGAAATGGCGAGAAGGTGGTTCTCTGATCGCCTGCCATTCCCCTTATATAGAGGTTGTTACCCGCCAAATCAGGGAGCCGTTACTACGCGGTGATTATGCCAAAAGTTACCGTTGGATTACCCCAATGGCTAGTTTGACCACGTTTAACGGTCCAACTTCAGCCACTCGGCTCGCCAACCCGACAATGTTGCGCCGACTCGACTCGCCAAAGCTGCGATCTGGATGATTAGTTTTCTCCTTTATACAGGAGCCCGCCGACGATTCGACCGGATGTCTACTCTGAAGCCGTATACTCCGACTGCCAGCAGCCACCTATGCCTAATCGGCGACGGCCTCGGGGACTACTGATGGGGATGCGCCTACCGGGGTATACCCAGCAGACGTTCCGACCGCCCAAGACTGGCAGTGGGCTGCAGGACGCGATCGGATCAAGGCCGGCGTGGATCCAAGCGATCGAAGTCAAGGCCCAAAGTAGTAGATAGGCCCGGTCGGATTAGGTTAAACGAAAATCAAGCCTTATCTGATTCGGTTGAGATATGTAAACCCTAGGGGAGGTGAGCCTATATAAACCTCCCTGCAGGGCGTGTAGAGAGACGTTCCATCATACACCCAAGCGACTCGCCGCCTAGCCGCCGAGCTCGCCCATTGTACCACCTCCATAATACAATCTAGCAGGAGTAGGTCTTTACCCTCCGGGAGGGTGAACCTGGGTAAACCCTGTGTCTCCGCCCTCATCTCGCACCGCATATGGCTGGCCGCCCTTGCCCTTCGTTCTACTACTTGCTGCCGATTGCAGCATCTGCCGTGACCATTCCCACGATAGACAATGTTTAGTTGCTTCAAGACATCACGTGATGATCGGGTGTACTTGAATTCACGAGCATATCTCGGGTGTAAGATAGTTACACACGCGAATACTAAGGTTCTTACTTGACGAGCCTAGCATGTACATACATGGCCTCGGAACACGGACCGAAAGGTTAAGCATGAGTCATATGTTTTTGATATGATAACCATATTGATGCTCGCCTTTGAAGCTACACCGACTCATGTGATGATCGGACTTGGTGTACTGGATTTGGTTCATGTAATCACCAAAAAGACACGAGGGATGTCGTTTTTGAGTGGGAGTTCATTTCTAATTTGGATGAGTAGAACTCAATTTATCATAAATTAAATCAAAGTGAATTTGCATAATTTGTTGTAGTCATTGGCATTCGTTCACTACCTTATGCATAGTTGTAATTGAGATAATAGAACTATAGAATTCTGGATATTTACTTTACGAACTGGTATCGTATTGTGTTGAGTGTCAATCAAAGTTTAAAGTCCTATTGCAAACTTTTAGCAAACTCTATTTACTCTGTGAAATTTAATAGTTGGTATTAAATCGAGAGTAACAATTCCAGTGTTAGTATCTTAAGTATCATGTTTGCCTCCATGATTCTTGATTTTTTTAATATCAAGTTTATCTAGGAGCTGAAAGAATTGTTTCAGAAACCATCATGTGTGGCAGATATACCTTAAGTATCATGGTTGCAATATGATAGAGTATAATATATGTTCTCATATTGGATGAGAATTTACGAAGGTTGGAGATGCTAGACATCCTAATCATCCAAAAGGGTTTTGGAAAGTAATGTTATACTCACGATTCGCCTTTATAAGCTACAATAGCTTGATCATGAAAGTCGTCATGATAAGGATGAATAGAATATGTATGTAAAGTGTTTACTACACTAAAATATTACTAAAGAATGGATTTTGAAAGAATACCGATCATTTTGATGATGGTGATCTACTTCAAAGTGCAAATCCAAAGGTATTATTATTTGAATATACACGCTTTGGACTATGTTTCATGTATATGGCTCCACTTTTGATGTTGATAGATTATTTTAAAATGAAAAGGAAATTCTGAAAGAGAATCTATAAAATATATTTGGCAGAAAAGAAAAGATTGGAAATATCCAATTTAGGTATATGGATGATATACATGTTATGGTTGTATTCTTTGCTTGTTAACAATGTGGTTCTTGGGTATTGGATACCGATTTTTTTGCTATGAAATTTCATAAGGAACAACACAATTCATGAACCACAATGGCCTAAGTAACTAGCAAGAGAATATCTGATGATGTTCATCGAAAACAAACAAACCGTTGTTTGTATTTCTCGTTGACATCAAAGCTTGACTTCAAGATTTGTTTTAATAATTGTTATTTAAATCAGGTATTATGAGAACAAAGGTTGCTCAAATAATTACCGTATTCCATATAACCTAATGCTAAAATGTCGCAAGACAAATGATTCAAAGATCACTTATGAAGTGACATCGCTATTTAAATTATATTGGAAATAAAACATGAAGAAACTCCATTTTCATGGATTTTTGGAGTCTTTGATTTTCTCAAGTGACGCTTGTGAGACTTTCCTAGGGATAATTAAAACTTTGTTCAAAGGCCAAAGAAGAACGAACGACTAAAATATTGGAATTTATACATATCGATGTATGTAGTCCATTATGTGTAGTCGTAAGCGATGGGTTTAAACTTCATATGCTTTCTCCGAAAATTTGAGTGAATATTCACTTAATGAGAAAGAAGTATGAAATATTTGAAAAACGTTTCAAAGACTTTCAAGATGAAGTGGAAAATCATTGTAACAAGAAAATAAATGGTTTATGATTTTATCATAAGGGATTTGTTTGAGTTACAAGTGTAACAAGAAAATAAATGAATTATGATTTTATCATAAAGGGATTTATTTGAGTTGCAAGTTTAGCAAAACACCTAGATTTACATATCCCGAAACACCATAGGAATATGGAGTGTTTGAGATTTGTAATGAAACCTTGTTTGACATGGTTGGATCAAAGGTGTTATTTATAAAACTGCCATTATGTTTTAAAAGATTAAAGCTTTAGAGACTTCCGCTTTTACACTGAAAAGAGCTCCATCTTGATCCGTTGAAATGACACCATGGAAGTTATGGTTTGGGGTAAAACCCAAGTTGTCATTTCTTAAATTTTGGTATGCTAAACATAAGTAAGATGTTTACAACCGAAGTCGGATGAGCATGTCTTTGTAGGTTATTTCGAATAACAATTGGTTATTCCTCCATAACACCAAGTAAAAAAGGGTTTGTCGCTTGAAACATGAAGTTTCTTGAAGAAGGAATTTTTCATAAATGTTAAGTGGGAGGACAATAGAACTTTGATAAGGTTAACGAACCTTAGCTAAATGTGCTGAGTTGTGCAGCGCCAGAAATGGTTCCGGAGGCTACCATAATGCTCATAGCTTATGTGCTTCAAAGGTTGTGGTCACAGAGATCTAAGTTCTTATTGGACCAAGTCAGTCGAATAAACAAATCAAATGTTGAGATTTGAGAGTAAATCATTATTGTTTGACAATGATGAACCGACTACATACAAAGAAGCGATGATGGGCCCTGACTCCATCAAATGGCTTGAAGCCATAAAATCCGTGATAGTTCCATACACGAGAAATCAAGTTTTGAACTTGGAAGACCCTCCGGAAAGGTGTAAAAACCTATCGGTCGTATTTGGATCTATAAAGAAATAGACATGGATGTTTTACATCTATGAAATAGTCGACATGTCGTAAAGTATTTTATGACAATGTTCAAAGAGTTGACTTTGACAAGATTTGATCTTTCATAGCGATATTTAGTCTGGACGGATTAAAGTAGCAACCAGTACATATAATTTGGTATATGGTAGATGAATAAACAAAACAAAGTTCTTCTAATAGAATGGTTACCTAGGACGTGTACATGACACGGTCCAAAGGGTTTTGTTAATTCAAAGGATGCTAAAAAGGGCATGCAAACTTCAACGGTTGAAGTAAGCATCGCGGAGTTGGAATCTTCACCGTGATGAAAAGGAGTTTTTATAAGGAGACGATGAAGATGCTTGCATTTGCAAGAAATTAAGTGGGAGCGCTGAGACATATTTCTAATACATTATGTGGAAGACATCTTGCTGATTAGAAATGATGTATATTTTATTGATAAAGGTTAAGAATTTCATTTCAATGAAAGACTTAGGCAAAACCCGAATATTTAGCATGAATGTCTATAATGGATAGACTGTGACACTAATATGGTTATGCCAAATGTACATATATGAGATATTGTAGGAGTTCAATATAGAAACGACAAGAAACAGTTCTTGTTGCATGGAAAGGAATTGAATCAAGATTCAAGTGTATCGACACTTGATAAGTGAAACAAGATTCAAGTGCTTTGACACTTGATGAGTAAAATCACAAGAATGATTTGATTAATCATACCATGATATGTACACATCCAGATATGTCCTATGCTCTAAGTGTTATGAGCATATACCAGAATGAATCATAAAATGATCATTGGACAATAGTAAGGAAATTCTTATGATCTTTTGAAAGAACTAAGAATATATTTGTGTAGAGGTGACAAACAATTACAAATAGTTCATTGTAAAGCGTTACATTGATACTAGTTTTGTCACAAGATACAAATTAAGTTTATCTCAATTTAAACTATGGGTGGCACAATGTAATGGAAAGAAGATTCCATGATGGATTTGGATGAAATCCATGGTTAAGACATTGTGACGGATACTACAACAAAAAGGCTAAGTATATGACTGCTATAGTAGCAACAAAGGAGGGAATTTGTGTCAAGAAGTTTGTTATCAAACTAAGGTATGGTTCGCAATGGGCTAACAGTAAATATATATTGTATGACAATAGTATCGACATGATTTAACCCCAAGGAACTAAAGGTCTCACCGAAAGACCAAATTTATATAATGCCATCTCATTGGAGAATGAGTGATGCGTGGAGACGCAAAGATATGCAAATACACACGGACCTGAAAGTGTCAGATCCTTAGATTATGTTAACCACTTACAATCGCGTATATGGAACACCAGAAAGCCATAAGTGTTCAATACGCAAAGTTTTCAAACTAGATTATTGTCTCTAGTGCAAGTGGGAGACTGAAGGGAATATGTCCGAGAGGCAATAATAAAGTGGTTATTATCGTATTCCTTTTTTATGATAAATGTTTATTTTGCATGCTATAATTGTATTAATACGAAAACGTTAATACATGTGTGTTTAATAAACAAAAAGGAAGTTCCTAGTTATGCCTCTCTTATAAACTAGCTCGTTGATTAACAAGATGATCAAAGTTTCCTGATCATGGACATTGGATGTTGTTAATAACGAGGTCACAACATTAGTGTAATGATGTGATGAAAATTCATCCGAAGTATAGCATTACGATCAAAGTCATTGAGTTTATATTGCTACAACAACTTACGAAGTGATCCTAATCCTTAGACCATGAGATCATGTCAATCACTAACAATGGAAGAGTTTCTTGATAACATCAAACGTCACACCGTAACTGGGTGATTATAAAGATGGGTTCATAACTAATAAAGTGTTATGTTGAGGCCCATGGATCGAGAGTGGAATTTGTTCATCCCGATGACGGATAGATATACTCTGGGCCCTCTCGGTGATATCACATTGATTAATTTGCAAGCAAGTGATTTGATCACTAGAATGTTATATCACGGGAACGAGAAAAGAGTACATGTCAGTAACAAGATCAAACTAGGTATGGAGATACCGATGATCGAATCTCGGACATGTAATATATCGCGAAACAAAAGGATTAAGATACTAGCGTAAAAGGTTCCGACGATCACAAGAAAGTCATCGTTGAATGTGTGGGAGTCAGTATGGGTCTCCATATCCCGCTTATGATTATTGATCCGAGAGGGGTCTCGATCATGTCCGTATTATTCACGAACCGTAGGGTGACACACTTAAGAGACACCGACATCCATTTGGAGCAAAAGTTTCATGCCGAAAAGAATAACAAGCGCAGGAATTTATTTCACTAGATACCGAAACGGGTTTTTGGGTGAAATTGTAGAAAGTGTTTCTGCATGTGAAATGAAATACTAGCAAGGGGTTATATGTGAATGTTTATCATTAACGTAATTGAAAAAATTCTGAATAAATAAAAGGAGTTTCATTTAATGAGAGTTTGCATTAAATTTGGTGGAAATTTAATGGGAATTTGAGTGGGTTTTTGAGTGGAGGGAATTGAAAGGCATTTGAGTGAGTGGAGTGTACACCCACATGAATGTGGAAGAGGTGGGGGCAGCCCCATGGCTGGGCGCATGGCCCCTTGGGTTCCCCCTCTCCCTATAAAAGGAGCCCCCCTCTCTCTCACTCATACCTCCTCGTGAAGGATCTCTCTCCACCTCTAGAATTTATTCCCCATGGTCTCGGACTAGAGAGATACATGTTCCTAGTGGATATTCGGCAAGAAAGAGTTGTGCTTCCGCTGCATCGCTGGAGCGAGGAGGCGGAGGTTGCTCGGTGCCTCGAACGTGTGTGCAAGCACGGATGCGCTGCTGTTTTGCGGTGCTAGGACTTCCTCTCGATCTTGAGATCGGCAGGAGATCGTCTACATCAACCACGAGTTTGGACTTGTTATGCTTTGTCGGTCTTCAAGGGTATGTTCTCTACGGATATACATTCGCTCGTTGTTTGTATCTAGTAGATAGATCTTGGTACATAGTTGTTCCCATCGTAGGAAATTTTTTGTTTTCTATGCTGCGAACCCTACATCTCTTAGCCTCAATGTTATGGATGAGTGTTTCATTGCTTTCAAGATTCAGAAGAAATAAACCATTCATAGCAGGTGCATGACCATAAAAGATGTTACTCATATAAATAGAACAACCATTATTCTCCGATTTAAATGAATAACTGTCTTGCAATAAACACGATCCAGATATGATGTTCATGCTCAACGCAAGCACATAATAATATTTATTAAGGTTTAAAACTAATCCCGAAGGTAAAACTAAGGAGAGTGTGCCGATGGCCATCACATCAACTCTTGATCCGTTGCCAACACGCATCGTCACCTCATCCCTCGCTAGCCGCCGTCTATTCCGTAGCTCCTGTTTCGAGTTACAAATATTAGCAACTGAACCAGTATCAAATACCCAGGCACTACAACGAGCGCTAGTAAGGTAAACATCAATAACATGTATATCAAATATACCTTTAATGGTGCCAGCCTTCTTGTCCGCTAAGTACTTGGACGATTCTTCCAAAGGACCCTTGTCCTTGCAATAGAAGCACTCGGTGTCCGCTTAGGTCCAGACTTGAGCTTCTTCTCGGCAGGGCAACGCTTGCCATTGCCTTTCTTGAAGGACTTCTTTGCACCCTTACCTTTCTTAAAGCTGGGGGGCTTGTTGACCATCAACACATGATTATCTTTCTTGATTTCCACCTCCGCAGCTTTCAGCTTAGCGAAGATCTCAGTGATCGTATGAGTGGAACCAATCTGATTATGAGTAACTACAAAACCTTTGTAGCTAGGAGGGAGTGATTTCAGAACTCTGTCAATCTTGAGCTCTTCTGGAATCTTGCAGTCCAGTTGCTCAAGACGTTGAGTGTAGCCCGACATCTTAATGGCGTGCTCACTAATGGAACTCCCTTCCTCCATCTTGCAGTTAAAGAATTTCTCAGATATCTCATATCTCTTAGAACGGGACTGAGTCTGAAACATGGTTTTCAGTTCCTCAAGAATCTCAAAGGGCCCGGCGAACTCCTCAAAACGATTTTGAAGGTCCGATTCCATAGCAAACAACATGGTGCTCTGAATCACACCATAATCATCTTTGCACGACTGATAAACAACTTTTTCATCAGCCGGCGCATCTACAGCAGGGGCGTCACCTAGCGCTTTCTCAAGGACATAGTACTTTTGTCCGCCAGCGAGAATGATTCTCAGATTGCGGAACCAGTTGGTGAAGTTAGACCCATTGTTCTTAAGCTTTTCTTTCTCAGCAAAAACGTTGAAGTTGAAGTTGGACTTAGCCATTTGATCTACAAAATTTGCAAGTACAATTTAGACTATGTTCATGATAACTAGTTCAACTTAATCAAATTACTAGATGAACTCCCACTAAATTCAACATCCCTCAAGTTGTTTAGTGAACATGATCCAAATTCACCACACCTAATACGATCTTCACGAGAAGAGATGTGGTTTCAATGGTGGACAACAAAGTTTCGATCATATCATTCATATGACTCATGCTTAACCTTTTGGTTCGTGTGTTCCGAGGCCATGTCTATACATTCTAGGCTCGTCAAGTCAAACCAAGTATTTACGCGTGTGCAAAACTGGATTGCACCCGTTGTATGTGAACATAGAGTTTATAGCACCCGATCATCACGAGATGCTTGAACACGACGAACTTTCACAACGGTGCATACATGGGGAGAACACAATTTTATCTTGATCTTTAAGTGAGGAATCATCTTATAATGCTACCGTCACGATCTAAGCATAATAAGATACATAAAAGGATAAACATCACATGCATATAATTTTATGTGACATGGTATAGCCAATCTTCGCGCAATGATCTCCATCTTGTGTGTGCCAGCATGATCTCCATCACTCCACCATGATTACCTCCACCACGAATAGCAACTACAACTATTGCTAACTACTTAGCGATAAAGTAAAGCTATTACATGGCGTATAAGAAGTTGACACACAGGTCATACACAATTATAAAGACAACCATATGGCTCCTGCCGGTTGTGTACTCATCGACATGCAAGTCGTGAAATATTATAAAACATGATCATTGCATACAACATACACATCATATCTTGGGCCATACCATATCACAGAAACACTCCCTGCAAAAACAAGTTAGACGCCTCTACTTTGTTGTTGCATGTTTTACGTGGCTTATGGGAGTAACAAGCTAAGAACGATTCTTACCTATAGAAAGCCACAACGGTGATATTATGGTTGCCAACATCCGGTGTAAATCCCATGAAAACTATAGTGAGAGAAACTGGCATCCACCATCCGCATGTGTGGAACAAGCCACACGTCAAGTGCGGAGCTGGTCTCGCGAACGAGGTCGTGTAAAGTTGGCCTGGACTGCTTTGATCTCACTATCCCGCGTCATAAAAAGTACACAACAAGAGGCTTGCAACATAAAACATCAACGCCCGCAACAAGCATGTTGCGTTCTACTCGTGAAACACATCTACGCATAGATCTAGCTCTGATACCACTAAAGGGGGTCGTAGCATAGTAAATCAAAAAATTCTACGGATGCGAACGAGAAAGCCAAGATCTAATCTAGCAAATGCAATCAATGAGAGGGATATATGAGATCTTCATACCCTTGAAGAAATCGCACAGTGGAACGTTCAACAGAACGTGGTTCATGTAGTCGTACTAGCCTTCTCCTCGCGATCCGATCCGATCCAACGCCGCAAGTGGCGACGCCTCCGAGAGATGCACACATACGGCACCGCGACTTCTCCTCCTTCCTTGGTCTAGCAAGTGGGGTGGAGAGATAGATTGGACCTACAGCATGACGGCGTGGTGCAAAGGTGGAGTTTCACGGTGGCTTCGCCACTGTGCAATCGGAGAGAGAGAGAGAGGAGGGCAGCAGTATGGCGGCTAGGGTTTGGGGTGGGGGGAGGGTGCGCCCCTTGCCCACCTTATATAAGGGGCTGGTCGTCCCCCTTGCCCCTCCTCCAAGCCCTAGGGCCGGCGGCCACAAGGGTGGAGTGGGGGGCAAGTCTTCCCCCCCTTCTAGAAGATCCCCTAGGGTTTCCCCTAGGGTTTTGGCCGGCTGGGCCTATGGGGCCTTGTGCCCCTGGCCCAATGCGGCCAGGGCACTCCCTCATAGGCCCACGCCCCCTCCGACAAGTGGGGCCACGTTGGTCCCACTCCAGAAGCTTCTAGAACCTTTCGGTATAATACCGAACATTCCGAAACAATTCCGAAATCCAAAAACCACTTTCCTTTATATGAATCTTATTCTCCGGACCATTCCGGAACCTCTCGTGATGTCCTGGATCTCATCCGAGACTCCGAACAAAAACTCGCAAACCAATTATCCATTCTATCCTAGCGTCAAGTCATGTTAAGTGTGTGACCCTACGGGTTCGAGAATATGTAGACATGATCTTTTATCAATAATCAACAGCGGGATCTGGAAACCCATATTGACTCCCACATATTCATCGATGATCATATCAGATGAACAACGATGCCATGATTCAATTAATCCCATATATATATATTCCCTTCGTCACACGATATTTTACTTGCCCGAGATTCGATCGTTAGTATCAGCATACCTAGTTCAATCTTGTTCACAACAAGTACTTTACTCGTTCCGTAATCCGATATCACTTTGTGATTAACTCCTTAACCACGTGCTTGCAAGCAGTGTTGATATAGATTACCGAGTGGGCCCGAATTATATCTCTCCGACTTGGGAGGGACAAATCCCATCTCGATACATACAACCCAACAAGTACTTTCCGATCACCTGAGAGACACCTTTATGATCACCCTCTCATAGGATGACGTTTGATGACCTCAAAGCTTTCTTCCGATACTAGGAAGTTGCATTATCTCATGGTCTAGGGAATACAATATTTGACATAAGAAAAAGCTTCGCAAATATGAACACGATGACACGATCTAATTGCTCTGCTTGATTTGGGTCTGTCCATCATATCATTCTCCCAATAATATGATCTCATTATTAATCGACAACTCATGTCTATGGTTAGAAAACCTTAACCATCATTAATCAATGAGCTAGTCCATAGAGACGTACTAGGGACACGGTGTTGTTCATAAACCACACAAGTATCAAAGTTTCCGCTTAATACAATTCTAGGATGGAATATAAACTTTATCATGAACAAGAATTATAATAATAACATCTTTTTTATTGCCTCTAGGGCATAATTCCAATAGTTTTCCCTCCGGGGGCCTGAACCTGGGTAAATCCCATGTCCCCTAGTTGCTTGTCTGTTAACCGTTTAGCGATCTCCAGCATCCCCATCTTCTCCAAAACCCAAGCTCATAACAATGGGCATTGACGAGATTAAACCTCGTCAATTGGCGCCTTCTGTGGGAATCGGGGGCGCTGATTGTGCGATCCTGACGGTACAATCACCCGTGATTTATGATTCGCCGGATTCTGGGAGTTAAATCCCCCTTGATCTTCTTCATCGTGCAACTGGTAAAGTCGACAGCTACGAGTAGATCTCATCTGATTGGCTGGTCTACGTCAGTGCGCAATCGACTCAGTCCCGTGTACCTACCTGGAAAAAAGAGCAAATTTGGAAGCTAAGGCACGACATCATACTGATTCGATTCCAATCGATCGTGTACCAGCGACCGGATAGTCTGGAATTACTACTTCCATCCACCAGATCGGTGTCACCACGCCGTACAACTAGCTGATTCCGATTGCCAAGTTCCAAAGATAAGAGCATACCAAACCAAAGGAATTAATTGTTGGTTCACGTGAAGCCACAAAGAGACCTTAAGAACTACTATTTAGCAAGGAAAGTGATTTATTATTAATCAAAATACTTGGTCAGCCACGAGACCATGAGTTTTGATCAATCGAGAACTATGACCACCATTTCAACTCTGCCACGGACTGTTTTGACTCTATCGGCTACGTTGATTTTACACCCGGGGCCTGCGTCAACTCCGCCGACCTTTTCCGGTCTTCGGCTGCAACAACCCGATGCGGTCTTCGACTGTTGTGGCCCGTTACAATCTCCTGATGCGGCAATTCTTCATCACCACATGACTCCGGTTAGCCGTGTCGTCTCACAAACATCTTCTCGACCACAACGACCACATCAACTCCACGCCCGGGGGCTATGACGACTCTGTCGCGCGACCCTCTACTCCGGCGATCCTCTACGATCTTTGGCTCCAACGACTCGGGGGCTGAGGGGCTCCCTCCACCGTGTGACCATCCGCGGCCTTTGGCTCCGGCAACCCATTGCAGTCTTCGGCTCCGGCGAACCCTTCGGCTGCGGTGACCCGATGTATCCTTTGACTCCGGCGACCCGTTGCGGTCTTCGGCTCCAGCGATCCGCTGCGATCTTCGACCGCGGCAATCTTCGGATGTGGATCTCGCTGTCACCATCGACCCCTGGAACCCGTCGCTGCTATGACCATGGTCCGCCGTGTTGACTACGTCCACCGTGTGACCCGCTACCGCGCCAACTTGGCCACAACAACAAACAAAGCTAAGTTTCCCTCTACTTAGAGCTGATATCTTTTTTAACTCGCACTCGAAACACTCGGGGGCTGCGCCCTCTTTGAGTAAACTAATGTGCCATCGGCTCCATGCACTCGAGCACCTCATACGCGACAGCCCGAGTAGCTGATTCTGCCTGACCATCGAATCCTTGAACTCCGAGTGCCTCGGCAAGGTACCGAGACTAAGGGTAATTAGGCTAACGAAAAGGCCTAGCAAATAGTGCAAAAGGGTCGACTCAATTGGCACCAGAATTTTACTTTACAATCCAACATGCAACTATTATTTAAAATATACAAGTACTTCACAATTCTTCATATTTTCTGCAGCCTACAAGGACGTCGACTGTGCCGAGCTATTCTATCGGGTCCTCCAACAGGAGTTGACGAAACAACTGGCTACGCCGTAAATTCAAGACCTGAGTCGAGTCACTCCTCGGATGGTTGCATCTCTTGATGCTACAAAGACGCGACGCTAGCCGCGCACCCGACAGGAGCAACGCCGTCGATTTCATCCGAAACATCGAGTCCTTCTGGCTAAATGTCGCACGACTCCGATACGTCGACTCGTGACTCCTTATGCATGAGACGCTGATGCGATGCACTTCCCGGTCAGTGGTTTCTCCTCGCATGAGTCTCCACTCGAGTCTGCGACTCGACCAGACACTCGGGGGCTACTCCTATCAGGAGCGCTGGTCGCGCACCCGATGTACTTCCGGGTCAGCGGTACGCCCACAAGATTTTCGACTACAACTTCATAAGACTCGAGTATCTGCCCGAGTCTACGACTCCGCTAGACACTCGGGGGCTACTCCAAACTGGAGTGTTGGTCGTGCACACAGAAGATCTTTGAGTGGCATGCTTCGATTCCTCACTCGAATCAACGATCGGACTGAGGACTCGGGGGCTACTCCCATAGGGAGCGCTGGTCGCGCACTCGAAAAAATTAAGGCATTCAGGGTATCTGCAAGGTCATCCGAAGAACTTCCGGATCACCATATCATGCAACCGACGACTATAAGTTTCTGCTCGAGTCTACAACTCGAACAGACACTTGGGGGCTACTCCCATAGGGAGCGTTGGTCGCGCACCCTATAGTCCATTGTGTTGACTACGTCCATAATGTTGACCCATTTACAACAACCAAATAAATTCAGCTGATCCGATGAACTTTCGGGTGAAGTCTTCGCACTCGACACAACTTTCGACTCCGACATCAAATGCAATGCTCAAGACAACTGAGTATCCACCCGAAACTTGTTCGGATGAAAACACTCGAAAGACTTAAGAGTCTCCACCCGAATCTACGTTTCAGATGGACACTCGGGGGATACTAACATGGATATGCCCTAGGGGTACCCGATGTTATCCTACCTGGTCCTGCCCGACGGAAGGCCCACTCGACGATCTACCAGGGTCCATGACATCTATGACGTTTCGGCTGCTACGAAGGCCATATGGACACGGACTCCCAAGCGCACAAGACAAGGAGAGCTCAAGACTAGAGTTTGAATACAACTTGTAACCAAATCGTATTGGCACCTGAGACCTAGCCTCCCCATATATAAAGGTTAGGAGGGGCCAACAAGGAGAGCACCACCGATAGTCTAGACCACAACAGATCTACAGATCTGGCACCTCGCATACCACCGCATACACACCTCCATGCCAGATTGCATCTGCGCATCCCTGTAACTTTCGGTTCCGCCGTAATCAAGAGAAGACAAGCAGGAGTAGGGTTTTCCCTCCGGGGGCCTGAACCTGGGTAAATCCCGCGTCCCCTGGTTGCTTGTCTGTTAACTGTTTCGCGATCTCTAGCATCCCCATCTTCTCCAAAACCCAAGCTCATAACAATGGGCATTGACGAGATTAAACCTCGTCAATTGGCGCCGTCTGTGGGAATCGGGGGCGTTGATTGTGCGATCGTGACGGTTCCATCACCCGCGATTTATGATTCGCCGGCTTCTGGGAGTTAAATCCAACTTGATCTTCTTCATCGTGCAACTGGTAAAGTCGACAACTGCGAGTAGATCTCATCTGATTGGCTGGTCTACGTAAGTGCGCAATCGACTCAGTCCCGTGTACCTACCTAGAGAAAAGAAGCAAATTTGGAAGCTAAGGCACATCATCATACTGATTCAATTCCAATCGATCGTGTACCTCGTCGCCGGGAATCTTGACGGCCTCCTTGTCATGCGGGATCAGACCCCGCTCACGAAGCTTGCGCAGGTCGCCCTCGCGCGTCTCCGACCGCCGCCAGCCACCGTCGGTGACGCGAGTGCCGGCGGTACCCTTCTTGCCGCCAGCAGCAGCGCTGGTGCCCACTGCGGTGGAGGCCTTCTTAGGTTTCCCCATTGCAGTACGACGATGGTGGCAGTGTGAGCACAGAAAAGAGGACGGAAAGGATCAAAGAACTTCCAGCGTGCGGCGAGAAAAATTCAAGAAAGTGGAAGCAGTGAAAAGCGAATGGATGCGGTGAAAACAAACAAAATTTTCCCCACAGATTATAAGGACAAAGACGATAAACAGGGACCGTTCATCGGGAAGCCCTAGAGCCAGCATCAAATCCAGGCCGTCCACGTGTCAGCACAGTAGTGAACCGTCGCTCGCACACCGTCCACTCAGCACGGAAACTGAGGAGACACCGTAATTATAGCCACGTCGTGCGTGACCAGTCAACTCCAAGTCAGAAAGTAGGACCCACGTTCGTCCAGTCGCGTCACCTCTGGCGCCGCAGACGCTTGAGGTCACCGATCGTCAGCACTGACATCACTAAATCTATACTAGCAACGGTTACAAATCTTCGGCCACACAGCTAAAGTACTCACTCGAATCTACGATTCGAGTAACTACTCGGGGGCTACTCCTATCAGGAACGTTGGCTGGGCACCCGAAGCATGATTGAGGTACTGCACCACTGAATTATTATTCGAGTCCTACGTCCAGTTTACGACTCCACTACGGACTCGGGGGCTACTCCCATAGGGAGGATTGGTTCAAGCATCCGAAAAAATGTGTCCTACGGACCTAAAGTCAACAACCACTGAACTAAAGTCTCTGCTCGAGTCTACAACTCGAACAAACACTCGGGGGCTACTCCCATAGGGAGCACTGGTCGCGCACCCTATGAATTCTTTGACTACGATCCTTCGGATCAGCATGCAAAAACTTTTCGGCAACTCTGCCCCAGCCAACGCTAAGTGAGTAAACATCCTCCTTGGCCACCTGAAACACCTCCGTGGTGATAAAATTTTGGATGCTGTGTCTGCGACACAAAGATAAGACCTACAGATACCATCTGATGGCCTGGCAACGCACACGACTGCGCTCTGCTAGTAATAATCCGTGCCAGCAGGCGCGATGAAAATCCCGACGGACGCGTTGGGTACATCATTCAAAAATTACTGGAATTCTACTCCTGTAAGTCCTCAACATCCTGAGTTGAATTACGCCAGCATTTGTTCCGGGTTCGAGTCGAGGGACTCGAATCTGAAGAAAATCGTGTTGTTTTGTCCTAAGACAGTTAACTGGCCCTGATCCGTCGGGAGAGTCAGGAACACGCTTCAACAATCCCTACACACTAAAATCATTCTCTGATGAACAGAAAATAGCTGCACCCGAAAGATTGAAGAGTCTTCAGCCGAATCTACGATTCAACTGAACACTCGGGGCTATTGACGTGGTTATACCCTACGGGTACACGATATCAGCATACCTGGTCCAGCCCAAGGAAGGCCCATGAAAATATACGCGGCCCATGAAGAATTTTGGGTGGCCCAAGCCCATGACGTCTTCGGATCCTTGGAGAGCAAGACTAGATTAGATAGAATATTCAAAGGGGAAAAACCCTAAACCTGTAACCGACTCGATCTGTGCCCGGGACCTGCCTACCTCTATATAAAGGCTAGGAGGGCATGACGAGGATGGCACCTCGCATACCACCGCATACACACCTCCACGCCAGATTGCATCTGCACACCCCTGTAACTTTCGGTTCTGCCGTAATCAAGAGCAGACAAGCAGGAGTAGGGTTTTCCCTCAGGGGCCTAAACCTAGGTAAATCCCGTGTCCCCTGGTTGCTTGTCTGTTAACCGTTTCGCGATCTCCAGCATTCCCATCTTCTCCAAAACCCAAGCTCATAACAATGGGCATTGACGAGATTAAACCTCGTCAACCAAAGTTGAGTAGCATGCGGAGCGGCCGTCGTACTCAAGGGACTTGGGATTTCCAGTGTATGGTCTGCCAAGCATATGATTTAGAGTGGACCTCACTTTTGAAGGGTTCGCAGCATAGAAAACAAAAATTTTCCTACGATGTGAACTATATACCAAGATCTATTTATACTAGATACAAACAACGGGCGGATGTATATCCGTAGAGAACATACCCTTGAAGACCGACAAAGTTTAACGAGTCCCACTCGTGGTTGATGTAGACGATCTCTTGCCAATCTCAAGATCGAGAGGAAATCCTAGCGCCGCAAATCAGCAGCGCATCCGTGCTCGCACACACGTTCGAGGCACGAGCAACCTCCGCCTCGCTCCAGCGATGCAGCAAGCACAACTCTTTCTTGCCGAATAGCCACCGAACATGTATCTCGCTAGTCCGAGACCATGGGGAATAAATTCTAGAGGGGGAGAGATCCTTCACGAGGAGGTGTGAGTGAGAAGTGAGAGGAGGGCTCCTTTATAGGAGGAGGGGAACCCCAAGGGGTGGCTTGGCATGGGGCTGCCTTGCCCTCCCTCTTCATGTGGGTGGACACTCCACTCACAAAACCTCCAAATTCCTCCACTCAAAATCCCACTCAAAGATCCCATTAAATTTCCACCAAATTTAATGCAAACTCTCATTAAATAAAACTCTTTTATTTTATTCAGAATTTTGTCAATTACTTTAATGACAAACATTCACAAATAACCCTTGCTAGAATTCTATTTCACATGCATAACCACTTTATAATTTCACCCGAAACCTGTTTGGGTATCTAGTGAAATAAATTCTGCGCTTTGTTTATTCTTTCGGCATGAAAATTTTGCTCCAATTGGATGTCGGTGTCTCTTAAGTGTGTCACCCTACGGTTCGTGAATAATGCGGACATGATCGAGACCCTCTCGGATCAATAATCGAGCGGGATCTGGAGACCATCGGCTCCCACACATTCAACGATGACTTTCTTGTGATCGTCGAACCTTTACGCTAGTATCTTAATCCCTTTGTTTCACGATATATTACATGTCCGAGATTCGATCATCGGTATCTCCATACCTAGTTTGATCTCGTTACCGACATGCACTCTTTTCTCGTTCCCTGTGATATAACATTCTAGTGATCAAATCACTTGCTTGCAAGCTAATCAATGTGATATCACCGAGAGGGCCCAGAGTATATCTATCCGTCATCGGGATGAACAAATTGCACTCTCGATCCATGAGCCTCAACATAACACTTTATTAGTTCTGAATCCATCTTTATAATCACCCTGTTACGGTGTGACGTTTGATGTTATCAAGAAACTCTTCCAGTAGACGTGATTGACATGATCTCATGGTCTAAGGATTAGGATCACTTCGTAAGTTGTTATAGCAATATAAACTCAATGACTTTGATCGTAATGCTATACTTGGATGAATGTTCATCACATCATTACACTAATGTTGTGATCCGTTATTAACATCCAATGTCCATGATCGTGAAACCTTGATCATCTTGTTAATCAACGAGCTAGTTTATGAGAGAGGCTTAACTAGGAACTTTTCTGCTTGTTTATTAAACACACATGTATTAACGCTTCCGTATTAATACAATTATAGCATGCAAAATAAACATCTATCATATACTTGGAATACACATAATAAACAATTTATTATTGCCTCTCGGGCATATTCCTTCATCCCACTTGCACTAGAGACAATAATCTAGTTACATAGTGATATATCTAACACCCATTGAGTTCTGTGTTGATCATGTTTTGCTCTAGGAGAGTTTTAGTCAACGGATCTGCTACATTGAGATCCGTATGTACTTTAAATCTTTATATCTCCATCCTTGACATGCTCGCGGATGGAGTGAAACCGCGCTTAATATGCTTGGAATGCTTGTGAGACCTTGGCTCTTTGGCATTGGAAATGGCACCATTGTTGTCACAATAGATCACCATTGGGTCCAACGCTTGCCACAACTCCTAGTTCGGATATGAACTCCTTCATCCAAAGCTTTCACGCTGCCCAAAGAACATATTCGCCTCCGTTGTTGATCCGCTACCACAGGTTGTTTGGAGCTCACCAACTAACGCTCCGCCATTCATGAGAAATACGATCCGGATTGAGACTTAGAGTCATCCGGATCGGTGTCAAAGCTAAGCGTCGACATAACACTTAGCGACGAGCTCTTCTTCACCAGATACAAGAAACATATCCTTAGTTCTTCGTAAGTACTTAAGGATATTCTTGACCGCTATCCGATGTTCGACCAAAACCTTTGGTTGTATCATATACAACTCTTCTTCAATATTACCATTGAAGAAGCGGTTTTGACATCCATCTGCCATATTTCATAATCGAAATATGCAGCAATTGCTAACATAATCCTAATCGACTTTAGCATCGCTACGGAGAGAAAGTCTCATCGTAGTCAACTCCTTGAATTTGTCGAAACCTTTGCGACAAGTCGAGCTTTATAGATGGTCACATTACCATCATCGAGTTTTCCTTTGAAAATCCATTTGTTCTCTCGGCCTTTCGGTGTGAGGTAATTCCACCAAGTTCCAAACTTGATTTTCATACATGGATTCCATCTCGGATTTCATGGCTTCTAACCATTTGTTGGAATCCGGGCTCATCATCGCTTCTTCATACGTCGCAGGTCATTATATTCATCAACCATGAAATTTATGACGGGATTTCGTCTGACTGGGAGCTGCAGCGTCTGTTTGACTGCGAGGTTGAGTACTCTCTTCGGAGTTTCATGATCATTATCATTAGTTCCCTCTTCAGGTGGAGCCAACTCGAATGACTTCGGCGTTGCGCTACTCGCCATACTTTGAAGAGAAGGTTCCACAACCTCTTGAGTTCTACCTTCCGACTACTCACACCTTTCGCGAGAAACTCTTTCTCTAGAAAGGATCCATTCTTAACAACAAAAACCTTGCCCTCGGATCGTGATAGAAGGAATACCCAATAGTTTCTTTAGGGTATCCTATGAAGACGCATTTTTCCGCTTTGGGTTCGAGTTTATCCGGTTGAAGTTTCTTCACATAAACATCGCAACCCCAAACTTTAAGAAATGATACTTAGGTTTGTTTCCAAACCACAATTCATACGGTCGTTTCAGCGGATTTAGATGGTGCCCGATTTAAAGTGAATGCAGCAGCTTTCTAGTGCATAACCCCAAAATGACAACGGCAAGTCCGTCAGAGACATCATAGATCGAACCATATCTAATAAAATGCGATTACGGCGTTCCGACACACCATTTTTCAGTGGTGTTCCGAGGTGAGTTGTGAAACAATTCCACACTCTTTCATGTGAGTGCTAAACTCGTAACTTAGATACTCACCTCCACGATCGATGGTAGAAATTTGATCTTTCTATTACGATGATTTTCAACTTCATTCGAAATTCCTTGAACTTTTCAAAGGTTTCAGACTTGTGTTTCATCAAGTAGATATAACCGTATCTACTCAAATCATCCGTGAAAGTAACAAAATAACGATATCCACCTCGCGGACACACTCATTGGACCACATACATCGAATGTATGATTTCCAATAAATCATGCCTGCTCCATTGAACCGAAAACGGCGTTCTAGTCATCTTGCCCATAAGGCATGGCTCACATGTATCAAATGATTCATAATCAAGTGATTCCAAAAGTCCATCCGAATGGAGCTTCTTCATGCTTAATGCCAATATGACCTGACGGCAGTACACATATATGCGGATATATCATCATCAAGTTTAATCCTTTTAGCATCAACATTATGAATATGTGTAACATTATCATCGAGATCCAAAAGAAATAAACCATTCAACATTGGTGCATGACCATAAAAGATTTCATTCATATAAATGGAACAACCATTGTTCTCAGATTTGAATGAAAAACCACTTTGCATCAAACATGATCCAGATACAATGTTCATGCTCAGTGCAGGCACCAAAAAACAGTTATTTAAGTTTATAACTAATCCCGACGGTAAGTGGAGAGGTAGCGTTCCGACGGCGATCACATCAACACTTGATCCATTGCCGACACGCATCTTGACCTCACCCCTTGCTAGCGGTCGCCTGTTCCGCCCCGATTCGAGTTACAAATATTAGCAACCGAACGTATCAAATACCCGGTGCTCATGAGCACTAGTCAAGTACAAATCAATAACATGTATATCATATATACCTTTGTTTGCCTTGCCGGCCTTCTTATGCCCGGATAACTTGGGGCGATTCTTCGATGGCCCCTTACAATAGTAGCACTCGGTATCGGACTTAGGTCCAACTCGGGTTTCTTTTCGCGCTGCAACAGCTTGCCGCCTTACTTCCCTTCCGTTTTCCTTCTTGTCTTTCTTGAAACCAGTGTTCCTATTGATCATCAACACTTGATGTTCCTTTTGATCTCCACTTCGCAGCTTTAAGCATTGTGTAAGTTCGGGAGAGACTTCTTCATGCCTTGCATATTATAGTTCATCAAGCTCTTATAGCTAGGTGGTAGAGGCTGCAGAACACGATGGATGCCTAAGTCAATGGGAATCGTTATTCCCAAGGACACAAGCTTATCGGCGAACCCGACATCTTGAGTACATGCTCACTTACGGAGTTCTCTTCCATCATGCACTAAAGAACTTTTCAAGCATTGTAGATCTCTCTGACATATGTGTGTCGAAAATCATTTTCAACTCACCCATTGTATCAAAAGCATTGCCGTTTTGAACGCTTTGAAGTTCGGCTCTTGCCCATACAATATGCCGCAATGAACTAAGTTGTGGTCCTCCGACGAGTCGATAGACATTCTTCTCCTCGTCGGGGCATCGTCAAAGGTGGGGGCCTAACGCGCTTCTAGCACATATTGCTTTGTGCAAAGAGAGGAGAATCCTCAAATTCATGGCCCATTCAAGAAGTTGCTACCGTTCGCTAGTTTCTCTTTCTCCATGAACGCATTGAAATTAAAAGGTGGTGCCATCTACAACAGAATTTGTAAAGTTTAGACTAAGTGTATGATAGATTGAGTTCAACTAATCTATATTACGAATGAACTCCCACTCAAAAGCGACATCCCTCGTGTCCTTTTGGTGATTACATGAACCAAATCCACTACACCAAGTCCGATCATCACGTGAGTCGGTATAGCTTCAAAGGCGAGCATCAAATGGGCATCATATCAACTATATGACTCATGCTTAACCTTTCGGTCAGGTTCGAGGCCATGTCGTACATGCTAGGCTCGCCAAGTTAGAACCTTAGTATTTTGCGTGTAACTGCTTTTACACCAAGTATGGTCGAGGATCCAAGTACACCCGATCATCACGTGATGTCTTGGAGACGAAATAATCGGTGCATACTAAAAGGAAGAACACATTCTTATCTTGATATTTAAATGAGGGATCATCTTATTATGCTTAACAAAGCGCTAAACAAGCAATATAAGATGCAATCAAACATCATATGTTTATTAGTGAAATTATATGGTTCCCGCAGATGATCTCTATCATGTGCATCGTGGTATGATCACTATCATACCTATATGTGTAAATCCATAATCTATGGATTTTACACGCTATGTGTGTTGTAAGAGTATCATCTCATACTTCTACTTACAACACTACCATATCATAACACTAGCCCAGCAACAATCTAAACTAGACGCCTCTAATTTATCCATTGCAAGTTTTACGTACGAGGGCTTTCGAGATAGAACCGTTCTTACCTACGAACATGAACCACAACGAGGATAATCAAATTGTTGACAACTCGCTTGCAAAATAGATATTGACTATAGTAGGAGAGACACCCGCTAGCCACTTATGCAAACTAGTTGCATGTCAAGCGTGGAAGGTCTCATGTGCGAGGACATGTAAAGTTTGTCCAGCCGCTTCATCCCACTATGCCACCAATATCCAAAATCACAAGAAAGGAGCAACAACATGATCATCATCGCCCACATACTCATATGTGTACTACCTGTAAAGTATCTACGCATAGATCCGGCTCGATACCCTTTGAAGGGTTCGCACATAGAAAACAAAAATTTTCCTACGATGTGAACTATATACCAAGATCTATTTATACTAGATACAAACAATGGGCGGATGTATATCCGTGAGAAACATACCCTTGAAGACCGACAAAGTTTAACGAGTCCCACTCGTGGTTGATGTAGACGATCTCTTCCCAATCTCAAGATCGAGAGGAAGTCCTAGCGTAAATCAGCGCATCCGTGCTCGCACACACGTTCGAGGCACCGAGCAACCTCCGCCTCCTCGCTCCAGCGATGCAGCGGAAGCACAACTAAGCGACATCCCTCATTGTCCTTTTTGGTGATTACATGAACCAAATCCACTACACCAGAATCTAGAGTCATCACGTGATTCGGTATAGCTTCAAAGGCGAGCATCAAATGGGCATCCTTATCAACTATATGACTCATGCTTAACCTTTTCGATTACGTATTTCCGAGGCATGTCACATGTACATGCTAGGCTGCCAAGTTAGAACCTTAAGTATTTTGCGTGTGGCTGTTTTACACCGGTATGGTCGAGATCCAGTACACCCCAGATCATCACGTGATGTCTTGGAAGCGTAGCTTATAATCGGTGCATACTAAAGGAAGAACACATTCTTATCTTGATATTTAAATGAGGGATCATCTTATTATGCTTATGGCTAAACAAACAATATAAGATGCAATCAAACATCATATGTTTATTAGTGAAATTATATGGTTCCGAGATGATCTATCATGTGCATCGTGGTATGATCATATCATACCTATATGTAAATCCATAATCTATGGTTTTACGCTATGTTGTAAGAGTATCATCTCATGCTTCTACTTACAACACTACCATATCATAACACTAGCCCGGCAACAATCTAAACTAGGCGCCTCTAATTTATCCATTGCAAGTTTTACGTGGTGAGGGCTTTCGAGATAGAAGTTCTTACCTACGAACATGAACCCAGCAGGATAATCAAATTGTTGACAACAAACAAATAGATATTGACTATAGTAGGAGGTGCCTATGCAAACTAGTTGCATGTCAAGCGTGGAACAGGTCTCGTAATGAGGACATGTAAAGTTTGTCGGGCAGCTTCATCCGCTATACCAATATCCAAAATCACAAGAAGAGCAACAACATGATCATCGTAAGCCCACATACTCATATGTGTACTACCGTGTAAAGTATCTCGCATAGATGAGCTCACATTACCCTTTGAAGGGTTAGCGGCATAAACAAAAATTTTCTCACGATGTGAACTATATACCAAGATCTATTTATACTAGATACAAACAGGCGGATGTATATCCGTAGAGAACATACCCTTGAAGACGGAGCAAAAGTTTAGAGTCCCACTGCGTGGTTGATGTGAGCGATCTCTTCCCAATCTCAAGATCGAGAGGAAGTCCTAAGCGCCCGCAAATCAGCGGTAATTTCTTACACACGTTGAGCACCGAGCAACCTCGCCTCTCGCTCCGATGCAGCGGAAGCACAACTCTTTCTTGCCGAATAGCCACGGGAACATGCATCTCGCTAGTCAGACCATGGGGAATAAATTCTAGAGGGGAGAGAGATCCTTCACGAGGAGGTGTGAGTGAGAAGTGAAGGAGGGGCTCCTTTTATGGGAGGAGGGAACCCCAAGGGGTGGCGGCGCATGGGGCTGCCCTTGCCCTCCCCTCTTCATGTGGTGGACACTCCTCACAAAACTCCTCAAATTCCTCCACTCAAAATCCTCAAAGATCCCATTAAATTTCACCAAATTTAATGCAAACTCTCATTAAATAAAACTCTTTTATTTTATTCAAATTTTGTCAATTACTTTAATGACAAAACATTCACAAATAACCTGCTAGAATTCTGTTCACATGCATAACCACTTACATAATTTCACCCAAAACCTGTTTGGTGTCTAGTGAAATAAATTCTCTTTGTTTATTCTTTCGGCATGAAACTTTTGCTCATTGGATGTCCGTGTCTCTTAAGTGTCACCCTACGGTTCGTGAATAATGCGGACATGATCGAGACCCCTCTCGGATCAATAATCGAGCGGGATGGAGACCCATCTTGACTCCCACACATTCAGCGATGACTTTCTTGTGATCGTCGGAACCTTTTCGCTAGTATCTTAATCCCTTTGTTTCACGATATATTACATGTCGAGATTCGATCATCAGTGTCTCCATACCTAGTTTGATCTCGTTCTGACATGCACTCTTTTTCTCGTTCATTGATATAACATTCTAGTGATCGAATCCTTGCTTGCAAGCTAATCAATGTGATATCACCGGGAGGGCCCAGTATATCTATCCGTCATCGGGATGAACAAATTCCACTCTCGATCCATGAGCCTCTACATAACACTTTATTAGTTCTGAACCCATCTTTATAATCACCACATTGCGGTGTGGC
Organism: Avena longiglumis; assembly: GCA_030063025.1. Lineage (NCBI taxonomy): Eukaryota > Viridiplantae > Streptophyta > Magnoliopsida > Poales > Poaceae > Avena > Avena longiglumis. Next base: position 339,358,075 of record CP125978.1, on the reverse strand, counting down.
GTTTGATGTTATCAAGAAACTCTTAGGTGTTAGTGATTGACATGATCTCATGGTCTACAGGATTAGGATCACTTAAGTTGTTATAGCAATATAAACTCAATGACTTTGATCGTAATGCTATACTTGGATGAATGTTCATCACATCATTACACTAATGTTGTGATCCGTTATTAACAACATCCAATGTCCATGATCGAAACCTTGATCATCTTGTTAATCAACGAGCTAGTTTATGAGAGAGCAACTAGGAACTTTTCTGTTTGTTTATTAAACACACATGTATTAACGTTTCCGTATTAATACAATTATAGCATGCAAAATAAACATCTATCATATACTTGGAATACACATAATAAACAATTTATTATTGCCTCTCAGGGCATATTCCCTTCAACTTTCAAAGCTAGCGTCGGATTTTAAACTTGGAATACACATAATAAAATGATCATCATCGGCCACATACTCATATGTGTACTACCCGTGCAAAGTATCTACGCATAGATCCGCTCGATTGAAGGGTTCAACATTGTAAACAAAAATTTTCTCGATGGGAACAACTATGTACCAAGATCTATCTACTAGATACAAACACAGGCGGATGTATCGTAGAGAACATACCCTTGAAGGCAGACAAAGTTTAACGAGTCCAAACTCGTGGTTGATGTAGGCGATCTCTTAGATCTCAAGATCGAGGGAAGTCCTAAGCCATAAAAGCAACGGCGCATCGTTGCTCACACCGTTCGAGCAAGCAACCTCCGCCTCCTCGCTCGGCGATGCGGCGGAAGCACAACTCTTTCTTCTTGAAAAGCCACCGAGAACATGTATCTCGCTGATGCGAGACCATGGGAATAAATTCTAGAGAAGATCCTTCCGCGAGGAGGTGTGATGTGAGAGGAGGAGAGGGGCCTTTTATAGAGGGAGAGGGGCACCCAGGCCATCGCCCAGCCATGGGGCTGCCCCACCTCTTCCACATTCATGTGGGTGGAGCTCCCACTCAAAATGAAAACCTCCACTCATAAATCCACTCATGCATTAAATTTCCACCAAATTTAATGCAAGCTCTCATTTAAATAAAACTCTTTTTATTTATTTATTCAGAATTTTGTTAATTACTTTAATTAACAAACATTCACATAAAACCTTGCTATTATTCCATTTCACATAACCCGGTTTAATTTCAAGCAAAGCGATTTTGATTGTCTAGTGAAATAAATTCCTGCGCTTTGCTTTTCTTTTCGGCATGAAACTTTTGCTCCAATTGGATGCCGGTGTCTCTTAAGTGTGTCACCCTACGGTTCGTGAATAATGCGGACATGATGAGACCCCTCTCGGATCAATAATCGAAGCGGGATCTGGAGACCTATCTTGACTCCACATTCAGCGATGACTTTCTTGTGATCGTCGAACCTTTACGCTAGTATCTTAATCCCTTTGTTTAGCGATATATTACATGTCAGATTCGATCATCGGTATCTCCATACCTAGTTTGATCTAGATTCTTGACATGCACTCTTTTCTCGTTCGGTGATATAACATTCTAGTGATCAAATCACTTGCTTGCAAGCTAATCAATGTGATATCGCGAGAGGGCCAGTATATCTATCCGTCGCCGGGATGAACAAATTCCACTCTCGATCCATGGGCCTCAACATAACACTTTAGTAGTTACGAACCCATCTTTATAATCACCACATTACGGTGTGACGTTTGATGTTATCAAGAAACTCTTCGGTGTTAGTGATTGACATGATCTCATGGTCTAAGTTAGGATCACCGTAGATGTTATAGCAATATAAACTCAATGACTTTGATCGTAATGCTATACTTGGATGAATGTTCATCACACCATTACACTAATGTTGTGACCTCGTTATTAACAACATCCAATGTCCATGATCGAAACCTATGATCATCTTGTTAATCAACGAGCTAGTTTATAAGAGAGGCATAACTAGGAACTTTCTATTTGTTTATTAAACACACATGTATTAACGTTTAGTATTAATACAATTATAGCATGCAAAATAAACATTTATCATAAATAAGAATACGATAATAACCACTTTATTATTGCCTCTAAGAGCATATTCCTTGAGTCTCCCACTTGCACTAGAGACAATAATCTGGTTTGAGAACTTTGTGTATTGAACACCTATGGCTTTACGGTGTTCCATATACACAATTACAAGTAGTTAACATAATCTCTGGTGGCCTTGGTCCGTGTGTATTCATGTCTTTCGTCTTCACGCATCACTCATTCTCAATGAGATGGCATTGTATAAATTTGGTCTTTGGTGAGACCTTTGGTTCATGGGGTTAAAACTGCGTCGATACTATTGTCATACAATATATCTTTGAGTGTTAGCAGATTCTTGAATCACACCTTAGTTTGATAACAAACTACTTGACACAAATTCCTCCTTTGCTGCTACTATAGCAGTCATATACTTAACCTTTTGTTGTAGTATTACGTCACAATGTCTTAACTTTGGAACTCTTCCAAATCCATCATGAATCTCCTTTCCATTACATTGTGCCACCCATAGTTTAAATTGAGATAAACTTAATTTGTATCTTGTGACAAAACTAGTATCAATGTAGCGCTTTACAATGAACTATTTGTAATTGTTTGTCACCTCTACACAAATATATTCTTAGTTCTTCCAAAAGATCATAAGAATATCCTCACTATCGTCCAATGATCATTTTATGATTCATTACGGTATATGCTCATAACACTTAGAGCATAGGACATATCTGGATGTGTACATATCATGGTATGATTGATCAAAACATTCTCGTGATTGCACTCATCAAGTGTCAAAGCACTTGAATTTTGTTTCACTTATCAAGTGTCGATACACTTGAATCTTGATTCAATTCCTTTCCATGCAACAAGAGCTGTTTCTTGTCGTTTCTATATTGAACTCCTTCAATATCTCATATATGTCGTTTGGCATAACCATATTGGCGTCACGATCTATCCACTATAGACATTCACGCCTAAATATTAAGGTTTTGCCTAAGTCTTTCATCAAATGAAATTCTTAACCTTTGTCGATAAAGATACATCATTTCTAATCAACAGATGTCCTCCACATAATGTATTAGAAATATGTCTTAGCTCCACTTAATTTCTTGCAAATGCAAGCATCTTCATCGTCTCACGATGAAAAACTCCTTTTCATCATGGTGAAGATTCAACTCATGATGCTTACTTCAACCATTGAAGTTTGCATGCCCTTTAACATCCTTTGAATTTAACAAAACCCTTTGGATGTGTCATGTACCGTCCTAGGTAACCATTCTATTAGAAGAACTTTGTTTTGTTTATTCATCTACCATATACCAAATTATATGTAGTGGTTGCTACTTTAATCGTTGGACTAAATATCGCTATGAAAGATCAAATCTTGTCATAATCGACTCCTTGAACATTGTCATAAAAATACTTTCACGACATATCGACTATTTCATAGATGTGAAACATCCATGTACATTTCTTTATAGATCAAATACTACCGATAGGTTTTACACCTTTCGGTCTTCCAAGTTCAAAACTTGATTTCTGCGTGTATGGAACTATCACGGATTTTATGGCTTCAAGCCATTTGGTCAGGGGCCCATCATCACTTCTTTGCATATAGTCGGTTAATCATTGTCGAACAATGATGATTTACTCTCAAATCTTAGTATTTGATTGTTTTATCGACGACTTAGTTCAATAGGAACTTAGATCTACGTGACCACAACCTTTGAGGCACATAAGCTATGAGCATTATGGCGACCTCGAGCGATTTCAGCTACGCCTTTCAGCACATTTAGCTAAGGTTCGTTAACCTTATCAAGTTCTATTGTCCTCCCACTTAACATTTATGAAAAATTCCTTCTTCAAGAAACTTTTACATTTCAAGCGACAAACCCTTTTTGTCCTTGGTGTTATGGAGGAATAACCAATTGTTATTGAAATAACCTACAAAGACATGCTCATCAGAGCTTTGGTTGTAAACATCTTACTTATGTTTAGTATACCAAAATTTAAGGAAATGACAACTTGGGTTTTACCCCAAACCATAACTTCCATGGTGTCATTTCCAGCGGATCTAGATGGAGCTCTTTTCGATGTAAGCGGTAGTCTCTAAAGCTTTAATCTTTTAAAACTTATAATGGCGGGTTTATAAGCAACACCTTTGATCCAACCATGTCTCACAAGGTTTCATTACAAATCTCAAACCTCCGCATACTCTATGGTGTTTGGGAGATGTAAATCTAGGTGTTATTTTGCTAAAACTTGCAACTCAAATAAATCCCTTTATGATAAAATCATGAATTCATTTTATTTTCTTGTTACTACTTGTAACTCAAATAAATCTCTTTATGATCAAATCATAATTCATTTTATTTTCTTGTTACAATGATTTTCACTTCATCTTGAAGTCTTTGAAACATTTTCAAATATTTCATACTTCTTTCTCATTAAGTGAACATTCACTCAAAATTCCGGAGAAAGCATATGAAGTTGAAACCCATAAACTACATTGCACATAATGGACTACATACATCGATATGTATAAATTCCAATATTTTGAGTAGATTATTTCTTCTTTGGCCTTTGAGCGAAGTTTTAATTATCACAGAAAGTCTCTGGCGTCACTTGATCAAATCAAAGACTCCAAAAATCCATGAAAATGGAGATTCTTCATGTTTTTCTTTCCAATATAATTTAGCAGCGATGTCACTTCATAAGTGATCTTTCAATCATTTGTCTTGCAACATTTTAGCATTAGGTTTATGGATGTGATTTCTTCAACTAGATTTGTAAAATCATCCATCTTATATAAGAATCTGGTAATTATTTGAACATAGCCTTTGTTCTTATAATACTGATTCAAATAACAATTATTAAAAACAAATCTTGAAGTCTTTCTTCAACTAGATTTGTAAATCATCCATCTTATATGGAATCACGGTAATTATTTGAGACAACCTTTGTTCTTATAATACACAGATTCAAATAACAATTATTAAAAAATCTTGAAGTCAAGCTTTTGATGTCACTTGAGGAATACAAACAACGGTTTGTTTTGTTTCGATGAACATCATCACATTTTCTCTTGCTAGTTACTTAGGCCATTGTGGTTCGTAATTGCGTCATTAGGTATGAAATTTCATACCAACAACCAATTAGAATTATCAATACCAAGAACCACATTGTTTAACAAGCAAAGAATACAACCATAACATGCCCATATCATATATATACCTAAATTGGATATTTCAATCTTTTCTTTTCGCCAAATATATTTTATAGATTCTCTTTCCAGCAGCATTTCCTTTTCCTTTTAAAAGAATTTATCAACATCAAAAGTGGTATCATATACGCGACATGACTAGTCCAAAGCGTGTATATTCAAATAATAATACCTTTGGACTTGCACTTTAAGTAGATCACCATCATCAAATGATCGGTATTCTTTCAAAATCCATTCTTTAGTAATCTTTTAGTGTAGTAAACATTTTACATACATATTCTATTCACCCTTATCATGGCGACTTTCATGATCGAAGCTACTTAGCTTATAAAAAGGCGGTCGTAGTATAACATTACTTTCCAAAACCCTTTTGGATGATTAGGATGTCTAGCATCTCCAACCTTACATGAAATTCTCATACAATATGAACATATATTATACTCTATCATATTTCAACCCAAAACATTGTTTAGAGATATCGTTATATCTCGCCACATGATGGTTTCTAAAATAATTCTTTTAAGCTCCTAGATAAACTTGATGTTTAAATCCAAGAATCATGGAGACAAACATGATACTTAAGATCTTAACTTTCTTCTGGAATTGTTACTCTCGATTTAATACCAATTATTAAATTTCACCGGAGTAAATAAATTTTGCTGAAAGTTTGCAATAGGACTTTAAACTTTAGAATTGACACTCAACACAATCATTGATACCGAGTTCGTAAAGTATATATCCGAAATTCTATAGTTCTATTATCTCAATTACAACTATGCATAAGGTGGTGAGCAAACCGATGCCAATGACTACACAACAAATTATGCAAATTCACTGATTTAATTTATGATAAATTGAGTTCTACTAATAATTACAAAATGAACTCCCCACTCAAAAACGTTGCATCCCTCGTGTCTTTTGGTGATTACATGAACCAAATCCCACTACACCAAGTCCGATCATCACGTGGTGGCGTCGGTGACCCCAGCTTCAAAAGCGAGCATCAAATGGGCATCATGTATCTACTATATGACTCGTAGCATGTAACCTTTGGGTCCGTGTTACAGAGGCCGTATGCATACATGCTAGGCTCGCCAAAAAGTAAGAACAGTATTACGGCGATGTGTCTAGCTTGTCTTACACGAGAGATATGCTCGTGGATTCGTACACCCGATCATCACATTGATGATGTCTTGGCGGCAAAACATTGTCGTGCATACTTGAAAGGAAGAACTACATTTTTATCTTGATATCTGAAATGAGGATCATCTTATGTATGCTAATAAAAAGCGCCCGTAAACAAGCTTAACGTATAAAGATGCTATCAAACATCACATGTTTGTGGTTAGTGAAATGTTATGGATTTCCAAAACAGATGATCTCTATCATGTTGTTACGAGTTAATGTATGATCAACTATCATGTACCTATATGTATTAAGAATCCAAGGTCTATGGATGATATTGCGTTGTTATGTGTGTTATGAAGTATCATCTCATACTTACTACTTACAACATCACCCATATCATATCATAGCCGACAATAACAATCTAAACTGGGCGCCTCTAATTTATCCATTGCAATTTTGCATTGGCTTAGGGCTTTAGAGAGATAGAACACGTTCTTACCCTCACTGAACATGAACCTGGCAGGATAACCAAATTGTTGACAACTTCGTTTGCAGAATTCAGATATTGAAACTATAGTAGGAGAGCAGACACCGCCCGTAGCCATATGCAAAACTAGTTGCATGTCAGCGTGGAACAGGGTCTCATGTGCGAGGACATGTAAAAAGTTTGTCGGGCGCTTCATCCCACTATGCCACCTGTGTCAAGGTACAACTAGAAGCAATAAAATGATCATCATAGCCCATATACTCATATATGTGTACTACCCCAGATAATAAAGGTATCTACGCATAGATCCCGACCATGATACCGCTTGAAGGGTTCGCATGATAGAAAACAAAAATTTTCCCTACTGATGGGAACAACTATGTGTGCAGATCTATCTACTAGAATACTGCTTAACAACGGCGGATGTATATCATTGTAGAGAACGCTACCCTTGAGGGCCGACAAAGTTTAACTTGAGGTCCAAACTGCAAGTGGTTGATGTGAGCGATCTCTTTAGATCTCAAGATGCGAGAGGAGGAAGTCCTAGCGCCGCCGAAAGCAGCGGCGCATCCCGTGCTACTTTACCGTTCGAACCACCGAGCAACCTCAGCCTCCACCGCTCGAGCGGCGATGTTGAAGCACAACTCTTTCTTGCGAAAAGCCAGGAACTTGTGTATCTAAGCTAAAGTCGAGACCATGGGGAATAAATTCACTGGGGAGAGAGATCCTTCACGAGGAGGTGTGTGAGGAGATGAGAGAGGAGGAGGGGGCCTTTATAGGGGAGGGGGGCACCCAAGGGGCCCGTATGCGCCCAGCCATGGGGCTGCCCCCACCTCTTCTTCCCACATTCTCATAATGGGTGGGCTCCCCTGCTCAAAATGAAAAGCCTCCACTCCCATTAAAAGCCTCCACTCATAAATCCCACTCACATGCATTAGAATTTCCACCAAATTTAATGCAAGCTCTCGACCCCAAATAAAACTCTTTTTATTTATTTATTTGACAGAAATTTTGTTAATTACTTTAATTAACAAACATTCCTCTGTAAAACCTCTTGCTATTATTCCATTTCACATCTGCGAGAACAGTTCGGTTTAATAATTTCATGAAAAGCTTGAGATTTTGGTGTCTGGTAAATAAGCTCATTCTGTAGCTTTGCTTTTCTTTTAGGCATGAAACTTTTGCTCCAATTGGATGTCTGATTGTCTCTTCTGGGTGTAGTGTCACCCTACGGTTACGTGAATAAAATGCGGACATGATCGAGACCCCTCTCGGGAATCAATAATCAGGAAGCGAGGATCTAGAGACCCATCTTGACTCCCACACATTCAACGATGACTTTCTTGTGATGCGTCGGAACCTTTTAGCTAGTATCTTAATCCCTTTGTTTCGCGATAATATTACATGTCCGAATTCGATCATCGGTATCTCCATACCTAGTTTGATCTAGATTCTTGACATGCAAACCGCTCTTTCTACGTTCTCGTTCGATATAACATTCTGGTGATCCGAATCACTTTAGCTTGCGCAAACTAATCAATGTGATATTATCGCACCGAGAGGGCCCAGTATATCTATCCGCAGTCCATCCGGGATGAACAGAATTCCACTCTCTCGATCCGCAGGCCTCCAACATAACAACACTTTAGTAGTTCGACGAGCCATCTTTATAATCTTACCACATTACGGATTGTGACGTTTTGATGTTGTCGAGAAAAAAGCTCTTAGGTGTTAGTGATTGACATGATCTCATGGTCTAGGATTAGGATCGCCGTAGATGTTATAGCAATATAAACTCAGCGTGACTTTTGATCGTAATGCTATGCTTAGGATGAATGTTCATCACACCATTACACTAATATTTGTGACCTCGTTATTAACAACATCCAATGTCCATGATCGGGGAAACCTATGATCCATCTTTGGCTTAATCAACGAGCTAGTTTATAGAGAGAGCATAACTTCAAGAACTTTCTATTTGTTTATTAAACACATGTATTAACGTTTCGTATTAATACAATTATAGCATGCAAAATAAAATTTATCATAAATAAAGAATCTGATAATAACCGCTTTTATTATTGCCTCATATTCCCTTCAAATATCCCAGATCAATAAACATTATGTGTATTCCAAGATATGATAGATGTTTATTTTTCATGAAAGATTAATCAAACCATACATGTTGTGTTTAATAAACATAAATTTGTTAATTTTCTCATAAACTATCTTGATTGAACAAGATGATCATTTCATCATGCATTATTTGAATAACTATCAAATATTAGTGTAATGATTATAACATTCATCCATAGTATACGATCAAAGTCATGATTTATATTGCTATACATTTATTCATGATCCTAATTTGAATAGATCATGTCAATCACTAAACCTAAGAGTTTTGATAATATCAAATACACCTAAATGATTACAAGATTTCAATACAAATGTTATTTACCATGGATCAATGAATTTTTCATTACTAATAGATATACTTTCTCATATCAATTGAAGTTCTTTGATCACAGAATGTTATTAGAACAAAAAACTTTAAGAAGGACAAAATATGACATAAATATTTACAAAAGTGATTATAAATTCACTCAAAATCTCATAATAAACAATTGATTTATATTTGTGATTTTAGAAAATAGGAGATTACAATAAAATATAAATCAGTAAATTAAATATTAGCATCAATGTTTTTATAAGCACTACAAAACAAAAATTTTATTTAAATTTTGACAAAATAAATTTACATATTTATATACTTTTAATAACTATTCTATCACCATAAATAAGATTACATAAATCTTCTTAAATTTTATATCTTAGATTTTTCATGACCCACAAACATATAAATTATCAAGAAATTTCACATGTACAACATCATCAAAAGAAAGATTATATCAATCTCATAATCATAGTACAAAGAAACCATTGTGTACATTTATCATATAAATAGACAATCACATGAATAAAATCTTCAGGGGAAAATCACACATTTACAAACCACATTTGATATTTAGTTTGAAAGAGATCTAAGGATTTTACATCTCTCACGAGAAAGATTATTAAACCATGTCAGAATTATTCACAAATCTCTGAAGCACGAGAGTCCGCCAGCCCAAAACAGACAATAAACAAGAAAGCAATCTAAAGAGTAAAAGACAATCATCTTAACCACATAATCAATTTAAACAGATTTATCTATTATATTCATTTTACAAATATTCATTTAAACAGAAGTTTACATGAAGTTCTACCAATCTTATAACAGGCAAAAAAAAATTTAAAGAAATAATTAGATCATAATATATGCAGAGACATAAATTGATTTTCAGGATTTGTCAGAATCACTAGATGTTTTCATCTCACAGATTGAAATACATTGGTAGTCAACAATGGTAAATTGATATGATGGAAAGAGCCACAAGAACTTTCAAGATCTAATTCTCACAAAGAAAGAGATAACACAAGATTCATAAACAAAGGACAACCCAATTACCCAATCAGCACCAAATTTTATCAGAAAATGTATCCCATGACAAATCTCATTATATCAAACCATCTGATTCTATTATTCAAAGTATTAAAAGAGATTAACCATAATATCAGATGACAATACGAGATGCTATCATATCATAACATCACAAACTGCCTTTCACAAGTTCCTTGCATCATCACATCAAAGAATCTTGCCATAAACAGCAGACATCTTTATTGATATGTCAGTACACCATTATGTCAATAGGATTCGAAATCAGACACATCAAATATGAACCCATCATAGAATTAATGCACCTTATTTCAACAAATAATGATCCATTTAAGAAGTGTTCTTTATGAAGAAATTTGTATGATAAACCAATTAGTATGAATAATATTTCAAATCATCACCACAATTATATGAATAATCACAAAAGAAATCCACAATAATCATATTCAAGATAAATCATTTTAATATAAATAAGAATTTGTACAAAATTGATTTATTAAATCATTTTTATCAGAGTATATTTAAGATATTTGAGATACATTGATAAACATTTCTTTAAATTCAATTTCAAATACCAAAATCATCTAAATAAATTTAAAACAAAAGATAATCAAAATTAAACATATAAATTTAACTTTTCAAATTTATCATGACACATTGATTCAGATAAATGACATTAAAATTAAACAAATAAGAATCATTTAATTTATGCATGAATCCAATCAAATTTTAAATAGATTAAGATTTTTATAAAGCTTTGTACATCACTTTTGTATTTCAAATAAACATAGAATAAATTATTCTTCATATCAATGAGTTCATGCCAAAGAGATCATAAAAAATCGCCCAAAACAACAAAATCTCATATCTCGTATACCTATCATCATAGACATGAAACTACAGATAACAAAATTAGGATATCAGATGAATAGAAAATCTTTGATCCTCTCACTCTCTAAAGATTTCTCATAGATTAAGATACCCATGAAGAGTCACAAATTTACATAGAGCTTTATTCAGGGGATGGCAGATCCACCATATCATAGAGATTCACCCGCCTCATCCACTTCCACCATTCATGAGAAGATTCATGAGATCTTCCTACAACTATTCAAGATCTTTTTCTAGATAAAACAAATTATTTTGAAATCCAAGAACCATTACTATAGAGAATTACATGTAGACGATTTGATCAAGATGAAGGTGGAGCAAATTTCCCAGCGATCTCACGCATAGATCGAATCCGCGCCCAATGGCATCCATAAGAGCCGGACACACTGCCGCTAGCACATCGAGACTGTGGGGAGAGATCCTCCTCACGAGAGTGAGTAGAGAAGTGAGAGAGGTATAGGAGAGGTGCCTCTCCTCTTCTTATGGGTGGTTGCCCCCTCACAAATACCTCACACAAAACTTCCAAATCCACCAACCACCAAAAATCCACCAAATTTAATGCAAACCCTCATTAAATAAAACTTTTATTATTATTCAATTTTTTTACTTTAATGACAAACCACAATCTTCTGTTCTCATTTCACATGCATATCTTATGACAAAACCTTTTAAATGAAATAAATTCGCGCTTGTATCATGTTTACTGATGTCGCATCTCTTCTACCAGTGTCAACGGAATAATCGACAACGATATCTTCGATCCTCCATACGACGACCCCACACATTCAACGATGACTTTCTATGATCAACACCTTAACCTTTGTCACGATATATACATAGATTCGAGATCATCCATACCTAGTTTGATCTCATCGACATGCACTCTTTCTCGCTCCTGATATAACATTCTAGTGATCAAATCACTTGCTTGCAAGCTAATCAATGTGATATCACCGAGAGGGCCCAGAGTATATCTATCCGCCATCGGATGAACAAATTCCACTCTCGATCCATGAGCCTCTACATAACACTTTATTAGTTCGAACCCATCTTTATAATCACCGTTACGTGTGACGCTTGATGTTATCAAGAAACTCTTCCTGTTAGTGATTGGCATGATCTCATGGTCTAAGGATTAGGATCACTTCGTAAGTTGTTATAGCAATATAAACTCAATGACTTTGATCGTAATGCTATACTGATGAATGTTCATCACATCATTACACTAATGTTGTGATCCCGCTATTAACAACATCCAATGTCCATGATCGTGAAACCTTGATCATCTTGTTAATCAACGAGCTAGTTTATGAGAGAGGCTTAACTAGGAACTTTCTGCTTGTTTATTAAACACACATGTATTAACGCTTCAGATTAATACAATTATAGCATGCAAAATAAACATCTATCATATACTTGGAATACACATAATAAACAATTTATTATTGCCTCTCGTGGCATATTCCTTCAGCCTCCCACTTGCACTAGAGACAATAATCTAGTTACATAGTGATATATCTAACACCCATTGAGTTCTCGTGTTGATCATGTTTTGCTCTAGGAGAGTTTTAGTCAACGGATCCGCTACATTGAGATCCGTATGTACTTTAAATCTTATATCTCCATCCTTGACATGCTCATGATGGAGTGAAACCGCGCTAATATGCTTGGAATGCTTGTGAGACCTTGGCTCTTGGCATTGGCAATGGCACCATTGTTGTCACAATAGATCACCATTGGGTCCAACGCTTGCCACAACTCCTAGTTCGGATATGAACTCCTTCATCCAAATCGCTTCTCGAGCCGCTCAAGCAGAACATATTCGCCTCCGTTGTCGATCCCGCTACCACAGTTGTTTGGAGCTCCTCCAACTAACCGCCTCCGCCATTCATGAGAAATACGATCCGGATTGAGACTTAGAGTCATCCGGATCGGTGTCAAAGCTAGCCGACATAACACTTAGAGACGAGCTCTTCTTCACCTCCAGATACAAGAAACATATCCTTAGTTCTTCGTAAGTACTTAAGGATATTCTTGACCGCTATCCAAAGGTTCAACTCGATCCGATTGGTACCTACTAGTCAAACTAATAGCGTGCCACATCCGGTCTTGTACATAGTATATGACATAATAGAGCCTATGGTCAAGCATAGGGATTTTGTCCATTATCTCTTTCTTCCTAAGCCGGACTTTGAGTCTTACTCAATGTCTTGCCTTGCAACATAGGTAAGAACCCTTCTTACTTCCATCCATTTTAAACTTCTTTAAAATCTTATCAAGGTATGTACTTTATGATAGCCCTATTAGGCGCCTAGATCTATCTCTATAGATCTTTATGCCTAATATGTATGACGCTCACCTAGGTCCTTCATTGAAAATTTGTCGCTTAGATAACTTTAACACTGCTTAAAAGTTCTATATCATTTCCATCAATAATATGTCATCTACATATAATATCGTAAATGCCACATTGCTCCCACTCACTTTCTTGTAAATACAAGCTTCTCCATAAGTTTGGACAAATCCAAACTCTTTGATCACCTCATCAAAGCGGAGATTCCAACTTCGTGATGCTTGCTTCAATCCATAGATGGATCGCTGAAGCTTGCACACCTTGTTAGCATCCTTAGGATCGACAAAACCCTTTGGTTGTATCATATACAACTCTTCTTCAATATTACCATTGAGAAACGCGGTTTTGACATCCATCTGCCATATTTCATAATCGAAATATGCAGCAATTACTAACATAATCCTAATCGACTTTAGCATCGCTACGGAGAGAAAGTCTCATCGTAGTCAACTCCTTGAATTTGTCGAAACCCCTTTACATAAGTCGAGCTTTATAGATGGTCACATTACCATCAAGATCGCTTTCCTTTGAAAATCCATTTGTTCTCTACGGCCTTCGGCCGTGAGGTAATTCCACCAAGTTCCAAACTTGATTTTCATACATGGATTCCATCTCGGATTTCATGGCTTCTAACCATTTGTTGGAACTGGCTCATCATCGCTTCTTCATACGCCGCAGGTCATTATATTCATCAACCATGAAATTTATGACAGATTTCGACAGCTCGGAGCCGCATCGCCCTGCTTGACCGCGAGGTTCTAGAGTACTCTTCGAGTTTCATGATCATTATCATTAGTTCCTCTTCAACAGTGGAGCCAACTCCTAACGACTTCCCAACAAGGCTACTCGCCATACTTTGAAGAGAAGGTTCCACAACCTCTTCGAAGTTCTACCTTCCGACTACTCACACCTTTCGAGAAACTCTTTCTAGAAAGGATCCATTCTTGGCAACAAAAACCTTGCCCTCGGATCTGTGATAGAAGGAATACCCAATAGTTTCTTTAGGGTATCCTATGAAGACGATTTTTCCGCTTTGGGTTCGAGTTTATCCGTGAAGTTTCTTCACATAAACATCGCAACCCCAAACTTTAAGAATGATGCTTAGGTTTGTTTCAAACCACAATTCATACGGTGTCGCTTCAACGGATTTAGATGGTGCCCGATTTAAAGTGAATGCAGCAGTTTCTAGTGCATAACCCCAAAATGACAACGGCAAGTCCGTCAGAGACATCATAGATCGAACCATATCTAATAAAGTACGACACGACGTTCGACACACCATTTCGCTGTGGTGTTCCTAGGTGTGAGTTGTGAAACAATTCCACACTCTTTCATGTGAGTGCTAAACTCAGAACTTAGATACTCACCTCCACGGTCGCATCAGAAATTTGATCTTTCTATTACGATGATTTTCAACTTCATTCTGAAATTCCTTGAACTTTTCAAAGGTTTCAGACTTGTGTTTCATCAAGTAGATATAACCGTATCTACTCAAATCATCCGTGAAAGTAACAAAATAACGATATCCACCTCGCCGACACACTCATTGGACCACATACATCGTAATGTATGATTTCCAATAAATGCCGCCTGCTCCATTGAACCGAAAACGGCGTTTCTAGTCATCTTGCCCATAAGGCATGGCTCACATGTATCAAATGATTCATAATCAAGTGATTCCAAAAGTCCATCCGAATGGAGCTTCTTCATGCTTAATGCCAATATGACCTAGACGGCAAAAGTACATATATGCGGATATATCATCATCAAGTTTAATCCTTTTAGCATCAACATTATGAATATGTGTAACATTATCATCGAGATCCAACAGAAATAAACCATTCAACATTGGTGCATGACCATAAAAGATTTCATTCATATAAATGGAACAACCATTGTTCTCAGATTTGAATGAAAACCACTTTGCATCAAACATGATCCAGATAATGTTCATGCTCGCAGTGCACCAAATAATGCTTATTTAAGTTTATAACTAATCCCGACGGTAAGTGGAGAGGTAGCGTTCGACGCGATCACATCAACACTTGATCCATTGCCGACACGCATCTTGACCTCACCCTTGCTAGCGGTCGCTTCCGCAATTCTCGATTCGAGTTACAAATATTAGCAACCGAACCGTATCAAATACCCAAAGCTATCATGAGCACTAGTCAAGTACACATCAATAACATGTATATCATATATACCTTTGTTTGCCTTGCCGGCCTTCTTGTCCGCCAGATACTTGGGGCATGCTTCCAAAGGGCTGCCCCTTACAATAGTAGCACTCGGATCGACTTAGGTCCAACTCGGGTTTTTTGAGGCGCTGCAACAGCTTGCCGCCTTACTTCCTTCCGCTTTCCTTCTTGTCTTTCTTGAAACCAAGGTTCCTATTGATCATCAACACTTGATGTTCCTTTTGATCTCCACTTCGCAGTTTTAAGCATTGTAAGTTCGGGAGACTTCTTCATGCCTTGCATATTATAGTTCATCACGAAGCTCTTATAGCTAGGTGGTAGAGACCGAACACGATGGATGCCTAAGTCAATGGGAATCGTTATTCCCAAGGACACAAGCTTATCGGCGAATCGACATCTTGAGTACATGCTCACTTACGAGCTTTCTTCCATCATGCTAAAGAACTTTTCTCAAGCATTGTAGCTTTCACAGCAGATGTGTGTCGAAAATCATTTTCAACTCACCCATTGTATCAAAAGCATTGCCGCTTTCAAACGCTTTCAAGTTCCGCCTAGCCCATACAATATGCCGCAATGAACTAAGTTGTGGTCCTCCCGACGAGTCGATAGACATTCTTCTCCTCGTCAGCATCGTCAAAGGTGGGGGCCTAATGCGCTTCTAGCACATATTGCTTTTGTGCAGAGAGGAGAATCCTCAAATTCATGGCCCATTCAAGAAAGTTGCTACCGTCGTTGCTAGTTTCTTTTCTCCATGAACGCATTGAAATTAAAAGCAGGTGGTGCCATCTACAACAGAATTTGTAAAGTTTAGACTAAGTGTATGATAGATTGAGTTCAACTAATCTATATTACGAATGAACTCCCACTCAAAAGCGACATCCTCGTGTCCTTTTGGTGATTACATGAACCAAATCCACTACACCAAGTCCGATCATCACGTGAGTCGGATAGCTTCAAAGGCGAGCATCAAATGGGCATCATATCAACTATATGACTCATGCTTAACCTTTCTCAGGTTCGAGGCCATGTCTGTACATGCTAGGCTCGCCAAGTTAGAACCTTAGTATTTGCGGTGTAACTGCTTTTACACCAAGTATGGTCGAGGATCCAAGTACACCCGATCATCACGTGATGTCTTGGAGCATAAAACATAATCGGTGCATACTAAAGGAAGAACACATTATTATCTTGATATTTAAATGAGGGATCATCTTATTATGCTTAACAAAGCGCTAAACAAGCAATATAAGATGCAATCAAACATCATATGTTTATTAGTGAAATTATATGGTTCCCGCAGATGATCTCTATCATGTGCATCGTGGTATGATCACTATCATACCTATATGTGTAAATCCACAATCTATGGATTTTACACGCTATGTGTGTTGTAAGAGTATCATCTCATACTTCTACTTACAACACTACCATATCATAACACTAGCCCAAAGAACAATCTAAACTAGACGCCTAATTTATCCACCGCAAGTTTTACGTGGTGAGGGCTTTCGAGATAGAACCGTTACCTACGAACATGAACCACAACGAGGATAATCAAATTGTTGACAATTCGCTTGCAAAATAGATATTGACTATAGTAGGAGAGATGACACCGCTAGCCACTTATGCAAACTAGTTGCATGTCAAGCGTGGAACAGTCTCATGTGCGAGGACATGTAAAGTTTGTCCGGCCGCTTCATCCCACTATGCCACCAATATCCAAAATCACAAGAAAGGAGCAACAACATGATCATCATCGCCCACATACTCATATGTGTACTACCTGTAAAGTATCTACGCATAGATCCGGCTCGATACCATCAAGGGTTCGCAAGATAGAAAACAAAAATTTTCCTATGATGTGAACTATATACCAAGATCTATTTATACTAGATACAAACAACGGGCGGATGTATATCCGAGAGAACATACCCTTGAAGACCGACAAAGTTTAACGAGTCCCACTCGTGGTTGATGTAGACGATCTCTGCCGATCTCAAGATCGAGAGGAAGTCCTAGCGCCAAATCAGCAGCCGCATCCGCTCGCACACGCTCGAGGCACCGAGCAACCTCCGCCTCCTCGCCCAGCGATGCAGCGGAAGCACAACTCTTTCTTGCCGAATAGCCACCGGGAACATGTATCTCGCTAGTCCGAGACCATGGGGATAAATTCTAGAGGGGAGAGAGATCCTTCACGAGGAGGTGGAGTGAGAAGTGAGAGGAGGGCCTTTTATAGGAGGAGGGGGAACCCCAAGGGGTGGCCGGCGCATGGGGCTGCCCTTGCCCTCCCTCTTCATGTGGGTGGACACTCCACTCACAAAACTCCTCCAAATTCCTCCACTCAAAATCCCACTCAAAGATCCCATTAAATTTCCACCAAATTTAATGCAAACTCTCATTAAATAAAACTCTTTTATTTTATTCAGAATTTTGTCAATTACTTTAATGACAAACATTCACAAATAACCCTTGCTAGAATTCTATTTCACATGCATAACCACTTTACGCAATTTCACCCAAAACCTGTTTCGTATCTAGTGAAATAAATTCTGCGCTTGTTTATTCTTTCGCATGAAACTTTTGCTCCAATTGGATGTCGGTGTCTATTAAGTGTGTCACCCTACGGTTCGTGAATAATGCGGACATGATCGAGACCCTCTCGGATCAATAATCGAAGCGGATCCGAGACCCATACTGACTCCCACACATTCAACGATGACTTTCTTGTGATCGTCGGAACCTTTTACGCTAGTATCTTAATCCCTTTGTTTCACGATATATTACATGTCCGAGATTCGATCATTCAACGATGACTTTCTTGTGATCGTCGGAACCTTTTACGCTAGTACCTTAACCATATGAAGATGCCTATGATAGGGGCAATGAGAGCTCAAAGCTAATGATTACCTTCCTTTCAGCATTAGGAAGCCTTTCAAACCTTCACAAAACCGTTTTACAATTTTGTTGAGTCACCACTCATTCTATGAGCACCTTCTTGAGAGCATAGTTGTTATTCTCGTGTTTGTTCCAAAACTTAGTTAATTATGCCATGACTCTGATGCTTTTATCTCTGATATCTTTATCTCTAGTATTCATGTGAACTTCAGATGTGCCTCAGCATTTATATTGTGCTCTTCAAACAAAGGAAAGCGAGATACCACTCTATCATATCTTATTATGAGCATTGCAATGTTGCTTATGTTTATGTTTCATGCTACTTATTATTATTGAGTTGGTTTCTCTTCATATCTTGCAATGACTATTGAGTAGACTTAGTTGCATACTCCTTATTATGAATTATCTAAGCATCTACTGCTGTGCTGAGAATATTTATATCATATGAAGCAAAGTGTTCGTGAAAGTTCTTTTATTGCACTCAGTTTTTAACTGAATTGCTTGAGGACAAGCAATAAGCTAAGCTTGGGGGAGTTGATACGTCCAAAACGTATCTACTTTCTCAAACACTTTTCTATTGTTTTTCCTCTCTACTTGTGTGATTTGGATACAACTAACACGGACTGACGCTGTTTTTTAGCAGAATTACCTTGGTGTCTTGTTTTTGTGCAGAAAATGAACTATCAGGAAAATTTCCGGAAAATATGCCAAAAATTCTATTTCACCAGAAGATCCACGGAGCTAGAAGAAGAGACGGAGGGGAGGCCTGGGGGGCCCAAACCCACCCTAGGCGCGGGCCCACCTGACCCCGTGCCTGGTGGGGGTGTGGCCACCCCAGGCACCTCCTCGGCCTCCCTCTGCGCCTATAAGTTGTCTTTCGACCTAAAAACTGAGGGGGGTTCGATATTTTTCCAGAAAGAGTTCCGCTCCGCCGCCGCCACCAAAAACCAAGATTCGGATCCAGAAACTCCGTTCTGGAACCCTGCCGGGACGGGGAATTTGGAGAGGATCATCGCCATCGTCATCACTAACGCATCTCCATCAACCACCGATGTTTCCCTCATCCATGAGTGAGTAATCCCCCGCTGTAGGCTTGGAGATGGTAGGGATTGGATGAGTCCTATCATGTAATTGAATAAGATCTGTTAGGGCATATTGCCTAGTATCTCTATTAGTGCTATTTGACTATGTTGCAACTTGTTGTGCTTAATGCTTGTCACTAGGGCCCGAGTGACATGATCTCAGATCTAAACTTATTATTGAATCATTATGATAGTATTGTTTATGATCTTATCTGCAAGTTGTGTACACATATCATTGTCCCGATCCAAAGGACCCAAAGTGACAATAATTGGGACAACCGGATGGGATGGCTGTGTTGTGAGGATAACATGTGTTCATGGAGTGTTAATGCTTTGCTCCGGTGCTCTATTAAAAGGGGCACCTTAATTGCCAGTAGTTCCCTAGAGGCCCCGCTGCCACTGATGGGGGAATACCAATCGGGGTATATCCACGAAGCGGAGTTGCCGGCTGGATCGAACCGACTGAAACCTAGCCCTGAGCGGGTCGACTCGCCCAATACGGCGACTGGCGCATGCTGGACCCAGACGAGTGTAGCCGACTGGAGGCCCAAGATGATGACTTCAATACAAAGCCCACAAAATACTTGTAAACCCTAACTGGCTGCATATATAAAGTCACCATGGGCACCCCCACGGGGCATGCTCTCCCACATCTCATTAGATCTAGTCTCTCCCTCCGCCTACAACGGCTCCCATGTAACCAATCTATAATCATATACTGGATTGACAGCAGGACATAGCGATCCTCCACCGAGGGAACGTGAACCTGGGTACATCGCGTGTCAATCTCGCTCCCGGATTCTCCTACATCGCCTTGATCCCTCTACGTAAGCTACCCCCAGTAGCATCTGCCGTGCAATACCACGACAGTTGGCGCCTACCGTGGGGCTAGCGATGCTTGGAGGGTGATAATCCGGGCAAGATCCCTCAGTCAACAACTGCCAGATCACATCTGGTTGATTCATCCATGACGACACGCCGACGGAATTCATATGCACCATGCACGCTCAGCTGCACGCGGTCACAGCGGCGGATGATTTCCCTAATCTGATCTCATCTCTCATTGATCGTTTTATTAGTTGATTATTTAATTTGGACCTAACGATTTCCCATCATGTTTTTGATGTGCAACAGTCTGAGTATTAATTTGGAGATTCAAGACCAGAGTGAAATGGTTCGTTTTGCTTGACGGAGACCCATCGCACGAGTGCGGCAGTCCGGGCACTCGGAGGTTAGGATTGGGATCTGATTCACCTGGTCGGCCGTCTCCCAACAGGGCACATGCACCTACGGACGCAGCCTAGAGAGAACTAGATGGACCTAGCGCGCTTTGCCGCGCCGTTTTTCGTCTTTGGCGTATTGTTTCCCTTGTAGTGCATATAACAGGTTTGATTTGGGATAATAGCTGGGTGCGAGTATATAGTACCTTTTCTCTTTGCTAAACGATGTGAGGAAACACTCTTTTTTTAATCTTGGATTTGTTGAATTGTGTAGGCATACATCTTCCTCTTGTGTTTGATTGCAATACTTATGCGTGTATATCATTACTGAATAGTTAGTGGATTATCATGAGATTCAACAACTTATTCTTGGGCATCAAGCAGTGGAAACAGATTCATCAATCATCATCATATAAGAATTAATTTTATAAAATAAAACAACGAGGAACTTCTCCTTCAAATGTATGCTACGCACAAACTGAAAGGATAAAAATTAATATGTTCTCAATTAGAAGGACCGAGGGTTGTAAACTGGCTTGCCTACCATGAGCTCACTGAGAAAGTGTATCTGGCGATCATAAGGATGGAAAGAATAAGATAAGAAATCGAGGCCAGGCAAATTGGTTACATTTACATGAGTATAACCACCAATCGTTGGAGAAGGACTAAAATTTGTGACCGTAACAAGGTAGAGAATACATTTTGTATGCCATATGAAAACAATCCAACATATGCATTTCTCAATTATCTGAAGTGCGCGCGACGACAAAAATAGAGGCACACTCGTCAAGCATAAAACTCTACCTATATAATTCATAGCTATTATCAAGACATCAACTTATACACATGAAACACGACAATAAAAATCATAATCATGAAAGGAAGAAAATATAATATGTTGCTATTTTATGTTGACACTATATTACTCTTAAAAGGTGGAAGCTGTGCAATTTTGCAATACTCTGTTGCTTCAGGGTGCTTTAGGGACTTCACCCAATTGCTTTAGGTTAAGTAAACACACAAAGATGCCATCATATATAATGCCAAGCATATACACTAAAATTGGCATGGCTTGATGATGCATACTAATGGTGGTATTTCATTGACTTAATGAACCAATACTGCAGAGAACATGTAGTGGTACCAAACATATATCTCACAAAGGTTACAATGCGGAACATGAATTTAAATTGAGATGGGAGAGAATTTTATAGCGACTGTGCAACAACAATCTCAGTGTAGTGTTGGCTAGCTTTCATTGACCAAGAGACACTGCATTATATAGCACACATGGCAGACCTGAGCATGAGAAGGAGAACTGAATCATGATTGTAAGCTTCAAAGAGGCTTCTAGACCACTACTCCTTCACCTGTGATGCTTTCCCCCTCCGGTTCAGCATGCCTACTACAGATAGTAATCCTCATGACGTGATAAACATTTCATAAAGCAATTGTTTCTACTACAAGCTTACGGGAACATAAGAATGGAGATAATCTGAAACAAAATCCTAAATAAGTATGCCACCTTATTAACAACATAATAAAGTTGTACATTAGCATAGAAAGGTCTAACTGGATGAAATATGTAATTATTTATGTTACATACAAATTTCATGAAACATATTTGCCTTCGACAATAAAACCTACATCAAATAAATGGAATTATTATAGATGAGCTTAAATATTTTCTTGAAAACAAAAAAATAGATTTTGCTTTGATGTATAATATACATTTAAAAGCACGGAAGAGCGGTCCTTTCTTTACCTTCAGAGTGATCCTAATGTGAAAAAATGAGAACTACAACAAAGAGTGGACACACTTTCAATTCTTTTGTTACACCATAGTGATTATATTGTATAATAAAAGAATAATATTTGATATGCAGAACAACCCAAGATACTAAGGCGGTACAATACAAACGTTCCAGGCTACCATTATAGATCAAATAACATGAACAAAACATTTATATTGTATTGTTTACTACATATTTTATGCATAAATGAAAATATATAAAAGATAATTATATGATAAGAAAAAATTATCTGTTTGGTGTTAATTTTATGAGCAAGGTAAATGTGAAACTAAAAAATTGCTGGAAGAATCAGAATGATACACTAACATTAACACATTTATGCCATTCAAAAATGTAGTACATATGTTGGGCCACATTAGTTTATTCATCCTCCAGTAACGTGCAATAGATGTAGTAATTTAGAAGCCGAAAGAATATAGACTATTTTAGCGAAGATATCATTGTGAACTTGAAAGTTCTAGAAATATAGTTTCATGATACATGATCTCACATATGTATAGAACTAAATGATCTATTGGAATTAACAATATTATCAAAGAAAGATCATGGCATTCTCACATGAGCATGGAAGATCAGAACATTAAACATTAAGGACTTGCCAATATTGTCAGAAAACAAATAAGGAGCTCTCGTGGTCGTTATCTCAAAACCTATTTTTAGTGGTTCCAGAAAAATCTTCATTAGCCTGCTCAGTGTCTACCTTCAGTTATTAAAAATGTGCATAGCTTTTCCTGCAGGGTTACATTTTTTGTTGCAGAAGTTTTGCCAAAACAGACTTCGTGATGATTTAATGGTACAAAGGAAACTTAATTTGGGTCCAAATTTCCATAACACCATATGGGTATAGTATTAAATATACGAAAAATCTGAAACATATCATATATGTTCATTCTGCTTATAACTCATATAGTACAAACTTTAAAAGCAGTGAATAGAGATCCAAGGATAAAATGGTATCGCTAGTTCAAAAAACAAAAAGTGAATCAGAAGGTCCAATATAGGTAAAGAAGCCCCCCAAGTTCTTATGATTCTTCTAAAAGGCCTGAATCATATATGTGCATTTCTAAAGAAGCTTCAAACCGAGTAGACATAATCATAAATATATACTTGTGCTAGGATGATCTATATAAAAGATTATGAGAACCACATAAAGGTACGACATGAATCCAACTTTATTGTAACAGAATATTTACAATACACGTGTGCTAGATATTAAACTTAGTTTATCGCATGTCTTTTCTGTCATTTCCTTCATGTACTTCAGGACTTCCGCTCTCAAAAATAGCATAATCTCCTATTTTTTTTAATGAATTATCAACCCCAATACTTGAATGTTATAACTTAAATATTCATATATTCCAGTGTGCAGTAAGTGTGAATCATGTGAGGGGTTTTTTCTATTAAGACTATAGAGTATACCATGCTTAATTACAAATGTTTTAAGAAAGGCCTGATAGATACATGATACAACAAAAGGGGTACATTAGGTATGTAGAGTATTAATATCTATTATTTCCTAAGCCTTTGTGCAGAGTAGGACTTTCGATACTCTATGTATAGTACCAAATGGTCCCGTTGTTTTGTTTCACACGCAAAAAATAGTCTGGTCGACCTGCTGCTTTGTCCAAATAACTTTCTGTACAAATAGAGGACTAAAAGTCTGTTGGATAAGAAAATTCTCAATTGAATGATAAAAAAACAGAATAGAGGAAGAGCTCTTTTTTATAGAAGGCCTAGACAATGGAAACAATAAGTTGATCATTATTCATTAAAGAAGATATCCTGTACTTGCACGTAGTTTGGTGGTACCATGTAGTAACCAAGGCACCCTGATGCTTCCAATAATATACATGAGATAAAAAGAAAAGAAAATGTGACCATCCTTTCAACACAAAAGCTGACATTTTGATAACAATCACCTTAAACTGCATCATTGATTCAAATGAACATAGGGTGATATTGCCAATCACCTTAATGTGCAATTGATGAATGTTATTCCCAAGCAAGGTTGTGAAAAGCCGACAAAAAAGTGTCAGACTTTGCCTACTTTAATATCATGGAGAGATATCATTGGTATTGCAAAAATTGGTTCATGAAAAACTGGATCATTTGTTTTCCCTATGATTGTACAAATATTACGGATCAGCCTGAGCTTCAGAAGGTCCAAGAGGAGTCATACCTCGAAGCTAAGAAGTTTTCAAAGCCTTACAACTTTCAAGTTGCTGATATTTATGGTGGTGTTCCTAAATTTGATCAGTTTGAATAAATGAAAACGGGCTGCGAAATAGTCATTGCTATCCTAGGGAGACTGGTATACTTTCTTAAGAAGGCATTGGAAATGTTTATAGAGATTTATATGGTTCTTGATGAAGCTCATTGCATGTTTGATCTTGGATTTGAGGCACATATATGGTCTGGTCAGATTAGACCAGACCAACAAATCTAGCTTTTCTCTGCAACGATCCCACACAAAGTGGAACTTTTTGGCTAGAGAAATTTCGAGTGAACCTATTCGAGTCATAGGTAGTCTAGTTAAAAGTGCCAAACTGCCAATGAAAATATTAAACAAGTTGTGAATGTACTCCCTTCTGATACTAAGAAGATGCCATGGCTTCTTGAGAAATTCCTAGGATGATTGATAATGAAGACGTTCTTGTATATGCACCTAAAAAGGCTATAGCTGATGAGGTTGAGAACCAGTTGAATCAGCGAAGTTGCAGCACTTCAAAATGACAAAGATCAAGCTTCCTCGGATGGAGACATTGCAGAAATAAGTCCGGATTTACCATGTTCTTGTTGCAGCTGATGCTGCCACACGTGGTCTGCGAGCTGGTCAGACATACCCATCCTGATCGATCGTTTGGGGACTGCGCCGGGAACCGTCGTCGTTTTTTCTCTGCCGTGACGCTAGAGCATAAGACACAACGGCCGCCGCCAGCGACCTGACATGGTCGTCGCTGCCGCCGCACCCTCGCGCCGCCATCGCCAAGTCCAGCAGCTCACTCGCAGCGGGCGATGACCGGCATACGGATCTCATAGAAAGCGACAACGTCTTTCCCGGCTCCAACATCTCTAAAACGTGCAACGGATCACGAGCACGAGCATGAGGCGATTGAGAGGAGGATGCAGATGCAATTCAGGAGAGGAGGATGCATATGTGATTGGGGAGAGGAGGAGGATGCACATGACGCTGTGGCTCGGATGGGAATCCATCCATGGAGGTACATGCAAGGCTGTTCTGGCTGTTGGTGCTGCATAGCAGCCGGGATGGCGGGCAGGCGGTGTCGATTTCAAGAGAGGATGCCGGCGGTGAGAAGGGCGCGGGAGAAAGAGGGGGAGTAAAAGGATAGGACTATTTGGTTGTGTATTAGTAGCTTATATCTAGATCCAGCTGAGAACCGACCTAGCTAAGTACCAGAGCAACCAAAGGAACCGACCTGTCCTAGTAGCTAGTAGCAAAATAAAATACGGAAGTAACCACAGACTCTCAATCCTAGGGAGCTTAGAGATCCTTAGGGATATGCATGCCACATGCAAGATCGGTTCTATTCAATGTATCTCTTTCCATCAATGCCAAATTGTTTATTTTATTTAAATCCAATCTTGTATGAGGATTGACCATGAATACATGATTGAATCGGAGTAGTGTTTATATTGCTACATCCGGTGAACCACTCCGATCATGCATCTCAGTTGCGGCCTACATCAACTGTAGAAGCGCCACGAATCGATTACGTCTTTATCACGGCCGAATGCGCAGTCGATTCGGAATCGGCAGCTCCGTGAAGTCTCTGGCTTTTCTACAAGAGCACGCCAGATTAATTTGACATCTACTTAATCCCTCCAAACTAGTTAATTCTATTTTATTTATTAAGTTATTTGGATCTAATCCTGTGTATACATGTTTTTGACACATACGCATCGTTGGCGTGAATTGAGCCATGGAGAAGACCGGAACGGGCACAATTCTCCAGAAGATATGTTAGCCGCCTCTGTATGCGCCACTCGATGTCTTATGCGTCTGCGACTCGCCGACGTCTACATCCATAACTCTGCTTGCTGCGACTCGTTAGTCGCCAGGCTCGGGGACTCGTCATGCTCTGGAACTCGCCTAAACACGGACACGCTTAAATGCGGGCCCGCTAGGCTCGGGGACTCGCCATCGCGACTTCGCCATAGCGCGACCCCCGTCCGCCACGCGACCTCCGTCCACCGCGTCGACCCCGTGTCTGTCGTGTCAACTCCATCCGGCTCTAACGCCATACAGTTCGTCCACCGTGTCGACCCCGCGTCCGCCGTGTCAACATCCTCCGGCTCAAACGCCATACAGCTCGTCCACCGCTTCGACTACGCGTCCGCCGGGTCGACACTCTCCGGCTCAACGCCGTACAGCTCGTCCACCGCGTCGACTACGCGTCCGCCGTGTCGACACTCTCCGGCTCAACGCCGTACCGCGTCGACCCCGTGTCCGCCGTGTCGACACCCTCCGGCTCAAACGCCATACAGATCGTCCACCGCGTCGACTACACGTCCG
The DNA here is from genome assembly GCA_030063025.1 of Avena longiglumis. NCBI lineage: Eukaryota > Viridiplantae > Streptophyta > Magnoliopsida > Poales > Poaceae > Avena > Avena longiglumis. Next base: position 339,330,719 of record CP125978.1, on the reverse strand, counting down.
CCGTGTCGACACTCTCCGGCTCAACGCCATAAAGTACTTCCGCCGCGTCGACTCGTTGTCCGCCGCGTCGACTCTTTCTGGCTACGTTGAATGCGTATGCCGTGCCTGCTAAGGGACCCTCATCGTCCGAGTCGCCAGAGAGGGTCGCATGCCACGCTGCATGGACTCACCACTGGGCGGCTCTTCCCCCCGAGAAAAATTAATGCACCTTTGTCAACCTTTGAAAGAGCGACTCGCAATGGCCAAGTAGTGCGGACGAGGACTCGCAAACCGAGCCTCGGATCGTCCACAAAAACACTAACCAAGAGCCATCATTGGAGTCTCCTTGCTCGACTGGCCTTCCGGGCCAAGACAAATGGTTGTGCTACACAAACAACACCATGTCCTCCTCAACCTTAGATAGCGCGACTCGCATGGCCAAGTACTGCGGACGAGGACTCGCAAACCGAGCCTCGGATCATCCAGGAAGAACGCCAAGCCGATAGCCATCTTCGGAGTCTCCATGCGACTGCCCTCCCCCCCCCCGGGCCAAGACGAGAGACTCGCTAACAAAAACAGCACAATCAACATCATCGTGGACTCGCAATCACCGCGAACTCTCCATGCGGACTCGCTCACCGTGAACTCGCTCAACGCGGACTCGCCATGCTCGACAACAACCACTACTATTTTCAGAATATGCAACTCTGAAGATCCTCAAGTCGCCTCTATAAGCAAACTCGAGCCTCGGGGACTACTCCTATGCATACTGCGTGTGCACGTGGTACTGTAACATCCCAGCATTAGAGCTTAGAAATAAGCTGAACCCAGATGTGTGCATTGCATTCATGCATAGAAAATCCGAATAATTTTCGCGCTTTTAAACAAAACTTATCAAAGTGATTGGAGCTTCTCTCAACTTGATGGAATTGTAGTAGATCATCAAGTTTACTGCGATAAGTTTCAATATGACCTTTGCTAAAACCTTATTTGGGTAAACATGATTTGATCTAAGTGTAGATCAGATATAATAAAATGTTACTCATAAAACATTGTTAAATGATTAATATCTGATCCTTAAGGGATCCTATCATAATATTCAACACAACAACTCATAAATGCCAAGTTAAGATTACAACTAAAGTGATATAAATGTAATGACTAATCCTGACCTATCTTATTTTTATCTATTCTTACTATGAGTATCATAGTAATACCTAACTTTAACTCTTTAATGAGTTTGAGTTGGAAAGAGACTAAGTCAAGATCATTCACCATATATCTTTCTTTCCATATCAATCTTTATGGAACCTAACTTAATATCTGTTGTTCATCAGTGATTGAGTAATCAACCATTGATTCACAAATTCTTTAACTATCAATACTTGATCTACTAATTCTTGATCTTATCATACCATCTATTTAAATCTTTTAAAGAGGGAGGTAAGGGAAGGTAAATGGTAATGCTAGATTCAAATATCATCTATAGGATGGGAGTGTTGGAAGTAAAGTAGATCAACAGGAGTATTGGTGGAGTTAAATCACTCCTGAATGAATAGAAGAGTAATTTATAACATATAATTATATAGTAGTAAAAAGGATTACAAGGATGAAACCTGAAGATAGTTACCAGTGGAAATTCTATTGGATCAAGAGGTCATAGTCTATGAGTAACCCTTAATCCAATATGAGATACTAAGAAGATAATTCCAACACAATTGCAATGTTGTATTGATGAAACCTTGGATAGCCAATTGTAAACCTAAGCTATAAATGATTAAAGGATTATAACGATCATGCCTTGCTCACCAGGATTGTCTACCTATGTCTAGTATAAATGATATTGGTGGGTAGAACATGATTGAAAACATAGTATAGATAAGTTATCCTAGAGTAGTCATTACAAGCCACATTAATATTATGTGAGGTTGGAGTGTGAGCTATTAGAGGAAAGTAAATGTAAGACAATATGATTCAATTTAGTATAGCATGGAGTTATGGAAGTAATATTATTCACCTTAAAGGATAGTAAGCTTTAGAGAAAGGAGTTTGTTGCATACATCTAATAGATAAATATTAGTGATGGATGATTAAGGAAGATTATGAGTGGAGTTTGAAGGAATTACTTGTTGAGTAGTTGATATAACCAAGTTTGGATAGATGAAGATCATGAAATGCTTTAGTGTCAAACTCATTGGATTCATCAATGAGTTCAGAAGAATAAAAGGTGAATAAGAATATTCTTGTGAAGTAAAGCTCATCATGTTAACCATGATGATAGATAAGAAAAAGTAGAATATATAGGAAAGGAATTCCTTAATTAGAAGTCTAGAATTATGAATTATGGAAGATAGTAATTTTTGGTAAAAAACCAACTTTAAATCTTAAATCAAGTATAATATCCATTTCATGTTATGAATTTCTCATCTTATATCTATATTACTTAATAGGAATATTTTCCAATAGCAAAATTACATAAGCACATCTCTGTCAATTCCAATTATCATAATTATATGTGCTTAGGAGTATCTTTATCAATTCTTTTCTATAAAACATTTTAGTTAATAACTTCCTAATTTAAAAAGTGATACCATTAAAGATCACAAACAGAAGATAATATGCTTAGCTATTAAATGTTTACCCACATTCACAAAAGAATATAAGTAAATTAAGAACCCTAAATTTCTATGTTTATCATAATAGAATATATATAATACCATTTTCGAAATTAATGAAAGTGGTATTAACCACATTAAGTTCTTTTGTATTTCATGCATCAAATAATAATATAGGATCATTATGTATAAAAGTTTGTATTCAAACTATGAGCTAACTAGAGTTAAGTTTTATAAACAAATAAGAAAATATCAAATAATAAGCCATGGTTTAGCATAGAAATAAAATTAATAATAAAGACTTCTACAAAAATATTAAAGGGGATTTATATAAAGAAAATAAAGAAATATATATAAATAAAATATTAATCATTAAGATTTACAAAATAAATCCCAATTAATACTAATTGTTGCTACAAGTGATCAGCAAATAAACTTTGATAAGAAAAGTTCAAATTATAGATTAAATAAAAATCTGAAAAGCAAAACACAAAATAGAAAAGTAAAGCAAATAAAAAAACATTTCCTGGCCGTGGCCCATTTCCTTCTCCACTATCTGTTGCCCCTGTGCAGCCCACAAAAGCCCAGCAGCTAGCCCAGCTCATCCTTTTTTGTGACTGACGGGTGGGACCAAAGAAGGACTGCGGGTTGAGCTAAGAGATTTGCTAGGGGGTTTTCCGCAAACGAGACGTCGTCGTCATCCTCACGCACACAGATAGCTCCCTGGAGGAGTTCGCCGCCGCCCGATGCCGTCGTCGTCGTCAGCCGTGCGTCGAGATGCTGGCCGTCGTTTCAGAGGGGGATAAGAAGGCCACCGCGATGGCCTGCCTCAATCCCTATCCACATTCCCTCCTTATCCTCTCTGATTCGAATGCAGCCAAAACCCTAGCTCACCGGAGCCACACCTCCCCAAACTCTTCCAAGTAGCCATGGAGAAGCCCCATCCTCCGTAGATCCTCTGAGTGAAATCTTGCATCAAGGGGAGCACTGGAGTGGGCGAATTTTGCCGTTCCTCTTTGCGGCAGTTCGTCGGAATCCTCGTCGGAGTGCTTTCCTCCGACCACGCCTGTCCTCGCCGACCTCTCTATCATCATCAGGGTGAGTTCCTGAACCTTACAGTATTCCTAAATTGTCGTATCTCGTTGTAAAATGTCGTCATGCCTTATGCCACCGTCGGCCGCCGTCGGAGCTCGTCGGAGTAGAGGCTCCGATGACCATTTCCGAGCGGCGCCGCCACTTTAGGGTTTCGCATGTTGTGCTGATTTGAACTAGGCTAATTTCATTTGCTAGGGAGCCGTAGATCGTCGCCGACGACCACCCACTGACGGCGGTGGTGGTGCTGACGCCATAGCACGTCATCCTCACCCTAGTCAGCCAGTTTGACCCAGTCTTTGTCTCGCGTGGCGGATGACATGGCCTTGGGCCCATATGTCATTGACTGAGAGTAGAAATAGGGTCGGTAACAAATACATTTACTAATCTGAGAACCGAGGTGGCCTCTGGCCCACTAGTCAGTGACTAGGGCTAGGTGTGGGTGCGGTGTAAAAAGTTATTTCCTATTTAAGAAAGAATAAAAGGTATAAATCCAAATATACATATTCCAGAAATTAAATAAACTAATTAAATCTTGTTTAATTAATAACTTTTGTTTTATAATTCATAAAAATATGTATAATATATGAAAATTTGTAGAAAAATAAAATCTATAATTAAAACTATTACTAAACATTATTGTGTTAACAATTTAAATAATTATTATTTAATAAAGATTGTAAAGGTAATAAAACTTTGATAATTCCTATTTTAATAATGGGAAATGTTAAGAATATAAATAAATACCAAAAATCTTGGAAAAATAAAAACAATATTTTAATACTATAATCATGTATTATTAGTTCACTTAATTAAATATTTATTATTTATTAAGTATTTATAAAGTAAAAAATCTTACAAAAATCATATCTTATTATTTATAAATCAAAAAAATAAATATAATATACCAAAATGATCACAAAAATAATACCTACATGTTAAAAATATAATATTCCACTTTTGAGTTAAATAAAAATTCAAATACATTAATAACTCAAATTTAAACTTATTTACTTAATTGATAATTCATATAAGGGTAAATAAAAATTGCTAATATTTCTAAATTTACTAAATTGAGTCTAAAAAAATAGTATTAGTCTTAAAAAGTGATAATATTAAGTCAAAATACTTCAACACACTTTAAATACAATTCTACTTAAATTATCATACAACATTAAATGTATATTATTATTCAAATGGAGTTATCTAATATTAAATTCTCAAGATGATTATTTTTGACTTAATAAAATCTATTACCAATGTTTCAACCACAAGTTTATAAACAAACCAAAACCCTATAGTGAACCATAAGTAGTTAAGTAATGTCATTTTCCTGATTACCAATTATAACCATTCATTCACAAAAGATAAATGATTATATTCCATTAGAAAATCAGGAAACCACTACACCAAGTAACAACAAGACCATTCTTAAGTAACCTTAAGGAAACATCACCAGGTATACAAGGTATAAATATCGGAAGCACTACATTTCCAAATCATTTAGGTTTCTGAAGTTAACTTTAGTCTCAAAGCTTATAAACATTATGTCTAATAAACTACAATGTTTTTATAGTTAACTTTGATCTATCCCAGTTAAGACATAAAGCATCTCAAGTCCAAACCAATCAATCACACCCCAAAAGACATTGAACACATCCTATTAACAATAAAGATTGTTTAAACCTTAGAAAAGGAACCTTTTCTTCAAATGTTAATCTTTTTGCCACTTCAAAAAAACAATTCTTATATAAGCAATCTTAAATAGCATTTCACAAATTATGTGTGTCTCATTATTTTATGATATTGTAACTACATATTGTTCCACACACACTCACAAGCCCTAATAAGAAACACAAGTGTAAAACTCATCTAAAAGTACAACACATTTCAAAGACATCATTTATAGTATCCAAACCCTAGAACAACGTTATCCCCGGGATTCGCGTTTATAAAGTGCATCACATTACTTATGCATAAGAGCATATTGCTTCTTTAAACATTAGTCCTTACCGGACCAATGATGCTGATTTCAGATATTGGATCTTATATTATCTTGAAGACCGTGAGTGCATAATCTTGCAATCACAAAAGGCAAGTTCACTTGCTCATGTCCTTTGGTTATTTTCTGTAAATTATTTTACAAATCCAATGTGGACATCACCTGCATTTGAAAAAGGTCCGAAAACACTATTTTCATAATAATGTGATTATAGATTATTACCATGAGGTAATAACTTACTATGAAAAGTTTCGGTGGTAAAGGAACATATTATATAGGACTTAACAACCAATGTCGCCAGTGGTTCTTGCACCGTATATCACGCGTTAACCATGAGATTTGGAATGGGACGGAGAAGTCAGCTGTATCTTCTTCCTCTCGCATGAAGCCGGATGTGCAGGTCGTGGCTGTTATCCTCGTAGAGTGCATATTAATTGGTAATTAGTAGAGGATATGCATCATATGGGTGGGAACCCTCAACGTCCCATGATAGTTCTGGCATCTAATGGTTTGTACAAATCATTGCCGTAATCCAATATGTGGGCATGGTTTACACCAAGGAGGCATGCGAGGTCGCGAAGGGGGCAGTGATTGGCTTGGATCATCTTCTAGGCCCCACATCATGGAATTGTGGACGGGAATAAGCTTCCCAGTTGTGCAACAAAGAGTTGATCTCTCATGGGTAAAGTAACGCACCTCTGCAGAGTGTAAGAACTGTAACATGTTACTCCCTGTTCCAGGAAGGAGTTGCGAACGCAGCGGGAAAGGAACTCCATGAAAGTTCTGGTAAAACCGTGAAGGCTGAAGAACATACTTTTCAGAATAAAAAGCAACCTTTGAAGAAATGTTTATGAAAACTTGCATTGCCTACGAACTATGGTCTGTGGCTGTAGTTATAGTGCATCAAAAACTCCTTTTCTAGTGAACTTGCTTACGCTCGTACTCAACGTATCTTCTTAACCCTTGCTAGATTCTGAAGCCGGCACAGACAACATCTGCATCAAGTTATGCTCCAGGAATCATCATCTAAATCTAAAGATCTTCAATGCAGACAAGGAAGTCAACATATACATCAACTCAAATGAAGACGAAGTTACTGGTTAGGTAGGAATATACCCTCTAGCCAAGAACCTAATTCTATAGTGTATTACAATAGCAGCAATGCCAACCCCTTAGTTAAAATACTAGTCTTGATAGTATAATAGTTCTTGCATTGTTTATCTTTGATTCTTCTTTGTAAGAAGTTCTTTCTCTCTCTTCAACCTAGAATATTCTCTGGATCTCATGTAAAGAGGGAGTTGTAACCTTTAGCCATGTATTGGACCCGCTGTGTTTCTGTTGTGCCATTTTGAGGGATGTAATACTAGTGAACGGTGTTTCATTGGTGTTATGTCAATGACTATAGTATAATACATCATGCAGTGGTATGCTGGGTCACCGCAGGTACCACGACTGCGGATTCACCCTCGCATACTCAACATGCTCGGGGACTCACCACCGCGGAATTGCCCTTGCGTATTCGCCACGCTCAGGGACTCATCACCGCGGACTCGCCCTCACATACTTGACACGCTCGGGGACTCGCCACCGCGGATTCGCCCTCACGTACTCAACATGCTCGGGGAATCGCCGCCGCGGAATCGCCCTTGCGTATTCGCCACGCTCGGGGACTCGTCACCGCGGACTCGCCCTCGTGTACTTGACATGCTCGGACTCGCCCTCGCGTACTCGACACGCTCGGGGACTCACCACCGTGGACTCGCCCTCGCGTACTCGACACACTCGGGAACTCGCCTCCGTGGACTTGCCCTCGCGTTCTCTACACGCTCGGGGACTCGGTGCGGTGATCCAGCATACCAATGCATGATGTAGTACACTATAGTCGTTGACATAACACCAATGAAACACCGTTCACTAGTATTACATCCCTCATAGTGGTACAACAGAAACACAGCAGGTCCAAGACATGACTATAGGTTACAACTCAACTCTTTACAAAAGATACAGGGAACACTCTAGGTTTAAGAGAGAGAAAGAAACTTCTTACAAAGAAGAATCAAAAATAAATAACTCAAAAAATATCATACTATTAAGACTAGTATCTTAACAAATGGTCGGGTATTGCTGCTATCGCAATACACTACAGAAATAGGTTCTATGGCTAGAGATTATCTTCCTATCTAATCAGTAACTTCGTCTTCACTTGAATTGGTGTATATGTTGACCTTCTTGACTTCATTGAAGAGATTTGAATTTTTATGATGATTCCTGGAGCATAATTTGATGTAGGCATCGTATTAATGGCTTCAGAATCTAGCAAGGGTTAAGAAGATACGTTGAGTACGAGCGTACTCCGCAAGTTCACTAGAAAAGGAGTGTTTGATGCACTATATCTACAGCCACAAACCATAGGTCGTAGGAAATGCAAGTTTTCATAAACATTTCTTCAAAGGTTGCTTTTATTCTGAAAAGTCAGGTCCGTCGAGCTTCATGGGTTTACTGTAACTTTCATGGAGTTCCTTTCCGCAGCTGTCGCAGCCCTTCCTAATGTGAGTAACAAGTTACGCTTCTTACACTGCAGAGAAAGCATTTTACCCATGAGAGATCTTAGCTTTGTTGCACATCCGAGTGGCCAACCCGTTCATACTTCCTTGGTATGAGGCCCAGACTAAGACCCAAGCCAATCACTACCCTCTCTGCGACCTCATATGTCTGCGCGATCCTTCGGGGCCGGCTCACCTCCGTTAAGCCCCCTTTCGGGCAGGCTAAAACCCTGATGAGTTCCCGAAGACTCTATGACCTGGTGTTGCCCTGGCAAGTGCCATATTAAATGGTCCATCCACTAAAAAACATCCATAGATAATCTAGACACCAAAAGTGTGGGGCGTAAGGGTGCCCACCCATATGTTGGATCCGCACAAGGAATCACAACGTCACGTTAAGGTCGTCTTGCCTCCATACGAGAGGAAAAGGATACACCTGACTTCTCCATCCCATTCCAAATCTCATGTTTAACGCGTAATATACGACACAAGAATCAATGGTGACATTGGTTGTTAAGTCCTAGATAATATGTTCCTTTACCACCGAAACTTTCATAGTAGGTTATTACCTCATGGTAAATAACCTATAATCATATTATGATGAATATATTGTTTTCTGACCTTTTTCAAATGCAGGTGATGACAACACTGGATTTGTAAAATACTTTACTGAAAATAATCAAAGGACATGAGCAAGTGTGAACTTGCTTTTTGTGATTGCAAGATTATGCACTCACGATCTTCAAGACAATATAAGATCCAATATCTAAAATCAGCATCATTGGTCCTGTAAGGACTAATGTTTAAAGAAGCAAGATGCTTTATGCATAAGTAATGTAATGCAAGTTGATAAACTCGAATCCCGGGGATAGCGTTGTTCTAGGGTTTGGATACTGGAAATGGTTACTTTAGAATGTGTTGTGCTTTTAGATTAAGTTTCACACTGGTGCTTCTTATTAAGGCTTGTGAGTGTGTGTGAAACAACATGTAATTACAATATCATAAAACAATGAGACACACACATATGTGAAATGTTACTCAAGATTGCTTATATAAGAGTTGTTGTTTGAAGTGGCAAAAAAGAATAACATTTGAAGAAAAGATTTCTTTTCTAAGGTTTAAACAATCTTTATTGTTAATAGGATGTGTTCAATGTCTTTTGGTGTGTGATTGATTAGTTTGGACTTGAGATGCTTTATGTTTTAATTGGAATAGACCAAAGTTAACTATAAAAACATAAGTGGTTTATTAGACATAATGTTTATAAGCTTTGAGACTAAAGTTAACTTTAAAAACATAGATTGGCTTTAGGTGTAATTCTTATAATATTTGTATCTTGTTTACTTTATAATGTTTTCTTTAGAGTTAATTAGGGATGGTACTACTTTTATTTGATATAGTGGTTTCTCAAGAGTATAATGGAATAGAATCATTTATGTTTTTATAAATGAGTGGTTATGGTTTATAGTCAAGGTAATAATATTATTTAGCTACTTATGAATTCACTATAGTGATTTGGTATGTTGATAAACTTGTGGTTAAAGTAAAGGAATAGATTTTATTTCACTACAAATTATTCCTGAAGATTTTATGCTGGATAATGATCCTTTCATAAAATAATCTACACTTATGGTTGAAGGTTAATTCAATAAAATTGTATTTAAAGTGTGTTAAACCATTTTGACTTCATACCATCAATATTTAAGGCGAGTATTACTTATTAGACTTAAATTGGCAATTTTAGAAATATTAACAAATTTTATTTACCCTTCTATGAATTAACAACTCAAGAAGTAGGTTTAAATTCAAGTTATTAAGTTGTTTAAATTTTTATTTACCTCAAAAGTGTAATATTATATTTTTAACATGTAGTTATTATTTTTGTGATTATTTTGGTATATTACATTTATTTTTATGACTTATAAATAATAAGATATGATTTTTATAAGATTTATTATTTTATAAACACTTAATAAATAATAAAAATTTATTTAAGTGAAATGATAATGCATGATTATAGTTTTAAATAAAAGTTCTTATTTTTCTAAGATTTTTGGTATTTTATTTATATTTTTAATATTTACCAATATTAAAATATGAATTATCTAAGTTTTATTACTTATAAAATCTTTATTAAATAATATTTATTTAAATAATTATCACAATAATATTTTATAATAGTTTTAAGTTGTAGATTTTTTTTCTGAAAATTTTCATATATTGAACATATTTTTCTGAATTATAAAACAAAAGTTATTAAATTTTCAAGATTAAATCATTTTCTAATTAAATTATAAATATTCTTACAAACAGGGAATTACTTTTCTTACCCAGACCTAACCTGCCCTAGTCACTGACCTGTGGGGTACTAGCCACGTTGGATGACACCTAGGCAGTGGACTAGTCAAAAGATGACGCACACGTGATGCCATGATGACATCAACACGGACATGTAATCTTTTTACACCTCGAACTAACCTAGCCAGAGAGATGAACAAGTGGGCCCGTCGCCACATTGGCTGCCACGCGGGGTCACCGGAGTTTCAACGGAATCACATTCGGAACGGCGACAGAGGGTGAGGGAGCGGACGCGTGCGTGCTAGTTCGAATCAGTGTAGTGAGGCGAGCAAGATAGAGGCGGCGCCGCTGGTTTTTGGTCACTAGCGAGTGGAGCATGACGGCGTCTGGTGGATGTGCACGGCGGCGCACGACAGTGGCTCGGTACAGGAAGAGAACAAAGTAAAGGAGGGCAGCGGCATGTTCAGTATCTCACCCGGAACACAGAGGAGCGGTCGTAGAGGCGAGGTGCAGTTGGAGACGGCGGCGAACGACGTTGGTGTCGGGGAAGACGGCTTAAATTCTGCGGTTAGGGAACTCCCTGACTGGCGCGCTTCGGGGCAATAACGAAGTCGAGCATCACGGTCTCCGTCATGGCCTCAGAATGGCAAGGGGAGGCCGAAAGCGAGTTCTAGCTCGAGCCATGGCGGGTTAGGGTTTTCAGCAGAAGGGGAAAATTGCTAGGGGAAACGAGATCAAGAGAGATAGGTATGGGGAGAGAGAAGACATCATCGGCATTCTTATCCCCAACTCCAGGGCAGCGGGGCGAGGATCTTGGCGTCAGGGAGATCGACGATGAGAGAACCGCCACACAACTGCTTGTCGCCGGTCATGAGGAAGAAGAAAAGAAAAGGACGGGAAGAGGTACGGGCCGGAGTTGGGCCATGCGGGCTGCTGTTGGGCTGCTGCAAACCAAACGGAATGTTTCTGCTGCTACACGCGAGCGTCAGTTAGAAGGTGAGGTACTGGGCCTTGGGCCACTTTCTGGACCGAGTTCGTTTCCTTTTATTTATTCTTTTTATTTTCTGTTTTAAGAATTTGTTTTCAATTTGAATTTCCACATGTCTAAATATCATAATTTATGTATAGTATTAAAATATTCCAGAGGTAATTGTACTAATTGATTGCTCTACTCCTTTTGGCATTTTCTAATACTCATAATTTTATTCAAAATTATTTATTAATTAAAATAATTAAAAACTAGGGTTTTAGAATTTTGTTTAAAAACCTTAAAACTTTTCTATAACATTGTTTTCACTTTTATTTGGAGTAATGAAGTTTTAAAATATTTACTAATAGCCATAGAGTTTATTTATATGAATTTAATCACATAATAAGGTATATATTTCATTATAACTAGTATTTGAGTTAGGGTTTGAATTGTAAATGTTTACCATGAGTTTTAGGAGTTTTAATACTCTTGTTCATCCTTTTATTTATATGAATAAATATTATTGGTTAAGACAAATTGTCTTTATGTTGGTGATCTCCAATGATATCACCCTTTAAAATGGAAAATTATTATCTGGAATGTCTGATGGAAAAGAATTGATAATGATAACTCCTAAGCACATATGGTTATGATAATTGGAAATGATAGAGATGTGCTTAAGTGATTTACTATAGGAAAATATGTTGGAATTATGCCCTAGAGGCAATAATAAAGATGTTATTATTATAATTCTTGTTCATGATAAAGTTTATATTCCATTCTAGAATTGTATTAAGCGGAAACATTAATACTTGTGTGGTTTGTAAACAACACCGTGTCCCTAGTATGCCTCTATGGACTAGCTCATTGATCAATGATGGTTAAGGTTTCCTAACCATAGACATGAGTTGTCAATTGATAATGAGATCATATCATTGGGAGAATGATATGATGGACAGACCCAAACTAAGCGAAGCAATTAGATCGTTTCATCGTGTTCATCTTTGCGAAGCTTTTCTTATGTCAAATATTGTATTCCTTAGACCATGAGATAATGCAACTCCTGGTACGGAAGAAAGCTTTGAGGTCATCAAACGTCATCCTATGAGAGGGTGATCATAAAGGTGTCTCGTGTGATCGGAAAGTATCATGGGTTGTATGTCTCGAGATGGAATTTGTCCTCCTGTGTCGGAGAGATATACTGGGCCCACTCGTAATCGATATCAACACCACTTTCAAGCATGTGGTTAAGGAGTTAATCACAAAGTGATATCGGATTACGGAACGAGTAAAGTACTTGCGTGAACGAGATTGAACTAGGTATGACGGCATCGACGATCCAATCTCGCAAGTAAAATATCGCGAGACGAAAGGAATATATATATGGGATTGATTGAATCGCATCGTGGTTCATCCGATATGATCATCGATGAATGTGTGGAGTCAATATGGGTGCCTGCACTCCGTTGATTATTGATAGAAGATCATGTCGCATATTCTCGAACTCAGGTCACACACTTAACGTGTCTTGACGCTAGGATAGATTGGATAATTGGTTTATGAATTTTTGTTCGAGTCTCGGATGGGATCCGGATATCACGAGAGGTTCCGGAATGGTCCGAGAATAAGATTCATATAAGGCAGTTTTTGGAGTTCGAATTGTTCCGGGTTAATCGGTATTGTACGAAGCTTTAGAACCTTCCGGAAGGGGACCAACGTGGACCCACCTTCCGGAGGGGCATGGGCCTATGAGGGAGTGTCCTGGCAAGATTGGGCAGGCACAAGGCCCCATAGGACCCAGCCGATTCTAGAGAGATTTGACTGCTTAAATCTCGGATAGAATTTCTAGATAAGGAGAGTTTAAATCGTTTAAACTAGAGATAGGATTTCTAGATAAGGAGAGTTTAAATTGTTTAAACTAGAGATAGGCTTGGAGGAGGGCAGGGCTGGCTGCCCCCCTCTATATATAGAGGGTGGTGCGCCTCCCCACACACCCTTCCTCCAAGCCCTAGCAGCCTTGCTACCTTCCTCTCTCCCTCCCGACTGTTTGTAGGCGAAGCCCTGCTGCAGAAATTCTCCACCAGATACACCACGCCGTCGTTTTGTAGATCCAATCTATCTCTCCACCTTACTTGCTGGTCCGAGGAAGGAGGAGACGTCGAGGTGCTGCACGTGTGCATCTCACGGAGGCACCGCCACTTGTGGTGCTAGATCGGATCGGATCGCGAGGAGGAGAAGCGAGTAAGACTACATCACCCACGTTCCGACGAACGTTCCGCTGTCCGAATCTTCAAGGGTATGAAGATCTAATACAATCTCTCTCGTTGATTGCATCTCCTAGATTAGATCTTGGCTTTCCCTCTGTTCGCATCCGTAGAAAATTTTGATTTACTATGCCGCGAAACCCTTCAGTGGTATCAGAGCTAGATATATGCGTAGATGTGTTTCACGAGTAGAACGCAACATGGTTGTTGCGGGCGTTGATGTTTTCTGTTGCAAGCCTCTTGCTTGTGTTCTTCTTATGACGCGGGATAGTGAGATTGAAGCGGTCCAGGCCAACCTTACGCGACGCCGTCATGAGACCGCTCCGACTTGACGTGTGGCTTGTACCACACATGCGGCTGGTGGATGTCGGTTTCTCTCACTATAGTTGTCATGGGATTAACACCGAGTTTGGCAACCATAATATCACCGCTGGCTTTCCGTAGTAAGAATCGTTTAGCATCTACTCCCATAAGCCACGTAAAACATGCAACAACAAAGTAGAGGCGTCTAACTTGTTTTGCAGGAGTGTTTTCGTGATATGGTATGGCCCAAGATGTGATGTATATTGTATGCGATGATCATGTTTTGTAATGTTTCACGACTTGCATGTCGATGAGTACACAACCGGCAGGAGTCATATGGTTGTCTTTATAATTGTGTATGACTTATAGTCAACTTTATACACCATGTAATAGCTTTACTTTATCGCTAAGTAGTTAGCAATAGTTGTAGTTGCTATTCGTGGTGGAGGCAATCATGGTGGAGTGATGGAGATCATGCGAACGCACAAGATGGAGATCATTGCGAGGATTGGCTATACCATGTCACATAAGGTTATATGCATGTGATGTTTATCCTTTATGTATCTTATTATGCTTAGATCGTGACGGTAGCATTATAAGATGATTCCTCACTTAAAGATCAAGATAAAACTGTTCTCCCCAAGTATGCACCGCTATGAAAGTTCGTGTGTCCAAGCATCACGTGATGATCGGGTGCTATAGACTCTACGCCACATACAACGGGTGTAAGCCAGTTTTGCACACGCGAAATACTTGGGTCTAACTTGACGAGCCTAGCATGTATGCATATGGCCTCGGAACACAAGAACCGAAAGGTTAAGCATGAGTCATATGAATGATATGATCGACACTTTGTTGTCCACCATTGAAACCACATCTCTTCTCGTGATGATCGGATTAGGTGTGGTGAATTTGGATCGTGTTCACTAAACAACTTGAGGGATGTTGAATTTAGTGGGAGTTCATCTAGTAATTTGATTAAGTTGAACTATTTATCATGAACATAGTCTAAATTGTACTTGCAAATCAGAGATCACATGGCCAAGTCCAACTTCAACTTCAACGTATTTGCTGAGATAGAAAAGCTTAGAAACAATGGGTCTAACTTCACCAAATGGTTCTGCATTCTGAGAATCATTCTCGCTGGCGGACAAAAGGACTATGTCCTTGAGAAAGCGCTAGGTGACGCCCCTGCTATAGATGCGCCGGCTAATGAAAAAGCTGTTTATCAGTCGCGCAAGAATGATTATGATTTGATTAAGATCACCATGTTGTATGCTATGGAATCGGATCTTCAAAATTGTTTTGAGGAGTTTGACGGGCCCTTTGAGATTCTCGAGGAGCTGAAAAACATGTTTCAGACTCAAGCCCGTTCTGAGAGATATGAGATCTCTAAGAAATTCTTTAACTACAAGATGGAGGAAGGGAGGTCCGTTAGTAAGCACGCCATTAAGATGTCAGGCTACACTCAACGCCTTGAGCAACTGGACTGCAAGATTCCAGAGGAGATCAAGATTGACACTCCTAGCTACAAAAGTTTTGTAGTTGATCACAATCATATTGGTTCCACTGATATGATCACTAAGCTCTTTGCTAAGATGAAAGTAGCGGAGGTGAATATCAAAAAGAATAATCATGTGTAGATGGTCAACAATCCCCCCACCTTTAAGAAAGGTAAGGGAGCAAGGAAGCCCTTCAAGAAAGGCGGCGGCAAGCGCGTTGCCCCTGCTGAGAAGAAGCTCAAGTCTGGTCCCAAGCCGACAATCGAGTGCTTCTATTGCAAGGACAGGGTCATCGAAGCGCAATCGTCCAAGTACTTAGCGGACAAGAAGGCTGGCACCATCAAACGATATTTGATATACATGTTATTGATGTTTTCCTTACTAGCCCTCGTTGTAGTTCCCGGGTATTTGATACTTCAGTTGCTAATATTTGTAACTCAAACAGAGCTACGGAATAGACGGCGAGGGATGAGGTGACGATGCGCTGGCAATAGATCAAGAGTTGATGTGATGGCCGCACGCTCTCCTTAGTTTTACCTTCGGGATTAGTTTTAAACCTTAATAAATATTATTATGTGCCGCTGAGCATGAACATTATTTCCGGATCATGTTTATTGCAAGACGGTTATTCATTTAAATCGGAGAATAATGGTTGTTCTATTTATATGAGTAACATCTTTATGGTCATGCACCTCTTGTGAATGGTTTATTTCTTCTAAATCTCGAAAGGATGAAACACACATCCATAACATTGAGGCTAAGAGATGCAAAGTAGATAGTGATAATACTACTTATTTGTGGCAATCTTGTCTAGGTCATATTGGTGTAAAGCGATGAAGAAACTCCATTATGATGGACTTTTGGAGTCTCTTGATTTTGAATCATTTGACACATGCGAACCATGCCTCATGGGCAAGATGATCAAAACCCGCTTCTCCTAATGATGGAGCGAGCAACGGACTTGTTGGAAATCATACATACCGATGTATGCGACCGATGAGTGTTTCGACGCGGTGGATATCGCTATTTTCTCACTTTTACCGATGACTTAAGTAGATATGGGTATATCTATTTAATGAAACATAAATCAAACGTTTGAAAAGTTCAAAGAATTTCAGAATGAAGTGGAGAACCATCGTAATGTAAAGATTAAGTTTCTACGATCCGATCGTGGAGGTGAATATTTGAGTTATGATTTTCTCACGCATCTTAAAGCAAGTGGAATCATTTCACAACTCATGCCACCGGAACACCACAGTACAATGGTGTGTCTGAGCACGGAATCGAACCCTATTAGATATGGTCCGATCAATGATGTCTCTTCGATTTGCCGTTATCATTTTGGGGTTATGCATTAGAAACCGCTGCATTCACTTTAAATAGGGCTCCATCTAAATCTTGAGACGACACCGTATGAACTGTGGTTTGGTGCTAAACCTAAGTTGTCGCTTAAAGTTTGGGGATGAAGCTTACGTCAAGAAGTTGATGCCGACAAGCTCGAACCCAAAGCGAGAAATGCGTCTTCATAGGATACCCTAAGGAAACTATTGGGTATACCTTCTATCACGTAACCAAGGCAAAGTGTTTGTCGAAGAACGGTTCCTTTCTTGAGAAGGAGTTTCTCTCGAAAGAAGTGAGTGGGAGGAAAGTAGAGCTAGACGAGGTTATTGAACCTTCTTGAATTGGAGAGTAGCGCAGACTGAAATTGTTCCAAAGGTCACCGCACCAACAATAGAGGAAGCTAATGACAAGGATCATGAAGCTTTGACGATGTCTGCATCTTGAACGTCGCAGGTCGACAAGGTCGCGTGCCCCTCCTGAGTGGTATGGCAACCCTGTCTTGATTGTCTTGTTGGTAGAAGACAGTGAACCTACGAACTATGAGGAAGTGATGATGAGCCCAGACTCGAGAAATGGCTGAAGCCATGAAATCAATTGGGATCCATGAGCGAAAACCAATTATGGACTTTGGTGGATCCTCCTAGCGACGAAGGCCGTTGAGTGCAAATGGATATTCAAGAAGAAAACGGACGCGGATGGTAATGTTACCGTCTATAAAGCACGACTTGTCGCAAAAGGTTTTCGACAAGTTCAAGGTGTTGACTACGACGAGACTTTCTCTCCCGTAGCGATGTTTAAGTCCATTCGGATTTTATTAGCAATTGCTGCGTTTCATGATTATGAAATATGGCGGATGGATGTCAAGATCGCTTTCCTCAATGGGAACATTGATGAAGAGTTGTATATGATGCAACCCAAGGTTTTGTCGATCCTAAGGATGCTAGTAAAGTATGCAAACTTCACGTTCCATTTATGGATGAAGCAAGCATCTCGAGTTGGAACCTTCGTTTTGATCAAGTGATCAAGAGCTTTGGATTTGTTCCAAATTGCTACTGACTTGCATCTACAAGAAAGTGAGTGGGAGCTCGGTGACGTTTCTGGTACTGTATGTGGATGACATATTGATTATCGGAAATGACATCAACATGCTTAACGATGTGAAGAGTTATTTGAACAAGTGTTTTTCAATGAAATACCTAGGTGAAGCTTCTTATATATTGGGCATCAAATTCTATAGAGATAGACAAAGACGCCTGATAGCTTTAAGACAGAGTACATACCTAGACAAAGTTCTGAAAAGGTTCAGAATGGATAAGGCAAAGAAAGGTTCAGTGCCTATGTTGTCAGGGTAAGATATTGAGCAAGGCTCAGTGTCCATTCTGATGAAATGATAGGAAGCTATGAGCAAAGTGCCTTATGCCTCGGCCATAGGTTCCATCATGTATGCCATCTTGTGTACTAGACGGATGTGTCCAATGCTCTTAGTTTGACGAGATATCAAAGTGATCCGAGTGGAACACATCGACAGCCGGAAGAACATCCTAAAGTACCTAAATAGAACTAAAGAAATGTTCTTAGTCTATGGGGGTGATGAACAACTTGTCGTGAAGAGGTTATGTCGACGCTAGTTTCGCAACCGACAAGGATGATTCTAAATCTCGACGTGATACGTGTATATTTTGAATGGAGGCTGTGGTGGAGAAGCTGCAAGCAAAGCGTGATCGCGGGATCTACAGTGGAAGCGGAATACATGGCTGCTGCAGAAGCGTCAAGTGAAGGAGTTTGGATCAGAAACTTCATCACTGAGCTTGGCGTGGTTCCAAGTGCATTGGACCCACTGGAGATATTGTGTGACAACACTGGTGCCATAGCACTCGCTAAGGAACCAAGATATCATCCAAAGACCAAGCATATCAACCGCAAGTTTCATATAATCCGAGATTATATAGCAGATGGAGATCTGAAGATTAGCGAAGTACATACGGATCTGAATGTCGCAGATCCATTGACTAAACCTCTTCCACGTGTAAAACATGATCAACACCTCAGTGCCATGGGTGTGAGATTGTTGCCAGATGTAAACTAGATTATTGACTCTAGTGCAAGTGGCAATAATAAAGATGTTATTATTATAATTCTTGTTCATGATAAAGTTTATATTCCATGCTATAATTGTATTAAGCGGAAACATTAATACTTGTGTGGTTTGTAAACAACACCGTGTCCCTAGTATGCCTCTATGGACTAGCTCATTGATCAATGATGGTTAAGGTTTCCTAACCATAGACATGAGTTGTCAATTGATAATGAGATCATATCATTGGGAGAATGATATGATGGATCTACCCAAACTAAGCGAAGCAATTAGATCGTTTCATCGTGTTCATCTTTGCGAAGCTTTTCTTATGTCAAATATTGTATTCCTTAGACCATGAGATAATGCAACTCCCTGGTACCGGAAGAAAGCTTTGAGGTCATCAAACGTCATCCTATGAGAGGGTGATCATAAAGGTGTCTCTCAGGTGATCGGAAAGTATCTGTTGGGTTGTATGTATCGAGATGGAATTTGTCCCTCCTGTCGGAGAGATATACTTGGGCCCTCGTAATCGATATCAACACCGCTTGCAAGCATGTGGTTAAGGAGTTAATCACAAAGTGATATCGGATTACGGAACGAGTAAAGTACTTGCGTGAACGAGATTGAACTAGGTATGACGGCATCGCGATCCAATCTCGGCAAGTAAAATATCGCGAGACGAAGGAATATATATATGGGATTGATTGAATCCTGGCATCGTGGTTCATCCGATATGATCATCGATGAATGTGTGGGAGTCAATATGGGTGCCCAGACCCCTCTGTTGATTATTGATAGAAGATCATGTCTGCATATTCTCGAACCCGCAGAGTCACACACTTAACGTGTCTTGACGCTAGGATAGATTGGATAATTGGTTTATGAATTTTTGTTCGGAGTCTCGGATGGGATCCGGGATATCACGAGAGGTTCTAATGGTCCGGAGAATAAGATTCATATAAGGCGAGGCAGTTTTGGAGTTCGAATTGTTCCGGTTAATCGGTATTGTACCGGAAGCTTCTAGAACCTTCCGGAAGGGGACCAACGTGGCCCCACCTTCCGGGAGGGGGCATGGGCCTATGAGGGAGTGTCCTGGCCGCATTGGGCCAGGGGCACAAGGCCCCATAGGGCCCAGCCGATTCTAGAGAGATTTGACTCGTTTAAATCTCGGGATAGAATTTCTTGATAAGGGAGAGTTTAAATCGTTTAAACTAGAGATAGGATTTCTAGATAAGGGAGAGTTTAAATTGTTTAAACTAGAGATAGGCTTGGAGGAGGGGCAAGGGCTGGCCGCCCCCCTCTATATATAGAGGGGTGGTGCGCCCCCTCCCCCTACACACCCTTCCTCCAAGCCCTAGCAGCCTTGCTACCTTCCTCTCTCCCTCCCGACTGTTTGTAGGCGAAGCCCTGCTGCAGAAATTCTCCACCATATACACCACGCCGTCGTGTTGTAGATCCAATCTATCTCTCCACCTTACTTGCTGGTCCGAGGAAGGAGGAGACGTCGAGGTGCTGCACGTGTGCATCTCACGGAGGCACCGCCACTTGTGGTGCTAGATCGGATCGGATCGCGAGGAGGAGAAGCGAGTACGACTACATCACCCACGTTCCGACGAACGTTCATGTCGCGAATCTTCAAGGGTATGAAGATCTAATCCAATCTCTCTCGTTGATTGTATCTCCTAGATTAGATCTTGGCTTTCCCTCTGTTCGCATCCGTAGAAAATTTTGATTTACTATGCCGCGAAACCCTTCAAAATATTCCTATAAAGCATTGTGGAAATAAAATGATTTATCCAACAGATGAGATGGTTGTTCAGCTTGATTACAAATTTAAGGTTGACTGTTTTACCAAGAATTCCTACCTTCCATATTTCATAATTCTTGACTTCTACATAAAGAATTCCTTTCCTAGATATACTACTTCTTCCTATCCATCATCATGTGTTAACATGATGAGCTTTACTTCACAAGAATATTCTTATCCACCTTTAAATTTTTTAAATCCATTTATAAATGTAATGAGCTTGACATTAAAGCTCTCATAATCTTCTCATATCCATACTTGGTTATATCCAAATATTCTACTACTAATAATATCCAATCCAAGAAGTAGTTACTTCTAACTCCATTCATACTCTTCCATAATCATCCTTCTCTAATATTACTTCAATACATGTATACATCAAACTACTCTCCTCAAAAGCTGACTATTCTTTAAGAGGAATAACACTACTTCAATAACTCCATACTACACTAGCTTTAGCTTAATCATACTATCTTATATTTACTTTACTCTAGTAACTAATACTCAACCTCACATTATATTAATGTGACCTGTCATGGCTAACCTAGAATAACATATCTATACTAGGGTTCAATCATGTTCTATCCACCAATGTCACTTATACATGACATAAGCATTCAATCTTGGTGACAAAAGCATGATCATTAGAATCCTTTATGGTTTAGGTTTCCAGTTGGCTAATCAAAGCTTTCATCCATACAACATTATAGTTGTATAATAATTACCTTCTGTTTATCTCTATTGGACTAAGAGATATTATTCACTGACTATACCTACTTGATCCAATAGGATCACTCATTGATAACTATCTTCAGAATTCCTCCTTATAATCCTCTTGTTACTACCTATAATTATATCTACCAGATTACTCTTCTATCCATTCAGGAGAGAGCTAACTCCATCAACTATCCTATAGATGATATCTAGAACTAGCATAACTATTTACCTCTTCTTACTTCTTTCTTTATAGGCCTTAAGTGAATGCTATGATATGGACAAGAGTTGATAGATCAATAATTGGTAGGTTAAGAATTGGTGAATCAATAGTTGATTACTCAACATTGATGAACAATAGATATTAGAATATGATTCAATAGAAATAGTAAAGATTGATATGGAAAGAAAGATATATGGTGATTGATCTTGACTTGATTCCTTTCATACTCAAACTCACTAAAGAGTTAAGATTGTATTACCATGATGTTCATGGTATAAGTAGATGAGATAAAGATTTAGTTGTTACATTACTATTACTTAAGTTATATTTATAACTTGGTATTCATGAGTTGTTGTAATGAATACTATGATATGATCACCTAAGGATCAAGTATAAATCATTAAGTAATGTGTGTTGGTTTATTTTTAGTACATTTTATCTACCCTTAGATCAAATCATGATTACCCAAAATAAGGTTTTAGCAAAGGTCATACTGAAACTTATCGCAGTCAACTTGATGATCTACTTCAATTCCATCAAGTTCAGAGAAGCTTCAATCACTTTGACAAATTTTGTTCAAAAGCGCGAAAATTATTCGGATTTTCTATACATGAATGCAATGCACACATCTGGGTTCAGCTTATTTCTAAGCTCTAATGCTAGGATTTTACACTCGCCACTGCGGACGCGCCCTCGCGTACTCTTCACGCTCGGGACTCGCCACCACGGACTCGCCCTCGCGTACTCAACGCGCTCGGGGACTCGTCACCGCGGACTCGCCCTCGCGTACTCGACACGCTCGGGGACTCGCCGCCGTGGACTCGCCCTCGCGTACTCGACACGCTCGGGGACTCGCCGCCGTGGACTCGCCCTCGCGTTCTCGACACGCTTGGGGACTCGCCACTGCGGACGTGCCCTCGCGTACTCTCCACGCTCGGGACTCGCCACCATGGACTCACCCTCGCGTACTCAACGCGCTCGGGGACTCGCCACCATGGACTCGCCCTCGCGTACTCTCCACGCTCGGGGCTCGCCACCACAGACTCGCCCTCGTGTTCTCGACACACTCGGGGACTCGCCACCTCGGGGACTCGCCATCGCGGACTCGCCCTCGCATACTCAACGCGCTCGGGGACTTGGCGCGCTCGGGGACTCGGCACTCGCCGATCGCTCGATCTTGCCACTCGCCGCGCTCGGGGACTCGACACGCTCCATGTCCGGGACTCGCCGCAACTGGCGGCTTCACCAACACCCTGCGTCTTTCGCGAACTGGCCATCACCAACTGGCTCACGACGACTGCCTCCCGCTTCACGGTTCTTTTATCTGTTCAGGAGCTCGTCGTCGATTCGCCACGACCCATCGTCAAGACTCTCTATGCCCTGCCTCAAGCCCGCGTCGAATTGACAACGCGCTCGGGGACTACTGATGGGGGAATACCCACGAAGCGGAGTCGCTGGCTGGATCGAACCGACTGAAACCTTGCCCTGAGCGGGTCGACTCGCCCAATACGGCGGCTGGCGCATGCTCAACCCAGACGAGTGGAGCCGACTGGAGGCCCAAGACGGCGACTTCAATACAAAGCCCACAAAATACTTGTAAACCCTAACTGGCTGCATATATAAAGCCACCATGGGCACCCCCACGGGGCATGCTCTCCCATATCTCATTAGATCTAGTCTCTCCCTCCGCCTACGGCGGCTCCCATGTAACCAATCCATGATTATATACTGGATTGACAGCAGGACGTAGCGATCCTCCACCGAGGGGATGTGAACCTGGGTACATCGCGTGCCAATCTCGCTTCCGGATTCTCCTACATCGCCTTGCTCCCTCTACGTAAGATACCCCTAGTAGCATCTGCCGTGCAATACCATGACAGCCACGGGCTGGCTGGACAAAAGATGTTGTGCAAGTTCTCATTGCGAGCACGTATGACTATATTTGGAGCACATGCCTAGAATTGTTTAGTACTTGGATGCTTGTTATTATTTATCTGCAATGCCCTAGATCTTGAAGTTACATGTTTAGACTCATCCATGCAATGCCCGTCCATCCATCCCTATGCCTACCGCACTCGAATCCCACTGTTTACCGTTACTGTTACTATTGCTACTGTTTCACTATTGCTGTTACTGCTGCTGTTGCTACTACAAACTATTGCTACCGATAAAATTCTGTGAGGAAGAACTATTTCCAGGTGTAGCTGAACTAACAACTCAGGTGTTAAGCCTTGCAAGTATTCTTTGGCTCCCCTTGTGTCGAATCAATAAATTGGGTAATACTACCCGCGAAGACTGTTGCGATCCCCTATACTTGTGGGTCATCAGGCCCACCAAACCCCGCGCCTAGGGTGGGTTTGGCCCACCTTCTCGGCCTCCAACTTTGCCCCTTCGCCTATATCTTCCCTACGGAACCCTAACATCAGGGGGCGACCACAGATATGTTGGAATCATGCCCTAGAGGCAATAATAAATATGTTATTATTATAATTATTGTTCATGATAAAGTTTATATTCCATGCTAGAATTGTATTAAGCGGAAACTTTAATACTTGTGTGGTTTATGAACAACACCGTGTCCCTAGTATGCCTCTATGGACTAGCTCATTGATCAATGATGGTTAAGGTTTCCTAACCATAGACATGAGTTGTCAATTGATAATGAGATCATATCATTGGAGAATGATATGATGGACAGACCCAAACTAAGCAAAGCAATTAGATCGTTTTCATCGTGTTCATCTTTGCGAAGCTTTTCCTATGTCAAATATTGTATTCCTTAGACCATGAGATAATACAACTCCCTGGTATCGGAAGAAAGCTTTGAGGTCATCAAACGTCATCCAATGAGAGGGTGATCATAAAGGTGTCTCTCAGGTGATCGGAAAGTATCTGTTGGGTTGTATGTATCGAGATGGGATTTGTCCCTCCCAAGTTGGAGAGATATACTTCGGGCCCACTCGGTAATCGATATCAACACCGCTTGCAAGCATGTGGTTAAGGAGTTAATCACAAAGTGATATCGGATTACGGAACGAGTAAAGTACTTGCTGTGAACGAGATTGAACTAGGTATGACGGTACCGACGATCGAATCTCGGGCAAGTAAAATATCGCGAGACGAAGGGAATATATATATGGGATTGTTTGAATCCTGACATCGTGGTTCATCCGATATGATCATCGATGAATGTGTGGGAGTCAATATGGGTGCCTGCACCCGCTGTTGATTATTGATAGAAGATCATGTCGCATATTCTCGAACCGCATGGTCACACACTTAACGTGTCTCGACGCTAGGATAGATTGGATAATTGGTTTATGAATTTTTGTTCGAGTCTCGGATGGGACCGGGATATCACGAGAGGTTCAAATGGTCCGAGAATAAGATTCATATAAGGCGGTGCAATTTTGGAGTTCGAATTGTTCGGGTTAATCGGTATTGTACCGAAGCTTCTAGAACCTTCCGGAAGGGGACCAACGTGGCCCCACCTTCCGGGAGGGGCATGGGCCTATGAGGGAGTGTCCTGGCCGCTTTGGTCCAGGGCACAAGGCCCCATAGGGCCCAGCCGATCCTAGAGTTTAAATCGTTTAAACTAGAGATAGGGTTTCTAGAAGAGGGAGAGTCCATGCCCCCACTCCTTATCCTTTGGGCTTGGGGAGGGGCTGGGCTGCCCCCTCTATATAAAGAGGGGTGGGGCGCACACACCTCTCCTCCAAACCCTAGCCGCCTTGCTAGCTTTCCCTCTCCCTCCCGTGTTTGTGGCGAAGCCTGCAGAAATTCTCCACCATATACACGCCGTCGTGTTGTAGATCCAATCTATCTCTCCACCATACTTGCTGGTCCGAGGAAGGAGGAGACGTCGAGGTGCTGCACGTGTGCATCTCACGGAGGCACCGCCACTTGTGGTGCTAGATCGGATCGGATCGCGAGGAGGAGAAGCGAGTACGACTACATCACCCACGTTAACGAGCGTTCAACGTAATCTTCAAGGGTATGAAGATCTAATCCAATCTCTCTCGTTGATTGCATCTCCTAGATTAGATCTTGGCTTTCCCTCTGTTTGCATCCGTAGAAAATTTTGATTTACTATGTCGCGAAACCCTTCAGTGGTATCAGAGCTAGATCTATGCGTAGATGTGTTTCACGAGTAGAACGCAACATGGTTGTTGCGGGCATTGATGTTTTCTGTTGCAAGCCTCTTGTTTGTGTTCTTCTTATGACGCGGAATAGTGAGATTGAAGCGGTCCAGGACAACCTTACGCGACGTCGCTCGCGAGACCGGCTCCGCACTTGACGTGTGGCTTGTTCCACACATGCGGCTGGTGGATGACAGTTTCTCTCACTATAGTTGTCATGGGATTAACACCGGAGTTTGGCAACCATAATATCACCGTTGTGGCTTTCCGTAGGTAAGAATCGTTCTTAGCATCTACTCCCATAAGCCACGTAAAACATGCAACAACAAAGTAGAGGCGTCTAACTTGTTTTTGCAGGGAGTGTTTTCTGTGATATGGTATGGCCCAAGATGTGATGTGTATATTGTATGCAATGATCATGTTTTGTAATGTTTCACGACTTGCCTGTCGATGAGTACACAACCGGCAGGAGCCATATGGTTGTATTTATAATTGTGTATGACCTGCGAGTCATCTTCTTATACGCCATGTAATAGATTTACTTTATAGCTAAGTAGTTAGTAATAGTTGTAGTTGCTATTCGTGGTGGAGGCAATCATGGTGGAGTGATGGAGATCATGCCGGAACGCACAAGATGGAGATCATTGCGCGAGGATTGGCTATACCATGTCACATAAAGTTATATGCATGTGATGTTTATCCTTTATGTATCTTATTATGCTTAGATCGCGACGGTAGCATTATAAGATGATTCCTCACTTAAAGATCAAGATAAAAACTGTGTTCTCCCCAAGTATGCACCGTTGCGAAAGTTTGTCGTGTCCAAGCATCACGTGATGATCGGGTGCTATAGACTCTACGCTCACATACAACGGGTGCAAGCCAGTTTTGCACACGTGGAAATACTTGGGTCTAGCTTGACGAGCCTAGCATGTACAGACATGGCCTCGGAACACAAGAACCGAAAGGTTAAGCATGAGTCATATGAATGATATGATCGACACTTTGTTGTCCACCATTGAAACCACATCTCTTCTCGTGATGATCGGATTAGGTGTGGTGAATTTGGATCGTGTTCACTAAACAACTTGAGGGATGTTGAATTTAGTGGGAGTTCATCTAGTAATTTGATTAAATTGAACTATTTATCATGAACATAGTCTAAATTGTACTTGCCAATACTGTAGATCACATGGCCAAGTCCAACTTCAACTTCAACGTTTTCTTTGAGAAGGAAAAGCTTAGAAATAATGGGTCTAACTTCACCAATTGGTTCCGCAATCTAAGAATCATTCTGGCGGACAAAAGGACTATGTCCTTGGGAAAGCGTTAGGTGACCCCTACTGAATCGCTACGGTGATGAGAAAAGCTGTCGATCGTGCAAAGATGATTATGGTGTGATTAAGAGCACCATGTTGTTTGCTATGGAACCGAGCTTCAAAATCGTTTTGAAACCTATCCGGGCCCTTTGAGATTCTCGAGGAGCCGAAACCATGTTTGAGACTCAAGCCCGCTCGAGAGATATGAGATCTCGAGAAGTTCTTTAACCAAGATGGAGGAAGGGAGTTCGTTAGTGAGCACGCCATAAAGATGTCGGGCTACACTCAGCCTTGAGCAACTGGAATACAGATTCGGAGGAGCTCAAGATTGACAGGGTTCTGCAATCACTCCCTCCCAGCTACAAAAGTTTTGTAGTGACTCATAATCAGATTGGCTCCACTGATACGATCACCGAGCTCTTCGCAAAGCTGAAGGCTGCGGAGGTGGACATCAAGAAGGATAATCATGTGTTGATGGTCAACAAGCCCTCCTTTAAGAAAGGTAAGGGAGCAAAGAAGCCCTTCAAGAAGGGCGACGGCAAGCACAATGCTCCTGCTGAGATGAAGCTCAAGTCTGGTCCTAAGCCGGAAACTGAGTGCTTCTATTGCAAGGACAAGGGTCACTGGAAGCGCAACTGTCCGAAGTACTTAGCGGACAAGAAGGCTGGCACCATCAAAGGTATATTTGATATACATGTTATTGATGTTTTCCTTACTAGCCCTCGTTGTAGTGCCTGGGTATTTGATACCGGTTCAGTTGCTAATATTTGTAACTCGAAACAGGAGCTACGGAATAGACGGCGGCTTGCGAGGGATGAGGTGACGATGCGCGTTGGCAACAGATCAAGAGTTGATGTGATGGCCGTCGGCACGCTCTCCTTAGTTTTACCTTCGGGATTAGTTTTAAACCTTAATAAATGTTATTATGTGCCTGCGTTGAGCATGAACATTATTTCTGGATCGTGTTTATTGCAAGACGGTTATTCATTTAAATCGGAGAATAATGGTTGTTCTATTTATATGAGTAACATCTTTTATGGTCATGCACCTCTTGTGAATGGTTTATTTCTTCTAAATCTCGAAAGGGATGAAACACACATCCATAACATTGAGGCTAAGAGATGCAAAGTAGATAATGATAATACTACTTATTTGTGGCAATCGTCTAGGTCATATGTGGTGAAATTGCATGAAGAAACTCCATTCTGATGGACTTTTGGAGTCTCTTGATTTTGAATCATTTGACACATGCGAACCATGCCTCATGGGCAAGATGATCAAAACCCCGTTCTCCAGTATGATGGAGCGAGCAACGGACTTGTTGGAAATCATACATACTAATGTATGCGGACCGATGAGTGTTTCGAGGCGCGGTGGATATCGCTATTTTCTCACTTTTACCGATGACTTAAGTAGATATGGGTATATCTATTTAATGAAACATAAATCTGAAACATTTGAAAATTTCAAAGAATTTCAGAATGAAGTGGAGAACCATCATAACAGAAAGATTAAGTTTCTACGATCCGATCGTGGAGGTGAATATTTGAGTTATGATTTTCTCACGCATCTTAAAGCAAGTGGAATCGTTTCACAACTCACGCCACCCGGAACACCACAGCGCTATGGTGTGTCTGAACGCCGGAATCGAACCCTATTAGATATGGTCCGATCAATGATGTCTCTTACTGATTTGCCGTTATCATTTTGGGGTTATGCATTAGAAACCGCTGCATTCACTTTAAATAGGGCTCCATCTAAATCCGTTGAGACGACACCGTATGGACTGTGGTTTGGTGCTAAACCTAAGTTGTCGTTTCTTAAAGTTTGGGGATCTGACTTCGTCAAGAAGTTGATGCTTGGACAAGCTTGAACCCAAAGCGAGAAATGCGTCTTCATAGGATACCCTAAGGAAACTATTGGGTATACCTTCTATCCAGAACCGAAGGCAAAGTGTTTGTCGAAGAACGGTTCCTTTCTTGAGAAGGAGTTTCTCTCGAAAGAAGTGAGTGGGAGGAAAGTAGAGCTAGACGAGGTTATTGAACCTTCTCTTGAATTGGAGAGTAGCGCAGCACTGAAATTGTTCGATCACTTTGCACCAACAATAGAGGAAGCTAATGACAAGGATCATGAAGCTTGGACGATCTTGCTCTTGAGCGTCACAGGTCGACAAGGTCGCGTGCCCCTCCTGAGTGGTACGGCAACCCTGTCTTGACTGTGTTGTTAGTAGAAGACAGTGAACCTACGAACTATGAGGAATTTATGATGAGCCCAGACTCTGAGAAATGGCTAGAAGCCATGAAATCTGAATTGGGATCCATGAGCGAAAACGAAGTATGGACTTTGGTGGACCCTCCTAGCGACCGAAAGGCCGTTGAGTGCAAATGGATCTTCAAGAATAAAACGGACGCGGATGGTAATGTTACCGTCTATAAAGCACGGCTTGTCGCAAAAGGTTTTCGACAAGTTCAAGGTGTTGACTACGATGAGACTTTCTCTCCTGTAGCGATGTTTAAGTCCATTCGGATTTTATTAGCAATTGCTGCGTTTCATGATTATGAAATATGGCAGATGGATGTCAAGATTGCTTTCCTCAATGGGAACATTGATGAAGAGTTGTATATGATGCAACCCGAAGGTTTTGTCGATCCTAAGGGTGCTGATAAAGTATGCAAACTTCAGCGTTCCATTTATGGACTAAAGCAAGCATCTTGGAGTTGGAACCTTCGTTTTGATCAAGTGATCAAGAGTTTTGGATTTGTTCCAAATTTCTACGAAGCTTGTATCTACAAGAAAGTGAGTGGGAGCTCGGTGACGTTTCTGGTACTGTATGCGGATGACATATTGATTATCGGAAATGACATCAACATGCTTAACGATGTGAAGAGTTATTTGAACAAGTGTTTTTCAATGAAAGACCTAGGTGAAGCTGCTTATATATTGGGCATCAAAATCTATAGAGATAGACAAAGACGCCTGATAGCTTTAAGCCAGAGTACATACCTAGACAAAGTTCTGAAAAGGTTCAGAATGGATAAGGAAAAGAAAGGTTCAGTGCCTATGTTGTCAGGTAAGATATTGAGTAAGGCTCAGTGTCCAGCTACGGTAAATGATAGGGAAGCTATGAGGAAAGTGCGTTATGCCTCGGCCATAGGTTCCATCATGTATGCCATGCTGTGAACTAGACCGGATGTGTCCAATGCTCTTAGTTTGACGAGCAGATATCAAAGTGATCCAGGAGTGGAACACTGGACAGCCGTGAAGAACATCCTAAAGTACCTAAATAGAACTAAAGAAATGTTCTTAGTCTATGGGGGTGATGAACAGCTTGTCGTAAAAGGTTACGTCGATGCTAGTTTCGACACCGACAAGGATGATTCCAAATCTCAGACAGGATACGTTTATATTTTGAATGGAGGAGCTGTGAGCTGGAGAAGCTGCAAGCAAAGCGTGATCGTGGGATCTACAGTGGAAGCGGAATACATGGCTGCTGCAGAAGCGTCAAGTGAAGGAGTTTGGATCAGAAACTTCATCACTGAGCTTGGCGTGGTTCCAAGTGCATTGGACCCACTGGAGATATTGTGTGACAACACTGGCGCCATAGCACTCGCTAAGGAACCAAGATATCATCCAAAGACCAAGCATATCAACCGCAAGTTTCATATAATCCGAGATTATATAGCAGATGGAGATCTGAAGATTAGCAAAGTACATACGGATCTGAATGTCGCAGATCCATTGACTAAACCTCTTCCACGTGTAAAACATGATCAGCACCTCGATTGCCATGGGTGTGAGATTGTTGCCAAATGTAAACTAGATTATTGACTCTAGTGCAAGTGGGAGATCTGGAATTATGCCCTAGAGGCAATAATAAATATGTTATTATTATAATTCTTGTTCATGATAAAGTTTATATTCCATGCTAGAATTGTATTAGCGGAAACTTTAATACTTGTGTGGTTTGTGAACAACACCGTGTCCCTAAGTACTCTATGGACTAGCTCATTGATCAATGATGGTTAAGGTTTCCTAACCATAGACATGAGTTGTCAATTGAAAATGAGATCATATCATTGGAGAATGATATGATGGATGACCAAACTAAGCAAAGCAATTAGATCGTTTTCATCGTGTTCATCTTTGCGAAGCTTTTCCTATGTCAAATATTGTATTCCTTAGACCATGAGATAATACAACTCACAGTATCGGAAGAAAGCTTTGAGGTCATCAAACGTCATCCTATGAGAGGGTGATCATAAAGGTGACTCTCGGTGATCGGAAAGTATCATTGGGTTGTATGTATCGAGATGGAATTTGTCCCTCCCAAGTCGGAGAGATATACTTCGGGCCCACTCGGTAATCGATATCAACACCGCTTGCAAGCATGTGGTTAAGGAGTTAATCACAAAGTGATATCGGATTACGGAACGAGTAAAGTACTTGCTGTGAACGAGATTGAACTAGGTATGACGGTACCGACGATCGAATCTCGGGCAAGTAAAATATCGCGAGACGAAGGGAATATATATGGGATTGTTTGAATCCTGACATCGTGGTTCATCCGATATGATCATCGATGAATGTGTGGGAGTCAATATGGGTGCCCAGACCCCGCTGTTGATTATTGATAGAAGATCATGTCTGCATATTCTCGAACCCGCAGGGTCACACACTTAACGTGTCTCGACGCTAGGATAGATTGGATAATTGGTTTATGAATTTTGTTGTTGGTCTCGGATGGGATCCGGGATCACGAGAGGTTCGGAATGGTCCGGAGAATAAGATTCATATAAGGCGGTGCAGTTTTGGAGTTGAATTGTTAGGGTTAATCGGTATTGTACCGAAGCTTCTAGAACCTTCGGAAGGGGACCAACGTGGCCCCACCTTCCGGGAGGGCATGGGCCTATGAGTGAGTGTCCTGGCCACTTTGGGCCGGGGCACAAGGCCCCATAGGGCCCAGCCGATCCTAGAGAGTTTAAATCGTTTAAACTAGAGATAGGGTTTCTAGAAGGGAGAATCCATGCCCCCACTCCTTATCCTTTGGGCTTGGGGAGGGTCTAGCTGCGCCCCCTCTATATAAAGAGGGGTGGGCGCACCAACCCACACACCTCTCCTCCAAACCCTAGCCGCCTTGCTAGCTTTCCTCTCTCCTCCATTGTTTGTAGGCGAAGCCTGCTGCAGAAATTCTCCACCATATACACGCCGTGTTGTAGATTCAATCTATCTCTCCACCATACTTGCTGGTCCGAGGAAGGAGGAGGCGTCGAGGTGCTGCGTGTGCATCTCACGGAGGCACCGCCACTTGTGGTGCTAGATCGGATCGGATCGCGAGGAGGCGAGTACGACTACATCACCACCCGCGTTCCGGCAACGTTCATTGCGAATCTTCAAGGGTATGAAGATCTAATCCAATCTCTCTCGTTGATTGCATATCCTAGATTAGATCTTGGCTTTCCCTCTGTTCGCATCCGTATAAAATTTTGATTTACTATGTCGCGAAACCCTTCAAGATAGACTTCCGCCGCCTCTGGGAGGCGGAAAACACCGAGAGAGAAAGATCTCTCCGACAGCCAGATTTCTGCCTGGGGAAATCCTTCCCGGAGAGGGGAGACTGTCGCCATCAACATCGTCATCAAGCTAGGCTTCATCGGGATCATCATTATAATCATCATCCACACCATCATCTCCACTAGCACCATCACCACCACTCTGTCCCGCTGTAATAATTGTGTTGGATATTGCTTAGTTCATTAGGGGAAACTTTCCCGGTGTTAATTACTATTGTAGTTGATGCTTGTGAGTGGAACCATTGGATTATTGTTTATGTTCAGATTGTTATGCATTATCATATCATCTTTGATCTTGATCTATATGTTGTATTGTGAGTAGTTCGTTTAGTTCTTGAGGACATGGGAGAATTCATGTTGTTAGTAGTGAATCTGTGATGAGTTATTATTCAATGGTTTAGTATTTAAGTTGTGGTGCTATTCTTCTAGTGGTGTCATGTGAACATAGACTACATGACACTTCACCATTTATGGGCCTAGGGGAATGCATTGTATATTTGGCTACTAATTGTGGGGTTGCCGGAGTGACAGAAACCTGAACCCCCGTTAGGACACCTTTGCATAAGGGAGTGTAGGATCTCAGAGTTTAAGGCTGTGGTTAGATTTATATCTTAATTACTTTCCTGTAGTTACGGATGTTTGCAGGGGGTTTAATCACACGTATGTATTAGTCCTAGGAAGAGCAGTATGTTAGCACAGGTTCACCCACACAACACTTACAAAAACCAAAGAAGAGTA
Organism: Avena longiglumis; assembly: GCA_030063025.1. NCBI lineage: Eukaryota > Viridiplantae > Streptophyta > Magnoliopsida > Poales > Poaceae > Avena > Avena longiglumis. Next base: position 339,297,223 of record CP125978.1, on the reverse strand, counting down.
CTCAGCTATTTGCAGTGAAAGCACTTGACAAAACTCCCATGTGTCCTCGCGAACATTTGTTACTTATAAGTATTACCACTGGCTTGTCCTTTTCTAAGAAAGGATTGGGCCACTTGCTCCGTTTGTTCATTACTTCTGTTACTTGCTCTTTTTTTTTGCCTTGTCAGAAAACCACTAAAAATCCGTTTGCTAAGTATTCATAGGGATTTCCTGCTCCATACCACTGTTCAGAACCTTTTGCTCCTCGTTGGTATCGACACTCCTATTTATCGAAAGTACTATGATACACCCCCTATACTTGTGGGTCATCAAGACTATTTTCTAGCGCCGTTGCCGGGGAGTGAAGCGCTATTGAAGAGTGGAACTGGTAAGGGAAACTTTCATTGTGAGTATTGCTTTTGTTACTGCTTGTTACTTTGTTTCCAATATGAATAACCCACTTGGTTTTCTGTTTGGGAAAACTACTATCACTTCTATGGTAGTAGATGAACCACCACCTGTTGAGATAGATCCTTTTAAGATACATGCGAGTATTGTAAATCGTGTCATGGATAATTATTATTTTGGGGATGGAACTGTCCATCCTGGTGATCACTTGCTTTATATCCATGAATTATGCGGGTTGTTTAAGTGTGCAGGTATCACAACTGAACAGGTGAAGAAGAAGTTACTCTCCATATCCTTGAAAGGGAGAGTTGAGGCATGGTATAAGCTGCTAAAGAATGGACAATCCATGGAATGGGAGGAGATGGCATCTCTCTTTTATTCTAAATTTTATCCTCCCAGTGAAATCCAAAAGGATAGAAGTCTTATATATAACTTTTGGCCTCTTGATGGATAAAGTACAACTCAAGCTTGGGGGAGATTGAAGTTACTAATGCTTAAATGTCCTATTCATGAACTCCCTAATAATATTATTATCAATAATTTTTATGCTAGGCTTCCTCTTCTTGATAAAGGGTTATTGGATGCTTCATGCGCTGGATCATTCACAAGTATGAAAGAAGAAGTTAAATGGGATCTCTTAGACCGTATTCAAGATAATACAGAGGCTTGGGAGAATGACAAAGGAAGAAAGTCAGGTATAAACTATGATTATGAGTGCATTAAATCTTTTATGGGAACTAATAACTTTCGTGATATTAGCAATAAGTTTGGCCTTGATCCTCAAGTTCTTGCGGAATGTTTTAATGGTTTTGTCTCTTATATTGAGATTCCCAAGAAAGAGTGGGACAAGTACCATGCTCCTTATAAAGACATTGTTACCCACGTTACTGCCAGTGTAGAGGTTTGTACTGTTGATCCTATTTTTCCTGAACCTTATGTTGAGAAGATCCCTTTTCCTTCCAAGGTAAGGGAGCACTCTATTTTGGCTAATGTGGTTAGTAAAAGCGCAAAGAAAACCGTAGGTTCCGATGAGCTTATTGACGTCGAGCCTGTAGTAGCTATTGTGAAAGATCTTGTCACTATAAATATAGAGGATGAGTATATTGTCTTCTGTAAAGACGCTTATAATATTATCTCTCATCCTAGTAAGGCTAGAAAAGCTAGTGTTCCTGTGCTCTCTGTTAAAATTGGTGATCATTGCTACTATGGTTTATGTGATATTGGTGCTAGTTATATTGCTATTCCTTATGAGCTTTACAGGGAAATTATGCATGATATTGGTCCTTGTGAGCTTGAAGAGATTGATGTGGTTATTCACCTTGCCAATAGAGAGCAAGTTTGCCCCATTGGTATTGTAAGAGATGTGGAGGTTCTCTGTGGTAAGATTAAATATCCTGCTAATTTTGTAGTGCTCAATTCAGCAGCTAGCAAAACTTGTCCTATCATTTTTGGTAGACCCTTTCTGAACACTTGTGGAGCTATTATTGACTGTAAGAAGGAAAAGGTTTTAACTAAGTTTGATGGAGATTCCTATGAGTTTAACTTTTCCAAATTTTCTAAAACTCATTGTGCAAATAGCTTGCCTAATAAAGATTTCAGGATGGAACAACTTGCTTCAATTGATCCAGTCTATGACCTTGGACCTCTTGTTGATGACTATAAGTATGCTAGTGACAGTTATATTGTCAACTTTATTCAAAGTGCTACTGAAGGTTATTTTGGGAGAGGGAAACATGGTTTTATGCATCTCAATGATGTTAAGTTTCCCTGTTTTATGTTGAGAGCTTTAAAGTTGCATATGTTTTATCTTCCTATGCTTGTGGCTTTTGTTTCAACAATTATTTTTCTCATGATACCCCCATGCATAGGAAGTGGGTTAGACTCAAGTGTGTTGGATATTTGCTTCTTGATGCTCTTTTTCACTCCAGATATATATATCCTATGTGAGCATCTTTGAAAGTTTCAAGCCTAACTTAACGGCATTAAAGAAAAGTACTTGTTGGGAGATAACCCAAGAGTTTTGTCGAGTCTTGGAAGTTATTACCTCAGTAATAACCGCTCCTTATCCTTTTTGTTTTGGTTTTTGTGTCAAGTTCAACTACTTTTGTGAAATAGAGGAGTTGTGAAAAGTGGCTGTCCTGGGACAGATTTTTGTGCTCAATTGTAAAAATTTGTGAGGAAGCTCGGTACTTCGGATTGAGCTGCATTTTTCTGATCTTGTTCTCTAGGTTGTTACCCAACTTTCATCAGTTATGCACTTTTTGATTTGAGCAACAGAACGTCTTCGGAAAAATCAATCTTTACCTGCTGGTCTATTTTGACAGATTCCTGCCATCATTTGCATTTGCCTCTTACAGAAGCTTTTGTTTTGATGGGTTTTCAGTTGAAGTGTGCACCAAAGGTTTATTGTTTTTGCTTACACTAATGTTTTCATTGAGTTTGTGCAAAGGTTTTGTATGAAGGAAATTCTCAGGAAAAAGAGGAAAGGATCTCCAGAGTTCGTCTTTGAATAGGTAAAAGTGGTGAAAACAGAAGGTTCGTGAAATCCTAATCTTTTTATATTTTTGATATTTTTAATACGTAAGGGAAGTTATGAGACGAAACTGAAGAGGAAATGGAGCCCGGGGTGGACAAACCCACCCCAGGCGCGGGCCCAGCCTAGCCGCGCCTGGAGGGGGTTTGCCACCCTCGAACTCCATCTCCGCTTTGTTTCCGTGTCAAAACCTTCCTTATGCATTGAAACTTCGTAATATAAAACCCCCCGGATCCCCCGAGGTCCGTGCATCATGTTCTCGTCGTGTTTTTTTTTATCTGTTTCTGTCAGGAAATCTTCTCAAATTTAGAGCGCCATGGCCTCCGCTGACGACAAAGGAAAGAAGCCCGAAGGATAAGAACTTCAAGTTCCAAAGGAGGAGGAGATTCTGGTAGGTTATGAAGGAAACATGGAGGAGGACAAGCAACCAGACACCCGCTCTACCGTTGCAAGCATTGGTTTGGTGGCACAACGTACCCAGCTTAGGAGGACAACACAGATGTCTACAGGAGGGAGAACTCCGCGTCATATCCTCGCTCCACGCACACTTCCTCCTAGTACCCCTTGCTCTAACCGTGCAGGGAAGAAACGCTCTAACTTGGAAGATTGGAGAAAGAATAACAAGGACTGGGATCCTCGGTTCGAGTTGATCGTGGGCCGCACTGAGCATAATTCAGAGTTAATTCGTACTCTAGCTTTCGATATGGAGGATTTGAAGAAACTTGTTGAAGAACTTATCAAGAGAACACCATCACCACCAAGGGAGTAATTCGTCATCAGGTTTGGCATCCCCTTGGCTTGTTCCAAGCTTAGGGGAGTGCCAAGGTATCACCACCATTATCTTTCATATTTTTCCTTTTTAGTGGATTCATATCTGTGGTAGAGAAGTTATCTTATAGTTTGGTTTGCATGTGGAAGTATCTCTCCTTTAGTTAATTATCTATGTATCCCTTGGTGTGAGTGCCTTTATTGAATATTAATGAGAAGTCGCATCTTTTACTTTTTGCATTTCTTATTCTAGTTTGTAGTCTCTATTATATGATGGATCTTGTTGTTCAGTATTGACACCACTTTGGGATCATCAAGTGGATCTAAATTGGTTTTGGCAAACCGAGTTCTGGTCAGTGGCATTAGTTTGAAAGAAAATAAAGAAAGAAAAATCTTATAGGTATTTGGTATCATTTGTTTTCTTTCTTGTTGGCTCATAAGCTTAGTATTCTTTATTTAAGATTCTTTTGTGTCTTCAAGGAAGATTGCATGTTTGGCTTTATTACTTGTATGTTTGCTTGTTTATTTCACCTCTCTTGCTTGCTACCCATCCTTGCTAGCCAAAAACCTGTTTTGAGAATGCATACTTCTCATGTTTCCAAAATCCTTTGAACCCAAAACTTTTGCCACTTGTGTCCACCATATCTACCTAATAGCTATTTATATTCCTAGCAAATTCTCAAGATTCATCTACCTTTCAAATTAAAAAGTATTTTGTTATGTGAAAACTAGTTAGTAAAGCTCTCACGAACTTGATGGCACATTTTATTTACTTGCCCCTAATAAAATTGAACCATTGTGGACATCGAAGTTGTATATGCTTGCATCTATACGTTGGGATTAGCAAAACCGTGTTGTCACGGGGAACGTTTTCAACATTGCACTTGTACCTTGTCGTACATAGTTGATATCGTGCTCTTTTGTCTATGGATGTCAATGGTGTGAAATAAAGAGGGGAGTTGTAAGTCCATGTGAGTTTGTATTAGAGAAACGACTGGGCCGCTAGCCTAAGCCATGCTTAATCATGGTGGAAACTTGCAGCATCACCATAATGAGCATTCTATGAAGCATCCTCAATAAAAAGCTATGCACATAGTAAATAAAAAGATCGCTGAGATGCTCATTGTCTGCTTGCCTTATCATTTTGGTTATGGGATAGCACCTGTACCATGTGCAAGGGGTACCCCGTTGGCGGTTATCAATGATATGCAAATACTTACAATCACAAGAACTTACCTGGACCCAAAGTTGAGTATGCATGAGGAGTGGCCCTCATATTCAAGGGACATGAGATTGCCAACTTATATTTCGTCAAGCATATACTCCATCTTTGTTCACTTTAACCTTAATCATCTCAAGATGCTTATGATAGGGGCAATGAGGGATCAAAGCTAGTAAGTACCATAATCTTTTGAAAGCTCTTTATGACTTGTAATCCCTGCTACCCTCTAAGAAGGGACCTTTCTTCCACTTCCAAGTTGATTCAGTAAACCTACTTCCTCTCTATCTCTAGCAAGCATTTAAGTTGTTGTGTTTCAAGCATTCATATGGTGATTTATTCAATCATGTTCTTTATCTTCCTTGTTTGCATAAAACTCTTATCTATTGAGTATTACTTTGAAAGCCTTCTTTGAAAAACCTTTTTGAGCAAAGAGTGCTCCTGTTATAAACTTCTACAAAAATCTTTTTGTGAAACTGTTTGCCAGCTGTTCTCTGACCAGGAACAAGAGTTTGCCAATTCCAATTATGATTTATCTTTATGCATCTCTATTGTGACTCATGTACTTGTTGCAATCTAAGTTGTATAATGGTGAGGTGCTTTCTTTTATGAGTTGTGTAATGGTAAGTGTGATGCTTCTTGTCCGTATTCTTTTATCAACACTTCACTCCATAAACCTATGGACATGTTTACTGAGCTCAGTTTTTGCTTGGGGACAAGCGAAGGTCTAAGCTTGGGGGGAGTTGATACGTCCAATTTGCATCACCATTCTATATCATAATTTTCCTCTATCCATTGATATATGTCTTATTATGAGGTATTACTTATGTCTTTTCCACTATTTTTGCATGTTGGATGATTCTTGGAGGATGGACTGTCGGAGTCTGGATTCTGATGGAAAAAGAGGTGTTTTGATGCAATTTCATGAAGATTAGAAAAATACCAGAAAAATATTGGAAAATTTTGTGAAGATAGATTTCTGTCGGGGGAATTCCTTCTCGGAGAGGGGAGACTTACGCCATCAACATCGTCATCAAGGTAGGCTTCATCGGGATCATCATCATCATCCACACCATCATCTCCACCAGCAACATCACCACCATTCCGTCCCGCTCTAATAATTGTGTTGGATATTGCTTAGTTCATTAGGGGAAACTTTCTCGGTGTTAATTACTATTTTAGTTGATGCTTGTGAGTGGAACCATTGGATTATTGTTTATGTTCAGATTGTTATCCATTATCATATTTGATATTGATCCATATTATGTCTTGTGAGTAGTTCGTTTAGTTCTTGAGGACATGGGAGAAGTCATGTTGTTAGTAGTGAATCTGTGATGAGTTATTATGCAGTGGTTTAGTATTTAAGTTGTGGTGCTATTCTTCTAGTGGTGTCATGTGGACGTCGACTACATGACACTTCACCATTTATAGGCCTAGAGGAATGCACTGTGTATTTGGCTACTAATTGTGGGGTTGCCGGAGTGACAGAAACCTGAACTCCCGTTAGGACACCTTTGCACAAGGGAGTGTAGGATCTCAGAGTTTAAGGCTATGGTTAGATTATATCTTAATTACTTTCCTGTAGTTACGGATGTTTGCAGGGGGTTTAATCATAAGTATATATTAGTCCTAGGAAGGGAAGTATGTTAGCACAGGTTCACCCACACAACACTTACAAACACCAAAGAAGAGTACTCAGCTATTTGCAGCGAAAGCACTTGACAGAATTCCCATGTGTCCTCGAGAACGTTTGGTCCTTATAAGTATTTCCACCGGCTTGTCTTTTGATAAGAAAGGATTGGGCCACTTGCTCCGTTTGTTCGTTACTTCTGTTACTTGCTCTTTGTTTTGTTGCCTTGTCAGAAAACCACTAAAAATCCGTTTGCTAAGTATTCATAGGGATTTCCTGCTCCATACCACTGTTCAGCACCTTCTGCTCCTCGTTGGGATCGACACTCCTATTTATCGAAAGTACTACGATACACTCCCTATACTTGTGGGTCATCAGGCCGCCTTCTTATTCTTGACAACCGCGTTGGCTAGGGGAGCCTCCTCCACTTCATCCTCCTTGTTGGATGTCCGCCACCCACTCGGTGTTAGACATGCTAGTCGGGCACTTGTTTGGTTGCGTCACTTTTTTCATCAGTGCCGCATGTGCCTAATGAGGGCTGGCGGATTTTTTTGGCGGCATGGCGGCTCGGAGGCACACGATCGCCTGGGGAGGGGAAATAGAAGGTGTGTGGACGACGAGGGAGGGTGAATAGGGGAAATGGAAGAAAAATAGAGGGGGAGGAATTATCCTTTGTCTCCCCCGATAGAGCTGGTCCACCAGATTTTCAGCTTCATGTGCGGTTTGGAGGCATCGGATGAAAAAATCAGGCCACCTCGGATGAAACAAGCTAGGGGGGGAGGGGGAGGTTTTCGCCTCCAACACCCCCAAGAGCCTTTTGGGGATGCGACTGGAGATGCTCTAAGTAACTTTTTTTACACGAGTGAGGCTTACTAAGTAACTTGAGTTTACTATGCATCAAAAGTCACCATAGCTGTGACCATAAAACTGAATACATGCGCCTACCAGTCAAACGAGCCATTTTAACCACAGACCCTAGAAGAGGTCGAAAGTTTCTTTCTATCGTTGAGAGCAGAACTTGGAATTGAGAGCAAAAGTTGGAATCTGTCGCAGTAAGGTAAAAAAAAAAACTTCAAGAACAAGTGACCACTAGTGGAAACGAGGTCTTTTGTTGATCCCAAAAGGGGCTTTAACACCGGTTCTTCTACGAACCGGTGTTAAAGAAATACCAGCATGGCCCTCAGGCATTAAAGAGTTCTCCCCGGTTCGTGCCACGAACCGGTGTTAAAGGTCCCTAAACGATGGTTTCACCTTCTTTAACACCGGTTCGTGGCATGAATCGGTGTTAAAGAGGCTATAAGACACCACCCCAGCCCACACACACCCCACTCTTCCATTCTTTCACATTTTGGAGCCTAGCAAGAGGGTGTGAAGAGTGCTAGTTTGTGTTTTTTTTCATATGCACTAGAGGTGTTCGGTGAAATGCCCAAGAGCTCAAAATAAGATTTCTTGTTGCTCTTTCCGTCTCGGTCGAGGTCGGCAACTATAGTTTCATGTGTCATTGATGTACTATATATATAAATGGTCATCTCCCTATTATTTTTTGATATATACTACATAATAATGCAGATGAATCGGCAATGGATGTACGGTGACCGCCGCACTTCCGAGTACATTACGGGCCTCCAAAATTTCATCGTTGTGGCTAATGCAAACCGTGGTCACAATGGTTTTATGTGCTGTCCATGTGTTCACTGTCAGAACAACAAAGAATACTCAAATACCAGAACCATTCACGCCCACCTGCTTCGATCCGGTTTCATGCCCAACTATAATTGTTGGACCAAGCACGAAGAAAAAGGGGTTGTGATGGAAGACAACGAAGAAGAAGAGGATGATGAAAACTATCATAATATGTATCCTGAATATGATGATAATGCAACGGAGGTAGATAATGAAGATCAAGAGGGAGAAGATGGGCCCGCTGATGACGATCTTGGTCGGGCCATTACTGATGCAAAGGAAGAATGTGAAACTGAAAAGGAGAAGGAGAAGCTGGAGAAGATGTTAAAGGATCACAAAACATTGTTGTATCCAACTTGCGAAGATGGCCACAAAAGCTAGGTGCCACACTGGATTTGCTGCAATGGAAGGCAGAGAATGGTGTGACTGACAGCGCATTTTCAAAGTTGTTGGTAAAAATGAAGAATCTTCTTCCAAGAAATAATGAGTTGCCCGATAGTACATACCAAGCAAAGAAGGTTGTCTGCCCTCTAGGATTAGACGTGCAGAAGATACATGCCTGCATTAATGGCTGCATCCTCTACCGCGGTGAGAAGTACGAGAATTTGGATGCATGCCCGGTATGCATTTGCTGCGGTATAAGATCAGACGAGACGATCCTGGCGATGTTGAGGGCGAGGCCCCTAGGAAGAAGGTTCCCGCCAAGGTTATGTGGTATGCTCCTATAATACCACGGTTAAAACGTCTCTTCAGAAATAAAGAGCATGCCAAGTTGTTGCGATGGCACATGGAAGACCGTAAGAAAGACGCGATGTTGAGACACCCGCTGATGGGTCACAGTGGAGAAAAGTCGAGCGAGAGTACCCGGACTTCGCACATGACGCAAGGAACTTAAGGTTTGGTCTAAGTACAGACGGCATGAATCCTTTTGGTGAGCAGAGCTGCAGTCACAGCACCTGTGACTATGTATCTATAACCTTCCTCCTTGGTTGTGTATGAAGAGGAAGTTCATTATGATGCCAGTGCTCATCCAAGGCCCGAGGCAACCCGGCAACGACATTGATGTGTACCTAAGGCCATTAGTTGAAGAACTTTTACAGCTGTGGGCCAAACCAGGTGTACGTATGTGGGATGAGCACAAAGGGGAGCCATTTGACCTACGAGCATTTCTTTTCGTAACCATCAATGATTGGCCTGCTCTTAGTAACATTTCAGGGCAGACAAACAAGGGATACAATGCATGCACACACTGTTTAGATGATACTGAAAGTGTATATTTGGATAAATGTAAGAAGGTTGTGTACCTAGGGTATCGCCGATTTCTTCCGAACCTGCATCCAGTAAGAAAGAAAGGCAAGCATTTCAAACGTCTGGCAGAACCCCAGAGGAAGCCTATCCTCCGTACCGGTGAGGAGGTATTTGGTATGGTCAAGGACCTAGAAGTAATCTTTGGAAAAGGTCCTGGCAGTCTATCTGTTCCGAATGACGATGCCGGACACGCGCCCATGTGGAAGAAGCAATCTATATTTTGGGACCTACCCTATTGGAAAGTCTTAGAGGTCCGCTCTTCAATCGACGTGATGCACGTGACAAAGAATGTTTGCATGAACCTGCTAGGCTTTCTAGGAGTGTATGGGAAGACAAAAGATACACGGAAGCTGGCCCGGGACCAAGCGTCAAGGCCCTCAAGAGCCTATGCATCCTGAGAACGAGAAGGGTAAACGATGCCACTTAACTCCTGCCAGCTATGCTCTTACCAAAGCAGAGAAGGAAATCTTTTTTGAACGGGGGGGGGGGTGGTGTATTTATTTCACCTTCCTCCCCTTCCTTTCTTCCCCCACTGAGCCAGATCGATCGAGAACACAGAGAGAAGCGCCGCCCCCGACCCGCCGTCTCGCTGCCGCCGCTTCGGAGCCCGACCCGCCGTCTCGCCGCCGCCGCTCGGAGCTCGAGGTTCGCCGCCCCCGACCCTCTCTTCCCCGCATCCTTCCCCTCCCTCTAACACCTCCTTCGTTCGGCGCCTACTCAAGCCGCCCTCCCGCTCCTCCCGGCGTTGGCGATGCCATCCACGTTAGCCACAGCGACCACGCAGAATGGTAGATGGCGGCGGCGGGCGGGCGTGGCGTTAGCGATCGTTAGCGATGTCAATCAGCGGGGGAAGGGCGCATCGCGGTGGTAGACGGCGATCAACGGCGGCGGCGCGGGAATGCAGCTGCTTCCCGTCATCGTCGAAGACGACGAGGACGAAGGGGTACCGGGCCGGTGACGGGACAGTTGGGCCACAAATACAAAGGAAGAGGGATCTGTTTGTATTTTCTACTTATTTGTTTGTATTTTCATTTTGTGATCTGTTTTGAATGATTCACAAATACAAAACTTTATAGATATATTTTGAAATATTGTAGGTGCCCTATTAATCCATTTGGGCCCTACAAATACACATCAATAAATGCGCGCAGGAAATTAGGGTTGGGCACGACGCTGCTGTTGTCGGCGTCGGCGGCTACGACGTGCAGACGGGCACGAGGGTGGCCGTGAACGCGTGGGCCATCGAGGGACCCGGTAAGCTGGGGCGATGGCGCGGTTCGACCCGGACAGGTTCGCGGGCGGCGAGGTGGACCTGCACGGCGCGCATCTGGAGCTGGCCGGTGCCGTTCGCCAATAAATAATCGCCAATTGACCCTCGGAACGATTCCAGGGTGCCAAAGATGGGCGAGATGAACGTAGTGACATCGACCCCGACGATCTAGGCCTTAATCCTTGCACATGTGAATTAGAAGCATGTGGAGTAAAAATAAAATAGCTTATAGCAAAGATATTATAATAGGCCACGCCTAAACCCTAACTGACCACCTCGCTCTCTTCCCCGTGCAGGAGCGTCTCGCCGCCGCTTGAGCTCATAGGCCACGCCTAACGCCCGCCGCCGCCCGCCGAGCAGCCGCCTTCTTACCGCCGCATCCGTCCGACGAGCACCGCCGCCCGACGAGCCCGCCGCTAGCACCGCCGCATCCGTCCGACGAGCACCGCCGCCCGACGAGACCAACGTCACCCCACCGGTGAGCGCCACGTGTCTGCCACGTGTATGTACTATATGCATAGATTAAAAGTTGTATACAAATTGGACCTCTGACTCATTTGTGTATTTATTTGTGTATTTTGGTATGAATAATATGTATATTTGTGTATGAATCCAAGTCCACTTGAATGTTTACACTCTTACTCTAGATAATATTATTGTTTTAGAAACTATGGATCCACTTAGTAGAAACCTTGAAGAAGAAGAAATAATGGAGAACATTATTGATGAGGACACCTCACAATATCTGAACTTGGAGGGACATGATGACGACAACTCAAGTACTAGTCATGGAGAAGATGAAGACTCCGGTGAACGCAATTTAATGGTTACAAAGTCCGGCGAGGTATATGCATTGATTAAGCGTCTGCTGACTTTCGTGTATACAAATTAACGCTTCTTTCTTCTTTTAGCCCTCCGGATCGACCAGCCAGCAACCATCTTCTACTACGAAAAAGAGCAAGCGAGGCGCGAGCCAGCGGTTGAAAGATCGTGCAAAGTTCACGATCGAAGCAGTCTGTGTTGATGGCAGGCCGATGGAGCCCAAGAAGGCCGCAGACAAATTTGTACGTCAGGCTGGAGTTCTTGTTAGGGACCAAATCCCAATCATAATTGAAAATTGGAATAAGCCAAAGAAGGGCGAAGGTACCTTTGTCGATGACAGATCCAAAGAAACGCTTTGGAATTCGTTGTTGGTAAATTTCACCCTTCCGCCAGAGGAGGATGAAAACAACCCGGTTATAAAGGAAAAGGTCAAAGAGTGGACTCTAAAGAAGATGGCTGACGCTTTCCGCAACTGGAAGACAAAATTGAACAAATTTGTCAAATCTGGCGAGACTCAAATTTCAAGACGATATTATGCGAAGATAAGACCTCACCGCCCGAATTTGAGACATATAAAAAGTGCTATAGCTAAAAAAGGTCGAAACCAATACGCTTAATGCCCTCAAGAAGGAATATCACCGGAGGGCGGGTCGTGGCTACATATCTCAGAGGCCTAAGTGGGAGGAAGCTGAGAAGGCCCTGCGCGAGAGAGGGATCACACCCCAGACAGATGGGTGGGACCTATGTGCAAATACTTGGTTCTACGGAATCGGGGCAAGGTTGGACCCAGAAACAGGATTGTGTATCTTCCCAACCCTCCTTGCCAAACCCGTCACTGAACTCATCACGGCATACGAGGAAACATCCGCCAGGACCTTCCATCCCGACAGAGAGAATGACCAGCTCACACACGCCATCGGCAAAAAATAACACCCTGGACATGCACGAGGCACAGGGGGTATGACGTGGAAGGATGGGTTTGCCGACTGGAGCGACTCTTACAGATGGCGCGGCAGAAAATAAAAAGAGCGTACAGAGCGGATGACACAGATAGAACATGCACTTGCGGCGCTGCAGGCGCAAGTGAATGCACAACAGAGCCATCAAGCTACCGGCCCATCTCAGCGGCACGAAGAGCCTGCATTGGAAGCTGCCCGCGGCCTAGACTCTGCGCGGAAAAGCAGTGTGGCTTCCACGGAGAACGTGCAGCCCACGCTTGAAATGACGGGTCCTCGATACCCCGTGGATGAGATCACGGAGAGCGAACACGCTGAGCTGCATGTGAGATTAATGGGCTTATCCATTAAGGTGGCTGTCGGCTATGCCTTACCTCCTGTAGCTGGTGGAACTTACCACTGCCGACCGATTCCAGATGGCTATGCTATTGTCGGGGTGGATGAGGTTGTGAAGGAATATGAGGAAGCACAGCTTGACCATGCTACAGGTGAAGGGAAAACTCAACTCAAATTTGCAGTGAAAACAACCATTCTTTGGAAGAAGGAACACATTGTGCTTCCAAATTGGAGGTCACTAGCACCCCCGCCGTCTCCGCAGCGTCAGCAGTCTGAGCCGCTTCAGCTATCTCCTGCGTGGCAGCCATCTCCGGCTGCCCATCTCTGCAGCCATCTCCGCCCGTCACCATCTCTGCGCGGCAGCCATCTCCGCCCGCCACCATCTCCGTAAGCTTGCCATCTCCTCAGCGTAAGCGGAAGAGCACTGCCACGAGGAGCATCAGTAGCACTGCCACAAAGAAATCCGCAGGAAACCGTACGCCAAAGAGTTCTAAAAACTACGTCCCGCAGCCTTCCGCCAAGCCATTGCCGGTTTTACCGTGGAATCGCAGCGACGAGGAGACCAATAGGATCTCGGAAGAACAGGTCAAGAAATTCTTTGCACCTAGACGGGCCGAGCCAAAGGAGAAAATAGATCCGGCGGTGGTGGAGAAGTTTTACAAAAATCTTTTGAAACCTGAAACCCCACTTGTGCCGGACTACGAGCGCTACATTTTGAAGGCAGATGCAAGGCGCCGCAGGGAGACTGAAAGTAGCAGTCGTGAGGCACCCCAGAAAACAGTTCCCAGGCTCGGAGAGCAGGAAAACCAATCATGCGCCCCGCTCCAAATGTTCGACACACGGGACGCTCCTCCCGTAAATGATTACGAGGCAGAGCTACAAAGAAAGGCCAATGAGATGGGGATGACTTACATTGCATACTTGAACGTCATGGGAGACAACTTGCCCAAATGCGATGCCAACCCCATACAGCCATGGAAGTATGGGAAGAATCTCGTCAAGAAAGAGGAGCTCAAGAATCTACCAACAAAGATGCGAAAATTGCACAAGTGGTACCTTGATTTCTGCAAGACGAGAAAGGTAGAATGGATCACGGCGCATATAAGAGATCAGATTTTCTTGTGCGGAGACGACGCAATCGACTTCAACATTCAAGACTTGCATTTTCTATTCAATCAGAAGGAACTCGACAAATCTGCCATCAGCCTTTATTGTGTGTAAGTACTATTTCTGTAATTTTTATCTCATCTCATTCACTTCATTAATTGCATGTATATATATATATATATATATATATATATATGCTCACCATATATGTATATACTATTATGCAGGAAAAAGGTTATGGAATGCATGAAAGGAGGCCCTTTTGACATTGGGTTCGTTGACCCAAATAGAGTTCATGAACAAGTGGTAAGAGACAAACCCGGAAAGTAAGATTACTTACAAAGTCTTCTTGAGACAACAAACCAAAAGGAAATACTATTGCCTTACAACTTCTCGTGAGTAATGTTACCCTCTCTCTTGTACACATTCTGCTTGACTTACTCGATGTTAAGTGTAATTGATGATGAGTTATGCGTGCGTAGGTTCCACTTTATTCGCTAGTCATTCAACCCGACTCAAGAAAAGTCCTTGTCATGGACTCGTTCTGAAAAGAAAAAGAGCTATGGGCAGACTTTAGAGAGATGCTCCGTAGGTAATTTCAATCATATTATCGCACTAGATCGGCAACTTTCGTGACAATAAGTAATTAATTACTCCTTTATCCATTTTCTTTGTCGGACAGGTTTGGAAAGGTTCACGGGCCGTGGGTGAATGGTCAGAAGAACTAAAATTTGTAGACCAAAATGTAAGTAATACTAGCTAGCTTCCAATTCCATTATATCATGCTTTATTGATTATTATTTTGATTGAACTCTCTATTCTCGTAAAGTGCGCGCATCAGGGACACGACAATAACTTATGTGGGTACTATGTTTGCGAATTCATTCGCAACACGATATGTGCGACGGGTCAAGTCGCACTAGAAAAACTTAGAGTAAGTAAACAAAGTCCACAACATTATTTTATTACCATCAATTGTGTTGAGTTTTATTCTTATATATATATTGACGGCCCATTCTTCATATATATTCAGATCAAACGGATGCGGGACCAACTCCTACCATTTGAACGCATACGAGCCATTCAAGAGGAATTGGCGGGGTTCATACTTGATGAGGTCGTCACGCCTGGCGGAGAACTCTTTAGATATCCACCAAAATGAACGATGACGATGTATGTGCCGATGACGATGTATGTGCCGATGACGATGTATGTGTCGATGACGATGTTTGTGTATAATAATAGTTGCTTAATTATTCATGTACTCGTATGTACCGATGACGATGTTTGTGTATACCGCTCCCGATCGATTCCCTCTCGCTCCCCCCCTCCCGCAGAAATACGCGAGCAGGCGGGGCGAAATGCCGCCGCGGCGAGTAGGCCGTTTTCTGCGCAGAAAACGGCCTAAATCTGACATTTCAACTAACACCGGTTCGGTACGAACCGGTGTTAAAGGGAATGAGCTCGCAGCCCACGTGCGCCACCCTTTAACACCGGTTCGTATAAGAACCGGTGTTAAAGGCCCCCCCTCTAACACCGAACCCTCAACAGCGGTTGGGGAACCGCTGTTAGAGTGCCCTCCCAACCGGAGTTAAAGGGAAGGCTCTGCACTAGTGGACTCATCCGTGTCAACCAAGCGAATTGAATGGGACATACTCTTCGAACCGCATAATTGTTGGTTGGCCAACATAAAGTTAAGGACAATAATCCAAGACAAAATATACTCAACCATAAGTTCGATGCAGGCCAGATGCTTGAAGTTTCTCAACAGAACATCACCGGCTCCATAAAGCCCGCTATGTATTATAGGTCTCCAAATCGACCGAAAGAATAAATTCAGATTCTTGCTGCTAGCTAATTCTAGAATCCTGTGATGTAACAGCTGATGAGGATCATGGCTGATACACGCATGGAGCAGGGTCAGGACACAGATGCATTTACAGGCCAGATGGACTATGGGGTACGAGTGGCCCACTTGTAAGCGTAGCTGTCGTCCGAGAGTTACAAGAAGGAGACATCTGTAAATGACTAGGATTGGAAGAAATGAAAAACAGAACCCGTCTCGAAGCTTCTCTCTGTCTCTCTCGTTCTGATCTGAATCTCTTTCCCTTGTATCATCTTTCTGAATTCTGATTGTTCTTCACCTCACGTCCTGAATCTTCAGTGGCCAAGGGGTAGTTACAGTGGTATCAGAGGTCAGTCGATTGTTGGGTTCGCGATCTGCAGCTGTAAAATCCCGGGGGCGGTAGGTGAACTCGGTGGAGCTTTTGATTTCGATCGAATTCCTCCGCTGAGATCCTGTAAATCCCCACCTCGGTTTGTTGGATCAGTCGATTTCCACGACGGCGCCTCCGAAACCATCCACGCAGACACAGTACGTGTTGGAGGCGATGGGCGAGGCGACGACGCGCACCGACGAGTCCTTGACGGCAATCCGGGAGAGTTTGGAGCTGGTCCAATCTCAGATGGGCTCGTTGGACTCTCGCATGGGGCTCCTCGACTCCGCGTACCAGCAGGTCGCAGCGCATCTCGACCTCAATTCACGAGCAGTGGGTGACCACACCCGCATCATGGATGCAATCGAGAAGCGCCAGGAATCACTTGCGCAGCAAATGGCGGCGACGGCGGAGGCAGTGAGCCGGCTTGGTGGATCCAAGCCGCCATCTGTGGCCGCTGTGGGTGGTGCGGAGGGTGACCCCGAGTGTGTCGTCGGCACCGGACTACTCAATCAGGCGGGCGGTTGGCGAGGAGCGCCGCCGTTGGGTGGGGGTTCGGGGGGATTTGTCGCCGGCTCATCCTCCGCACAGCGCGCCCCCGATCCTGGACGCGGTGAGGTGGTGACGGGCGGTGATGGTGGACGTGCTCGCGGGCGCCCACCAGACGAGCATCAGGGTAGCGGTAGACAGGTGATTCCGAAGATGTCCTTTCCCAAATTCGATGGCTCGTTTCCACGCATCTGGAGGGACAAACGCCTCGATTACTTCAAGGTTTTCAACATCTCTCCAGCAATGTGGCTGACAACAGCGACCCTGCACCTGGAAGGTAATGCCGCACACTGGTTTCAGGCATTCAAATTGCGCAATGATGTGCAAAATTGGCCTCAATTTATAAATGCAGTAGAGGCCAAATTTGGGGTTGATGATCACCGTCAATTCATGTCTGAACTAATTCAGTTGAAGCAGAAAGGCAGCCTATCTGACTATTGCACGGAGTTCCAGATGTTGATGTTTAAACTCTGTAGTCACAATCCTTATTATGATGAAACTTTGTTTGTGGGGCATTTTCTGAATGGTTTGAAACATGAGATACGGGTACCGGTTGCTTCTCAACTTCCTGAAACTGTGGATAGAGCTATCTTACTGTCACATGTTCAGGACGATCTGGCCACAAAATACAAACCATGGGCCGGCAAGGCACTGCAAATGAGCAATGCTAGGCAAGAGGTAGCGAAGCCAGCAGCCAAAGTAGGGCAAGGAGATTTCTGGAAGGAAAGACAGTTGAAGGAATATCGCAGATCCAATGGATTGTGCTATCGATGCGGGGACAAGTATGATCCAACTCATGTGTGTGCGACTAAAGTTCAAGCAGTGGTACATGCCTTGACTGTGGAAGATCACGATGCACAAATTTCCCCTGAAGTTCTGAATATGTTGGAATTACAGGACATTGCTGAAGCTCAGCAATTATCTCTGTCATTGAATGCTTTGTCAGGTGCTGCAGATGGGGACACTGTCCGAATTAGGGCATTAGTGCATAATCAGGTGATGCTGTTGCTTGTTGATACTGGAAGTAGCCATAGCTTTCTTAGCTCAGCTTTTGTGGAGAGATTGCAGTGCAAAACCACGCCTATACCTGCAGTAACGGTTAAAGTAGCAAATGATGAAGTAATGCACTGTGATCAAATGGTCAAGAAATTTGAGTGGTGGACACATGGAGAAACATTTGCCACTGATATGCGCATCTTGCCACTTGGTGCATATGATGCAATTCTCGGTATGGATTGGCTCAAATGCCAAGGGGACATGAACTGTAATTGGCAAAATAAAACACTGAAATTTATCCACAAGGGCAAAGAAATTATATTACAAGGAGTGCAATCTCCAACGGTTTGTGCTCTCACGGAAGTTCCAATTGAACAGGTGATTAAATGGAGTAAAGGGAATGATGTATGGGCTCTTGCGGTGCTGGAACAAAGTGCAGAGCAACATCAGTTATCTGTGCCTGACAATATTCAGTCAGTTCTCACTGAATTTTCATCTGTTTTCGAGGACCCAAAGACACTACCACCCAACAGAGTGTATGATCACACGATTGCGCTCAAACCTGGAGCCACACCAGTCAATGCACGACCACATCGCTATTCGCCACTACACAAGGACGAAATTGAAAGGCAAGTGGCGGCTATGCTGGACGCCGGTGTTATTGTGCAATCAATGAGCCCGTTTGCATCTCCAGTCCTTCTGGTCCAAAAGAAGGATGGTTCGTGGCGCTTCTGTGTTGATTATCGCAGGCTCAATGATTTGACCATCCGCAACACTTTTCCCATGCCAGTCATCGACGAACTGCTCGATGAGCTCGCTGGTGCTCAGTTCTTCTCCAAACTTGACCTCCGTGCCGGATACCATCAGATCCGCATGCGCAAAGAGGATGAGGATAAGACGGCTTTCAAAACCCACAATGGGCACTATCAGTTTCGTGTGATGCCGTTCGGATTGTCCAATGCGCCTGCGACATTTCAGTGCGTCATGAATGAGGTGCTCAAACCATGTCTCCGAAAATTCACACTTGTGTTTATGGACGATATCCTAGTGTATAGCCCATCACTGGTTGATCATGTTGTTCACCTCTCCGCAGTTCTGAAACTACTGCAAGACAATTTATTGTATGTCAAGAGATCCAAGTGTTCGTTCGCCCAGAATTCCCTTGAATATCTTGGGCATGTCATCTCCAAGGAGGGTGTCGCGACAGATCCTCAAAAGACAGCAGCTATGCTTGCCTGGCCTCGTCCCGTAACAGTTACAGAGCTTCGTGGGTTTCTCGGGCTCACGGGATACTATCGCAAATTCGTGCGTGCGTATGGCATCATTGCTAAACCGTTGACGAACCTACTAAAGAAAAAAGAGTTCATTTGGACAGAGGATGCAGAACAAGCCTTTCTTGCACTCAAATCTGCGATGTCATCCACTCCAGTACTACATCTTCCGGATTTCAGTAAGCAGTTCGTTATTGAGACAGATGCATGCGACACCGGAGTGGGTGCTGTGCTGATGCAAAATGGTCATCCCGTTGCATTTCTCAGCAAGGCGTTGAGCCCTCAACATCGCACACTTTCCATTTACGAAAAGGAGTTCATTGCTTTGATCATGGCCGTGGAACGTTGGCGTCAATATCTGATGCGTGGGGAATTCATCATCCGCACAGATCATCAAAGTCTTACATTCTTGGATGATCAAGTACTACACTCATCGATGCAGCGCAAGGCCATGACAAGGCTCATGGGGCTTCAGTTTAAAATTGTCTATAAGAAAGGCAGTGATAATATGGCAGCAGATTCGCTCTCACGTGTTGCACATGCGCTCGCCTTCAATGCCATATCTGAAGCTCGCCCAGCCTGGGTGCAAGAAGTACTTAATGCATATGCCACGGATGCTGACGCTCAACAAAAGCTACAGAGTCTGTCTGTCCTTAGTCCAGATGAGCAGGGATACGAGCTGTGCAATGGCCTCATCCGATTCAAGGGGAGAGTATGGATTGCAAATAATTCTGCTTTGCAAACTAAATTGATTAGTTCTTGTCATGCAAGTCCGATTGGAGGGCACTCAGGTATTCTACCTACATATCTCAGACTTAAAAAGTTGTTTGCGTGGGCTGGGATGAAGGTGTCTGTGGAGAATTTTGTTAAACAGTGTATCACTTGTCAGCAAGCAAAGCATGGTCACTCACATCCCGCTGGGCTGCTACAACCTTTGCCTGTCCCTACAACCATTTGGAGGGAACTGTCGATGGATTTCATCGAAGGCCTACCACTCTCTAATGGGGCAAATGTAATTATGGTTGTTGTTGATCGTCTGTCCAAATATGCCCACTTTGTTCCCCTGAGACATCCTTTTTCAGCATCTACTGTGGCTCAAGCTTTTCTTGATTGCGTGGTGAAGCTGCATAGTGTTCCGCTATCCATTGTTTCAGACCGAGACAAGATTTTTACAAGTCAGTTGTGGAAAGAGCTGTTCAAATTCTTGGGCACCAAACTTCATTTTTCAACAGCCTACCATCCACAGACTGACGGCCAAACGGAAAGAGTAAACCAGTGTTTGGAAATGTTTCTCCGTTGTGCTGTTCATGATGATCCTAAGAATTGGCGCAAGTGGCTTCCTCTTGCGGAGCTTTGGTACAATTCCTCGCACCATTCTGCGCTAGGATGTTCTCCATTCAAGGCAGTTTATGGTGTGGAACCCAACTTCCTATCGATGCCAAACATGGCAACTCCAACTGATGGCGATGCGGCTTCTATTCTTCATGATCGCCAAGCGCATCTTGAGAATTTAAAAACTCATCTGGCTGCAGCACAAAATCGTATGAAGTTGCAGGCAGACAAGAACATGACTGAAAAAATGTTTCAGGTTGGTGAACAAGTTCTACTCAAGCTACAGCCATATGCTCAATCATCGCTTGTCAATCGCCCCTGTCCAAAGTTGGCTTTCAAATTCTTTGGCCCATATCGTATCCTCAAGAAAATTGGAGCTGTTGCCTACAAATTGGATCTTCCTGCGACCAGTGCAATACATCCGGTTTTTCATGTCTCGCAGCTCAAAGAATTCACACCAGACTTCACCCCTGTGTTTTCTGAATTGCCTCCTGTTCCTGCTCTGGACACTACTGATACTGTACCTGAAGAAATCCTTGATCGACGTCTAGTGAAGAAGGGCAATACCGCTACTCCTCAGGTTCTGATCAAGTGGCGTGGTATTCCAGCGAACGCGGCAACCTGGGAAGATTTGAATGTGCTAAAGGCTCGCTTGCCGTCGCACTTGCTTGGGGACAAGCAAGCTCTCTAGGGGAGGCAGGTGTAACAGCTGATGAGGATCATGGCTGATACACGCATGGAGCAGGGTCAGGACACAGATGCATTTACAGGCCAGATGGACTATGGGGTACGAGTGGCCCACTTGTAAGCGTAGCTGTCGTCCGAGAGTTACAAGAAGGAGACATCTGTAAATGACTAGGATTGGAACAAATGAAAAACAGAACCCGTCTCGAAGCTTCTCTCTGTCTCTCTCGTTCTGATCTGAATCTCTTTCCCTTGTATCATCTTTCTGAATTCTGATTGTTCTTCACCTCACGTCCTGAATCTTCAGTGGCCAAGGGGTAGTTACATGTGAGTTCAGGGCTAGCGAGGATTAAGGATTCCTGGTGAACGCTAGGTAGCAATAAAGAAAATTTAAGTTAATCGGATAGCTGTCGAGACGAGTTAGTATCACTTTCAGTAATTTTTGCGAATCAGTACTAGTTCTGAGTCATAGCGTCGCAAACTGCACTAAATTTCGTCTAACAATATTTTAACACGTTTTCTGACAGCTCGGGCCCAGCTGTAAGTACTGAGTTGGCGACACGTGTCTAGGAGGAACTGAGGTAGAAGTGGGGCCCACCGGTCAGACATATCTTATGCCATTTCTTATTTTTCTTACTGCCGGTGAGTCTCACCCATCAGCCTCCCTATTTTTCCCCATCCACCTTCTTCTTCTTCCAATCCAATCAATCCCTGCACATCGGCGACTGTGGAACAGGTTGGGCGTGCGGGAAGCCGAGGCACCGGTCAGCCCCAGGGAAGCCGAGGCAACGGAACCGGTTGGGCGCGCGGGGCCAACTGCGCGGGGCAAGTAGCGATGCGGGCGCGCCGACTCGCGGACGCACACACAAGAGCCAGAGCGAGGATGCAGCCAGCGGATGGAGGAGGCAGCCGGTCGTGGGCGGAGCTAGTCGCAGCGGGCGGCCGGCGAGGGCGCAGCTGCAATGGAGGGTAGCGCGGCCGCGGGGGCGTGCGATGAGGAGGCCGGGCTTGGGGCAGCGGGCCATCACGTCGTGACAGAGGAAATGCGGTGGAGGAGGGGAATATTAGGCGGGATGGTGGCCAGATTCGGTGGCTGTAGGGGGTGGCCAGTGGCGATGGATTTGGCAAGAGTTTCTACTGAGAGGGTTAGGGTTTACGATGAAGGGGATACGGTTCCGACCGCATAACCATAGATATAGTGCTCACGCGGACCTTGTTATGGACCACCTTAAACATTTTACGGACCAAATGTGGATTCGGTCCATTATACGGTAGCAGCTAAAGTTGTTCTAAGTTCAGATTTTCTCAGTACGCACGCGTCTTCTCCACATGTAAATCTGACACTTATATGTAGACAATTTTGCAGTCATCACATCTAGATGAGTATCTGGCATGTAAATATTCTGTTTGATTTGATGATTTTGTTGGACTCCCCAGAACTGTCATATCCGGCTTCTGTCGGAGTAGGTGACACTTGTTTTTCCGTGTCATTTCGTGTGCTTGTTGAGATGAACTTCCTTAACAGTTAACCTACTATCAGTAGTTCAATAGTAGCGTCTAACTGGTTCATCTCATTTGGCGTCAACAAGTTCAGATTAACGCTAATCCGTATTATTGCATGCAAGTCCACAAGTGCAGTACGTTTGTCAACTTGCATGAATCGGACTACCGGGTGTACAAGTCCAAACAGAATTCAGTTTATCAGAACGTGAGATTTTTCTTCCTCCCCTAAATATAAACCGACACAATTAGCCCGTGACTGAGCTTAAATTTCTCGTGCATGCAAAGTGCCGTGGGAGACAAAACCATTTCTATTAGAAAACAGCAGTTAGCATCATTTCAGGTAAGCAGATAGCTTTTATTTTAGAAATACAGTACAAACGTAGACGCTTATATGCGTATATATATTCGCCCCTATGAATATATGCACGTACACTCTATCTCTATAAGCACCTCCGAGAGACTGAGCCGGCGGGTCTTAAGATTGACGAAGTCACCGTAGACGTCTCTCACTGAAAGAATATTCCGTCTTTACGAGACACCCGAGCGTTAAACCTAGGGTTTAAACTCTGATGGGTTGGAGGTACCACTGCCCGCATAACCATCCAACCACGGGTTGATTCTCAGCGGATGCCTCTTTCTAGAGAACGAATCTTTCCACATATGCCCTTGGGCCATCATACTCCCGTAGCTTTCCATCGCCCTAGTTTTTCTTTTGCTGGCCAGATGAGCTTTCTATCGGACAAAATTGCACATAACATCAATGTTTAGTGTTGTTGCATAAAACAAAGAATCAAATCCTCAGTTGCAAGTTGCAACCAACCTCATTTTCGTCTAATTTGTTGCAGCTAGCCCAAATAGAAGAATTTAGACCGTAACACGTATAAACATGTGGGCCCATCTCTGTCCAAGCCATAGAGACCCAAAACCGGTCGGTCTCACGTACATATCCGTTTACTCGTTATGTATCGTTTCGAGGCCATACCCAAACAGAGCGCACTGGCAGAGCTAGAAAAAAATTAGAACAACACTAGGATATATGTAATTCAGTAAAAAATTTACTAGCACAAATGTGTTCGCAAATCCTAGAATATATAATTGAACAAAATAATCAACACACGGTGGGATATCGGGATAAACCTAAACTGTTTATTAAGTGGGGCCAAATCAACCGTGGGGAAATTTTTGCACAAATTCAAAGAATTGCCCACTTTTTCGAAACAAAATAGACATTTCATTGTAGCAATATGCATAACATAGCCTAAACAAAGACAATATGACTTCAAAATATCAAGTGAATCTCTTCTGTTTCATGAACTGATCAACATATTTTATTCTTTCTCCGTTCATAAATAAGTGACTTGGATTTGTTTAAAGTGTATCTACAATAGTAGATAGTATATTTGAATCAAGCCAAATCCAAGTCACTTATTTCTGAACGAAGGGAGTACTACTTTCTAGATCATATTGAATACCCTAGCAGAGTTCTATGCCAGGTCGCACCATCGGTGGCACAGAATCAACGATGATAGTGTGGCGAGAACCAGGTGGGTGACTACTGGGGATGGGGCGCGCACTAGGTGAGCATACTGGCCAGCAATGGGTCGGAGATGGACGACAGTGGCGACGATTCATGGGGTGGTAGAAAAGAAAGGAAGGAGGGGTGGAGAGAAGGGGTGGGGTTTTCCTTGGATTGCTGACAAGGGGTCCCGACGCGGCCTTTCTAGCATGGCATCCATTGCTGACAGTCCCAACTCAGCCCGGAGAAGAAGGAGGCAGCGGCGTAGACGACGACAGCAAGGCACAACGACCTTGAGGACGAGGGATCCCAAAGAGTATTTTCTCGTTCAATGGCTACTTCACACATGGTCATGATGCACAACTGGACGAGTAAGAAATGCAAGAGGGGGAGAAATGAAGAATTATGTCCTAGAATTCATATGAAATGCAAGACTAAATATTTTATATGTACCATGAAACTTTAATTGGAACTTGTAATATTCCGTGACGTGATTTTGAGCATGTAGACTATCAGCCTTTTGCGGTTCTTGTCGTGACTTGACTTGATTTTGGAGTTTCAAAGTGCCATGATTTATGATATACATTCCACTATATTGTTTCTTAAATATTTTATATGTATATAAAGTAATCATCGTATTTTTCACAGTTATGTTGTCCATTTTTTAAAGTTGTCGTATATTGTGGTATACGGTAGAAAATAAAACGACCCACATGTCTATATGTGTTAAAGGAATAAATCATCTCAGTTTGGGCTAGCTGCAACAAATTCGATGAAAACATGGGGTCAGCTACAACTGGTGTTTTGATTATGTGTTTTGTGCAACAATGTCACCAAACATTGGTGTTATGTGCAATTTTCTCTTTCCACCATGAGGTACACATCCGTGCTTATCCCCCACAATTATTTTATTTTACGTGTGTCCCATACAATCCGGCAGACAAGTAACTAGTATAAGACATAAGCAGTATAAAGTGGACATACCTGATGTTTCATTATCATAGAAAAAGAAAAGTGAAAATATATTCGACCTTGAAAAGGATGTTTGATCAAGGGAAATTATATAAACAAAATTTTTTACCATGCTTTTAGAGGGTTGAAAATCTCACCAAGAGAAAAAATAAGTCTGAGCACGTAGAAAAGTCTCCCTTCCGCTCGGACACAAAATTATTTCTCTTGGAAAATTTGACGGTATATAATTAGTATTATATGAAATATTAAGGACACAAATATAGGTTAATGAAAACTCTGCTATGAAGCTTGGGGCAACAAGTATACAAGTCTACTATTTGGTGATAGGTGCAATAAAATAGTCTTGATATTTAAGACACCATAATTATTTTCCAAGCACATATACCGTTTACAATAGATGTGGTCTTAATAATTTGATTCTTGATATGTCCACCAAATTTAGAACTAGAATTCCTAATAATATATGTGTCTACTATAGAAATTGTTTAAGAAAATATGTTGACTTCTTTTTTATCTTTCCGTGGTTGCCGAATGCCTGCTATATAGGAATATAATTGTATATAATCTCCCATTAAGATTTTGTAACTCATATTTTGTTTATGAGTTTTAAGAGCGGGGGTCTTATCGAAAGCTTGTTGATACGTCGGAAACTTATCTATATTTTTTTATGTTCCATTCTTGTTTAGTATCAACTTTGTTTTGCTTTGTCTACACTTTGAGATGTTTTTATATATTTTCTGGTACTAACTTATTAATAAGATGCTACAGTGCCAGTTATCTGTTTTCTTCTGTTTTTGGTTCCAGAAAGGTAGAAAATCAATATTCTAGAAATTAGATGGGACAAAAGCCAAAGTCAATATTTTATCGTGGGGAACACGGAGCCAGAGTACGAGACGGGGGGGAGGCACCAGGGGGCCACACCCCCTGGCGGCGCGGACTAGCCCTAGCCGCGCCTGGGGGTGGTGTGACCAACATGGCCGCCCCCTGCCTCGCCTCTTCGCCTATAAAGACCCCTCGATGCATAAACCCTAAGTACCCAATCAATATTCCACGAAACCGTCTGTAGCCGCCGCCACCATCGTCCCTAGATCGGGGGGGGGGGGTCTTAAGCTCTTCCCGGCACCTTACCGAAGGGGAGATCATCCTGGAGGCTTTCTTCTTTCATCATGCTAGCCTCCGGTATGAAGCGTGAGTAGTTCCACCTTGGACTACGGGTCCATATAGTAGCTAGATGATTGTATCTCCTCATTTGTGCTACCATGTTAGATCTTGTGAGCTCCGTTCATGATCAAGATCATATCTATTTGTAATCATGCATGTTGTTTTTGCGGGGATCCGATGGATATTGAGATTACTATATCAGATTGATTAATGGTTTTGTCTTATTGATTCTATCATGTCTGTGTTGTTTGTGATCTTGCATGCTGTTTGTTTCTAGTAGCTATCTTGGACAAGTAGATGCTAGTGACTCCAAGAGGGGGTACTTATGGTCGATAGTGGGTTCATGCCTCTATTTAATCTAAGAAAAGTGACAGAAATCTCTAAGGTTGTAGATCTGCTGTTCCCACTAGGGAGAAAACAACGGTCTCTTGTTCATGGAACAAGTGGATTGTTTACCTTACACACTTTGCTTAAAGCAGTTGTCTGTTGCTTGCAACTTAATACTGGAGGGGGTTCGGATGATAACCTGAAGGTGGATTTCTAGTCATAGATGCAGTTGGATGGCGGTCTATGTATCTTGTTGTATTGCCCAATCGAATCTCATAGGATCATGAATGTCTAGTATCGCATTGTTATTCCTTGCTCAGTCCTATCAATTGCCCTGCTGTAATTTGTTTACCCGGCATGCCATGTCTGTTTATCTTAAGGAGAACACCTCTAGTGAACTATGGACTCCGGTCCAATGTTTACCATTGATACATCTTCCATTGTTACTGTTTACTTTATGCAAACCACTATCACCTTCCACACCATACAGTTAATCCTTTGTTACAGCAACCCGTGAGATTGACAACCTCAATGTTCATTGAGCAAAAGTCTTGAGTTTGTGTTGTGCAGGTTTCCAAGTTGCTTGCAGCATATTTGAGACGTTTCCTTCCTCCTACGGGTTCGATAACCTCGGTTTCTTACTGAGGGAAGACTTGCTGTTGTGCTCTTCACACCTTGCTCTTGGGGTTTCCTGACGAAACGCTATCAGGCGCCATCAACAAGTTTTCTAGCACCGTTGCCGGGGAGTCTGAGGACTTCTTCACAAGGGGAGTCCTTCACAACCTTTCTCTTTACTTTGTTTTTGTTTTGCGTAGTTTCTTTTGCTTGGTTTTGTTTGCCTCTTATTATCAAAAACTCCAAAAAATTAGTTTAGTTTGGTTTGCTTTCTCTTATCAAAAATACAAAAAAAATTAATTCCTGCTCTAGTTGCTGCTGCTTTTGGCTTGCTCCACTTTTGCCAAAATGAACTCTGCTAAGAACACCAAGTTGTGTGACTTCACTAGCACAAACAACAATGATTTCCTAAGTACTCCTATTGCTCCACCTGCTCCTGATGCTACCTTTTATGAAATTAAGCCTGCTTTGTTGAATCTTGTGATGAGAGAGCAATTTTCTGGTGCTAGTTCTAATGATGATGCTGCCCACCTCAATAACTTTGTTGAACTTTGTGAGATGCAAAAATATAAGGATGTAGATGGAGATATTATTAAGCTCAAATTGTTCCCTTTATCCTTGAGAGGAAAAGCTAAAGAATGGTTGCCATCCTTGCCTAGAAATAGTATTGATTCTTGGATTAAGTGCAAAGATTCTTTTATTGAAAAATACTATCCTCCTGCTAAGATTATATCTATGAGAAGTGATATTATGAAATTTAAACAACTTGATAATGAACATGTTGCTCAAGCTTGGGAAAGAATGAAATATTTGGTTAAGAATTGTCCCACTCATGGACTTACTGCTTGGATGATTATCCAGACTTTTTATGCAGGTTTGAAATTCTCTTCAAGAAACCTGTTGAATTCAGCTGCTAGAGGTACCTTTATGACCATCACCTTGGGTGCTGCAACAAAACTCCTTGATAATATGATGGTTAATTATTCTGAATGGCACACTGAGAGAGCTCCACATGGTAAGAAGGTAAATTCTGTTGAAGAAACCTCCTCTTTGAGTGATAATATTGATGTTATCATGGCTATGCTTGTTAATGGGAAAGCTCCTTTAGATCCTAATAATGTTCCCTTAGCCTCTTTGGTTTCTCAAGAAGAGCAAGTTGATGTGAACTTCATTAGAAACAACAATTTTAACAACAATGTCTATATGAATAATTTTGGTAGTAACAACAATTATAGGCCTTATCCTCCTAATAATGGCAATACCTATGAAAACTCCTACAACAATACTAGAAGTGCCCTCTCTGAACTTGAAGTCATGCTCAAAGACTTTATTAGTAAACAAACCACTTTCAACAAGACTGCGGAGGAAAAGCTTTTGAATGTTGATAAAAATATTTCCTCTTTATCTGAAGCACAGTCCTCTTTGATTAATAAAATGGCTGCTAAACCTGAAACTTTGGAAAGTACCTTTGCTGCTACTCATGCCATACAAGTTACTATTGATGAAAATGTAAGACTGTTAGCCCAACTTCATGCTAAGTGGGAAAGAGAAGCTGAAATTGATAGAAACAATAGTGTGTGCACTATCACCACCACCAATATGGATGCCACTAAAACACAAGACGTCCCTATTCCTCCTACCACAATGCCTAAACCCAATGAGCCTACTACTAGTGATGCTAAGTTTGATTTTGATCTTGATGGTTGCAATATTTCTGAAGTGATTATATTCCTGCAAAAGCTTGCTAGAAGTCCTGATGCTAGTGATATGAATGTGGCTTT
The DNA here is from genome assembly GCA_030063025.1 of Avena longiglumis. Lineage (NCBI taxonomy): Eukaryota > Viridiplantae > Streptophyta > Magnoliopsida > Poales > Poaceae > Avena > Avena longiglumis. The sequence goes on along the minus strand of CP125978.1, from coordinate 339,268,281 downwards.
CACCAAACACATTATAGATGCTCTTATTAAAATTAAGGAAGAGAAGTTGAAACACAAAGCCTCTATTCCTAGGAAAGTATAAGATAGTTAGGAACCCATTATTAATATGCAAGTGAATGACTTTGATCTCAAAGCTTCATGTGACCTTGGTTCTAGTGTCTCTATTATTCCTAGAAAGATTTATGAAACGCTTGATTTGCCACATTTAGAAGATTGTTATTTGGATGTCCCACTTAATGATAATGCTAAGAAGAAACTCATGGGGAGTGTTAATGATGTTCTTATTATGGTTAACAATTATTATGTCCCTGTTGATTTCTATGTTTTGGATGTTGAATACAATGCTTCTTGTCCTATTACTTTGGGAAAATATTTTCTTAGAACTGTTGGTGCCATCATTGATATGAAAGAAGGCACCATTAAATATTAATTTCCATTCAAGAAAGGTATTGAACACTTCCCTATGAGGAGAGAGAAGTTACTTTTTGCTCCTCCTCTAAAATCAAGGTTTGATGTTAATGCTTATTCATTCGAAAATACTTGATTTTTGCTTCTTGTTCCTAACTTAAAGGTGTTAAAGAAAAGTACTTGTTGGGAGATAACCCAGGAGTTTTCTTGAGTCTTGGAAGTTATTACTTCAGTAATGACCTATCCTTATCCTTTTTGTTTGCTTTTTGTGCCAAGAATGACCTCTAATGAGAAGGAAGTAAGATTTGGGGAGTTGTTGTCCCGAAATAGATTTTTGTGCTCCACTGTAAAAATTCGTGAGGAAGCTATATAAGTCGTATTGAGATGATATTTTGTGAACAAATCCCCCAGTATGTTAGATTGCTATCTAACTTTCATTAGCTCAACACTTTTTGATTTGAGCAACAGAAGGTCTTCTAAAAAATCGGTTTCTACCTGCTGGTCTGTTTTGACAGATTTCTGCCATTATTTGCATTTGCTTCTTATTGATTCCTTTTTGGGTTATTTTTGGGAAATTAAGCCTTTTGAGGGAATTGCTGCAGTAGATTGTTTTTTTAGTGAAAGTTTTGCTGTTCTAAAGCTAAACCCAAAGGTCTATTATCTTTTGAATACACTAATGTTGCTAATGAAGATTGTGTGAAGTTTTGTATGAAGGAAAAAATTTCAGGTGTAGAGAGAGAATGATGTAATGAGATGAAGAATGGATAAAATCTCAAGCTTGGGGATGCCACTCCGTGTAACTCCAAGAAATATTCAAGAGGTACAAGCGTCAAAGCTTTTCTTCATCAATAAAAAGCTCAGGTCTTTCTATACACTTCGTTTTTATTGTTTCATGCACTATTGTGTTGTTCTTGGAGCGTCTTAGTTTTCATTTGGTTTGCTTAGTTTGATTGAATAAAGTAGTTTGGACCCCCATTCTCACTGTGTTGTTTCAAATAAGATGATTGGTGTTGGAAAGGAGTAGAAAATTCTTGCTTGAGTAGTACAAGAGGAGCTTGCTTTGACTGTGACTTAGAATTTAGCATGTCATGCTAGGTGTTGTTTTGACCTTATGCTTAGTGATTATTGCTGTAGCATGACTTGTTCCAAACAATTGGGATTGCTTAGTGTGACTTGAAGGAATCATGTGTTGTCTTAGCATACAAAAGCATACTATTGTGGTATTCTCCTTTGATGCTTCGTTTGGGTTAACTTGGCACATGCTCACACCATGTTATGACTATGAACAAGTCACCATAGCCTCTATGATCATTTAGTCCTTGACTTGTAGTACCACTTTATGCTTTGATTAGTAATGTTTTGTCGCTCTGCATGATTGTGGCCATTATTGCTCTCTTAGTTGGTCGCTTCCAGTCTTTTGCTAGCCTCCACTTCTATGAGTATGCTCTACTCATGCATCCAACTCCCAAGAAACCAAGTTATTCCAAAGTGTCCACTATAAATTCCTATGCATGGTGTGTTACACCATTCCAAGTATATTCGTATTTTCATCTATCTTCCAATTAAAAAGTATTTTGTTATGTGGAAACTTAGTGATTAAATCTCTCATGAACTTGATGGCACACTTTATTTTTCTTGCCCCTAATAAACTTGAACCATTGTGTCATCTATGTTGTATATGCTTGCACTTATACGTTGGAATTAGCAGAACCATGCTATCATGGGGAACTTCAACATTGCACTTGTACTCTGTACACAGTTGATATCATGCTCTTTTGTCTATGGATGTCGTCGGTGTGAAATGAAAGGGGAGCTTGTAAGTCCATGGAGTTATGTATGTGTGTTAGAGAAACGCTTGGGCCGCTAGCCTAAGCCATGCCTAATCATAGTGGAAACTTGCAGCATTACCATAGTGACATCTATGAAGCATTCTTCTTATCAAAAAAGAGATAGAGAAAAAGAAAAAATGAGAAAATAGGAAAGAGAGAAAAAGCACCATATTCCCATGGTAAATAAGAAGAATGCTGAGATGCTCATTGTCTGATTGCCTTGTCATTTTGATTATGGGATAGCTCATGTATCATGTGCAAGGGATACCCCGTTGGCGGTTCTTTATGATACACATGTACTTACTATGACAAGAACTTGCAAGTAACTAAACTTGAGTAGCATGAGGAGCGACCCTCGTATTCAAGGGACATGAGATAGCCAACTTATACTTTGTCAAGAATATACTCCATAGTTTGTTCACTTTAACCTTAATCACTTCAAGATGCTTATAATAGGGGCAATGAGAGTTGAAAGCTAACAAGTACCATAATCTTTGGAAGCTCTTTTTGAGACTTGAAATCCCTTTTTCCCTTATGAAGGGCCTTTCTTCCACCATTATATTGAGCTTTCACCTTCTATCCTTAGGCACCAGCTAAGAGAACATAGTTGTCGTTCTTAGTTCTATGTGCATTGTCCCAAAACTTATTGATTGATGCATATTGTCGATATTAGTTGTTCTTGTGTTATTTGTATCTAGTCACTCTTATGAACTTTGAAGGTGTATTATGCATCTATTTGCTAATCCATGAGTGATGGTGCTGCGTCAACGTGGAGCGCTTCGTCGGGAAACCCCAAGAGCAAGGTATGATGCATCACAGCATCAAGTCTTCCCTCAGTAAGAAACCGAGGTTATCGAACCAGTAGGAGGAAGGAAACGTCTCAAAAGTGTTGCAATCAAAGTGGAAACCTGCACAACACAAACTCAAGACTTTGCCCCAACTAACAGTGAGGTTGTCAATCTCACCGGTTGTTGTAACAAAGGATTAACTGTATGGTGTGGAAGGTGAAAGAGGTTTGTAGCAAGTAAACATTAACAATGGAAGATGTATCAATGGTAAAGATTGGACCGGGCTCCATAGTTCACTAGAGGTGTTCTCCTTAGATAAACAAACATGGCATGCTGGGTAAACAAATTACAGCAGGGAAATTGACAGGACTGAGCAAGACATAACAATGCAATACTAGACATAAAGATCCTATGAGATTCGATTGGGCAATACAACAAGATACATAGACCGCCATCCAACTGCATCTATGACTAGAAGTCCACCTTTGGGTTATCATCCGAACCCCCTCCAGTATTAAGTTGCAAGCAACAGACAACTTCTTTAAGCAAAGTGTGTAAGGTAAACAATCCACTTGTTCCATGACCAAGAAACCGTTGTTTTCCCCCTAGTGGCAACAGCACATCTACAACCTTAGAGATTTATGTCACTTGCCTTGATTAAATAGAGGCGTGAACCCACTATCGAGCATAAATACCCCCTCTTGGAGTCACTAGCAACTACTCGGCCAAGATAGCTAGTAACAATGGAGAGCATGCAATATTACAAACAACACACACATGATAGAGTCAATAAGACAAAACCATTAATCAATCTGACATAGTAATCTCAATATCCATCGGATCGCCGCAAACACAACATGCATGATTACAAATAGATGAGATCTTGATCATGAACGGATCTCACAAGATCTAGACATGAAAGCACAAAGGAGGAGATACAACTATCTAGCTACTTCATAGACCCGTAGTCCAAGGTGGAACTACTCACGCTTCATACCGAAGGCTTGCATGATGAAGAAGAAGGCCTCTGGGATGATCGCCCCTTCGGCAGGGTGCCAGGAAGAGCTTTAGATCCCCCTGATCTAGGGACGATGGTGGCGGTGGCTATAGACAGTTTCATGGAATATTGATTGGGTGCTTAGGGTTTAGGCATCGGGGGCTTCTTATAGGCGAAGAGGGAGTCCGACGGGGTGCCCGAGGCGGCTGCACCCACCAGGCGTGGGGTGGGCCCACTTGCACAGCCAGGGGGTGTAACCTCCTCGAGGTCCTCCTTCGTCTCGTCTTCTGGCTCCATGTTCCCCACGGTAAAATATTGACTTTTGCTTTTGTCCCGTCCAATTCCGAGAATATTGATTTTCTGCCTTTCTGAAACCAAAAACAGAAGAAAACAGGAAACTGGCACTGTGGCATCTTGTTAATAGGTTAGTACTAGAAAATATATAAAAACACCTCTAAGTGTGGACAAAGCAAAGCAAAGTAGATACTAAACAAGCATGAAACATAAAAAATTATATATACATTTCCGACGTATCAAGCATCCCCAAGCTTAACTCCTGATCGTCCTCGAGTAGGTAAGTCATAAAAAGAATAATTTTTGAGGCGACATGCACCATCAAAACCAAGACCAAACCATTTGAAAGCATTCAAAGCTGGGATCAAAGAACTCTAAACATGTGCATGAAAGATAGAGTTCTAATAGTAAGACAAAGTAAGTATGCATGCAACATGAAAGGCTACAAACAAAGATCATGAATAACATGCATTGAAAAACATTTGTTTGTTTCACATACAGAAAATGTTACTGATACGTCCAATTTGCATCACCATTCTATATCATAATTTGCCTCTATCCATTGATATATGTCTTATTATGAGGTATTACTTATGTCTTTTCCACTGTTTTTGCATGTTGGATGATTCTTGGAGGATGTACTGCCGGAGTCTGGATTCTGATGGAAAAAGAGGTATTTTGATGCAATTTCGTGAAGATCAGAAAAATATTGGAAAATTATATTTTCCCAGAGACGGAGGAAGCCAGAAGGGGAGGCGTAGAAGGGCCATAGGGGGCCCACACCCCCTAGGCGCGGGGCCCCTTGGGACGCGCCTAGGGCAGGTGTGGCCTGCCTGCTCGGCTCCTGACTCCTCCCTCTCGCCTATATCTTCCTCACGGAACCCTATCACCAGCGGAGCGACCATAGATAGATTTATGCCGCCTCCGCGGGGCGGAAAACACCGAGAGAGAAAGATCTCTCCGGCAGACAGATTTCTGCCGGGGAAACTCCTTCGGAGAGGGGAGATCGTTTCCATCAACACTGTTATCAAGCTAGGCTTCATCGGGATCATCATCATCCACACCATCATCTCCACCAGCACCATCATCACCACTCCGTCCCGCTGTAACAATTGTGTTGGATATTGCTTTAGTTCCTAGGGCAAAATTTTCTAGTGTTAATTACTATTGTAGTTGATGCTTGTGAGTGGAACCATTGGATTATTGTTTATTTTCAGATTGTTATTCATCACCATATCATCTTTGATCTTGATCCATATGATGTCTTGTGATTAGTGTGTCTTGTTCTTGAGGACATGGGAGAAGTCACGTTGTTATTAGTGGATTTGTGTTGAGTTATTATTCAATGATTTAGTATTTAAGTTGTGGTGCTATTCTTCTAGTGGTGTCATGTGAACGTCGACTACATGATACTTCACCATTTATGGGCCTAGGGAATGCATTGTGTATTTGGCTACTAATTGTGGGGTTGCCGGAGTGACAGAAACCTGAACCCCCGTTAGGACACCTTTGCATAAGGGAGTGTAGGATCTCAGAGTTTAAGGTTGTGGTTAGGTTTATATCTTAATTACTTTCCTGTAGTTGCGGATGCTTGCAGGGGGTTTAATCACAAGTATGTATTAGTCCTAGTAAGGTCGGTACATTAGCACAGGTTCACCCACACAACACTTACAACACCAAAAAGATCGTGACTATTTGAAGCGAAAGCACTTGACAGAATTCCCATGTGTCCTCGAGAATGTTTGGTCCTTATAAGTATTTCCACCGGCTTGTCCTTTGCTAAGAAAGTATTGGGCCACTTGCTGCGTTTGTTCTTTGTCTTTATTACTTGCAGTTTTTTTGTTGCTTTACAAGAAACCATTAAAAATCCGTTTGCTAAGTATTTACAGAGATTTCCTGCTCCATACCACTAGTCAACACCTTCTGCTCCTCGTTTGGATCGACACTCCTATTTATCAAAAGTACTACGATACACCCCCTATACTTGTGGGTCATCAAGACTATTTTCTGGCGCTCTTGTCGGGGAGTGAAGCGCTATTGAAGAGTGGAACTGGTAAAGGAAACTTCTACTGTGAGTATTGCTTTTTGTTACTTCTTGTTACTTTGTTTCCAATATGGATAACCCACTTGGTTTTCTGTTTGGGAAAACTACTACCACTGCTAGGGTATTAGATGAACCATCGCCTATTGAGATAGATCCTTTTAAGATACCTACAAGTATTGTTGATCGTGTCATGGATAATTATTATTTTGGGGATGGAACTGTCCATCCTGGTGATCACTTGCTTTTTATCCATGAATTATGCAGGTTGTTTAAGTGTACAGGTATCACAACTGAACAGGTGAATAATAAGTTACTCCCCATATCCTTGAAAGGGAGAGCTAAAGAATGGTATAAGCTGCTAAAGAATGGACAATCCATGGAATGGGAGGAAATGACATCTCTCTTTTATTCTAAATTCTATCCTCTCAACGAGATTCATAAGGATAGTGTAGAGGTCCCAACCTAATAAGGTAGGTTCCTCCTGTGTTTACAATGCTAGTCCCTGGATCAATAGCTAGCATCCACAGTTAAGATGTAATATCAAGATACAAAGGTCATAATATAAATTTATAACCAGGAATAACATAAGTTTATTACATCAAACATAGCTCATTTGGCTATTACATTACATTGCAGCGGAATAACTATAAGTATGGGTCCTTCATCTTCAAAGTGCCACAGGCAGATGTTGGTTGTAGACTTTGTAATCCTAATCAATCAATCTTCACTATGAACAATCAAACCTGCAACATACAAGTTACAGCCACAATGGGTCAATACATTTGAATTGTATTGGCAAGTTTCACTGTTATGTATAATATAAGTGGATTCTATCATTACATGCAATTTTGGCTAAGTAGAGTTTTAGGCTTATTTGCACAAAGCAAAATTTTATCTTATCTTTTCATAAATAGTTTTAGTCCTTTGTCAAATCTCTTTTCCAAGGATCCCTTGAACTCCTTGGTAGAAACTCAAGTGTTCAAGTCCTTGTCAAAATCTCTTGATCCACTTGGTAACCCCAAGTGCAACAAGTTTTATGAAATCTCATGAGTTCCTTGGTAACCCCAAGTACATCATGCCCTTGAGCACCTTGGTAACCCCAAGTGCAACAAGCTTTAACAAAATCTCTTTGAATTCCTTGGTACCCCCAAGTGCATCAAGTTTTTATATTAGAAGTTGGAATGTCGAGATCTCCCATAGTTCAAACTTTAGTTGCTCAGTTTTGTCCATAACCGGGGACACGGCTAAGAACTTAGATTTTATTAACTTCTGCAGAAGGAGTACACTTTACCCACATGACACAATCCCATCTTGTTGCCACCAGTGGCCTACTGGATTAGTGCTCACCAAGATGGAGTACCGGCAGACTGAGAGTGTGACGAAGTCTTTCCAAAAGGTCCTCCCATACATCATTGCTAGCTTGTCTTCAGCCCCCATGAAGCATTCCAGATCTCCATGTCCGGTAACTAAAGACAATGTATGGGTCTTCCTAATGTAGTTGACTAAGCCAGAGCCATAATAGCATGTGGTTGCACACGAAATCCACAATTGGAGAAACATGTTCAATCTCTAAGTTTCCTAGGTGGTTTTCCTTTGGAGCACAACACAAAGTGATTCCCACAAACATGGACCCTTTTGTTGCCACCTTCTCCAAAACTTGAAGTATCCACCACCTAGGTGGTTCATTGAGTCCTTGTTTTATTATGTAAAACACAAGTCCTTTTCTCAACCTTTGTAAAATCTCAACATGTATCTCTTTTCAAAATATAGCATGGCTAAGCATGTACAACTTACAATATTTTCACTAAGGAGTGTATAGGGAATCCTATTAGGATTTAGCATAGCATAAGTACAAAAATTGTTTTCATGCATGTTTTCATAGTCCACTAAGTATAATGAAAATAGTAGGCCATTTGTATGATAGTGTAACTTGCCTTTTTGGTAGGGAATGGTGGTCCACTCCTTGATCTTGCTAGACTCACACTTTTCTAATTTCACTACAAGTCAATCAAGCAAACACAAAATCAACTAACATTCCAAACCAAAGTCAAACAAACAATCTCATACTCACAAAGCATTGGAGTCTAAGTCATGCATAAGTATGCAAAGGATGGTTCTATTGCAAGGATGGTCTCCACTAGGTTTATAAACTTTGTAAGTTCCTCATTGGTCATTTACCAAAATGGCAAAGTCATTTGCAAAAGGGTTTTGGTCCATAAACCATTTTTAAATCTAATCATCATTTTATGTGGTGAAAAATTTATTTCTGTCAAGCAAATCTTTATGTTTTTCACCTAATGAGTTGCTATTGCAAAACTTGGTGTTTTTGGGTCAGTAGGTTTTGGTCCAATCTATTTTCCCAAAGCTTTCTTTCCACAAACATTTTCATAATAAACTTAACAATTTTAAATTGGCTAGAAATTGGACAAGTCAATTAATCTATCCTAACCTTTACCAAAGTCATTTTCAACACCAAGGGTTGGTTCCTAGGGTCAGTAAGGTCACATAAATCCATCTTGCAAAGGTTTTAACCCTAAATTCAATTTTAAACCATTTTTATACTCTAAACAAGCTCACAAAAGAATCTGCAAAATCAAGCAACCTAACAGATACTATTTGTTAAACTAATTCCACAGTTGGCTAGGGTTTGCTCTCCTGAATCCAACGACATAAAATTTGCAATTTTTGGACGTGTGGTTTGAAAGTTACAAAGGTTTGAAGTTTGCAAATAAATCTGTTTTCAAAATTGATTTTAGATCTAATATAGGCCACGCGTCGCGTCGTGGTTAGCCGATACCGGTTCGTCTGGATCGCGTGCTGCGGACCGTTAGATCAAGTGGCATCGCACGGCGCTGGTTGCGTACCTTTTCGAGTTTAAGTGATCTAATCTTGCCCGTTCAAACTAGATCCTACGGTACTGGTTCGTTTGACCAAAAGTGAGCGGCGCCGACGGCGGCTAGCGGCGGCGCACGGCCAGGCGGTTGCGCTACTGTGGCTACAGGAAGCAAAGAGGGAAGGGAAAGTACTCACCAGAATCGCAGGGCTGTGGTGATGCTAGACGTGATGTTGGCTTGACAAGGGGCGCTCGGGTACTGCGGCAATTGCTCGCCGGAGTTGGTTCTGGCGACGGGCGGCTCTGGTCGAGGTCGAGGACGTCACTGGAGATCGCCCTAAGGCAAAACGAAGGTGCGGTCAGATGCGCAGGATCAAGGCAATGCAATGTGCGTGATCGAGGAGTGAAGGGGCGGTCTGGTTCACCTGGTAAACTTCGTCGGAGAGGTTGCAGACGGCGGCGTCGTCGGAACTTGTCTGAGCCAAAGCTTCGGGGTGCCCGTGGTTGAACGGAGGGCACGGACAGAGGCGTCAGGGTATGGGGAGCATGCGTGCTTGGTCGATGAAGCAAGGGGAGGCAGTGTGTGGCCGGAATTGAGAGCTAAGCTCGTCGGAGACGGCGGCGGTGCAGAAAAGATTGGCGACAGCCTAGGGTCAGTGAGGGAGTGGCGACAGAGGGGAAAGGGGGAGGAGACGCTGGGGTTTTAACACGCATGGTCAAGGCGATTAATGGTGGCCGCATTAAGGCGTATTGAATCCGCGGAATCAAGGCCTGCTGCGTGAGGAAAAGGCGTGGTTCGCGGGTGGGGAAGAAGGGGGCGTGGTGTGGGGTCCTCTGGTCAGTGAGAAAGGGAGAGGGAGAGGGGTCCACACGTCATCGTCTGCACGGGTCAGAAACGAGGTGCGAATCGTTTTCTTTCTGGGTGAGGAACTGGGCTGGTTGGTGGGCTTCCTGGGCTTGGCCCGCTGGGCTGGGTCCAAATCCATTTTTTTTATTCTGTATCTTTTTCTTTTTCTATTTCTGATTTCTGTTTTGAAATTTCAAACAATTGATTCAACCAATAATGCAAACCATTCAAGCAATTCAAACATGTAATGAGTTTTTGGTTCTGTTTAGTAGCACAAACCAACTTCCAGAATAAAATAATATTTTAAATCTTTTTAGGTTACATTTATTAATTAAATAAAATGGACCATGGTTTTATTAATAAAATAGGGTTTGGTTTATTTAGTAAATCTCCATTTTAAATCCAAATATTTTCAAAACCAAATCAGTAAGTTTTATTTGAAAATAAAGAATACTTGGAAACTTGTTTAAAATAAAATAACATTTTATTTTAGGGTCCATTTAATAATTAAATAAGATGGACCTTAGTTATTAAATCAAATAGAATCTGTTTTATTAAGAGATTTATTTTAAAACCTAAAATAAAGTCAAAACACTCTAGTAGGTTTTATTTGTGAATATAAAAATATTTAGGAAAACTTATTTTAAATAATTTAATAAGTTTTGATGTTTCAATTTAAATTGGTAAAACCTTTTATTTATATAAGGTTGGATATTAATTACTTATTAATTTATTTAAATAAACCTTTTCTAATTTTTATTAAAAATAAAATGTTTTAATTCCCAAAATTTGGCCAAGGTTTAATTTGGTTTTATAAAATATTCTTTATTTATAAACTTCTATTCCATTTGACAACAATCTTTTCATTTAATTGTTTCAAAATAGTATTTCCAAATGTTTTTTTATTTTTCCTTTTATTAAATGGTTTTATCTTTTTAAATCCCTTTAGGTTTTATTTAATTCAAATGGGTTTGGAGTTCCAATTCAAAAGTTTCTTCTGGCTCTGAAAATCAAACAAAGTTTTATTTTATTCATTTATTTTCACATTACAAGATTTGGAAAATCTTGGGATGTGACAGGCTACCACCCTTAAAATAAATCTCGTCCCGAGATTTGGAAAGGCTAGGGTTACAAACAAGTTCAAAACAACTAGGGTACTACCACCCTTTAAATTTTCAAACAAAAATTACATATTGTCCTTCTTGGGATCCTGGGGAAAATTTCTCATAGCAAACACTTGCATGGTTTCCTTGGTTTCCATATTTGACTCATGGGCCAAGGTTGAGCTTTTCCATAGGCTTGTTCAACTTGTTCTTCATCTTTTCTGGACAGTTGCTTGCATAGTGTCCTGAATTCTTGCAGTTGAAGCAATGAATGTCCTTGAGTTCTTTACGTGGCTCTTGTGGACAAGTTGCTACATAGTGGCCCAACTCTTTGCAGTTGTTGCACCACACTTGGTTAATCTCTTTATTCTTCTTGTTCTCTGGGCATCCACTGGAGTAGTGTCCCATTTCCTTACATTTACGACATTGTGCAAGGCTCATGTCTTTCTTTTGTTTCTTAGGTTTCTTTAGTCCTTTGAATTGGGTTGTCTTGTTTGGAGGTATGAGTGATCCTTTTCCTTTGGTAGACTTGGATCCTTCTTGTTTCCTTTGTTCCACCATGGCATAGATGGGAAATTGGTCAGGAGTATGATCACTTCCTTCACAAAGGTAACAAGTAGCTTGAGAGGTGGGGCATTGTCCAATAGGATGTTCTTCTTCACAGTTGGGGCATTGTCCTTCATGCTCCTTGGAAGTATGATCCTTGTCTCCACAAATAATGCAAGCTGGGGCTCCATCTAGAATAACATTCTTGTCATCTTTGTTATCATAAACTCCTTTAGGATAGCTTTCTTCCATGCTAATCATTTGATTAGTCACCTTAAGCATCAGTTGGGATTGTTCCTCCAAAAACTTTTGTAGTGCTGGATCTTTATCACTATTGTTGGCTAGGAACTGAGCTGTCAGTTGGTTCAACTGATGTTGGGTTGCTATGAGCTCTTTCATGCTGTCAGCTTGGTTGGTGTTGGTGTCATCAACCTTGATGTTGGAGTCCTTTGGAGTAGTCATCTGTTTGGGTTGAGGGAAGATTAGAATAGGCAAGATATTTCTAAGGACTTAATTCTAATCACACACATCACAATTCACACAAATAATGTGCATGCAATCACAAACTAAACCTTTCCCTCAAACAAGGTTCAAGCACATACGTAGTCAACAAAATATTTTTGCCACACCACATAGGTTGGTGTGCTTTTGACTTATCTAAATAGGGTGGTCCATCTATATGGTTCACTTGTGATCTTTCCTTCCTTTATGATTCTTCTTGTATGAGATCATGGTTTCCTTGAGAAAACTCCTTGGTCACAAAACTTCAAAGTTGTTGATGGTTCCTTCTTATTTTGCATTCCCTCAGTCTCTAACTTTTGAGTAAGATTTCCTTGTTTCACTTGTGGTCCTTAGCAGTTTCCAAGTTGGAAGTCCTTGGTGAAGATGCTGAAGATGTTGAAGTCATTAGAGTTGAAGAAGTTGAAGTCATCCTTTGCACACGGGTAGGTTTTTCCATCAAGTTGAAGTAGAAGAGGTGTAGAGTTGAAACCAAAAGGGTTGAGGAAAGAGTTTACAAGTGTTTTTGTAAATAAGTTTTGGATCAAATCATAACTCCTATTTTTCTAAGGGTTTTTGTCCAATCCTGGGGTTACAAATCCTACAGGCAACACAATGCTCTGATACCATCTGTAGAGGTCCCAACCTAATAAGGTAGGTTCCTCCTGTGTTTACAATGCTAGTCCCTGGATCAATAGCTAGTATCCACAGTTAAGATGTAATATCAAGATACAAAGGTCATAATATAAATTTATAACCAGGAATAACATAAGTTTATTACATCAAACATAGCTCATTTGGCTATGGTTGGAATTATGCCCTAGAGGCAATAATAAAGATGTTATTATTATAATTCTTGTTCATGATAAAGTTTATGTTCCATGCTAGAATTGTATTAAGCGGAAACTTTAATACTTGTGTGGTTTGTAAACAACACCGTGTCCCTAGTACGCCTCTATGGACTAGCTCATTGATCAATGATGGTTAAGGTTTCCTAACCATAGACATGAGTTGTCAATTGATAATGAGATCATATCATTGGGAGAATGATATGATGGACAGACCCAAACTAAGAGAAGCAATTAGATCGTTTCATCGTGTTCATCTTTGCGAAGCTTTTCCTATGTCAAATATTGTATTCCTTAGACCATGAGATAATGCAACTTACTGGTACCGGAAGAAAGCTTTGAGGTCATCAAACGTCATCCTATGAGAGGGTGATCATAAAGGTGTCTCTCAGGTGATCGGAAAGTATCTGTTGGGTTGTATGTATCGAGATGGAATTTGTCCCTCCCAAGTCGGAGAGATATACTTCGGGCCCACTTGGTAATCGATATCAACACCGCTTGCAAGCATGTGGTTAAGGAGTTAATCACAAAGTGATATCGGATTACGGAACGAGTAAAGTACTTTGCCGTGAGCGAGATTGAACTAGGTATGATGCATCGACGATCGAATCTCGGGCAAGTAAAATATCGCGAGACGAAGGGAATATATATATGGGATTGATTGAATCACGGCATCGTGGTTCATCCGATATGATCATCGATGAATGTGTGGAGTCAATATGGGTGCCTGCACCCGCTTGATTATTGATAGAAGATCATGTCGCATATTCTCGAACCCCAGGTCACACACTTAACGTGTCTCGGCCTAGGATAGATTGGATAATTGGTTTATGAATTTTTGTTCGAGTCTCGGATGGGATCCGGGATATCATGAGAGGTTCCGGAATGGTCCAGAATAAGATTCATATAAGGCGGTGCAATTTTGGAGTTCGAATTGTTCCGGATTAATCGGTATTGTCTGGAAGCTTCTAGAACCTTCCGAGGGGACCAACGTGGCCCCACCTTCGGGAGGGCATGGGCCTATGAGGCTGTGTCCTGGCCGCTTTGGGGCAGGGGCACAAGGCCCCATAGGGCCCAGCCGATCCTAGATAAGTTTAAACTCGTTTAAACTAGAGATAGGATTTCTAGATAAGGGAGAGTTTAAATCGTTTAAACTAGAGATAGGATTTCTAGATAAGGAGAGTTTAAATTGTTTAAACTAGAGATAGGCTTGGAGGAGTGGCAGGGCTGGCCGCCCCCTCTATATAGAGGGGTGGTGCGCCTTCTTCCCCACACACCTTCCTCCAAGCCCTAGCAGCCTTGCTACCTTCCTCTCCCTCCCACTGTTTGTAGGCGAAGCCTGCAGCAGAAATTCTCCACCATACACCACGCCGTCGTGTTGTAGATCCAATCTATCTCTCCACCATACTCGCTGGTCCGAGGAAGGAGGAGGCGTCAGTCTTTGCGTGTGCATCTCACGGAGGCACCGCCACTTGTGGTGCTAGATCGGATCGGATCACGAGGAGGAGAAGCGAAACGACTACATCACCCACGTTCGACGAATGTTCCATGCGAATCTTCAAGGGTATGAAGATCTAATCCAATCTCTCTCGTTGTTTGCATCTCCTAGATTAGATCTTGGCTTTCCTGTTCGCTCCGTAGAAAATTTTGATTTACTATGCCGCGAAACCCTTGATGGTATCGAGCTAGATCTATGCGTAGATGTGTTTCATGAGTAGAACGCAACATGGTTGTTCTTGGCGTTGATGTTTTCTGTTGCAAGCCTCTTGTTTGTGTTCTTCTTATGGCGGGATAGTGAGATTGAAGCAGTCCGGCCAACCTTACGCGGCGTCATTCGCGAGACGCTCCACTTGACGTGTGGCTTGTTCCACACATGCACCGGTGGATGTCGGTTCTCTCACTATAGTTGTCATGGGATTAACACTGGAGTTTGGCAACCATAATATCACCATTGTGGCTTTCCGTAGGTAAGAATCGTTCTTAGCATCTACTCCCATAAGCCACGTAAAACATGCAACAACAAAGTAGAGGCGTCTAACTTGTTTTGCGGAGTGTTTCTGTGATGTGGTATGGCCCAAGATGTGATGTGTATATTGTATGATGATCATGTTTTGTAATGTTTCACGACTTGCATGTCGATGAGTACACAACCGCAGGAGCCATATGGTTGTCTTTATAATTGTGTATGACCTGAGTCAACTTCTTATGCGCCATGTAATAGCTTTACTTTATCGCTAAGTAGTTAGCAATAGTTGTAGTTGCTATTCGTGGTGGAGGCAATCATGGTGGAGTGATGGAGATCATGCGGAGCACAAGATGGAGATCATTCGCGAGGATTGGCTATACCATGTCACATAAAGTTATATGCATGTGATGTTTATCCCTTTATGTATCTTATTATGCTTAGATCGCGACGGTAGCATTATAAGATGATTCCTCACTTAAAGATCAAGATAAAAACTGTGTTCTCCCCAAGTATGCACCGTTGCGAAAGTTCGTCGTTTCCAAGCATCACGTGATGATCGGGTGCTATAGACTCTACGTTCACATACAACGGTGCAAGCCGCTTTTACTGCTGAAATACTTGGGTCTAACTTGACGAGCCTAGCATGTACAGACATGGCCTCGGAACACAAGAACCGAAAGGTTAAGCATGAGTCATATGAATGATATGATTGACACTTCGTTGTCCACCATTGAAACCACATCTCTTCTCGTGATGATCGGATTAGGTGTGGTGAATTTGGATCGTGTTCACTAAACAACTTGAGGGATGTTGAATTTAGTGGGAGTTCATCTAGTAATTTGATTAAGTTGAACTATTTATCATGAACATAGTCTAAATTGTACTTGCAAATACTATAGATCACATGGCCAAATCCAACTTCAACTTCAACGTTTTTGCTGAGAAGGAAAAGCTTAGAAACAATGGGTCTAACTTCACCAATTGGTTCCGCAATCTAAGAATCATTCATGCGGACAAAAGGACTATGTCCTTGGTAAAGCGTTAGGTGACCCCCCTGCTGATGAGAAAGCTGTCTATCAGTCGCGCAAAGATGATTATGGTGTGATTAAGAGCACCATGTTGTTTGCTATGGAACCGGAGCTTCAAAATCGTTTTGAAACCTATCCCGGGCCCTTCGAGATTCTCGAGGAGCTGAAAACCATGTTTCAGACTCAAGCCCGTTCTGAGAGATATGAGATCTCTGAGAAGTTCTTTAACTACAAGATGGAGGAAGGGAGTTCCGTTAGTGAGCACGCCATAAATATGTCGGGCTACACTCAGCATATGAGCAACTGGAATGCACGATTCCAGAGGAGCTCAAGATTGACAGGGTTCTGCAATCACTCCCTCCCAGCTACAAAAGTTTTGTAGTGACTCATAATCAGATTGGTTCCACTGATACGATCACCGAGCTCTTCGCAAAGCTGAAGGCTGCGGAAGTGGACATCAAGAAGGATAATCATGTGTTGATGGTCAACAAGCCCTCCTTTAAGAAAGGTAAGGGAGCAAAGAAGCCCTTCAAGAAGGGCGGCAAGCTTAATGCCCTCGAGAAGAAGCTCAGGTTGGTCCTAAGCGGACACTAAGTGCTTCTATTGCAAGGACAGGGTCCTTTGGAAGCGAATCGTCCAAGTACTTAGCGGACAAGAAGGTGGCACCATCAAAGGTATATTTGATATACATGTTATTGATGTTTTCCTTACTAGCCCTCGTTGTAGTGCACGGTATTTGATACCGGTTCAGTTGCTAATATTTGTAACTCGAAGCAGAGCTACGGAATGAGCGGCGACTGCGAGGATGAGGTGACGATCTTGGCGTTGGCAACGGATCAAGAGTTGATGTGATGGCCGTCGGCACGCTCTCCTTAGTTTTACCTTCGGGATTAGTTTTAAACCTTAATAAATGTTATTATGTGCCTGCGTTGAGCATGAACATTATTTACGAATCATGTTTATTGCAAGACGGTTATTCATTTAAATCGGAGAATAATGGTTGTTCTATTTATATGAGTAACATCTTTTATGGTCATGCACCTCTTGTGAATGGTTTATTTCTTCTAAATCTCGAAAGGGATGAAACACACATCCATAACATTGAGGCTAAGAGATGCAAAGTAGATAATGATAATACTACTTATTTGTGGCACTGTCGTCTAGGTCATATTGGTGTAAAGCGCATGAATAAACTCCATTATGATGGACTTTTGGAGTCTCTTGATTTTGAATCATTTGACACATGCGAACCATGCCTCATGGGCAAGATGATCAAAACCCCGTTCTCCGGTATGATGGAGCGAGCAACGGACTTGTTGGAAATCATACATACCGATGTATGCGGACCGATGAGTGTTTCGACGCGCGGTGGATATCGCTATTTTCTCACTTTTACCGATGACTTAAGTAGATATGGGTATATCTATTTAATGAATCATAAATCTGAAACGTTTGAAAAGTTCAAAGAATTTCAGAATGAAGTGGAGAACCATCGTAACAGAAAGATTAAGTTTCTACGATCCGATCGTGGAGGTGAATATTTGAGTTATGATTTTCTCACGCATCTTAAAGCAAGTGGAATCGTTTCACAACTCACGCCACCGAACACCACAAGCAATGGTGTGTCGAGCGGAATCGAACCCTATTAGATATGGTCCGATCAATGATATCTCTTCTTGATTTGTTATCATTTTGGGGTTATGCATTAGAAACCGCTGCATTCACTTTAAATAGGGCTCCATCTAAATCCGTTGGGACGACACCGTATGAACTGTGGTTTGGTGCTAAACCTAAGTTGTCGTTTCTTAAAGTTTGGGGATGCGAAGCTTACGTCAAGAAGTTGATGCCGGACAAGTATACCTTCTATCACAGAACCGAAGGCAAAGTGTTTGTCGCAAAGAACGGTTCCTTTCTTGAGAAGGAGTTTCTCTCGAAAGAAGTGAGTGGGAGGAAAGTAGAGCTAGACGGGGTTATTGAACCTTCTCTTGAATTGGAGAGTAGCGCAGCACCTGAAATTGTTCCAGTGCCGCCTGCACCAACAATTGAGGAAGCTAATGACAAGGATCATGAAGCTTCGGACGATGCTGCTACTGAATGTCGCAGGTCGACAAGGTCGCGTGCCCCTCCTGAGTGGTACGGCAACCCTGTCTTGACTATCTTGTTGGTAGAAGACAGTGAACCTACGAACTATGAGGAAGCGATGATGAGCCTAGACTCTGAGAAATGGCTGGAAGCCATGAAATCCGAATTGGGATCCATGAGCGAAAACCAAGTATGGACTTTGGTGGATCCTCCTAGCGACCGAAAGGCCGTTGAGTGCAAATGGATATTCAAGAAGAAAACGGACGCGGATGGTAATGTTACCGTCTATAAATCACGGCTTGTCGCAAAAGGTTTTCGACAAGTTCAAGGTATTGACTACGATGAGACTTTCTCTCCCGTAGCGATGTTTAAGTCCATTCGGATTTTATTAGCAATTGCTGCGTTTCATGATTATGAAATATGGCAGATGGATGTCAAGACTGCGTTCCTCAATGGCAACATTGATGAAGAGTTGTATATGATGCAACCTGAAGGTTTTGTCGATCCTAAGGATGCTGATAAAGGATGCAAACTTCAGCGTTCCATTTATGGACTGAAGCAAGCATCTCGGAGTTGGAACCTTCGTTTTGATCAAGTGATCAAGAGCTTTGGATTTGTTCCAAATTGCTACGAAGCTTGTATCTACAAGAAAGTGAGTGGGAGCTCGGTGACGTTTCTGGTACTATATGTGGATGACATATTGATTATCGGAAATGACATCAACATGCTTAACGATGTGAAGAGTTATTTGAACAAGTGTTTTTCAATGAAAGACCTAGGTGAAGCTGCTTATATATTGGGCATCAAAATCTATAGAGATAGACAAAGATGCCTGATAGCTTTAAGCCGAGTACATACCTAGACAAAGTTCGAAAAGGTTCGAGAATGGATAAGGCAAAGAAAGGTTCGTGCCTATGTTGTCGGGTAAGATATTGAGCAAGGCTCGGTGTCCATTCTGATAAATGATAGGGAAGCTATGAGCAAAGTGCCTTATGCCTCGTCCATAGGTTCCATCATGTATGCCATGCTGTGTACTAGACCGGATGTGTCCAATGCTCTTAGTTTGACGAGCAGATATCAAAGTGATCCAGGAGTGGAACACTGGACAGCCGTGAAGAACATCCTAAAGTACCTAAATAGAACTAAAGAAATGTTCTTAGTCTATGGGGGTGATGAACAGCTTGTCGTAAAAGGTTACGTCGACGCTAGTTTTGACACCGACAAGGATGATTCCAAATCTCAGACAGGATACGTTTATATTTTGAATGGAGGAGCGAAGCTGCAAGCAAAGCGTGATCGCGGGATCTACAGTGGAAGCGGAATACATGGCTGCTGCAGAAGCGTCAAGTGAAGGAGTTTGGATCAGAAACTTCATCACTGAGCTTGGCGTGGTTCCAAGTGCATTGGACCCACTGGAGATATTGTGTGACAACACTGGCGCCATAGCACTCGCTAAGGAACCAAGATATCATCCAAAGACCAAGCATATCAACCGCAAGTTTCATATAATCCGAGATTATATAGCAGATGGAGATCTGAAGATTAGCAAAGTACATACGGATCTGAATGTCGCAGATCCATTGACTAAACCTCTTCCACGTGTAAAACATGATCAACACCTCAGTGCCATGGGTGTGAGATTGTTGCCAAATGTAAACTAGATTATTGACTCTAGTGCAAGTGGGATACTGTTGGAATTATGCCCTAGAGGCAATAATAAAGATGTTATTATTATAATTCTTGTTCATGATAAAGTTTATGTTCCATGCTAGAATTGTATTAAGCGGAAACTTTAATACTTGTGTGGTTTGTAAACAACACCGTGTCCCTAGTACGCCTCTATGGACTAGCTCATTGATCAATGATGGTTAAGGTTTCCTAACCATATACATGAGTTGTCAATTGATAATGAGATCATATCATTGGGAGAATGATATGATGGACAGACCCAAACTAAGCGAAGCAATTAGATCGTTTCATCGTGTTCATCTTTGCAAAGCTTTTCCTATGTCAAATATTGTATTCCTTAGACCATGAGATAATGCAACTTCCTGGTACCGGAAGAAAGCTTTGAGGTCATCAAACGTCATCCTATGAGAGGGTGATCATAAAGGTGTCTCTCAGGTGATCGGAAAGTATCTGTTGGGTTGTATGTATCGAGATGGAATTTGTCCCTCCCAAGTCGGAGAGATATACTTCAGGCCCACTTGGTAATCGATATCAACACCGCTTGCAAGCATCTGGTTAAGAAGTTAATCACAAAGTGATATCGGATTACGGAACGAGTAAAGTACTTGCTGTGAACGAGATTGAACTAGGTATGACGGTACCGACGATCGAATCTCGGGCAAGTAAAATATCGCGAGACGAAGGGAATATATATATGGGATTGATTGAATCCTGGCATCGTGGTTCATCCGATATGATCATCGATGAATGTGTGGGAGTCAATATGGGTGCCCAGACCCCGCTGTTGATTATTGATAGAAGATCATGTCCGCATATTCTCGAACCCGCAGGATCACACACTTAACGTGTCTCGACGCTAGGATAGATTGGATAATTGGTTTATGAATTTTTGTTCGGAGTCTCGGATGGGATCCGGGATATCACGAGAGGTTCCGGAATGATCCGGAGAATAAGATTCATATAAGGCAGTGCAGTTTTTGGAGTTCGGAATTATTCCGGATTAATCGGTATTGTACCGGAAGCTTCTAGAACCTTCCGGGAGGGGACCAACGTGGCCCCACCTTTCGGGAGGGGGTATGGGCCTATGAGGGAGTGTCCTGGCCGCATTGGGCCAGGGGCACAAGGCCCCATAGGGCCCAGCCGATCCTAGATAAGTTTAAACTCGTTTAAACTAGAGATAGGATTTCTAGATAAGGGAGAGTTTAAATCGTTTAAACTAGAGATAGGATTTCTAGATAAGGGAGAGTTTAAATTGTTTAAACTAGAGATAGGCTTGGAGGAGGGGCAAGGGCTGGCCGCCCCCCCCCTCTATATATAGAGGGGTGGTGCGCCCCCTTCCCCCCACACACACCTTCCTCCAAGCCCTAGCAGCCTTGCTACCTTCCTCTCTCCCTCCCGACTGTTTGTAGGCGAAGCCCTGCAGCAGAAATTCTCCACCATATACACCACGCCGTCGTGTTGTAGATCCAATCTATCTCTCCACCATACTCGCTGGTCCGAGGAAGGAGGAGACGTCGAGGTGCTGCACGTGTGCATCTCACGGAGGCACCGCCACTTGTGGTGCTAGATCGGATCGGATCACGAGGAGGAGAAGCGAGTACGACTACATCACCCACGTTCCGACGAACGTTCCGCTGTGCGAATCTTCAAGGGTATGAAGATCTAATACAATCTCCTAGATTAGTTCTTGGATTTCCCTCTGTTCGCTCCGTAGAAAATTTTGATTTACTATGCCGCGAAACCCTTCAGCTATTACATTACATTGCAGCGGAATAACTATAAGTATGGGTCCTTCATCTTCAAAGTGTCACAGGCAGATGTTGGTTGTAGACTTTGTAATCCTAATCAATCAATCTTCACTATGAACAATCAAACCTGCAACATACAAGTTACATCCACAAAGGGTCAATACATTTGAATTGTTTTGGCAAGTTTCACTGTTATGTATAATATAAGTGGATTCTATCATTACATGCAATTTTGGTTAAGTAGAGTTTTAGGCTTATTTGCACAAAGCAAAATTTTATCTTATCTTTTCATAAATGGTTTTAGTCCTTTGTCAAATCTCTTTTCCAAGGATCCCTTGAACTCCTTGGTAGAAACTCAAGTGTTCAAGTCCTTGTCAAAATCTCTTGAGCCCCTTGGTAACCCCAAGTGCAACAAGTTTTATGAAATCTCATGAGTTCCTTGGTAACCCCAAGTACATCATGCCCTTGAGCACCTTGGTAACACCAAGTGCAACAAGCTTTAACAAAATCTCTTTGAATTCCTTGGTACCCCCAAGTGCATCAAGTTTTTATATTAGAAGTTGGAATGTCGAGATCTCCCATAGTTCAAACTTTAGTTGCTCAGTTTTGTCCATAACCGGGGACACGGCTAAGTACTTAGATTTTATTAACTTCTGCAGAAGGAGTACACTTTACCCACATGACACAATCCCATCTTGTTGCCACTGGCCCTTGGATTAGTGCTCACCAAGATGGAGTACCGGTCGAGAGTGTGATCAAGTCTTTCCAAAAGGTCCTCCCATACATCATTGCTAGCTTGTCTTCAGCCCCCATGAAGCATTCCAGATCTCCATGTCCGGTAACTAAAGACAATGTATGGGTCTTCCTAATGTAGTTGACTAAGCCAGAGCCATAATATCATGTGGTTGCACACGAAAGCCACAATTGGAGAAACATGTTCAATCTCTAAGTTTCCTAGGTGGTTTTCTTTTGGAGCACAACACAAAGTGATTCCCACAAACATGGACCTTTTGTTGCCACCTTCTCCAAAACTTGAAGTATCCACCACCTAGGTGGTTCATTGAGTCCTTGTTTTATTATGTAAAACACAAGTCCTTTTCTCAACCTTTGTAAAATCTCAACATGTATCTCTTTTCAAAATATAGCATGGCTAAGCATGTACAACTTACAATATTTTCACTAAGGAGTGTATAGGGAATCCTATTAGGATTTAGCATAGCATAAGTAAAAAAATTGTTTTCATGCATGTTTTCATAGTCCACTAAGTATAATGAAAATAGTAGGGCATTTGTATGATAGTGTAACTTGCCTTTTTGGTAGGGAATGGTTGTCCACTCCTTGATCTTGCTAGACTCACACTTTGCTAATTTCACTACAAGTCAATCAAGCAAACACAAAATCAACTAACATTCCAAACCAAAGTCAAACAAACAATCTCATACTCACAAAGCAATGGAGTCTAAGTCATGCATAAGTATGCAAAGGATGGTTCTATTGCAAGGATGGTCTCCACTAGGTTTATAAACTTTGTAAGGTCCTCATTGGTCATTTAACAAAATGGCAAAGTCATTTGCAAAAGGGTTTTGGTCCATAAACCATTTTTAAATCTAATCATCATTTTATGTGGTGAAAAATTTATTTCTGTCAAGCAAATCTTTATGTTTTTCACCTAATGAGTTGCTATTGCAAAACTTGGTGTTTTTGGGTCAGTAGGTTTTGGTCCAATCTATTTTCCCAAAGCTTTCTTTCCACAAACATTTTCATAATAAACTTAACAATTTTAAATTGGCTAGAAATTGGCCAAGTCAATTAATCTATCCTAACCTTTACCAAAGTCATTTTCAACACCAAGGGTTGGTTCCTAGGGTCAGTAAGGTCACATAAATCCATCTTGCAAAGGTTTTAACCCTAAATTCAATTTTAAACCATTTTTATACTCTAAACAAGCTCACAAAAGAATCTGCAAAATCAAGCAACCTAACAGATACTATTTGTTAAACTAATTCCACAGTTGGCTAGGGTTTGCTCTCCTGAATCCAACGACATAAAATTTGCAATTTTTGGACGTGTGGTTTGAAAGTTACAAAGGTTTGAAGTTTGCAAATAAACCTGTTTTCAAATTTGATTTTAGATCTAATATATGCCACGCGTCGCGTCGTGGTTAGCCGATACCGGTTCGTCTGGATCGCGTGCTGCGGACCGTTAGATCAAGTGGCATCGCACGGCGCTGGCTGCGTACCTTTTCGAGTTTAAGTGATCTAATCTTGCCCGTTCAAACTAGATCCTACGGTACTGGTTCGTTTGACCAAAAGTTAGCGGCGCCGACGGCGGCTAGCAGCAGCGCACGGCCAGGCGGTTGCGCTACTATGGCTACAGGAAGCAAAGAGGGAAGGGAAAGTACTCACCAGAATCGCAGGGCTGTGGTGATGCTAGACGTGTTGTTGGCTTGACAAGGGGCGCTCGGGTACTGCGGCAATTGCTCGCCGGAGTTGGTTCTGGCGACGGGCGGCTCTGGTCGAGGTCGAGGACGTCACTGGAGATCGCCCTAAGGCAAAACGAAGGCGCGGTCAGATGCGCAGGATCAAGGCAATGCTATGTGCGTGATCGAGGAGTGAAGGGGCGGTCTGGTTCACCTGGTAAACTTCGTCGGAGAGGTTGCGAGGCAAGGCGTCGTCGGAACTTATGTCCGGCGACGCTTGGGCGCCCGTGGTTGAACGGAGGGCACGGACAGAGGCGTCAGGGTATGGGGAGCATGCGTGCTTGGTCGATGAAGCAAGGGGAGGCAGTGTGTGGCCGGAATTGAGAGCTAAGCTCGTCGGAGACGGCGGCGGTGCAGAAAAGATTGGCGATAGCCTAGGGGCAGTGAGGGGGTGGCGTCAGAGGGGAAAGGGGAAGGAGACGCTGGGGTTTTAACGCGCATGGTCAAGGCGATTAATGGTGGCCGCATTAAGGCGTATTGAATCCGCGGAATCAAGGCCTGCAACGGCCGGCGAGGGGGAAAAGGCGTGGTTCGCGGGTGGGGAAGAAGGGGCGTGGTGTGGGGTCCTCTGGTCAGTGAAAAGGGAGAAAGAGAGGGGTCCACACGTCATCGTCTGCACGGGTCATAAACGAGGTGCGAATCGTTTTCTTTCTGGGTGAGGAACTGGGCTGGTTGGTGGGCTTCCTGGGCTTGGCCGGCTGGGCTGGGTCCAAATCCATTTTTTTTATTCTCAGATCTTTTCTTTTCTATTTCTGATTTACATTTGAAATTTCAAACAATTGATTCAACCAATAATGCAAACCATTCAAGCAATTCAAACATGTAATGAGTTTTTGGTTCATTTAGTAGGACAAACCAACTTCCAGAATAAAATAATATTTTAAATCTTTTTAGGTTACATTTATTAATTAAATAAAATGGACCATGGTTTTATTAATAAAATAGGGTTTGGTTTATTTAGTAAATCTCCATTTTAAATCCAAATATTTTCAAAACCAAATCAGTAAGTTTTATTTGAAAATAAAGAATACTTGGAAACTTGTTTAAAATAAAATAACATTTTATTTTAGGGTCCATTTAATAATTAAATAAGATGGACCTTAGTTATTAAATCAAATAGAATCTGTTTTATTAAGAGATTTATTTTAAAACCTAAAATAAAGTCAAAACACTCTAGTAGGTTTTATTTGTGAATATAAAAATATTTAGGAAAACTTATTTTAAATAATTTAATAAGTTTTGATGTTTCAATTTAAATTGGTAAAACCTTTTATTTATATAAGGTTGGATATTAATTCCTTATTAATTTATTTAAATAAACCTTTTCTAATTTTTATTAAAAATAAAATGTTTTAATTCCCCAAATTTGGCCAAGGTTTAATTTGGTTTTATAAAATATTCTTTATTTATAAACTTCTATTCCATTTGACAACAATCTTTTCATTTAATTGTTTCAAAATAGTATTTCCAAATGTTTTTTTATTTTTCCTTTTATTAAATGGTTTTATCTTTTTAAATCCCTTTAGGTTTTATTTAATTCAAATGGGTTTGGAGTTCCAATTCAAAAGTTTCTTCTGGCTCTGAAAATCAAACAAAGTTTAATTTTATTCATTTATTTTCACATTACAAGATTTGGAAAATCTTGGGATGTGACAGATAGAAATCTGATATATAACTTTTGGCCTCGTGATGGAGAGAGTGCAGCTCAATCTTGGGGGAGATTGAAGTTACTTATTCTTAAATGTCCTATCCATGAACTCCCTAACAATATTATTATCAATAACTTGTATGCTAGGCTTTCTATTCATGATAAAGATTTACTAGATGCTTCTTGTGCTGGATCATTCTCACGTATGAAGGAAGAAGCTAAATGGGATCTACTAGACCATATTCAAGAGAACACTGAAGCTTGGGAGAATGACAAAGGAAGAAAGTCAGGTATAAACTATGATTATGAATGCATTAAAACTTTTAAGGGAACTGATGACTTCCGTGATATTAGTAATGATTTTGGTCTTGACTCCCAAGTTCTTGCAAAATGTTTTAAGGCCTTTTCCTCTTATATTGAAATTCCCCAGAAGGAGTGGGACAAGTACCATGCTCCTTATAAAGACATTGTTACCCATGTTCCTGCTAGCATAGACGTTTGTACTGTTGATCCTATTTTTCCTGAACCTTATGTTGAGAAAATCCCTTTTCCTACTAAGCTAAAGGAACATTCTATCATAGCTAATGTGGTTAGCAGAAGTGCAAAGAAAACTATGGAACCCGATGAGCAAATTAGTATTGATCCCGCGGTAGCTATTGTGAAAGACCTTGTCACAAGGAATATAGAGGATGAGCATATTGTCTTCTGTGAAGATGATTCTAATATTGTTTATAATCCTAGAAAAGTTAGAAAAGTTAGTGTTCTTGTGATTTCTATTAAAATTTGTGATCATTGCTATTATGGTTTATGTGATATTGGTGCTAGTTCTAGTGCTATTCCTTATGAGCTTTATAGGGAAATTATGCATGATTGGTCCTTGTGATCTTGAGGACATTGATGTGGTTATTCACCTTGCTAATAGAGAGCAAGTTTGCCCCATTGGCATTGTAAGAGATGTGGAGGTCCTTTGTGGTAAGATTAAATATCCTGCTGATTTTCTAGTACTTGGTAAAGAAGCTAGTAAAACCTATCCTATTATCTTTGTTAGACCCTTCCTGAATACTTGTGGGGCTATTATAGATTGTAGGAAGGAAAAAGATTTGATTAAGTTTAATGGAGAGTCTTATGAGTTTAATTTTTCCAAATTTTCCAAAACTCCTTGTGAAAATGAACTGCCTAATGATGATTTCAGGGTTGAACAACTTTCTGCTATTTATCTTGCTCCTAACAATTGTGGAGGTTTTCATGGACGATTTCTCCGTCTATGGAACTTCTTTTGATAACTGTTTGCACAACCTTGATAAAGTTTTGAAGAGATGTGAAGAAACCAACCTTGTTCTTAATTGGGAGAAATGCCATTTCATGGTTAATGAAGGAATTGTTCTTGGACACAAAATTTCTGAAAGAGGTATTGAAGTTGACAGAACCAAGATTGAAGCAATTGAGAAGATGCCCTGCCCTAGAGACATAAAAGGTATTTGTAGTATCCTTGGTCATGCTGGTTTCTATAGGAGGTTTATTAAAGATTTCTCCAAAATTTCAAAGCCCCTTACTAATCTTCTTCAAAAAGATGTACCTTTTGTTTTTGATGATGATTATAAGGAAGCTTTTGAAACTTTGAAGAAAGCTTTGACTACTGCTCCTATTGTTCAACCACCTGATTGGAGTTTACCTTTCAAAATTATGTGGTATGCTAGTGATTTTTCTATTGGTGTTGCCCTTGGGCAACGTGTTGATAAGAAGTTGAACATTATTCATTATGCTAGTAAGACTCTAGATGCTTCTCAAAAGAATTATGCTACTACTAAAAAAGAGTTCTTAGCTGTAATCTTTGCCTGCGATAAGTTTAGACCCTACATTGTTGATTCAAAGGTCACTATTCATACTGATCATGCTGCTATTAAGTACCTTATGACGAAGAAGGACGCTAAGCCTAGGCTTATTAGATGGGTGTTGCTTTTACAAGAGTTTGATCTGCATATTGTAGATAGGAAAGGTGCTGAAAATCCTGTTGCTGACAATTTATCTCGTTTTGAAAATATTCTTTTGACCCTCTACCTGTTAATGATAGTTTTCCAAATGATCAGTTGGCTGCAATAAGGGTAAGTACGCATGAAAGTCCTTGGTATGCTGATTATGCTAACTTTATTGTTTCCAAGTATTTGCCTCCCACGTTTATAGCCCATCAAAGAAGAAAATTCTTTTATGATCTAAGGCATTACTTCTAAGATGACCAACATTTATATAAAGGAGTAGATGGCATTATGCGAAGATGTGTTCTAGAATTTGAACAACAAGAGATATTGAGAAAATGTCACGGAAGTGCTTATGGAGGACAAAAGGTTTTACAATCTGGATTTTATTGGCCTACCCTTTTCAAGATGCAAGGAAGTTTGTCTTATCATGTGACGAATATCAACGAGTTGGTAACATTTCTAGACGCAATGAAATGCCTATGAATTATTCTCTTGTCATTGAACCTTTTGATTGTTGGGGATTTGACTTTATGGGTCTTTTTCCTCCTTCAAAAGGGTATACTCATATTCTTCTTGTTGTTGACTATGTTACAAAGTGGGTAGAAGATATACCTACAAACAGCGTTGATGGTAAGACCTCTTTGAAAATGCTTAAGGATGTTATTTTTCCTAGGTTTGGAGTGACTAGATATCTGTTAGACCCCCCCTTTATAAAGGAAAGGATCCCTGTGATTGCAATGCTAGTCCCTGGATCAATGCTAGCATCCACAGTTTAAGATGAAGTACACAGATACAAAGGTCGTTTATTACATTCATTCCAGAGATAAAAAATAGTCTTTTACAACTCAGGGCCATAGGCCTAATACAAGAGTTTAAGGAATAAGTAAATAAACATAAGTCTTCATCTTCATGTGCCACAGGCAAGCATGTTGAATGTAGACTCATGACTCCTATTCATCATCGGAGTAACCTGCAACATCACAAGTTACAGCCACAGAGGGTCAATACTTTGGAATAGTATTGGCAAGTGATACCTTAGTATATTTTAAGTGTACTATATTACTATATGCATTTTGGCTAAGTGTAGCTTGGCTTGATTTGCTTGAAAATAGGTTTTACCTATTAGTTGAAATAACTAAGTTTTTCTTTATCAAAAACTTCCCAAGAAACCACCAATAGACATTGGGGTCCTTCACCCTTGTTCACCCACAAGTTTTATTTAGAAGTTGGGGTGATGAGATTCTTGTAGCTTCCATGTCTTGATGCTCAAGTTGTCCATTGCCATGGACCTGGCTAAGTACTTAGATTTTCCATCTGCAGAGGTTGTGCACTTTCCCCACCAGACTTGGTTTCCCAAGACAGGACATTTCAGAAGCCTTTCCTTAGTCAAATGGACGCGCTCCAACCTATCATTCCCACTACCACCAACTGTCCATGTGACTAAGTTCTAGCAACCTATATGATCATGGCAGAGCCCATATTGCCAAGTGGTTGCACTGTAAGCTTTCTCAACACTTGGCCTCCAAATCCCTTTATGCCTGGGTGGCATACCACAAGTGAGATACACAAGCCAAGTCAATGGCCTTGTGTAACCACTCAACCAAAAACCACCATTTAAGTCCCATTCCACCCAGGAAGTTCATTGACTTAGTTGTTTTATTAAGAAAAGCATGAGTCCCAAAGGACTTAGAATTTTTCACCATAGCATGTACATATTTTACCAATCCCTTGTTTTCTACTAGCTAGGCTAAGCATGGCATAGTAACTTAACTTAGGAAAATTCCCTAGCAATTCTACAATTCTACACTACTTAGGATTTCCCAACTTAGCATTTGGCAAAAGTAGCATGCAAGACTTAGCAAAATATCTAATGCTAATACAAAATATGGGAAAGGAATATTCATGAAAATATCACTTGCCTTGGTAATGTGGAGAGTAGCACTCCTCACAATCACAATCACTAGCAAAATCTACACAAAAATTTGTAGCACACAATTACACACAATTATATACAATCAAAAATAATATGAATGCATGCATGCAAGAATTTACTAAGTGGTGATTTTGAAAACTCTACCAAGCATGTGCATGTTTACAGAAACTTAACAAGTCACAAGTTTGCCCACTAAACTTATTTATCCCTAAAACAAATTACTAAACTAAATCCATACTCAAAATAGCCTTAAACATGCTTTTACAAATAAAGTCATTCTAATGGTTACTATTTTTTAAACACTTTGCATAGTCAGAAAGGCCTTGATTCCCTGAATCCAACGGTATAAAGTTTGCAAAATTCCAACGTGGAAATCAAAAGTTATAAGCATTTGAAATTTGGATCAAATTCTGATTTAAAATCTGTTTTTAGATCTGTTCCTAGCCACGCGTCGTGTTGTGATCGGGCGTGCGGTTCGACGGATCGAGCTCTGCAACGCAGGATCTAAATATATCGCACGCTCCGCATCGTACCTCTTCGCCGATTACTGAATCTATCCTAACGCTTGGATCAAGATCCAATGGCGCGAACAACGACCATGTCTGGCGGTAGCGGCGTCGGCGGAGCGCTCGGTCTACGGCGATGCTAGCGTTCCAGGTCGTCCGCGAGAGGGAGAAGGGCCATACCAGATTCGCAAGAGGCTGCTGAAGCTCAAGGTAGCATCGGTTTGCGAAGGGGCGTGCTGACGCGGCGATGATTCCTCGTCGGAGTCGAGTCTGGCGACAGGTGGTTCCGTTCGAGGTTGAAGGCGAAGTTGTAGATCACTAGGAGGCAAACGGGGGTGTGGTCAGATGCAAAAGGTCACGGAGTAAACGTGTGTGTGAAAGACAAGGTTCGGGGCGGTCTGGACTTACCGCTGGAGCTCGCCGGAGTTGAAGCTGGAGGCGGTGGCGGTCAGACGTTTGCGTAGCCGACGTTCTGGGTCACCCGCGGGCAAACCAGGAGTGCTAGGAGATGCGTGAGGTCAAGCGGAGTCTACTCGCATGAAGTAGAGGCAGAGGGGTGGTCTGAGTTGGCCGGAATTGCGGCTGCAGCTTGTCGGAGACGGCGGGCTTGCAGAGAGCAATTCGTGCAGCCTGGGGGCGCTCTGGGCTTAGGAGTTGGGGGAGAAGGGAGAGGGGACAGAGGGGGTTTAAATAGCTTGGTCATGAGCGATAATTACTCGGGCATTGAATTGAAGCCGCGAATCAAACAGGAAACGGCCACGCTGATTTGGGGATGAACTGGTCGTGGGAGGGGGGTGGAGACGACGATGCTCGAGTGGGCCGCGGTTGTCAGCGATAGAGGGAAAAGGGAGTGGGTCCCTTCTGTCAGTGAGCTGGTGGGTGCGAGAGTGGGTAAAGAAAACGGTTCGCGGGGTGAGAGCTGCTGGGCTAGCTGGGCCGTGTTGGGCTGGGTCGGCCGGATTGGCTGGTTTGGCTATTTTTTTCCCTCTCTAATCCTTTTCTTTTTCTGATTGAATTTCTAGAAATGGTTTTTTTAACCCAAATTTAAATCTGTTTGAAACCAAAGCTTTTACAGGACTTTTGTACAATAAATCTTGTTCTTAAATAAGGGTCAAACACATCTGAACACTTCAAAACACTTGGGTCTTTTGAAAATAAATTAAAACTATGCCTTTATGATAATAGGCATGTAATTTGTTTTAATTCATATTTTTCTTTGTTACTTTCTCAAGATTTTGGAAATCACTTGTGTTTGGATTCTAAACAATAATGAAGGATAAATAGTACTTTTCTCAACAATAGGTAGCACAAAGGCTAGGGTTTCCTTACATAAAATAATGAGCCACAATTGCTCCTGTTTCTGAAATGATTTTGAGAAAAAGCCCTAAATGATGATGAATGCAAGGATGATATGAATGAGTTTTGGAATATGAATTTAGGGATGTTACAATATCTCATGACTAATGGAGGCTCTCATTTTATTCATGGGTTTTTTAGAAAAACTCTCGCTAAGTATGATGTAAACCATATAATTGCTTCAACTTATCACCCCCAAACCAATGGGCAGGTAGAACTCTCCAATAAGGAAATTAAATCTATCTTGCAAAAGACTGTCAATAGATCTAGGAATAACTGGGCTAAAAAGTTGAATGACGCTTTATAGGCTTATAGAACTGCTTATAAAAATCCTATGGGGATGTCTCCTTACAAAATGGTCTATGGGAAAGCTTGTCACTTTCCTTTAGAATTAGAACACAAAGCTTATTGGGCAGTGAAAGAGTTGAATAGAGATTTTAAACTTGCCGATGAGAAAAGATTGCTTGACATGGGTACCTTAGATGAGTGGAGAAGTGAAGCTTATGAAAATGCTATACTCTTTAAGGAAAAAGTAAAAATATGGCATGATAGGAAGATTCTC
This sequence comes from Avena longiglumis, assembly GCA_030063025.1. NCBI lineage: Eukaryota > Viridiplantae > Streptophyta > Magnoliopsida > Poales > Poaceae > Avena > Avena longiglumis. The sequence continues at coordinate 339,236,273 of CP125978.1, read as the reverse complement.
AAAAGGGAGTTCCATGTTGGTAAGAAAGTCCTTTTGTATAGGTCTCATCTCAGATTTTTTGCAGGGAAACTACTCTCAAAATGGGAAGGACCGTTTTTTATTGAGGAAGTATACCGGTCAGGTGCTATCAAAATATCTTCTTTGAAGGATGGCACAACACAAGTGGTGAACTGTCAAAGACTAAAACATTATATTTCTGGAGATTCTTATAATGAAGATGTTGATGTTATTCAAATGGTGACTCTAGAAGAATTTATTAGAAACCAAACACCAGAAACTACAGAGTTCGTCTTTGAATAGGTAAAAGTGCTGAAAACAGAAGGTTCATGAAACCCCAATCTTTTTATATTTTTATGTTTTTAATACACAAGGGAAGTTACGAGACGGAACAGAGGAGGATCCGGAGGCTGGGGTGGCCAAACCCACCCCAGGCGCGGGCCCCAGCTGGCCGCGCCTGGTGATGGCTCGGTTGAAGCAGCACATCAGCAAGTCTTCCCTCAGTAAGAAACCGAGGTTATCGAACCAGTAGGAGGAAATGTCACACAGGTGTTGCAAGCAACATGGATACTTGCACAACACAAACTCTAGACTTTGCCCCAACTAACAGTGTGGTTGTCAATCTCACCGGTTGCTGTAACAAAGGATTAAACGTATGGTGTAGAAAGTAATGGTGGTTTGCAACAAGTAAACAAGTAATAGTGGAAGATGTATCAATGGTAAACATTGGACCGGGGTACATAGTTCACTAGAGGTGCTCCTTAGATAAACAACATGTCATGAAGGGTAAAAAAATTATAGCAGGGAAATTGACAGGAACTGAGCAAGGCATAATAATGCAATAACTAGTCACAAAGATCCTATGAGATTCGATTGGGTAATATAACAAGATACATAGACCGCCATCCAACTGCATCTATGACTAGAAGTCCACCTTCAGGTTATCATCCGAACCCCCTCCAGTATTAAGTTGCAAGCAACAGACAACTGCTTTCAGCAAAGTGTGTAAGGTAAACAGTCCACATGTTCCATGAACAAGCTACCATTGTTTTCTCCCTAGTGGCAACATCACATCTACAACCGAAGAGATTTCTGTCACTTCCCTTGGAAACTAGAGGCATGAACCCACTATCGAGCATAAATACCCCCCTCTTGGAGTCACTAGCAACTACTCGGCCAAGATAGCTACTAACAACGGAGAGCATGCAAGATCACAAACAACACAGACATGATAGAATCATAAATACAAAACCATTAATCAAACCAACATAATAATCTCAATATCCATCGAATCCCCGCAAACACAACATGCATGATTACAAATAGATTAGATCTTGGTCATGAACGGAGCTCACAAGATCTATACATAAAAGCACAAGGAGGAGATACAACCATCTGGCTACTACATGGACCCATAGTCCAAGGTGGAACTACTCACACATCATACCGGAGAGAAGGCCTTCGGGATGATCTCCCCTTCGGCAGGGTGCCGGGAAGAACTTTAGATCCCCCCGATCTAGGGACGATGATGATGGTGGCTAAGAAGGTTTCGTGGAATATTGATCGGGTACTTAGGGTTTCTGCATCGGGGGCTTCTTATAGGCGAAGGGGGAGGCCGAGGCGGTGTCCAGGGGCCCCACACCCTTCCTAGGCATGGGGCAGGGCCCACCCATGCCTAGGGGTGTGTGGCTTTCCTGGCACGCCTCTCTGTCTCCCCTCTAGAATTCTTGTTCCCCACAGAAAGTTATTGACTTTGACGTTTGTCCCGTCCAATTCTGAGAATATTTCCTTACTAGCTTTTCTGGAACCAAAAGCAACAGAAAACAGGCAACTGGCACTGTGGCAACTTGTTAATAGGTTAGTACCAGAAAACATGTAAAAAGCACCTCAAAGTGTAGAAAAAGAAAAGCAAAGTAGATACTAGACAAGCATGGAGCATCAAAAATTATAGATACGTTTCCGACGTATCAAGCATCCCCAAGATTAACTCCTGCTCGTCCTCGAGTAGGTAAGTGATAAATAGAATAATTTTTGAGGTGACATGCACCCTCACAATAAAGATCCAACCATTTGCAAGCATTGAAATCTGGGATCAAAGAACTCTAAACATGTGCATGAAAGATGGAGTTCTAACAATAGGACATAGTAACTATGCATGCAACATGAAAGGCTACAAAAAAAGATCATGAATAACAAGCATTGAAAAACGTTTGTTTGTTTCACATACATAAAACATAGCATAGTGGTAACCAGCTTGTCCCTCATAGAGTAGCAAATATATGCATAGGACACCTTCAAAGTTCACAAGGGTGACTAGAAAAAAATAGCACAAGAACAAGTAATATCACAATATGCATCAATCAATAAGCTTTGGGACACTGCACACAGAATGACAACTATGCTCTCTTAATGGTTCCTAAAGGTAGAAGGTGGAGACCCAAAAGTGGTGGAAGAAAGGCCTTTTATAAATGAAGCATGGATTTCAAGTTTCAAAAAGAGTTTCCAAAAATTATGGTACTTGTTAGATTTCAGCCCTCATTGCCCCTATCATAAGTATCTTGAAGTGATTAATGATAAAGTGAACAAACTATGGAGTATATGCTTGACGAAGTATAAGTTGGCAATCTCAAGTCCCTTGAATACGAGGGCCACACCTCATGCTACTCAACTTTAGTCACCTATAAGTTCTTGTCATTGTAAGTATTTTCATATCATAGAGAACCGCCAACGGGGTACCCCTTGCACATGGTACAGGAGCTTTCCCATAACCAAAATGACAAGGCAAGCAGACAATGAGCATATCATGTAACATCCCAAAAATCATGATTTCAAAGTTTGCAAATCATTCATGCATTCATAATCATTTTAGTATCATTTCTTCAAAAACAGAAACTTTTATTATCTATTATTTTATGTAAGCAAGGCAATAGCCTTAATGCTACTCTCTAATATGAGAATATTTGTTTTGACCAGAAAAGAATTGATCATATGATTGATTGATATTTTCCAAAGCTTGGACAAAGATTTTCAAAACAAAATATGAATTTAAAACCATTCATATGTCTTTATTAAATAAGTGATAAAGGCATTATTTATTTTAAATTCCAATGGGCCAAAGTAATTTGAGTGAGCAACATTGTTATGTAGACAAAAAGGGTGCAAGCTTTACTTTACAAAAATTCAGAAGAAGTTTGAATTCAAACCCATGTGAAAAGCATTTGAAAAACATTCCTGAAAATCAAATTAGAAAAAGAAAAGGGAAAATAAAAAAATAAAAACAAGCGCTACCATTTGAGCCCAACACCAGAACCAGCCTAGTAAGCCCACCCGGGCTATTCCCCCTCTACCGCCTCTCTCACCCGCGCGAACCTTACCCCACAGCCACTGATGCTGGGCCCTTCTCCATGTCATCATCGTCTCCCCCAAATCATCACGCGCAGACGCCGCTCCTCCGTTACCTCTCTGTAGTGACGCCGCGAATAAACCAGGCTTAATTCCCATTGATTCGCCGCGTGAATGCCGCCCTAGCTCCGACTACAAAACCCCCTCCCAACCCGCACATTTCCCCTCACTCCACTCGCTCGCTCCGCCACCAGGCTGCCCCTATTTTGCTAAACACCGCCGCTGACTGAGCGACTCCGGCGAGGTATTCCGGTAAGCATCGAGCTCGCGCCCACTCCTCAATCACCCTGGGATGATCCCCTACTTCATGCGCACCTCTTGATATCCTTTGTTCATCTGTTTGTGTCCTAGAACGTCGACTTTGACGAGCGCTGTGAGCACCCGACGCCGTCTCCAACTCCGTCGAAGAATTTCGGTGAGGTTTGACCGCCCCGCGCTTTCCCCTTGACCCTATCGAGTTCGCCTGAACATTGCACACACACTGATGCCTTCTGTTTGTGTTAGGGCATATCAGAACGTCGTCAACATCGTCGTCTGCCTAAGCCCGATGCTGCCTCCAACTCCGACAAGGTCTCACGGCCACCACAACACGCCTCCGCCCACGCTAGCGACACCTTGAGCACCGTCGTGTTCACGCGAGTCTGGTAAGCCACTAGCCAGCCCCTAGCCCCCTCTAGAATCACCGGAGCGTCGCCGGCAGAAGTGTCGCTGCCGCCAACACCCATTAGCGCCGCCAGATTTTGGTCGCATGCGTCGTAGCCGTTGGATCTAGATCTGATGCGCAGGAATAGATCACTTAATCGAAGCGGTACGTGCAGATCTGGCCGTGCGCTTCCACTTAAATCCAACGGCCCACATATATTGATCCGGCCAAACCGGTACGGGCCAATCAGACACGCCCACGTGTCTAGGGTTTAGATTTAAAATCTGAAATTAGATCTATTAGATGTTCAAACTTGCAAAATTCATAACTTTTGATCCACATGTTCAAATTTTGTAAATTTTATATCACTGGAATTAGGAGAAAGAATTCTATCCAACCATACACTTTGTTTAATAAATTTCATCTGAAAATTGGTTGTTTTTGCAGAGATATTTGTAAGCTTATTTTGTGTATAAAAATTAATTGAAAAATGTTATAAAGGCTAAATAAAGTTTATTTAGTGTATAATTGTTTTGTTTAAGATTCGGTACTGTTCCACTTGTCTTTTTTGATTTAGAAAAATCATCAAATGGCATTTGCATGCATTCATATATTTTTGCTTGTTTATTTTGATATGTGAATTTAGTGTTATCATTTTATGTGTAGATTTTGGTGCTAGTGGTGATTGTGATTGTGAGGATTGTTGCTACTCCCCCAACTACCAAGGCAAGTGGTGCTTCATATTTTGTCCCAATAGTTTGACTATACATTAGAAATATTTTGTATAGGGCTTGCATGAATATTTTGCTAAGTATCTATATGCTATATCCTAGTAGTTGTAGAATTGTTAGAATTTTCTCTAAGTTAAGATACTTGCTATCGCCATGCTTATCCTATATAGTAGCAACCAAGGGTGGAATATATATATGCTATGGAAAAATATTGCTAAGTCTTTGACTTATGTTTTTGCTTAATAAAACAACTAAGTGAATGAAACACCTGGGTGGAATGGTAATTGCTTGGTGGATTTTGGTTGAGTGGTTACACAAGGCCCATTTCTATGGTTTACCTTGTGTATCTCACTTGTGGATTGCCACCCAGGAACAAAGGTATTTGAGATGCCAAATGTTAAGAAGCTTCTAGTGCAGCCACATGGCATTATGGGCTCTGCCTGGATCATATAGGTTGCAATAACTTAGCCAAATGGACAATAGGGGATTGATAGGTTTGGAGCGCGTACATTTTGGTCTAAGGGAAGGCTTCTGAAAGGTCCTATCTTGGTGAAAATCAAGTCTTGTGGGGAAAGTGCACCACCTCTGCAGATGGAAGAAACTAAGTAATTAGCCTTGTCCCCGGTAATGGACAATTTGAGCATCAAGACATGGAAGCTATCAAGAATCTCCTCATCCCAATTTCTAAGTTAAAACTTGTGGTTGAACAAGGGTGAAGGTTCACCAATTTCTATTGGTGGTTCCTTGGGAGTTTTTGCCAAACAAAAACTTAGTGTTTTCAACTGATAGGTAAAAATCAATTTTGAGCAAAGCAAGCCTAAGATACACTTAGCCAAATTCATGTAGTAACTAGATGCTAATATTATACTAAGGTATCACTTGCCAATACTATTCCAATGTATTCACCCACTGTGGTTGTAACTTGTGATGTTGCAGGTTACTCTGATGATGATTAGGTGTTATGAGTCTACACTCAACATGCTTGCCTGTAGCACATGAAGATGAAGACTTTTATTTATATTTTTATGATAAACTCTTGTACTAGCCTATGGCTATGGAGTTGTAAAAGAACTATGTTATCTCTGGAATGACGATGTAATAATGACCTTTGTTTCTGTGTACTTCATCTTAAACTGTGGATGCTAGCAATTGATCCAGGGACTAGCATTGCAATCATAGGGATCTTTACCTTTATAAAGGTGGGATCTGACAGATGGTATCAGAGCACTGTGTTGCTTGTAGGATTATGACCCTAGGATTGGATTAGAAACCACTAAGGAAAAGAAAATTTCCACACTTGTCTTTTTCTTCTCGTAAACTTTTCTAATCTTCTTTCTCATCTCTATTTGTAGATGAACTCCATCAACGAAGCCGTGAGAAAGGGACCACTCATGACCATGAGCTTGGATTGTGAGACTGAATTCCCCAATGCCCTCAAGAACCTTATGGTTACCATGGGGATACATGGTGCAGCTGTATACAAAGGATTCCATGTGATGGATGAAGGAGAAGAGTATTGGTGGGTGCAACTTCACTTGTACAAAAACAAGAAAGACAACCACAAGGAGTCAGGGTTCTGCATGGTCACCAACTCAGAAATGCACACAACATTCTTTGACTCTGCAAGAAATGCAGCATGAAATGCTATCAAGGAGCTTGGTGATAGACTCAAGTGCGGAATGCTCAATACCGAAAATGACATTAGGGAAGAAAATAAGCATACCCAAGAATTAGAGGATACTAACCAACGTTTAAGAGAAGACATCATAGACTTAGCAATGGAGTCATGTGATCAAGATCGACAGATTGCCTCTAGGGATGCCCTGATTGCCAACTTGGCAAGTGAGTGGGAATTGTAATGTACTCCGTTAGTTGGACCACCACATTTATCGTTTTACTTCCAAAAATTTGTCTAAGCTATGTTAAACCTTTGATGCTTGTAATGGATTTGTGTATGCCATGACTTGTGTGATTGTTTCAAAATATATGCTTGTGATATTTTGTCTTGTGATTTTTCTCTGTTTGATGTTGATTCTAACTTTTCTCTATCTTATAAAAATAGATGCCTAATGTTATTATCAACACAGCCGAGGATTTCAAGGGAACTCGTTTTGGTACTCGTCTCATTGAGCTCATTAGTGTGCTCAACCTTCCACTTCCTGGCATCATGACACTTCCACTCACCAAGTTTGAGAGGAAGGACCTTTGGGGCTTCAGAGTCACTCAGCCCGGACGCCAGACAGAGCCTACCACGGAGACCATCACTTTCAAGCTGATGCATGACGACAAGGAGAAAGGCCTAGATGTAGTCATGCAGGAGTTACTTGGGCGCCTGGTAGGGAGACACTCCAGAGAGCTGAGAGGTCTTTACTTTCACCCCTTCGGGAGACGCAATGAGGAGGGTGAGGCTATTGAGTACGAGGATGATGCTAGAGAGACGATGGAGCCGATTCTTCTGTACCTCCAGGACCTAGAGGGGCTTATTAGGCACCTAGATACTGATAGGACCAACGTCATTCTTAGCAATGACGAGCTACAGGTTCAGCTCCGAGAGAAGGACAAGCTCTTCGCGGAGCAAGACGAGATAGTCAAGGAAATGGAGGCCAAGTTTGAAAGCCAGGACAAGAAATTCAAGGGCTAGGAGAAGAGAGTCCAAGACTGGAACAAGAAGATCTGGGAGATGAAGGAAGAGCTAGAGGCCAAGGACTTTGAGCTCGAGCATCAGCAGGGAGTGATCGAGAGACTCCGTTCACAGAAGAGGGCTCTTAGGGCCAAGATAGAGGCCTTGACTACTAATGTTGAGGAGTACAAGACCGCTATGGAGAATGCAGGTCTTACTCTTGTTGATGTGGAGATTGATGCAGAAGAGTAGTATAGACTACTCGTTTATCTTTCATCTACCGTACTTTGATTATTGAGTCGTAATGACCATCCAACATGTGGGTGGCTTGCTATGGTGTGTTTTGCATTTCCAAACTTGTTGTTTATGCCGTTCAAACTTTATGTAATTTTGATGCTTGGTTATTGTGATTGTCTATGTGATGTATTGTGCATGATAAGCATCTATGGGTATCTCATTCTTATCTTTATAAAAACCACATATGCCTCCTCGACGTGCCAACCCCAACCCAAACAACAACAATGTCACCCCCGAGATGCAGCAGTTGATGACAGCACAGGCACAACTGATGCAGATGATGACCACTTTTATGCAGAACTAGAATCAGAATAACAACAACAACAACAATAACAACAACAACAACAACAACAACAACAACAACAACAACAACAACAACAACAACAACAACAACAACAACAACAACAACAACAACAACAACAACAACAACAACAACAACAACAACAACAACAAATAAATAAACAACAACAACAACAACAACAACAACAACAACAACAACAACAACAACAACAACAACAACAACAACAACAACAACAACAACAACAACAACAACAACAACAACAACAACAACAACAACAACAACAACAACAACAACAACAACAACAACAACAACAACAACAACAACAACAACAACAACAACAATAATAATAATAATAATAACAACAACAACAACCCGAACAATCCACCAGGATTTGACATGCTCACCAGATTTTTAAGACTGAGGCCTGCAAAGTTCTCAGGAACCACTGATCCAATGGTGGTCAATGATTGGCTACGTTCAGTGAACAAGGACTTAGTAACTGTCGGCTGTACCGACGAAGAGAACGTCAGGTTTGCAGCACATCTGTTGGAAGGGACAACACCAACCTGGTGGGATAACTTCTAGATCACCACTCCCATTGAGGATGTGACTTGGGCTATCTTTGAGGATGGTTTCCGCACAGCTCACATCTCATAGAGGGTGATGAATTTGAAGAAGGAGTTCCATAATCTGAAGCAGCGTCACCATAGTGTGGATGAATACATTGAGGAATTCAACAATCTGGCGCGTTATGCACCGGATGAAGTTGATACTGATGCCAAGAGGAAGGAGAAATTACTCGAAGGACTGAATGATGAACTGGATCTGCAGCTGTCTGTTGCCTATGTCCCAACCTACCAATCACTTTGTGACAAGGCTACCATCTTGGAGAACAAGATGAAACAGGTTGAAAGCAGAAAGAGGAAGCATGATAAGCACAGCTCGGGATCGTCTCACAAGCGTTCCCATCATGATGATAGTGGGAGTTCTGGATCCCACAAACATGGAAAGTACAACAACCACCACAACCACAACCGCCATCATGACAACAAGCATCACTGCAGTCATGATAATGACAAGTACAAGAACCACAAGAGTGGACACAAGAGTCACCAACGTGGAGGTGGAAGTGGAAGTGGTAGTCAGCCTGCAAAGAGAGATATCAGTCAGGTTGAATGTTTCAAGTGCAAGAAGATGGGTCACTATGCAAATGAGTGCCCAGAAAAGAAAGTTTGAGGAACCACCAAGCCCAACCCTTTCCAGAAGGGACAAGTAAACCACATCAATGTGGAAGAGATTTATGAGGAATCTGATGTTGTGGCTGGTAAGTTCAAACTCAATTTTATTCCAGCACTTGTTCTTTTTGATACTGGTGCATCACATTCATTCATATCAAAAGAATTTGTTGATATAAATGGGTTTCCAACTGAAAATATTGGGTGTCCAATAAAAGTAAGTTCTCCAGGTGGAGATATGATAGTAAGTCCTGGATGTCATGATCTAGTGATAGAATTTGGAAAGCATAAGTTTCCAGTTAGTCTGATAATCTTGGACTCCCAAGGACTAGATGTAATTTTGGGAATGGACTGGATGACCAAGTATGAAGGAGTACTAGATTGTGCCAATCGTACTATCGCACTCACAACCCCGGATACGAAACGGATTAGATTCAAGTATAACTTTGAATCAAAGGGGAGTAAGCTAAATTTTCTTAAGGGGGTTAGCATAGATAGTGTACAAATTGTGAGAGAATATCCGGATGTGTTTCCGAAAGAATTGTCGGGAATGCCACCTGATAGAGATGTGGAATTTCTGATTGACTTGCTGCCAGGATCAGGACCAATAGCAAAGAGACCTTACAAGATGTCAGTTGATGAGTTGAAAGAACTCAAGAAACAACTTGGGGAACAGTTGCAGAAAGGATTTATTCAACCAAGTTCTTCATCTTGGGGAGCACCAGTCTTGTTTGTGGAAAAGAAAGATAGAAGTTAAAGGTTATGCATCGATTATCGTTCACTCAATGAGGTGACTATCAAGAACAAATATCCTTTTCCCAGAATCAATGACTTGTTTGATCAGTTAGAAGGAGCCTGTGTGTCCTCAAAGATTGATCTCCGGTCAGGCTATTTTCAACTTAAAATAAGGGTGCAAGACATACCTAAGACTGCTTTCACCACTAGGTATGGATTGTATGAGTACACCGTGATGCCATTTGGTTTGACCAATGCACCAGCTTACTTCATGAATATGATGAACAAGGTGTTCATGGAGTTCCTTGACAAGTTTGTTGTCGTTTTCATCGATGACAGTTTGATCTACTCCAAGAGCAAAGAAGAGCATGAGGGACATTTGCGTTTGATACTTGAGAAGCTTAGAGAGCATAAGTTGTATACCAAATTCAGCAAGTGTGAATTCTGGTTGAATGAAGTTGGATTTCTTGGACACATCGTGTCAGGAGATGGTGTAGCAGTTGATCCCGAAAAAAATGTCAGCTGTAACTGAATGGGAATCTCCTAAGTCAGTGAAAGAAGTTCGTAGTTTTCTTGGCTTGGAAGGATACTATAGAAGATTCATTGAGAATTTCTCCAAGGTAGCTAAGCCGATGACGGGTTACTAAAGAAAGACAAGAAATTTGCTTGGACTGAAGGATGTGAACTCTGTTTCCAAGAATTGAAGAAGAGACTAGTGACAACACCAGTCCTATGTCTGCCAGATTTGGAGAAGGATTTCCAAGTGTATTGTGATTCATCTCATCATGGATTAGGTGCAGTTCTGATGTAAGAAGGGAAAGTTGTGGCTTATGCCTAGAGACAACTCAAAACTCATGAGGTGAATTATCCTACTCATGATTTAGAGTTAGCCTCTGTTTTCCATGCACTCAAAACATGGAGACATTATCTTTTGGGAAAGCGATGTGAAGTGTTCACAGATCACAAAAGTTTGAAGTATATCTTCACTCAGAAAAAAATCAACATGAGACAAAGAAGATGGCTAGAACTCATCAAGGACTATGACTTGAGTTTGCAATACCACCCCGGTAAAGCAAATGTTGTAGCGGATGCACTAAGACGTAAGGTATTTGTGAATGGCCTTACTAAGGGAGAGTTGCCAGATGATCTGTGTGCCTAATTTAGAGACCTCAGATTGGAGATTGTGCCTGAGGGACATCTCATGTCATTGGATGTTCAACGCACCTTGTTGGACAAAATCAAGGAAGCCCAAAAGACGGACAAGGAAATTGAAGATATTAAGGAAAAGATTGGCAAGGGAAAAGCCAAAGGATTCCATGAAGACGAACATGGTACTTTATGGTATGGAAAACGTATTTGCGTTCCGCAAAATCCGGAGCTTCGGAAACTGATTTTACAAGAAGCACACAACTCACCGTATTCCATTCACCCAGGTAACACCAAAATGTACATGGATATGAAGGAAAGATTTTGGTGGAATAATCTCAAGAAGGACATCTCCGAACATATCACTTTGTGTGATGTATGTAGTATATTGAAAGCGGAACATCAGAAACCAACAGGATTGTTACAACCACTACCTATTCCCGATTGGAAGTGGGACAAGATCGGCATGGATTTCATCACCGGGCTACCAAGGACTAGATCGGGATATGATTCAATTTGGGTAGTAGTGGATCCTCTAACTAAAGTGGCTCATTTCATACCCGTGAAGACAACCTATACAAGTGCTAAGTTGGCCAAGATCTATATGAATAGGATTGTGTGTCCGCATGGAGTACCCAAGAGTATTGTGTCTGATAGGAGAACTCAATTCACTTCTCATTTTTGGAGGCAACTGCATGAGTCATTGGGAACGAGATTAGAATTCAGTACTGCTTTTCATCCCCAGACTGATGGACAGACTTAAAGGACCAACCAGATTCTAGAGGATATGTTGAGGGCATGTGCCCTAGACTATGGAGCTAGATGGGATGAAAGTCTGCCTTACGCAGAATTCTCTTATAACAACAACTATCAAGCCAGTATTGAGATGGCACCGTTTGAGTTTCTCTATGGGAGAAAGTGTACTACCCCATTGCTATGGAATGGTGTGGGAGAAAGAAACTTGTTCGGGCCAGAACTAATCAAAGAGGCTGAAGAGAAAGTCAAGTTAGTAAAGGACAAATTGAAGATAGCACAGTCCCGACAGAAGAGCTACGCAGATCCTAAGCGTAGAGAAGTCACCTATGAGGTGGGTGATAGAGCATATCTTAGAGTGTCACCACTTCATGGAGTAAAGAGATTTGGAGTCAAAGGAAAATTGGCCCAAGATATGTTGGACCATTCAAGATTCTGAGTCATAAAGGAGAAGTAGCTTATGAGATTGAATTGCCGGAATCATTGTCTGCCATTCATAATGTGTTTCATGTGAGTCAGCTAAAGAAATGCCATTCGGAGATGGAAGAGACTTCTTTGAAGGATACTATACCTTTGGAGGAGGTCCAATTGGAAAGTGATCTCACCTATGAGGAAAAACCTATCAAGATTTTTGAGACTGCAGAAAAAGTTACTTGGACAAAGACTATCAAATTCTGCAAAGTTCAGTGGAACCATCATTCCGAAAAAGAAGCAACATGGGAAAGAGAAGATGACCTTCGGAAAGACCACCCTCACCTATTTGCTAGCCAATCTGAATCTCAAGGGCGAGATTCACCTTAAGGGGGTTAGATTTGTAACATCCCAAAAATCATGATTTCAAAGTTTGCAAATCATTCATGCATTCATAATCATTTTAGGATCATTTCTTCAAAAACAGAAACTTTGTGATCTATTATTTTATGTAAGCAAGGCAATAGCCTTAATGCTACTCTCTAATATGAGAATATTTGTTTTGACCAGAAAATAATTAATCATATGATTGATTGATATTTTCCAAAGCTTGGACAAAGATTTTCAAAACAAAATATGAATTTAAAACCATTCATATGTCTTTATTAAATAAGTGATAAAGGCATTATTTATTTTAAATTCCAATGGGCCAAAGTAATTTGAGTGAGCAACATTGTTCTGTAGCCAAAAAGGTGCAAGCTGTACTTTACAAAAATTCAGAACAAGTTTGAATTCAAACCCATGTGAAAATCATTTGAAAAACATTCCTGAAAATCAAATTAGAAAAAGAAAAGGGAAAATAAAAAATTCAAAAGAGGCGCTACCATTTGAGCCCAGCACCAGAACCGGCCAAGTAAGCCCACCTGGGCCATTCCCCCTCTACCCCCTCTCTCACCCGCGCGAACCTTACCCCGCAGCCACTGACGCTGGGCCCTTCTCCACGTCATCATCGTCTCCCCCAAATCATCGCGCGCAGACACCTCTCCGCCGTTACCTCCCTGCAGTGATGCCGCGAATAAACTCGGCCTAATTCCCATTGATTCGCTGTGTGAATGTCGCCCCTGCTCCGGCTACAAAGCCCCCTCCCCACCCTGCACATTTCCCCTCACTCCACTCGCTCGCTCCGCCACCAGGCTGCCCCTATTTCGCTAAGCACCGCCGCTCGCGCCCACTCCTCAATCACTCTAGGATGATCCCCTAATTCATGCGCACCTCCTGATATCCTTTGTTTATCTGTTTGTGGCCCAGAACGTCAACTTCGACAAGAGCTGTGAGCACCCGACGCCGTCTCCAACTCCGACGAAGAATTTCGGTGAGGTTCGACCGCCCCGCGCCTTCCTCTTGACCCTATCGAGTTCACCTGAACATTGCACACACACTGATGCCTTCTATTTGTGTTAGGGCGGATCAGAACGTCGCCGTCTGCCTAAGCCCGACGCTGTCTCGAACTCCGACGAGGTCTCACGGCCACCACAGCACGCCCCCACCCACGCCAGCGACACCTTGAGCACCGTCGTGTTCACGCGAGTATGGTAAGCCACTACCCAGACCCTAGCCTCCTCTGGAATCACCGGAGCGTCGCCGGCAGAAGCGCCGCCGCCGCCAGATTTTGGTCGCATGCGTCGTAGCCGTTGGATCTAGATCTGATGCGCAGGAATAGATCACGTAATCGAAGCGGTACGTGCAGATCTGGCCGTGCGCTGCCACTTAAATCCAACGGCCCACCTAGATCGATCCGGCCGAACCGGGACGGGCCAATCAGACACGCCCACGTGTCTAGGGTTTAGATTTAAAATCTGAAATTAGATCTATTAGATGTTCAAACTTGCAAAATTCATAACTTTTGATCCACATGTTCAAATTTTGTAAATTTTATATCATTGGAATTAGGAGAAAGAATTCTATCCAACCATACACTTTGTATAATAAATTTCATCTGAAAATTGGTTGTTTTTTCAGAGACATCTGTAAGCTTATTTTGTGTATAAAAATTAATTGAAAAATGTTATAAAGGCTAAATAAAGTTTATTTAGTGTATAATTGTTTTGTTTAAGATTCGGTACTGTTCCACTTGTCTTTTTTGATTTAGAAAAATCATCAAATGGCATTTGCATGCATTCATATATTTAGTGTTTTCTTGGGAGTTTTTGTCAAACAAAAACTTAGTGTTTTCAACTGATAGGTAAAAATCTATTTTGAGCAAAGCAAGCCTAAGCTACACTTAGCCAAATTCATGTAGTAACTAGATGCTAATATTATACTAAGGTATCACTTGCCAATACTATTCCAATGTATTCACCCACTGTGGTTGTAACTTGTGATGTTGCAGATTACTCTGATGATGATCAGAGGTTATGAGTCTACATTCAACATGCTTGCCCGTGGCACATGAAGATGAATACTTTTATTTATATTGTTATGATAAACTCTTGTACTAGCCTATGGCTATGGAGTTGTAAAAGACTATGTTATCTCTGGAACGACGATGTAATAATGACCTTTGTTTCTGTGTACTTCATCTTAAACTGTGGATGCTAGCAATTGATCCAGGGACTAGCATTGCAATGAAAGGTGTCTTTACCTTTATAAAGGTGGGATCTTACATACCAGCAATCTTTTTATTTACCATATGCATAGCTTTTTATTGAGGATGCTTCATAGGTAGCTCACTATGGTGATCCTGCAAGTTTCCACCATGATTAGGCATGGCTTAAGCTAGCGGCCCAGAAGTTTCTCTAACACAAAATACAAACTCCATGGTCTTAGAACTTCCCTCTTTATTTCACACCGGTGACATCCATAGACAGAAGAGCATTATATCAAATGAGTACAAAGTACAAGTGCAATGTTGAAAACGTTCCCTGTAGCAGCACGGTTCTGCTAATTCCAACGTATAAGTGCAAGCATATACAACATAGATGACACAATGGTTCAAGTTTATTAGGGTCAAAGAATATGAAGTGTGCCATCAAGTTTGTGAGGGGTTTAATCACTAAGTTTTCCCATAACAAAATAGTTTTTAATTGGAAGATAGCTGAAAACAACAATATACTTGGAATGGTGTAACACACCATGCATAGGAGTTTATAGTGGACAGTTTGGAATAACTCGGTTTCTTGGGAGTTGGAAGCATGAGTAGAGCTTACTCATACAAGTGGAGGCTAGCAAAAAACTGGGAACAACCAACTAAGAGAGCAATAATGGCCATAATCATGCAGAGCAACAAAGCATTACTAATCAAACATAGAGTGGTACTACAAGTCAAGGACTAAATGATCATAGAGTCTATGGTGACTTGTTCATAGTCATAACATGGTGTGAGCATGTGCCAAGTCAACCCAAGCAAAGCATCAAAGGAGAATACCACAATACTATGCTTTTTACATGCTAAAACAACGCATAATTTCTTCAAGGCACACTAAGCAGTCCCAATTGTTTGGAACAAGACATGCTACAACAATAATCACTAATCATAAGGTCAAAACAACACCTAGCATGTCATGCTAAAGTCTAAGTCACAGTCAATGCAGGCTCATCTTGCACTTATCAAGCAAGAACTTACTACTCCTTTCCAACACCAAGCAACTTATTTGCAAAATAACACAGCGAGAACGGGGGTCCAAACTACTTTATTCAAGCAAACTAAACAATGTAAGCAAATCAAACGAAAACTAAGACGCTCCAAGAACAACACAACTATGCATGAAACAATAAAAACGAAGTATCTAAATAGACCTGAGCTTTTTATTGATGAAGAAGGGGATGCCTTGGGCATCCCCAAGCTTTGATGCTTGTACCTCTTGGATATTTCTTGGGGTGACACTAGGGTGGCATCCCCAAGCTTGAGCTCTTGTCCATTCTTCATCTCATTTCATCATTCTCTCTCTACACCTAAAATTTTTCCTTCATACAAAGCTTCACACAATCTTCATTAACAACATTAGTTTATTCAAAAGATATTAGACCTCTGGCAAAGCTTTGGAACAGCAAGGCTTTTCACTATAAACACAAGCTACTGTAGAAACTCCTTCAAAATGCTCAATTCCCCAAAAGAGAACTCAAAAAGGAATCAATAAGAAGCAAATGCAAATAATGGCAGAAATCTGTCAAAACAGACCAGCAGGTAGAAACCATTTGTTTTTTGAAAATCTTCTGTTGCTCAAATCAAGAAATGTTGAACTAAAGAAAGTTAGCTAACATACTGTGGGATTTATTCATAAATTTTTGAGCTCAATCCGAGTTACAAAGATGCCTCACGAATTTTTATGGTGGAGGACAGAAATCTGTTTCGTGACAGCAACTCTCCAAATCTTACTTCCATCTCATTAGAGGTCATTCTTGGCACAAAAAGGATAAAGATAAGTCATTACTGAAGTAATAACTTCCAAGACTCAAGGAAACTCTTGGGTTATCTCCCAACAAGTACTTTTCTTTAATGCCTTTAAGTTAGGCATAAGAAGCAAGAAGAATCAAGTATTTTCAAATGAGGAAGCATTAACATCAAACCTTGCTTTCAAAGGAGGAGCAAATAGCAACTTATCTCTCCTCATAGGGAAGTGTTCATTACCTTTCTTGAATGGAAAATGATATTTAATTGTGCCTTCTTTCATATCAATGATGGCACCAACTGTTCTAAGAAAAGGCTTTCCCAAAGTAATAGGACAAGAAGCATTGTATTCAACATCCAAAACATAGAAATCAACAGGGACATAAGCATTATTAACCATAATGAGAACATCATTAATACCCCCCATGAATTTCTTCTTAGCATTATCATTGAGTGGTACATCTAAATAACAATCTTCCAATGGTGGCAAATCAAGCATTTCATAAATCTAGGCATAATAGAGACACTAGAACAAGATCACATGAAGCTTTGAGATCAAAGTCATTCACTTGTATATTAATAATGGGTTCCCAACTATCTTCTACTTTCCTAGCAATAGAAGCTTTATGTTTTAGCTTCTCTTCCTTAATCTTAACAAGAGCATCTGTAATGTGTTTAGCAAAAGCAACATGCATGTCACTAGCATCAGGACTTCTAGCAAGCTTTTGTAGGAACATAATCACTTCAAAAATATTGCAACCATCAATATCAAAGTCAAACTTAGCATCACTAGTAGTAGGATAAATAGGCTTAGGCATAGTAGGAGGAGGAATAGGGACTACTTGTGGTTTAGTGGTGATGGTGCACACACTATTGTTTCTATTAATTTCAGCTTCCCTTGCCCACCTAGCATGAAGTTGAGCTAACAACCTAACATTTTAATCAATAGTAACTTGTATGTCATGAGTGGAAGCAAAGGTACTTTCCATAGTTTCAGGTTTAGCAGCCATTTTATTAATCAAGGAAGTTTGAGCTTCAGACAAAGAGGATATATTTTTCTCAACATTTAAAAGCTTTTCCTCTATAGCCTTATTGAAAGTGTTTTGTTTACTAATAAAGTCTTTGAGCAAGACCTCAAGTTCAGAGGGGGCACTTCTAGCATTATTGTAAGAGTTTCCATAGGAATTGCCATTATTAGGAGGATAAGGCTTATAATTGTTACCACCAAAATTACTCCTATAAGCATTATTGTTGAAATTGTTGTTTCTAATGAAGTTCACATCAACTTGCTCTTCTTGAGCAACCAAGGAGGCTAAGGGAACACTATTAGGATCTAGAGGAGTTTTCCCATTAACAAGCATAGCCATAATAACATCAATCTTTTCACTCAATGTGGAAGTTTCCGCAACAGAATTTACCTTCTTACCATGTGGAGTTCTCTCAACGTGCCATTCAGAGTAGTTAACCATCATATTATCAAGGAGCCTTGTTGCAGCACCCAAAGTGAGGCCCATAAAGGTACCTCCAGCAGCTGAATCCGACAGATTTCTTGAGGAGAAGTTCAAACCTGCATAAAAAAGTCTGTATAATCATACAAGCAGTGAGTCCATGAGTGGGACAATTCTTAACGAAAGATTTCATTCTTTCCCAAGAGGAGCAACATGTTCACTATCAAGTTGTTTCAATTTCCTAATGTCACTTCTCATAGATATAATCTTAGCAGGAGGATAGTACTTTCCAATAAAAGCATCTTTGCACTTAGTCCAAGAATCAATACTATTTTTAGGCAAGGATAGCAACCATTATTTAGCTTTTCCTCTCAAGGAGAAAGGGAAAAGCTTGAGCTTAATAATATCTCCATCTACATCCTTATACTTTTACATCTCACAAAGTTCAAGAAAGCTATTGAGATGGGCAACATGATCATTAGAACTAGCACCAGAAAATTGCTCTCTCATCACAAGATTCAACAAAGCAGGCTTAATTTCATAAAAGGTAGCATCAGAAGCAGGTGGAGCAATAGGAGTGCTTAGGAAATCATTGTTGTTGGTGCTAGTGAGGTCACACAACTTGGTGTTCTTAGAAGAGTTCATTTTGGCAAAGGTGGGCAAGCCAAAAACAGCAGCAGTAGCTAGAGCAGGAACTATTTTTTTGTGTTTTTGAATAAAGAAAGCAAACCAAACTAGACTAATTTTTTTGGAGTTTTTGTAAAGGGGCAAGCAAAACCAAGCAAAAGAAACAAAGCAAACTAAAAACAAAGTAAAGAGAAAGGAAGTGGAGGAGTCCCCTAGTGAAGACGTCCTTAGCCTCCCCAGCAACGTCGCCAGAAAACTTGTTGATGGCTCAGTTGATGTGGAGCCTGTTGGGAACCCCAAGAGCAAGGTGTGAAGCAGCACATCAGCAAGTCTTCCCTCAGTAATAAACCGAGGTTATCGAACAAGTAGGAGGAAGGAAACGTCACACAGGTGTTGCAAGCAGCATGGAGACCTGCACAACACAAACTCAAGACTTTGCCCCAACTAACAGTGAGGTTGTCAATCTCCGGTTGCTGTAACAAAGGATTAAACGTATGGTGTGGAAGGTAATGGTAGTTTGCAGCAAGCAAACAAGTAACAGTGGAAGATGTATCAATGGTAAAGATTGGACCGGGGTCCATAGTTCACTAGAGGTGCTCTCCTTAGATAAACAACATGTCATGAAGGGTAAACAAATTACAGCAGGGCAATTGACAGGAACTGAGCAAGGCATAATAATGCAATAACTAGTCAGAAAGATCCTATGAGATTCGATTGGGCAATACAACAAGATACATAGACCACCATCCAACTGCATCTATGACTAGAAGTCCACCTTCAGGTTATCATCTGAACCCCCTCCAGTATTAAGTTGCAAGAAACAGACAACTGCTTTAAGCAAAGTGTGTAAGGTAAACAGTCCACATGTTCCATGAACAAGAGACCGTTGTTTTCTCCCTAGTGGCAACATCACATCTACAACCTAAGAGATTTTTGTCACTTCCCTTGGAAACTAGAGGCATGAACCCACTATCGAGCATAAATACCCACTCTTGGAGTCACTAGCAACTACTCGGCCAAGATAGCTACTAACAATGGAGAGCATGCAAGATCACAAACACCACAGACATGATAGAATCATAAATACAAAACCATTAATCAAACCAACATAATAATCTCAATATCCATCGGATTACCGCAAACACAACATGCATGATTACAAATATATTAGATCTTGATCATGAACGGAGCTTACAAGATCTATACATGAAAGCACAAGGAGGAGATACAACCATCTAGATACTACATGGACCCATAGTCCTAGGTGGAACTACTCACACATCATACCGGAGAGAAGACCTTCGGGATGATCTCCCCTCCGGCAGGGTGCCGGGAAGAACTTTAGATCCCCCCGATCTACGGACGATGGTGGCGGAGGCTCCAGAAGGTTTCGTGGAATATTGATCGGGTACTTAGGGTTTCTGCATCGGGGGCTTCTTATAGGCGAAGGGGGAGGCCGAGGCGGTGGCCAGGGGCCCCACACCCTGCCTAGGCGCAGGGCAGGGCCCACCCGCGCCTAGGGGGGTGTGGCTACCCTGGCACGCCTCTCTGTCTCCCCTCTAGACTTCTTGTTCCCCATGGAAAGTTATTGACTTTGACGTTTGTCCCGTCCAATTCCGAGAATATTTCCTTACTAGCTTTTCTGGAACCAAAAACAGCAGAAAACAGGCAACTGGCACTGTGGCACCTTGTTAATAGGTTAGTACCAGAAAACATGTAAAAATCACCTCAAAGTGTAGACAAAGCAAAGCAAGTAGTACTAAACAATCATGGAGCATCAAAAATTATAGATATGTTTCCGACATATCACCTCGAGGGGGTGAGACCACCCCGAGCTCCATCTCCACCTCTTTTTCATATGAAAACCTTCCTTATGCTTTGAAATTTCGTAATATATAAACCCCCAGATTCCCCGAGGTTCTTGCATCGAGTTCTCGTCGTGTTTTTGTTTCGATCTGTTTCTATCAGGCAAATTCTTAGTTTTGGAGCTACAATGTCTTCCTATGGATCACCCATGGAGGATTCCTCTACGGATGTCCTCAACCCATACATGTATGAGTTGAGGATTCATCCCAAGGAGTTGATTCTCAAAGATGGGAAGGTACATATGAAATAAGTTCAAGGCCCCAAGGGAGAAGGAAGTCTGGAAGACAGGATGGAAGCATTAAAGCAGGAGGTTTTCAGGTACAAGAAGATGGCGGAACACGAAGTGGATGTTATTCACAAGATAAGTTCAGAACTCATCACCAAACATGAGGGTGAGGTGACTGAGCTCCGAGAAGAAATATTCTTGCTCCGTCAGACCACCAACCAATTACAAGCACAACTCTACGACATACAAAATCAAAACTGTGAGTATGAGGCTAGATTTGATCGCATAAGCTCTCCTGCTAGTTTCAGGATTGCAGAGACAAGGACATACTTTTTGGATGGGGAACCTTTGCCTTGGAAGTTTTATGTTGACAAGAGAACACCACCACCAACACCGAAGAAGTAATTCGTCATCAGCTTTGGCATCCCCTTGGCTTGTTCCAAGCTTGGGGGGAGTGCCGCGGTATCACCATCATTATCTTTCATCTTTTACCTTTTTAGTGGATTCGTATCTTTGGTAGAGAAGTTATCTTATAGTTTGGTTTGCATGTGGAAGTATCTTTCCTTTAGTTGATTATCTATGTATCCCTTGGTGTGAGTGCCTTTATGGAATATTAATGAGAGATTTCATCTTTTACTTTTTGCACTTCTTATTTTAGTTTGCAATCTCTATTATATGATGGATCTTGTTGATCAGTATTGGCATCACTTTGGGATCATCAAGTGGATCTAAATTGGTTTTGGCAAACCAAGTCCTGGTCAGTAGCAACACCTTTTGAGGTTTGAAAGAAAAAGAGAAAAAGCTTACAGGTATTTTGTATCATTTATTTTTCTTTCTTGTTGGCTCATAAGCTTAGTATTCTTTATTTAAGATATTTTGTGTCTTCAAGGAAGATTGCATGTTTGGCTTTATCACTTGTAGGTTTGCTTTTTTCTTTCAACTCTTTTGCTTGCTACCCAGCCGTGCTAGCCAAAAACCTGTTTTGAGAAGGCATACTTCTCATTCTTCCAAACCCTTTAACCAAAGCCTTTGCCATTTGTGTCCACCATATCTGCCTATTAGCATTTGCTATTCCAAGAAAATTCTCAATCTCCATCTATCTTTCGAATTAAAAAGTATTTTGTTATGTGAAAACTAGTTAGTAAAGCTCTCACAAACTTGATGGCACACCTTATTTTCTTGCCCCTAATAGACTTGAACCATTGTGTCATCGAAGTTTTATATGCTTGCATCTATACGTTGGAATTAGCAGAACCGTGTTGTCACAGGGAACGCTTTCAACATTGCACCTGTATGTAGTACACAGTTGATATCATGCTCTTTTGTTTATGGATGTCGATGGTGTGAAATAAAGAGGGAACTTGTAAGTCCATGGAGTATGTATGTGTGTTAGAGAAACGCCTGGCCGCTAGCCTAAGCCATGCCTAATCATGGTGGAAACTTGCAGCATCACCATAATGAGCTTTATATGAAGCATCCTCAATAAAAAGCTATGCACATAGTAAATAAAAAGATCGTTGAGATGCTCATTGTCTGCTTGCCTTGTCATTTTGGTTATGGGATAGCTCTTGTACCATATGAAAGGGGTACCCCGTTGGCGGTTCTTTATGATACACATGTACTTACAATGACAAGAACTTACCGGTGACCAAATTTGAGTAGCATGAGGAGCGGCCCTCGTACTCAAGGGACATGAGATTGCCAACTTATATTTCGTCAAGCATATACTCTATCTTTGTGCACTTTAACCTTAATCATCTCAAGATTATTATGATAGGGGCAATGAGAGCTCAAAGCTAGTAAGTACCATAATATTTTGTAAGCTCTTTATGACTTGCAATCCCTGCTTCCCTCTAGAAGGGACCTTTCTCCTATTTTCTAAATTGAGTCAGTAAACCTACTTCCTCTCTATCTCCAGCAAGTATTTGAGTTATTGTGTTGCAAGCATTCATATGGTGATTTATTCAATCATGTTCTTTATCTTACTTGTTTGCATAAAACTCTTATCTATTGAGTATTACTTTGAAAGCCTTCTTTGAAAAACCTTTTTGAGCAAAGAGTGCTCCTGTTATAAACTTCTACAAAAAGCTTTTTGTGAAACTGTTTGCCAGCTGTTCTCATACCAGGAACAAGAGTTTGCCAATTCCAATTATGATTTATCTTTATGCATCTCTATTGTGACTCCTGTACTTGTTGCAATCTAAGTTGTATAATGGTGAGGTGCTTTCTTCTATGAGTTGTGTAATGGCAAGTGTGATGCTTCTTGTCTGTATTATTTTATCAACACTTCACTCCATAAACCTATGGACATGTTTACTGAGCTCAGTTTTCGCTTGGGGACAAGCGAAGGTCTAAGCTTGGGGGGATTTGATACATCCAATTTGCATCACCATTCTATATCATAATTTTCCTCTATCCATTGATATATGTCTTATTATGAGGTATTACTTATGTCTTTTCCACTATTTTTGCATGTTGGATGATTCTTGGAGGATGGACTGTCGGAGTCTGGATTCTGATGGAAAAAGAGGTGTTTTGATGCAATTTCGTGAATATTAGAAAAATACCAGAAAAATATTGGAAAATTATATTTTCTTAGAAGACGGAGGAAGCCAGAAGGGGAGGCGTAGAAGGGCCACAGGGGGCCCACACCCCCTAGGCACGGGTCCCCTGGGCCGTGCCTAGGGAAGGTGTGGCCCACCTGCTCGGCTCCTGACTCTGCCCTCTCGCCTATATATTCCTCACGGAACCCTAACACCAGGGGAGCAACCATAGATAGATTTCCGCCGCCTCTGCGGGGCGGAAAACACCGAGAGAGAAAGATCTCTCCGGCAGACACATTTCTGCCGGGGAAACTCCTTCCCGAAGAGGGGAGATCGTCGCCATCAACACCATCATCAAGCTAGGCTTCATCGGGATCATAATCATCATCATCCACACCATCATCTCCACCAGCACCATCATCACCACTCCATCCCGCTGTAACAATTGTGTTGAATGATTGCATAGATCTGAGGGGAAACTTTCCTGGTGTTGATTACTATTGTAGTTGACGCTTGTGAGTGGAACCATTGTATTATTGTTTATGTTCGGATTGTTATCCATCACCATATCATCTTTGATCTTGATCCATATGATGTCTTGTGAGTAGTTCGTTTAGTTCTTGAGGACATGGGAGAAGTCATGTTGTTAGTAGTGGATTTGTGTTGAGATATTATTCAATGGTTTAGTATTTAAGTTGTGGTGCTATTTTTCTAGTGGTGTCATGTGAATGCCGACTACATGATACTTCACCATTTATGAGCCTAGGGGAATGCATTGTGTATTTGGCTACTCATTGTGGGGTTGCCGGAGTGACAGAAACCTGAACCCCCGTTAGGACACCATTGCACAAGGGAGTGTAGGATCTCAGAGTTTAAGGCTGTGGTTAGGTTTATATCTTAATTGCTTTCCTGTAGTTATGGATGCTTGAAGGGGGTTTAATCACAAGTATGTATTAGTCCAAGTAAGTTCGGTACATTAGCATAGGTCACCCACACAACACTTACAACACCAAAGAAGACTACTCAGCTATTTGAAGCGAAAGCACTTGACAGTATTCCCATGTGTCCTCGAGAACGTTTGGTCCTTATAAGTATTCCCACTGGATTGTCCTTTGCTAAGAAAGGATTTGGCCACTTGCTGTAGTTGTTTGTTGTCTTTATTACTTGCACTTTGTTTCTTTGCTTTATCAAAAAAAACCCTAAAAATCCGTTTGCTAAGTATTTACAGAGATTTCCTGCTCCATACCACTAGTCAACACCTTCTGCTCCTCGTTGGGATCGACACTCCTATTTATCGAAAGTACTACGATACACCCCTGATACTTGTGGGTCATCAGTGGCATAGTGGCATTCAGCTTGTCCCTCATAGAGTAGCAAATAGATGCATATGACACCTTCAAAGTTCATAAGAGTGATTAGATGCAAATAGCACAAGAACAAGTAATATCAACAATATGCATCAATCAATAAGTTTTGGGACAATGCACATAGAACTAAGAATGGCAACTATGCTCTCTTAACTGGTGCCTAAAGGTAGAAGGTGGAGACTCAATATAATAGTGGAATAAAGGCCCTTCATAAAGGGAAGCAGGGATTTCAAGTTTCAAAAAGAGCTTCCAAAAATTATGGTACTTGTTAGCTTTTAGCCCTCATTGCCCCTATAATAAGCATCTTGAAGTGATTAAGGTTAAAGTGAATAAACTATGGAGTATATGCTTGACAAAGTATAAGTTGGCAATCTCATGTCCCTTGAATACAAGGGCCGCACAACATGATACTCAACTTTAGTCACCTGTAAGTTCTTGTCATAGTAAGTACATGTGTATCATAGTGAACCTCCAACGGGGTACCCCTTGCACAGGGTACAGGAGCTATCCTATAACCAAAAAGACAAGGCAAACAGACAATGAACCTCTCAACGATATTATTATTTTCTAATTGCATAGGTTTTTATTGAGGATGCTTCACAGATTTCTCATTATGGTGATGCTGCAAGTTTCCACCATATTAGGTATGGCTTAGGCTCGCGGCCCAGGCGTTTCTCTAACACAAAATACATAACTCCATGGACTTACAAGCTCCCTTTTTATTTCACACCGGCGACATCTATAGACAAAAGAGCATGATATCAACTGTGTACAAAGTACAAGTGCAATGTTGAAAACGTTCCCCATGACAGCATGGTTCTGCTAATTCCAACGTATAAGTGCAAGCATATAAAACATAGATGACATAATGGTTCAAGTTTATTAGGGGCAAGAAATATAAAGTGTGCCAACAAGTTCGTGAGAGCTTTAATCACTAAGTTTTCACATAACAAAATACTTTTTTAATTGGAAGATAGCTGAAAACAAGAATATACTTGGAATGGAGTAACACACCATGCATTGGAATTTATAGTGGAGACTTTGGAATAACTTGGTTTCTTAGGAGTTGGAAGCATGAGTAGAGCATACTCATACAAGTGGAGGCTAGCAAAAGACTGGGAGGGGCCAACTAAGAGAGCAATAATGGCCATAATCATACAGAGCGATAAAACATTACTAATCAAGGCATAGAGTGGTACTACAACTCAAGGACTAAATGATCATAGAGGTTATGGTGACTTGTTCATAGTCATAACATGGCGTGAGCATGTGCCAAGTCAACCCAAACAAAGCATCAAAGGAGAACACCACAATACTATGCTTTTGCATGCTAAGGTCAAAACAACACCTAGCATGACATGCTAAAGTCTAAGTCACAGTCAATGCAGGCTCCTCTTGCACTTATCAAGCAAGAACTTTCTACTCCTTTCCAACACCAATCAACTTATTTGAAACAACACAGCAAGAACAGGGGTCCAAACTACTTTATTCAAGCAAACTAAGCAAACTAAGCAAAGCAAACGAAAACTAAGATGCTCCAAGAACAACACAACAGTGCATGAAACAATATAAATGAAGTGTTTAGAAAGACCTTAGCTTTTTATTGATGAAGTAGGGGATGCCTTGGGCATCCCCAAGCTTTGACGCTTGTACCTCTTAGCTATTTCTTGGGGTGACACCGGGGTGGCATCCCCAAGCTTGAGCTTTTTTCCATTCTTCATCTCATTACATCATTCTCTCTCTACACCTGAAATTTTTCATTCATACAAAACTTCACACAATCTTCATTAGCAACATTAGTGTATTCAAAAGATAATAGACCCTTGGGTTTAGATTTAGAACAGCAAAAATTTCACTAAAAACACAAGGTACTATGGCAATTCCCTCAAAAAGCTCAATTTCCCAAAAATAACCAAAAAAGGAATCAATAAGAAGCAAATGCAAATAATGGCAGAAATCTGTCAAAACAGACCAGCAGGTAGAAACCTATTTTTTCGAAGATCTTATGGTGCTCAAATCAAAAAGTGTTGAACTAATAAAAGTTATCTAACATACTGGGGGATTTATTTATAAATTTTCAGCTCAATCCTACTTACATAGACTCCTCACGAATTTTTATGGTGAACAGAAATCTGTTTCGGAACAGCAACTCTTCAAATCTTACTTCCCTCTCATTAGAGGTTATTATTGGCACAAAAAGCAAACAAGAAGGATAAGGAGAGGTCATTACAGAAGTAATAACTTCAAATACTCAAGAAAACTCTTGTGTTATCTTTCAACAAGTACTTTTCTTTAATGCCTTTAAGTTAGGCTTGATAGTTTGAGAAGAAGCTCACATAAGAAATATGAATTGAAGTAAAAGAGAGCATCAAGAAGAAAATTAGAAACACATTTAAGTCTAACCCACTTCCTATGCATATGAATATCATAAAGAAACAATTCATGAAAGCACAAAGCAACAAGCATAGGAAAGCAAAACAAGTGCAACTTCAAGATTTTCAACATAAAGAGGGGAAACTTAATATTGTTGAAATACATAAGACCATGTTTCCCTCTCTCAAAATAATTTTCAGTAGCCCCATGAATAAACTCAACAATATAACTATCACATAAAGCATGATTTTCATGATCTACAAACACATAATTTTTATCAAGCTCAAGAATAGTGGGATTAAAACCTTCAAGCCCACTTTTAAAATTTTTATCACATGAAGACTGATCATTCAATATAGGATCATCATATAGATCTTTATCATAAACATTTTCGAAGCAAAACTCTTTAGTACCATGCATTTAGAAGTTAGGCACAAATAAAGGATTATCATAGATACCAGGAGCATAACTATTATCACAAGTTTTACCCATACAAGATATTTCAAAAGAATCCACAGGAACATAACATTCATCCTCCTTTGGTAACCATGGGGGACAATCAAATAATGTAAGAGGTAAAGAGTTACTCTCATTACAAGGTAGACATGTGTAGATCCATTCTTCCTCCTTTTGTTCATCACTCTCCTCCTCTTTTTCATCTAATGAGCTTCCAGTTTCAGCAATTTCTTCTTCCATAGGCTCCTGCAAAGCATTAGTCTCTTTCGTGTGTGGAAAGCATCTATTAAAATATTCAAGAATATAGCAATTTGCTTCCTTGTAATTATCAAAGCAAAATTTAAATATCTCATAAACCTCATATTCATAAGGTGCATCATCGGTATTTTCAAGCAAACCAGCAAGTTCAAATGCACCCTTGAAAGCAATAAATTCTTCAATTTGTTCTACATCATAAAAGTCATAATTTACCTTAACATAATAAGATATGGTAACATTATCATTATACTCACATTGAAAAGGAAGGTGTTTATACCTCCTACAGCAACAAGATTTATCAAAGCAATAAGTAACATTATAAGTAGAGCACACGTCTCTAGCAATAGTATTCAACTTATCAATTTGTTTGCATAAGTGTTTCCCTTTTTGTGACAAACAGTGTTCCTTATAATAATACTTTTGTTCTTCCGTTAACCCACCTTGCCAATAAGAACTAGTTTCAAAGAAACCATACATTGATAGAAAGCATGACAAAGCAAGGCAATAACAGACCAGCAACTAGAGTAGGAACTAATTTTTTGTGTTTTTGATAAGAGAAAGCAAACCAAACGAAACTAATTTTTTTGGATTTCTTGATAAAAAGAGGCAAACAAAACCAAGCAAAAGAAACTAAGCAAACCAAAAACAAAGTAAAGAGAAAGGTTGTGGAGGACTCCCCTTGTGAAGACGTCCTTAGCCTCCCCGGCAAAGGCGCTAGAAAATCTTGATGGCGCTGCGTAAACATGGAGCGCTTCGTCGGGAAATCGCAAGATCAAGGTATGATGCAGCACAACAACAAGTCTTCCCTCAGTAAGAAACCTAGGTTATCGAACCAGTAGGAGGAAGGAAACATCTCAAAGGTGTTGCAAGCAACGTGGAAACCTGCACAACACAAACTTAAAACTTTGCCCCAACTAACAACGAGGTTGTCAATCTCACCGGTTGCTATAACAAAGGATTAACTGTATGGTGTGGAAGGTGAAAGAGGTTTGCAGCAAGTAAACAGTAACAGTGGAAGGTGTATAAATGGTAAAGATTGGACCGGGGTCCATAGTTCACTAGAGGTGTTCTCCTTAGATAAATAAACATGGCAGGCTGGGTAAACAAATTACAGCAGGGAAATTGACAGGAGTGAGCAAGGCATAACAATGCAATACTAGACATAAAGATCCTTTGAGATTCGATTGGGCAATACAACAAGATACATAGACCGTCATCCAACTGCATCTATAACTAGAAGTCCACCTTTGGGTTATCATCCGAACCCCCTCCAGTATTAAGTTGCAAGCAACAGACAACTTCTTTAAGCAAAGTCTGTAAGGTAAACAATCCACTTGTTCCATGAACAAGAAACTGTTGTTTTCCCCCTAGTGGCAACAGCACATCTACAACCTTAGAGATTTATGTCACTTCCCTTGATTAAATAGAGGCGTGAACCCACTATCGAGCATAAATACCCCCTCTTGGAGGTACTAGCAACTACTCAGCCAAGATAGCTAGTAACAACGGAGAGCATGCAAGATTACAAATAACACAGACATGATAGAGTCAATAAGACAAAACCATTAATCAATCTGACATAGTAATCTCAATATCCATCAGATCACCGCAAACACAACAATCATGATTACAAATAGATGAGATCTTGATCATGAACGGAGCTCACAAGATCTAGACATGAAAGCACAAAGGAGGAGATACAACCATCTATCTACTATATGGACCCGTAGTCCAAGGTGGAACTACTCACGCTTCATACCGGAGGCTTGCATGATGAAGAAGAAGGCCTCCGGGATGATCTCCCCTCCGGCAGGGTGCCGGGAAGTGCTTCAGATCCCCCTGATCTAGGGACGATGGTGGCGACGGATACAGACGATTTCGTGGAATATTGATCGGGTGCTTTGGGTTTAGGCATCGGGGGCTTCTTATAGGCGAATAGGGAGGCCGAGGCGGTTCCCGAGGCGTATGCACCTCCCAAGCGCGGGGTGGGCCCACCCATGTGGCCAGGGGGTGTGGCCCCCTCAAGGCCCTCCTCCGTCTCATCTTCTGGTTCCGTGTTCCCCACGGTAAAATATTGACTTTGGCTTTTGTCCCGTCCAATTCCGAGAATATTGATTTTCTGCCTTTCTGGAACCAAAAACAGAAGAAAATAGGCAACTAGCACTGTGGCATCTTGTTAATACGTTAGTACCAGAAAACATATAAAAAGCACCTCAAAGTGTGGACAAAGCAAATCAAAGTAGATACTAAACAAGCATGGAACATCAAAAATTATAGATATGTTTCTGACGTATCAATGAGGGACAAGCTGAATGCCACTATGCCATGTTTTATGTATGTGAAACAAACAAACATTTTTCAATGCATGTTATTCATGATCTTTGTTTGTATCCTTTCATGTTGGATGCATAGTTACTTTGTCTTATTGTTAGAACTCCATCTTTCACGCACATGTTTAGAGTTCTTTGATCCCAGCTTTCAATGCTTGCAAATGGTTTGATCTTGATTTTGATGGTGCATGTCACCTAAAAATTATTGTTTTATCACATACTTACTCGAGGACGAGCAGGAGTTAAGCTTGGGGATGCTTGATACGTCGGAAATGTATCTATAATTTTTGATGTTCCATGCTTTTTTAGTATCAACTTTGCTTTGCTTTGTCTATACTTTGAGGTGTTTTTATATTTTTTCTCGTACTAACCTATTAACAAGATGCCACAGTGTCAGTTGCCTATTTTCTTCTGTTTTTTGTTCCAGAAAGCTAGAAAATCAATATTCTCGGAATTGGACGGGACAAAATCCAAAATCAATATTTTACCGTGGGGAACACGAAGCCAGACTACGAGACGGAGGGGATGCACCAGGGGGGCACACCCCCTGGCAGCACGGGCTAGCCCTAGCCACGCCTGGGGGTGGTGTGACCACCCTGTCCTCCCCCTGCCTCGCCTCTTCGCCTATAAATACCCCCCGATGCATAAACCCTAAGTAGCTGATCAATATTCCACGAAACCATATGTAGCTGCCGCCACCATCGTCCCTAGATCGGGGGGATCTGAAGCTCTTCCCGGCATCCTGTCGGAGGGGAGATCATCCCGGAGGCCTTCTTCTTCATGATGCCAGCCTCCGGTATGAAGCGTGAGTAGTTCCACCTTGGACTATGGGTCCATGTGGTAGCTAGATGGTTGTATCTTCTCCTTTGTGCTACCATGTTAGATCTTGTGAGCTCCATTCATGATCAAGATCATATCTATTTATAATCATGCATGTTGTGTTTGCGGGGATCCGATGGATATTGAGATTACTATGTAAGATTGATTAATGGTTTTGTCTTATTGATTCTATCATGTCTGTGTTGGTTGTGATCTTGCATGCTTTCCGTTTCTAGTAGCTATCTTGGCCAAGTAGATGCTAGTGACTCCAAGAGGGGGTATTTATGTTCGATAGTGGATTCATGCCTCTATTTCTAAGGGAAGTGACATAAATCTCTAAGGTTGTAGATGTGTTGTTGCCACTAGAGAGAAAACAATAGTCTCTTGTTCATGGAACAAGTGGATTATTTACCTCACACACTTTGCTTAAAGCAGTTGTCTGTTTCTTGCAACTTAATACTGGAGGGGGTTCGGATGATAACCTGAAGGTGGATTTCTAGTCATAGATGCAGTTGGATGGAGATCTATGTATCTTGTGTTGCCAAATTCTCTCTCTCATCATCAATGTGATGTCTGTCATTGTTTTTGTATGCCTTGCTCATCTCATCATACCAATTGCCCTGTTGTTTTGTTTTGTATGTTTTGTTTATTTTATTATTGGAGAACACCTCTAGTGAACTATGGACCCCGGTCCAATCTTTACCATTGATACATCTTTTATTGTTACTGTTTACTTTCTACAAACCACTATCACCTTTCACACCATACAGTTAATCTTTTGTTACAGCAACCGGTGAGATTGACAACCTTACTGTTCGTTGGGAAAAAGTCTTGAGTTTGTGTTGTGCAGGTTTCCAAGTTGCTTGCAGAACCTTTGAGACGTTTCCTTCCTCCTACTGGTTCGATAACCTCGATTTCTTACTGAGGGAAGACTTGCTGCTGTGCTCTTCACACCTTGCTCTTGGGGTTTTCCGTCGAAGCGCTATCAGGCGCCATGACTTGTCGTACTTAAACTTGTTGTAGTAGATATACGGGAATTCTAAGTCCCAAAGAACCAGCGCAACGGAGAAACAACCATCTCCAATGATGATATTTTCTCCTACAATGGGCTTTTCTAAATCCTCATGGAATACATTTATGTGCCCGTAGTTTCATAAAAAGGCAAACATGAGATTTTTTGTTGAGAAATTCAATGCACATTTGTTTTATTTTATCTCTATCTAAGTCACCAAATAGTCATGCGAACCATACAAATACATAACTAGCTTCTATTTTTTGCGGAAATTTTGCCGATCTATTAATAATCATAAAAAACAATATAAGTAGCACAAAAAATAATAAATATTACAAATAGGTCTTTGGATCATCACGCAATGACTATAAACACTAGCACGAGCCGAGTGTGCGCCGCCGCCGTCCTCGCCCCTCTATCATTGGAGTATGGCAAAACTTGTCGTAGTAATTGTTGAAGTAGACATACATGAAATTGTCATGCTAAATCCCCAAAGAACTAGTGCACCAGAGCAACAACCATCTTCAATGATGAAAACCGTATATTGGAAGAGACCGATATGAAACCATAACAACAAACACGAAAACTGACCAGATCCATCAGACACACGGCTCCATGCGCCCTCCACCGGTGCTAGATGCACCGGCGAGCGAGGATAGGGTGGGGATGACCTTGAACTAGCCTCCATCTCACCATTCTAAAGAAGACTTTGAAAAATGTCTAAACAAAGAACGTGAATCTCCCCGTCGGCAAGGGGTGGTCGTCGGTGAAACCTCCAAGGCCACCAGAGGGTGAGCAGACCAATTGATAACTTGTTTGATTTGCTTCATTTAGCTCATGGATGGCTTTAAAACCTTTCAAAAGTGTGTAACACCTGAAAGCCATAGTAGATAACAAGGTTTCTTTGTTTTCGCAACACTAACGTTTAGCTGAAGAGTGAAAACCATAAAAATGAATAGATACTAATAGAAAAGATGTGGTAAAAAGTGATCAACTCGCTTAAACTTAGTTGTTACTCGCCCCGAGGAAAAAGTGATAAAAATTATAGCATAAATTCAATACTTGAGTAAAAGAATGGAAACATGATGACTCTGATTAACGGGATGACCACATTGAATATAAAGAATTATCAATGCATAAGTCCAATAGGCAAAGGGCGAGCTAGAATAATTGTATGACCAAAACGTGGTATTATAAACTCTACATAAAAAGAAGGTTATGCGGCATATTTATTCCCATGCATAAATCCTGAGATAGATTTGACCCCAAAATATACCTAAATTTATCTGCATGGTCCTCTCACTAGTAGGAAAATTCCTAGTGACGACGTTCGAAAAAGGAGTTTAGTGGCGTTGAACGCGGACGCCACTAATCTCACGCCAGTGGTAACTGGTAGTTGTTGCGTGTGGCTTTGAACGCCACAACTAAATTGGTTACTGATGGCGTTCTTTTTTAAAATGCCACCACTAACTTTGTTACTAGCGGCGCTCTTTTTTCGGAACGCCACCACTAACTTGGTTACTAGTAGCGTTGACACAAACATGAACGTCACTAGTAACTATATATGGATTTAAAAAAATCTTGGCGTCATTTTTGTGGATGTCATCGTCACCATCGTCGATGTAGCCCCGTGCCGAGGTCGCTCACATCATCGTTGCCGCTGCAGCCCCGTAGTGAGGTTGTTGTAATCGTCACTGTAGCATTACCACAGCAAATCGAGCCTTCCTTATTATTCTCCACGCGTATAGAGAGATGTACGGGGTGAGATCCGAGGAAAGAAAAACAAATCGGAGAAGATAGCAGAAAGGAGGCTCACCGGCGGCCGATTGTTGTTCGGACAGCTGTTGCTGGCCTTTGCCCCCTTCTTGGTCTTGCGCTTATTTGCCAGGGGGCCGCCGAAGTAGGGCGCAGTTGGAGGTGGGCGGAGGAGCGTGCAACCGAAGGTGGATGGAGGAGGGCGCG
Organism: Avena longiglumis; assembly: GCA_030063025.1. Classification (NCBI taxonomy): domain Eukaryota; kingdom Viridiplantae; phylum Streptophyta; class Magnoliopsida; order Poales; family Poaceae; genus Avena; species Avena longiglumis. The sequence goes on along the minus strand of CP125978.1, from coordinate 339,202,328 downwards.
GTCGTATGTTTGCATCGCCGAAGGAGGGTGCAGTCAGAGGGGCACGGTTGGAGGTGGGCATGGTCAGAGGTGGTAGCGGACGGGGAGAGGAGAACGAGAAGGGAAGGAGAATAAGAAAGGGGGGAAGGGGAGGAAAAGGAGAAAGGGAGGAGAATGAGAATGGGAGGTGCAAGGTTGTGTCCTTATGCTTCTCGGCCACTAACTTGGTTACTAGTGGTATTCATTTTTTTGAACGCCACCACTAACTTGGTTACTAGTGGCGTTTATTTTTTTTGAACGCCACCACTAACTTGGTTACTAAAGACGTTCATTTTTTTTGACCGCTACCACTAATTTGGTTACTAGTGAAGTTCATTTTTTTGAATGCCACTAATATGTTTTGTCCAGACAGACTGTTGGATCCAACTTAGTAGTGGCGTTCTTTTTTATTTAAACACCACACGTATTTTTTTTAGGTGTGGTGACGTTTTATTTTTAGAGGATGCCAATAATATTTTAAACGCCACTAGTAGCATTACTAGTGGCATTCGATTATTTTGTCATTTAGCATGTCACTAATGGTGTGTCTGCTATAAGGGTTTTCCTACTAGTGTCTCCAGGTTATTTTACATGTAGTTGACTCCTTGAATAACTTTACTACCCCTTCATCCCAATTTATGTTGCATATAATGTTTTATTAAAATCAAAGTTTATAATGTTTGACCAAATATTTTGATACAAATATGAACCTATACAATTATTAGAATTGGCATAAAATATATTTTTATATCATATGCATTTCATATCATACATATTTATATTATTTTATATATATTTTTTACCAAACTTTACAAAATTTGTCTTATACACAATATTATGCGCAACATATTATAGGATAGAAGGGGTAGCACCGTCCTGGACCTAGCTACTACTATTGGTGGATTTAGTTTTATTCATTGTAAGAGTGAAGCATTGACAATAGTACTCCCTCTGGCTCAAATTAGTCTATTTAAATTTGTCTAGATTCGATTGTATCTAGATATAATTTAATATTAAATATCCGTATTTTAACAATTTGTAGTCAACTAATTTAGGTCAGAGGGAGTACTTGTAATTGGGATGAAGATCCCTTTAGATTTGTTTTAAGCTCTATTGTGAACTATGTAACTCTAGCTTGATGATTAATAAAGCTCGCGGCAGAGCCGTGCTGCTTTGCTAAATAAAAGCCAAGCCATACGTTCGTGTGGTCTGTGTAGATTGCTCAAAGCTGAAAAAACATGTCGATATTTGCCATGTGTGTCACAAAGCTGGACGCGAAGTCGCGAACTTGACTCTGCTTTTACAGGTCATTGGCACGGGCCCGAGCCTCACACTATGGCAGGTACAACATTCAGAGGCACTCTAAAGTGCCTCCAATAGTCAAATTAGTGCCATAATTGAGTTTTTAAGGCACTAAAAAAATGCCGGAGACGGTCGTGTAGGTAAAAGTTATTTGAGGCAGTTTTAAAAAGTGCCTCTAAATTATAGTTATTTGAGGCACTATGACTAATGCCCCTAAATCCTAGCCAATTGAGGCACTATGACTAGTGCCTCAAAAACCAACTTAAGGCACAAATTAGAGTGCCTCTAAAAACCAACCATTTGAGGCACTATCACTAGTGCCTCTAAAACCAACCATTTGAGGCACTATCACTAGTGCCTCTAAAACCTAACCATTTGAGGCACTATCCCTAGTGCCTCTAAAAACCAACCATTTGAGGCAATATGACTAGTGCCTCTAAAAACCAACCATTTCAGGCACTATCACTAGTGCCTCTAAAACCCAACTTTTTGAGGCACTATAACTAGTGCCTCTAAAAACAAAATTTTTGAGGCACTATCACTAGTGCCTCTAAATCCTAGCCAAAAGCAATTGGGTACTACAGTGACATATATTACAAAATGGCTCACATCAATCGAATTATATTAGGTAATGCACTCAAATCAAATCATAGTGACATATATTACAAACCACATTACAGTGACATATATTACCATGAAATATATTACAATTCGTCCACAACCACTGCAGAGGTTCAAATTTAACTAAATGTATTACAGTGACATATATTACATATGTTCACAGCCATATCTTACAGTGACTTTAAATAAGCTGAGACCATGCAATATCATCAGCTGCTTGGCAATCCCTTGTCTAAGCTGTCTGAGTTTGAGACCATGCAATATCATCAATCTGCATTGTTAAGATTTGTCTGAGTTCAATAGTTAAACAGAAGGAGCAGCTAGTTCAACAGAAGGAGCAGCTAGTTCAACAGTTCAACAGTCTGCATTATTAAGATCTGTCTGAGTTCAGACTAGTTTTGGAGTTCAACTAGTTTCAGAGTTTACTTGCCTTGTGTAGTACTTGTGAATCAGCGGTAGCTGTAGCAGCAGCTTGCTTCTGTACTCTTGATCTTGGTTTGTTTTCTCTAACTTTTGCCTGGCTCATGATTGGTTCATCCACAATTTGCACATTTTTTAGTTTAAATTGTAGTCAGTGTAATATTCTGAGCATTTGTAATAGTTTACAACTGTAACTTGCCTTTTCTGTTACTTGTGAATCTGCTATAGCTGTAGCAGCAGTTTGCTTCAGTACTCTTGATCTTGGTTTCTTGATCTTGATCTTGGTTTCCTGGATCATGACTGGTTCATCCACAAGCTGCACATTTTTTCATGTATTAGTACATGAAACAGTTCAGATATTGCTGGAGCAGAAGCAGTACATGTAACATACCTTTTCATGCATTTGAGAATCTTTGTTAGCAGAAGCAGTAGCAGAAGCATAAGCAGCAGTAGTTTGCTTCTGGTTTCTGGAATTTGGTTTCTTCACTCTACCTTTTTCCTACATCATGACTGGTTCCTCCACAATTACTTCGCCCTGGCTCATGACCGGTTCATCCACAAGCTGCACATTATCTCATGTATTAGTAGACGAAACAGTTCAGATATTGCTGGAGCAGAAGCAGTACATGTAACATACCTTTTCATGCATTTGAGAATCTGTGTTAGCAGAAGCAGTAGCAGAAGCATAAGCAGCAGCATCATTAGCTTCAAGGTTGGATCTTATTAAGACAGATTTTTGCACTAGATCAAGAGTTGTTCCTTTTGCACCAGTACCCTGCATCATTATTCCATATGTTAGTTCATGGTTCAAATTTTCAGTTATTTACAAAGTTCAATAACCTAGCAACATGCCTGTTCAGTAGGAGCAGTTTTCTTATTAGCTCATGGCTTTCCTGGCATGCAAACCTTGACTGAGTTTTGTCTATCAATTTTGTTTTGCAGATTTTTGTCATACAAATCTCTTAATATAACCTACACATATTAGAATGCACTGTTAATCATTGACTATTCATCATTTATATTTAAAAAGTATAAGAAATACTAACATGATTCTTGGGCCATGGAATGCATTTAGCTTGGGCATTTCCGATCTTTTTCATTCTCCCAAGTGGTCTAGGCAGTATGGTTGTATCACGGTAGACAATGTTAGACATGGCCTCCACATAATCACTTAGTGGATCTCCATCTAAACCAACTGCATTTATATCTGCAGTTTGAATTGTTCCAAGAGCTGCAAGGTTAGAAGAATTTGGTGAAGTCAAGACAACTTCCATTCCTCTACGTATTATGTGCTTTGGCATGGTGCTGCAAATGTTTGGCTTCTTCATCTCTTCAGCTTTCTCTAGTTTAATTTTCTTTATCATAGCAACCTGTATTTAGTTAAATTCCTAATCAGTCAGAGGTACAACGAACAAGAAACACATGTACAAGGATTTCTTATTGACACATGTACAAACAGTAGTTATTTTACCTCAGCAGTTTCATTCTTCGCAAGATTAACTTCATTTCCAATCTTTTCTTCTACCCTTTGCCTTTTATTTTTTCTTGTCCTCTAATGCTTGCTTCTCCTCATGACCACTGTTCTTTATCTTGTCAAATCCTTCTGATTCTTCAATATGTTCTTTCATTCTCTTCTGTGATGTTTGAAATAGCTCCATCATCTGACAATACTTCTCTTCTAGCTTGTCACTTCTGGCAACCAAACTTGACTGAGTTTCTACTAGCTTCTCTACAACACCCCTGAGATTTTTGTTTTCCTGTGTAACATCATGTAGAGCAGATAGATCCAGAGCCAGCTTCTCACTATTCTTTCCACCAATAGTCAGCCCTAATCCATGATTACTCGACTTCTTAGCCTTTGGGAACAATGTTGAATACAAATATTCCTCATTTGCTTCCTCATGTATCAAGTTAGGGTTGTCCACAAACTTCACATTTATCTCATCCTGTTTGAATGCATAAACAGTTTATTGAGTTTTCAATATATAATATGTATATGGACATGACAATTATATTGAGTTTTCAATATATAATATGTATATGGACATGACAATTATACTACATTATTACTTATAATATTTTTCTTGCAAAATTCATCAACTGGTTTCCCATCCTTATTTGTATGGGTAATTCTGTAAAGCTGAGCTCTGGATATTTTGTTCCCTTCTTTTATTTCCTGAAATTCATGGAAAACTATCATACTCTGATCTTTGAAAATTTTAGATATTCAAGTATGCAACAAATCCACAATTAACTTACTTCTTGTTCCTGTACTACTGCAAAACTTCTAGTACCAGCTGTATGAACTGCATTTTCTTGACCATTTCTCGTCTCTTTGTTCTTCATACTTAATGCCTACATTACAGCAAGAAATTGTACATTAATGCCCAGAGTAGGAATTAGCACAAGCAGGTTGAAAAAAATAGTATATCCAGCATTGCTACTTTAGTATACCTTAGACTTTGGTGTTCTCCAAAATTTACAAAGCCAAACCCACTGAGCAGGAGGTATCCTAGATTTGCATCCATTAGCAATGTTGGTTTTGAGTGACAACTCATCCTTGTAAAATTTTCTCTTCAAATAGCACTTGTAATCTTTCCACTTATTTCTAGCAGATATCAACAGCCAGCACTTGTAAAAATCTGGTATTTCAAAGAAATACTGCAAAAGTGTTTACATTTTAGCAACATTAATAATTTGTAGGCAAAATACATAGTTCAAAACTACAATCCAGTTTATTTAAGAGATTTTATCTTAACTGTCTTCCATAGCTTCTCTTTTTCATATTCAGGAACTTTGCTCCAATTGGTAGCTGCCAAAGAAATTTCTTTTCCCTTAACTAAAGAAGCAATGAAATTTGTGAGCCTGAAAGTTTTGAACCCACAAGGTTGGCCTTTGATGTTAAATTCCAAACTGATCTTGTTTCTTGGATCATACTCTTTCCAGAATCTTTTCAACTTAGTGGGCCCTCTCACAGAATTCTCTGCTGTTATCATGTAACAAGTATTTAAATTAACCAGTGTGTCATCCATTTCACAATATTGAAATAAATTGTCTAAATTAACAAGAGGAGAAGGCAACCTAAAACTAACCTTCTAGTAAATGTTGATTAATATCACCTTCTTCATTTTCATCTTGAGTAGTAGCATCACTTTCATACAAATGTTCACTACCATCATCATCCTTATCCTCATTTTCTACCACATATATTTCTTCATATATCATGTTGTTCGAAATTAAGACATGAACATAAATCACATATTAGAATGGCATAAATTATGTTCTTATGATTTCACATAAATCACATATTAGAATGGCATAAATTAGATTCTTACTTCTGCTGGTTCTTTGTATATTCCCTTTATCCTGGCTTCCTCAAGAAATCTTGAAAAATTTTCTCCACTCTTAATTTCTATCTGTGTTGGTGGTATGCCAAGTTTCATCAGTTGCATGTTAACCTCATTTAGCCTACTTCTCTCACTGTCCATGTTAGCAGTCCCTGCAAAAGAAACAATAGAACTTTATTATCATGTTCAACAGAATCAAACCAGCAAACAAAAGAAACAATAAAACTATATCAAATTACCTAGACACAACAGCAAACCATTCATTATCAAGTGGATCTTGCAAATAGTAGACCTGTTTTGCTTGACTAGCTAGTATAAATGGCATAGATGAAAGAATTTCCCCTTTGTCTACATGATTGAAGTTGACTTCAGTTATTCCAAATTCATCTACTCTAATTCCAGTATCTTTAACCCATTCACACTTGAATAATACTACACTAGCTGTGTTTGAATAATTTAATTCAACTATTTCATGGATCCTGCCATAAATTTGACCATCTCCTACTGTGTGATCTACTGAATAACTTAATGTCTTTGCAGTAGTTGAAACTCCATCACACTGGGAAGATTTTCCAGCAGAATGGCTTCTTGTGTGGAATGTACAGCCATTAATCTTGTAGCTGTTGTATTTCTTCAACATCATGAAAGGCTTTTGTGCTAGTAGAACAACTTCTTGTGGTAGTTCAACTCCTTTATGCATTAAAGAATGCACATGTTCAATAAACCATTTCAGGAATTGTTTGTGGTGAGCAAATTCAACTTCTCTTCTACTTTTCGTTCTGTCTACTTGTAGTATTGTGATATGCTCATTTACAAACCTAATAATTTCTGGATAACTAAGCAACATATGCCTTTGAGCTTGTGTCCATGAAATGTGATCTAGCTCATCTACTTGAAATGCAGAGAGTTGTCTTCCAATTGTTCTTAAATATATATTAGTGTCTGGACTGCTAGTTGTGCTATCATCAGTATGCATTGACTCTTTGTTGGAATTTTCCAGATATCTTGCACAAAAATCCAATCTCTCATCAAATATATATCCCTCAGCTATTGATGCTTCAGGATGTCTTCTAGTATGTACCATCCCTTTACGCTTCCCAACAAACATCTCTGTAGACCACATGTTTCTGAATTGCACTGGTCCACCTATCAACACTTCACTTGCAAGATGGATGACAAGATGTTCCATTATATCAAAGAATGATGGTGGAAAAATCGGCTCTAGCTGACACATTGTTTCAGCAATTTATTCTTCCAACTTTTGCATCTCAGTAGGATCTATGACTTTGGAGCAAACTTTCTTGAAGTACTTGCTAAGATTAATTAGTGGAAGAGAAACAGGGGCAAGCATGGTTCTACTTATAGCTAAAGGAAATACATCTTCAAAAATTATGTGATAGTCATGAGTTTTCAGCCCAACTAATTTGTTCTCATCTAACCTGACCTTCCCATCCATGTTTGAAGCATAGTCTACTGGAAACCTGACATTTTTCACAACTGAGCAAAATACCTTCTTATTATATCATGTAGTGCATTGCTTCAAGCAAGTCTGGTTTCTCTTGAGTTTCATCAACATGGAGATGTGTTCTGATTTTAAATCTTTTCATATCCAATCTTGCTTTCACATTATCTTTGGACCTGTTGTCCACTTTTAAAATTGTGTGAACAATATTATCAAACACATTCTTCTCTATATGCATTGAGTCCAAATTATGTCGAACCAGCAAATGTTCCCAATATTCAAGATGGAAAAAGATGTTTCTCTTCTTGAATGTTGATTCTACAGTGTGCACATCCTCTAGTACAGTATCTTCCTCCCCTTCATCTCTTTGTCCTTTTTTCTTCTTAGACTTTTGTTGTTGTTTTTGTGTTTTCCCATAGATGGTGTGAATGCCTTTTGTCATTTCTGAAATCTCATGACCTGTTGGCTGAATTGGAGGTTCCCTGTCTTCAGTTGTGCCATCAAATGAGTCTTTATCCTTCCTAAATGGGTGTTCTGCAGGTAGAAACATCCTAGTACCCAGGTAGCATGCTTTGTGTCCATGTTTTAAACATTTGAAACATGTACCCAGCAGGCAGTGGGAGCAAACAACAATACTCTCTCCACTAAGAATTCCTCGGCCTAGCTAGTCACTAATTGTCCATAGCAGTGCATCATACACCCTGAATTTCCTTCCTACATGAGCATTAAAAGTACAAAGACCATCCTTCCATAACACTTTCAATTCATCAACTACTAGATGCAGGTAAATTTCTATGTCTTTCCCTAGTGCCTTCCTACCAGGAATAATAACTGACAAAATGAAGTTGTTTTGTTTCATGCAACTCTCTGCTGGAAGATTGTATGGAATTAGTACAATTGGCTAGATGTTGTAAGACATGTTCATAGTTCTGAATGGATTGAAACCATCAGTTGCCAGTCAAAACCTAATATTTCTAGCTTCTTTACTGAACCACTCATATTTTGCATCAAAATGCTTCCAAGCTGGTGCATCAGCAGGATGCCTCATAAGACCATCCTTGATCCTACCATCAACATGCCAACTCATAAGTGGGGCTGTGTTGCTTGACATGAAAAATCTTCTAATTCTCTTTTTGAATGGGAAATGTCTGACCACCTTTTGAGAAACCTTGCTAAATCTTTTGCCACCACCAATTTCTTTCACAATCTTCTATCTGGATGAATTACATACTGGACAGACAGTTGCATTGATATTGTCTCCTCTATATATAATGCAGTCATTAATGCAAGCATCATATGTGTCATACCCTAGCCCTACAGATTTGATGTACTGTTTGGAGTCATGAAAATTCATAGGGAGAGTTGTATCCTCTGGTAGGACATCCCTAAATAGCTGTAGTACATCTTCAAATGCAGCTCTGGTTAATCCCCTGGTGTTATTTATGTTCATCAGCTTCACAAGAAATTGCAGTTTTGTAAATCTTTTACATCCTGCATATAATTCTTGTATGCCATCATTAACTAACTTTTTGAATGCCTCAGCTTCTTCATCAGCTTCATCTATTTCTTCAGAGTCATCATCAGTATCATCACTGTCAACTTGTGTATCTGATCCTAAAGAGCTATTGTTGTACATATGATGAGAACCCAACATCATCTCATCCATCTCATCACTTCCTAATGGCAATTCTACTGATTCATTGGGTTGTATAGTAGGAATAGCACAATATACGGATTCCCCATGGTATACCCATGTTGTATTCCCAGGCATGAATCCTACAGATATTATATGGTCTTCAACATCTTCTAAACTTTGCCTAGAGATGTTACAACAAAGTTTGCATGGGCAGACAATATTTTGGCTATAACCAGAATTTGTAGCTGCAAACTGAATGAAACCACTAACCCCATCTGCAAACTGTGTACTGGATCTAGCAGCACTCATCCAAGTTTTATCCATTATACAAATAGATGAATAAACTTAGCAACTTGTTTCTGTGTAACCAATAATAAGATACTAGTTACTATACCAACATTCAAACAAACAAACTAGGTAACATCAGAGCACATCAGTGCAGAGCACAAGTAATAACAAACTAACATTCAAAAAAACAAACTAGGTAACATTAGAGCACATCAGAGAAGAGCACAAGTAATAACAAGAACAGAACATGAACAGATCAGAGTAGAGCATAGCATATCAGAGCAGAGCACAAGTAATAACAGGAACAGAACAGGAACAAATCAGAGTAGAGCATAGCATATCAGAGCAGAGCACAAGTAATAACAGAATGAGCAGGAGGCGATCGAGCATCTCGTGCAGGAGCATCGGAGCGACATTGGTGAATTCCTAACCTGAAGAGCTAGCCTCGGCATCATTGCGAGTTATTTGTCGATGAAGAATAGATTGACGTGGATCATCAATACGAGTGCCCATTGGACGATGTGGATCTCGATGGAGAGGTGGTGGACGAGCTCCAGGCGGCGGCGGATCTCGACGGAGAGGTGGTGGACGAGCTCCAGGCGGCGGCGGATCTCGACGGAGCAGTGGAGGAAGAGCTGGAGGCAGCGGCGGATTTAAATGGAGAGGTGGTGGTGGACGAGCCAGAGGAGGAGGCAGTGACGAATCTTGACGGATAGGCGGTGGCGAATATTGACGGAGAGGAGGCGGATCTCGTCGGAGAGGAGGAGGCAGTGGCGAATCTCGATAGAGAGGAGGCGGCGGTGGCGAATCTCGGCGGAGAGGAGGCGGCGGTGGCGAATCTCGACGAAGAGGATCTCGATCGAGGAGGAGGCGCGTTGGAGGACCCGTATGCTCGAATCTGCAAAAAGAGAAAGACAAGGTCAAATCGATGGGGCCAGTAATATGACTTCAAAAAATTAAAGGACTAAAATGAAAAAATAACACTAGTAGTGTTATTTTATCAGTAATTGTAAAACTAGACTACTTTATCAGTTTAAACATTGAACATTGTAGTCTAGTTTAAACTACATTGAATATTCATAATCATAATCATTGTTTAAACATTCATAATCATAGTTTAAACATTGAACATTGTAGTCTAGTTTAAACTACATTGAATATTCATAATCATAATCATTGTTTAAACATTCATAATCATAGTTTAAACATTGAACATTGTAGTCTAGTTGAATATCATAATCATAATCATAATCATATCAGTGGTGTTATTACTGGCCATGAGATGCAAAACTGAATATTCATAATCATAGTTTAAACATTGAACATTGTAGTCTAGTTCCCCATGTTCTGAATATTTATGAATTCAGAACAATGAAGGCCTTCTAAACATAAAATTATAGAAAATGATCAACACTAGATAAACAGAAAATGATCATCACTTGATAAACTGAAAATCATCAACACTTGAAGAACAGAAAATGATCAACACTTGATAACCGACATTACAAACCAACATTATAGAACATTGTTCAACTTACAAACCAACATTACAGTAGATGCATTGTTCAGAACACTAGTCCACTAGAACACATTACAACTTAAAATGAAACACAATTTCTAATTTCCATAAAATCAAGGGTCTTCAATCATGTTCTTCAAGAGTCTTCAATCTCCACAAAATCAAGGCAAATTTGACCATGTATTGGGTCTGCAACAATCAGCAATAGTGATCCATCTACTATATTTGCCTCCTCCCTAAATTGCTGCCATCCTATTGTGAATGCAATTCTATCATCTTCATCTTCCATGTGGTACCATCCTTCAAAGGGCACATCAAATTCCCTAGCCAACAAATTTGAATGTCCTTGTCATGGGCATCCAACTTCTCTGAATTTTTTTGCAGAAAGGTACTGGCATAGTAACAACTTGTGTAAGAACTAAGTCTGAAACATTGCATCAAATAAGTGAGAAATTAAGTAGTAGATATTTACCAAGGCATCTAGTTCAACATTTTCCTGATTATACTTGTGCACCATAAACTGCATCTCATTGACACTTTCATAGAACTCTTCCTCAGCTAGTTCTTGCCCTGGTTTTAGAGCCAAAACCTTGTAGATACCATAATTAATGGTTGCCATGTTCTCCTCACTAATTTCTCTGATGTTTGAGAAAATAGTCTTCTGAAGTATAGCTCTAATTTCAGGCATCACACAGTAAAGACCTGCTCAAAGTAGTAAACAATGACAAACAGTTTAACATGGCAAGTCTGGTCACACTGAAATTTCTCTTTTAGTTAACATGACATAAAACATACCTCCATCTGCAACAATAGGCTTCTCAACCTTCATATTGTCCACAAATTCAGACACTGTGATATCAAAATTGTTGGCTTGTTCCACATACCTAAAAGAAACAACCTCACCTTGCTGGATATCATATTACCTAACAAGGGAACACCAGTATGGTCCACGGATGGTAGTTCTTGACAATTCTTTCTCGAGGTAGAAGTCATACACATGCCTGTTCCTGCATGTAGCCACCATCCAGTTCTTTGACATTGCAAATTTTTCAAGTTGTTCCTTGAATTTGCAAGGTACTGTCTGAAATAAAAACAAGAGGAATGTTTGTCATTATACATATCCTTTCTAGATAAAAACAAGAGATCCATTGTTCTGATGTTATAACTTACCACTCCATTTTCAAATCCCTGCATCATAATCAGATCACAATTTTTCACTGGTTGCTGGCACAGAACACAACTCATCTCATCCATTCCTATGACAAATAATGGAGGTATTAAGATATGGAACACAAATTCATTCATGAACGACAGTAAAATAGGCAAGGGTATTAATCACCTGTAGGATAACTGAAGAAATGCTCCTATTGTACAAACAGAGATCTGCATCACACATGAAACATTCAGATGTAAGTACACAAACAGAACAACAATATTCAGGCAAGAACAAAAACATTCAGATATAAGTACTCACCAAGAGGCAGAAGAACTCGACATAGGCAGAAGAAATAACTTGACAACAGATACCACCATGTTAAATAGGAAAGCACCTGGACGTGGGGACAAGCACCTGGCGCAGCACTTCCCCCACTTCCCCCACTTCCAAGGACGTGTGTGCAGTGCATAAAATTAATGTAATAAATGTACAAAATGCTCTAAATAAATTCAGGCATGAATATTGTGGATATGAATAAACACTAGTAGTTAATTAACAGTAATTTACACTAGTAGTTAAATTTAGGTACAAAATGCTCTGATTTTTTCATATTCACTAATAAATTCAGACACTAGTGTTTAATTTTTTCATAAACACTAGTAGTAGACATTAATTTTTTCATATTCTAGTTGCCCATATTCAAACATTCAGAAGTCTAGTTGCCCATATTGCTGCCCATATTCAAACTCCATACTACTATTATGGAACTAATGTAGTCTAGTTGCCCATGTTCTGGATATTTATGAATTCAGAACAATGAAGGCCTTCTAGACAACAACAATACAGGAATATGAACAAGTAATAAAACAAGCACAACCATAGAATTTCAGGCACAATACAAGTGATACAAACACTAGTAGTTAACTTACAGAATATAAAACAAACACTAATAGGTTCCGTACATAATAATTAAAACTTAAACAACATTGCTGACATTGTTCCTTAAACAACTGCAGCACAACCTAAACAAGCATATGTTAACAGATCACAATCCCAGATCACTAGCTTTGTTGACATTGTTCCTTACTAGGTCACTAACTGATTCCTTAGTTGATAATGCCAACAAAGTTCAGCCCAAGGTGATCACTCATACGTTCTATCTTGATCACAAGCATTGAAGCCCATCCAACATCAGCAGCAAATGTGAAGTCAGTCCACCCTGTGGTGAAACTGACTTCTCCATGTTCCTTACCAATGGAGTAGGCACATTCAATGAAGTTCTGTTCGTCTCCATCTAGGTCTTGCCCTTCCCTAGAAAGATGTGCTATGCCCTGTCTTGGGTACCTGTAGACTTGTACAGCCTCAATAGGCATGAACTGCAATAATCATGTATTTTCACAATTAGTATTTTTTTTACACATTAGGCATGCATAGAATGAAACAACAGAATAGTGAATTAGCTCTAAGCCTTACCAGTGCATCCAATGCTTGGTTTTCCTAATTCATATTATGTACCCAGAAATTCTTCTCATCATTACTTTCAATGATCTCATGTTCTGTCACGTGAACATATTTGTAGATGGCAAATAAGATGGTGGCCATGTTCTGTTCAGTGATTGAGTGAATGTTTGAGAAGATTGTCCTGTACAGAATGCTTCTTATTCCAGAAGAGACATCTCCAATCACTAAGCAAATAGAAGAAATAAAATAATTAGTACTAGTACATGTAAGAAATTAGTAGTAGTTGAGGAAATAGTTAGTAGTAGTTGTTAGCAAGGACTTACAGGAAGCTTCATGCATGTAGTTTTCAACACCATTTGAGGAAATGGTCACATGGAATAAATTGTCCAAACCCTCAATTAGATCTGGATCATATTCAAATTCCAGAACATCACCAAGACCAATGTCGTAGACTCTCCACAAGGATGTCCAGTAAGGACCACAAATTACTGTCTTTTCATCAGTCTTCTTCAAGTACAGATCATAGTTTCTGATTGCACTGCTGTTGGCAACCAACCAATTCTTAGGAGTGAAATCATTTAGTCTCTCCCTAAATGAACATGGAACAACCTACAGGATGAATATAACATAATGTAGTTAACTTACCAACCTACATGATGAATATAACATAAAGTTAAATAATGTTGTCTGGATGTGAAAACTCACCACACCATCTATGGGAAACTCATCAACAATGACAATCTGGAAGCTGGTTGCCCTCCTCTGTGTCCTACCACAGTTGTGAGCAGGTTGTCCACACACATCATAGTCCATTGCTAAAAATTAAACAAGTAATTAGTAACAGACCCTAATCATTGTAGCCATATTATAGTAGTGAAGAACAATCTACACATTTTAGTACTGAAGAACAATATACACATTCCAGTACTAGAATTATAGTAATGGAAACTTAGTGTTTAATTTTTTCATATTTCAGTACTGAAGAACAATCTACACATTATAGTACTTGAATTACAGTACTGAAGAACAATATACACATTTTAGTCACCCACAATCTACTGGAATTAGCATTACACAATCTACACATTTCATCCACATTACTGTACAACCTTAATCAGGAACATATATTTCAGTCACCCAACCCTAATCAGGAACATAATCAGGAACACGCACATTCCATGAAAACCCTAATCAGGAACATAATAAGGACAAAATACCCTAATTTGAAACCCTAATCAAGCAGAGGATGAACAGTTAGAAGAAAGAGGGATTTACCAAAGAAGAAACCCTAATCAAGCAGTGGTTCTTCTTCTTTGGGTATCTTGCGGTCACTGTAAAATTAGAAGAAAGAGGGATTAAGACAGAACCGCAAAATAAAGAATAAATCGATAGAGGAGAAGATGGTTAGAAGAATCAAGCAACATAAGTGAAAATGGTTGGAAGAATCAAGAAACAGAAGTGAAGATGGTTGGAAGAATCAAGAAACAGAACTCACCGATGGAACTGAAGAACTCACCGTACGAACTGCCGAGTCTGCAGATGGATGGAAAGAAAAATAAAAGATTAGAGAGAGAACTGAAGAAATCTGAAGAACTGCAAAGGAACTGAAGAACTCACCATACAATCTGCCGAGTCTGCAGATGGATGGAAAGAAAAAGAAAAGATTAGAGAGAGAACTCTGAAGAAAAGAAAAGAAATGTGAAGAACTCTGAAGAACTGAAGAGTAACTCACCATACGAAGAACTGCCGAGTGGGAGAGAGGGGAGGTTGTCCCTTCGGTTTCCCTCCTTATAATATTCCAACGCTCCCACGTGCTCTCTGCTAACTTTCTCTTCGGTTCCAGATATTTTGGCCCGTGTTTCCAACGAAGGCCGAGTGGGCCTTTGCCTATTACTTTCTCCTACAGTTGGGCCAACAGTGGAAAAATGCCTCTTTCTCTAACAGTTGGGTCTTTGTCTTTTTGATAAGTTTTTTGGATCTATTTTTTAAAACAACAGTGACAAGTAGATAAAAATGCAATTTGTTGCAAAAACTTATCCTTGCTCTTGTGAAAAATTAACACAATAGCAGTATGGATTTGTTGCATACAACTGTAAGAAGTATATAGAGAAGTTTCTTTTTTGAATCTATTTTTTAAAACAACAGTGACAAGTAGACAAAAATTCAATTTGTTGCAACAACTTATCCTTGCTCTTGTGAAAAATTAACACAATAGTAGTATGGATTTGTTGCATCTATATTTTCAGAAAAGCCAGAAAGCAAACACAACTTGATACATAATATAAGTTCAATAATAGCTGGATACAAACACAACCGGATACACAACCACAACTAGATACAAACACATTGGATACAAACACACTGGATACATGGTTCAATACAAAAGAAATTAAACATCACAAGGCTAAGTAATGCTGCAACACAAATTCATGGGCACTAATTAGATGATCTCTAGTAGATGATCCCTAGTTGATGATCTCAACAAAGTTAAGACCAATAAACTCTTGCATGTGCTCTAAATTCATCAAAATAAGTGCTTCATTGCCAATGTTAGCAGCATTGGTGAAATCAGTCCATCCATTCTGAAAACACACATGCCCCATGTCCCAGGAAATGGAGTAAGTGCAGTCAATGAACTCTTCTTTTTCTTCTCCTAGCAGCTGTCCATGCTTGGAAAGATGAGCAGTGCCAAAACCTAGGTACCTGTACCCATCTATAGCCTCAGTAGGCATGTACTTCAAAACAGAGAAAGATCCACACTTGATTTAGTTGCATGCAAATAAAATAATTTCATATGTCAAACATATGAACTATGGGAAATTACCAGTGCATTGAAGTAAACATTATCATGATCCATCTTGTGCACCCAAAAATGTTTCTGACCCTTTGGTTCATAAAATTCCTTCTCCACAAAAACATCTTTGTAAATGCCAAACAAGGTTGCAGCCATGTCCTGTTCACTAATGGAGTGGATGTCTGAGAAGATTGTCCTATAGAGGATACTTCTTATTGGGCTAGGCAAATCTCCTACAACTAATCAGAGAGGATGTGTTAGCCTTTATTATTTCAAAAATGCATTGTGAAAAAAAAGATGAGTTATTGTTCTGATACCGGTTTCTTCAACTACATCCTTCTCAACATTGTTGGAATGAACAGTTATGTCAAATGAGTTCTCTAAAGGTTCAAAGGGATCATCAGTAGATTGGAAATGTACAACATCACCCACACCAATGTCATAAACTCTAACTAAAGATCACCAGTAAGGGCCACAGATTAGTGTAGTTGTCTCATCCTTCTGTAAGAACAAATCAAATCTTCTGAATCTTGGGCTCTTGGCAACTAACCATTTCCTAGGAACTAAATTGTTCAACCTCTGTTTGAATGAGCAGGGAATGTACTGCAGTTTAACAACATAATTTAGTTCCCATTGCCAAAAACTGTTTGAATGAGCAGGGAATGAGCAAGGAATGTACTGTCAAAAAAGATCAGTACTCCCATTGCCAAAAAAGAATAGAGCAAAGAAGAACTATCAGAAAAACTTACCACACCATGTCTAAAACCATGGCCAATGACAATGTCAAATCCATTAGCTCTCCTGTTAGATCTGCCACAATTGTCACCAGGCTGATCACAGATAGCACACGTCATGGCATCCATCACCTACAAAATAACATCCAGGTTAATTCACCTACAAAAATTCACCGAGGTTGATCACAGATAGCAGGTTGAAATTCAGAACCTGAGAGCTAAAAAGTCGAAGGAGGAAATTCAGAACCTGCGAGCTGAAAATGTAGTAAAAGGATTAGATTGCATCAGATTAAATGAAATAGAATAATAAGATCTGTGTACATAATTGAACTCACCTAGAAAGTCGAAGGATATAAGAAAAGATCTACGCACAAGAATTGTAAAGCGGTCAGGTTTCTCCTCCTATTTAAAGGTAAAGGGATAGGGTATGTAAAACTGCTCCCCCATGTCCACCACTACCCCACGTCCACCACTTACCCCACGATGTGGCCCATTTAATCATACACTATCCACTATTTTCCCCCCAGGATGTGGCCCATTTAATCATACACTATCCACTTGTACACCCCCAAAAAATAGGCCCATTAATCCAGGCCCATAAGTACATGTGCAGTACTAATCTAGCTTTATTATCACCAACTGGAGCCACGCAGCTGGATCCCTAATTTTGACTGGAATAATCCTAGTGTCCCTAAAACTGAACAAGCAGACATCTACCTCTTTCAGACTGAATGTTTTGACAACATCTATCCATCCAAAACAGATAACTGCTTGTCCACATTCAGTTAGCATCATTCTGTAGTACTGAGTCGTGGAAACTGTTGGCTTATTCACAGCAAGAAGAATAACTTCAGATCCTTTAGGAACCCCATGCCTGGGAGCTCTTAAGCATAAGACATGCCTTAGAAACTTCAAAAGATAAGTATTTGTGAATTATTTTGAAAAAACCTGGAAAACAGAAATTTCAATTATGATCAAATCATACTATAGTAATGCAGAATACAAAGTTCAATATTTTTTGCACTAGAAGCATGATCAAACAAATAAATATTTTAACACACATTACTAACCATTTCTCCCTCTCTAGGTCTCCAGTGAACATGATCAAAGGAAGCTATGATGTTTTCTTCTGTCAATTTCCACACATACTCCTTAATATCAGGTCTTGGTAACTCCTCAACATAGTTTCTCAGTTGGATAACTTGATTGAATGTCAAATCAACCTTGTTTGCAAAAATGCATTCATTATCAAAGGATTCTTCACCAGAAAAATCAGGCCCTACATGAAAAATAAAGCATTATTCATCACCCAAAACACTCTAGTAAAACATGTATAACAGTAAGCATCTGCAGGTGAAAATCACACTTCTAGTAGTAATCAGACTCCTTTCATCAATCTCAGTGGGGTTGTACCTACAGAGATGTGCACAAATATGTTATAAGAGATACTCAGATACATTTGCAGGATCAAATGGTAAGAATGGCTTTAATAAGACAGGGTAGTACTCTTCAATTTTAAGTATCTCAAGCTTAAGGTAGAACCACTGATGTCTGAGTCTTGGTGGTAGTTTTCTTTCATCTGTAAACTGAGCATGCAAACATCCCCTTCCTTCAGATTAAATGCCTCTACCACCTTGCCCATCCAGGAGGGATGATCTAGGCTTTTCCATCAGCCTGAATATTCATCCTACAGTACTTGATTGGAGATCCTAACTTGAGCTTCACACCTACACTAACCAATTGAGATCGGGCTTGAATAAAATGCCTCATGAGGTGTTCATCCATGAGGAACTGCATCAGGAACTTTCTTGTAAACTCTTGACTGAATTCCTGGAATTTTTTAGATAAAAATGTGAGTAATATGCAGAACTTACAGATAAAAATATGAATAATGAGCAGAACATATGTACATACTGAAGGGTTTCGCAGCATAGTAAACCAAAAAAATTCTACGGATGCGAACGGGGAAGCCAAGATCTAATCTAGGAGATGCAAACAACGAGGGGGATAGATGAGATCTTCATACCCTTGAAGAAATCGCACAGCGGAATGTTCAACGGAACGTGGTTGATGTAGTCGTACTAGCCTTCTCCTCCTCGCGATGCGATCCGATCCAACGCCGCAAGTGGCGACGCCTCCGAGAGATGCACACGTACGGCACCTCGACGTCTCCTCCTTCCTCGGTCCAGCAAGTGGGGTGGAGATATAGATTGGATCTACAACACGACGCGTGGTGCAAAGGTGGAAAGTTTCTGCGGCAGGGCTTCGCCTACACGCAGTCGGGAGAGAGAAAGAGAGAGAGGAGGGCAGCAACTAGGAGGCTAGGGTTTAAGAAGGTGTGGGGGGAGGGTGCGCCCCTGCCCTCTTTATATAGAGGGCTGGACGGCTGCCCTTGCCCCTCCTCCAAACCCTAGGGCCGGCGGCCACATGGGATGGAGTGAGGGGCAAGTCCCCCCCCCTTCTAGAAGCTCTCCCTAGGGTTTCCCCTAGGGCTTGGCCGGCTGGGCCTATGGGGCCTTGTGCCCCTGGCCCAATGCAGCCAGGGCACTCCCTCGTAGGCCCACGCCCCCTCCCGACAAGTGGGGCCACGTTGGTCCCACTCCGGAAGCTTCTAGAACCTTCTGGTACAATACCGAACATTTCGAAACAATTCCGAAATCCAAAAACTGCTTTCCCTTATATGAATCTTATTCTCCGGACCATTCTAGAACCTCTCGTGATGTCCTGGATCTCATCCGAGACTCCGAACAAAAACTCATAAACCAATTATCCATTCTATCCTAGCGTCGAGACACGTTAAGTGTGTGACCCTACGGGTTCGAGAATATGCAGACATGATCTTCTATCAATAATCATCAGCGGGGTCTGGAAACCCATATTGACTCCCACATATTCATCGATGATCATATCGGATGAACCACGATGCCAGGATTCAATTAATCCCATATATATATTCCCTTCGTCACACGATATTTTACTTGCCCGAGATTCGATCGCTGGCATCGGAATACCTAGTTCAATCTCGTTCACAGCAAGTACTTTACTCGTTCCGTAATCCGATATCACTTTGTGATTAACTCCTTAACCACTTTATTGCAAGCGGTGTTGATATCGATTACCGAGTGGGCCCGGGGTTTATCTTTCTGACTTGGGAGGGACAAATCCCATCTCGATACATACAACCCAACAAGTACTTTCCGATCACCTGAGAGACACCTTTATGACCACCCTCTCATAGGATGACGTTTGATGACCTCAAAGCTTTCTTCCGATACCAGGGAGTTGCATTATCTCATGGTCTAAGGAATACAATATTTGACATAAGAAAAAGCTTCGCAAAAATGAACACTATGACACGATCTAATTGCTCTGCTTAATTTGGATATGTCCATCATATCATTCTCCCAATGACACGATCTCATTAT
This sequence comes from Avena longiglumis, assembly GCA_030063025.1. Classification (NCBI taxonomy): domain Eukaryota; kingdom Viridiplantae; phylum Streptophyta; class Magnoliopsida; order Poales; family Poaceae; genus Avena; species Avena longiglumis. Next base: position 339,182,145 of record CP125978.1, on the reverse strand, counting down.
TAATTGATAACTCATGTATATGGTTAGGAAACCTTAACCATCATTAATCAATGAGCTAGTCCATAGAGGCATACTAGGGACACGGTGTTGTTCATAAACCACACAAGTATCAAAGTTTCCGCTTAATACAATTCTAGCATGGAATATAAAATTTATCATGAACAAGAATTATAATAATAACATCTTTATTATTGCCTCTAGGGCATAATTCCAATAGTCTCCCACTTGCACTAGAGTCAATAATCTAGTTTACATCTGGCAACAATCTAACACCCATGGCACTAAGGTGCTGATCATGTTTTGCTCGTGGAAGAGGTTTAGTCAACGGATCTGCGACATTCAGATCCATATGTACTTTGCTAATCTTCAGATCTCCATCTGTTATATAATCTCGAATTATATGAAACTTGCGGTTGATGTGCTTGGTATTTGGATGATATCTTGGTTCCTTAGCCAGTGCTATGGCGCCAGTGTTGTCACACAATATCTCCCCAGTGGGTCCAAGGCACTTGGAACCACACCAAGCTCAATGATGAAGTTCCTGATCCAAACTCCTTCACTTGACGCTTCTGCAGCAGCCATGTATTCCGCTTCTACTGTAGATCCCGCGATCATGCTTTGCTTGCAGCTTCTCCAGCTCACAGCTCCTCCATTCAAAATATAAACGTATCCTATCTGAGATTTAGAATCATCCTTGTCGGTGCCGAAACTAGCGTCGACGTAACCTTTTACGACGAGCTATTCATCACCTCCATAGACTAAGAACATTTCGTTAGTTCTATTTAAATACTTTAGGATGTTTTTCACGGCTATCCAGTGTTCCACTCCTGGATCACTTTGGTATCTGCTCATCAAACTAAGAGCATTGGACACATCCGGTCTAGTACACAGCATGGCATACATGATAGAACCTATGGACGAGGCATAAGGCACTTTGCTCATAGCTTCTCTATCGTTTACCGTAGCTGGACACTAAGCCTTGCTCAATATCTTACCTGACAACATAGGCACTGAACCTTTCTTTGCCTTATCCATTCTGAACCTTTTCAGAACTTTGTCTAGGTATGTACTTTGGCTTAAAGCTATCAGGTGTCGATGTCTATCTCTATAGATTTTGATGCCCAATATATAAGCAGCTTCCCCTAGGTCTTTCATTGAAAAACATTTGTTCAAATAACTCTTCACATCGTTAAGCATGTCAATGTCATTTCCAATAATCAATATGTCATCCACATATAGTACCAAAAAATTCACTGAGCTCCCACTCACTTTCTTGTAGATACAAGCTTCGTAGCAATTTGGAACAAATCCAAAGCTCTTGATCACTTGATCAAAACGAAGGTTCCAACTCCGAGATGCTTGCTTCAGTCCATAAATGGAACGCTGAAGTTTGCACACCTTATCAGCATCCCTAGGATCGACAAAACCTTCGGGTTGCCTCATATACAACTCTTCATCAATGTTGCCATTGAGGAATGCAGTCTTGACATCCATCTTCCATATTTCATAATCATGAAACGCAGCAATTGCTAATAAAATCCGAATGGACTTAAACATCACTACAGGAGAGAAAGTCTCATCGTAGTCAACACCTTGAACTTGTCGAAAACCTTTCGTGACAAGTCATGCTTTATAGACAGTAACATTACCATCTGCGTCCGTTTTCTTCTTGAAAATCCATTTGCACTCAACGGCCTTTCGGTCGCTAGGAGGGTCCTCCAAAGTCCATACTTGGTTTTCGCTCATGGATCCTAATTCGGATTTCATGGCCTCTAGCCATTTCTCAGAGTCTGGGCTCATCATTGCTTCCTCATAGTCCGCAGGTTCATTGTTGTCTACTAACAAGACAGTCAAGACAGGGTTACCGTACCATTCAGGAGGGGCACGTGACCTTGTCGACCTGCGATGTTTAGTAGTAGAATCGTCCGAAGCTTCATGATCCTTGTCATTAGCTTCCTCTATTGTTGGTGCAGACAACACTGGAACAATTTCAGGTGATGCACTACTCTCCAACTCAAGAGAAGGTTCAATAACCTTGTCTAGCTCTACTTTCCTCCCACTCACTTCTTTCGAGAGAAACTCCTTCTCAAGAAAGGATCTGTTCTTTGCGACAAACACTTTGCCTTCGGATCTGTGGGAGAGGTATACCCAATCATTTCCTTAGGGTATCCTATGAAGACGCATTTATCCGCTTTGGGTTCAAGCTTGTCCGGCATCAACTTATTGACGTAAGCTTCGCATCCCCAAACTTTAAGAAACGACAACTTAGGTTTCGCACCAAACCACAGTTCATACGGTGTCGTTTCAACAGATTTAGATGGTGCCCTATTTAAAGTGAATGCAGCGGTTTCTAATTGATAACCCCAAAATGACAACGGCAAATCTGTAAGAGGCATCATCGATCGCACCATATCTAATAGAGTTCGATTCTGACGTTCAAACACACCATTGCGTTGTGGTGTTCTGGGTGGCGTGAGTTGCGAAACTATTCCGCTTGCTTTAAGAAGCGTGAGAAAATCATAACTCAAACATTCACCTCCATGATCGGATTGTAGAAATTTAATTTTCCTGTTATGATGGTTTTCCACTTCGTTCTGAAATTCCTTGAACTTTTCAAACGTTTCAGATTTATGTTTCATTAAATAGATATACCCATATCTACATAAGTCATCAGTAAAAGTGCGAAAATGGCGATATCCACCGCGCGTTGAAACACTCATTGGTCCGCATACATCGGTATGTATGATTTCCAACAAGTCCGTTGCTCGCTCCATTATTCCGGAGAATGGGGTTTTGATCATCTTGCCCATGAGGCATGGCTCGCATGTGTCAAATGATTCAAAATCAAGAGACTCCAAAAGCCATCAGAATGGAGTTTCTTCATCCGTTTTACACCAATATGACCTAGACGGCAATGCCACAAATAAGTCGTGTTATCACTACCTACCTTACATCTCTTAGCCTCAATGTTATGGATGTGTGTTTCATTGCTTTCGAGATTCAGAAGAAATAAACCATTCATAGCAGGTGCATGACCATAAAGATGTTACTCATATAAATAGAACAACCATTATTCTCCGATTTAAATGAATAACCGTCTTGCAATAAACACGATCCAGATAAGGTGTTCATGCTCAACGCAGGAACATAATAACATTTATTAAGGTTTAAAACTAAACCCGAAGGTAAAACTAAGGAGAGCGTGTCGACGTCCATCACATCAACTCTTGATCCGTTGCCAACGCGCATCGTCACCTCATCCCTCGCTAGCCGTCGTCTATTCTGTAGCTCCTGTTTCGAGTTATAAATATTAGCAACTGAACCAGTATCAAATACCCAGGCACTACAACGAGCGCTAGTAAGGTAAACATCAATAACATGTATATCAAATATACCTTTGATGGTGCCAGCCTTCTTGTCCGCTAAGTAATTCAGACAGTTGCGCTTCCAGTGACCCTTGTCCTTGCAATAGAAGCACTCGATCCGGCTTAGGTCCGACTTGAGCTTCTTCTCGCGAGGGCAACGCTTGCCGCTGCCTTTCTTGAAGGACTTCTTTGCACCCTTACCTTTCTTAAAGCTGGGAGGCTTGTTGACCATCAACACATGATTATCTTTCTTGATGTCCACCTCCGCAGCTTTTAGCTTAGCGAAGAGCTCAGTGATAGTATCAGTGGGAACCAATCTGATTATGAGTACCTACAAAACCTTTGTAGCTAGGAGGTAGTGATTGCAGAACTCTATCAATCTTGAGCTCCTCTGGAATCTTGCAGTCCAGTTGCTCAAGGCGTTGAGTGTAGCCCGACATCTTAATGGCGTGCTCACTAACGGAACTCCCTTCCTCCATCTTGCAGTTAAAGAATTTCTCAGAGATCTCATATCTCTTGGAACGGGCCTGAGTCTGAAACATAGTTTTCAGTTCCTCAAGAATCTCAAAGGGCCCGGCGAACTCCTCAAAACAATTTTGAAGGTCCGATTCCATAGCAAACAACATGGTGCTCTTAATCACAACATAATCATCCTTGCGCGACTGATAAATAGCTTTCTCATCAGCCGGCGCATCTACAGCAGGGGCGTCACCTAGCACTTTCTCTAGGACATAGTCCTTTTGTCCGCCAGCGAGAATGATTCTCAGATTATGGAACTAGTTGGTGAAGTTAGACCCATTGTTCTTAAGCTTTTCTTTCTCAGCAAAAACGTTGAAGTTGAAGTTGGACTTAGCCATTTGATCTACAAAATTTGCAAGTACAATTTAGACTATGTTCATGATAACTAGTTCAACTTAATCAAATTACTAGATGAACTCCCACTAAATTCAACATCCCTCAAGTTGTTTAGTGAACATGATCCAAATTCACCACACCTAATCCGATCTTCACGAGAAGAGATGTGGTTTCAATGGTGGACAACAAAGTGTCGATCATATCATTCATATGACTCATGCTTAACCTTTCGGTTCGTGTGTTCTGAGGCCATGTCTGTACATTCTAGGCTCGTCAAGTCAAACCTAAGTATTTCCGCATGTGCAAAACTGGCTTGCACCCGTTGTATGTGAACGTAGAGTTTATAGCACCCGATCATCACGTGATGCTTGAACACGACGAACTTTCGCAACGGTGCATACATGGGGAGAACACAGTTTTATCTTGATCTTTATGTGAGGAATCATCTTATAATGCTATCGTCGCGATCTAAGCATAATAAGATACATAAAAGGATAAACATCACATGCATATAATTTTATGTGACATGGTATAGCCAATCTCCGCGCAATGATCTCCATCTTGTGCGTGCCAGCATGATCTCCATCATTCCACCATGATTGCCTCCACCACGAATAGCAACTACAACTATTTCTAACTACTTAGCGATAAAGTAAAGCTATTACATGGCGTATAAGAAGTTGACACACAGGTCATACACAATTATAAATACAACCATATGGCTCACGGTTGTACTCATCTACATGCAAGTCGTGAAATATTACAAAACATGATCATTGCATACAACATACACATCACATCTTGGGCCATACCATATCACGAACACTCCTGCAAAACAAGTTAGACGCCTCTACTTTGTTGTTGCATGTTTTACGTGGCTTATGGGAGTAACAAGCTAAGAACGATTCTTACCTACGGAAAGCCACAACGGTGATATTATGGTTGCCAACATCCGGTGTAAATCCCATGAGAACTATAGTGAGAGAAACTGGCATCCACCAGCCGCATGTGTGGAACAAGCCACACGTCAAGTGCGGAGCCGGTCTCGCGAACGAGGTCGCGTAAAGTTGGCCTGGACCGCTTCGATCTCACTATCCCGCGCCATAAGAAGTACACAACAAGAGGCTTGCAATAGAAAACATCAACGCCCACAACAAGCATGTTCCGTTCTACTCGTGAAACACATCTATGCATAGATCTAGCTCTGATACCACTGAAGGGTTTCGCAGCATAGTAAATCAAAAAATTTCTACGGATGCGAATGGGGAAGCCAAGATCTAATCTAGGAGATGCAAACAACGAGGGGGGATAGATGATATCTTCATACCCTTGAAGAAATTGCACAGGGGAACATTCAACGGAACGTGGTTGATGTAGTCGTACTAGCCTTCTCCTCCTCGCGATCTGATCCGATCCAACGCCGCAAGTGGCGACGCCTCCGAGAGATGCACACGTACGGCACCTCGACGTCTCCTCCTTCCTCGGTCCAGCAAGTGGGGTGGAGAGATAGATTGGATCTATAACACGACGGCGTGGTGCAAAGGTGGAGAGTTTCTGTGGCAGGGCTTCGCCTACGCGCAGTCGGGAGAGAGAGAGGAGGGCAGCAACTAGGCGGCTAGGGTTTAAGAAGATGTGGGGGGAGGGTGCGCCCCTGCCCTCTTTATATAGAGGGATGGACGACTGCCCTTGCCCCTCCTCCAAACCCTAGGGCCGGCGGACACATGGGGTGGAGTGGGGGGCAAGTTCCCCACCCCCCCCTTCTAGAAGCTCTCCCTAGGGTTTCCCCTAGGGCTTGGCCGGCTGGGCCTATGGGGCCTTGTGCCCCTGGCCCAATGCGGCCAGGGCACTCCCTCGTAGGCCCACTCCCCCTCCCGACAAGTGGGTCCACATTGGTCCCACTCTGGAAGCTTCTAGAACCTTCTGGTACAATACCGAACATTCTGAAACAATTCCGAAATCCAAAAACTACTTTCCCTTATATGAATATTATTCTCCGGACCATTCCGGAACCTCTCGTGATGTCCTGGATCTCATTTGAGACTCCGAACAAAAACTCATAAACCAATTATCCATTCTATCCTAGCGTCGAGACACGTTAACTGTGTGACCCTACGGGTTCGAGAATATGCATACATGATCTTCTATCAATAATCAACAGCGGGGTCTGGAAACCCATATTGACTCCCACATATTCATCGATGATCATATCGGATGAACCACGATGCCAGGATTCAATTAATCCCATATATATATTCCCTTCGTCACGCAATATTTTACTTGCCCGAGATTCGATCGCTGGCATCGGAATACCTAGTTCAATCTCGTTCACAACAAGTACTTTACTCGTTTCGTAATCCGATATCACTTTGTGATTAACTCCTTAACCACTTTCTTGCAAGCGGTGTTGATATCGATTACCGAGTGGGCCCGAAGTATATCTCTCCGACTTGGGAGGGACAAATCCCATCTCGATACATACAACCCAACAAGTACTTTCCGATCACCTGAGAGACACCTTTATGATCACCCTCTCATAGGATGAAGTTTGATGACCTCAAAGCTTTCTTCCGATACCAGGGAGTTGCATTATCTCATGGTCTAAGGAATACAATATTTGACATAAGAAAAAGCTTCGCAAAAATGAACACTATGACACGATCTAATTGCTCTGCTTAATTTGGGTCTATCCATCATATCATTCTCCCAATGACACGATCTCATTATTAATTGACAACTCATGTCTATGGTTAGGAAACCTTAACCATCATTAATCAATGAGCTAGTACATAGAGGCATACTAGGGACACGGTGTTGTTCATAAACCACACAAGTATCAAAGTTTCCGCTTAATACAATTATAGCATGGAATATAAACTTTATCATGAACAAGAATTATAATAATAACATCTTTATTATTGCCTCTAGGGCATAATTCCAACACATACCATTAACCCCTCCACATGAATGACATTTGTTGATGTAATTATGCTAACATAATTCTTAATTGCAGGCCTTGGTAGCACTTCCACATTGCTTCTTAGCTTCATTAATTGGTGGTAATTCATTTGAACCAAATTTCCAAAAATGCAGTTTGTATCAATTGAATCAAATCCTGAATGTCCAGGTCCTAACAAATGCCAAACAATGTATCAGCAGTACCAGAAAATATAGATCAATGACAAGAGCATAGCTTATAAAGTAAATGGTGCTAAACAAACCTCTAATTGTGATCATTAGCCTATCATTGATCATGAGTCCCTCATCCCTCTCATCATCTTGGTCTCTGTAGTAATCATATTCATTACTGAAACAATTACAGAAATATTTTCAGATCTATTTCTAGCATTAGTAAAAATCAGATTTTTGTTTAGAATTACAGATGAATTAGAATAATAGAACAATTTCAGATCTACAAAGAAGACTAGATGAACCATTTCAGATCTACAAAGAACACTAGATGGATGAAAAGACATAGAATCGAACCTGCAATTATCTGATTGCTCTTGAGAAATCGCTAGGTGACACGGGGGAGAAGGGACTATGGTTGCTGCAGTACAGTTGGTGTGGCCGCGCGGATCCATTGCAGCAGCTGCTGCGCCCGTGGTGGTTGTCTGGCGGCGCGGACGGAGAGGATCTGCAGCTCCAGCGGTGGTTGTCTGGCGGCGGGTGGTGCGGCGGCGCGGACGGAGAGGATCTGCAGCTCCAGCAGGCGGGTGGTGCGGCGGCGCAGACGGAGAGGATCTGCAGCTCAGGTGGACGGGTGGTTCGGCGGTGCGGACGGAGAGGATCTGCAGCTCCGGCGGCGGGTGGTGCGACAACGCGGACACGCGCGAGAAATGGAGGCGAAACCCTAGAGCTGACGGCGGGGTGCCTCTCTTATACAGTGGACAAGAGAGGGGAGGGGGGTTTGTGCAAGGTTGCGCGGGTGGAGGGATGAATATGATACTAAAAAACTAAATGAGGGGCGTCCAGATAAATATTCTAACTATAGAGCCGAGGTGGAAGGACACGAAATATTTAGGAACAATGAAAAGTACTAATGTGCAAAATGGCCACGGTATATACACACACACCCACCGCGGCCGTCACTTTCCATTCCCTCACTCTCTCCCTTTCCTCGTTAGGGTTCCACCGCCGCCGCCGCCCCACTCGCCGCAGAAACCAAAACCACAAGCCTCCGGCAAATCCCATCGTCGCCGCCTCCTCGTTAGATCTCGTCTGTTGCTTCTCGTGTTCTTCATGTTCTTCTTCTCTTCTCCTTCTTCTGTTCTTCTTGATTAGGAACTGGAGTTCTAGATCTTTTCTGTTGACATTGCTATGTATAGATCTAATCTGGTGCCGTTATTAGATTAGTATACTAGATCTTTTCTCGTGTTCTTAGATTAGTGTGAAAATGTGTGTTGTTATTCGATTTGGGTGTTGTTCTTAGATTTGTTCTAGATCTAATCTGGTGTTCTAGGTCTGAAATGTTTGATCTTGTTCTAGATCTAATCTGGAGTTCTAGATCTTCTATGTGATCTTATTCTAGGATTTTGACGATGCTAAGGCTTATTTTGTTTAGGGTTCTGCTAGATTTTATTTAGGGTTACTGTAACAGTTCTGTTGATGTTAATGTTCTGCATTAATCCATGTTATGTTGATTCTATTGTTCTAAATGCTATAGTTCTGGAAAGTTCATAATGTTACAGTTCTGTTGATGAAGAAATGTTCTGAATTTTCAGAAATTACTAAATGTTCAGAAATTTCATAATGTTCAGATTGTTCAGAATGTACTGAACTTTCTGAATGTTCTGACTTTTCTGAATGTTCAGAATGTTCTGAACTTTCTGAATATTCTGAATGTTCAGAATGTAACTATAGACTTTCTGAATGTTTTGCTATGTGATCAGGTCCTGAATGTTTAGAAAATTCAGAAATTACTGAATGTTCAGAAAATTCAGAATGTTCAGAATGATCTGAACTGTCTGAATGTTCTGTACTTTCTGAACTTTCTGAATGTTCTGAATATTCAGAATGTAATTATAGACTTTCTAAATGTTTTGCTATTTGATCAGGTCTTAAATGTTTTGAATTTTCTGCTATTTCATCTAAATGTTCTAAACTTTCTGGAAGTTCTGAATGTTGTGTTAAATGTTCTGAATTTTTAATGCTGTATGTTTTAGCATTAATGATTACATGTTGTTTTTATACTAGATGGGAACCTATGAGGACTGTGCCATTGAGATCTCAGATGACAGTGAAAGTTTGATCCCAAGCGACAGTAGTAGTGGCAGTGATACCTCTACAGAGTGGTTCGTGCCAGATGATTATGTGCCAGATGTGCCAGTTGTGCAAGATGATGGCTTTTTTTAAGGGGTATGTATCTATACAAACTTTGAACTATCTAGTCTATTACAGCAGTTGAGAAATGGTACTAATATGAATCAAATGTGTTCTATGTGTGCTGTATCAGGACCAAAAAACAAGGGAACAGATAAGTGGGACAAGCAGTGTATGTTTGGAAATGACATACTACTGTGTCCATGTCAAATTGAGTTTCTGGAATAATGGTGTAATGACAGAAGGCCAAAAATCAGGTACTATGTCTACAGGATGACAGAGTCTGCTGTCATTAAGAAGAAATACAAAATGGCGAGATGCTATTTACTTTATCATGCATAACAGTGTAGTAGATACAGAGTCCAAAAGAATGCTAACTGTTGTGTAAACTTGATACTTACACAGGAATTTAATGTCGAGTTCAAAACCAAGTATCTGAAGGGATTTCTCGATGAACCAGTTACTGTACAAGTTGAATCCATGTTTGTTGATGATCGTGTGGAAGTAAGGATGAAGATGGGTGTTAATAATAGAGCAATGATAACCAGTGGATGGTGGTCAGCTGTGCAGGCCTTCAACATGCAAAAGGATGATGCTATGTTGTTCAGTTTCTGGTTCAATTCAGAAGGCTACCGATGCTCGGCACTCCCATAAGTGGTAGATCTGATAGTACTGATGTTGGGTGGAAGTATGTAGAACTTCTGTTAAGAGTTTTACTTCTTTTGGATGTAATTATCTGATGGGATGCTAAGTTGGACTGCTAAGTACTACTTTTGTATATGTAAGTATGGAGCACTAAGTACTATGTTGGATTATCAGTATGAAATCGCTAGTATATAATTCTGTGCTGTGTAATATCTGTTTTCTGCTTATTTGATTCTGCTGCTTATTCTTTTGGAGGCACAACACAAAGTGTCTCAAATGGATGACCATTTTGAGGCACACGTGATAGTGCCCCAAATGGATGACCATTTAGAGTCATGTTTGGCAGTGCCTCCAATGATCATCCATTTGAGGCAATGTCAGGTGCCTCAGCTGGTTGGACAATGGAGGCAACAACATAGTGCCTCAAATGGATGATCATTGGAGGCACACCAAATAGTGCCACAGTTGATATACTTTCAGTGGCATTATCACAGAAAATGTCTCTAAAAGTTATGTCTTTTTCAGTCACAGGTCAAAGTGCCACTGATAGTTTAGCATGAAGGCACTAGACTGTGTCTCTATTTTCCAAAATATTAGATGCGCTATCAATAGTGCCTCAAAAGGATAAATTATTAGGCACTTTTAAAACTACCACTAAAATCTCATATTTTGAGGCATTATTTTTCAAAGTATCATAAATAGATACAATTCGAAACAGTTTGAAAAAATGTCTCTAAAAAAATTTCTTCTGATTTCTAGATATGCCATAGTGTCATGAGCGTGTCTCGTCCCCGCGTCGGCGAGAAATGTCGCGCGGACCCTGCGGCGGCGGTCACGGATCACGCGCGCACGACGGTGCGTCCACCCTCTTGACCCGGCGGCATACCAAAGGGAGGAACCACAGAACCCTTCCAAGTTTCCTGTCCACGACGCATGGGCGCTGGAGCTGGACGGCTGGGGCCCGAGCAATCCAATGGCTCGAGGAAGCGTGTCCCAATCCATCGCTTTCTCGAGGGTGCCGCATCAGTCGTCGCTAGCTACCTACGAGTCGGCAATCGCTGGTCGCTTCTACTACCTGTCAGCGTACAGTAGACAGATAGGCTCGCGAAGGATGCATGCACTCGGTCGATCCAAGTGTCGCGTTTGAACTCTCTCCCTCTCTCTGAGTCTCAGAGGAAGAGTATGTGCGATGGCCGAGCAAGCAATGCAAACGACAGACTCGATCGTAATTAACTAGCCATCGATCATTTGCATCCATAGATCGGTCTCAGGCAGCTGAGTTTCAGATCGGGCGACCTTTCCCTGATCCACAAAGACCGATCGGCACGCGTGATTCAGTTTTTCTTTTTAAAAGAAAACAGGTGCAATGATTCAGTTAGCAATGATTCGTTGTGGCCCTTCCAGTCGGTTCGGTTCAGCTCAGGGAGGCATGTACCTACGCCCATCCTCCATCTGTCTTCAATCATTTGTCCACTTCTCTGGGTCAACAAACCCAGCGCCACGCAAGCGGCTGTTCTGCTGCTGGCGGTGGTACCACGGCTCGGACCACCCACCTAGATCGAAATTCGAACCAAATTTTCGCCGGACGAAATTCATTTTGGCTACTGAGTTTTCCACTCGCTTTTCTGGGAGAGTTTCTGTGTTTGGCTAAAATTTAACAAATTTTGATAAACTTTGGCCGAATATAAGAGCAAGAACAATAGTATAGCCAACTGCTGGCTATAAGATAGTGCCATGTCATCTATAGTCAACTTAGTAGCCAACATGTACAATAACAAACTATAATAATATACTAGTTTACCCTTACTTAGGCTACTATTCACTCTTACAAAGCGCCTAGGAGCACGTGCTAGAGCTGGCTCCTGCATGAGAGCCCACTCCCCTTCTCTCTCCTCTTCTCTCTCCTCCAACTCAGCATAAATATACGTTGTAATGTCTTATAGCCAGCTGATATCACTTTATTGTACTTGCTCTAAGCGGTTTGGGCGAATATGGGAGAACTTTAAACGAATAAGGTCGATATGGACGAACTTTGAGCGAATATGGGCGAATATGGTCGATATGGACGAACTTTGGGCGAATATGAGTGAATATGGACGAATATAAGCTGTCTTGGCCGAATATAGACGAACTTTGGGCGAATATGGTTGATATGGACAAACTTTGGGAGAATATGGTCGATATGGACGAACTTTGGACGAAATTTGGGCGATACGGACGAACTTTGGGCGAATATGGCCGAATTTTGGGCAAACTTGGGCGAATATGGCGATATGGACGAACTTTGGGAGAATATGGGCGCATATGGACGAACTTTGGGCGAATATGGTCAAATATGGCCGAACTTTGGGCGAATATGGCGAATATATGCTGACTGGCGGGTCCACTTGCTGAACTCGCTTCATCTGGTGTTTTTAGGACGTACCCGGGATCCTGGGTTCGGCTTGGGGAGTTTGAACTAAAGTTCACCCAAATCCGATGAAAACAGGTTCCTGGATATGGGCGAAATTTCGGCGTCCGGATCGGCGTCATGGGTAGCCGAATGAAGATGCTCTCGGCATGGTGTCTGATTAGTAAGTATAAGTACTCCCACCATTTTAAAATATAAGGTGTTTTAAATTTATAAAATAAAAATCTAGACTTTTTTAATGTGTAGATAGATTTGCTTTACCGAGCTAAAACATCTTATAAAATGAAATGAGTATTTTGATCAGACCAACCGTGCATTACTACTGATCTTGATAGCTCGATACCGTACGTACGTGGTATTTTTTCCATACCGAGTTGGTTCTCGTGACGATGAACGACTCGCCATAATTACCACAGCATGACATATTTACATGGCCATGAGTCCATGATGTTGATCGATGATAGTGCACTGTCGATGACCATGAATCGTGGACCTATGGCTATGATGAATGACCGCTTGATTATATTGGTGTAGGTTAGTTGCATTTGGACTACACCACCGAACTGAGGTTAGGTATAGAGTCAATCTGCTAGAGTGACAACACCTCGCTGGGCTGATCTTATGCGCATCTTCATCCGGGCGACCCAAACGATCTGTTTGCGCGCTGTCTAGCGGGTCGACCTATCTGGCGAAACGCGTCTGGTCTAACCTATTCATGCATCTAATCTAGGGTGCATCTAATCTAGGGCTCAGTTGTATCGGCCTGGACAGCGCGGACAGCTCAGGGTATCCTCCCAATAATTCGCTTGGACCCTCCCGCCAGAGGCACAGCAGACGCTCTCCTCCCCTAAACCCTTGCGCACTCCATATCGCTCGGTCTCGAACAGGCGCAGTCTTTGCCGCCGCCATCGCCGGCGCCCCCCGCGATATCGAGCGCCACCACCGGCCACGCGCGTTGCCGGAGTCATGTGAAACTGAAAATTTGCGTCACAGGCAAACCCATGAACAGCTTCAACTGGATTTGGTTGAGCATATATGGACTCATGCGAGGAATCTTAATGGTTAATCCTCTATTTGTTTTGTGTAATTTAATTAATGGTTTAGTTATTTTTTATCGAACCATGTGAGACTAAACTATAGTACTATTTTAATTTGATTACCTAGTATAATTTATTTGTATCCTAAAAATTAATTATATGACAATATTTACAAACATATGAATCCAGGCAGCCACGGCGTTATTAGCGGACAAATGGATCGTCTTTGTTGGTAGGTGGCGGATAGGCCGGACCCCCTACCTATACTGACCGAGGCTCGACCCAAACGAACACAAATAGACAGTCAGAGGTGACCGTTTGTATCGCTTCGGTGGAGATGCCCTTATCGCGGAAATGCGGCCTTCCGGACGATTTGTGGCAGTTCTCACACTCTACGGAAACAGCTGATTACCTGTAAAACTTGTTGCATCTGCATTATCTATCCCCACCACAAACACGGGATATTGTACCGCTATACAACCGCTAATACTTCGAACATTTGGGGGGAGACAACGACTTAACAAAACCTAGAAAGAAAATAACAAAGAAAGAGGTCTAAACCAAGTTACCCATAGCGCGAGCCTAGTGACGCACTTGTAGTGCGCTATGGGTAACCAAATCGATGCGTCACGGGTAGCTGTTTTCCTAGTAGTGGCGGACGAAGGAGCTCGTACTGTGCCGAGCTCAGTGGTGGCACTGCACCCGGATCTGTGCAACCCCAAATGAAGGAGCGCTTCTGGGCAGTGCCCTAGCGTACGGTCGGCGCGTCGTGAAAAAATCATGAGGAGGGTGAAGGCCACCAGGATCGTCGACCTCGAAACTGACATGAAGAAGGAGGAGGACGACAACGATGCTGATAGCGCCTATGACGAAGCAGCGACAACGGCGGTAAAAATGGCATAGTAGATTAACGTAGAATCGTTGCTGGCGTGAAGTCGGCGATGCAGAATCGCTTTTCATTTTTACGTATGCATGATGTAAACTAAACATATATAAACTATTGGAAGCAGTTGTGACCGGAAATACTCCCCATCAAATAAAAAAAAACAGCCGGCGCTTTTTCGTATGGACTAAAAACATTCTCACGCCGGACCATATAGGGAGACGAGTGCAGATGGCTCTGGTCTATCGCCGATCGGAAGAACCGGGAAACGAGAGTGTCAAAGTATATGACGGGTTTGGACATATTAGTTATTTTTATATTGTAATTCAATTTTATTTTTAGTAGTTTTTTCTTCCCCAAGTCTTTTAGTACTATATAAATAGCTCATGGGCCCACGTTGTAATTACCACAAGCAATATCAATACAGATAATATTCCGCAATTCTACATGGTATCAGAGCGGTTCGCTCCACCTAGGGTTTAGCCAACTCTTCCGCCGCGCCGCCCTCGGGGAGATCGTTCTTCGCCGGGGGCGCGCAATAGTAGATTAGATCTTACTTCGCCAAAAATTTCGCGCCGGCTTGACCGGTGTTTCTTCTTCTTTCGCCGATCATAGATCGGATTGCGTCGTCCACAGCCGCATGTTGTCATCACACGCCTCTACTTCAACCTCGGCGTCGACTTTTCTCCGGGAAATCATCGCCAACAATCGTGCCAAGGAGGCTCCGCGTGGCGCCCCAAGGGACACCTTCACGCGCTACGTCGGCTTCTCCGTCCTCACGTCGTCACCACGCCGGCCCGTCTTCGCCTACATCAATCGGGACGCAAGTCCCCGAGTACGCGCTCACCGTCAACAAAGGGTTGCACCTTCATCACCCGTGGTCATCATCGCCGACAACCATCTACACCAACAACATCGTCACATCGTCGCCGCCACCACCAATCATGGTCATCGTCAACGCCAACAAGTTCTTCTACATGTTCGACGCCGCGCTCATACAAACGGAAAATACGGGTCTAATCCTCGAAATCAACGACCGCAACAATTCAACCGTCATCAACAACTACCTCGCCGTCTTCGTCCACCACGACCTTGCCGCCAGAGTCGCAGTCTATTTTTTTTTATTTGCACAAGTTTGTGCTCAATTTTCTTCTTGCAGTCACTTCATCTACTCCGACACGACGGACAACTTCTACACCGACCGTTTACGAAAATTTTCTTTGCTCCTCAATATGGCTCTAGCACGCATGGCTCATGATGATCCCTGTCTTCGCACGGTATCGGCAACACCGACGCGTGTCTTCGTCCCCGACACGCTCCCGAGTCTGACAAGTTCGGCATTGCGGGTCGAGCTACTTCTCAAACTACGTCTACTTCAACCACTATGGCGAATTCTCCCGGCTCAAACGACGACATCGACCACAACACAACGACATCATCAACTTCATCGACTTCATCAACGGCGACTACATCACCAATGGCATCATTGACCACGACTACAACGCCCTACTTCCGGCTACATCGACATCGACATCCTCTCCTATCTCCGCCTTCGGATTATGCTCTAGTCAGACCGTTTGTGTCACTACCGATCTGACTGCGGGGGAGTGTTAGAGTATATCACGATTTGGACATATTAGGTAGTTTCATATTGTAATCCAATTCTATCTCTAGTAGTCTTTTTGCCCTAAATACTATATAAACAGTCCAAGAGCTCACGTGGTAATTACGACCAGCAATATCAATACTAATAATATTCCGCAATTCTACGGAGAGGATTCTGGCGTCGGGTACGTCGGCTCGCGGGCTCCTGCGGGCGTCAACGTCGAACCTTGCCCTTGCGGCCTTGCCATCGGCACGTACGTGCGTGAGCGCGACGCGTCGGGGCCAATCTAAGCTAGCCAGGGCCGGCGGTGATGTGACCGGAGCCAAACTTTTTTGGCCACGTACGCCAAGCGTCGTCGGCCTCCTCCGGCTGCTGCACCACTGGCGTCCATCGTTACAATCCAAGTAGGAGTACGCAGCCAGCAGCCGTGGTTAGTTAATTAATTACAACGGTAACTGACCCTGGGTGTGGTCACGTTCTACTAGAAATTGCGCCTAGCGCATGCATGTTGCATGTGCTTGTAGCTAACACACGAGACCAGATTTTACTTTCAGTTTTGGGTTTGCTTATCACGAACGTACATCACGTGGTAGACCAGATTCTACTTTTATCTCGGAATGTCCAAACTCTAAACGGTCTCAAATTCGAGGTGTACTTTACACAGTTTGGCCGTTCTGTTGGAACGATGCGTCCAAACGTCCTGTATGCGCCCGACAGCAACGTCTCACCTGCCACTCTCTCCCCTTTTCGTTCAGACAGTGTCATCATCGCAGAAAGCTCGTCGTTACTGTAGCTTACACAAAACCAGAAAGCTCGTCCAGCGAACGCATCTGAGATCCGGGCTCAACACGAACGGGATCAGTTCACGGCAAATGGAGTATTTTTTTTCTCTCTCTAGTGTTTTTTCAGATTCCTGTTTGGTGTGAGACGATGTGGACTTGATTGGTAGGTTGTTTGCATCCATCCAAATCAACACATATAATTGTTGAAGCCTTGGAGGAGTAAAATCTCTTACTGCTAGACAAAAAGGCTTTAGATAAAAATGCCGCTCGGCACAGAAAGTGTATGTGGGAAAAGGGATCAAAACAGGCTTAAGAGCATCTCGAGCCGCTCCCTTCTCCCTACGGCATCCAGCACTCGCCTCAAATGGGCTGTACTGGAAGCGCCGGCTCCCAACCGCGCCCTCCATACGTTGGTCCAATACGGCTTTTTTGGCCCACTTTCAAATTGCAGACACAAAGATATTATCGCCCTCTATACCACGCCTTCCACCTCATTATCCATCATCGAAGTGTCGGCCATCAAGAGAGCCAAGTCCTCTTTCCACTTCTTCGCCACAACCTAGGTCTTTTAGAGACCAATCTTGATTTGCTTCTCCAACATCACTGTCCACATTGCACCATACTTCTCTTCCCTCAAGACAGCGCTTGACGCGGCGTCGAAGATGCACTTCTCAATTGGATGATTGCAACATCTTCGAGGCCGGTGATGCATTACTTGTCAACTTGGCCTTCTTGTTCCCAATGGGATGCCCCTCCGATGCTTCCGGTGTTGACAATTTAGGGTCGAAGGGGGTGGAATCCTTGGCGAGATCCATACGAGTCTCGGCCCACTTGTCACAAGTCTCGATATGTTTGAAGACGTTGATGAACTTGAATTCGACATCGCTGTTGTCACCGCGGTATGCTTCCAACATTTGAATTAACCACAAGGAAATGGGCACAACATCAGCACAAATTTAAAACGGCGACTAAATTGGCACAAAATGTAGATTACCAATGGGAGAAGTGTGGCTTACTTGATCGGCGATGTTGGTGCCACTTTCCAGCCGGTTGGTGATCTCCTATTTGATTCCATGCCACTTGTTGCAAGCATGTTGGATAATACACCAAATGTGCGATATGCCTGACTCTATGCACTCCATGTGCACCTTGTTGAAGTCGGGACCCACAAGTTTCCGCTCATAAAATGCCACCTTCACCCTCTCCAAATAGGTGTCGGAAGTTTGATTTGCACCGGTGAGACGATCGATGCTCACCACCTTTCAAGCTTCGACGAGGCACTTGTTCTCCTTGGACCTCCACTTGTGGCATGGGGTTCCTCCACCGATTTTGGCGCGGCTTGGCCGCCTTATTATTCCTGATGACCGTGTTGGTTGGGGGTGCCTCCTCCACTTCATCCTCCTAGCTCGTTGGACACCCGCCACCAACTCTGTATTGGACATGTCAGCCGAGTGCTGCTTTGGTTGCTCACCTTCTTCACTAGCAACGCATGTGCCTAACAAGGGCCGACAGACTTTTGTGGCGGCATGGCGGCGTGGAGGCACCCGATCGTCAGGGGAGGGGGAAATGGCGGGTGTGTGAACGACAGGAGAGGGTGAATGGGGGAAATGGAGGGAGGAGGATTTATCCTTTGTCTCCCCCGACAAAGCTATCCCACCCGCTTTTTAGCTCCATTTGGCGCCCTAGCTCGCATCCTCCCCCACAGCGGTGGGTTGGGTGCGGTCTGGAGGCATCGGATGAAAAATTAGACCGCCTCAGATGAAACCAGGATATGGGGGGTGCTGGGTGAGGTTTTCGCCTCCAACACCCCCAAGGGCATTTTAGGGGTGCAACTGAAGATGCTCTAAGTAACTATTTTTTATGTGAATGAGGCTTAGTAAGTAACTTGAGTTTACTATACATCAAAAGTCACATAGTTGCGACCATAAAACTAAGCACATACGCCTACTAGTCAAACTAGCCATTTTAACCACGGTCTCTAGAAAAGCTCGAAAGTTTCTTTCTTGCTACCGTTGAGAGCAAAAGTTGGAATCTGTCGCAGTCAAGGTAAAAGGAACTTCAAGAACAAGTGATTCATCCGTCCCAACCAGGCGAATTGAGTGGGACATGCTCTTGGAACCGCAGTATGGTTGGTTGGCCAACATAAGGTTAAGGTCAATAATCCAAGACAAAGATACTCAACCATAAGTTCGATGCAGGCCAGGTGCTTAATGTTTCTCAACAAAACATCACCGGATCCATAAAGCTCGCTACGTATTAGGTCTCCAAATCGATCGAGAGAATAAATTCAGATTCTTGCTGCTAGCTACTTCTAGAATCCTGAGAAAGTCATGATTAAGGATTCCTGCTGAGCCTAGGTAGAAAAAAGAAACTCCTGGTCTTAACGTGACACTTATGTACTCTACCTAGAAACTTTCTTTTCGTGGGAGAATTCTGCCTACAGTAATTCTCGGTATCTGTCTTTCTTCAGCGGTGTCCGGCCTGTGCTCACCAACACCTCATGACTTGCAGATGCAAAGAGTTTCATCCACTAAGTTCAGATTCTCTCCATACACACGCGTCTTCTTCACGTGTAAAACTGACACTTATATATGTAGACAATCTTGCAGTCATCACATCTAGATCAGTATCTGACACGTAAATATTCTGTTTTATTTGATGATTTTTGGTGGACTCCCAAGGACTGTCATACCCGGCTCTGTCGGAGTAGGTGACACTTGTTTTTCCGTGTCATTTCGTGTGATTCCTGAAAGGCTAC
The DNA here is from genome assembly GCA_030063025.1 of Avena longiglumis. NCBI lineage: Eukaryota > Viridiplantae > Streptophyta > Magnoliopsida > Poales > Poaceae > Avena > Avena longiglumis. Next base: position 339,162,485 of record CP125978.1, on the reverse strand, counting down.
CAGCTAGCTTGTTGAGATGAACTTCCTTAACAGTTTACCTACTATCAGTAGTTCAATAGTACTACGTCTAACTGGTTCATCTCATTTGGCGTCAACAAGTTCAGATTAACGCTAATCATTATTATTGCATGCAAGTCTACAAGTGCAGTACGTTTGTCAACTTGCATGAATCGGGCTACCGGGTGTACTGACAGAATTCAGTTTATCAGAACGTGAGATTTTTCTTCCTCCCCTAAATATAAACCGACACAATTAGCCCGTGACTGAGCTTAAATTTCTCGTGCATGCAAAGTGCCGTGGGAGATAAACCATTGCTATTAGCGAACAGCGATTAGCATCATTTCCGGTACTTGGGCCATCATACTCCCGTAGCTTTCCACCACACTATTTTTTTCTTTTGCTGACCGGATGAGCTTTCCACCATCAAGTACACATCCGTGCTTATTATCCCCCAGAATTATTTATTTTACGTGTGTCCCATACAATCGGTAGTCAAGTTATTATAAGGCATAAGCAGTATAAAGTGGGCATACCTAATGGTTCGTTCTCATGGAATAAGAAAAGTGAAATTATATTCCACCCTGAAAAGGATATTTGATCGAGGTATTATATAAACAAAAAAAATTCACCATGCTATTAGAGAGGATTGAAAAGCTCATCCAAGGGTATAAGAAGTCAGAGGACGTAGAAAAGTCTCTCTTCCGCTCCGAAATATTTCTCATGGAAAATTTCATAATATACAGTTAGTAAGTCTGCTATCAAGCGTCAGGCTACGAGTCCATATTTGGTTGAGCAATCAGTCTCCAATACGTTTCAACATTATTGTTGATAAGCTGGCTATCTTTATCTGTCGTGCTAAGAGCAATTTCAATAGCTGCGCTATATATTGTGTCTATACCGTAAAAACCGCTAGTTTAGCGCACCAGAGATTGCACCAATATATCGCACGCCAGTAATTTTTGACATTTGGGCTGACATATTTCGGCACTCGTTGCCGCATTGTAGACCGTCCACGCGCGCACCGCATAACTGCCGCGGAACATCCCTTCCTAAAATATTCCCCCACTCTCGCCCGCTCCATGCACCGCTCAACCGCCACCGCGTCACCACCCCTCCCTGTGTGTAAAGATATGTGGTTTTTAGTGCTGTATTTTAGTGTGCATGGTGAAGTGCTGCTTGCCGTCGCTAGCCGCGCACTACAAAATAGCGTCTTCGGTGAAGCTGTCACTATGGCACGTACGCCAATCAGAGGCACTCTAAAGTGCCTCTAATAGTTAAATTAGTGCCACAATTAACTTTTTAAGGCAATAAAAAAAGCGCCGGGGACGGTCGTGTAGGTAAAAGTTATTAGTGGCAGTTTTAAAAAATGCCTCAAAATCCTAATTATTTGAGGCATTTTAAAGAGAGCCACTAAAACTAAACATTTGAGGCACTATCGAGAGTGCCTCTAAAGCCTACCATTTGAGGCACTCTCAATAGTGCCTCTAAAAGCCAATCATTTGAGGCACTAGTGATAGTGCCTCTAAAAGTCAACCATTTGAGGCACTATTGAGAGTGCCTCTAAAGCCAACCATTTGAGACACTCTCAATAGTGCCTCTAAAAGCCAATCATTTGAGGCACTAGTGATAGTGCCTCTAAAAATCAACCATCAACCATTTGAGGCAGTCTCTAGTGCCTCTAAAAGTCAACCATCAACCATTTGAGGCAGTCTCCATAGTGCCTCTAAACGATAACGGCAGTAAAGTTACAGTAACTATCTGGCTGACAGAAGTCAAATTACAGCAGTCAAATTTTCAAAATGGTTCACTCAAATTGTCAAATTACAGCAGTCACATTACAGTAGGCATTGCACTCAAATCACATCAATTCAAAATCACAGTAATACAAAACAATACATAGCTCACTCAAATTACAGTAGTTTATGCAGAAGTTTAAATTTCACTCAAACTGTTACAGTCAAATTACAATAGCCATACACCTCCATAATGGGGGAAGATGACTTCAGAGACGAGTGTAGTAATGAGAGATCTTCAGCATCTAGACAGGTCACTTTGCCAACTGGGAATTTAGACCCATATCTCCTAGCTCTGCCTACAAAAAAATAAGACATGCAATTGCTCAGTTTCACCTTAAGGGGCATGTGCAATAAGCGGAAGAAAGAACTGCCAGGGAGTACCAGCAATCTGTTTGATCTCAGGCACAGGGAGTACCACCAAAGTCCCACTTAAAGTTCATTTTGAACTAGAAATCACAAATGAACTGTAAGTGGGATAATGGTGGGATCCCACTTGCATGTCTAGAGAGTCTAGACGCAGGACTGTCAAGCCATTTACAAATGACATGCACATTAACCACAATTAGCTTCACAAACCTGAAGGTCACTAAGATAACGGCCATTGTGGTTTCCACTAAATATATACATTTTGTCTTGCAGTATAGTTGATCCATGCTACAGCAGCCAAAAGTAAATAAGGCAAACAGAAAGGAAAATAGGGTACTTAGTTCTACAAGTTAAAAACAGGAGAGGCAAGGGAACATATGGCGAACCTCATAACGGGGTTTAGGCCACTGGCCGCTAACAGATAATGCAGTCCATTCTTCGTGAGCGCTGACAGTACTAAGACCCTCCAGAATAACAACTTTGTCTTGTGTGTCCACTGAACTTCCATTTTCAGAAATAGTTTTTGGTTCCGAAACTGATGATGTTCCATTTGTCAAAGCTGGTACAATGTTTGCCTCTTCCTTTGGTTTCTGTAAAGCGAAATACAGATAAATAACCGATAAACGCATATATAGTGAATTCTGAATGCTTAGGCAAACAGCAGAGAAGCAATTTACTTTGGTAGAGAGAAACTTGTATACATACATTATGTAATGTGACTTACATGCATTTCAATATCTACAACAGGCTGAGGGTTGAACTCAGGGACCCTAGAGTACCATCCAGGATCTTCCTCCTGCCAACATCTTGACATGTAAGTGTATAAAATCGAGAATGAAAGGAGAGCATATCAGTTGCGGGTATAGTAGTTTAGAAATCCAGTGATGCTACCTTGAGAATTTGTTCACCGTAAATGGATAGTTGGAGTTTCAAGTAGATAGAAGATAGACATAACTCATACCCCGGGGCAAATTAACTGCCAATGCACCAAAGGTTGTCAAGCTCGATATCAGACGAATCATCATCAGATGGAACATCCCCAGACCCCTCATCAGTCCCAAATGAAGTGGGCACAAAATCCCAATCTGGATACCTTGAACATGAAGAGGAGGCAGCCACATAAGAATCTCAGGAGGTAAAAGCAGGCGGACGCATTCCAGAATTAAGATCGAGCCACGGCCAGCCACTTAAGAGGAATGTCATCATCTATGAGGGCATCAAACATAGACAGCCAAACAGTAGATGGGTCGTCAGAAGAATCCATAGACGGCACTGCAAAGAACACATCATTGGAAGCGTGAGAACAGTCCCAGTTTCCTAAAACTATAAGAACCAAACCATAAGCAGCAATTATTAAAATGTTGAGTCTGACTATGTCTAATTCGACTATTACCCCAAATGTTGTAAAGATTTCAAGATTTCACATGGCTTCTTTCATCACTTGGATATAACCCCTTCACCGAGAGGCCCTAAACCAAGCGCATCCATGTTACTTCTTATTTCAGTGTTAGTATGACCAGTCAATAAGACAGTGTTATCACATGACTTCACCAATAAAAAATAGAGCATCGTTCTGTTACTTTGTTCTATATATATTGTGCTACTCGAACTCTTTTCCTATTGTTAGTTTCTGAAGTGTAATAGAGGAAACGGCTTGTTCTTATGTGCTCATCTCGCTGTCAGGAAGTATTAACATTAGAATCATGTAGATTAATTGTGATACCATGAAAAATCATACACATGAACAATGAAATAAACATACTTGGGTTGGAGTATGATCACTGGATACAACCATCTCAGTGCATGTTTATGCATAACAAGAAAATCCTCGAGTGCAATGACGATAACTAAAAGCTCTATAACATGATAACATTGAAATGTACCTCTCTTGAAACCGTAACAACAACATTGACAATCCTAGGGACCCATACTTGCTCTCCAAAACAACATTTCTTCCCTTCGCTCCCAATTAACTCAAAAAGATCTGTAAGCTTATTGGCTCTAGCCTAAGACATAGAAACAGCGTATTAGCGTTTCTTCAAGACTCACCATGCATTGGCATAAAATGAAAACTCAAATAGGATGTGAAAGATATGTGAAGCTCACCTGGAGCTTATTGGTGGATGAGCCATCTTTGTTGAAGTTGCACTCCTTCGCTTTTACTCTGAAGATGCATTTCCTCTGGGCGCACATTCCATGGGCGGATGTCAAGGGAGATAGATGCTACTGAAAACGACTTCTTGTCCGATATAATGCCATTAGGATCTGCCATGCGCCCAGCAGTAGAAGTGGCGCCAAATGGTGAAGCCATGATCTCTGTCAAAGCAACAATAACATCACAATGAAATAACGATGTGAAGCAAATACAAAACCCCTATAATGCGGAAATTTCGTAACACACACAAGCTTCACTTCGGATAATGGGAGTGAAGGTGGAAATATATAACTAAGGACTAAATGAACCAATAGATTTTCCATGCGCATGAGGCATCAACATAATAAAGGAACAATTCAACCAAAGTTGTGAATATACATTAGCCCCCATCAAAAACCTGCGGATATACGCATACACATAGTCCTAAAACAAGATATATAAAGCATGGTGTTCTGTGTACACTAAAGTAACTTTGCATGATCAATACTCTACTGCACTGAGAATTTGCTGCTAGCAAGATATTTTGCCAAAAAAAGAAGAAACTACACCGCTATGCGATAATCCACTGACTAGGCTAATTTTACAGAGCCCGAGCCTCTTGGGAGCCTAGCGAGCACCAGCAGCCCACGACATCTGGGCAGAAGTGCTCTAATTCCAGTAGCAACCACACTAAATCCTACATCCGAGACCACGCGCTCATCGAATTTCGTTGGGGAACAAAGTGGAACCTCCTCCTTGCGCTTGAATTCACACCCTGGGGACTAGTATCGGAACACTCGGCATCTAGCCCATCTAATCGTCTGACAGCGGCGCCCAAATGCGACGACCCATCGGTCGAATTGCGCGGGCGGCGCCGCCAGGAGGGGGTTAGAGAGCGGCGGGAGGAGTTGGGGTCGTTACCTTAGCTCCTCGGCGGATGAGGTGTCGGCGGGCGGAGAGGATAAGGTTGCCCGTTGTCGTCTAGACGACGGAGACCACACCGTGTCGGCGTAGGCACCCAACCCTCTGGTGCTCCTCGTGCGAGAGGCTCCCAACATGGCGAGCGACCGGTGTTGAGCAGGAGCAGCCTGTGATGCGACGGCGGACGCATGTGATCGGAAGAGGTGCGAGCTCCCTCATGGAGGAGCCAAAATAGTGGTTCGAGCTTTGGAAGGGGAAGGAAGAGCAGATAATGGATCGGAGGAGCAGAGATCTAGGGTTGCGCCTGTGGCTGTGCGGTTGTGCTCCTGTGGCGGCGTGCATCGTGTTCTGGAGATAAAGTTGGGGATCGAGAGGAGAGGTTGTGTGCGTGTTATGCAGATAACCTTGGGCTAGCGTTGGAAATTTTCCTTGTTAGGCTAGGAAAAAGTTATCTTACCTACCGAAGATATTTGTGCTTTATGTCTGTCTCAGATTGTTCGGGTACTATGGTCTGTAACTTGAATTTCCCGAATTTAAATCCAGTTTTTATTTGACACTGGAGTTATCAATCGATTTTTCGGGCTTATGGAATACGGGTTTAGAAAAAATATCCAGTCAGTGGCAGGTCTTTAGAAATATCTGTCACTAAAAAGATTCCTATTTAGCCAGCCTCCATAAAAAATAATAATGACTGACATATTTTAGAGAAGGTGTTCACCTATATCCAGTCAGTGACGGGTTTAGAGAAGGTGTTCACCTATATCCAAACTAGGTGAACATGCGCGCCTTGCCGCGCCGTCTACAATATCTGGAGGTATAAGGCGGTGGCGCTTCAAGACAAGGGAGCTTCCGCGACCAAGCAGCTTGAGATAAGGAAGCTTCATGACCAGACGGGAAAGGGAGCGGCGATTTTAGGTTGAGAGGAGTGTGGTCGAGATGGGCTTAGCCCAGTAGGAGAGGATTGTGCTTCTCCATAGGCTATATAAAACGACATTACATGGCTGAGGCTAGATTTTAGTATTTTTTTTCTTAAAAATATATTGTAACTTCCAAAATTTCAAGTTTATTTATATATTATTCAACTCTAGGTGGTTTTGCATCCCAAAACCAAAATAGACAAGGTGGTTCCTAAATATAGAACTTGACCAACTTTGAACCTTCCACGACAAAAACAGAGGGCCCATATACATCCTCTCTTTACCTTTCTTTTTGAGTGCGTTCATAACATTTTTGGAGCAACATATTTATCATGTATCCATGTATCATTTAATCATATCTTGTTACAAACACTACTAAGAGCATCATAAATGTGCCTGGTTGGTTTTCATCATCACAGCAAATCAGAGTCTTCTCAGATGCTATCTTTACAAGAGCTTATACCGGACTAGTAATCAGAATCTGAGCTCGAACATACATCGCTTTGAGAAGGATTGCAAGCGCACCTCAAATCCTTCCCAAAAATTCGAGATCCCGATGGGTTGCAGGACCATGGAGAATCCTCCAGTCGTCATCCCATCTTCACATCTTCAGGAAACTGCACGGTGAAGAACAGCGTAAGAAAATGGTCGCTAGCTTGAAGAAAAGTACCTCAACCGGATGCTACGAGAAGGTAAGTAGTACTCCCTCCGTCCCAAAATAGATGTCTTAAATTTGTCAAAATTTGAATAAATCTAGACACTATTTAGTATATAGATTCATCCAAAATTTGAAAAACCTAAAACATCTATTGTTGGACTGAGGGAGTAATAACAAGCTTTGGCTTGGGAACACTGTACTGGATTAATTTTCCCCACCCTATCAACAAGAAAGTCAAGTTTAACATTTGACATATTCTGCTTCAGCTTCTTAACGAATTCAATTGGTACAAATATATAATGTTACAAGCAAAAAGTCTAGGTACAGATTCAAAAAATATGACAACTGATCCAGAAACCTCATTTAGTTTGCTCAGAAGTCAAAATATATAGCCTTAGCTACCATACAATCAAACCGTAAATGTTGCACAGCTCCTGTAACCAACAAAACTTGAATAGCGCCACGTCGTCAAGGTATTATGTAGTAAATCCAAGGAAGGGAAATATTACAGACCTGCTTGATACTGGGCATGTATATGCACACCTTCGTCGGTCGTTGGCACAGCGCCCTGTAGTCTTCCGCGTTGTCCACATATCGATAGAATGTACATCTCCGGTCTCGCTGTAAATCAAAAGCGTGCCCCGAAACAGTAACCCAAAGATGAACCCAACTGCCACAAAGCAATAGAACCACAAGAACTCCATGTCTTCCAGCCTGCCTCATTTCAACTGCGACGAGTTCCTTGATATAAAGTCAAAATATAAGGTCAATAGAACTTATGACATTTCACTGTGAATCTTTACATAAAGGTCAATAGTACTTTTTTAAGAAATTTTATCTATGCCTCAAATGCTATATTTTTGTGGCATTTTATCAATAGCGACTCAAATGATCATTCATTTAAGGTATTTAAAATGCTACAAATGACCAACTATTAGAGGCATTATCATATGTGCCTCAAAAAATTGTCCATTGGAGACACAACGAATAGTGCCACAATTGATCACTTATTAGAGGCATATTTTAGTGCCTCTAAATGGTAATGAATTGTGGCACTCTCAATTGTGCCTCAATTAATATATTTTTAGTGGCATTTTTATAGAAAGTGCCTTTAAAAGATCTATTTTTTTGAGGCACAAGTCAAAGTGCCACTAATAGTTCAACGTAGCAGCACTAAATTGTGCCTCTATTTCTCAAAATATTAGAGGCACTATCAATAGTGCCTCAAAATGCTAAACTATTAGTGGCATTTTAGAAACTGCCTCTAAAATCTCACATTTTGAGGCACTATTATTTAAAGTGCCACAAATAGTTACGATTAGAGGCAGTTATAAACAGTGCCACTAAGAAAGTGCCTCTAATTCTTGAACGTGCCATAGTGTGTCACAAGCATCGTGCGCGGTATCTACAAAACAGACACCGTAAATTAGCGCTAGCTTGGTACCTCTTTGGTAGAGGGGGTGTCTCCATCCTTCAGTGTGCGGATAATATCATACTTTTTTATGGAGGATGATTTAGGAAAGGTTATTAATATGAAGCTAATCCTCCAGACGATTATTGAACCGGCACTAGAGAGGACAGAGAGGTGATCGTGAGGCGGCGGCTGAAACCAATCTAGGATTCCTTCCCTCCACCAGCAACGCCACCGGTCCGCCCCGTCTGCGGCGGCCTTAGGGCCGTGGAGTCATATCAGACAATGACTCCTCGTTGATATGAGGTCTCGTGTTTTGTTCAGACTGTTTTTAGTGCCTTTTTTAGAATTTTGAAGTGGTGGCTACATCCTGGAGTCAAAATAAGGTCCTTCCCTCCTATCCACGCTCTGGTGGTACGTCTAGCATCGATGGAGAGTGTGTGGAGTCTTGTGTTCGACACATCTCTTGAAATCCGGTTGTTTTTCATATTTATTATGTGATTTGAGGTCAGTTTTTTCGATCTACGTTTGCCATCTTCGACGATAGTTTCTGTTCTGATGTGGAGGTCCTTTGCATTTTTAAACAATCGGCTAGAGTGATAACACCTCAACTTTCATTATATTAATTTTTCGTACGCTACTAAATTGTTTCCCTCGTGGGGCTAATCTTTATCATTTTTTTTTGAACACAAGAGAGGGGTCGTGAAGGACCCCGATGCTGCCATTAATATTCAGTCGGTGGGAACAAATTACAAGCAGGGCCTCTACAAAAATAATAGCAAAACAGTCCTGCGAATAAGCAAGGTGGACCCTAGAGAAAATCCTGGAAACGCAATCAGGTCCTTGAAACCCTCCACCGACGATGTGCTAGCGCCGCCGGCCATCTCGATCTCGCTGGGGACGAACCACTTGGCTAGAAAAAGCTGGTGAAGTCCGACGCGCAGCACCCCAAAGGCCTCCATCTTGGAGGTTGAGATCACGCCCTCGCGGCGTGGAAGAAGCCCTTCATGGGCATGGATGCCGGTGGCAAATGATACCACCGAGCTAGGAGCTCGAGGAGGCAGCAGGGCAATGCGAACAGCAACAGCAAGGCCAATCTCTTCTCCCTCCTCGCCACCTTGGCCGGTCACGTCGAAGAAGACGCCCTTGATGTCGCTGAGACGTCGTTGCCACGGGCGCTTATGCAGGGGTCCTGCAAGAGAAACCTCCGCCGCGTACTCCCACCATGAGAGCCTGACGACGAGATTTGTCGGCGAGCTACTGGTACAACGCCGATGTAACAGAGCAAAGGAACCCCGCCCTCCATCTTCCGAGCTGCTGCACCTCTCCAGCTTCTCCCTCCCCTCGCCGCCATGGCCGGCCAGAGAGAGAAAACAGAAAAGGCCCCAGCAGAAGAAGAAGAAGGGCCGAAACCGGGGCTTATTTGCGGAGATCCCTGGGGTTGTGTTGCCCGCCAGCACCTCCGACCACCGGAGTTCGCCGCCGCCGCACCACTGCCACCAGATGCGTCGAGACTGGCCCGAACAGCCCAACGCCCTACTCCAAACTACGGGCATCTCGCCCAAACAACTACAACTAATCCTACCATCTACTCCGGCACCTCCCCCTCCCCATCTCGCCGGAGATGGGTCGGGATTGGGCCGGTCTTCTCCAGTCAACGGCCAAGCGCAGGCGGCGGGGGCTGATGTGAAGCGTCTGAGGTTTCTTTAATCTTTATCATTGGGGTGCAACTTGTACTTGCTCTTGGGGCAACAATTATATGCGGCTTTCCGGACGATGGATACCGGTGCTATTCTATAGAAACAGCTCACCTGGAATGCTTGTCCCGTGCACTATTATCTATCCCCGCCACAGACATGCACGGGGCATTAGACTGCTGCTACAAGCGCTAGATTAACAAAACACAGAGAGAGAATAACAACGTACGGAGCACTCAACCACGCACATGTCCACATCATCACGATTAATCAATACTCACACGTGAGACTTGAGTTCGTTCAAACACGCGCGCGTCGGCGCGGACTGACGGATAATTCACGGCGGCCGGTCGTACGATTGTGTGACTGCCATGCACATACAACACCTTTCCGTTTTGCTCAAAGGTAAAATTAAGAAAAGTTTGGAAATTTGCCATGCGTGTCACAGTCTGGATGCCAACTCTACTCTGCCTTTCCGGGTCGTTGTCGCGGCCCGAGTCTCGAGGAGCACGCGTCCCGAACTCGTGCACGCATGGCATGGCAGTCGCTCCCTGCGATGGCGGTCACGGATCACGCGTGCATGACGCTGCTCGCCCAGCGCCGGCGGCATACCAGCAAAGGGAGGAACAGCCCGGGACGCATGGAGCAATCCAGTGGCTCGCCAGACCAATCCATCTCTTTCTCGAGGGTGTCGCGTCAGTCGTCGCTAGCTATCTACTCCGGCTACGAGTCGGCAATCACTGGTCGCCTGTACTACCTGCCAGCGTACAGCGAGCGATAGTAGACAGATAGGCTCGCGAACGATGCATGCATGCACTCGATCGATCCAAGTGACGCGTTTGAACTCTCTCCCTATATCTCTCAAGAGGAGGAAGAGTATTATGTGGCATCAAACGACAGACTCGATTGTACTCACTCCGTTTAAGATGTTTTACTATGTTTTTTTTTTTGAACAAAGGAGCACCCCAAAAGGGGCTAGAGCCTTTCATTAATATTACAGTGGGTGTATACATTGATTACAAAGGACCCCATAAAATAGCAAATTACACATAGATCCTTGGCATTTGTAGAAAGGACCTTGCTAAAAGATTTTAGATTACAATCTAGTCCAGTCTCTTCCCCACCGCGGAGCAGAGGGAGCAGAGCACCGCAGCCATGGACGGAGACGGGGACGAGACCACTTGTCTCCGGCCCGGCGAAGCCCCCAGTGCCCGAGCTCGAATAGGGCCTCATAGAGGAGGTTGAATTAACGCCGGAGCACACCGGCTTTGACCAGGCCATCTTGGCCGAATAAATCCAGATCTTGGGATTAGACATGGAGGAATTGCTCCATGAAGAAAAGGCTCTAGAACTCCAACGCCTACCCACCGCCTCTGCCTGCTCACCTCCAATCCCTATCTCTACCATGGAGCTCAAGGATCCAAGAAAAGCGAGCAAGGTAGAGAGCCGAACGGCAGAGCACCGACACCACACCAGAGAAGCCACTTACCATCACCGGAGAACCGCCACGGACTCGGACGGCAAGCCAAGAAGATAGGGGCGGCGCACTGCGGGGCGGATCTTATCACGCAGCGTCGGCGGTCCTCTCCAGCCACCACCCCATGAGAGCATCTTCACCGCAGCAGAGCGACGCGTGATCGCGAGCAGGATGCGCTCGTTCTTCTCAAGCACCCATGGCGATCTTATTAAGAGGATGCTTGTCCTCCACCCCACCGGCGCCACCACTTGCCACGGTAGGGAGCCAAGAAGCAGAGGAAGAACAAGGCGGGGAGGATCTGACTGCCAGCAGCCTCCCGCCTACCCTCAGTCGCCATCACGGCAGACGCCATCTCGGCAAACACAAAACTACCACCTAATCTACAACTACCAGGGGGTGCCAGACCTCCTGATCCATCATCTCGCCGGCCGGCAGAGCCGCCGGAGAGCGAGAGGGACAGGGGCGGCGGGGGGTGCGGGGGTCGACTCTCAACAGGAGCGGGTCGAGGGACAGGGACGAAGGGGCTATGAGGATTCGGTTTGCGAGAAGATGTTTTACTATATAAAGCAAGTATATCTAGACTATTTTTAATATGTATGTTTACTTAGGTTTATAGACTGAATCTACATACTAAAATAACTGTAGATACATTTTTTACAAACCTAAAACATTTTATATTTTAAAATAAAATATCTTATTTTTAAAAGCGAAGGAAGTAGTAACGACCAAAAAAGTAATTTCCGGGCCGTACCCAGACAGTCCGATGAGCACACATGATTCAGTTTTTGTTTTTATTAAGGAAAACAGGTGCCTGATGTTTAGTTAGCAATGATTCCTCGTGGCCCTTAGGGCATCTCTACTTGGTCGACCCAAGGGGTTTGCGCGTGTTCGAAACTGTCCGCGGACGCGCGAGCGTATGCAGCGTCCAGCGGGTCGACCCATTCGGCGAAATGCGTCCGGTCCGATTTATTCATGCATCTAATCTGGGGTCGGTTGCGTCGGTTCGGACAGCGCGGATAGCGCGGGGTGTCCTTCTAATAATTCGCCCGGGATCCCCGCCAGTGGCGCAGCAGACGCTCTCCTCCTCCAAACCCTCGCGCACTCCATATCGCTCGGTCTCGAGTAGGCGCAGTCTTTGCCGCCGCCACCGCTCGCTGCCACTGACGCCCTCCGCGATATCGAGCGCCATCGTCGACCACTCGCGTTGCCGGAGTTGTCTGGCCGCGCCACAGGCAATCTCGCCGTCTCCGCTATTGGATTGGGCGCGCGACATCCTCTGCGTGGCGCACAACCTGCTCCATCAATTGACTGAGGTACTGTTAGGGATATACTTTCCGGATATACCCATAGGACTCGCTTACCAGGGTGGTCCACCAACGGGTTAGAGATTTGCTTCACGGGTGGCCCAGTCAGAGAAAGAGGAGGAGCCAGTTCCGGCTACGACAATGCCCAGAAGAGTTACCGACTTAGGCCTGTAGTATTACTTGTGGTCCAAGCTGTATCTAGTTACCGACTCTGTAACGTAGCCGGATAGGTCTCTCCTGTAACTTAGGCCCCGGTGACTATATAAACCAGTCCTATGGGAGCCTTTAGGGCACACAATCAACTCGCACAGGCGAACCTCTCTTGTAGTCCATTGTAACATCCAGCTTACGCCGATATATTACTGGGTTGCTAGCAGGAGTAGGATCCGATCACCGCAGTCGGATCTGAACCTGGGTAAACTTGTGCTCACCGCTCCTGGAACATCCGACGTCTCACACTCCATCTTCCCAACGCCACTAGGACCCCCTATGGCATACTTGTCGACAATCCGACGACAGTTGGCGCCCACCGTGGGGCAGGTGACCTTTGGAGCATCGTTCCAGGCGGAATCTGCGCGTGCAGGAATCGGTGAAACTATCGCCATGGGTCGTGTGGTCTACGCCAGTGATGTACCTCTCGTCCTTCTCGACGAGACTTGGATTTCAGCTTCGACACCCGTGACGACGTACACAATCATGTCCATCAGCGAGATCGATATTTATCTCCGTTTCGCTGAAACCGCCCAACCCACCCTTGAGGTGATGACCATGGCGGAAGAAAAATCCGGATCTACTTTGTCCGCAGAGGTGGAAGAGTTCAAGGTCTCGGAGAAAATCAAACCCACCCAGCCCACTCCAGCAGTGGAAGAAGAGGTGGAAGAAAAATCCGGATCTGATCTCCCTGATGAGATCGGATACACGGATGAGGAATATATCTGCTACGGCTCCGTCCTACCAGACGTCGTAGCAGAAAAACTACCCTTGAAGCACAGGATAAATGAGATGATGAAACACCCCTACATCGATTACGAAGCAATCACCGACATCAAGGAGAACTTTGAGATGGAGGAGGCGGAAACCCAGCTGTGCCACTACTTCAAGAACATGAACAAGAAGAAGCACTGTTTCGTGTACCACATAAGCACTGTATCCGACTCTTTCGATGCTGGAGCTGGTAGCGATTCGGTCCTAGGCGCAATCGAAGAAAATGCCGACTTACCTGGCTCCCCTTAGGAGTCAATCACGTCGCAGGAACTTCGAGACTTTGACAAAGAGATGGAGGAGTATGAACAAGAGCATGTCTCCAAGCAAACGCAAGGTGAGCTAGAAAATTCTCCTAGTCCATATGATATCATGGATGAAAGCTACACCTCGCAAGATGATATGGATACCGGAGATTCCTCCGAGGTCCACTAGCCAACCATGACGGAAAGTACTAACGGAAGTTTATCCCCCGGCACCAGACCAAAAGCTTTCTTTGACACTGGTACGCACGTTAAGGCTACTGAGAGGTCAAAGAAGAAGAAGAATAAAAATCTGACACCGGCAGAGCTAGACGTCGAGGAAACCAACGAAGAAAAGATGAACAGATCGAGATGGAGAATGAGGACGGAGATCCGATTAATACCACCCCGATCGACCCTCCTGTGGATGGACACGCCGTCACCAAGGGTGCACATGAAATTTACGGAGATGCTCTCACGATTCCAATCCCAACGGCTTCGGATCTTACCCCGGAGGGGCTGGAGAAAAGGGTTGAGGACCTGGAAAAGCACCGTCTATTTCTACTCGAAGAGGCCGCGCGCATCATCGAGATGAGGCAGGAGTTAGACAGTGATCCTGCCAAGTATCAGTCAGATTTCAAGCGAGATCAAACAAGACAAGGGGAGGTCCATTTCTTGCTAACAAGAACCCAGATATCCACAAAGATCTATTCGACAGAAAAGATGGAGAGAAGATCCGAGTCTACAACACACTGTTGGAAAACGCTGCCGCAGCTCGAGCTATCCTCGCCAACAATCCGTCTCCGCAGCAGGTCCAGCAGTGCGTCGCGTTACTAGACAAAGCATTAGAGCATTAGAAAACAGTTGCATTATTTAGTGGCAAACTGGCCTCAAAATCCAAGTTTTTCCACACTGGTGCTGACCAAAGCGCTGACGTAAGGCTTCGTAGGGATACGACTCAACGATATCGTCCCCGTGGAGAAGAAGAGTATTCAAGAACCGGCTCAAACGGTCACTCCCGTCGGTCGACACATGACCGGGCAAGAGTTATTCCGGCTACGCCCGAAGATGCCATCAGGGTAATGGTTCCTCATCAGGACCATCATCGGCAAAACAACCGCTAGAGAGAAGACCCGGAAACACGTCGCCGGCGAGAGGAGCAAGATTGGCTAAAGATGCCACCATCGAGCCGTCCGGTTGGCAATGCCTGATGAAGAGATGATCCGGATCGCCATGAATCAAGTACGAACGATGCATAAAGAAACAGGCATCAGAGTCAGCATAATGAGGCTCCACCGCCACCACCACGCAATCCAGCCGGAAACAATCCACTAGGGCCACCATCGCCTCCTAGCAGCGACCATGAAGGATCCAGACGCAGCCATGGAAGCCGCAGGGGTGGAGGCGGCAATGGTGAAAGGAGAAGCAGAAATCCGACTCCGCCGCGCAGAAGCCGTGAGCCTCCAAGGCGTAGATCTCTCTCGACAAACGACGCTCGCCATCGCATTGAATCAAACATAGAAGCGCGGTGGTACGAGGAAGAATACGTGTATGTGGGACCCAAATGTTTTAAACCACGCATACGTCAGACCAAATTTCCGGTTGAATTTGGTATTGCCAAACACATTCAGCCCTATGACGGCGCATCTCGGCCAGATACCTGGCTCCAGGATTTCTTCCAGGCCTGCTGCATTGCCAAAGGAGGAAACAACCTGGTTGCAGTCCAATATATCTGGCTCATGCTGAGGAAGATAGCTCGATCATGGCTCAATGAACTGCCAGATAATTCAATTCACAACTGGTATGATATGCAAAGTACATTCTTTTCAAACTTCGAGGGAACATACAGGAGGCCCTGCATAGTCGGAGACTTGCAGCGTTGCACACAAAGACCCGGAGAAACCTGCTAGGATTACCTCGGACGATGGATCGACAAGAAGAACTCCTGCGAAGGAGTAAATGAGCAAACTGCGATAGAAGCTTCTATTGCAGGACTTTCAGTCGGACTTTAGCGTCACAGACTGAAGCGTGACCATGTCACATATTTGGGAGAAATGATAGAAACGGCAAGCAAATATGCTGATGTTGATGATGATTCAGAAGGGCTGCTAAATATTCTGGCCAATCCCAATGCGGCCAAACAGCCAAAGCAAACTCAGAAGCGCAAGAACACCTCGGACGAAAAGACGGCTCCAGACAACGCAGTTGTTAACGCAACGTTCGGATCTGGAGGACGAGGAGGGCGCGGAGGCGGTCGGGGTAGAGTCCGTGGAACTTCCCGAATCTAGGGCAGAGGATATCAGCAACCCGGAAGAACCTATACCTGGGCCGACATTGCCAATAATCCCTATGTCCACCACTTGGATAGTAACGGAGGATCTACCCACACAAATGTTGAGTGTCGTTTCAATGACAACATCAAGAAAGACGAATCCGTCGGCTATAGAGCCAAGCGACAAAAAGGAAAGAAAAATTCTGAGAAAGGAAAGGAGCCCAAGGAAGATTCCGACATGGAAGAAGCGAAAATCGCTGTAGATCCAAGTCGGATGGAAAGAATAATTTTCCGACTAATAAAGACGCATACGTCTGCTTCCTTGGATCCCGACCTGCTAAAGACAAGAAAGCGGTTCTCCGTGAGCTCAATGCCACGGTTCCGGCTGTTCCATAGTTTCTGGATTGGTCGGAGGTAACTATCACCTTTGATCGCTCAGATCACCCGAGGAAAACACATCATCGGGGAAAGTACCCTCTGGTCGTTAATCCTCTTATTGATGGATATGAGTTCTCTAAAACACTCATGGATAGTGGAAGCAGCATCAACATCCTCTACATCGAGACGCTCCACCGTATGAAGCTAGAGGAGAGCCAGTTGAGTTACAGCAGTGTAACTTTCCATGGCATTGTACCAGGGAGACAGGTGGATTCTCTGGGTGAGATTACTCTGGACGTGACATTCGGAACCCGAGACAATTACCGGACCGAGCCACTCTCTTTTGATGTGGTATCGTTCAAAAGTTCTTACCATGCCATCTTCGTACGTCCGGCTTATTTGGTGTTCATGACTCAACCCTTTTACATCTACAACATGATCAAACTTCCAGGTCCAAAGGTCGTAATCACCGTACAAGGAAATCCGAGGAAGGCGCGAGAGTGCGACGAAGGATCACCTACCTTCTCCAAAGCCGCGTGACATGGTTATACCCTACGGGTACACGACATTAGCATACCTGGTCTATCCCAAGGAAGGCCCACGAGAATATACGCAGCCCATGAAGATTTTCGGGTGGCCCAAGCCCATGATGTCTTCGGATCCTTGGAGAGCAAGACTAGAATAGATAGAATATTCAAAGGGGCAAACCCTAAACCTCTAACCGACTCGATCTGTGTCCGGGACCTGCCTACCCCTATATAAAGGCTAGGATGGCACGACGAGGAGGGCACCTCTCATACCACCGCATACACACCTCCACGCCAGATTGCATCTGCGCACCCAGAACTTCGGTTCCGTAATCAAGAGCGGAACAAGCGGTAGGGTTTTCCCTCCCGGGGCCTGAACCTGGGTAAATCTCGTGTCCCTTGGTTGCTTGTCTGTTAACCGTTCCGTGATCTCCAGCACCCCCATCTTCTCCAAAACCCAAGCTCGTAACAATGGGCATTGACGAGATTAAACCTCGTCAATTGGCGCCGTCTGTGGGAACTGGGGGCGCTGATTGTGCGATCGTGACGGTCCCAAACAAATGATCTACAATTCCTCGGCGCGGAGAGCCATCTCCTCTTTGGCGCTTTTGACTTCACCGCCCACTCGCCAGCCACCCTGAAGGACTTCGAGCCCGTTGGTGACGGGCTCGAGATCCTGTTCGGGAGCTTCTTCTTCCAGGTGGGACAGACCGGCACTCTCCGCCTCCCAGAGCGGGTTCCACTGCCATCGATCAGGCCCACCTCGTGGGCTCCGAATCCCATGCTATGCACGTCAACATCGACAAATGAGTCATACGACAGCAGCAGCTGCAACTCAGCACTGTGCGATCCTCCATCGGATTAAGGAACCTACGGTTCCGGATCCGAAAGCTGCGACAGCAGCGATCCGACCAACGGACTCTACCAATTCGTCGTGGTCATCCAAAGCGACATGGAGCAACAACCACCAGGTTCAGGTGCTCACGTACCGCCACCCAACCCGTAGGGTAGAAACGGCGAAAACAGGAGAAACCAATCCCCCCCTCCCCCGCCCAACGAGGACGACCCTGACGCCAATCGGGTAATCCACCTCAGCGAGGAAGGTTGGAACCAAGCACAGAAATCCGTAACGGGCAACATGATCCTGCATGTGGGTGCCTCACGGGACCTACGGATGGCATACCACCTGCTCCTCATCGAAGAGCACAAAAAGCAGGTGAAGATGCAAGAAGTGCTCGACAAACGCAAGCAAGCGGCTTCAGAGTTTAGGGCGTAGTGAGCTGCGCTCTCCGCCGTTGGCGGCTCCAGCTCGCATGGCATCAACGCCAACAAGCATCGTTCTCGTATAGAGAACATGGATCCCGCTGCACGTCGCGAGGTGACCCGAACCCTCAACACGCCCTTCATGGAGATGGACGCCAACGACAACGTCATCCCGAAGACGCCGCAAGCTGCATCATGGCAGCCACCACATACCTTGCGTCCCATCCACCTCCGGTGGGGGACCCGAAAAGGGCCATGCACAACTCCGCACTAGACGGACTCGGAATCATTGGAGCTGCGCTCCTGCGGAGCCGAAGAAGAAGGTTGCTGTCAGATTCAACCGCAGTCCCACACACTCATCCGACGAGGAGGAACACGACCTACCTCGACGGCACAAGAGCTCATGACGTCGCAGCCGCGACTATGACGCCCGAAGCAAACTCACTCAACGCAAGATCGACAAGGCACGCGCCAAGCGCGTGTGCTCATCCGAATCTGAAGAGGATGACGATGAAGGAGAACTCTGCGGAGCTCGATGCTCCAATAGATTTGTTTGGTGGACGCGGATGCCGAGGAACTTCAAGCTTCCTTTGGACACTCCGAAGTTTGACGGCACGCATGACCCTAAGGCGTGGCTCAGCGACACATCGTCGTCAAGCGCAGCGACAACAAAAACCGCCCTACAATGCCTTGATGCGGTTGGTGGCGACCGGATCTGGCTCAACAGCCTATCCTCGGGATCCATCCGAAGCTGGGAGGAACTGGCGTACAGTTTCATCCGAAACTTCAAGGGAACCAGCAAAAGGCTAGCCTCGATCGAAGAGCTGCGGGCCTGCACCCAACGAACGGGCGAATCCATTCGCTCGTATATACTACGCTGGTCCAACATCAAGAACTCCACGGCACACATCTCTGAGGAGAGAACAATCGACGCGTTCAAGGATGGCGTCAAACGACAGGACTTCAAAGAAGAACTTGGGCGCGTCAAGCCCAAGACACTCGACCACCTCATGGACATCGCCAACAGGTGGGCAGATGGCGAGGACTCCGTCCACCGAGCACATCGGAGGAGGAAGATGACTACGGTCGCCGACGCGAGTGTTGTATCAAGCGAAGATCGCGCGTCTATGACAATCGTGACGGACCCGACATGGTCGCGGCTGGCTACGCCGACCGTTATAACGAAAGCAACCGCAGCAGCGGCGAATATCGTGGAAAAAACTTCCGGGATGGAGGACGCCCAACGCAAACGTGGCAACGCCGCGGCCGCGACAATGAGCCTTTGGCATACGACAAATTGTCGCCCCCCTGCACCATCCACTTCTACATCGACAAGCGGGATGGAAAAAAGAAGGCCAACCACATGCTCAAACACTGTCGCGAGTTCCAGAAACTCAGTGAGAGCATGTCCCAGATGAGACAGCAGGCCCCGAATCCTGGGTACGGGCACGCACCCGCACCAGGTGACATCGCCGACGGAGCTCCTCCACCACCACCCGTGGGACCTTCGAATCACCCGATCGCACCCACGCAGAACAACGGCGGAAACGGGTACCCCGCGCCGAAAGGGTCATTGATGATCCAAAAGGGGCGCCCAACAAACAGGGTGCAAAAGAAAATCACCCGCCAAGTCAATTTGGCTGTGACCGCTCCACCCGCCATCCCTGAATACCTCAGCGGTTCGGAGTCCTGCATCACGTTCAGCCGTTCGGATCACCCCCGCCAGATCCCTCGCCCAGGTCATGTTGCCCTGGTGCTCGAGGCGCAGATCGGAGGGTTCGAGATGAGCCGCGTCTTCATGGACGGTGGCAGCGGCATCAATCTAATGTTTACTAGCACCTTAGCAGCAATGCGGATCCCGCTGTGCAGCCTAGAACAACTAACACAACGTTCCACGACATCGTCCCAGGGAAGGGCATATTCCCCCTGGGAAAGATATGGCTAGATGTCATCTTCGGCAAGCTCGATAACTTTCGGCGCGAGCGACTCGAGTTTGATGTGGTGGATTGGCCATCACAATACCACGCCATCCTCGGGCGTGTGGCATTCGCACGGTTCCTCGCAGTATCGCACTATGCGTACTTGCTACTCAAGATGCCAGGACCTAGGGGCGTCATCACGGTCCACAGGAGCTTCAACCGATCGGATCACTACGACAGGGACTTCAACAAAATCTCCCTGACCTTTGGCATGTAGGAGGAGCTCATAAGGCTCCGAGAGGTGACAGACAACGGGGCACCCCCAGTATCAAGGCAGAACGCACCCGACATGTTGTTCGACTCAACAGTCAACACGAAGAAAGTGCAGGTCCACCCGACGGATGCCTCTAAGACGGCGCTGATCGCCAACGACCTCAGCCCCACATAGGAAAGCGCGCTCGTTGAATTCCTCCGTGAGCGCTGGGAAATCTTTGCCTGGTGTCCCGCGGACATGCCAGGAGTTCCCAGGGAATTCGCTGAGCACGCACTCAATGTGTTCCCAGATGCCAAGCCCGTCAAACAGTCCATCCGACGATTGTCCGAGCCACGCCGAAGCCATCGGAGTCGAAGTCAATAGACTACTAGACGCCGATTTCATCAAGGAGATCAAGGAAAGCGAGTGGCTGGCCAACACCGTGATGGTCCCTAAAAAGGACACGGACATCCCGCGGATGTACGTGGACTTCACCTCGCTGAACAAGCACTACCCGAAGGATCACTTCCCTCTCCCTCGGATCGATCAGATTATCGATTTGACTCCAGGATTCGAGAAACTCTCCTTCCTCGACGCCTATTCAGCTACAACAAGATTCGATTGAAGGTCGGAGACCAGGAGAAAACGGCATTCATCACGCCGTTCGGGGTATTCTGCTAAAACACAATGCCCTTTGGGCTGAAGAACGCAGGTGCCACGTACCAGCGATGCATGCAGGCATGCCTGAAGAGCCAGATCGGCCGCAATATACAGGTCTATGTCGACGACATAGTAATCAAAACAAGGGAGGCCAAGACACTGATCAACAATCTCCGCGAGACGTTCGACAACCTTGATCGTTACAAGATCAAGCTGGACCCAGAAAAGTGCGCCTTCGGCGTCCCATCTGGCCAATTGCTTGGCTACTTAATCTTCCAGCGAGGGATTGAGGCTAACCCGAAGAAAATCTAGGCCATAATGGCCATGGAGAAACCAAAGAACCTCAAAGGGGTCCAGCAGCTCGCTGGACGCATCGCAGAGCTGAGAAGTTTCATCAGCCGCATGGGTGAAAAGGCTCTGCCTTTCTACCAGCTTCTACGCAAAGCAGACAAATTTGAATGGACGCTTGAAGCGGACGACGCATTCGAAGATCTGAAGCGGCTGCTCTCCACCTCGCCCGTCTTGGTCACGCCAAAGGAGCACGAGCCTCTACTGGTATACATAGAAGCCACACATCAGGTGGTAAGCACCGTGCTCGTGGTCGAACGACCTGAAGATGGCAAGACTCATGGGGTCCAACGCCCTATCTACTACATCAGTGAGGTATTGACGCCGACAAAACAGAGGTACCCTCACTACCAGAAACTCGCCTACAGCGTGTTCATGACGGCTCGTCGGCTAAGCCACTACTTCTAGGAGCATAGGTGATGGCCGTCAATGAGGCACCCCTGAACAGCATCCTGAACAACCCGGAGGCCACAGGACGCGTGACCCTGTGGGGCATCAAGTTGTCCCCTCTAGACATAGTCTACGAGAAGCGCCATGCGATCAAGTCCCAGGTCCTCCCGGACTTCCTCGTCCACTGGATGGAACTACAGCTGCCGGATACACCGGACATGACACAGTCATGGACGATGCACTTCGATGGCTCCAAACGCGAGGCTAGGCGGGGAGGAGTCATCTTGACATCCATGAGCGACAGGATGAAGTACGTCCTCCAGATGAAATTTTGAGCTTCCAACAACGAGGCCTAATACGAGGCCCTCATCCATGGCATGAGTATGGCCAAGATCTGCGGCACAACGTGCCTGGTCATCTACGGTGACTCGAACCTCGTCGTCCAGCAAACAATGAACGAGTGCGACGCGCACGCCGCCAACATGATCGCATACCGCGCTCTCTACAATTCACTCGAAGTAACTTTGACGGCTGCGAGCTTCAGCATGTTGGAAGATAAAGAAACGAAGAGGCCGACAGACTCGCCAACATCAGCTCCACCTGCGCACGAGTTCCACCAGGTGTGTTCCTCGAACATATCTGTGTGCCATCCATCAAAAGGAAATTCCCCAAGGGATCACCCGAAGAAGTAGAGCACTCGGGGGTTGCGCTACCCGAAGGACAGGAAGGACCCGAAAAGCTCAACACAGAGGTTGCAGTGGTCAACCTGATGCAAGTCATGGCAGTAGAAGAAACATGGACGCAGCCGTACCTACAATACCTGATAAACGGGGAACTTCCTGATAACCCGACAGATGCCCGACGCATATCTCACCGGTCCAAAGCCTTCACCATCATTAATGGTGAGCTGTACAAGCGCAGCATTTCAGGTATGCTCCAAAGGCGCGTCACCATCGGTGACGGCAAAACCATCCTCCAAGACATCCACGAGGGCATCTGCAGCCATCACGCGGGAAGTCACGCCCTCATCGCCAAAGCTCTACGAGCTGGGTTTTACTGTCCAACGTCCATGAACGACGCCAAGGACATCGTCCGAAGGTGCAACGGGTGCCAGAGGTTCGCTGTCGGGGATGTAACCCCATATACCCCAGAGTTGAGGTATAAAGAGACACAATAACGAACGCAACAATTCAATATCAAGGGAGACAAAGGGAACATTATGCAGGATAAGTAACATATGGCAAATAGAAAATAATAAGAGGGAAAAACTACCTGGGCCGAGTTATACCAATCTCGGCCCAGTCCTTGGGCTACTAGGCCGAATCAGACCCAGAGGAGGACATAACCCGGATGGGACTTACCTCTGAATAGCCCACCTAGTTCCCCGCCGGGTCAACCCGCCGAGTCAACGCCACCTCGGCACCGTTCCTCGTTGAACCAAGACGCCTCGATGCCAGCGCTCCCTCCCGCCGAGACTCCCTGCTTCCTCGACCAAATCCCGCATCGCCCACCTCGACGCACTGGGACGCCGAGGTTTTCTCAACTCACCAACGTCACCCGGGTGGGCCGGCTCAGAGCATCTCGGCCCACCGCGGGATTACTACGCTGCGCCACCGTCCGTTGACCGCGTGGCTCGGCTGGGCCGGCACAGGCCATATCCGGCCTGCCATGAGGGCACCACCAGGTGCTCAGCCTCCTTCGGGCGGTGAAGACCACCGGCGGGCCCACTTTGCACCAGCCGACTTTCCCTCGGTAGAATGTGACCCATTCGGTGAAGCAGGAAATAGTCCGGCTGGGCCTTTTCTCTGATAGGCCGAATCAGCTTTCCCTCAGGCCGAATTTCCACTCTCTCTAGGGCGTTCGGGCCGAATTGTATCATCCCGTACGCCCCCATACTCACATCCAGACGTGCCTTGACATCTACAACGACACCCCATCAACCCAAGACAAGACAAACAAGTCTCGTGCCAGTCTTGGGACGCCCATGGCTCAGACTGGCACATGGGCGTATGGAATATGCCCTTGGCATCAAGAAGATGCTAGAGAATATTCCCTTAGCACCAAGGATATTCTAAGGAATATGCCATGGCATCTCCAAAGATGCCAAGGCATATGCTGAGCATCTAGGAAGATGCCAGGAATATGCTACATAGATGCCAAGCGTGGGGAACAAGTCTTGTCCCCTGGGCTCCCCTTTATAAGGAGCACCAGGGGGATCGTTCTAAGAGAGGCCCCGAAGGGCTCATCCCCTCTCTGCTCACTAGGAGCTCTCCTTCTTCCTCTTCCTCCACTCTCACAGAGAGATCTAGATAGAAGCATAGGAGATACAGCTCAAGGAGCATGATTGTAGCCACAAGTATGGCAAGATTATAAGAGATTAGATGTATAGAATGAGGTGTTATCTCCACTTGAGAGCTTCAATCCAATATACATTGTATTTCTCTTTGTTCATACGAGTACGGTCTTCACTGCATCATCCCTCCCCGGATTCCTCCACGTCCATTGCCCCCAACTTTAGCCTACCCATGGCATATGCCGTGATACCACCACGACATTTGGCGCCCACCGTGGGGCCTTCTAGTGACGTTGGTTGGGTTTCCATCCAGACGGGACCATCTTCATCAACTTCTTCCTCGTAGGGATCATTCAGCTCTACCAAGCCAACAGAGAACAAAGAGGTAAGCGCAGAGGCTCTCCAAGTCCAACTTAGCAAAGTAGGTAAGAGTCAGCAAGAAGGACTCAAGCACTACTCCAAGCTTACGGTAAGTACCAGGTAATTCAGCAGGGCAGGTATGACCTAGCAAGACTCACTCAAACATTTATCCAAGTATACTGTAAGTGCCAGATAACTCAGCCACCTACACTCAATCCTTCACCCCGGGGAGAAAATAACTTTACCCGGGGACTAGTCAACTTATCCGTAGAGTCACCTTTGGATTAAGAGAACATTATGTTGATTTAGATCTGTATTTGACTCAGCTTATTTATAACTCGGATAGAAGTTGAATCAGCTTATTTATGATTCAGATAGATTTTGAGTCAGTTTATTTATGCTTTGGATTGACCTTTAACTCAGCTTACCAGCCAGTTTATTTATAACTCGGATAGAAGTTGAATCAGCTTATTTATGATTCAGATAGATTTTGAGTCAGTTTATGTATGCTTTGGATTAACCTTTAACTCAGCTCACCAGCCAGCTTATTTATAACTCGGATAGAAGTTGAATCAGCTTATTTATGATTCAGATAGATTTTGAGTCAGTTTATGTATGCTTTGGATTAACCTTTAACTTAGCTCGTCAGCCAGCTTATTGATGATTAAGATAGAATTTGAGTTAGTTTATTTACGCTCTGGACCGACCTTTAAATCAGCCCACCAGCCAGATTATTGCTGATTCGGACAGAATTTGAGTCAGCTTATTTATGATTCGGATAAGATTTGAGTCAGCCTATTTATAATTCGGATAGAATTCGAGTCAGCTTATTTATGATTCAGACAGAATTTGAGTCAGTTTATTTATGCTTTGGATTATCCTTTAACTCAGCTTACCAGCCAGCTTATTGATGATTCGGATATAATTTGAGTCAATTTGTTTATGCTTCGGATTAACCTTTAACTCATTTCGATGGGTGTCTACGATTTGGACTAACATTTGATTGACTTGCCGGGGTATATTATAATTGGATTTGCATTCGGACTCGGCATACTAATCATATCTACGATTCGGGTCAAGCTTTATTCAGTTTCGATTGCCAGGTTATGTTATGACTCGGATTGATATTTCACCATCTTGCCAGGTTATCCCATATCTCGGATGACTATTGGCCAGCTTATCATATCTCGAATCTATATCTCATATCTACATCTCGAATCAGATTTCTCAGCGGTTAGCCCTATTATTATATCCCAAAACTTAATCTCGGATCTATATCTCGGATCCATATCAAAGGCAAATTAACATCATCACGCCAAATCAAGTTATATCGTGGCAAACAAATGATTCGGATTTGAGTCATATAACTCAGATTTGAGATGTAAGTCAAAATTGAGTAAAGTAACTCGGATTTGGAATGAGATAACTCGGATTTGAGTCATATACCTCGGATTTGAGTCAGATGACTCAGATTTGAGATGTGAGTCAAAATTGAGTAAAGTAACTCGGATTTGGAATGAGATAACTCGGATTTGAGTCATATATCTGGGATTTGAGTCAGATGACCCAGATTTGAGATGTAAGTAAAAATTGAGTAAAGTAACTCGGATTTGAGTCATATACCTCGGATTTGATTCAGATGACTCAGATTTGAGAGTAAGTCAAAATTGAGTAAAGTAACTCGGATTTGGAATGAGATAACTCGGATTTGAGTCATATACCTCGGATTTGAGTCAGATGACTCAGATTTGAGAGTAAGTCAAAATTGAGTAAAGTAACTCGGATTTGGAATGAGATAACTCGGATTTGAGTCATATACCTCGGATTTGAGTCAGATGACCCAGATTTGAGATGTAAGTCAAAATTGAGTAAAGTAACTCGGATTTGGAATGAGATAACTCGGATTTGAGTCATATACCTCGGATTTGAGTCAGAAGACTCAGACTCAAGACACAAGTCAATTTTGAGTAAAATAACTTGATTTGGAAAAAGGAGACTCGGATTAAAACTTACCCAAAGAAGTCGAAAAACTTACCCAAAAGGGTTATGACCAGTGCCCAAGAAGGCCAGAAGTCCAAAAACTTACCCAAAGGGGTTATGACCAGTGCCTAAGAAGGCCAGAAGTCCAAAAACTTACCTAAAGGGGTTATGACCGGTGCCCAAGAAGGCCAGAAGTCAAGAACTTACCCAAAAGGGTTATGGCCGGTGCCCAAGAAGGCCTGAAGTCAAAAACTTACCCAAAAGAGTTATGGCCAACGCCCAAGAAGGCCTGAAGTCAAGAACTTACCCAAAAGGGTTATGACCAGTGCCCAAGAAGGCCAGAAGTCAAGAACTTACCCAAAAGGGTTATGGCTAGTGCCCAAGAAGGCCCAAAGTCAAGAACTTGCCCAAAAGGGTTATGACCAGTGCCCAAGAAGGCCAGAAGTCAAGAACTTACCAAAAAGGGTTATGAGCAGTGACCAAGAAGGCCAGAAGTCTAAAACTTGCCCAAAAAGGTTGTGTGAAAAAGAAGTATATAACCAAGAGGTTATAAGTCATAAGACAACTCTGGGAATATTTGATACAAAGTCTATGAGCGACTCTACGAATCCCACATAGACTCGGGGACTAATGTCGGGGATGTAACCCCATATACCCCAGAGTTGAGGTATAAAGAGACACAATAACGAAAGCAACAATTCAATATCAAGGGAGACAAAGGGAACATTATGCAGGATAAGTAACATATGGCAAATAGAAAATAATAAGAGGGAAAAACTACCGGGGCCGAGTTATACCAATCTCGGCCCAGTCCTTGGGATACTAGGACGAATCAGACCCAGAGGAGGACATAACCTGGATGGGCCTTACCTCTGAATGGCCCACCTAGTTCCCCGCCGGGTCAACCCGCCAAGTCAATGCCACCTCGGCACCGTTCCTCGTCGAACCAAGATGCCTCGACGCCAGTGCTCCCTCCCGCCGAGACTCCCTGCTTCCTCGACCGAATCCCGCATCGCCCACCTCTACGCACTGGGCCGCCGAGGTTTGCTCACCTCACCAACATCACCCGGGTGGGCCGGCTCAGAGCATCTCGTCCCACCGCGGGATTACTACGCTGCACCACCGTCCGTTGACCGCGTGGATCAGATGGGCCGGCACAGGCCGTATCCGGCCTGCCACGAGGGCACCGACCTGCTCGGTAGCTCGGGCCAGGCGGTGAAGATGACCCGGCTGGGCCATCTGCACCAGACGACTTTCCCCTCCGGGAGTAATGACCCATTCGACTGAAGCAGGAAATAGTCCGGCTGGGACTTTTCTCCGATAGGCCGAATCAGCTTTCCCTCAGGCCGAATTTCCACTCTCTTTGGGGCGTTCGGGCCGAATTGTATAACCCCGTACGCCTCCATACTCACATCCAGACGTGCCCTGACATCTACAACGACACCCCATCAACCCAAGACAAGACAAACAAGTCTCGTGCCAGTCTTGGGACGCCCATGGCTCAGACTGGCACATGGGCGTATGGAATATTCCCTTGGTATCAAGAAGATGCTAGAGAATATGCCCTTAGCACCAAGGATATGCTAAGGAATATGCCATGGCATCTCCAAAGATGCCAAGGCATATGTTGAGCATCTAGGAAGATGCCAGGAATATGCTACATAGATGCCAAGCGTGGGGAACAAGTCTTGTCCCCTGGGCTCCCCTTTATAAGGAGCACCAGGGGGATCGTTCTAAGAGAGGCCCCGGAAGGGATCCTCCCCTATCTGCTCACTAGGATCTCTCCTTCTTCCTCTTCCTCCACTCTCACAGAGAGATCTAGATAGAAGCATAGGAGATACAGCTCAAGGAGCATGATTGTAGCCACAAGTATGGCAAGATTATAAGAGATTAGATGTATAGAATGAGGTGTTATCTCTACTTGAGAGCTTCAATCCAATATACATTGTATTTCTCTTTGTTTATACGAGTGCGGTCTTCACTGCATCATCCCTCCCCGGATTCCTCCACGTCCATCGGCCCCAACTTTAGCATACCCATGGCATATGCCGTGATACCACCACGACATTCGCAGACAAACCGCACGCACGAGGATCGGAGCTTAGGCCCATACCCTTGGCCTGGCCCTTCACCCAATGGGCCCTCGATATGATCGGCAAACCGCCAAAATCCTCGAAAGGAGGCCACGTATACGTCCTCATCGTAGTCGAAAAATTCACCAAGTGGATCGAGGCCATGCCCGTTACCAACCAAAAGGGTAAAACGGCTGTGAAGTTCTTCCAATCCATAGCCTACAGGTTCGGTGTACCGCACAACATCATCACCGACAATGGGTCAAACTTCATCTCCAAAGAATACCAGGACTTCTGCGAAGGCCTCGGGATCAACATATCGTATGCCTCTGTGGCGCACCGACAAACAAACGGGCAGATCGAAAAGGCCAACGGCCTCGTCGGCGGCGGCATCAAGAAGCGCCTACTGAGCCCACTCGAGCGGCTCGTGGGAGCATGGGCAGGAGAGCTACCCTCCGTCCTCTGCAGCCTCCGCAAAACACCAAACAGCTCAACTGGCTACAAGCCCTTCTTCATGGTGCATGGAGCTAAGGCCGTGCTGCCTGCAGAGGTACGCCATAAGGCCCCGCGGGTCGTCGCCTATAGCAAAGCCGAATCGATGGCCGCACTCGAAGACGCCGTCGACACACTTGACGAGGCACGTGACATCGCCGCGGCTCGATCGACGGTCTACCAGCAGAGCCTCCACAACTATCACAGCCATCGGCTGCGCCCAAGGTCCTTCGTCGAAGGAGACCTCGTCTTACGACTCAAGCAAGAGCGGCCGAAGAAGCTCGAGTCACCCTGGGAAGGACCCTACGTTGTCACCGCGCCTATCGCCTCAAGCACGTGGAGCCTGGAGTCGCATAATCCAACCCATGGAACGTCGCACAACTGTGACGATTCTACCCCTAGCTATCCCCCTTTACTTTCAATAAGGCTATTCAGCCAAGGATACTCAGCCGAACAATGTACCTCCTCATTACGATATGAATAAAGCTAAGTGTCTTGCCCCAAAATTTATCTTTTTCTCGCATTCCTTTATGCTGCAAACACACTCGGGGGCTACCTCTTACCTCACAACTTCGTCGACTGAGGATAACGCATGTACACCTGAGTAGCTGATCACGTCAGGCTAACGAAAAGGGCATGCATACAACCAAGCACAACATGCTAAAAACAATGAACCTTTACAACAAATGGGCACAACACGCCCAGTCAAAATATATACAAATTTTACATCTATCTTTTTACAGGTCCTACCTATTCTGAAGGATCACCTGCTCACGGTGCTCAAAGAGATCTACAACTTCCTTGGCATACTGCCTCACAGCCGCATAGTGCGGGCGCATGTCCCATAGGCCACCATCTGATCGAGGCGGCCCGGCCACTTGTATAAGATTTACGTCGAGCGATGCAAGCTGAGGAAAAGAGCGGCCTTCACCCCCGCAACTAACTGGTGCCGGACCAGCTCCCTAACATGACGCACATCTCGAAACTTTGCCAACAAGCCCCAGAGAGTTGATGGCGCTTCATCGAGGGGAAACATGACGTGCAGGATCGACGCCAAGGAATTCTTCACCTGCCGCAGCACCCGTGACACTTGGTGGGCACGATCCTACACAGTCGCAAGGACCATAGCACGGTCGCGATCCATCCAGAAAAAGCCACCAGCCTCCATATCTTGCTGGGTCAGGCAATTGATCCAAACTGCAACGCGCTCCTTCTCCTTCCTCGGAACAAGGTTAGCACCTGCAATAACTACAAAGTAAGATGGCCCGCCAACAGGTGCATCCGAAAATGAGCAGCAACTCGAAGAAACTTACACTGCAGTTGCTCGGCCAGCTGCCGCAGCTCCCCCATCAGATATTCCTCTCTAGCGGTGCCCCGCTCCGCCTTCGATTTCCAAACGTCTGCATGGCCTCGGACGCCAAGTAACTCCTTCTCAATACTGCGGACGCAGTCATGAAGAAAAAAAGCTGCGACGCGTCATCCAAGGATGGTCGCGGTTGCGAAGCAGACGAAGTATCGACGGGGTCATGACCCGAAGGTCCTTAAAGGAAAACAGATAAGAATATGAACAACACACGATTGAAGAACAGCACGGAGGCTCATTTTATACAACAAAATCAACTGCGTGGCACAAGAAGTGTTCATCAAGACATTACAGCAAAAGTCTATGACAACTACCCTACAGCAAGAACGACATAGCCTAAGCATCCTGGGTTGCCTCGGAACCAGAGCGCCTGCCCTTGACCTCCTCCTGCTGCTTCGCCGCATACTCCACGAGAAGGTCAATAAGCTTTGGCCCGTAGCGCTTGCAGCGAGCAGCGAAGAGAGCGAAGGCTACCTCGGAACCGTCGGCAGCCGTTGGCATCTGGGAGGTGACCTGGGGAAGATCCAGCTCTGCCCCAGACGCCATGGCCATAGTTAGGCCCATGGAGGCATGAATGCCCTTCTGCTTGCGCTTGTAGGCCGTAGGCGCATCCACGGACAGCGCATACGCCAACAAGTCGACATCCTCAAGGGCAACGCCCTTGGGAACGAGCTCCTTGTAGAAGCGCCCGAGGGCCTCCTTGGCCTTGGCAAGAGAGACAACCACAGTACTACAGCGGTCTTCGACCGTCGCAGTAGCATCATCCAAAGCACTACCGTGCTCCAGGGCACTGCGGTTGAACTCAATGCCTGCGCATCTAGAGAAATGGAAAAAACACAGTAAGAATCAAAGAAAATCACAGAGACAAGGCAGCCGAAATAAAACACACAGGCGAAATCACTTACCCAAAATAGCTTTGGCAGTAGCCATCAGCTTCTCGGCAACCTCCTTCTCGTGTGAAGCCACGGCGGTAGCGAGCTGTTGCTCGTGGTCTGTAGCTTCCTGCTACAGGCGCTCCTTAGCTGCTTCTGCATCAGCAAGCTGTGGCATCCCGCAAAACCACTACTAGAAAATCGCGTGTTTTTGTGCATTGCATTGTCATCATCATGCATTTGTTTGACTGAAACTATTTTCAATAAGCCTATTTTTGTTTTCTAAAAATGCCGTCCTCTTATTTCAAAATAAGTCTTATGATTACCTGTCAAATTATTTGCCTACAAGTTATTGCTAAAAGTTTTACAAAATCCTACAACACTGCAAATATTTACAAACTAACACAAAAGCCCAAACTCTAAATACTAGTTCCACCAAATCCTATCCTACCCACCTCTCACAGCCCGCCACCTCACCCTCTCCCCCAATTCCTACCCACCTGCCACCTCACCGATCCACCACTTTTCCCTCTCCCTTTTTCTCACCCAGCTTCACCCTACCCTCTCTCTCTGACCCGCGGGACCCACCCCACCCGCCTGGCCCACATGCCAGCCCCACAGCCCCCACTTTCCCCACCCACACCCCAGCCACTCTCTCCACCTCCCTGGCCCCTGACCCCACCAACGCGTCCCACGCGACCCCACCCTTCTCCTTCCTCCTCGCGTCTCCTCCCTCTTCCTGCCTTCCTCCCTCTGCTCCCCGACGCCCGCTCCGCCTCGAGCTCCTCCGCTGGCCGTCCGCCCTTCCTGCGCTGTGGCCCTCCTCCGCTGGACCCCGCCGGCCGCGTGCTCGCCATCCTCCTCCCCACCCCGCCGCGCGTGCTCTGCCGCCGCGGCGGCCACCAGCCCGCGCCTCCCCCACCTCGCCATCCCACCCCCTCGGACCCCGTCCCCCCCAATGCCTCTACTCCTCCTCCCGTCGCCCTGCAGACCACCTCCGGCATCCCGTCCCCTCCGCGTTCCTCACACGCCTCTCCTTCCGCTGCGTCCGGCCCTCCTGCAAGCCGAGCTCGCCGGCCTCTCCATCCGCCTCCCTCGCCGCGCTGAGCACCGCCCTCCGCCGGTCGCCATCCCGGCCAGGCGCGACCCTCTCTCCTCCTCCCGCGCCCGCTGGGACTCCATCGCCGACCGTCCCGCCCCAGAGCCCGACGCCACGCCTCAAGCCCGCCTCGCCTCCCCGGCCTCCCCGCGAGCCCCGCCCTCGCCGTTGCGGCAAACCACGTCGTCGCCGCCTTCTCGGCACCTGCTGGACGCCTCGAGCTCTCCCGGTTCATGGCCATCCCGAGCCTCCTCCACAGCGTTGTGTATCTGCCGTCCGCGCCGCACGTCGTCGGCTTTGGTTCCTCCAGGATGCGCCCCGTTGTTTTGGGTCAGCAGTTGCCACGATGGTGATGTTTGATGTACGTCTGCATGAGACATGGCCTTGTAGAATTGTCATGTTGCCGTGCTATGTTGTCGCTGCTGCCTAGTATGCCACTATGTATGTATTCCCGTCGACAAGATCTTCGTTGACGTCAAGACCTTCATGTGTCGTCGAGTTCGTCTACCATCGGTGCCACTCGAAAACCGCACCAACGGGTAACCCAAGTTCTCCATCGACCACCGAAGTCCGGAACGTCAAGGCCCCCTTCGCGGATCCGAAGCCCCGAACCCGAAGGTATTCTACATGGAACGACAAGAACTCCTACTGGACTCGGTGAAGCGGGCGCCTCAAGATCTCCCACACGGAATCGAGTACCCCGGTACCCGATCCACTCAAGTTCGCCATCGACGACAAGAACGACAGCAACCAGGGCGAGTCCGATGCCCCGACGCCAGACCAAGTACTCCCTCCCGGAACGCCAAGATCTCCGCGTGAGACGACAAGACCGACAACATGGCCCGACCACCGTGAATGCGCCAAGATCTACCCCGTTACCCGAGAACGAACCCGTCGAACCCTGGACCCTGTCGAACCCCGAACCCCCGGAACCCCAAGACCGTCGAGACCCCTCAATGTGTGAACCCCTTCCCGAAACCCTCTATTATAATATAATCCAACTTGTTGCATATTAAATCGTCATACTTGCATGCATATTTGTGTGGTTTGGGGGCCTTATGCCGATTCACCATATAATTAAATATGGGGCCCATATGCGGGCAAATCCAGTCTCATATTGGCCTCATTTAAATTTGTGTAGCGAACTGGTGATATATTCTGCCTTGTTTAACAACCTTTAAAATGCGGGGTAGCTAAACAACATGAACCACCTAATTAATTGTCGGGACCCCGGTTCCGCTTAATATGACCTAATTTCACCGCATATTTACCATGCCATACATCATACATGCATCATGCCCGATCTTCTGCCGTAGTATTAAACATTGCATCCGGTGTTTCTTCTAGTGTTTTGCTTCTTCACGGATAAGGCCGTTGAGTTGATGTGAGCTTCGCCCCGATCTTCGGTTGGACCTTCAACAATGTTTTCAGGCGAGCATCTCCCCCTTTCTACCTATCTTACTTTATAGTCTTTATTTCCTCCTGTTGATCTATTGCTATCTGTGTTGCGATGCTCTAGTTTCCGTACCCGTGATATCCCTTGCAGCCGTATATTGCCTTGGACACCTATTACCTGTTGTATGGTAGATAGTTGGACTTGCGCATCGTAGTCGCTTGCTCAAGTGTTGTTGCGTGTCGTCCAGTGCCACAGTTGTTGGTGTATTGCCGCATGTTGATGTTGGAGAGGATCATGGCTTTACTTATCGTTCACTTTAATTCCTTTTTAACAACTAAAATTGAAGTAAGTAAGCAGAGGCATCGGTGGGTGATAGATAATATTTGGTTTCCGACCGCCCACTTGTGTCCCGTAGGACCCCGAGTACTTGATACTTGTTCCTTGATTTATCGCGCTATCCACATCCGGGAGGATTATGGGACCCCCGAGCGAGCTTGATTCATCTTATTTCTTGGGGCCACAAACTAGTTTGAGGTTTTATTTACTATCCTGTACTTATGCCATGCTACTCTTTGCTTTATTTACGATTGTGCGAGCACACTGCATCGCTTGTTAGGATCGGGACACGTTTTGCGGTGTCGACAAGCCTAGTTTTGGGTTCCCGATCGTTCAAAGCCGTCCACCCAAACCTCGGGTCCGTCTGGTCGCTAACCGTTCTTGGTGTACTCAAGGGTGGCCCCCTGAAATATTTCTGAATCCTGTGATTGCTTTGTCGTGAAGGCCTCGTTGGGTTTTGATTTGGTTTTTCCGAGGTTGATCGAGTGTGTGTTGCTATTTGTGCACCCCGGCCAGGTAAAACTTTCTGAAAGCCGTGTCCGCGGTTATGGACGACTTGGAGCACAGTATCTCGATCATAGACAAGCATAACTAAAGTAGTACTATAAATTTGACTTTATAATGACTAGTAATCAGCTTCACTATAATGGAATGGCTAAATAAAACTGCCCACAATTGCTTGTTTGGTTTGTCGCTTGCGACAATTGTATCTGAATAGTAAGTATTGCAACTACAACGGAATGGCTAGATAAAAGTACCAACAACTGCTGGGTTTTGGGGTTATCTCATGCTAATTGTATCTGACTAGTAAGTGTTGCAACTATAACGGAATGGTTAACTAAAAGTGCCCACTGCTTATTTTATCAGGATGATTATCTATACTTGACTAGTAATTGCTGCAACGATAACTGAATAAATAAAACTTCCAACTGTGTGAGTTCCTCGGATGACTTCCTCGTTTGGTCTCGAGGGGGAAACCCCAGGATGGGTTTGATTGATGGTAGCATCAGGTTGGTTCCGGATAGGTCATTCTTGCCCCTCTCTGATAGCCGCTAGTTGTATCGAGTCTCTATAGGTTGTTTAGTGCATGCTGCCGCTGCCGCTTCAGTCCACCATACCTATGTAGGCGAGGACCGCCGAATTCTAGCCTCGCCGTGTACTGGACTCGATCGACGCTCCTCTTTTCCTTTGCCCTTTGTCGGCCCTTTTGTTTAAGCAGGTTTTGAGATGCGTCGTTAGCAGGGTTACCCTTCCGGCTTGGCCTGGGCAGGGTTATGGACGCCATTGGTTATTATTCAGGGCTCTTAGCCCCATTTGCTTCTTGTCCGTAGTCGGACGCTCTATCATTTTCAAGGTGATTTGGATCTTTGTATACTATATCTGTAATCTTGACTCATGGAGTCGTGTTGTATATATATACGTAAGGTCCCATCGAGGACTGTTGTGTAATGTTATTACTTCGTTTTCCACCCGCACGAAAGTGCCTGGTGGGCACCTTTGAATCGTTTCTATGCGGGTTTGGCGGAAATCGCTAAAACTTGCATAGGTCCGATTCTGAGGGTGTTACACAAGCTCCCGCTCGAGGCGCTCCTTCGCCCCGACGGCATCTTCGGCCTTTTTATCCGCTCGCCCAAGGCTCTTTTTGAGAGCATCAAGTTAGCGGAGGGAAGTGTTATTATCATCTACAAAAATCCAAGGAACGTACATGAGCTCAAACAAGCTAGCAAGCAGATGAAAAAATAGAAGATTAGTTATGGACGTACCTTGAAGCTGCCACAGGCTGTCCTCCAATGCCAGTTGCTGCTTCACCAGCTGGTTTGCACCATGCAAAAAAGGTTGTAAGAAGAAACAACTTGTCAAGCCAAGCACACGGGGGTTGTTCCCAAGAAACAAGCAAAAGATCAAGCATATGAAAAACGCTCGGGGGCTCCCCCCGAGACACGCAAAGAAGAAGCAACGATCAGCAGATCATACCAAAATACGGCTCGGGGGCTCCTCCCACAGCAAGAGAGAACACACTTACATGCTCAGACGGAGACTCCGAAGGTCCGGTTGTAGTCTTCTAGGAGACGATCACCCGAGCCTCCTGCGGAGAGGGGTTCAGAGCAGCGCTCCCAGAGGTGGCCACCGTCTAAGAGGGAGGAGGCATCATCTTCGACTCCCCTACCATCTCCTGAGTGGCATCGCTAAACGAGCCCTCAGAGGAGTGGTTGCAAAGGAAAACACCAGTCAAGAACAAGCAAACAACAAGAAAAGGTAGCAAAAAGCATCCGAAGGAACTTACGAGTCCATATTGCTCAAGTTGAAAATAGGCAAGGCCCTCTTGCCCTTCTTCTCTTCCTTCTCCCGCTTCGTCGGCGACTGCGGCGCTACAGCCCGCACAGGCACGGCCGGAATGGGGGAGGAAGAGGCACCATCACCTCCACTGCGATGGACAAGGCACGGCGGGTCCCTAGGAGTTGGCAGAGTCGAGGCATCCGAAGATTCGCTCGAGCTCCGTGCCCGCTTCAGTCCGCTCGCTCGCCTCGGGGCTTCTCGGCGGTGTTGCGCGGCGGAAGCTCGAACATGGAGTCCACGATTTCATTGTCCGGCGCATCCGGAAACCGTTCGGGTAGAGGGGGTACCATGCCAGGTACCTTGAACTCCTGCACAATGAAGACAAAGTTTTAGAAAAAATATCTGCAAAGAAAACGCACTCAAAAATAGCACTAAGCGCACGTCCCAGATCTACACCTGCGACACGGGTTGAGAAGCACTAAACGGAGGGGTCCGCGACTTCCCCAGAAGGTCCTCGTCGGTTTTGTACTTCAGCAGCGGCTGGAGGACTCTGTCAAGGTCCCCCTTGGAGAGCTCCTCAGACGCCACTCTCGTTGGGTCGTGGTGGCCAGAATAAAGACACACTGGGTGCGTCCTAGCCTGGAGTGGCTGCACCGGATGTTTGAGGAAGGTGTGGATGATATCCACACCGTTCACCTCCTTCTCCGGAATCACCTGGAGGTCCTCCACCCGACGATAGAGCTCCTCTATCTCCTCCACCTCACCCTCCAGGATATGGTTCTTCCAGGACCTCTTTGGCTGGATTTTCTGGGTAGATTCAAAAGGGGCAAGGCCAAAGTTTTGCCCGTCCACTGTGGAGTCACGGATATAAAACTACTTCCTCCGTCAGTTCTGGATGGACTCGGACATAGATAAAGAGAAGAAAAGAATAGTAGATCTAAGAGAAATAATGCAGCCGCCAATCGGATAAACTCCATCGCAGCCGGATTGCCTCTTCACGGAATAGAGATTCTGGAAGAGGCCAAAGTGCGGCTCAATACCGAGCCAACACTCGCAGAAAGTGATGAAGCAAGCAATGTGAAGAAGAGAATTGGGGGAAAGATGGTGGAGTTGAATGCCATAGAAGAACAACAGTCCACGAAGTCGTGGACTGGGAAAGAAAGGCCACGAATAATGAAGGCGATGAACATCACCCAAAACCCTGTAGGAGGACAGGGAAATACCTCGTCGCCGGGGACCTTGACGGCCTCCTTGTCCTGCGGGATTAAACCCCGCTCACGAAGCTTGCGCAAGTCTCCCTCACGTGTCTCCATGCGCTGCCACCCACCATCGGTGACACGAGCGGCGGTGCCCTTCTTGCCGCCAGCGGCGACACTGGTGGAGGTCTTATTTGATTTCACCTTGCAGCGCGACGGCGGTGGCGGTGAGAGCGCATGAAAGAGGAGGGAAATGATTGGAGAACTTCCAGCGCACGGCGAGAAAAGCTCAAGAAAATGGAAAACATGGAAAGCAAGTGGCTGCGGTGAAAACAAACAAAAATTTCCCCACAATTATAAGGAAGAATACGATGAATAGGGACCGTTCATCAGGAAGCCCTAGCGCCAGCATCAAATCCAACCGTCCATGTCTCAACACAGCAGCGAACCGTCGCTCGCACGCTGTCAACTACGCACGAAAACCGAGGAGACGCCGTAATTATCGCCACGTCGCGCTTGACCAGTCAACTCCAATTCAGAAAGTGGGACCCATGTTCGTCCAGTCATGTCACCTCTGGCACCGCAGACGCTTGGGGTCACCGATCGTCAGCACTGACGTCATCAAAAGATATACTAGCAACAGTTACAAATTTTCGGCTAAACAGTTAAAGTACTCACTCGAATCTACAATTCGAGCAACTACTCGGGGGTTGCTCCTATCAGGAGCGCTGGCCTGGCACCCGAAGCATGATTAGCGTACCACGCCAATGATCTATTCTTAGAGTCCTACGTCATGTCTGCGACTCCACTACAGACTCGGGGGCTACTCCCATAGGGAGGATTGATTCAAGCATCCGAAAAATTTGTGTCCTATGGACCTGAAGCCCACAACGGCTAAATTAAAAATCTCTGCTCGAGTCTACAACTCGAACAGACACTCGGGGGCTACTCCCGTAGGGAGCACTGGTCGCGCACCCTATGAATTCTTCGACTGCGATCCTTCGGATCAGAATGCAAAAAAAACTTTTCGGCAACTTTGCCCCGACCAACGCTAAGTGAGTAACATCCTCCTTGGCCACCCAAAACACCTCTACGGTGATAAAATTTTGGATGTTGTGTCTGCGATGCAAAGATAAGACCTACAGATACCATGTGATGACCTGGCAACGCACACGAGTGCGCTCTGCTAGTGAAAATCCGTGCTAACAAGCGCGATGAAAATCCCGACGGATGCGTTGGGTACATCATTTGAAAACTACTGGGATTCGACTCCTGTAAGACCTCAATGGGCTGAGTCGAATTACGCCAGCATCTGTTCCGGGTTCGAGTCGAGGGACTCGAATCTAAAGAAGATCGTGTTGTTTTGTCCTAAGACAGTTAACTAACCCTGATCCGTCAGGAGAGTCAGGCACATGCATAAACAATCCGTACACACTAAAATCATTCTCTAATAAATAGAAACAACTACACCCAAAAGATTGAAGAGTCCTCAGCCGAATCTACGATTCGACTAAACACTCGGGGGATACTGACATGGTTATACCCTATGGGTACACGACATCAGCATACCTGGTCCAGCCCAAGGAAGGCCCACGAGAATATACGCGGCCCATGAAGATTTTCGGGTGTCCCAAGCCCATGATGTCTTCGGATCCTTGGAGAGCAAGACTAGAATAGATAGAATATTCAAAGGGGCAAACCCTAAACCTGTAAACGAATCGATCTGTGCCCGGGACCTGCCTACCCCTATATAAAGGCTAGGAGGGCACGACGAGGAGGGCACCTCTCATACCACCGCATACACACCTCCACGCCAGATTGCATCTGCGCACCCCTGTAACTTTCGGTTCCGCCGTAATCAAGAGACATAAGCAGAGTAGGGTTTTTCCCTCAGGCCTGAACCTGGGTAAATCTCTTGTCCCCTGGTTTCTTGTCTGTTAACCGTTCCGCGATCTCCAGCACCCCCATCTTCTCCAAAACCAAATCTCATAAAAATGGGCATTGACGAGATTAAACCTCGTCACCGTGCTGCACGCCCAGGAGTACCAGGAGATCAAGAAGACCATTAATCCGTCTGAGATGCCCGCTATGAAGAACGAGGTGCTGAAGCCAAGTTTGCGGTTCAAGGCGTCGGAAGAGATAAAGAAAACTTTGCTAAAGGAAGATGATCCCTACAAGACGACGAACATAGGGGTAGGCTTAGGCCACGCATAGGAAAGCGCGCTCGTCGAGTTCCTCAAAGATAATAGTGATATCTTCTCATGGCAGCCTTCTGACATGACGGAGTACCTAGGGAACTTGCCGAGCACTCTCTTAATATGTACCCTGACGCTAAACCCATCAAACAGTCCTTACGACGGTTTGGTGATGAAAAGCGCAAAGCAATAGCCAAGGAATTAGCATGACTAGAATTAGCGGATTTCATAACAGAGGTCATCCATATAGATTGGGTGGCAAATCCTGTACTCGTCCCTAAAAATGATACCATTAATTTAAGGATGTGTGTTGATTATACCGCTTTTAACAAGGCATGCCCAAAAGATCCGTTAGCTTTGCCACGAATCTATCAAGTTATCGACTCAATGGCAGGATCAGAGCTACTCTATTTTCTCGATGCATATTCCGGATATCACCAAATACCGATGAAAAGTCAGATCAAATTAAGACGTCTTTCGTCACTCCTTTTGGAACCTTCTGCTACAAAACTATGCCTTTTGGCTTAAAGAATGCATGAGAAAAATACCAACGTACTATGTAACGTTGTCTCAAAGACCAAATCGGACGCAACATCCATATATACGTAGACGACATAGCAGTTATGTCCAAAAAGAAGGAAACTGTAATTTCCGACTTGGATGAAACATTTGTTAGTCTACGAAAATTCAATATGATGCTAAATCTGAAGAAGTGTTTCTTTAGAATTCTAGTCGGAAAATTGTTAGGTTTCATCATCTCTGAGCGAGGCATAGAGGTGAACCGGGACAAAATCAAGGCTATTCTAAACATTACCAGGCCGACTCGCCTGAAGGACGTACAACGTCTCACGGGTTGCATTGCAGCGGTGAGTCGGTTCGTCAGCCGGCTCGGCGAAAGAGCCGCACCTTTGTACAAACTCTTGAAGAAAACCAACAAATTTTTCTGGACTCAGGAAGCCGAAACTATCCTACAAAGTTTGAAAGATCTACTTTCAAACCCACCAGTTCTCGCAGCGCCAGAACCTCAGGAACCTATGTTACTCTACCTTGCAACGACCAACAAGGTCATAAGTGTGGTAACAGTAGTCGAGCGCGAGGAAGAGGGCCACAA
The DNA here is from genome assembly GCA_030063025.1 of Avena longiglumis. Taxonomy (NCBI): domain Eukaryota; kingdom Viridiplantae; phylum Streptophyta; class Magnoliopsida; order Poales; family Poaceae; genus Avena; species Avena longiglumis. Next base: position 339,121,529 of record CP125978.1, on the reverse strand, counting down.
GCATAAGGTGCAGCGGACAACTTATTATCTGAGTGAGGTCCTGACAGAATCAAAACAATGGTATCCACACCATCAAAAACTAGCCTATGGAGTGTTCTTTGCATCTAGAAATCTACGCCACTATTTTCAAGAGCACCAGATCACAATGGTGAGCACCGCTCCCCTGCGAGATATAATTAATAACCGCAACTCCACATGACATGTCTTAAAGTGGGAAATAGATCTTGCAGCTTTCGACATAGAGTATAAGCCGCGCATAACAATCAAGTCCCAAATACTTGTCAGGTGCCGACTTTGTTTTTGATTGGACAGAGGCGGCAGAAAATACAAGTCCTCCAAACTCGGAATTTTGGACCCTTCACTTTGACGGATCAAAAGCACGAGGAGGCTCGGGGGCTGGCGTGTTGCTCAAATCACCCCAAGGAGATAAGATGTTCTATGTGTTGCAAATACACTTCACGGCAACCAATAATATTGCCGAGTATGAAGCACTGCTGCATGGAATACACATGGCCAAAAACATTGGCATATCAAGACTCATGTGTTACGGAGACTCGGATTTAGTTGCTCAGCAAGTACCCGATATCTACAACGCAAACAAGCAAATGGAAGCATACAAAGCTGTTGTGGATAAACTATCCAAATCGTTCGAGGGTTTTGAGGTTCAACACATCCCTCGAGAAGAAAATGAGGAAGAAGATGCTCTATCAAGGATAGGCTCCACGCGGAAACAAATCCCGGATGGCGCTTTTTTAGAGCATTTAAGGGTCCCCTCCATAGTCGGAGTTGATGAGGTCTATCCGACGAAATCTGAGTCACCTTTAATAGCAGTTCTGGCTACAATTCCTAGCTAGACAAAACCCTATCTAGATTTCCTGATAGACGAAAAACTACCCGAAGACTAAGTCTTGAGACGACAGATTGTCCGACGAGCAAAAGCCTACACTATAATAAATGGTGAGCTCTATAAACGGAGTGTTTCTAGCGTGTTTCAGCGATGTATTTCTTCGGAAGGAGTGGAAATCTTAAGAAAAATCCACGAAAGCGAGTGTGGTCATCATGCTGCAGCCAGATCCTTAGTGTCAAAAGCTTTTCGAGGATTCTTTTGGCTTACAGCTAAGGAAGATGCCGATAAACTGGTCAAAACGTACAGAGGTTGCCAAAAGTACTCTCACCAGGCACATGTTCCGAGTGAACAGCTACGAACAATCCCTATTACATGGTCGCTCGCGGTTTGGGGGCTTGATATGGTAGGACCGTTCGCACGGCAAAATGTGGATTTACTCACCTACTAGTGATGGTGGATAAATTTACAAAATGGATTGAGGCTAAACCCGTAAAAAGTTGCGATGGAGCCACAGCCAAAAAGTTTGTTGAGGACGTAATCATCCGATTTGGATATCCGTACAGTATAATTACTGACAATGGGAGCAATTTTTCCATGGGTGAACTCGCCGAATTCTGTGAAGAACAAGGGATCCGACTCGATATTGCATCAGTCGCACATCCACAAGCTAATGGACAAGTCGAAAGAACTAATGGCAATATTTTACAAGGAATCTGATCTCGCCTCGAGGCACCGCTTCGTCGGGCCGCGGGGGCATGGGCAGAAGAATTACCATCTGAGGTCTGGAGCTTACGTACAACTCCTAACAGATCAATCGGCTATACTCCTTTCTTCTTGGTCCATGGTGTAGAAGCAGTTCTTCCAAGCGATCTAATTCATCAGTCTCCACGCGTCAAAACGTATATCGAAGAAGATGCAGAAGTTTCTCGACAAGATGATCTTGATATAATCAAAGAAGTATGCGTCGTTGCTGAACAGAGATCTACAGCCTATCAGTAGAAGTTGCGCAAGTATCATAGTCAGGGAGTGCAAAACCGTTCTTTCAGAAAAGGCAATTTGGTTCTATGACTTGTCCAAAAGAGAAAGGACAAACTTCCCTGATTTGGAAAGGACCTTTTATGGTTAGCAGAGTTCTGCATAATGGGTCATAATATTTAACTGATATGAGACCAGTCAAAGAAAGACCTGATACTCAGAAGAGAAAGAGAACTGGTGGCAACACAGAACCGGATGAAATAGACCGTCCATGGAATATTGCATAGTTACATCCCTTTTATTCTTAGTTATATTTCCTTGTAATCATATATGTACATGTTCAAAGTAAAATAAAGTATTGGTTTCCTCATGTGTTATCTTTGAGAAGTTTTTGCCATCTTATTTCCAAAAGAGCACGTCAATTTTTCAAAAATCCCAGAATGTTTGAATGTACTTTATGCTCATGTTCGTTCTGGTTACGATTTTTTGAATATCTAAAAGTGTTACCTTAGGGTACAAAATTTAATTTATTGTCTATACTTTGGTTTTTTATCTAATTGCTTAGACGCGGGTATTTTCAGAGTAATGAGTTGTTGGTACTGGAAGCCGGCTTTGTTTCCGAGTTTAAACTGGTTTAGCAATTGCGCTCCGTTGCTCGGCAAAGTTTCCGTGCTAAAGGTTGGCCGACGCATGAAAGGGACAAGGCAGAGAGCCAGATAAAATGACAAGCATAGGCATAAAACAAAAAGTGCTTCATAAATTTTCAAGCACATGCATAAAAAAATATAAGAATAAGTGCTACAAAAGTAAAAGTAGTAGTTTTCAAAACACCAGCACAAAATACAACATTGTTTCCATCATTACATTGCCATAAGTTTAGAATAATGCATAAAAACTACTTATGCTGCAGATTCAGGTGGTGGAGATGAAGCAGGTGGAGCACTGGAGTCGACATCATTGTCGCCCTCGATCTCATACTCATAAGCAATGCTGGCTTCTGGCTCTTGGGGCGAGGGAGGCGCGGCGACGGAATCAAAAAACGGCGTCGTATAGTTGGTCATCTCCGCCACACGACAAGCATAACATGCACAGGACTCTTGGATGGCCTTGATGTCCTATGGGTTACCCTCATCATCCTCCTCGACAATACCCTTGGTGACATGCTAGATTTCCATCTCGCTGTGGTGGCTCATCACCATGGTAAGAGCAGTCTGAGCAGCAGTCCAAGCGTAGGAGATCTTCCAGTCTTCGATAAGCTTCGGAATCTCCTTAACCTTGTCCCTCACCTCGTGCACTGACATTGTGTGCAAGTAGGAAAGCTTAACGGACTCGCCAGCCTCTTCAAGAGTTTGGCGGAAGTCATACAAGATATCTTCGACGAGCTTAATGTGATCGAGGCGAGGTTCGGAGGTAGGAGAGTCAGAAATATTCAGAGGGGATGGTAAATAACCAAACAATCAAAATTCTACTGAAAAAGAAGTCGAAAAATCAACAAAAGGAAAGATCTGGAAAAATTACCTAGCATAGAGTGATTCCATTGATCATGCTCCTTGCAGAGGCTATTTAGTTCACTGGTTGTGGCCTGGGCAAGATCCCTCTGAATATCGAAGTCCTTCTTGAGATCAGTTCTTTATCTCGGAGGGCTATTAGCTTCTCGAGCCTCATGGTATCATGATTGCTTGACTCCAGGACAACAGCTTGGGATTTCTCTGATTCTAAAGTTATTTTCTCAAGCTTGTCCCGGAGCTCAGCAATTTCTATTTCCAAGACCTTGAAGTTCTCGGATTTCTCCACCATCTTGCTGGACTGGCACAACAGTTCTGCAAAGGAAAAAATATCAGTCGGACAAAACAAGTTTGACTATGACAAAAAAGTTAACTATCAAAGAGGAAGTCGGAAAAGTTTACCTTCTGCTTCATCTTTCTCAATTTTCAACTTTGAATTCTCAAGGAGCAAAGCTTTGATTTCTTTGCGTTTATTGCAAATGTTCTTGAGAAAATCCTGGTTGGGAGATGCAATTTTCTGTAAGTTTAGAGACGGAATACCGTTACACGGCTACTAAGACTCTGGCTGCAAATTTAACTAAGTAAAATTATGGCACGAGCCTTGGGGGCGACACTACATCGTTCTTTTGCAACCTAAAAGCATCAACTCGGATCCAACGATGTTTATCCGGCTTTATGCTTGGGGGATAGAGGATATGATAATAAATGCAAATAAGAATCAGAAACTTACAATGTGTTCCAGGTGCAACTTTTCAAATCCGAGCTTGGTGCTGTGAAACACCTTCTCGGTAAGGGCGAGGGAAGGAACATCCGTCGCTGTAAGTTCGCCAGATTTGACTTTAGCATCCCGGACCAAAATTTGGTCTAGGAGGCTGACAAGCTTGACGTCCTCCTCCTCTTGGCTAACTGCCTCTGGGGTCAGCGTTTGCTTCTCAAGACTGGATTAAGCTAGTCTGAGGATCTCTTCCTTTTCTTTCCTCTTCAGGCCATAGACAGTGGAGCCACCCACTTTATCCACTGTTCCTATAGATTTTACCATGAGATCATTACCCTTGATGGGTTCGCCCTTGTTAGTTGCCTGATCACCAATGGTCACTAGGGCCTTCGGGACGTTGCCAGCATCAGGAGAGGCAGAAGCTTCCGGTGCTAATGGAGTACTGGATGGAGTTGGTGGCGGCACGGCAGGGGAAATAACAAGCTTTTGCTGATGCATCTGCTTTCCCGGCTTGCTGTCCGGCATGATCTTACTCTTCAAAGCTGATTTAGCTCTAGAACACGAAAATCCTTAATATCAGGTGTGCTCTGGAAATAAATAAAGGTACAAAAGTACTGAAAATAAATATAGGGTGCTTACTTTTTAACTACTGGCAGCACTTGGCTACTGATACGCCCAATTTGCTGAAGGGAATATGCCCTGAGAGGCAATAATAAAGTGTTTATTATGTGTATTCCAAGTATATGATAGATGTTTATTTTGCATGCTATAATTGTATTGATACGGAAACGTTAATACATGTGTGTTTAATAAACAAACAGAAAGTTCCTAGTTATGCCTCTCTCATAAACTAGCTCGTTGATTAACAAGATGATCAAGGTTTCCTGATCATGGACATTGGATGTTGTTAATAACGGGATCACAACATTAGTGTAATGGTGTGATGAACATTCATCCGAAGTATAGCATTACGATCAAAGTCATTGAGTTTATATTGCTATAACAACTTACGAAGTGATCCTAATCCTTAGACCATGAGATCATGTCAATCACTAACACCGGAAGAGTTTCTTGATAACATCAAACGTCACACCGTAACAAGGTGATTATAAAGATGGATTCAGAACTAATAAAGTGTTATGTTGAGGCTCATGGATCGAGAGTGGAATTTGTTCATCCCGATGACGGATAGATATACTCTGGGCCCTCTCGGTGATATCACATTGATTAGCTTGCAAGCAAGTGATTTGATCACTAGAATGTTATATCACAGGAACAAGAAAAGAGTGCATGTCGGTAACGAGATCAAACTAGGTATGGAGATACCGATGATCGAATCTCGGACATGTAATATATCGTGAAACAAAGGGATTAAGATACTAGCGTAAAAGGTTCCGACGATCACAAGAAAGTCATCGTTGAATGTGTGGGAGTCAGTATGGGTCTCGGATCCGCTTCTGATTATTGATCCGAAAGGGGTCTCGATCATGTCCGCATTATTCACGAACCATAGGGTGACACACTTAAGAGACACCGACATCCAATTGGAGCAAATGTTTCATGCCGAAAGAATGAACAAGCACAGGAATTTATTTCACTAGATACCGAAACAGGTTTTAGGGTGAAATTGCATAAAGTGGTTATGCATGTGAAATAGAATTCTCGCAAGGGGTTATTTGTGAATGTTTGTCATTAAAGTAATTGACAAAATTCTGAATAAAATAAAAGAGTTTTATTTAATGAGAGTTTGCATTAAATTTGGTGGAAATTTAATGGGAATTTGAGTGGACTTTTGAGTGGAGGGAATTTAAAGGAGATTTGTGAGTGGAGTGTCCACCCACATGAAGAGGGAGGGCAGGGCAGCCCCATGCGCAAGCCACCCCTTGGGGTTCCCCCTCCTCCTATAAAAGGAGCCCCTCCTCACTTGTCTCACACACCTCCTCGTGAAGGATCTCTCCCCTCTAGAATTTATCCCCATGGTCTCGGACTAGCGAGATACATGTTCCGGTGGCTATTCGGCAAGAAAGAGTTGTGCTTCCGCTGCATCTGGAGCGAGGAGGCGGAGGTTGCTCGGTGCCTCGAGCGTGTGTCGAGCACGGATCTTGGCTGATTTGCGGCGCTAGGACTTCCTCTCGATCTTGAGATCGGCAAGAGATCGTCTACATCAACCACGAGTTGAACTCGTTAAGCTTTGTCGGTCTTCAAGGGTATGTTCTCTACGGATATACATCCGCCGTTGTTTGTATCTAGTAGATAGATCTTGGTATATAGTTCACATCGTAGGAAAATTTTTGTTTTCTATCTGCGAACCTGCAGTGGTATCGAGCCGGATCTATGCGTAGATACTTTACACGGTAGTACACATATGAGTATGGGCGATGATGATCATGTTGTTGCTCCTTTGTTGTAATTTTGGATATTGGTGGCATAGTGGGATGAAGCGGCCCGGACAAACTTTACATGTCCTCGCACATGAGACCTGTTCCACGCTTGACATGCAACTAGTTTGCATAAGTGGCTAGTGGGTGTCCGCTCATCCTACTATAGTCAATATCTATTTTGCAAGCGAGTTGTCAACAATTTGATTATCCTCGTTGTGGTTCATGTTCGTAGGTAAGAACGGTTCTATCTCGAAAGCCCTAAGCCACGTAAAACTTGCAATGAATAAATTAGAGGTGTCTAGTTTAGATTGTTGCTGGGCTAGTGTTATGATATGGTAGTGTTGTAAGTAGAAGTATGAGATGATACTCTTCAAGACACATAGCGTGTAAAATCCATAGACCTTGGATTTACACATATAGGTATGATAGTGATCATACCACGATGCACATGATAGAGATCATCTGCGGGAACCATATCATTTCACTAATAAACATATGATGTTTGATAGCATCTTATATTGCTTGTTTAGCGCTTTGTTAGCATAATAAGATGATCCCTCATTTAAATATCAAGATAAGAATGTGTTCTTCCTTTAGTATGCACCGATTATGTTTTCGTCGCTCCAAGACATCACGTGATGATCGGGTGTTCTTGGATCCACGACCATATTTGGTGTAAAAGCGATTACACACTTGAATACTAAGGTTCTAACTTGGCGAGCCTAGCATGTACAGACATGGACTCGGAACACGGACCGAAAGGTTAAGCATGAGTCATATAGTTGATATGATGCCCATTTGATGCTCGCCTTTGAAGCTATACCGACTCACGTGATGATCGGACTTGGTGTAGTGGATTTGGTTCATGTAATCACCAAAAAGGCACGAGGATGTCGTTTTGAGTGGGAGTTCATTCGTAATATAGATTAGTTGAACTCAATCTATCATACACTTAGTCTAAACTTTACAAATTCTGTAGATGGCACCACCTTTTTAATTTCAATGTGTTCATGGAGAAAGAGAAACTAGCAACGAACGGTAGCAACTTTACCGAATGGGCCATGAATTTGAGGATTCTCCTCTCTGCACAAAAGCAATATGTGCTAGAAGCGCCGTTAGGCCCCCACCTTTAGATGATGCCCCACGAGGAGAAGAATGTCTATCGACTCGTCGGAGGACCACAACTTAGTTCATTGCGGCATATTGTATGGGCTAGAGCCGAACTTCAAAGCGTTTGAAACGGCAATGCATTTGATACAATGGGTGAGTTGAAAATGATTTTCGACACACATCTTTGCTGAGAGACAACGCAGCCGAAAAAGTTCTTTAGCTGCATGATGGAAGAGCACAACTCCGTTAGTGAGCATGTACTCAAGATGTCGGGTTACGCCGATAAGCTTGTGTCCTTGGGAATATCGATTCCCATTGACTTAGGCATCCATCGTGTTCATGATCTCTACCACCTAGCTATAAGAGCTTCGTGATGAACTATAATATGCAAGGCATGAAGAAGTCTCTCCCGAGCTTTTGTCAATGCTTAAAAGCTGAAGTGGAGATCAAAAGGAACATCAAGTGTTTATGATCAATAGGAACACTGGTTTCAAGAAAGACAAGAAGGAAAAGCGGAAGGGAAAGGCGGCAAGCTTTGCGCGCTGAAAAGAAACCCCGAGTTGGACCTAAGTCGATTCGAAAGTGCTACTATTGTAAGGGGTCGCCATGGAAGCATCGCCCCAAGTATCTGGCGCGGACAAGAAGGCGGCAAGGCAAACAAAGGTATATATGATATACATGTTATTGATGTGTACTTGACTAGTGCTCATGATAGCACACAGGTATTTGATACGGTTCGATTGCTAATATTTGTAACTCGAATCGAGAACGGAACAAGCGACCGCTAGCAAGGGGTGAGGTCAAGATGCGTGTCGGCAATGGATCAAGCGTTGATGTGATCGCCGTCGGAACGCTGCCTCTCCACTTACCGTCGAGATTAGTTATAAACTTTAATAAATGTTATCTGGTGCCTGCACTGAGCATGAACATTGTATCTGGATCGTGTTTGATGCGAAGTGGTTATTCATTTAAATCTGAGAACAATGGTTGTTCCATTTATATGAATGAAATATTTTATGGTCATGCACCGATGATGAATGGTTTATTTCTATTAGATCTCGATGATAATGTTACACATATTCATAATGTTGATGCTAAAAGGATTAAACTTAATGATGATATATCCGCATATATGTGGCACTGCCGTCTAGGTCATATTGGCGTTAAACGCATGAAGAAGCTCCATTCGGATGGACTTTTGGAATCACTTGATTATGAATCATTTGATACATGTGAGCCATGCCTTATGGGCAAGATGACTAGAACGCCGTTTTCGGTTCAATGGAGCAGGCGGATTTATTGGAAATCATACATTCGATGTATGTGGTCCAATGAGTGTGTCGTGAGGTGGATATCGTTATTTTGTTACTTTCACGGATGATTTGAGTAGATACGGTTATATCTACTTGATGAAACACAAGTCTGAAACCTTTGAAAAGTTCAAGGAATTTCGAATGAAGTGGAAAATCATCGTAATAGAAAGATCAAATTTCTACGGTCCGACCGTGGAGGTGAGTATCTAAGTTCTGAGTTTAGCACTCACATGAAAGAGGGTGGAATTGTTTCACAACTCACACTGCGGAACACCACAACGAAATGGTGTGTCGGAACGTCGTAATCGTACTTTATTAGATATGGTTCGATCTATGATGTCTCTAACGGACTTGCCGTTGTCATTTTGGGGTTATGCACTAGAAACTGCTGCATTCACTTTAAATCGGGCACCATCTAAATCCGTTGAAAAGACACCGTATGAATTGTGGTTTGGAAACAAACCTAAGCTGTCATTTCTTAAAGTTTGGGGATGCGATGTTTATGTGAAGAAACTTCAACCGGATAAACTCGAACCCAAAGCGGAAGAATGCGTCTTCATAGGATACCCTAAAGAAACTATTGGGTATTCCTTCTATCACAGATCCGAGGGCAAGGTTTTTGTTGCCAAGAATGGATCCTTTCTAGAAAGAGTTTCGTGAAAGGTGTGAGTAGTCGGAAGGTAGAACTCGAAGGTTGTGGAACCTTATCTTCAAAGTATGGCGAGTAGCGCTTGGCCGGAAGTTGTTCGAGTTGGCTCCACTGTTGAAGAGGGAACTAATGATAATGATCATGAAACTCCGAAGAGAGTACTACCGAACCTCGCAGTCAAGCAGACGCGTGCAGCTCCGAGCTACGGAAATCTGTCATGAATTTCATGGTTGATGAAAATGATGACCCTGCGACGTATGAAGAAGCGATGATGAGCCCGGATTCCAACAAATGGTTAGAAGCCATGAAATCCGAGATGGAATCCATGTATGAAAATCAAGTTTGGAACTTGGTGGAATTACCTCACGACCGAAAGGCCGTGGAGAACAAATGGATTTTCAAAAGGAAAACTGATGCTGATGGTAATGTGACCGTCTATAAAGCTCGACTTGTCGCAAAGGGGTTTCGATGAATTCAAGGAGTTGACTACGATGAGACTTTCTCTCCCGTAGAGATGCTAAAGTAAGTTAGGATTATGTTAGCAATTGCTGCATATTTCGATTATGAGATATGGCAGATGGATGTCAAAACCGTGTTTCTCAATGGTAATATTGAAGAAGAGTTGTATATGATACAACTAAAGGGTTTTGTCGATCCTAAGGATGCTAACAAGGTGTGCAAGCTTCAGCGATCCATCTATGGATTGAAGCAAGCATCACGAAGTTGGAATCTCCGCTTTGATGAGGTGATCAAAGAGTTTGGATTTGTCCAAACTTATGGAGAAGCTTGTATTTACAAGAAAGTGAGTGGGAGCAATGTGGCATTTCTGATATTATATGTGGATGACATATTATTGATCGAAAATGATATAGATCTTTTAAACAGTGTTAAAAGTTATCTAAATAGCAAATTTTCAATGAAGGACCTAGGTGAAGCGTCATACATATTAGGCATAAAGATCTATAGAGATAGATCTAGGTGCCTAATAGGGCTATCGCAAAGTACATACCTTGATAAGATTTTAAAGAAGTTTAAAATGGACGGAAGTAAGAAGGGGTTCTTACCTATGTTGCAAGGCAAGACATTGAGTAAGACTCAAAGTCCGACTTCGGCGGAAGAAAGAGAGATAATGGACAAAGTCCCCTATGCTTCAGCCATAGGCTCTATAATGTACGCCATGCTATGTACAAGACCGGATGTGGCACATGCTATTAGTTTGACTAGTAGGTACCAATCGGATCCGAGTTCTAACATGGATAGCGGTCAAGAATATCCTTAAGTACTTACGAAGAACTAAGGATATGTTTCTTGTATACGGAGGTGAAGAAGAGCTCGTCGCTAAGTGTTATGTCGACGCTAGCTTTGACACCAATCCGGATGACTCTAAGTCTCAATCCGGATACGTATTTCTCATGAATGGCGGAGCGATTAGTTGTAGGAGCTCCAAACAACCTGTGGTAGCGGGATCAACAACGGAGGCCGAATATGTTGCTGCTTCAGAATCGGCTCAGGAAGCAGTTTGGATGAAGGAGTTCATATCCGAACTAGGAGTGGTGGCAAACGCGTTGGACCCAATGGTGATCTATTGTGACAACAATGGTGCCATTGCCAATGCCAAAGAGCCAAGGTCTCACAAGCATTCCAAGCATATTAAGCGTCGGTTTCACTCCATCCGCGAGCATGTCAAGGATGGAGATATAATGATTTGTAAAGTACATACGGATCTCAATGTAGCAGATCCGTTGACTAAAACTCTCCCTAGAGCAAAACATGATCAACACCAGAACTCAATGGGTGTTAGATTTATCACTATGTAACTAGATTATTGTCTCTAGTGCAAGTGGGAGGCCAGAAGGAATATGCCCGGAGAGGCAATAATAAAGTGTTTATTATGTGTATTCCAAGTATATGATAGATGTTTATTTTGCATGCTATAATTGTATTGATACGGAAACGTTAATACATGTGTGTTTAATAAACAAACAGAAAGTTCCTAGTTATGCCTCTCTCATAAACTAGCTCGTTGATTAACAAGATGATCAAGGTTTCGATCATGGACATTGGATGTTGTTAATAACGGGATCACAACATTAGTGTAATGGTGTGATGAACATTCATCCAAGTATAGCATTACGATCAAAGTCATTGAGTTTATATTTCTATAACAACTTACAGTGATCCTAATCCTTAGACCATGAGATCATGTCAATCACTAACACCGAAGAGTTTCTTGATAACATCAAACGTCACACCGTAACAGGTGATTATAAAGATGGATTCAGAATTAATAAAGTGTTATGTTGAGGCTCATGGATCGAGAGTGGAATTTGTTCATCCCGATGACGGATAGATATACTCTGGGCCCTCTCGGTGATATCACATTGATTAGCTTGCAAGCAAGTGATTTGATCACTAGAATGTTATATCACGAGGAACGAGAAAGAGTGCATGTCAAGATGCGAGATAAAACTAGGTATGGAGATACCGATGATCGAATCTCGGACATGTAATATATCGTGAAACAAAGGGATTAATATACTAGCATAAAAGGTTCCAACGATCACAAGAAAGTCATCGTTGAATGTGTGAGTCGATATGGGTCTCGGATCCGCTCGATTATTGATCCGAGAGGGTCTCGATCATGTCCGCATTATTCACGAACCGTAGGGTGACACACTTAAGACACCGACATCCAATTGGAGCAAATGTTTCATGCCGAAAGAATGAACAAAGCGCAGGAATTTATTTCACTAGATACCTAAACAGGTTTTGGTGAAATTGCATAAAGTGGTTATGCATGTGAAATAGAATTCTAGCAAGGGGTTATTTGTGAATGTTTGTCATTAAAGTAATTGACAAAATTCTGAATAAAATAGAAGAGTTTTATTTAATGAGAGTTTGCATTAAATTTGGTGGAAATTTAATGGGAATTTGAGTGGACTTTTGAGTGGAGGGAATTTAAAGGAGATTTGTGAGTGGAGTGTCCACCCACATGAAGAGGGAGGCAAGGGCAGCCCCATGCTTGCCACCCCTTGGGGTTCCCCCTCCCCTATAAAATGAGCCCCCCTCCTCACTTGTCTCACACACCTCCTCGTGAAGGATCTCTCTCCCCCTCTAGAATTTATCCCCCATGGTCTCGGACTAGCGAGATGCATGTTCCCGGTGGCTATTCGTCAAGAAAGAGTTGTGCTTCCGCTGCATCGCTGGAGCGAGGAGGCGGAGGTTGCTCCGTGCCTCGAACGTGTGTGCGAGCACGGATGCGCTGCTGATTTGCGACGCTAGGACTTCCTCTCGATATTGAGATCGGCAAGAGATCGTCTACATCAACCACGAGTTGAACTCGTTAAGCTTTGTCGGTCTTCAAGGGTATGTTCTCTACGGATATACATCCGCCCGTTGTTTGTATCTAGTAGATAGATCTTGGTATATAGTTCACATCGTAGGAAAATTTTTGTTTTCTATGTTGCGAACCCTACATTTGCATCATCTTTCTATATCATAATTTACCTCTATTCTTTGATATTTGTCTTATTCTGAGGTATTACTTATGGATTTTCATTTGTTTATGCATTTTGGATGATTCTAGGAGGATGGACTGTCGGAGTCTGGATTCTAATGGAAAAGAAGGCGTTTCGGTGCAATTTCTCAAAGATCAGAAAAATACCAGAAAAATATGGAAATGTATTATTTTACCAGAAGAATAAGGGAGCCAGAAGGAGGGACGGAGAAGGGCCTGAGGGGGCCACACCCCCTAGGCGCGGGCCCACCTGACCCCGCCCCTAGGGCAGGTGTGGCCCACCTACCCGGCCTCCGACTCCTCCCCTTCGCCTATATCTTCCCTATGGAACCCTAATACCAGGGGAGCAACCACAGATAGATTTCCGCCGCCTCTGGGGGCGAAAAACACTGAGAGAGAAAGATCTCTCCGGCAGATAGATTTCTGCCGGGGGAATTCCTTCCCAGAGAGGGGAGACCGTCACCATCAACACCGTCATCAAGCTAGGCTTCATCGGGATCATTATCATCATCATCCACACCATCATATCCACCAGCACATCATCACCACTCCGTCCCGCTGTAACAATTGTGTTGGATATTGCTTTAGTTCTTAGGAGAAACTTTCCCGGTGTTAATTACTATTGTAGTTGATGCTTGTGAGTGGAACCATTGGATTATTGTTTATGTTCAAATTTTTATCCATTATCATATCATCTTTGATCTTGATCCATATGATGTCTTGTGAGTAGTTTATCTAGTTCTTGAGGACATGGGAGAAGTCATGTTGTTAGTAGTGAATCTGTGATAAGTTATTATTCAATGGTTTAGTATTTAAGTTGTGGTGCTATTCTTCTAGTGGTGTCATGTGAACATCGACTGCATGACAGTTCACCATTTATGGGCCTAGGGGGATGCATTGTGTATTTGGATACTAATCATGGGGTTGCCAGAGTGACAGAAACCTGAACCCCCGTTAGGACACCTTTGCACAAGGGAATGTGATACGTCCAAAACGTATCTACTTTTTCAAACACTTTGCTATTGTTTCTTCTCTAAACTTGTGTGATTTGGATATAACTAACACGGACTGACGCTGTTTTCAACAGAACTACCTTGGTGTCTTGTTTTTTGTGCAAAAAAATCAACAATCAGGAAAAATCCCGGAAAATATACCAAAAACTATTTTTCACGAGAAGATCCACGGAGCCAAAAGTGGAGAAAGAGGGGAGGCCTGGGGGGCCCAGACCCACCCCATGCGCGGGCCCACCTGACCCCGTGCCTAGAGGGGGTGCAGCCACCCCAGGCAGCTCCTCGGCCTGCCTCTGCACCTATAAGTTGCCTTTCGACCTAAAAACCGAGGGGGGTTCGATAGTATTCTAGAAAGAGTTTCGCTCCACCGCCGCCACCAGAAACGAAGATCCGGATCTAGAAACTCCGTTCTAGCACCCTACCGAGGCAGGGAATTTGGAGAGGATCATCGCCATCGTCATCACCAACGCATCTCCATCAACCACCGATGTTTCCCTCATCCATGAGTGAGTAATCCCCCGCTGTAGGCTTGGGGATGGTAGGGATTGGGTGAGTTCTATCATGTAATCGAATAAGATCTGTTAGGTCATAGTGCCTAGTATCTCTATTAGAGCTATTTGACTTTGTTGCAACTTGTTGTGCTTAATGCTTGTCACTAGGGCCCGAGTGCCATGATCTCAGATCTGAACTTATTATTGAATCATTATGATAGTGTTGTTTGTGACATTATATGCAAGTTGTGTACACATATCATTGTCCGGATCCAAAGGCCCCAAAGTGACAATAATTGGTACAACCGAAGGGGATGGCTGTGGTGTGAGGATCACATGTGTTCACAGAGTGTTAATGCTTTGCTCCGGTGCTCTATTAAAAGGAGCACCTTAATTGCCAGTAGTTTCCTAGAGGCCCCGCTGCCACGGGCTGGCTGGACAGAAGATGTTGTGTAAGTTCTTATTGCAAGCACGTATGACTATATTTGGAGCACATGTCTAGGATTGTTTAGTACTTGGATGCTTGTTATTATTTATCTACAATGCCCTAGGTCTTGAAGTTACATGTTTAGAATCGTCCATGCAACGCCCATCCATTCATCCCTATGCCTACTACACTCGAATCCTACTGTTACCTTTACTGTTACTATTGCTATTGTTTCATTATTGCTGTTACTTCTGCTGTTGCTTTGCTATTGCTACTACCAAACTGTTACTACCGATAAACTTCTGTGAGCAAGAACTATTTCCAGATGCAGCTGAATTGAAAACTCAGTTGTTAAGGCTTGCAAGTATTCTTTGGCACCCCTTGTGTCGAATCAATAAATTAGGTAATACTACCCGCGAAGACTGTTGCGATCCCCTACACTTGTGGGTCATCAAGACTATTTTCTGGCGCCGTTGCCGGGGATCATAGCTTTATTTGTAAGTTTACTTGGATCTACTATTGTTCACTGCTACTCCTTTCATCATGGGTAAGTCTCGTGATGGAAAGTTCCCTATTTTACCATCCACTACAAGAAGAGGTACAGTCCTAAACACCTCTGTTGCTCTTGATTCACCATCTATTATAAGTAAGCTTGTCACACCACCACCACATACTCATGCTACACACACTGCTACTACTGCTGAATCTGAAACTGCGTTTAATGCTCATGATGTTACTTCTACTGTGCTTGATGTGAGTGGTTCATTAGGTCCTTTTCTAGATGCTACTATGGCTAGTATAGGAAATACCGAAACTCCTAGTGAAGACACTGTTGCACCTGTTAGCTCACCCGAGTCTGGAGAAAGTTATGATATTAATGATGGTTACATTGAGTTCACTGATGATTTTGTTGAAGAGTGTCGAAACACACATGGTACTAGTGATATTAAGAGTCTCCTTGCTAGACGTACTATCATGCCTAAGTTGTCCTCTGATCCTAAGTTTGCCACTTCCCATAGATATTAAAGATGAAGATTATGATTTCTCTCTTGATTTATCTTATTTAGATATTGTTGAGAAGGAACCTTTTTGTGGGACTGAAAATGAGACTTTGTGGCTCATATGAATGATCTTTCTACTATGAGTGCTTTGTTCTCTGATGATTTTAAGATGCGCAAGTACTTTGTTACTAAGATCTTCCCTTTTTCACTAAAAGGAGAAGCTAGGGCTTGGTTTAATAGATTACCTCCTGGTTCCATTGATAGCCCTGATTGCTTGATTGCTTCTTTCTTCCATAAATATTTCCTCCCAGTGCTAGACATGATGCTTTGCAGAGACTTTTTGATTTTAAACAGGGAGAAGAAGAGAAATTGCCTGAGTCATGGACAAGGTTCTGTGCCTTGATTCATGCACATCTTGTATGTCCATTGCCTAAGAATGAGCTTCTTGATACTTATTACAATGGACTAACTGATGATTCTAGGACATACCTAGATAGCTTTGCTGATTGTGTTTTCAGGAAAAGAACTCCTACAGATGCTGAAGAATTAATGACCAAGATAAGCAAGAATTATGATGATTGGACTTCAACTAAGCTGAATACACCTGAGCCTATTACTCCTGAACCAGTTGTTCCTGAACCAATTCCAGCACCAACAACAAAGAAGAGGGGAGTTATTGCATTAAATGATGAAGTGATGAAGGAAGCTAAGAAGTGTCTTAAGGAGAAATGTATTAGAGATGAAGACGTGAAGAATCTACCTCATATAGAAGAATTATGTAAGCCAATTCCCCACTCATATACTATTGAGGTACACTCTCTCCAATTTAATTAAGGTGATATTCCTTATGGTAAGCCTCCTGATCAATGCTTAGAGGAACTTGACACATTTATTGTTAAACAAGGTAATTTTAATAAACAAGTTTAGAATCATTTATTGGAAAACTCTAGAGCTATCCATGAGTTGAAAGATATTGTGGAAAGAACTTCTAATGATATTAAAATGCTTTGTAAACACTTTCAAATGGTTCAAACCCAACTTGATCAACTTGCTAAGGTACAAAAGGATATGCTAGTTCATGCTTCAGGAAATAAACATGCTTATGGAATTAGAACTAGGAGTGGTGCAGCTTCTCAAGATCCTTTATATCCTGAAGGACACCCTAAAAGAATAGAGCAGGATTCCCACCAAGGTGAAGATAGTGGTAGTCCTCATAAGAGAAAGAAAAAGAAACATAAAGTAGTTGAGGAACCACTTGAACCTGTAGATCCTAATAGTATATCTATCTCTGATGCTGAAACTGAGAGTGGTAACAATAATGAGTCTCCTGATAAGGAGGAAGGTGAGGAAGAACCTGAGAAGCACACTAAGAACACTAGGTACGCAAAGGAATATTTTATTGCTAAGAAACATGGTAGTGAGAGAGAACCTTGGGTGCAGAAACCTATGCCTTTTCTAGGTAAGAAACATAAGTCAAAGGAGGAAGAACACTACAACAAGTTTTCTGAGTGGATGAAACCTTTATTTTTGCAAATTCCTTTGATTGATGCTATTAAATTGCCTCCTTATTCAAAAGATATGAAGGATATTGTCTCTAATAAAAGGAAGATTCCTAATGAGGAGATTTCTACTTTTCTTGCTAAGTACTCCTTCAATGGTAAGGTTCCAAAGAAACTTGGTGATCCAGGTATACCAACTATTCCTTGCTCCATTAAGAACAATTATGTTAGAACTGCTTTATGTGATTTGGGAGCTGGAGTTAGTGTTATGCATTTTTCTCTCTATAAGAGACTCTAGCTAGAAAAGTTGATACCAACTGATATATCTTTGCAAATGGCTGATAAGTCAACTACTATTCGTGTTGGTATATGTGAGGATGTTCCTGTTCAAGTTGCTCATAATTGTATGGTTTTAACTGATTTTGTTGTGCTTGAAATGCCTGAAGATGATAATATGTCTATTATTCTTGGGAGACCTTTTCTTAATACTGCAGGTGTTGTCATCAACTACAATCAAGGAAAAGTAACATTCAATATTAATGACAAAGATCATAGTGTCTATTTCCCCAAGAAGGTTGTTAAAAGCTATTGCCTGAATTCCATTGAAAATATTGAGAGCATCAAGGTTGGAGAAATATATTGTCCCATTCCATAAGAAATTTTTGAAACTATTATGATTGGGACCATTGCTATCAAGTATGAGGTAACATAATTACCTTGTGGAATGAATTTTTTTGTTTCATATAAGATTGTTTTGGTAGCAATACTTGATCAACCTTGTTAACAAAAGGATTTTAATGAACAAAATAAAGTTTCCACTGTGGTTATACTTGCTTTCTTTTACTTTTCTCCTTCATAGTCTTTGCTTTAGCTTTAGTTTTGCTAGTAGTTTTCTTGTTTGAGTTTCTTAGAGCTCCTGTAGTTTGGATTTTGGTTTGCTTTTGCTTCTTCTGAAAAAACTGTTTCTGCGAGAAAATCAATTTTCATACCCTGAAAATTGGCCAAAAATAAAGTTTCCCAAAAAATCCCAGAAAATTCAAAATAAATTTTTCCTCGAAAAAGGGGCAGAGAGGCACCAGAGGTGACCCAGGGGGCCACCCAAGGCCACCACACCTGTGTTAGGCGCGGGCCCACCACTGGTGGCGCCTAGGGGGGGTTTGCCCCACCTGGGGCCCTCCAGGCTGCCTCATCAAAGCCATCTTCTTTCTCTCTCCCGAAAAACACCGGAAAACTTTCTCAAGATCGATTTCTTGCTGTTCTTGCTCGCGATTTTCGATCTCCTTGTTCATCCCATCTCAAGTGCTGATTTTTGGAGGGTTTTCTCCTTGGTATGTGCCTCCTCCACTTGTCCAATTAGATTTGTGATTGGTATATTGTATCTTTAGTATTTTGCTACTATAGGTGATAGGTTGTGTGATCTTGCATGCTTGTTCTATGCTTAGAAACTTTGTTTTGATGCATGTGTAGTCCTCTAGCAAGTTCCTATAGTAGTTGCTCATCATTTATCAACTTAGAAATCACTTGGTTTGATGGTTGTCTAATTTTTTTAGCAAAGTGAAGTCATAGACCACCACACATTTGGTGATATATTTGAGAGTGATGCACCTAGAAGGGCAAGGCTTCCAAGGTCATCTACCAGTACTAGACCCTCATACAATGAGGATCTCATCACACGGCGATTTGGTGACGAGGGTGATGAAGGGGATGCGCACCCATCCACCTTTCCTTGCCAAGGTTTCTTGCGAGCTGCTAGGATTCTTAACGATTGCATGACTTTGATTGAGAGGGCTGGTCTAACAAGTTTCATGCAGGATGAGAGTGCACAATATGTTGTGCTTACTAAAATATTTGTGGAGAGTTTCTCCTTTACTAACAGCATGTTCAAGCCCTCTATGTCTTTCAAAATTTATGACAGGGCTCATTCTATGTCTTTGAAGAAATTTTGCAAGGCCCTGGGCCTTGGTACAGCTGGGTCATCAAAGAAGATTCCAGCTCTTCCCGCTGATTTGTTGGATCTTTACCAAGGAATAACCAATGATGATGACCGCAGAGCTCAACGAGGGAAGATAAAGAATACTCAACTTCCAGCCACCAGGTACTTTGCCTACTATCTTACCACCAGTGTTATTGGTAGGGATAACACTAGTAATATATCCAACTATCAATTGGCCTTCTTATCTACTACGCTCTATGGTGAGGATAAGTATAATCTTGGTTCCCTCATTGCTCGTCGTTTAGCTTCTAAGGGACCCATTTATGGGGGAATTATTGCTACTCGTATTGCTGCTACCTTGGACATTGTTGTTGATCCACATGATACAGTTTTGGCTCCTCTGAGTCTTGATCTTGCTGCCATGAAGGCGCACCACTTTGTCACCACTAGCTCTACTCTTGAGAACTTGGTTTATAGAATGTTGTTTACTGACGGGGAAGAGAGAGATCCCTCTACCCCAAACCACTTTGTTCAGTATTTCTCAGGGACCTTGGTCACGCACGAAGGCGTAGATGGATGACAAGCTATGCTCTCTCAACTTCCACGGGCACTATCAGGAGGAAGCCCCCTCATATGACCCCGCAGTACACTATACAGGGGAGGCCTCGAGCTCATACCAGGACGAGGGAGCTTCCTCGACATACTATGGAGGTGCATCTACTTGAGCACCATGGGATTGAGCCCCGCTTAGGCCAAAATCCTAAGCTTGGGGGAAGGTACACCTACATCACACTGATATATATATCATGTTCGGTCTGTTCTTTGTATATCCATTGTTTCGCTTTCTTTTTGGTTCTTGTTGCTTCTTTCTCAAAAACACAAAAATACCAAAAATATTTTCGTTGTTTCTCTTGGTTTGTTTCTTTGCTTTGGTTTTCCTTAAAATAAAAAAATAAAAAGATTTTGCTTTGTTTGGTTTGCTTCATTTTTGTTTGGTTTTTCTTTGTTTGCTTGTTTCTAAAAAATAAAAAACACTAAAAATATTTGTTGTTCTTCTTTGGTTTTGTGAGTTCTTTGCAGGGTTCAGCCGTCCACAGTGGATTTTGGTTTCATGTTAATATTCAAGTCACACAAGTGAAGGGAAATAATGAAGATTAAGACAACTCGAGGTGTGGTAAGAGGCTGGTAACAAACTCTATTTTTTCATGTTTGTACATATACTCATCATTGTGAGCATGCTTAGCCTGTTTGTGTAAGGTGTATGTCATTATGGATGCTAAGTAGTTCTTGCTTGTCAATGATTAGATCCAGCTTGATAATAGTTTGTAGCATGCCATATCAATGTTTTCTTGCATTGTTTTATTCATACTTTGGTATGACATTGTGGTATCCTCCTATGACTGTTCATGTGAATCGACTTGGCACATGCTCACGCATGCATATGACTAATCAATAGTCAGTAAGCCTCGATGATTTATTTTTCCTCAGAGTTCTTGTATCACTTCCATGCCATAATTAGTCATATTTTGTTGCAAGCATGATCATGATACTTATTGCTCTCTCGTTTGTCGCTCCCTCTATATTGCTAGCCTTCATTTGCACTGAGTATGTGCTCCACCTGTGCTTCCAACTCCCCAAAACCAATATTGCCAGCTTTGTCCACCATACCTACCTATTAGCATCATTTGCTACTTCAGTGCATATTTTATATATGCCGTGTTTTCTTCTAAAATAAAATGTTTGTCTGTTTTGAGAAAGTTAGTTAGTAAAGCTCTCACGAACTTGATGGCACACTTTATTCCTTGCGCTTAATAATCTTGTACCATTGTGACTAGTCCATGAAAGTTATATGCTTGCTTATTATATGTTGGGAGTCAGCAGAACCGTGATGTCACGGGGAACGCTTTCAACACCCTTTGGATATCTCATCCAGTTGATTCCTTGTTCTTTTGTTTACAGATGTCGACGATGTGAAATAAAAGGGGAGGTTGTGAGTTCATGGAGTTTATATATTGTGTTAGAGAAACGTCTGGGCCGCTAGCCTAAGCCATGCCTAATCATGGTGGAAACTTGCAGCATCACCATATTCAGCATCTATGAAGCATCCTCAATAAAAAGCTATGCATATGGTAAATAAAAAGATTGCTGAGATGCTCATTGTCTACTTGCCTTGTCATTTTGGTTATGGGAAAGCTCATGTACCATATGCAAGGGGTACCCCGTTGGCGGTTCTCGATGATATGCATGTATTTACAATGACAAGAACTTTCAGGTGACCAAAGTCGAGTAGCATGCGGAGCGGACCTCGTACTCAAGGGACTTGGTATTTTCAGCCTATGGTCTATCAAGAATATGATTCAGAGTGGACCTCACTTTCACCTTAACCACATGAAGATGCCTATGATAGAGGCAATGAGAGCTCAAAACTAACGAGTACCTTCCTTTCAGCATTAGGAAGCCTTTCAAACCTTCACAAAACCATTTTCACAATTTTGTTGAGTCACCACTTATTCTATGAGCACCTTCTTGAGAGCATAGTTGTCATTCTTGTGTTTGTTCCAAAACTTTGTTAATTATGTCATGACTTTGATGCTTGTATCTCTGATATCTTTACCTCTAGTCTTCACTTGAACTTCAGAGGTGCCTTGGAATTCATATTGTGCTCTTCAAACAAAGGCAACCGAGATACCACTCTATCATACCTTATTATGAGCATTGCAATGTTGTTTATGTTTATGTTTCATGCTACTTATTATTATTGAGTTGGTTTCTCTTCATAGCTTGCATTGACTATTGAGTAGACTTAGTTGCATACTTCTTATTATGAATAGTCTAAGCATCTACTCCTGTGCTGAGAATATATACATCATATGAAGCAAAGTGTTCATGAAAGTTCTTTTATCGCACTCATTTTTCAACTGAATTTCTTGAGGACAAGCAATAAGCTAAGCTTGGGGGTTGATACGTCCAAAACGTATCTACTTTATCGAACACTTTGCTATTGTTTCTTCTCTAAACTTGTGCGATTTGGATACAACTAACACGGACTGACGCTGTTTTCAGCAGAACTACCTTGGTGTCTTGTTTTTGTGCAGAAAATCAACTATCAGGAAAAATCCCGGAAAATATGCCAAAAACTAATTTTCACCAGAAGATCCACGGAGCCAGAAGGGGAGACAGAGGGGAGGCTTGGGGGGCCCAGGCGTGGGCCCACCTGACCCCGTGCCTAGAGGGGGAGCGGACACCCCAGGCAGCTCCTCAGCCTCCCTCTACGCCTATAAGTTGCCTTTCGACATAAAAATTGAGGGGGGTTTGATAGTTTTCCAGAAAGAGTTCCGCTCTGGCGCCGCCACCAGAAACGAAGATTCGGATCCAGAAACTCCGTTCTGGCACCCTGCGGGGACGGGGAATTTGGAGAGGATCATCGCCATCGTCATCACCAACGCATCTCCATCAACCATCGATGTTTCCCTCATCCATGAGTGAGTAATCCCCCGCTAAGGCTTGGGGATGGTAGGGATTGGATGAGTTCTATCATGTAATCGAATAAGATCTGTTAGGGCATAGTGCCTAGTATCTCTATTAGTGCTATTTGACTTTGTTGCAACTTGTTGTGCTTAATGCTTGTCACTAGGTACCGAGTGCCATGATCTCAGATCTGAACTTATTATTGAATCATTATGATAGTATTATTTGTGATCTTATCTGCAAATTGTGTACACATATCATTATCCGGATCCAAAGGCCCCAAAGTGACAATAATTGGGACAACCGGAGGGGATGGATATGGTGTGAGGATCACATGTGTTCACGGAGTGTTAATGCTTTGCTCCAGTGCTCTATTAAAAGGAGCACCTTAATTGCCAGTAGTTCCCTAGAGGCCCCGCTCCCACGGGTTGGCTGGACAGAAGATGTTGTGCAAGTTCTCAGTGCGAGCACGTATGACTATATTTGGAGCACATGTCTAGGATTGTTTAGTACTTGGATGCTTGTTATTATTTATCTGCAATGCCCTAGGTCTTGAAGTTACATGTTTAGACTCGTCCATGCAACGCCCGTCCATTCATCCCTATGTCTACCGCACTCGAATCCCTCATTGTTCATTCTTTGTTACTACTCTTTGTTTCACTATTGCATTCTTTGTTGCTTTGATGTTGCTACTACAAAAATGTCACTACTAATAAACTTCTGTGAGCAAGAACTATTTCTAGGTGCAGCTGAATTGACAACTCAGTTGTTAAGGCTTGCAAGTATTCTTTGGCCCCCCTTGTGTCGAATCAATAAATTGGGTAATACTACTCGCAAAGACTGTTGCGATCCCCTACACTTGTGGGTCATCAGAGTGTAGGAACTCAGAGTTTAAGGCTGTGGTTAGATTTATCTCTTAATTACTTTCCTATAGTTACAGATGTTTGCAGGGGGTTTAATCACAAGTATGTATTAGTCCTAGGAAGGGCGGTATGTTAGCACAGGTTCACCCACACAACACTTACAAAACCCAAAGAAGAGTACTCAGCTATTTGAAGCGAAAGCACTTGACAGAATTCCCATTTGTCCTCGAGAACGTTTGGTCCTTATAAGTATTTCCACCAGCTTGTCCTTTGCTAAGAAAGGATTGGGCCACTTTCTCCGTTTGTTCGTTACTTTTGTTACTTGCTCTTTGTTTTTTTGCCATGTCAGAAAACCACTAAAAATCCGTTTGCTAAGTATTCACAGGGATTTCCTGCTCCATACCACTGTTCAGTACATTCTGCTCCTCGTTGGGATTGACACTCCTATTTATCAAAAGTACTACGATACACCCCCAATACTTGTGGGTCATCAAGACTATTTTCTGGCGCCGTTGCGGGGGAGTGAAGCGCTATTGAAGAGTGGAACTAGTAAGAGAAACTTTTACTGTGAGTATTGCTTTTGTTACTGCTTGTTACTTTGTTTCCAATATGAATAACCTAGTTGGTTTTCTGTTTGGGAAAACTACTACCACTGCTAGGGTAGTAGATGAACCACCTCCTGTTGAGATAGATCCTTTTACGATACCTACAAGCATTGTTAATCGTGTTATGGATAATTATTATTTTGGGGATGGAACTGTCCATCCTGGTGATCACTTGCTTTTTATCCATGAATTATGCGGGTTGTTTAAGTGTGCATGTATCACAACTGAACATGAAAATAAGAAGTTACTCTCCATATCTTTGAAAAGGAGAGCTGAAGAATGGTATAAGCTTCTGAAGAATGGACAATCCATGGAATGGGAGGATATGGCATCTCTCTTTTATTCTAAATTTTATCCTCCCAGTGAAATTCATAAGGATAGGAATCTTATATACAACTTTTGGCATCTTGATGGAGAGAGTACAACTCAAGCTTGGGGGAGACTGAAGTTACTAATGCTTAAATGTCCTATTCATGAATTCCCTAACAATATTGTTCTCATAAATTTTATGCTAGGCTTCCTCTTCATGATAAAGATTTACTAGATGCTTCTTGTGCTGGATCTTTCACACGTATGAAGGAAGAAGCTAAATGGGATCTCTTAGACCGTATTCAAGATAACACTGAAGCTTGGGAGAATGACAAAGGAAGAAAGTCAGGTATAAACTATGATTATGAATGCATTAAATATTTTATGGGAACTGATGACTTCCATGATATTAGTAATGAGTTTGGTCTTGATTCCCAAAGTATTGCCAACTGTTTCAAAGCCTTTGCATCTTACATAGAAATTTCCAAGAAGAAGTGGAATACATACCATGCTCCGTATAAAGATGTTGTTAGTCATGTTCCAGTTAGAAGTACTCAAGTTTGTACTACTAATCATATTGTTCCTGAACGTCATGTTGATAAAATGCCTTTCCCAGCTAAGGTGAAGGAGTACTCTATGACTATTAGTGCAAATAACAAAGGTACAATGAAAACTGTTGAGCCTGGTAAGCAATTGAATATTAAACTTGTGGTTGCTATTGTGAGAGACACTGTCACTAGAAATAGAGGGGATGAGCACATTGTCTTTTGTGAAGACACTTCTAATATTATCTCTCATCCTAGTAAGGTTAGAAAATCTAGTGTTCCTGTGCTTTCTGTTAAAATTGGTGATCATTGCTACTATGGTTTATGTGATATTGGTGCTAGTTCTAGTGCTATTCCTTATGAGCTTTACAGGGAAATTATGCATGAGATTGGTCCTTATGAGCTTGAGGACATTGATGTGGTTATCCACCTTGCTAATAAGGAAACCATTTGCCCCATTGGAATTGTAAGAGATGTGGAGGTTCTTTGTGGTAAGATTAAGTGCCCTGCTGATTTTCTAGTGCTTAATTCAGCAGCGAGCAAAACTTGTCCTATCATTTTTCGTAGACCTTTCTTAAACACTTGTGGATCTATTATTGATTGTAAGAAGGATAAAGTTTTAACTAAGTTTGATGGAGATTCTTATGAGTTTAACTTTTCCAAATTTGCTAAAGCTCCTTGTGATAAAGCTTGCCTAATAAAGATTTTAGGATGGAACAACTTGCTTCTATTGATCCGTTTATGACCTTGGACCTCTCTTTGATGACTGTAAGTATGCTTATTTTGATGATAAAGTTGTTTCTGGTGACAGTTATATTGTCAACTTTATTCAAAGTGCTACTGAAAGTTATTTTGAGAGAGGGAAACATGGTTTTATGCATCTCAATGAAGTTAAGTTTCCCCGTTTTATGTTGAAAGCTTTAAGGTTGCATCTGTTTTGTCTTCCTTTGCTAGTGGCTTTTTGTTTCAATAATTCGTTTTCTTATGATACCCACATGCATAGGAAGTGGGTTAGACTCAAGTGTGTTGGTTATTTGCTTCTCGATGCTCTTTTTCACTCCAGATATATTTATCCTATGTGAGCATCTTTGGAAGTTTCAAGCCTAGCTTAAAGGCATTAAAGAGGGAGATAATCCAAGAGTTTTGTCAAGTCTTGGAAGTTATTAACTCTGTAATAACCGCTCCTTATCCTTTTTGTTTTGGTTTTTGTGTCAAGTTCAACTACTTTTGTGAAGTAGAGGAGTTGTGAAAAGTGGTTGTCCTGGGACAGATTTTTGTGCTGAATTGTAAAAATTCGTGAGGAAGCTCAGTACGTCGGATGGAGTGCATTTTTCTGAGCTTGTTCTCCAAGTTGTTACCCAGCTTTCACCAGTTCTGCACTTTTTTATTTGAGCAACAGAAGGTCTTTGAAAAAATCTATCTTTACCTGCTAGTCTGTTTTGACATATTCCTACCATCATTTGCATTTGCCTCTTACAAAAGCTTTTGTTTTGGTGGGTTTTCAGTTGAAGTGTTTACCAAAGGTTTATTGTTTTTGCTTACACTAATGTTGTCATTGAGTTTGTGCAAGGGTTTTGTAAGAAGGAAATTTTCAGGAAAAAGAGAAAAGGAATCTGCAGAGTTCGTCTTTGAATAGGTAAGAGTGGTGAAAACAGAAGGTTCGTGAAACCCAAATCTTTTTGTATTTTTGATGTTTTTAATACATAAGGAAGACTACGAGACGAAACTGAAGAGGAACCATAGTCTGGGGTGGACAAACCCACCCCAGGCGTGGGCCCAGCCTGGCCGCGCCTGGAGGGGGTTTGACACCCTCGAACTTCGTCTCCGCCTTGTTTCCATGTCAAAACCTTCCTTATGTTTGGAAAATTCATAATATATAACCCCCCGGATCCCCTGAGGTTCGTGCATCGTGTTCTCGTCATGTTTTCGTTTCGATCTGTTTCTGTCAGGAAATCTTCTCAAGTTTAGCGCACCATGGCCTCCGCCAACGACAAAGGCAAGAAGCTCGAGGAAGAAGAACCTCAAGTCCCCAAGGAGGAGGAGACTCCGGTAGGGTATGAAGGTGACATGGAGGAGGACAAGCAACCGGACACTCGCGCTACCGTCGCAAGCATTGGTTTGGTGGCAAGACCTACCAAGCTTAAGAGGACGGCACAGATGTCTACAGGAGGTAGAACTCCGCGTCATATCCTTGCTCCACGCACACTTCCTCCTAGTTCCCCTTGTTCTAACCGTGAAGGGAAGAAACACTCTAATTTGGAAGAATGGAGAAAGAATAACAAGGACTGGGATCTTCGGTCCGAGTTGATCATGGGCTGCATTGAGCATAATTCGGAGTTAATTCGTACTCTGACCTTCGATATGGAGGATTTGAAGAAGCTGATTGAGGAGCTTATCAAGAGAACACCACCACAACCAAAGGAGTAATTCGTCATCAGGTTTGGCATCCCCTTGGCTTGTTCCAAGCTTGGGGGAGTGCCGCGGTATCACCACCATTATCTTTTATCTTTTACCTTTTTAGTGGATTCATATATGTGGTAGAGAGGTTATCTTATAGTTTGGTTTGCATGTGGAAGTATCTCTCCTTTAGTTTATTAACTTTGTATCCCTTGTTGTGAGTGCCTTTATTGGAATATTAATGAGAAGTCTCATCTTTTACTTTTTGCACTTCTTATTTTAGTTTGCAATCTCTATTATATGATGGATCTTGTTGATTAGTATTGGCACCACTTTGGGATCATCAAGTGGATCTAAATTGGTTTTGGCAAACTGAGTTCTGGTTAGTAGCATTACTATGAACGAGAAAAAGAAAGAAAAATCTTACAGGTATTGTGTATCATTTGTTTTCTTTCTTGTTGGCTCATAATCTTAGTATTCTTCATTTAAGATCCTTTTGTGTCTTCAAGGAAGATTGCATGTTTGGCTTTATTACTTGTATGTGTTGCTTGTTTCTTTCAACTCTCTTGCTTGCTACCCAGCCTTGCTAGCCAAAAACCTGTTTTGAGAAGGCTTACCTCTCATGTTTCCAAAACCCTTTGAACCAAAAAAATTGCCACTTGTGTCCACCATATCTACCTAGTAGCTTTTGCTATTCCTAGCAAATTCTCAAGCTTCATCTACCTTTTGAAATAAAAAGTATTTTGTTATGTGAAAACTAGTTAGTAAAGCTCTCACGAACTTGATGGCACACTTTATTTGTTTGCCCCTAATAAACTTGAACCATTGTGAACATCGAAGTTGTATATGCTTGCATCTATACGTTGGAATTAGCAGAACCGTGCTGTCACGGGGAACGTTATCAACATTGCACTTGTACTCTGTACACGGTTGATATCGTGCTCTTTTGTCTATGGATGTCACCGGTGTGAAATAAAGAGGGAACTTGTAAGTCCATGGAGTTTGTATCCTGTGTTAGAGAAACGCCTGGTCCGCTAGCCTAAGCCATGCTTAATCATGGTGGAAACTTGCAGCATCACCATAGTGAGCTATCTATGAAGCATCCTCAATAAAAAGCTATGCATATGGTAAATAAAAAGATAGCTGAGATGCTCATTGTCTGCTTGCCTTGTCATTTTGGTTCTAGGAAAGCTCCTGAAGGGGTACCCCGTTGGCGGTTCTCAATGATATGCAAATACTTACAATGACAAGAACTTACCTAGGCCCAAAGTTGAGTATGCATGAGGTGTGGCCCTCGTATTCAAGGGACATGATATTGCCAACTTATATTTCGTCAAGCATATACTCCATCTTTGTTCACTTTAACCTTAATCATCTCAAGATGCTTATGATAGGGGCAATGAGGGCTCAAAGCTAGTAAGTACCATAATATTTTGGAAGCTCTTTATGACTTGTAATCCCTGCTACCCTCTAAGAAGGGACCTCTCTCCTAGTTACCAGTAGAGTCAGTAAACCTACTTCCTCTCTATCTCCAGCAAGCATTTGAGTTGTTGTGTTTCAAGCATTCATATGGTGATTTATTCAATCCTGTTCTTTATCTTCCTTGTTTGCACAAAACTCTTATCTATTGAGTATTACTTTGAAATCCTTCACTTGTGAAAAAACCTTTTTGAGCAAAGAGTGCTCCTGTTTTGAAACTTCTACAAAAAGCTTTTGTGAAACTGTTTGCCAGGTGTTCTCTGACCAAGAACAAGTTTGCCAATTCCAATTATGATTTATCTTTATGCATCTCTATTGTGACTGCTGTACTTGGTTGCAAGCTAAGTTATATAATGGGGAGTTGCTTTCTTCTATGAGTTGTGCAATGGTAAGTGTGATGCTTCTTGTTCGTATTATTTTATCGACACTTCACTTCATAAACCTGTGGACATGTTTACTGACCTCAGTATTCGCTTAGGGACAAGCGAAGTATAAGCTTGGGGGAGTTGATACGCCCAATTTGCATCATCTTTTTATATCATAATTTACCTCTATTCATTAATATTTGTCTTATTATGAGGTATTACTTATGGATTTTCATCTGTTTATGCATGTTGGATGATTCTTGGAGGATGGACTGTCGGAGTCTGGATTCTGATGGAAAGAAGGTGTTTCGGTGCAATTTCGCAAAGATCGAAAAAATACCAGAAAAATATGGAAACATATTATTTTACTAGAAGAATGAGGGAGCCAGAAGGAGGGACGGAGAAGGGCCTCAGGGGCCCCACACCCCCCTAGGCACGGCCCACCTGACCCCGCGCCTAGGGTAGGTGTGGCCCACCTGCCCGGCCTCCGACTCCGCCCCTTCGCCTATATCTTCCCTATGGAACCCTAATACCAGGGGAGCGACCACAGATAGATTTCCGCCGCCTCTGGGGCGTAAAACACCAAGAGAGAAAGATCTCTCCGGCAGACAGATTTTTGCCGGGGGAATTCCTTCCCGGAGAGGGGAGACCGTCGCCATCAACACCTTCATCAAGCTAGGCTTCATCGAGATCATCATCATCCACACCATTAGCTCCACCAGCACCATCATCACCACTCTGTCCCGATGTAACAATTGTGTTGGATATTGCTTTAGTTCTTAGGGGAAACTTTCCCGGTGTTAATTACTATTGTAGTTGATGATTGTGAGTGGAACCATTGGATTATTGTTTATTATCATATTGTTATCCATTATCATATAATCTTTGATATTGATCCATATGATGTCTTGTGAGTAGTTCGTGTAGTTCTTGAGGACATGGGAGAAGTCATGTTGTTAGTAGTGAATCTATGATGAGTTATTATTCAATGGTTTAGTATTTAAGTTGTGGTGTTATTCTTCTAGTGGTGTCATGTGAACGTCGACTACATGACACTTCACCATTTATGGGCCTAGGGGGATGCATTGTGTATTTGGCTACTAATCGTGGGGTTGCCGGAGTGACAGAAACCTGAACCCCCGTTAGGACACCTTTGCACAAGGGAGTGTAGGATCTCAGAGTTTAAGGTTGTGGTTAGATTTATATCTTAATTACTTTCCTATAGTTACGGATGTTTGGAGGGGGTTTAATCACAAGTATGTATTAGTCATAGGAAGGGCGGTATGTTAGCACAGGTTCACCCACACAACACTTACAAACACCAAAGAAGAGTACTCAACTATTTGAAGCGAAAGCACTTGACAGAATTCCCATGTGTCCTCGAGAACGTTTGGTCCTTATAAGTATTTCCAGCGGCTTGTCCTGTGCTAAGAAAGGATTAGGCCACTTGCTCCGTTTGTTCGTTACTTTTGTTACTTGCTCTTTGTTTTGTTGCCTTGTCAGAAAACCACTAAAAATCCGTTTGCTAAGTATTCACAGGGATTTCCTGCTCCATACCACTGTTCAACACCTTCTGCTCCTCGTTGGGATCGACATTCCTATTTATCGAAAGTACTATGATACACCCCCTATACTTGTGGGTCATCATCTACCAGTAGTAACAACAACTTCTTTTTGCCTTATGCTTCTTGGAGGCGGGGGCAGCAACTTCCTGCACCTCATCATCCTCCGTCTCCTCTGGATCGTCTGAAGGATAGCCATCTAGTGGAGCTAGCTCAGACTCCGAGAGTTTGACGAGCTAACAAAGTCAAAAGGCATCGATAAAAATAGAGTCAGAAAAAGAACAGAAAAGAACGACGAAACGCAAATGTAGATTCAAAATATTTATCGGAGTCAGAGGACAGTTGGTCGTATACATCTTCATGTAGACTTATGGAACTTTTTGTTCCACTCTTTCCTTAATCTAATATTGCAAGGGTCTTTTAGTCCTTCGCCGGAATCCGGCTCTAACTAACCCACATCTTGTCCTTCTTGTCGCTCGTGATCTGGTGCATGAGGCGATCTCCATGGTGCTGGAGAGGATGAATCCGGAGCTCCAACTAGCAGTGGATCAAGTCGGATCCACGGAGGCCCTCATGCTTCATCAGAAACTCAATCTGCCTTTTGGCGAGGATCAAGATATCCGACAGCTCCGGCACCTCTGTGTCTCATGAAGACCTTCCGCCTTTCCAGGAGTCGGAATATCCTTGTGATAAAAGAAAGTTCTGGCCCAACGTTTAACGGACTCACTAGCGTTAATCCTTGGATAGAATCGGTTTCTCCTAAGGACTAAGCTAAGGGTGCCGGTGGTGTAAGGCACACCGGCTTTGATGGAGTTCTTCTGGGTACCATAGTAGTACCGGAAAAGGGTGAGACTTGGACTAATGCCAAGAAACCCCTCGCACAAAGTTGCATGAGTACTAAGCTCGAGCAGAAAGTTGCGAGGAAGGTTATGGGTTTGCATACCGTAATGATTGAGGACCTCAACGAAGAAGTCCGACGGTGGCAAGATAAGGCCGTGTTCGACGTGCGTGCCGAATAGCACCTGCTCGCCGTCGCGCGGGGCGGGAACAACATGCCCTGAGGCGCTCCGCCACGCACCGGCGACGAAGAATCCTTCATCCTCCATGACTTGGAGTTCAGCGTTGTCCATGACGCTGGGAATCCAGAGGCCATGCATCTTCTTCTCCTCCGCCGCCGATGAACCCTCCGCCCCTCCTAAGGTCGAGGCAGACGCCATGGATCTTGGAGGAAAACGACTGGTGGGAAAGAGAGATTTTTCTCACGGCGTGGAGATGGGAACGAGCGCGGAGTGCTCGAGGAGTACGAGGATGCAATGAATGAATCGATGGAGAGATAAATTTGAGAGAAAGGGTTTTCTCCCCTCTATTATTTGTCTCTGTGTCAAGATTCATGCGTTAACACACGCGATTAGCGCCACACGTATAGGGGAGGGGGAGTTAGCTTCCTCGCGACTCTTCCTCCTCCTCGATTCTCGTGTAGGCATTGAAACGACATTCTATTCCGTAAGGAACGGACCCACCAACGGTTGTGATGATAGGACTCATGTCAGTGACAGGAACTGGTCTAAAAAGTTGCCAGTCCAAACGCCACTGAAAAATCCAACTTATGTTTCAAACCGAGCAAGGAGAAGACTAAAGTCAGAACAAAACATATCTGACTCAATTGACTCAGAATTATACATTACTGAATGAAGTTTTCGGGAACCCTTCAAGATTCTCAAGATGAATAAACCATCAAGCTAGACAATTTATCTGACTGTGGATATTGGAGACTTCTGGGGGATACTGTTGGGGATATACTTTCCGGGTATACCCACAAGACTTGCTGACCAGGGTGGCCCACCAACGGGTTAGAGCTTTGCTTCACGGGCGGCCCAGTCAGAGAAAGAGGAGGAGCCAGTTCCGGCTACGACAAGGCCCAAATGTCGTGGTGGTATCATGGCATATGCCATGGGTAGGCTAAAGTTGGGGCCGATGGACATGGAGGAATCCGGGGAGGGATTATGCAGTGAAGACTGCACTTGTAAGAACAAATATAAACACGATGTATCCAGGAATGAGGCTCTCATGTTGAGATAACACCTCTTTCCATGCACCTAATCTCTTATTATCTTGCCATACTTGCGGCTACAATGGTGCTCCTTGAGCTGTTTCTCCTATCCTTCTATCTACATCTCTATATCATAATGGAGGAAGAAGAAGGAGATCTCCTAGCGAGCAGAGAGTGGAGGAGCCCTTTGGGTCCTCTCTCTGGGAACGACCCCCTGGTGCTCCTTATAAAGGGAGCCCAGGGGACAAATCTTGTTCTCTACGATTAGCATCTAGAGAGCATATACCTGGCATCTTCTGGAGATGCCCAACATATGCCTTGGCATCTTTGGAGATGCCAGGCATATTCCCCAGCATCTTCTTGGATGCCATGGGCATATTCCCCAGCATCTTCTTTGATGCCATGGGCATATTCCCTGTAGCATGTGCTAGTCTGAGCCATGGGCGTCCCAAGACTGGCATGGTACTTGTTGGTCTTGTCCTGGCTTGATGGAGAGTCGTTGTAGATATTGTGAAGGCATCCAGAGGCTAATAATATGGCGTTTGGATCTTTATACCTCGGCCCAAACGCCCTGGGATAGAAGGAAATCCAGCCTAGCTTATGGTTGATTCGTCCTGGGAGAAAACTGGGCCCAGTCGGATCATCAAACATCCCAGCCGACGTCTTCCTGGACAACTCGGACCAGATAAGAGCCCAGCCGAGGTTCCTTGATGTCGGCCCACGGTTGGGGGTGTTGTCCTAGTGAAGAGGACCTATGGTGGGCCGAGGTGTGGTTGATTCTGCCCACCCGGGCGAGGTTTCCTGGCGCGCCAGTGGCCTGCTAGCGTTGAGAGGACTCCTGGCGACGTGGTGGGCCAGGTGAGCCATCTGTCGGCCCAACGGGGAGGTCCTGGCGGGGTGTAGAGACCCGCGGTGGGCCGGACTACTCCTGTGTCGGCCCACCCGGGGAGGCTGGTACGCTGGCGTTTGGTTCGACAGGAAAACGTTGGAGGGGGTTTGACGGGAGAACAAGGATCGGCAACGCTCAGCGGGAGATCCCAGTAGGAGTGGGACAAGGTGGGCCGGAGGAAGGCTGATTCGGCCCAAGGACTCATGATTCGGCCTTGGTAGGCCTAATTCGGTCTTGGGAGTGCAGATTCGGTCCAGTATGACTATGATTTATGCCGAATTAAGTATAATTCGGCCCAGTCTGTCTTTTATCTCTTTCCTTTTAGTTTTCTTCCTTTGTACCATATTTATATACTTATGTATGTTTTTTCTCCACATATGTCTCTCATTAAACCATTCATTCCTTTATAGAGACCCTTTTATACTTCACCTTTGGGGTATGCGGGGTTATATTCCCGACATTAGTCCCCGAGGCTATGTGGGACTTGTAGAGTCGCGCATAGGATTCATATAGAAAATCTCTATAGTTTGTATCGACCTATAGTCTTTTTCATATCTCACCGACTCCTGGCCTTCTAGGGCACTGGATTATAACCTTTTTGTCTAAGTTTTTGACTTCTGGCCTGCTTTGGCTCTGGTCTTAACCCTTTTGGGTAAGTTTTTGACTTCTGGCCTTCTTTGGCTCTAGTCTTAACCTTTTTGGGTAAGTTATGGTTTCTTGCCATTTTTAGCAACTGTCTCTTTAACCCCTTCGGGTAAGTTATGACTTCTGGCCTTCTTGGGCTCTGGTCTTATAACCTATTTGGGTAAGTTATGACTTCTGGCCATTTTTGGCATTGGTCTTTTAACCCCTTTGGGTAAGTTATGACTTCTCGCCTTTTTGGGCTCTGGTCTTATAACCTCTTTGGGTAAGTTATGACTTCTAGCCATTTTTTGGCACTGGTCTTTTATCCATTTTGGGTAGGTTATGTATCCGAATCATCTCATCTGAGTTGTATGACCCAGTCATGACTTGTGTCTCAAATCCGAGTTATCTGAGTCTGAATCCGAGTTATATGACCCAAATCCAAATTATATTACTTATGTCTCAAATCCGAGTCATCTGACTGTAAATCTGAGTTATATGACTCAAATCCGAGTCATGTGATTCCAAATCCAAATTATTTGACTTTAAATCTGAGTTATATTATTCAAATTTGATTTATGCTTCAAATCTGAGTCATCTGACTCAAAATCCGAGTTATATGACTCAAATTCGAGCTATTTGATTCCAAATCCGAATTATCTGATTTTCTATCCGAGTTATATTACTCAAATCTGACTTATGTCTCAAATCTGAGTCAACTGACTCAAAATCCGAATTATATGACTCAAATCCAAGCTATCTGATTCCAAATCCGAATCATCTGATTTTCTATCCGAGTTATAATACTCAAATCTTACATATGTCTCAAATCTGAGTCATCTGACTCAAAATCCGAGTTATATGACTCAAATCCGAGTCATCTGATTCCAAATCCGAATCATCTGATTTTTATCCGAGTTATAATACTCAAATCTGACTTATGTCTCAAATCTGAGTCATCTGACTCAAAATCAGAGTAATATGACTCAAATCCAAGTCATCTGATTCCAAATCTGAATTATTTGATTTGCTATCCGAGTTATATTACTCAAATCTGACTTGTGTCTCAAATCTGAGTCATATGACTCAAAATCTGAGCTATATGGCTCAAATCCGAGTCATCTGTTTCCAAATCCGAGTTATTTTACTTAAATTTGACTTATGTCTCAAATCTGAGTCATCTGACTCAAATCCGAGTCATCTGTTTCCAAATCCGAGTTATTTTACTCAAATTTGACTTATGTCTCAAATCTAAGTCATCTGACTCAAATCCGAGGTATAACTTGACCTGATGAGAAGATGGAAACTTTCCTTTGATATGGATCCGAGATAAAGTTTTGGGATATGATAATAGGGCTAATCGCTGAGAGATGTGATTTGAGATGTAGATCTGAGATATAGATTCGAGGTATGATATGATGGCAAATAGTCATCCGAGATATGAGATAACCTGGCAAGATGAGTTAAAATCAATATGAGTCATAACATAACCTGGCAAGCTGGCAAGCTGAATCAAACTCTAGTCTGAATCAGAGATAAGCTAGTAAGCTGAGTCAGAATACAAATCCGAGTTATAATATACCCTGGCAAGCTGAATCAAATGTTAGTCCTAATCATAAATAAACTGACTCAAATTCTAATCTGAATCATAAATAAACTGACTTAAATTCTATCTGAATCATAAATAAGCTAGTAAGATGAGTTAAAGATTAATCTGAATCATAAATAAACTGACTCAAATTCTATCCGAATCATAAATAAGTTGGTAAGCTAAGTTAAAGGTTAATCTGAATCATAAATAAACTGACTCAAATTCTATCCGAATCATAAATAAACTGACTCAAATTATATCCTAATCAAAAATAAGCTGGTAAGCTGAGTTAAAGGTTAATCTGAATCATAAATAAACTGACTCAAATTCTATCTGAATCATAAATAAGCTGGTAAGCTGAGTTAAAGGTTAATCTGAATCATAAATAAACTAACTCAAATTCTATCTGAATCATAAATAAGCTGGTAAGCTGAGTTAAAGGTTAATCTGAATCATAAATAAACTGACTCAAATTCTATCCGAATCATAAATAAACTGACTCAAATTCTATCCGAATCATAAACAAGATAGTCAAATACTGATCCAAATCAACATAATGTTCTCTCCAACTAAAGGTGACTATGGGTACGTTGGCTAGTCCCCGGGTTGAGTTATTTTCTCCCCGGGGTGAAGGATCGAGTGTTGGTGGCTGAGTTATCTGGTACTTACAGTATGCTTGCAGAAGAGTTTGAGTCATTCTCGCTGAGTCATATCTACCTTGCTGAGTCAGACTTGCAGACTCCCGTGCTTACCTCTATGTTCTCTTTTTGCCTGGAAGAGCTGAAGGACCTCCAGGAAGAAGAATTTGATAAAGATGCTCCCGTACGGATGGAAACCCAACCAACGCCACTAAAAGGCCCCACGGTGAGAGCCAAATGTCGTGGTGGTATCACGGCATATGTCATGGGTAGGCTAAAGTTGGGGCCAATGGACATGGAGGAATCCGGGGAGGGATTATGCAGTGAAGACCGCACTCGTAAGAACAAAGATAAACACAATGTATCCAGGAATGAGGCTCTCATGTTGAGATAACACCTCTTTCCCTACACCTAATCTCTTATTATCTTGCCATACTTGTGGCTACAATGGTGCTTCTTGAGCTGTTTCTCCTATCCTTCTATCTACATCTCTCTATCAGAATGAAGGAAGAAGAAGGAGAGCTCCTAGCGAGCAGAGAGTGGAGGAGCCCTTCGGGGCCTCTCTTTGGGAACGACCCCCCTGGTGCTCCTTATAAAGGGAGCCCAGGGGACAAATCTTTTTCTCTACGATTAGCATCTAGAGAGCATATACC
Source organism: Avena longiglumis (assembly GCA_030063025.1). Lineage (NCBI taxonomy): Eukaryota > Viridiplantae > Streptophyta > Magnoliopsida > Poales > Poaceae > Avena > Avena longiglumis. Next base: position 339,084,118 of record CP125978.1, on the reverse strand, counting down.
TGGCATCTTCTGGAGATGCCCAGCATATGCCTTGGCATCTTCTTGGATGACATGGGCATATTCCCCAGCATCTTCTTTGATGCCATGGGCATATTCCATGTACCATGTGCCAGTCTGAGCCATGGGCGTCCCAAGACTGGCATGGGACTTGTTGGTCTTGTCCTGGCTTGATGGAGAGTCGTTGTAGATATTGTGAAGGCATCCGAAGGTGAATAATAGGGCGTTTGGATCTTTATACCTCGGCCCAAACGCCCTGGGATAGAAGGAAATCCGGCCTAGCTTATGGTTGATTCGGCCTAGTAGAAAACTGGGCCCAGCCGGATCATCAAACAGCCCAGCCGACGTCTTCCTGGACAACTCGGACCAGATAAGAGCCCAGCCGAGGTTCCTTGATGTCGGCCCACGGTTGGGGGCGCTGGCCTGGCGAAGAGGACCCGTGGTGGGCCTAGGTGTGGTTGATTCTGCCCACCCGGGCGAGGTTTCCTGGCGCGCCAGTGGCCTGCTAGTGTTAAGAGGACTCCTGGCGACGCGGTGGGCCGGGTGAGTCATCTGTCGGCCCAGCGGGGAGGTCCTGGCGGGGTGCAGAGACCCGCGGTGGGCTAGACTGCTCCCGTGTCAGCCCACCAGGGGAGGCCGGTACGCTGGCTTTTGGTTCGACGGGAAAACGTTGGAGGGGGTTCGACGGGAGAACAAGGATCGGCGACGCTCAGCGGGAGATCCCAGTAGGAGTGGGACGAGCTGGGCCATAGGAAGGCTGATTCGGCCTTGGTAGGCCTAGTTAGGTCTTGGGAGTGTACATTCGGTCCAGTATGCCTATGATTTAGGCGGTCCGTTCTGTCTTTTATCTCTTTCCTTTTAGTTTTCTTCCTTTGTGCCATATTTATATACTTATGTATGCTTTTTCTCCACATATGTCTCTCATTAAACCATTCATTCCTTTATAGAGACCCTTTTATACTTCACCTTTGGGGTATGCGGGGTTATATTCCCGACACCAGAAGAGTTACCGACTTAGGCATGTAGTATTACTTGTAGTCCAAGCTGTATCTAGTTACCGACTCTGTAACGTAGCCGGATAGGTCCCTCTTGTAACCTTAGGCCCCGGTGACTATATAAACCGGCCCTATAGGAGCCTTTAGGGCACACAATCAATCGTAACACCACAATCAACTCGCACAGGCGAACCTCTCTTGTAATCCATTGTAACATCCGGCTTAATATATTACTGGGTTGCTAGAAGGAGTAGGATCCGATCAACGCGGTCGGATCTGAACCTGGGTAAACTTGTGCTCACCGCTCCTGGAACATCCGACGTCTCACACCCCATCTTCCCAACGCCACTAGGACCCCCTATGGCGTACTTGTTGAGAATCCGACAGGTACGTTGCCGGTCTTTTCTAGATTTTGTCCAGCCCGCTGCGGGAGTTGTCATCGCCATTGACGGACGCATACTTTGCAGATGGGCAGCAGCCAAAGGGAAATGGAGTTATTCTACAAGAATTTTGTGGAGTCATCCTCCAAGGAGGAGTCCGATGGTGAGACCGAGATTGTGCTGGCGGCTGCACAGATGGTTCACGACCACTACCTCCTGCCGCCGCACAGAGGTGGCTCGTCTAAGCGGCGCCAAGCCAACCAGGAGCACGACCGAGAAGATGGCCACATACGCCTTTACAAGAACTACTTTCATCCAATTAATCCAGTCTTTAAAGAGAAGGCATTCCGTCGCCGCTATCGGATGTCGAGGAACCTGTTTTTGCAAATTCTCAATGGGGTGACCAAGTACGATAGCTACTTCGAGGCCAAGTACAATTGCACTGTTAAGATTAGTTTCTCCTCTTACCAAAAATGTTCTGCTGCCATTCGACAGCTTGCATATGGAGCTCCGGTGACCTCCTCGACGACTACATGCGCATGAGCGAGTCCACATGCCATGAGGCTATGTACCGGTTTTGCAGCGCGGTTATTGAGGTATTTGGCAAAGTTTACCTGAGAGATCCAAACACCGAAGACACTGCCCGTCTTTTGTCCATCAACGAGAAAAGGGGGTTTCCTGGTATGCTTGGCAGCATCGACTGCATGCATTGGCAGTGGAAGAACTGTCCCTTTGGTTGTCAAGGGCAGTTCAAAGGACATACAGAGGGGTGCGCCGTCATACTAGAGGCCATTGCATCACAGGATCTCTGGATTTGACACTCCTTTTTTGGCATGGCTGGATCAAACAATGACATCAATGTGTTGCAGCGGTCTCCGGTGTTTGCTAGGCTGGTAGAAGGAAATGCCCCACAAGTTTCTTATCAGATCAATAGAAATCCATATGATATGAGTTACTATCTTGCTGACGGTATCTACCCCTCCTGGGTCACCTTTGTGAAGAAAATCCGCAATCATGGAGATGAGAAGTGCAAGAGGTTTGCGAAAGAGCAAGAGGCTGCTAGGAAGGATGTGGACCGAGCATTTGGTGTGCTTCAGTCAAGGTGGGCTATTGTTCGGTATCCTTCTATAACCTGGAGCGCAGAGAGGATGAGGGATGTGATGACTGCTTGTGTCATCATGCATAACATGATCGTCGAGGACGAGCATGATGATGGCATCTTGGACCAAGGCTGAGACTTTCAGGGTCAGTTGATTGAGCCAGAGCCAGGTATAGCGTCTTGGGAGATTTCATGCGAGTGCATGAAAATTTGCGTCACAGGCAAACCCATGAACGGCTTCAACTGGATTTGGTTGAGCATATATAGGCTCGTGCGGGGAATCTCAATGATTAATCCTCTATTTGTTTTGTGTAAATGGTTTAGTTATTTTTTACCGAATCATGTGAGACTGAACTATCTATATGTAGGATTACCTAGTCTAGTTTATTTGTAACCTAAAAATTAATTATATAACAATATTTGCAAACATATGAATCCTTAACCAGCCCTGGCCAAGCGTGGACAAATGAATCGCGCTGCTAGAAATGGCTGACCGAACAAGCCAGACCTCTATTCATAGTGACCGAGGCACTATCAAACAAACACAAAAGAAAAGTTTGAGGATACTATATATTAGGCCCGGTGGAGATGCCCTTCAGTTCAGGGTACCTACCTATACGACAGGGTCTACACTCTACACCCATCCTCTATCCGTCAATGATTTTTCGACGGGTTTGTCCACTGTTTTGGGACAACGCCACAGCGCCACGCAAACGGCTGGCTGCTGGCGGCACTACTGCGCGGCTCAGCTTTATGCACCCAGCTCCACGCAAGCGCGCGGCTGATAGATGTTCTCCAACTGTTCTGCTGTTGTTGATGGCACTGCGGCTCAGCTTGGTGCCTTGATTAGTAGTATCGAGATCAGACTATTCATGTCTCTCGAATCAGGCTTTCGCCCCGCGGATAACCTATTGGGACAGACAACACAAAACCAGCCCAAAAGAAACAAGAAAAAAGGGAAAAGAAAACAATGCCAACACCGGCGGTACAACGCAAAAGGAGATGACTCGCCACCGCTGAGCCCTCCGGAGAATTACAACCTCGCTCCTAGCACTCCAGAGCGCCGCATACCAAGCAACACCTCCAAAAAGGAAAGCGACGACGACGACGCTACTGCCCGAACCAATCCAAGGGTTCCCCCTGGAACGCGTTCTAGGGTTTCCCCCGGTATGCAACGGGGGGTGGGGCGGAGGCACACCTGACGTCCTTTAGGTAGGATGGCGACACCCGCAGGCGTCACCACGCCGGTGCCGAGATGGCAAGGATTTCTCCCGACCCCCAAAGACCCATACCCCCGGATGCTCTGCCTCGCTCCACCAAGCTTGCCGCCCACCAGCGCACGCCACCAGGATCTTGCAGTCATCACCATCGTCGCACCATGACCCGGGATGTGAGGCCGGTTGACCGAAAAGAATAAGCTTTGGCAAGGTCCGTGAGGCAATCGTACGCGGGAGGGAACTACCTCCGCCGTCGGAGGACGGCCGCCGACCGGATGCAGTAGCAGGGGCAAACTAGGCCTTTCGGCCCGGCCGAGCCCAAATGGACCCGTAAAGCCTCCGCCGCCGCACTGCAGCAAGAGCGCCATCGACACCACCAAACCCTGCACCAGCTCCAGCTTTACAGTCCACCGGGAGAGTCAACGCCGCACCGGGCATCCCACCCAGGCCCAGATCGAGCCCGACGGGCCCAGATCTCGGTCGGGAGGGCGAGCTCCACCAGCACGACGCCGTTCCCCGCGCCAACAGCAGCGCCTGCGCCTCCTGCTCCATCCTCGCCAGCGCCGGAGCCTCTGCCGCCGCGCCGGGCCGCTGCCGCCTGGGGACACCCCCTCGCCATCCCGCGAAGGAGAAGCCTGGAGGGGAAAGGGTCGGGAGCCGCCGCCAGCGCCTCCCGGGGCTAGCCCGGCGTTTGCCGCTAACCACGGCGGGAGGGAGGAGGCCGGGAGGGGTGGCTCGAGACAGGGAGAGGTGGCGGCGCGGCCGGTCGCGAGACGAGGGAGTTTTTTTCCGTGAGGACCGTCCACTCCGCGAGGAATGACCATTCATATCTCACTTTTCCTATATTGTTAAATGGGATCTTACCGAAATCCTATTTCTAATTTATTTATTTTTAAATAAAAATATACACTAGATTTTAGCAAATAAAATAGAAACGGGATTTTGATGGAATCACCCTAACTTTGATAGGTCGATTCGATACGTGCTAGTTTTTCCATAAGGGGTTGGCTCTCGTGACAGCGATTCGCCATAATTACCACAGCATGACATATTTACATGGCTATGAGTCCATGATGCTGAACCGACGAGTGCACTGTGGATGACCATGACTACATGAGTCGTGGACCTAGGGCTATGATGCATGACTGCTTCATCGGTGTAGGTTAGTTGCATTTGGACCAAGTATAGGGCCGATCTGGTACAGTGACAGCACCTCCATTTCATTCTTGTTATTGCCTTCGTTTCGAAATGTAAACGTTTTTAGAAGTTTAAACCGCTAAAAAATACATAGTCTCTTCGGTCCAAATTAATCGACTCAATCTAGATTTGAATGAATCTAGATACTATTTACTCAATCCATTTCAAAATATAAGATGTTTTAGCTTTATGAAGCAAATGCATCTAGACTTCTTTTAGTATCTAGGTTCACTGAGGTTTATAATGAATCTACACACTAAAACAAGTCTAGATACATTTTATTCACAAACCTAAAACATCTTATATTTTGAAACGAAGGAAGTAGTATATAGGTTTTTATTTAAATTTTGACAAATCAAAGACAATTAATATGGATAGAAGGGAGTACATTATGGAACGGAGATATACTGCTCCCTCGCTGGACTGATCTTATTACTTATTAATCGGACCATGGTAGATAGTATTCACCATCTTATTATCGTGGGGATGCGGCTTTCAGGACGATTCGGTTTTCACTCTTTACGGAAACAGCTGATTAAATGTAAAAATTGCCCCATGTCCTTCTGCACTTATCTATCCCCGCCACAAACGGGATATTATAAAAGTATACTATACAACCGCTAATACTCCCAACATTTGGGGGGAGACAAACGACTTAAACCGCTAATACTCCCAACATTTGGGGGAGACAAACGACTTAACAAAACCTAGAGAGAGAACAACTAACGGAGCACTCAACCACGCACATGTCCACATCATGATAAAAAAATCAACCAGTCCATATTCCCACGTGACTCGTGAGACTTGACTTCGTGGAGATCACCCTGATACAAGTGACGCATCATATCTTCAAGTGAAACTAGGACCCCACCGTCGTGTTACGAAGCCGTCTTTGTAGGTCAGACTTTGATGACAGGAGCATTGTAGATCGGGCGCTCTCGAGCTCCCGCGCAAGCTGAAAGATCTTGCTTTGGCTGGCTGTGCGAAATATATGATGAACGACTGATAGGTTGCGACACCGCGGTCTGCAGCACCCGACGCCGTGTCCGTTTTGCGACCAGTGCGAAAAGTCTATCGACCATCTCCTCATGGGACGTGTCTTAGCGATAGAGGTGTGGAAGACCTGCCTTGGTTGGTGGGGCAGGGACCAGTGGATGCCTGATCATGACACTAAGCTCGTCGCAACGCTCCATGGCAGGCGTGGTGGCAAGGGCCACGAGCACGACCTTCTGAGAGGTATCTTCTTGGTCTGCTGGGCGCTTTGGCGTCATCGGAACAATATTGTTTTTGAGGTGCCGCCCCTTCTCCCGCAGTGGTCATTGAGAAGATTTGCACGGAAGCCGAACTATGGAGAGCTGCTCGGCTGTTCCGTGATTGGTTAAGCCAGGTGAACATGTGGAGATAACGTGAGTTGGTTAGTGTGTGCGTGATGTCTTGTGATAGGGTGGGGTTGCGCTCGAGGTGTCTGCCTATGGCGTGTTGTAAAACTTTGATCTCTTTGCCCTCTTTCTATGAAAATAATACACCTTCTTGGATGTATTCGGCTTGAATTCATTGTTCTACCCATGCGTCGACTGAGACGTACTCCCTCTGTTTAAAATATAAAATGTTTTAAATTTATGAGAAGTAATATTTAGACTTTTTTAGCATGTAGATTTACTTTAAACCTAAATTAATCTACAAATAAAAAGTCTGTTTTACAAAATTAAAACATCTTATATTTTAAAAGAAAGGGAGCACGTGTGAACCAAATTCGCACCGGCAGACCCACCGAATCCACGAGTATACTGCACCGGTAGTCGTACGATTATGTGACTGCCATGCATACACGGCGAACACTTGTTGGCGTTTCCAACTCTGACTAACCACACATGCACAGATGCACTAGGCTTTCAGAGACTTGAGTAAAACACAAAAAATAGAGACTTCTGATTGAAACTTAATGTCAAAAATCAACAACTGATCGATCGCTGATCGGAAGTTCGGAACCAGAGGATTCTGGCGTCGCGTCGGCTCGTGGGCTCCCGCGTGCGCGCGTCAACGTCAAGGCTTGCCCTTGCCCTCGGCATGTACGTACGTGAGCGTGACGCGTCGCCGTCAGGTCCAACCTAGCTAGTCGGGTGGTGATGTGACCGGAGCCAAACTTCTGGCCACGTACGCTAAGGGTGTTTGATAGCATGAATGGATTTTGGTTCACCGGAGCATGTTTATGCCTAGCAGTGTCATGCATATACATGCAATGGGTTATCTTTGTCATTTCGTTTGATAGTTTGCATGAACTTTTTTTGCAGGAGGATATCAACAAATGCACGTTGTTTGGTTGTCTGCACATTGTGTTTTTTATATTGTCATGCACTTTTTCTTTATTTGGTTTACATTCAAGACTTGTTATGGTTATCTTGCACTTCCTTGCGCACTAGTAGAAAAAAAACTGTTGGTGGCGTTTCCAAAAGTGGGTTGGTGACGTCAACCCACATGGCACCAACTTCACACCACTTGTATCTCTTAGAGCATCACTACCCCTAAATCCTCAAACCCTCAAACCATTTTAAGGGTTGAGAATGGGCATTTTTTGACACTTTTAGAGGTTGAAAAATTGGGGCAAAGACTAGAACCCTCAAACCCAACCCTTATATTCTAGTTTTTGCCCCAACCCCAACCCTTTAAATTGCATATGACATATCACAAATTTCATCATCTCAATAACAGTTTGAAGGAAACAATAATCATTCTAATTATTATTACAACACCGAATAGTACTTTCAAGCACATAATAAAATCATTCAAGTTATTACAACAATGTTTTTTGCAAATAACAATAATATTTCGAATCAAATAGGACATAGAAAAGTAAAACAAAGGTAGATCATTGGCCTTGGCGCCGCCCATCCAACTGCCAGTGGTGCTCTACTAGATCATTCCGGAGCTGGGCATGAGTCTTTTCATTCTCAATCTGACGATGTGCTTCAAGAAAAGCTTGTACGCGAGAACTGTTTCTTTCCGGTTGCACACGGGTCCCAACATTGTCATAGAAACAAGGCAGGTTTAACCCGCTCTCATCCTCGAGGATCATGTTGTGTAGAATCACACAACATTTCATGATGTTCTCCAAGGTTTTTTTGTCCCAAAAACGAGCTGGACCCTGAACTATGGCAAACCTTGCTTGCAAAACACCGAAAGCTCTCTCAATATCCTTGCGGGCTGCCTCGAGGACCAATTTTGCAAACCTACGGACGGACTCCGTGGTTGTATCTTGTCCAATGCGAAGATACTCGTCAGTGTAGTCCGCGGGTATGCCATAGGCGAGCACCCGCATTGCCGCCGATATCTTTTGGTACCCACTAAACCCCATGATACCGACGGCGGATCTACGACGCTTGAAGTAATCTGAGGCGACCGCACAATCGGTGACAATCTTCACGAACAAACTACGGAGCATTCGGTACCTTCTCCGGAAGAGGCGTGGTGGGTGTGTCGGTACCTCCGCGAAGTAGTCGTGAATCAATTGCTCGTGGCCGAGAGCGCGGTTCCGGTAGATGGTGACTCGCCCCATCTTCGACCCTCTCCTCTGATCCATCAGGTTCGTGCGGTCTTCAAACTCTTGCGCGTCGACGAGGAGGCTCATCATCTCGACATCGTCGTCTTGAAGCAACTCCTCAATATCTGAATCATCCGACGACGACCAACCGGAATCATCGGACAACGACGCCGTATCGTCGGTGTCCATCTACATAATACAACAAAAACTAATATATGAGTTTCCAACAATGAATCTAAAAGAAAAATAAAACAAAAATAAAACAAAAAGGGGCATACTGGAGCGAGGCGCGACCGGTCGGGGCGTCAGGAGGGCCGGGGCCGGTCGGGCGAGGAGGCCGGAGGGCCGGGGCGAGGCAACCCCGGGCGGGAGGCGGGGCCGGAAGGGCGGGCACGGAGGCGGGCGGGGAAGGGCGGGCGAGGCGGGAGGCGAGCGGGCGGGAAGGCGGAGGCGGCGCGGGCGGCCGGGCGAGCAGGCGGAGGCGACGACGGAGGAGGCGGCGGGCTGAACGGGCGGAGGCGGCGGGGCAGGAACGGGCGGGGCACGAGGGCAGGAGGCGAGAGACGTGGAGGCGGGCGGGCGGGGCGGTTGGAGGAGGAGGGCGGCGGAGGCGCGGGCGGCCGGAGGGGAGGGAGGCGGCGGAGGAGGCGTCGAGCTAAAAATCTCTCCGCGTTAGCGTCAAGGGAAACGAGAGGAGTAGGGGTTGGGGCAAAAATGCCTCTCCGACCCCCACTTCTACAGGTTGGAAGGGGGAGTAGGGGTTGGACCTGGGAAATTTTTTAGGGGTTCTAGTCTACGCGTTTTTGTCCCTCAAAACTGTAAAAAAGCAGTTATTTTTGAGGGTTTGGTTTAGGGATACTACTAGTGATGCTCTTAGTGGTGACGTTTGGGTCGAACGCCTATAATATTTTTAATAGTTATGGCGTGTGAGATTTTAAAGGCTATTGATACAAATTTTGAAAACTAAAAAATGGCATTGACGCGTCGCCGGCGAGCTCCTCATCGCGGACGCCGGCGAGTTCCTTGTCACGGATGCCAGATAGCTCCTCGTTGCAGACGCCCGTGAGCTCCTCTTTGCAGAGGCTGGCGAGCTCCTCGTCACGGACGCCGATGAGCTACTTGTCGTGGAGGCCGGAGAGCTCCTTGTCACGGACATAGGGCTGTGGACCTGCGGGTGGAGGGGGACACCGGAGAACTCCTAGTCATGGAGGCCGGCGAGCTCCTCATCGCAGATCTGGCCGGTGCTCCTCGTCACAAATCTGGCTGCTTGCTGTCATTGAGGAATAGGTAAAGAGGGCGGCGCACATGATCGGCTGGAGACGATGGTGCTCGCACGAGGAGGAGAAGCGGCGGCGCTGTCATCATGTGCGGAGGCGAGCAAGCGGGAGGACTTGCGGGCGTCCCGGCCAGCGCTCGTTGCGGCTGCATGTGCTCGCTCGCAAGGGAATAAGTGATAAGTGAGAGAGATTGGAGAAGAGAAAGTGATAGGATAAGACTAGTGGGCGGTTGGCTATTGAATTTTTTTATTAAGTCATGAGGCACGCTTTTTCCTAGCACATATTGACAACGCATCTTAATATGCAACCGCCAGCATTAATAAAATACTAGTGATGTTTTAATACTTTTGAACGTCACTACTAGTTTTTGTTCTATCACACTGTCGGGTTCTATTTACTAGTCGGGATAAAACTAGCGTTTTCTTTTGTCAAGCACAAACCCTATATATATTATGGTTCATCTATGTGCACCAACAAATTATGCTAAGAAATACAAGAAACAAAGAGATAGTAAGATAAATTAGCTCAAGCACGAAGGCTATCACAATGTAAAGTGCATATTTTTTTTTGGAAATGGACGTATATATTAACGAAAACGTTTAATGTTTACACCTGGCCTCTGTATAACTAGGATGCACACAGCCACACAAAGGACAAAGATAGAGGAAAAAGAGTAGGCATGCATTACACAAAGCGGCTAAAGAAAAACGTCCAAAATCTAAGGCAGATCAATCCTCAAGTCACGCGGCCATCCATGTCGGAATAAAATATCCCTCGCCGTATCCTCCAATCGCGTACGTCTCTCCATAAATAGGTCACGAAACTCCATACGTTGGAGAATAGTCCATGATCGAATAAAAGTCGTTGCTCTGTAAATAACCTGCAGAGGTAAAGACATAATGTTGTTAAAAAATTTGTCATTTCTACACAGCCATAGCGACCATATAATGACAAGCGCTTCCACCCTAAATAAAATTCTGTACTTATCAACAATTCCATGCAACCAATTGCCAAAAACATTGGTTACTGAACTTGGAGGAGATAAACCAGAAGCTATTTGGATGAATGACCATATAGAACGAGCAAATTTACACTCGAAGAATAAATGGAGAATTGTCTCATTGTGATAACAAAAAACGCACTATGGACTTTCATGCCAATTCCTCTTTGCAAGATTATCTTTAGTTAGAATTACACATTTACGTAAATACCATGCAAAATTTTTTGTCTTAAGAGGTATTTTCATTTTCCAAATCTTACTATTGTCATCGACCGGGATATCCGGTTGGACCAAAGCTCTATAAAGTGAGCCAACAAAAAATTTACCACTTTCTAATAATTTCCATTTGAACACGTCCACACCATCCGACAGTTGTATCATGGATAATCGTAAAACAAGATTGTTCCAAGATACAAGCCTAGGACATTTGAAGGTTCTTCTGAAAGACACATTAGGAGGATTGTTCTCCAACACAGTGGAAATAGTATCTCCTTTGTGTCTAACAATAGAATATAGAGCTGGATATTGTTCGCGAAGAGTAGTTTGGCCAAGCCACTTATCTTCCCAAAACCTAATATGTGATCCATCCTTAATCTCGAAAGCACCAAAACGAAAGAAATGGTTTTTGGTGGCCATGAGCCCTGCCCAAAAGTGTGAATCCCCAGGTTTCCAAACCACTTGCGACACTGCTTTAGACCCCACATATTTCCTCCATAGCATGGTTTGCCAAACGTCATCTTCAATAAGTAGTTTAAAAAGCCATTTGCCTAGAAGCACGGTGTTTTTGGCTTGTAAATCATGTATGCCAAGTCCACCAAACTCCTTCGAGTGGCAAACCACATTCCATCTGGCCAATCGATACTTCTTTTTCTCACTATACCCTTGCCAAAAAAATCTTGATCGGAAATAATCCACTTTGTTCAAGACACCTTTTGGTAATGGAAAAAACGAGATCATATACAGTACCATGTTAGTAATTACTGAATTTATGATTACTAGTCTTCCACCAAGGGATAACAATTTTCCCTTCCAACTATTCAGATGCTTTTGTAGCCTTTCCTCAACAAGTTTACATTCAGTTATCGTGATCCACCGATAATGAATCGGTATTCCCGATAGTTGATTGGAAATTTCCCCTGGCCACGGCCGAAAAGTTTAGCATAAAGATGGGTCTCTTGTTGGGCTTCGCTAAAACAATATAAATCACTCTTATGGAAGTTAATTTAAGATCAAATGGCAGTTCGAATGCTGATAAAATTAATTTCAGATTCTTAGCCTTTTCCAGATCGTGTTCCATAAAAAGAATTGTATCGTCAGCGTATTGAAGTATAGAAAGACCACCATCAATAAGATGTGGAACTAAACCTTCAATCTGACCATCAACCTTAGCTCTCTCAATAAGGATAGCCAACATATCGGCCACTATATTAAATAGTAAAGGCGATAATGGATCACCTTGTCTCTGTCCTTTCTTTGTATGGAAGTATTTGCCAGTATCCTCATTTAACTTAATGGCAACACTACCCCAGACACAAATGACTGAATAAGAGCACGCCACTCCTCAGAAAAACCTTTCATGCAGAGTGTTTGCTGAAGAAAAGATCAATTAACTTTGTCATATGCCTTCTCAAAATCAATCTTGAACAGTACACCATTTAATTTTTTTGAGTGTAGTTCATAGATTGTTTCATGCAGAATTAATACACCATGAAGGATGTTTCTTTCTTGCATGAATGCAGTTTGAGAAGGGCTAACAACATGATCAACAACTGAATTAAGTGTAATCATGGCAACTTTAGTAAAAATCTTAAAGCTAACGTTAAGCAAGCAGATTTGGTGATACTGTTGTATATGTTCTGCATTGTTAACTTTAGGCAATAAAATGATGTTATCGAAATTTAGACGAAAAATATCCAACTAGCCGACTTGTAGGAATCAGATCGTCCTTGATAACGTCCTAGAATTTTTGATAAAACTCCGCTAGGAAGCCATCAGGCCCTGGCGCTTTATTATGTTCCATTTGGAAAACCGCTGTCTTGACTTCTTCCTCGGTATATGAGACAGTCAGAAAACTGTTCTCCTCCTCAGAAACCTAGGGAATGTCGGCCATTTGAGACTCATCCAGAGAGAAAGAATTTTCCACTAGGGCCCCAAATAAGGATTTAGTATACGCTTTAATATATGACTTTAGTTGCTCCTGTCCCTCAATCATACCTTCATCCTGGATTAGAGAGTGAATAAGTTTCTTCTTATGCTTGCCATTGGCAACAGCATGGAAGTATCTAGTATTCGCATCTCCTTTCAGAATAAACTTTGCCTTAGAGCGTTGGTACCATTTGAATTCCTCTTTACGTAGAAGTCGGGCTATCTCTGCATTCGATTGGCTTTTAAGCTCAATTTCTTGTGCAGTTAACGGCCTGACCTCCGCAGAAGCCTCTAAGTCATCAATAATAGAAGTTAGACGTATTTTTTTGTTTTTGAGAATTCCAGCTGTATTCCTAGCCCAACCACGAAGGAATTTGCGTAAAACGCACATTTTGTTATTCAATCGTATGATAGGCGTTTGACCACCAACCGGTTTCACCCAAATAGCTTTAACCATCTCGTAGAAACCATCACGGATCATCCATCCGAGTTTAGATTTAAACTCATTTATGGACTTCCGTGGTGGCGATCCAAAAGACAAAAGTAAAGGTGCATGATCCGATAAAGCCTCGATACGCTCTAGAGAGTGAACAGTAACCATAGGGAACTTATGTTCCCAGTCGGTATCCATAAGCACTCTATCTAGTTTCTCGTATGTTGGCTCCGGAAGACTATTAGCCCAGGTAAATTGTCTTCCTAACATTGTAACCTCCTTTAAGTCCAGACTGTCAATAACAGCATTGAACATAAATGGCCAATGTTCATCGAACCTACCCCGACTTTTCTCATGAGGGAATCTCAACAAATTAAAATCCCCTCCTATATGAATAGGATATGGATTGTCCTTTGCCAGATTCATAAGCTCACGTAAAAAATCCGCCTTATAAACATCCTGGGTAGCCCCATAAACAGCGACTAGAGACCATGTGAAATTGTCAGCCTTGTTACGGATATGGAGTTTTATAAAAAAATCTCCCGCTGAACTAGCTAAAACTTCCATGGTCTCATCTCGAACGCCTAACAGGATACCCCCGAACGACCATGCGGAAGACGTGATATCCATGTAAAGTCCACTCCACCAGAAAGGCGATTCAGCAGGTCTTGTGAAAAATCACGTCTGCCAGTCTCAGAGATACCCAGAAAATCCAAATTATGGTCTCTCACACAATCAGCCAAGAATAAATGTTTAGCCAAGTCCCGAAGACCTCTGCTATTTGAAAACATTCAATTCATTGAGAAACTATAGGAGATTTGGATACACGGGATCTCTTGCGCGACCGCTGGCTCTTTGATTTCCGACCAGAAGCTTTTAACTCATACGCAGAGGCAAGCCCAGTCTCATCAAAGTCCACCTCCGACACTTCACCAACTAAGTGAGGAAGGAGTTGACCATCTACCGTGGCATGCAACTCCTCCTCCTCGGTTAGTGAAGCATCAGGAACAATGCCGACCTTAGGAGTAACCGTTAAAAAAACTAACATAAGTAAAGGGCCCGGGTACAGAGATAACCGAGGCACGCAGAGACGATGATGTTTTGTCGAGTTCCTCCCTACAAGGGAGTACGTCTTGTTAGAGGGGTGGGTGGTACTAAGACCACCAACAGCACATGAGACCTCACCCTATTCTCCCGAGCACCCACCGCACGGCAAGCACCCGATCCACTATGGGACACTTGAGGGTGGTCACCAAATTCATACAAGATTAGGGCAATATCCACAACTTAATTGGAGGATCCCAATAATCACCACCAAGAGCACTAACTTGAGGAGAGCTACACAACTTAACTGGAGGCCCCAAGAAATCACCACAAAGGCCACACAACCGTATAGGGTTCCAAGAATCCAAGAATAACAAGCTTCTTGATTTCACCAACCAAATCCTTCGAGAAGAACTCAAACCGATGTACCTAATGCAATGGAAAGTCTTTCACTCTCAAATTCCACCAAAGCTACAAAAGCTATTGGGGGAATAAGAGAGGAAGAACACAAGAGGATATCCACAAAAGAAACCCCCAGATCTAGATCCCAATAAGTTCCCCTCACATAGAGGAGAGATGAATTTATGGAGTTGGAGATCTAGATGTCCTCTTTCAAATCCCCCCAAAAGATTCAAAAAATGTGGGAGGTACTGAGAGTAATTGCAGGCTCTAGAAGGTAGAAACAATGGAGGAGAGAGGGAGAGCAAGCCAAACAACCCAAGGAGGAAGAAGGGGTCAATATATAGGTCGACCACAAAAAATAGCCGTTGCTAGACACTTACATTGGAGTCTCCGGGGTGAAAACCCTGTAGTCTCCGCCCCCCAAAGCATCCAGATCGAGGGGAGAAAACTAACATAAGCTCCCATAAAAACCCCGGAGTCACTGCCCCCCCCCTCCCTTGGAGTCTCCGGCCCTCACAAAACTGCAAGAAACACCGGTACAAAAACAATCATAACTTTTGCATTCGGACTCCAATTTTGATGATCTTGGGCTCGTTTCGAAGAGGAAAAAAGCTATACAAGATTATGCAGGGAACCATCATAGTACACTAAGGTAGGATAGAACCTAATGATGAAAGGTTTAACCTATCTATAAAAGACAAACCGGTAAAACCTCCAACAACGAAAATGCAATAGAGAATGCATATTAAATCCGTTTTCGATGAACTTGAGCTTGTCATGGAGATTAACACAAGCTCTAAATCCTCTCATGGATAACAACAAAATAAGAACCAAGAAATATGATGCCAAGTATTTAAAAGTTTGAGCTCTCTTCGAAGGATATGATCAACTTACTCACTTGAGATCCCCTCTTGATAGTACGGTTATATATCCTATAAACCGATCTCCCAACTAACAACATGAGACCGGAAAAAGGTAAAATCTATCAAGATCATACATTTGCCTTGAAAATTTCACTTGAGATTGATGTAGATGATCTTGTCCTCCTCAAGATGGAACTTCTTTCTTGATTTCTCTTGCTCACGCTTGCTTGATGAAGACTTGTGAATTTCTCCCACATACACCATGGGGAAATCACTTCTTTGAACTTGTATTCATCAATCCATGAACACCGAGGATGGAAAGCTTCAAGCATGAGATCTTCTAGAGATGGCGCATCTTGAGCTTGCACTTCATTTCTTCTACCTTGAAGCCAACACATGCTCCAAGCGATGCCAATGGACAATTGCTACAAGTGTAACTTAATGAAAACATTAGTCCCTAGATATTGTCATTAATTACCAAAACGACACGTGGGGGCCCATATGCTCTTTCAAGTACAACCGGGTGCAACAAAACAGTCAACCATCACAAATTTCCTTGATCTTCTTTAGCTTATCCTTATTAGCATCATTGGCTTTGAACAGTTCATACAACGTGTACTCTAGTTTCTTCTTTTACTCCTTGAATATTGGTATGTCGTAAACGTATCTATAATTTTTGATGCTCCATGCTTGTTTTGTATCAACTATCTTATGTTTTGTCTACACTTTAAGACATTTTTATACATTTTCTGGAACTAACCTATTAACAAGATGCCACAGTGTCAGTTCCTATTTTCTGCTGTTTTTTGTTTCAAAAAATCTAGTAAATAAATATTCTCGGAATTGGACGGAACAAAAGCCGAAGTCAATATTTTACCGTAATAAAGATGGAGTCCATAAGGGGGATGAAGAGGCGCCACAGGGCGGCCAGACCACCCCATGGCACGGGTCCACCCTGGGTCGCGCTAGGGCATGGTGTGGCCCCCTGGCCGTCAACTAACCTTGCCCCTTCGCCTATATAAACACCCCGAGGAGGAAACCCTAAGTACCCGATCAGAAATCCACGAAAATATTGGGCCACGTAGAGATAAAACAAAACTTTTTCCCTCTAACATGGTGATCCCAAGATCTAGCTGAGGTAGAAGGCAACGAGGTTTACCACTAGACGCCTGGTTGCGGATTACTGATGTAGCGCGTCAGTTGATGCAGTGCAGTCCTTGCGATCTCTATCCAATCAACGATCATCCACGCGCTGATGATACAACGCCTCTGCTGGTGTCCACACGTACGAGGAGGAGAGCCAGCGGTGAACTGCTAGGTTCATTACGGCGGCAGGACTGCTGTGGAGCTAGGGTTTCCAACTCATGGAATGACCTAACCGATCAACCCCTCTGGGTTTCTGCGCCCCACTATATATAGGGAGTGAACGTGGGCTCCACTCACCCGTGGCCCATTCACTAAAGTCCATATAACATTAGTCACTATGAGTCCGACTCACTGACTCAGTCCAAATCCGGCCCGGGTCCAACCCAACCAGATATTCGATTCAGATCCAATCTGAACTTGCTCCCACTCTTAAGTGTGTGACCCCACAGGCTCATGGCAACTTGGACACGATTAGAGTCCAAATCTCAATCGATTAGTCGGTAGCGGCTCCTAGCGGAACAGGTTGACTCCCAAGTACCAAAGAGTTATGACGACTTGCCTTTCCAATGCGACTTACGCTCGAGTCCCTTTTTCCTCATGATGTACCTTGTCAGACTATAGGCGAATATTTGTCCTTCCTTAAATAGTCCGACTCTCTTCTCGATACGAGATAAGTGATTCATCCGACTAACTCTTAGTCGATCGCCTCGGTTAACACTTAATCGAGTCATGCATAGCCATGCTTTCCGAATCATATCATCCGAGAGGTCCTAGAGAATATCTCTCCAACTGGAGGGGCAAAATCCCATTTTGGTTATTCACATCACGCAGCTTGATTCGTCGGTGATCCTCAAATCGGACTGTGCAACAACCTCGGGTCTAAGGATTACATTGATTGACATATACAAATGACAACTTGTTCGTTGTACCTCAATATGGGTCAATTCGACTCGCTAAACTCTTTAGCCAGATCTGTGTAAGTCAGAATGGCATCACCATGCCCATGATAAGTGGAACCGAGTCATCAAGCCAACTTTCACATTGGTCTAAGTTGTGTGTCCATCACAACCTCAATGACCAAGGATATTTAGTATGAACAACATGATAGTATAGTTCCACAACCGAATCACATATTCAATGATATACATCAGATGTTCACACAAGGACACCTTAATATCTTTATGAATACAGTGGGAAATATCACCATACATGATTGCCTGTAGGGCATATTCGCAACAGAAAAAGTCTGTAGCCGCCGCCACCATCATACCTAGATCGGGAGGGATCTGAAGCTCTTCCCGGCACCTTTCCGGAGAGGGGAGATCACCCTGGAGGCCTTCTTCATCACCATGCCAGCCTCCGGAGTGATGCGTGCGTAGTTCATCCTTGGACTATGGGTCCATAGCAGTAGCTAGATGGTCGTTTCTCCTCTTTTGTGATATCATGTTTAGATCTTGCGAGCTTCCTATCATGATCAAGATCATCTATTTGTAATCCTACATGTTGTGTTTGTTGGGATCCGATGGATATTGAGTACCACGTCAAGATTGATTATTGATTATATCATGTCTATGTTATTTGTGATCTTGCATGCTCTCCGTTGCTAGTGGTTACTCTGGCCAAATAGTTGCTTTTGACTCCAAGAGGGAGTATTTATGCTCGATAGTAGGTTCATGTCTCTAGTAATCTGGAGGAGTGACAAGAACCTCTAAGATTGTAGATGTGTTGTTGCTACTAGGGATAAAACAACAATCATTTGTCCAAGGACAATTGTATTGTTTACTTTACACACTTTTCTTAATGCAATTATCTATTGCTTATAACTTAATACTGGATGGGGTTCAGATGATAACCTAAAGGTGGATTATTAGTAATAGATGCAGTTTGATTACGGTCTATGTATTATGTTGTAATTCCCAAACTAATCTCATAGAAATCATCATGACATGTACATGCATTGTTATGCATTCTCAATCTGTCAATTGCCCAACTGTAGTTTGTTCATCCAACATGCTATTTATCTTATGGAGAAACACCTCTAGTGAACTGTGGAACCCTGTCCATTCCTTCCCACTGATATTCAATCTACTCTCTACTATTTACTTTCTGCAATTACTATAAGCAATTACTTTCTTCCACACTATACGTTTAATTATTTGTTTTCAGAAAACCGGTGAGCTTGACAACCTCACTGTGAGTTGGGGCAAAGTATTGTGGTTGTGTTGTGCAGGTTCCATGTTGCTGGAAACACCTTGGGAGTTGTTTCCTTTCTCCTACTGGTTCGATAATCTTGGTTTCACAACTGAGGGAAAACTTGTTGTTGTGCTCATCACACCTTTCTCTTGGGGTCTCCCAACAGGCTCTACAGTAACCAAGCCGCATCAAGAATTTCTGGCGCTGTTGCCGGGGAGACACAAGACAGTTTCTACAAGGGGGGTATCTCACAACCAATCTCTTTACTTTGTTTTTGTTTTAATTTGTTTCTTTAGTTTAGTTTTTTTTTGTTTCTTTTTACCAAAAACACAAAAAAATTAGTTCCTACCTTAGTTGCTATTTCTGTTGGTTAACCTTTTTTTATCAAAAACACAAAAAAAATAGTTCCTTGTTTAGTTGTTACCTTGTTCTTAGATCATTATGCTGATCCCTAAGTTCACCCTGAAATACCTTTCAATAGGTAGTGGCTCTATAATTGGGAAATATAATATTGAAGACTTCTTTAATCATGTTAGTAAGCATAAGGATATTAAGGATAGATCCTTAGCAGAACATGCTCCAAATTATGAAACTCCTGCAGCTTCTTTAGTTCATATGTTGGAGGCTAGGTTTGTTAACCTTAACCCCATGATGCAGGTAATGTTTCTTAAACTTAATGATAATGAGGATACTGAAAAGAGAGATTTTATCCTGGAAACTTTGCTTAAAGAATTTAATGATGTTGCTATAGAAGCTAGAAAGGTCTTTGATCATTTTAATATGCTAGGCTCAGGAGTAGATGTTACTGGTACACTAGAAAAGTTGGACAAAACAAAACCCAAAAATGGGGAGGAAATTAAAATATCAATACCTTTTAAACTTGTAGGAGTGCATGAAGCCTTGGAAAAGAATTTTGATTGGATTGTTCCTGCAAACCTGTATGATGAAAATAGTGAACCCAAGAGTATTGAGAGAGGATCCTCTAGAAATTATTTTGATAATATACCTTGCCTTGTTGAAGATATTTCTGGTATTGATCTTAATGCTTCTTCATTTGAAAATACTTGATTCTTGCTTTATGTGCCTAGCTGAAAGGCGTTAAAGAAAAACACTCTTGGGAGATAACCCAAATTTTTTGTTTCAGTAAGTTTTTATTTTGTTGAGTCTTGGAAGTCATTGCCTCTGTAATAACGTATCCTTATCCTTTTTGTTTGGTTTTTGTTCCAAGAATAGCCTCTAATGAGAGGGAAGTAAGATTTGGGGAAGTTGTTGTCCCGAAATAGATTTCTGTGCTTTACTGTAAAAACTCGTGATAAATCCCAGTACGTCGGATTGAGCTGAAATTGTTTGTGTGCATGCCCCTGATATTCACCCAACTTTCATTAATTTTGCACTTTTAGATTTTAGCAATAGAATACTTTTGAAAAAATCGGTCTTTACCTGCTGGTCTGTTTTGACATATTTCTGCCATTATTTGCATTTTCCTCTTAATCGGTTTCTTTTTGAGTTCTCTTTGATCACTTGAGATTTTAAAAGGAGTTGCTGCAGTAGCTTTTTTTAATGGAAGTTTTACTTGAGTTGAAACTGAACACAAAGGCCTATTATCTTGAATACACTAATGTTGCTAATGAAGATTGTGTGAAGTTTTGTATGAAGGAAATTTTCAAGTGTAGGGAGAGAATGATGTGTTGAGATGAAGTATGGACAAAATCTCAAGCTTGGGGATGCCACCCGTGTCACCCCAAGAAATATTCAAAAAGTACAAGCGTCAAAGCTTGGGGATGCCTTGGGGCATCCCCATCTCAGGTCTTCTTTCAAGACACTTTATTTTTACTTCATGCACTATTGTATTGTTCTTGGAACGTCTTTGTTTTTGTTTTTAGTTTTCTTTTGCTTTGTTTGCTTCAATAAGTTAGTCGGGCCCCAACACACCTATTTTGGAGGAGTAACATCTGGTTCTTCATTGCCTAGAATACTTTGGTTTTCACTCTTATTGTTCTGTGAGTGTTCACTTTTGCTAGCACTGCGTTTAGGTTTAGTTTTCTTATGCTTTTTGCTTAGAAATTTTTAGTTCTTCTTTGTAGTTAGGTGATACAAGCTCTCTGATCTTTATTGATTATTATGTTTGTGAGTTGTTTCAAATAAGTTGATTGGTGTTGGAAAGGAGTAGAAATTTTCATGCTTATAGTGGTACAAAAGGAAGCTTGTTTTGACTGTGACTTAGACTTTATCATGTCATGTTAGATATTGCTTTGACCATATGCTTAGGAATTATTGTTGTAGCATGGCTTGTTTCAAAGAATTGATTGCTTAATGTGCCTTAAAATAATCATGTGTTGCTTTAACATACAAAAGCATAATATTGTGGTATTCTCCTTTGATGTTTTATTTGGGTTGACTTGGCACATGCTTACACCATGTTAAGACTATGAACCAGTCACATTAGCCTCTATGATCATTTAGTTTTTGACTTGTGATGTAACTTTATGCGTTAATTAATAATGTTTTGTTGCTTTGCATGATTATGGCCATTATTGCTCTCTTAGTTGGTCGCTCTCAGTCTTTTGCTAGCCTCCACCTGTACTGGGTATGAGCTCTACTCGTGCATCCAACTCCGAAGAAACCAAGTTATTTCAAAGAGTCCACTATAAATTCCTATGCATGGTGTGTTACACCATTCCAAGTATATTCATGTTTTATCTATCTTCCAAATTAAAATTTTGTTATGTGAAAATTAGTGATTAAAGCTCTCATGAACTTGATGGCACACTTTATTTTTCTTGCACTTGATAAACTTGAACCATTGTGCCCATCTATGTGCTTATATGCTTGCAAGTTATAATTTGGGAGTTAGCAGAACCATGCTATCGTGCGAAACGCTTTCAACACTTGTACATATCTATTCAGTTGATATCATGTTCTTTTGTTTATGGATGTCGGCGGTGTGAAATAAAAGGGAAGCTTGTAAGTCCATAGAGTTTTGTATATGTGTTAGAGAAACACCTGGGCGGCTAGCCTAAGCCATTCCTAATCATGGTGGAAACTTGCATCATAACCATAGTGAGCAATCTATGAAGCATCGTCAAAAAAAAGAGAAAAAAGCACCATGCTCATGGTAAATAAAAAGATCGCTGAGATGTTCATTGTCTGTTGCTGAAAGGATCGTATGGGCACGTAGAGGAGGGGGTGAATAGGTGCTTCTTCAAATTTTATTCTTTTTCAAATTAAGGTTTGACAAGAAAGGTAAATTCTTTATATTATGCAACTAAGGGGAATTTACCTATATGTCAACTAAGCACTAGCTAACACAACACTAAGCATGAACAAGTATAAAGTGCGGTAAAGGATAGAAGTAACCAAAGTGGTGGACGCGGAGACACAAGGATTTATTTCCCATAGTTCCTTCCTTTTGAGGGAAAGTACATCTATGTTTGGATAGGGGTGGTTTCAAACCACCAACGCCACGAGAGGCCTCCCTTGTTCTCCGATGAATCTCACCCCAACAGGATCGATCCACCTTCCACTATATCAGCGACCTTCGAGGTGGAAGCCGGCACCTTTACAACAAGTTCGGGGCACACATCCACAACTTAATTGGAGGCTCCCAAATACAAGCAAGTTGTCAAAACAATCAAAGACAAGCTTGTAAGAACCAAATCTAGAACTAGGGTTTCCAAAGAAAACACTAGAGCAATGGGGCCCTCAAATGAATGAGGGGGAAATAAAGATCTCTTTTGGTGAAGTAGTAGATCAAGGCCTCCTTCGATTCTCCAAAGATCAAAGACTTTGGACGGTTGAGTGAAGAGATCTTGGCGATTTGGTGGCTCAAATGGAGGTGGTAGTCTTCAATGCAACGAGCACTTTGTCCCAAGGTAGGTAGAGGGGTATTTATACCACTTGGAGGAATCTTCCCGTTGGGGCATTAAATGCACCGGTACTACCGGTACTCAAGCGGTAGTACCGGTCACAACCGGTACTACCGGTCAGGTACCGGTCCAAGTACCGGAGGGAGCACCACTTGGTCGAGCTAGCCACGGTCAAGCCCGGAACTACCTTGCGGTACTACCCCCAAGCGGTAGTACCGTCATTAGATGCGGTACTACCAGTCAGGGCGGTAGTACCGGTCACAAGTATCGGTTGGTACTGAGCGAAAAGGAAAGGCCTAGTCCTTCCTCAGCGTTGCCCGGTACTGCCGAGCGGCACTACCGCGTCCAAGCGGTACTACCGGTTGGTGCAGTAGTGTCGCTCCGCGGTACCGGGTGGTACTGAGTAAAATCGAGTCCCACCCACCTTAATCGGATGCAACTAGTACTAGGAAGCGGTAGTACCGGTGCCAAGCGGTAATACCGGTTGTAACTTCCGGTACTACCGGTCAGCACAAGAGACTTTGGCAAGGGCAACTGTGGGTAATTCAATATTTGTGCCACTACCTAGAAAACCTGAGATACACTTAGCGCACGATTAAAACGATAGGTGTGTTGTTATCAAACAACAAAATCACAAGGATAGGAAATGCTCTTTCAATCTCCCCCTTTTTGGTGTTTGATGACAACACACCTTTGCAAGATAATTTTATGAAGATACTCATGGCTTTTGAAAAATAGAGACGGGGCTCGCCCTGGATGAATAGGATCAAACCTCCCCCTCTATTTTACAAACCCAACACGAGTGCACGGACACGGACATAGGGATTATCACGGGCGCGGACATAGGGATTATCAACCCTCAGAGAGCGAAACTTAGACTCAGATATATCAGACAGTTTCTTTGGCCCTGATGGCCCTGAGCTGCAAATCTTGGTGCGTCCCGAGGAAGGGGGACGAGGAGGGGGAGCACTGCCACGACCAGCAGACCGCTTGGTGACCCCATCACGACCCCCACGGCCACCTCGAGTAGCAAGAATCTTCATACGACGACTAGGCTGAGGCATAACTTCTTCTTCCTCGGACTCCGTCTCTTCCTCTTCAATCTCATAAGATGCCTTGGAGCGCTTACGAGCACCCCTAGAACCTCCTGCACCTGTGATAGAAAGAGGGAGAATAGCAAGGGGTAAGGGCACAAGAACCCAAAATGAACAAAGAAGAATCCATGTTTTAGTAAGATGTTGTGGTCAGTTGGGACCGGTACTAACGAAGTTGGTAACCAGTAGTACCACTTGCGAGCGGTAGTACCGGAAAATTTTCCGGTACTACCGATCGAGCGGTACGAGCATAGCAACGGTAGGACACGGTCCCAAATTGGCCTCAACGGTTTATAAAACATTGATTCTACTGAGTAGCAAGGAATGTATGGCGGTACAACCCCAAAGCAAGTTACTTTCTCCAAGAATCTAAGCAAAACCTAGATCCAACAAAGAAATCAAGAGTGAGAAGGAGGGGATGGTTGTACCGGGATCCATGGCGGAGGAGAAGGAGTGGGAGCCTGCAAGGAGTCCGAATCCAAAGAGGATCCGGGGAAAGGAGGACGCAGCGAGGCTCCGATGGCGTCAAGATCTTCGTTGACGGTGGTGGTATGTGTGGAGAGCGGGGGGGGGGGATAATGAGGCACTGAAGGGTGCTCCTCCCCGCGCGTCCCAACCTATACCTGAAACACCCACCGATAGTACCGGTACTGGAAGCGGTAGTACCGCTTTTGAGCGGTAGTACCAGTCCAGCAACCGGTAGTACCGGACATACGAGCGGTAGTACCGCTCCTGGAGAAATTTCCAGGAAACGACCTGGGAACCACCCAGGTCCGGTAGTACCGCTCCTAACTCAGTAGTACCGGTTCCACCTGATTCCATAGCCAGGATCAAAGGAAAGGTTCTTGTGCGGATTGGATGTTTTTTTTTTGAGAAAGTAGAAAGGCTTGGGTTGAGATAATCACACTGTGAGAAGCACATGCACTCTTAAATAAGTAAAAACATATGAAAAGCCAACCGAGAGTGCATGACCTTAAGAACAACAACAACGCAACAATGATAAACATGAGTAAGCACCAACCTCTCGAATGTGAGAGGGTGGTGGCCTAGGCCACCATATTTGAGTATACTCGGCTTGGCACCACGAAGAAATATCTTGGGTCCATTACCGAAACTCATCATTTATGCTCACATATCACAAAATGATATCAAGAGGAATGATTTTGATTGCTTTGGGCATAATGGAGGGAGGGATAGTCCAATCAATTAGAACTGCACTCCCCCTATATCCATGCCTGCACCTAAACCAAACAAGGGTCAAGACATAGGTGAGTATGCAAGGTGATCAAGTCAAGCTCCTTGAATCTACTATATTTAGTTCATTCCTCAAATAGAAAAACCTTGCTTCATCAAGTGGCCTCGTGAAGATGTCGGCAAGTTGATATTTGGTTGACACATATAATAGATCAATATCACCTCGAGCAACATGGTCCCTAATGAAGTGATGACGAATCTCAATATGCTTTGTCCTTGTGTGATCCACCGGGTTGTAGGCAATATTGATGGCACTTTCATTGTCACATAGAAGAGGCACTTTGTCACAAAGGACACTGTATTCCTTTAAAGTTTGTCTCATCCATAGCAATTGGGTGCAAGCACTAGCAGCTGCCACATACTCGACTTCGGCGGTGGAAAGAGATATACAACTTTGCTTCTTAGAAGACCAACATACCAAGGACCTACCAAGGAATTGGCAAGCCCCGGATGTTGATTTCCTATCATCCTTATCACCAGCCCAATCCAAATCCGTGTATCCACAAAGAGCAAATGTTGACCCTCGAGGATACCAAAGACCAAAATGTGGGGTATGAACCAAATATCAAAAGATTCTCTTGACCGCCATTAAATGGCTTTCTTTAGGAGCTGCTTGATATCTTGGACACACACCTACACTCAACACAATATCGGGTCTAGATGCACAAAGGTAAAGCAAAGAACAAATCATAGACCGGTATACCTTTTGATCCACATCTTTACCATTTGGATTTTGTTCTAGATGAGTCTTTGTTGCCATGGGAGTAGGAGCTCCATTTAAATCTTGCATATTGAATATCTTGAGCATATCTTGAGTATACTTGGCTTGGTTGAAAAATGTGCCTCCTCTAACTTGCTTGATCTCAAAAGCAAGAAATACTCTCAACTCCCCCATCATAGACATCCGGAACCTACTAGTCATAAGCTTTGAGAATTCATCATTAAAAGCTTTGTTAGATGAGCCAAAGATAATATCATCAACATAAATTTGACATACAAAAAGCTCCCCATTGACCTTCTTAGTAAAAAGAGTGGGATCGATTTTCCCAACCTCAAATCCACGGTCAAACAACAACTCTCTAAGGTGCTCATACCACGTGCGTGGGGCTTGTTTGAGCCCATAGAGCGCCTTATCTAGTTTGTAGACATGGTTTGGGAAGTTGGGATCCTCAAATCCCGGGGGTTTATTTACATATACCAACTCATTTAATGGACCATTAAGAAAGGCACTTTCTACATCCATTTTTTGCAACTTAAAGTTATGATGTGCCACATAAGCAAGAAGGATATGGATGGACTCAAGGCGAGCCACGGGTGCATATGTCTCTCCATAATCAATGCCTTCAATTTGAGAGAATCCTTGTGCAACCAATATTGCCTTTTTCCTTACTATAATTCCATGCTCATCTTGCTTGTTCTTGAATATCCACTTGGTGCCTATAACATTGCGGCAATCCTTTGGCTTCTCAACTAACTGCCATACTTTGTTTCTCTCAGTTGTTGAGCTCTTTGTGCATTGCTTCCAACCAATCTGAATCTTCAAGAGCTTCCCACACTTTCTTTGGCTCAATAATGGAGATGTGTGCTTGGTGCTCACTAAACCTCTTCAATTGTGCTCTTGTGGTAATGCCTCTCCTTAGGTCACCAACCACATTTTGTAGAGAGTGGTCTCTTAATTCAAACATCTTCTCCTTTCTAGCTTCACGACGAGTGTGGATCTCCTCGTTGTTTCTTGGAGGACCCTCTTCATGTAACATCCCTAAAATCATGTTTTCAAAGTTTGCTTATCATCCATGCATTCATAATCATTTTAGGATCATTTTCATGGTCATTTCAAAAACAGAAGCATTTGAATGCCTATTATTTTATGTACGCAAAGCATTGATCCAAAGCTACTATCTAGTAAGAGATTATTTGTTTTAAACCAAAGAAGTTTGATCCCAAGTTTGTTGATGTATTCCAAAGCTTGGACATGGATTTCAAAACAAATTATAAACCATTTTTATGCCTTACTAAACAATTATTAAAGACAATGTTTATTCTAAAATTTCATTGTGCCAAATTATTTTCAAGTGTACAACCTTGTTTTATAGCCAATTGTGTGCAGGTTTCACTTTATAAAAACCCAAAAAGAGTTTGAATTCAAACATATTTGAAATCATTTGAAAATGTTTCCTGGAAAATCAAACAGAAAATGAAAAAGAGAAAAGAATAAGTAAAAGGTCGGCGCTGCCAATTTGGCCCAGCACAGAACCCAGGCCACTAAGCCCACCCGGGCCATTCCCTCCCCCTCTCTCTCTCACCCGCACCGAACCAACCCACCAGAGACTGATCTGTGGCCCCATCGCCACGTCGTCATCGTCCTCCCCAGAATCCGTGCGATGAACACGTCGTCACCGCAGTTACCTCGCGAATTTAAACCAAATCAATTCCTTTGATTTCGCCAGTAATTCGCCCAGCCTTCACCTTCTACTTAAACCCCACCCCGCCGCGATCATTTCCCCTCACTTTCCCCGCTCACTCCGCCACCAGGCTGCGTGCATTCGAACACAAACCGTCGCTGCCCGACGAACTCCGGCGTGCGATTCCGATAAGCTTCGACCGCCCCCTATCTCTGATTCAAACGAGCATGATCAGCACATCCTTGCGCATCTTATCATGCCTTTCTTTTGCTCTAAATCGCCGTAGGTCGTCGCCATCGTCCACCTCTGGAAGCGACCGAAGCTCAACTTGACTGCAGCGACTAATTCCGGTGAGCCCCGCGTTCCCCTCTGTTTTTGAATCACGCGGTCGTGTTCGCCGGTGTCTAGCGCACCTGCTAACACTTTCTGTTTGGATCCTTGTGCCCCAGAACGTCGTCTTCGACTCTGACAGTGAGCACCCGACGCTGCCAGCAACTCCGACGAGGTCCTGCTGCTATGTCCGTGCGCCCCGACCCTTCCCGTCCACACGTTGAGCATCCCCATGTTCCCGCGGTCTCGGTAAGCACACGCCCGACCCCCCTGCCCCTCTGGTTTCGCCGGAACATCGCCGGCAGACGCGCAGCCGCCGCGGCAACCATTTGTGTCGCCCGTTGTTGGTCAAAGCAACGTGGTCCGTCAGATCTGAATCCAGCGCTTAGGATTAGATCTGTAGCGAAGGGGTACGTTTTGATCTGGACCATGCGCAGTTAGTTAGATCCAACGGTGCGCAAGCGTGATCCGGTGCGAAGCGTTATCGTCCAATCAGACGTTGTCGCGTGGCCTGTTCTTCGTTTTAAAAATCTGAATTAGATCTATTAGTGATTCAAACTTGAAAAATTCATAACTTTTGATCCACACGTTCAAATTTTGCAAATTTTATATCATTGGAATCTTGAGAAATAATTCTATCCATTTATGCAATGTGTTTAATGTTTTGCTTCTGTAAAATTAATTATTTTTGCAGAAATATTTATAGGCTTATTTTTTAGTATAGAAATTATTTGAAAAATGATTTAGAGACTAAATAAAGTTTGTCTAGTGTGTATTTATCTTGTTGATTATTCAGTACTATTAACTTGTCTTGTTTGGTTTAGAAAAAAATCATCTCATAGCATTTACATGCATTCATATATTTTTGTTTGTATATTTGATATGTGAATTTGGTGCAATTATTTTATGTGTAGATCTTGGTGCTAATAGTGATTGTGGTTGTGAAGATTGTTGCTACTCCCCAAACTACCAAGGCAAGTGGTGCTGCATATATTTTTGTCCCAATATTTTTACCTATGCACTAGAATTATTTTGTATAGGGCTTGCATGAATATTTTGCTAAGTATCAATATGCTATGCTTGGGAAATCCTAGTAGTTGTATAATTGTTAGAATTTTCTCTAAGTTAAGATACTTGCTATTGCCATGCTTAGCCTAGCTAGTAGCAACCAAGGGTGGATTATATATTCATGCTATGAGAATTATTTCTAAGTCTTTGACTTATGTTTTGCTTAATAAAACAACTAAGTGAATGAAACACCTGGGTGGAATGGAAAGAATGGTTTGTGTTGAGTGGTTACACAAGGCCCATTTCTATGGTTTACCTTGTGTAACTCACTTGTGGATTGCCACCCAGGAACAAAGGGATTTGAGATGCCAAATGTTAAGAAGCTTCTAGTGTAGCCACATTGCATTATGGGCTCTGCCTGGATCATATAGGTTGCAATAACTTAGCCAAATGGATAGTTGGTGGTAGGGGAATGATAGGTTTGGAGCTAGTCCATTTTGGTCTAAGGGAAGGCTTCTGAAAGGTCCTGTCTTGGTGAAAATCAAGTCTTGTGGGGAAAGTGCACAACCTCTGCAGATGGAAGAATCTAAGTACTTAGCCATGTCCCTGGTATTGGACAATTTGAGCATCAAGACATGGAAGCTATCAAGAATCTCCTCATCCTTATTTTCTAAGTTAAAACTTGTGGTTGAACAAGGGTGAAGGTTCACCAATTTCCATTGGTGGTTCCTTGGGAAAGTTTTGTCAAAGAAAAACTTAGTGTTTTCAACTAATAGGTAAAACCTATTTTGAGCAAAGCAAGCCTAAGCTACACTTAGCCAAATTCATGTAGTAACTAGATGTTAATATTCTACTAAGGTATCACTTGCCAATACTATTCCAATATATTGACCCACTGCGGCTGTAACTTGTGATGTTGCAGGTTATTCTAATGATGATTAGGGGGTTATGAGTCTACACTCAACATGCTTGCCTGTGGCACATGAAGATGAAGACTTTATTTATATTGTTATGAATGAACTCTTGTATTAGGCCTATGGCCATGGAGTTGTAAAAGACTATGTTATCTCTAGAATGATGATGTAATAATGACCTTTGTTTCTGTGTACTTCATATTAAACTGTGGATGCTAGCAATTGATCCAGGGACTAGCATCGCAATCACAGGGATCCTTACCTTTATAAGGGAGGGATCTTACAGATGGTATCAGAGCACTGTGTTTCCCATAGGATTATAACCCTAGGATTGGATTAGAAACCACTAAGGAAAAATTTCAACACCTTGAAAATTTTCTACACTTGTATTTTCTTCTCGTAAACTTTTCTAATCTTCTTTCTCATCTCTATTTGTAGATGAACTCCATCAACGAAGCCGTAAGGAAGGGACCACTCATGACCATGACTTTGGAGTGTGAGACTGAATTTCCAAAAGCCCTCAAGAACCTTATGGTTACCATGGGAATACATGGTGCAGCTGTGTACAAAGGTTTCCCTGTGATGGATGAAGGAGAGGAGTATTGGTGGGTGTAACTTGACTTGTACAAAAACAAGGAAGACAACCACAAGGAATCAGGATTCTGCATGGTCACCAACTCAGTGATGCACACCACATTCTTTGACTCTGCAAGAGATGCAGCTTGGAAGGACATCAAGGAGCTTGGTGATAGACTCAAGTGCAGAATGCTTAACACCCAAAATGACCTTAGGGAATAAAAGAAGCATACCCAAGAGTTGGAGACTACCAACCAACAACTAAGGGAAGACATCATAGACTTGATTTGGGAATCTTGTGAACAAGATAGACATATGGCTACTAAGGATGCTTTGATAGCCATTTGGTCTAGTGAGTGAGAGTTGTAAAGTACTTCGTTAGTTGGACCACCACACTTATCATTTTATTTCCAAATTTTTTGTCTAAGTTATGTTGAACCTTGGAATGCTTTTAATGAATTTATGTATGCCATGGCTTGTGTGTTTGCCAATGATATGCTTGTGATACTTTGTCTTGAGATTTTCTATTGATGGTTGATTCTAACTTTTCTCTATCTTATAAAATAGATGCCTAATGTTACTATCAGCACGGCTGAAGAGTTCAAGGGAACTTGTTTTGGCACTCGTCTTATTGAGCTCACTAGTGTGCTCAATCTTCCGCTCCCTAGCATCATGATGCTTCCCCTCACCAAGTTTGAGAGGAAGGACCTTTGGGGCTTCAAAGTTACCCAGCCAGGACGCCAGACTGAGCCAGCCACGGAGGCTATCACCTTCAAGCTAATGCATGACAACAAAGAGAGAGGCTTAGAGGTAGTCATGCAGGATTTACTTGGGCGTCTGTTAGGGAGGCACTCCAGAGATCTTAGAGGTACTCACTTTCATGCCTTCGGAAGACGCGACGAGGATGGTGAGGCTATCGAGTTCGAGGATGCTGCTAGAGAGACGGCAGAGCCGATTCGTCTGTACCTCCAGGACCTAGAGGTTCTTCTTAGGCACCTAGATACTGATAGGACCAACATCATGCTTAGCAATGACGAGCTCCGCGTGCAGCTTCGTGAGAAGGACAAGCTCTTCGCGGAGCAAGACGAGATAGTCAAGGAAATGGAGGCTAAGTTTGAGAGCTAGGACAGGAAGTTCAAGAGCCAAGAGAAAAGAGTCCAAGATAGGAACAAGAGTATTCGAGAGATGAATGCAGAACTAGAGGCCAAGGACTTCGAGCTTGAGCATCAGCAGGGTGTGATTGAGAGACTTCGTTCACAGAAGAGGGATCTCAAAGCCAAGATAGAGGCCTTGACTACCAATGTCGAGGAATACAAGACCGCTATGGAGAATGCAGGTCTTACACTTGTTGAGGAGGAGGTTGATGCAGAGGAGTAGTGATGACTACTCATTTATCTATCATTTACCATGCTTATGATTTTGAGTCGCAATGATCATCCAACATGTGGATGGCTTGCTATTGGTGTGTTTATTTTTCAAACTTGTTGCTTATGTCGTTGAACCTTATGTTATTTTGATGCATGTTTTGGTGATTGTCTATGTGATGTATTGTGCATTTTAAGCATCTATGGGTATCTCATTCTTATCCTTATTGAAAACCACAGATGCCTCCTCGAAGTGCCAACCCCAACCCGAACAACAGTAATGTCACCCCCGAGATGCAACAGCTGATGACAACACAAGCACAACTGATGCAGATGATGACCACTTTCATGCAGAATCAGAATAACAACAACAACAACAACAACAACAACAACAACAACAACAACAACAACAACAACAACAACAACAACAACAACAACAACAACAACAACAACAACAACAACAACAACAACAACAACAACAACAATCAGAACAATCCACCAGGATTTGACATGCTCACCAGATTCCTAAGACTGAGGCCTGCAAAGTTCTCAGGAACTACTGATCCCATGGTGGCCAATGATTGGCTATGTTCAGTGAACAAGGATTTGGTAACTGTCGGCTGCACCAGCGAGGAGAAAGTCAGGTTTGCAGCACACTTGTTGGAAGGATCAGCAGCTACTTGGTGGGATAACTTCCAGATCACCACTCCCATTGAGGATGTGACATGGGCTATCTTTGAAGATGGTTTCCGTACAGCTCACATCTCATCCGGAGTGATGAGTTTAAAGAAGAAGGAGTTCCATAATCTGAAGCAGCGCCACCGCAGCGTGGCTGAATATATTGAGGAGTTCAACAATCTGGCGCGTTATGCACCGGATGAAGTTGATACCGATGCCAAGAGGAAGGAGAAGTTCCTCGAAGGACTGAACGATGAACTGAATCTGCAGTTATCTGTGGCCTATGTCCCCACCTACCAATCTCTTTGTGACAAGGCTACCATCTTGGAGAACAAGATGAAACAGGTTGAAAGCAGAAAGAGGAAGCACAACTCTGACAAGCACAGCTCGGGATCGTCTCACAAGCGTTCCCATTATGATGATAGTGGGAGTTCTGGGTCCCACAAGCATGGAAAGTACAACATCCACCACAACCACAACCTCCATCATGACAACAAGCATCACCGTAGTCATGACAATGACAAGCACAAGAACCACAAGGGTAGATACAAGGGCCACCACAATGGAAGTGGAAGTGGTAGTGGAAGCCAGCCTGTCAAGAAGGATCTCAGTCAGGTTGAATGCTTCAAGTGTAAGAAGATGGGGCATTATGCAAATGAATGCCCAGAAAAGAAAGTTGAAGGACCCAACAAGCCCAACCCTTTCCAGAAGGGACAAGTGAACCACATCAATGTGGAAGAGATTTATGAGGAGTTCGATGTTGTGGCTGGTAAGTTCAAACTCAATTCTATTCCAGCACTTGTTCTTTTTGATACTGGTGCATCACATTCATTCATATCAAAAGCATTTGTTGATAGAAATGGGTTTCCAATGGAAAATATTGGGTGTCCAATAAAAGTAAGTTCTCCCGGTGGAGATATGATAGTGAGTCTTGGATGTTGTGATCTAGTGATAGAATTTGGGAAGCATAAGTTTCCAGTGAGTCTGATAATCCTAGATTCCCAAGGACTGGATGTAATTTTGGGAATGGACTGGATGTAATTTTGGGAATGGACTGGATGACCAAGTATGAAGGAGTACTAGATTGTTCCAATCGTACCGTCGCACTCACAACCCCGGAAAATAAAAGGATAAGATTCAAGTCCAACTTTGAATCAAAAGGGAGTAAGCTAAATTCTTTTAAGGGGGTTAGCATAGACAGTGTGCCAATTGTGAGTGAATATCCGGATGTGTTTCCAGAAGAATTGCCGGGAATGCCACCAGATAGAGATGTGGAATTTATGATTGACTTGCTGCCAGGATCAGGACCAATAGCAAAGAGACCTTACAAGATGTCAGTTGATGAGTTGAAAGAACTCAAGAAACAACTTGGAGAACAATTGCAGAAAGGATTTATTCAACCAAGTTCTTCCTCTTGGGGAGCACCAGTCCTATTTGTGGAAAAGAAAGATAGAAGTCAAAGGTTATGCATAGATTATTGTTCACTCAATGAGGTGACTATCAAGAACAAATATCCTTTGCCTAGAATCAATGACTTGTTTGATCAGTTAGAAGGAGCCTATATATTCTCAAAGATTGATCTCCGATCAGGTTATTTTCAGCTTAAGATAAGGGAACAAGACTTACCTAAGACAGCTTTCACCACTAGGTATGGATTGTATGAGTATACAGTAATGCCATTTGGTTTGACCAATGCACCAGCTTACTTCATGAATATGATGAACAAGGTGTTCATGGAGTTCCTTGACAAGTTTGTTGTCGTTTTCATTGATGACATTTTGATCTACTCCAAGAGTAAAGAATATCATGAAGGACATTTGCGTTTTATACTTGAGAAGCTTAGAGAGCATAAGCTGTATGCCAAATTCGGCAAATGTGAATTCTGGCTAAATGAAGTTGGATTTCTTGGACACGTTGTGTCAGGAGATGGTGTAGAAGTTGATCCCGCAAAAGTGTCAGCTGTAACTGAATGGGAATCTCGTAAGTCAGTGAAGGAAGTTCGTAGTTTCCTTGGCTTGGCAGGATATTACAGAAGGTTCATTGAGAATTTCTCCAAGGTAGCTAAGCCAATGATGGAGCTACTAAAGAAAGACAAGAAGTTTGCTTGGTATGAAGGATGTGAACTCAGTTTCCAAGAATTGAAGAAGAGACTAGTGACAGCACCAGTCCTATGTCTGCCAGATTTGGAGAAAGATTTCCAAGTGTATTGTGATGCATCTCATCATGGATTAGGTGCAGTTCTAATGCAAGAAGGGAAAGTTGTGGCTTATGCCTCGAGACAACTCAAAACTCATGAGGTAAATTACCCTACTCATGATTTGGAGTTAGCCTCTGTTGTCCATGCACTCAAAACATGGAGACATTATCTTTTGGGAAAACGATGTGGAGTGTTCACATATCACAAAAGTTTGAAGTATATCTTCACCCAGAAAGAAATCAACATGAGACAAAGAAGATGGCTAGAACTCATCAAGGACTATAACTTGAGTTTGCAATACCACCCCGGTAAAGCAAATGTTGTAGCAGATGCTCTAAGCCGTAAGGTATTTGTGAATGGCCTTACTAAGGGAGAATTGCCAGATGATCTGTGTGCCCAATTTAGAGACCTTAGATTGGAGATTGTGCCTGAGGGACATCTCATGTCATTGGATGTTCAGCCCACATTGTTGGACAAGATCAAGGAAGCCCAAAAGACGGACAAGGAAATAGAAGAGATTAAGTAAAAGATTGGCAAGGGAAAATCCAAAGGATTCCATGAAGACGAACAAGGTACTTTATGGTATGGAAAACGTATCTGTGTTCCGCAAGATCCGGAACTCCGGAAACTGATTTTACAGGAAGCACACAACTCCCCATATTCCATCCATCCGGGTAACACCAAAATGTACATGGATATGAAGGAAAGATTTTAGTGGAATAATCTCAAGAAGGACATCGCCGAACATATTGCTTTGTGTGATGTATGTAGTAGAGTGAAAGCGGAACATCAGAAACCAGCAGGATTGCTACAACCACTACCTATTCCTGATTGGAAGTGGGACAAGATTGGCATGGATTTCATCACTGGATTGCCAAGGACCAGGTCAGGATATGATTCTATTTGGGTAGTAGTGGATCGCCTCACTAAAGTGGCTCATTTCATACCCGTGAAGACAACCTATACAAGTGCTAAGTTAGCCAAGATCTACATGAGTAGGATTGTATGTCTGCATGGAGTACCCAAGAGTATTGTGTCTGATAGGGGAACTCAGTTCACTTCTCATTTTTGGAGGCAACTACATGAGTCATTGGGAACGAGATTGGAATTCAGCAATGCTTTTCATCCTCAGACTGATGGACAGACAGAAAGGACCAACCAGATTCTAGAAGATATGTTAAGGGCATGTGCCCTAGACTATGGAGCCAGTTGGGATGAAAGTCTGCCTTACGAAGAATTCTCTTACAATAACAACTATCAAGCCAGTATTGAGATGGCACCATTTGAGTTTCTCTATGGGAGAAAGTGTATGTAACACCCTCAGAATCGGACCTATGCAAGTTTTAGCAAAATTCGCCAAACCCGCATAGAAACGATTCAAAGGTGCCCACCAGGCACTTTCGTGCGGGTGGATAACGAAGTAATAACATTACACAACAGTCCTCGATGGGACCCACAGAACAGATATATATACAGAGGCGACTCAATGAGTCAAGAATACAGATATACAATTCAAAGATCCAAATCACCTTGAAAACGATAGAGCGTCCAGCTACGGACAAGATGCAAATGGGGCTAAGAGCCCTGAAGAATAACCAATGGCGTCCATAACCCCTTGCCAAGCCGGAAGGGTAACCTCGCTAACGACGCCGATCTCAAACCTGCTTAAACAAAAGGGTGCCGACAAAGGGCAAAGGAAAGAAGGAGCGTCGATCTTGAGGCCAACAGCGAGGCTAGAATTCGCGGTCCTCGCCACATAGGTATGGTGGATCAAGCGGCGTGAAGATGCACTAAACAACCTATAGAGACTCGATACATCCGGCGGTTATCGAGAGGGTAAGAATGACCTATCCGGATCCAACCTGAAGCTAACACCAAACAAACCTCCCCGGTGTTTCCCTCGAGACCAAACGAGGAAGTCAACCGAGGAACTCACACAGTTGGCGTTTATTTATTCGATTATCGTTGCAGCAATTACTAGTCGTTTAGATCATCATCCGATAAAGTAAACAAGGGCACTTTTAGTTAACCATTCCGTGATTGTGGCAACACTTACTAGTCGATACATTTATCATGGGATAACCCAAAACCTAGCAGCTTGTTGATACTTTTATTCAGCCATTCCGCTGTAGTTGCAAGATTTACTAGTCGTACAATTGTCGCAAGGGACAACCAAACAAGCGATTGTAAGTATTAATTAGCCATTCCATTATAGTGAAGCTGATTACTAGTCATTATAAGTCAAATTTATAGCAGTAAACTTTAGTTATGCTTGTCTATGATCGAGATATCATGCTCCAAGTCGTCCATATCCGCGACACGGCTTTCAGAAAGTTTTACCCGGCGGGTGCACCAATAGCAACACACGCCGATCAACCTCGGAAAACCAAAACAAAACCCAACGAGGCTTTCACGACTGAAAAATCACAGATTCAGAAATATTTGGGGCCACCCTTGAGTACACCCGCAACGGAGTAAGCAAGCTCGAGACGGACTCAAGGTTTGCGTCGATGGTCAGAACGACAAGAAGTCCCCAATCGGGACCGCCGATATCGAAACATCCCGCTTACCTAAGCGAAGTGTGCTCCTCGCACAATCGTAAATAAAGCAAAAACATGGAATAAGCAGGATCGTAAATAAAACCTCAAACTAGTTTGTGGCCCCAAGAAATAAGAATGAATCAAGCTCGCTCGGGGGTCCCATATACCTCCCGGATGTGGATAGCGCGATAAATCAAGGAACAGGTATCAAGTACTCGGGGTCTTACGGGACACAAGTGGGCGTTCGGAAACCAAATATTATCTATCACCCACCGATGCCTCTGCTTATTTCAATTTTAGTTGTTAAACATGAATTTAAAGTGAACAGTAAGTAAAACTAGGATCATCTCCAACATCAACATGCGGCAATACATCAGCAACTGTGGCATATGACGATACACATCAGCACTTGAGCAAGCAACTACGACGCTCAAGGCCAACTATCTACCAAACAACAGGTAATAGGATGTGTCCAAGGCAATATACGGCTGCAGGGAATAACACGGGTACGGAAACTAAGCATCACAACACAGATAGCAATAGATCAACAGGAGGGAAGTAAATACTATAAAAGTAAGATAGGTAGAAAGGGGGAGATGCTCGCCTGAAAACATTGTCGAAGGGTTCAACCGAAGATCGGGGCGAAGCTCACATCAACTCAACGGCCTTATCCGCGAAGAACCAAAACACTAGAAGAAACACCGGATGCAATATTTAATACACGACAAGATCGGCATGATGCATGTATGATGTATGACATGGCAAAGGTGTGATGCAATTAGGTCCATATTAAGTGGAACCGGGGTCCCGACAATAATTAGGTGGTTCAAGTTATTTGTCTACCCCGCAAATTATATGTTGTTTAGCAATGCAACAGATGGAACCGTTCACACATGTTTAAATGAGGCCAATATAAGGCTAGATTTGCCCGCATATGGGCCCCATATTTAATTATTAGGTGAATCGCGAAGGCCCCAAACCACAGATATGCATGCAAGGATGGCAATTCAATATGCAACAAGTTGTTATTATGTTGTAAAATAGGGTTTCGGGAAGGGGGTTCACACATTAGGGGCCTCGACGATCTTGGGGTTCCGGGGTTCGGGGTCGGTCTCGGGGTCCAGGGTTCGACGGATTGGTCTCGGCGGAAGCGTTCTCGGGTCGGGGTAGATCTTGGCGTTATGAGGATCTTGTCGGGCTCGTGC
The DNA here is from genome assembly GCA_030063025.1 of Avena longiglumis. Lineage (NCBI taxonomy): Eukaryota > Viridiplantae > Streptophyta > Magnoliopsida > Poales > Poaceae > Avena > Avena longiglumis. The sequence continues at coordinate 339,045,764 of CP125978.1, read as the reverse complement.
CATCGAGTCAGTCTTGGTGTTCCGTGAAGAAGACCTCGTCGCTATAGGAGAAGATCTTGGGGTTCCGCGTCGAAGGCCCACGGTTAAGGGGTCTCGGCAACTTGGCGGTCTCGAGGTGCGGTCTTCGGGTCCGTGAAGGAGGACTTGACGTTTCATGTCGGAGATCTTGAGGGTTCGACTCGATCGAGGTGCAAAGCTTGAGTGTTGACGTTGGCGATCTTCGGGAGGTACTCTGGGTTCCAACTAAGACGGTCGGTGAAGGACATGCAACGGAGTCGGTTCCACGAGTTCCGGGCAGCAGCTCTTGTCGTGCTCACGCGATCTTGTTCCTTGTGCACTTGGCCTGCTTGGCTTCGGCAGGTTACCTCGGGGTCGCCTGAACCGTACTACGGCCGGAGGCGAGCGGCTGCGACGACGTGGGCCCTTGCGGTCGAGGCAAGGCGCACGGAAGCAGCCCCTGGTCGGCGGACCCAGCACCTAGCGGAGGGGGACGTCGAGCTGGGCCGGCAGGGCCGGTGGAGACGGGCTCGGCGGAGGCGAGGTGCGGGGCTCGGGATCATGGCGACGACGGGGCTTGGCGGGCGACGGCTGGCAGACGAACGCTGGGCGGCGAGGTCGGGGCCAGAGCTGCTCAGCGGAGGCGGCGGGGCTCGACGCAGCGGCGGCGAAGGTTGCGCGAGGGTGAGGGCGCAGTGAAGCGACGGCGCGGCTGGCCGGACTTGGCGGCGGGACGGCCGTGGCTTGAGGCGGATGGCGAGGCGACGCACCGGGCGAGGTCGGTCGGGAGGTCATGGGGCCCGCGGGACGCTGGCCAGCGGGGAGGCAGCGGAGCGGCCGGCCGAGCGAGCGGGCGCGGGCTCAAGGCTGCGAGAGGAGGCGCGGGAACCCGGGTACCGGGAGGGTGAGCGGGCCGGGAGGAGCTGGCGAGGCGCGGGAGGAGCGCTGGTTGGGGACGCGGTCACGGCGCGAGGGAAGCTTGGTGGCGGCCGCAGCTCACGGGAAGGGGTTGAGGGGTGGACGGCGAGGCGGGAGGCGACGGTGGCGGGTCTCAAGGGCTGCGAGCCAGCGGCGAGGTTGGGGAGGAAGAGAGCGTGGGGAGGGAGGCGGACCGCCGCGGGTGGCCGGAGGTGAGAGAGAAAAAGAGAGGAGGGAGAGGAGAGCGGGGCAGGGCTCGGTGTAGGGAGAGAGGCAGGCGGCGAGGTTGGATCGGTCAGGGGCGGGTCCACGGGGGTGTGGTGCCAAAGAGAGAGGGCACAGGTGGGTCATGCTGGCGTGTGTGCGTGGCGTGGTGGGTGGGCAGGGGGTGGGCCAGTGGGTGGGTTTAGATAGAGAGAGGGAAGAGGAGAGAGGGAGTGTCCATGTGGCAGGGTTGGATAGGCTAGAGGGGAGGGAGAGGGTGATGTGGCGCAAGGGGAGTGGCCAGGGTGATGTGGCCAAGGAGGGTGGGTAGATTCTCTGGTAGGAATAGGATTTAGAAGGGCGGGTACAGCTGGACCGTTTAAGTTTTTCCTGGGGCGGTCGTTCGGGTCACTCGGCCCGTTCGACTGCCCCTATTAAAAAAAATAATCTTAATATTTTATTTATTTTCAAATAGCTTTGATAACTAGTTTTAGACAAACATAAATATCCGGGACATCCGGGGGTTTGGCGTTTAAATAAAAGACGGGGCGTTTTAGAAAACACCCCGGGTTTCCGAAATAGTTTTATACAAACAATGCCTGATGATGACGATACAATGCACAAATTCAACGCGATTTTCTAGTAGTGGTTTTGCGGGATGCCACAATTCGACACCACTAACAAGGGATCTCGCCCTCGAGATCCGCCTCAAGTTACCGGAAAGAAGGTCGGCGGTCTGATCCTTCGCGCTTCGTGTAGATCCTCGCGACACCACTAATGAGGGGTCGTCCTTCATATAGAAATCGGCGACACCACCAACAAAGGGTCGTTGTTCCTGATCGTCGAGAGATCACTCAGGAGAAACAAAGGACGAAGATAGAGGCATCAACAAATAAAACCACCTCTAACTTCCGGAAAGGGGAACCGATGCATTCTCGTCCACTTCAATGTACAAAAGCGAATAGAAGGGGTAGTCGGCATGGGGGCCAATCCATCACGCACCCGAACTATTACTCCGCACAATCAGTAGAAAAGAGTGCAACCATTCTCGGAATTAGACTGAAGATCTCGACAAGCGAGGTTCGGAATAACGGAGTGATGCAGACTCTGCATCGGATCTGGCGTAGAGGATGTCGTCGCGTCGGAAAACACCAGAAGGCTCAAACAAGGAATGAAGAGTGGTAACACCGTAGACGGATTCATCAGGCAGCTCGAACACTGGATGGTAGAACACCGTTATCAAAGAAGGAAGCGAAACCCTGAAGGTACGACGGAAACCCAACCACGAGAACTCCTGGACTCGAAGAAAGAGAAGAGAGTGGATTCAAAACGCGTAGGGGTAAGAGGAGAACAGCAGAGGGTTAAGGAGTAAAATCAGACTTAACCAGATCTATCCAACCGATTTTTTTTCAAAATAGTTTTAACACTCTACTTCGGCCGTTAGCTAGGGTATCCTACAGGCTGGACTTGTGGGGTATCGCAACTGCTGAGCTCTGATACCACTCTGTAACACCCTCAGAATCGGACCTATGCAAGTTTTAGCAAAATTCGCCAAACCCGCATAGAAACGATTCAAAGGTGCCCACCAGGCACTTTCGCGGGTGGATAACGGCAATAACATTACACAACAGTCCTCGATGGGACCCACGAGCAGATATATATATCGAGGCGACTCAATGAGTCAAGAATACGATATACAATTCAAAGATCCAAATCACCTTGAAAACGATAGAGCGTCCAGCTACGGACAAGATGCAAATGGGGCTAAGAGCCCCAAGAATAACCAATGGCGCCCATAACCCTGCCGGCCAAGCGGAAGGGTAACCTCGCTAACGACGCCGATCTCAAACCTGCTTAAACAAAAGGGTGCCGACAAAGGGCAAAGGAAAGAAGGAGCGTCGATCGAGGCCAAGACACGGCGAGGCTAGAATTGGCGGTCCTCGCCTACATAGGTATGGTGGATCAAGCGGCGGCAAGATGCACTAAACAACCTATAGAGACTCGATACATCCGCGGTTATCGAGAGGGTAAGAATGACCTATCCGGATCCAACTGAAGCTAACACCAAACAAACCCTCCCGGTGTTTCCTCGAGACCAAACGAGGAAGTCAACCGAGGAACTCACACGGTTGGCTTTATTTATTCGTTATCGTTGCAGCAATTACTAGTCGTTTAGATCATCATCCGATAAAGTAAACAGTGGGCACTTTTAGTTAACCATTCCGTGATTGTGGCAACACTTACTAGTCGATACATTTATCATGGGATAACCCAAAACCCAGCAGCTTGTTGGTACTTTTATTCAGCCATTCCAGAAGTTGCAAGATTTACTAGTCGTACAATTGTCGCGACAACCAAACAAGCAGTGTGGCAGGTATTAATTAGCCATTCCATTATAGTGAAGCTGATTACTAGTCATTATAAGTCAAATTTATAGCAGTAAACTTTAGTTATGATTGTCTATGATCGAGATCAGTGCACCAAGTCGTCCATATCCGCGACACGGCTTTCAGAAAGTTTTACCCGGCCGGGTGCACCAATAGCAACACACGCCGATCAACCTCGGAAAAACCAAAACAAAACCCAACGAGGCTTTCACGATCGAACAATCACAGATTCAGAAATATTTCAGGGGCCACCTTTGAGTACACCCGAACGGAGTAAGCAAGCTCGAGACGGACTCAAGGTTTTGCGTCGATGGTCAGAACGACAGAAGTCCCCAATAGGGATCTGACATACAAAACATCCCGCTTACCTAAATAGACAGCAGTGCTCCTCGCACAATCGTAAATAAAGCAGTAAAACATGGCATAAGTACAGATCGTAAATAAAACCTCAAACTAGTTTGTGGCCCCAAGAAATAAGAATGAATCAAGCTCGCTCGGGGTCCCATATACCTCCCGGATGTGGATAGCGCGATAAATCAAGGAACAGTATCAAGTACTCGGGGTCTTACGGGACACAAGTGGCGTCGAAACCAAATATTATCTATCACCCACCGATGCCTCTTTATTTCAATTTTAGTTGTTAAACATGAATTTAAAGTGAACAGTAGTAAAACTAGGATCATCTCCAACATCAACATGCGGCAATACATCAAGAATCGTGGCATATGACGATACACATCAGCACTTGAGCAAGCAACTACGACGCGCAAGGCCAACTATCTACCAAACAACAGGTAATAGGATGTGTCCAAGGCAATATACGGCTGCAGGGAATAACACGGGTACGGAAACTAAGCATCGTAACACAGATAGCAATAGATCAACAGGAGGGAAGTAAATACTATAAAAGTAAGATAGGTAGAAAGGGGGAGATGCTCGCCTGAAAACATTGTCGAAGGGTTCAACCGAAGATCGGGGCGAAGCTCACATCAACTCAACGGCCTTATCCGCGAAGAACCAAAACACTAGAAGAAACACCGGATGCAATATTTAATACACGACAAGATCGGCATGATGCATGTATGATGTATGACATGGCAAAGGTGTGATGCAATTAGGTCCATATTAAGTGGAACCGGGGTCCCGACAATAATTAGGTGGTTCAAGTTATTTGTCTACCCCGCAAATTATATGTTGTTTAGCAATGCAACAGATGGAACCGGTTCGCTACACATGTTTAAATGAGGCCAATATAAGGCTAGATTTGCCCGCATATGGGCCCCATATTTAATTATTAGGTGAATCGGCGTAAGGCCCCCAAACCACAGATATGCATGCAAGGATGGCAATTCAATATGCAACAAGTTGTTATTATGTTGTAAAATAGGGTTTCGGGAAGGGGGTTCACACATTAGGGGCCTCGACGATCTTGGGGTTCCGGGGTTCGGGGTCGGTCTCGGGGTCCAGGGTTCGACGGATTGGTCTCGGCGGAAGCGTTCTCGGGTCGGGGTAGATCTTGGCGTTATGAGGATCTTGTCGGGCTCGTGCCATCGAGTCAGTCTTGGTGTTCCGTGAAGAAGACCTCGTCGCTATAGGAGAAGATCTTGGGGTTCCGCGTCGAAGGCCCACGTTAAGGGGTCTCGCAACTTGGCGGTCTCGAGGTGCGGTCTCGGGTCCGTGAAGGAGGACTTGACGTTTCATGTCGGAGATCTTGAGGTTCGACGATCGAGGTGCAAAGCTTGAGTGTTGACGTTGGCGATCTTCGGAGGTACTGGTTCCAACTAAGACGGTCGGTGAAGGACATGCAACGGAGTCGGTTCCACGAGTTCCGGGCAGCTCTTGTCGTGCTCACGCGATCTTGTTCCTTGTGCACTTGGCCCGCTTGGCTTTAGGTTACCTGGGTCGCTGAACCGCATTACGGCCGGAGGCGGCGGGCGACGACGTGGGCCCTGCGGTCGAGGCAAGGCGCAGGCAGCCTGGTCGGGACCCAAAGACCCAGCGGAGGGACGCCGATGGCAGGCAGTGGAGACGGGCGGAGGCGGCGAGGCTCAGGGGCTCGCCGGCGACGACGGGCTTATGGGCGACGGCGCGCACGGACGCCTGGGCGAGGCAGCTGTGTCGGGCCAGATCTGCCGCGAGGCGGGGCAGGCTCGACGCAGCGCGGCGGCGAGGTTGCGCGAGGGTGCGGAGGCTGGCGCAGCGGAAGCGACGGCGGCTGGCCGGACTTGGCGGCGGGACTACTGTGGCTTGAGGCGGATGAGGGCGCGACGCACCGGGCGGCAGGTCGGTCGGGAGGTGCCATGGGCCCGCGGGACGCTGGCCAGCGGAGGTGAGGCGGCCGGCCGAGCGAGCGAGGGCGGCTCATGAGGCGAGAGGAGGGCGCGGGAACCAGGTACCGGGAGGTGAGCGGCCGGGGAGGAGCTTGGCGAGGAGCGCTGGTCGGGACGCGCTGGTCGCGCGATGCGTGTGATCTTGCAGGCTCGCCAAGGGAAGGGGTTGAGGGTGGACGGCGAGGGGAGAGGCGACGGTGGGGTCTCAAGGGCTGAGCAGGCGGCGAGGTTGAGGCGGAAGAGAGCGTGGGGAGGGAGGCGGACATGGCCGCGGGCTTGGAGGTGAGAGAGAAAAAGAGAGGAGGGAGAGGAGAGCGGGGCAGGGCTCGGTGTGGGGAGAGAGGCAGGCAGCGAGGTTGGATCGGTCAGGGGCGGGTCCACGGGGGTGTGGTGCCAGGCGAGAGAGGGCACAGGGTGGGGTCGCTGCGCGCGTGTGTGTGCGTAGCGTGGCTGGGTGGGCACTGGGGGGTGTGGGCCGGCTGGTGGGGTGGGTTTAGATAGAGAGAGGGAAGAGGAGAGAGGGAGTGGCCATGTGGCAGGGTTGGATAGGCTAGAGGGGAGGGAGAGGGTGATGTGGCGCAAGGGGAGTGGCCAGGGTGATGTGGCCAAGGAGGGTGGGTAGATTCTCTGGTAGGAATAGGATTTAGAAGGGCGGGTACAGCTGGACCGTTTAAGTTTTTCTGGGTGCTCGGGTCACTCGCCTGCTCGACCGCCCTATTAAAAAAAATAATCTTAATATTTTATTTATTTTCAAATAGCTTTGATAACTAGTTTTAGACAAACATAAATATCCGGGACATCCGGGGGTTTGGCGTTTAAATAAAAGACGGGGCGTTTTAGAAAACACCCCGGGTTTCCGAAATAGTTTTATACAAACAATGCCTGATGATGACGATACAATGCACAAATTCAACGCGATTTTCTAGTAGTGGTTTTGCGGGATGCCAAAGTGTACCACCCCATTGCTATGGAATGGTGTGGGAGAAAGAAACTTGTTCGGGATAGAACTAATCAAAGAGGCTGAACAGAAAGTCAAGTTGGTAAAGGATAGATTGAAGATAGCACAGTCCCGATAGAAAAGCTACGCAAATCCTAAGCATAGAGAAGTCACCTATGAAGTGGGTGATAGAGCTTATCTTAGAGTGTCACCACTTCATGGAGTGAAGAGATTTGGAGTCAAAGGAAAATTGGCCCCAAGATATGTTGGAACATTCAAGATTCTGAGTCGTAAAGGAGAAGTAGCTTATGAAATTGAATTGCCAGAATCATTGTCTGCAGTTCACAATGTGTTTCATGTGAGTCAGCTAAATAAATGCCATCCAGAGATGGAAGAGACTTCTTTGAAGGATATTATACCTTTGGAGGAGGTCCAATTGGAAAGTGATCTCACTTATGAGGAAAAACCCATCAAGATTGTTGAGACTGCAGAAAGAGTTACTCGGACTAAGACTATCAAATTCTGCAAAGTTCAATGGAACCATCATTCTGAAGAAGAAGCAACATGGGAAAGAGAAGATGATATTCGGAAAGACCACCCTCACCTATTTGCTAGCCAATCTGAATCTCGAGGGCGAGATTCACCTTAAGGGGGTTAGATTTGTAACATCCCTAAAATCATGTTTTCAAAGTTTGCTTATCATCCATGCATTCATAATCATTTTAGGATCATTTTCATGGTCATTTCAAAAACAGAAGCATTTGAATGCCTATTATTTTATGTAAGCAAAGCATTGATCCAAAGCTACTCTCTAGTAAGAGATTATTTGTTTTAAACCAAAGAAGTTTGATCCCAAGTTTGTTGATGTATTCCAAAGCTTGGACATGGATTTCAAAACAAATTATAAATTTAAAACCATTTTTATGCCTTTACTCAACAATTATTAAAGACAATGTTTATTCTAAAATTTCATTGTGCCAAATTATTTTCAAGTGTACAACCTTTTTCTATAGCCAATTGTGTGTAGGTTTCACTTTATAAAATCCCAAAAATAGTTTGAATTCAAACATATTTGAAATCATTTGAAAATGTTTCCTGGAAAATCAAACAGAAAATGAAAAAGAGAAAAGAATAAGTAAAAGGTCGGCGCTGCCAATTTGGCCCAGCATAGAACCCAGCCCGCTAAGCCCACCCGGGCCATTCCCTCCCCCTCTCTCTGTCACCCGCGCCGAACCAACCCACCAGAGACTGATCTGTGGCCCCATCGCCACGTCGTCATCGTCCTCCCCAGAATCCACGCGATGAACACGTCGTCGCCGCCGTTACCTCGCGAATTTAAACCGAATCAATTCCTTTGATTTCACTAGTAATTCGCCCAGCCTTCACCTGCTACTTAAACCCCACCCCGCCGCGATCATTTCCCCTCACTTTCCCCGCTCACTCCACCACCAGGCTGCGCGCATTCGAACTCAAACCGCCGCTGCCCGACGAACTCCGGCGTGCGATTCCGGTAAGCTTCGACCGCCCCCTGTCTCTGATTCAAACGAGCATGATCAGCATATCCTTGCGCATCTTCTCATGCCTTTCTTTTGCTCTAAATCACCCTAGGCCGTCGCCATCGTCCACCTCTGGAAGCGACCGAAGCTCAACTCGACTCCGGCGACTAATTCCGGTGAGCCCTGTGTTCCCCTCTGTTTCTGAATCACGCGGTCATGTTCGCGGTTCAGCGCACCGCTAACACTTTCGCTTGGATCCTTGTGCCGAACGCCGTCTTCGACTCGACGGTGAGCACCGACGCCAAAGAACTCCGACGAGGTCTGTTCGTGTCCGCGCCCAACCCTGCCCGTCCACACGTTGAGCATCCCCACGTTCCCGCGGTCTCGGTAAGCACATGCCCGACCCCCTGCCCCTCTGGTTTCGCCGGAACATCGCCGAAATACGCGCAGCCGCCGCGGCAACCATTTGCGCCGCCCGTTGTTGGTCAAAGCAACGTGGTCCGTCAGATCTGAATCCAGCGCTTAGGATTAGATCTGTAGCGAAGGGGTACATTTTGATCTGGACCGTACGCAGTTAGTTAGATCCAATAGTGCGCAAGCGTGATCCGGTGCGAAGCGGTATCGTCCAATCAGACGCTGCCGCGTGGCCTGTACTTTGTTTTAAAAATCTGAATTAGATCTATTAGTGATTCAAACTTGCAAAATTCATAACTTTTGATCCACACGTTCAAATTTTGCAAATTTTATATCATTGGAATCAGGAGAAAGAATTATATCCATTTATGCAATGTTTTTAATATTTTTCTTCTGTAAAATTGATTATTTTTTGCAGAAACATTTATAGGCTTATTTTGAGTATAGAAATTATTTGAAAAATGATTTAGAGACTAAATAAAGTTTGTCTAGTGTGTATTTGTCTTGTTGATGAGTCAGTACTGTTCACTTGCCTTGTTTGGTTTAGAAAAAAATCATCTCATAGCATTTGCATGCATTCATATATTTTTGTTTGTATATTTGATATGTGAATTTGGTGCCATTATTTTATGTGTAGATCTTGGTGCTAATAGTGATTGTGGTTGTGAAGATTGTTGCTACTCCCCAAACTACCAAGGAAAGTGGTGCTGCATATATTTTTGTCCCAATATTTTTACCTATGCACTAGAATTATTTTGTATAGGGCTTGCATGAATATTTTGCTAAGTATCAATATGCTATGCTTGGGAAATCCTAGTAGATGTAGAATTGTTAGAATTTCCTCTAATATAAGATACTTGCTATTGCCATGCTTAGCCTAGCTAGTAGCAACCAAGGGTGGATTATATATTCATGCTATGAGAACTATTTCTAAGTCTTTGACTTATGTTTTGCTTAATAAAACAACTAAGTGAATGAAACACCTGGGTGGAATGGAAAGAATGGTTTGTGTTGAGTGGTTACACAAGTTCCATTTATATGGTTTACCTTGTGTATCTCACTTGTGGATTGCCACCCAGGAACAAAGGGATTTGAGATGCCAAATGTTAAGAAGCTTCTAGTGCAGCCACATGGCATTATGGGCTCTGCCTGGATCATATAGGTTGCAATAACTTAGCCAAATGGACAGTTGGTGGTAGGGGAATGATAGGTTTGGAGCGCGTCCATTTTGGTCTAGGGGAAGGCTTCTGAAAGGTCCTGTCTTGGTGAAAATCAAGTCTTGTGGGGAAAGTGCACAACCTCTGCAGATGGAAGAATCTAAGTACTTAGCCATGTCCCTGGTATTGGACAATTTGAGCATCAAGACATGGAATCTATCAAGAATCTCCTCATCCCAATTTTCTAAGTTAAAACTTGTTGTTGAACAAGGGGGAAGGTTCACCAATTTCTATTGGTGGTTCCTTGGGAAAGTTTTGTCAAAGAAAAACTCAGTGTTTTCAACTAATAGGTAAAACCTATTTTGAGCAAATCAAGCCTAAGCTACACTTAGCCAAATTCATGTAGTAACTAGATGTTAATATTCTACTAAGGTATCACTTGCCAATACTATTCCAATGTATTGACCCACTAGAATTTGTAACTTGTGATGTTGCAGGTTATTCTGATGATGATTAGGGGGTTATGAGTCTACACTCAACATGCTTGCCTGTGGCACATGAAGATGAAGACTTTATTTATATTGTTATGAATGAACTCTTGTATTAGGCCTATGGCCATGGAGTTGTAAAAGACTATGTTATCTCTGGAATGACGATGTAATAATGACCTTTGTTTCTGAGTACTTCATCTTAAATTGTGGATGCTAGCAATTGATCCGGAGACTAGCATTGCAATTACAGGGATCCTTACCTTTATAAGGGAGGGATCTTACACTTCATCATTTCGATCCTCATCTTGATAATCAACTTGACCTTGATCATCATCGAAATTGTTCTATTCATTAAGAGGCACAGATTGACCTTGGTCTTGATCATACATTCTTCTAGCATCGATTTGAGCTTGTCTCAAGGCAGTTTGTATGGATCTTCCTTGAGTAATTGAATTGGCACCACTTGACATCCCGGAGAATGAATCAAGCTCCTCTTCACTAGAGCTGTCACCATGATCAACATGTTGAGGGTCCATAGTTTGTCTTTGGCTTGGGTCATTGTCCTCCTCGCTGGATGGAGCTTGTTGATGTTGTAAATATGAGGGCTCCACTTGAGTAGAGCATAGTTCTTCTCGATCCTCCATAAGGGGTTCCTCAACAGGGTGGATATATCCCACATCCATTCTTCCTATGGCATCCTGAGGCATCTCATCATCTTCATCACAAACATCAACACCCCTCCCTTGGGGACGATCATATTCTTCAAAGGTCATAGTACAAGATTATATTGCGGCTCCGGAGAACTTATCATAGATTATATAAGTGTGAGATTCGAGACCATAGCCAACAAAAATACCCTCTAAAGCTTTAGCCTCGAATTTGGACAAACGAACACCTTTTATGAGATAGAAACACTTGCAACCGAACACTCGGAAGTAAGATATGTTGGGCTTGTTACCGGTAAGTATTTCATATGGAGTCTTGTTGATTTTCTTGCGGAGGTAGAGCCGGTTTGATGCATGGCAAGCGGTGGAGATGGCTTCGGCCCAAAAGTTGTATGGAGATTTAAACTCCGCCAACATGGTCCTAGCCATCTCAATAAGAGCCCGGTTCTTCCTCTCAGCAACACCATTTTGTTGAGGGGTATATGCAGCGGAATATTGATGTGTTATCCCCTCATCACCAAGGATATCATTCAGGGTGTAGTTCTTGAACTCGGTCCCATTGTCGCTTCTTATTAACAACACGGGGACATTGTATCATCGTTGAACCAAGTTTATGAAGTCGATGAAGGTCTTTTGGGTCTCACTTTTCAACTTGATGAAATACACCCATGAGTATCTTGAAAAGTCATCAACTATCACCAAACAATATTTCTTCCCGCCAAGACTTGCATGAAATGGGGGACCAAAGAGATCCACATGAAGGAGCTCCAAGATCCTTGTTGACGAGATGCGGTTCTTTGGCTTGTGAGGAGCATCATGCATCTTTCCTAGAACTCACGCCCTGCAAACACGATCTTTGGCAAAGGAAACATTTTCTTTTAGTCCAACAATATGGCCCTACTTGTGCAGACTTTGCAAAGTTCTCATATTGACATGGGCTAGTCAGCGATGCCATAGCCAACCCACATCGGCCTTTCCGAACAAGCACATCGCACTTGTAGTGATTTGCCCTAAAAATTCTACCACATACAAGTCATGTTCGATGTACCCAACGAAGGCGACCTTGAGAGACTTGCTCCACATGAGGACCACAAAATCATCATCAATAAAGACGGCAAATCCCATCTTTCCAAGAGCACAGACTGAATGTAAATTATAACCAAGGGTCTCAACAAGAATGACATACACGAGTGTAATGTCATGGGCAACCACTACTTTGCCGAAACCCATTACCTTAGACTTTGACTTGTCGGCGTACGTCACGGTTATTTGATCATCATTTGGCTTTAAATCCTTGACAATAGATGAGCTTCCGGTCATATGACTTGTGCAACCACTATCAAGTACCCATTTTGACCCGCTGGAAGCATATGTCTACAAAAGACCAAACTAATTTTTAGGTACCCATTTTCCAATGGGTCCTATTTTGTTAGCAACAAGGGTTTTGGGGACCCAAATAGACCAAGCAATATAACCATCGTATGGGCCAACATATTATTCATACACATCACCATAATAATCACGCATTAGAACATACTGAGGGTTAGCACTTCACGCAAAATTGTTATGAGACATAGTTTTACCACTTGTGGTCTTACTACCCACAATGGCCTTGTTTTTCTCTTGTGCGGGCTTGGCCTTCTTCTTGTTGTTCTTCTTCTTGGCTTTGGAGACAAAACCAATGCCCCCTTTCTCACCACTAGGCCTTTGCTTACTCAAAAGATCATCAATGGACTTGTTACCTTGTGGAAATGTGGCCTTGGCTAGCTCCCCCTTCAACCTAGCATTTTCTTCAAGAATAGTTGTACTACTAGAGGAAATGAAGTTACTAGGTGAAGAAATATTGGCCAGTTGAGTTTGAAGCGTTTCATGGGACTTTGTGAGTGACAAGAGTTCACTTTCCAAAACCTTGTGAGCTTTGTTGAGCAAACTAAAGTCCTCGGCAAGTTTTTCATGAACCACACCAAACTCAATCTTGTCCTTTTTAGACCTTTTGTATTTAGCAATAGCATGATCACGTTCTTTGATGAGCCTATTAACAATTATGTCATTGGCCTCATCAAGCCCTTCAAGTTTTAGTTCAAGAGACATCCTAGTCTCTTGTTCTTCTTCTAGAGCATTATTTAGGGCTTCTATCTCACTCATGTTTTCACTCCCAAGTTTACATCTTACATCAAGAAGCTCTTGTGTGTGGGAAAGTTGATCTAATGCGTTCCCAAAATGTATCTTGTCCTCCCCTTGTAAGTTAGTCACAAACTCATCAAAAGAAATTAATTCTCTTTTTACTTCAATAGACATATCATCATCATATTCATCATTGGCTAAGGGAGTAGGGTGAGATGATGAAGATACCTCCGTTCCTCTTGCCATAAGTCAATTGACGTTCTTGTTAGGCAAATTTTCATTTGGAGAGTCGAAGAGTGAGAATGTCGGAGTAGATGTAGTGACTAGAGCAGCCACACCACTTGAAGTTTCCTCTTCCTCATCTTCATTGTCGGAGGAGTATTCTTCATGATTGATCAATACAATTTCGCCCTTCTTCTTATTGATTGGATTCTTCTCGATGAAGGGTTTCTTGTAAGGAGCTTTGGAAGTTGTCTTTGGCACAAGTTTTCCCCCATGATATTCTCTCTTTTCATATGGGCAACCCGCCACAAAGTGATAGCGGTCACCACAATTGAAGCAAGTTCTTAATTTAGTGACACTTTCTCTTCTTCCATTTGGATTGCTTCTTATTTGCATTTCCATCTTGGCCTTGGCGGGGTTCTTCCAAAAGTTCTTTGCATAGAAAGACATATATTGACTATGAGCAATCTTGACATATTCGGGGTGGCTCAAGGAGAAGCCTTCATCACTATCATCTTCATCCACATGTTCCACAACTTTGGCCTTTAATGCAAGATTGACAACATTGCTCATTCCAAGGGCACGAGCACGGGCATCTTTGGCATTCTTGGCGGCAATCTTGAAGGAGGCCATCTCTTGCATAACTTCATTGGAGGTCATGAGGTGGTAGTAGTGTATTCCTTGTAGGCTCTTCAAGTCGGTGGGCTCAAAGGGCATGAGTGCACTCACATATTTCCTTTTTATCCAAGCATCATTCACATGTGAGGCACCCACATTCCTAAAAGCGGTGGTGGTGGTATTGATCCTACGGTACATGTCTTCATGGTCTTCACCTTCTTTCATGTAGAAGCCTTTGGCTTCATTGCATAGTGCATCATACTGGTTCCTTCTCATGCTCTCATTCCCAACAAACAACACTGTGAGAGCATCCCAAGCTTCCTTGGTGGTGTTGAGGTGCTCAATGTGTGGGTAATTATTTTACCCAATCCTTGTTGAATCATGTGCAAGGCGGTGGCATTGAGTTGACTATTGACAACTTCTCTTCTTGTCAAGTTGCTTGGATCCCCAATATAGAGTCCTTGTTCAATGATGTTCCAAAGTTCAATGCAAGAGCTGCGCACATGAGTTTTCATTAGAGATTGCCATTGAGCAAAATTAGTAGATGCTTCAAGCTTAGGTGGGTCACCTCTATTGTATACATGAGGGTGAGGAATTGGTGGGTCGGGAGAGTACCATTCATGGTGCTCTACCTTCTCACCAACCCTTTTTGTGGAGGAGTTAATGTTGTCTTGATTATCCCCCACCACCTTATCCGTGGGAGATGTCGGGGCATTCTCTTTGGATAAAGGTGGTAGTTCCTCTTGAGGAGAATGGGATGATGATCTAACCTTATCTTTAACAAGTTGCTCAATTAACTTTTGCAATTGTTTGATCTTGTTGGCCATGGTGGAGCTCAATCTTATTTCCAAGTTATTGAGATCATCCATGGTCACCGAGGCGGTTGTTCCACCATCCACTTCCCCTTCTTTGCTACCCATATACTCTTAGGCGGTAAAGCCCAAATAAAGAGCCGAGGCTCTGATACCAATTGAAAGGATCGTATGGGCACCTAGAGGGGGGGTGAATAGGTGCTACTTCAAATTTTCTTCTTTTTCAAATTAAGGTTTGACAAGAAAGGTAAATTCTCTAGATTATGCAACTAAGGTGAATTTACCTATATGTCAACTAAGCACTAGCTAACACAACACTAAGCACGAACAAGTAAGTAAAGTGTGGTAAAGTATAGAAGTAACCAAAGTGGTGGACACGGAGACACAAGGATTTGTTTCCCGTAGTTCCTTCCTTTTGAGGGGAAGTATGTCTACGTTTGGAGAGGGGGTGGTTTCAAACCACCAACGCCACGAGAGTCCTCCCTTGTTCTACGATGAATCTCACCCCAACGGGATCGATCCACCTTCCACTACATCGGCAACCTTCGAGGTGGAAGGCGGCACCTTTACAAAAAGTTCGGGGCACACATCCACAACTTAATTGGAGGCTCCCAAATACAAGCAAGTTGTCAAAACAATCAAAGACAAGCTTGTAAGAACCAAATCTAGAACTAGGGTTTCCAAATAAAACACTAGAGCAATGGGGCCCTCAAATGAATGAGGGGGAAATGAAGATCTCTTTTGGTGAAGTAGTAGATCAAGGCCTCCTCCTTCGATTCTCCAAAGATCAAAGACTTTGTACGGTTGAGTGAAGAGATCTTGGAGATTTGGTGGCTCAAATGGAGGTGGTAGTCTTCAATGCAACGAGCACTTTGTCCCAAGGTAGGTGGAGGGGTATTTATACCACTTGGAGGAATCTGCCCGTTGGGGCATTAAATGCACCGGTACTATCGGTACTCAAGCGGTAGTACCGGTCACAACCGGTACTACCGGTCAGGTACCGGGCCAAGTACCGGAGGGGGCACCACTTGGTCGAGCCAGCCACGGTCAAGCTCGGAACTACCTTGTGGTACTACCCCCAAGCGGTAGTACCGGTCATTAGACGCGGTACTACCGGTCAGGGTGATAGTACCGGTCCCAAGTACCGGTTGGTACTGAGCGAAAAGGAAAGGCCTAGTCCTTCCTTAGCGTTGCCCGGTACTGCCGAGTGGCACTACCGTGTCCAAGCAGTAGTACCGCTTGCCGCAAGCGGTACTACCGGTGGTACTGAGTAAAATCGAGGCCTGCCCACCTCAATTGGATGCAACCGGTACTAGGGAGCGGTAGTATTGGTTGTAACTTCCGGTACTACCGGTCATCACAGGAGACTTTGGCAAGGGCAACTATGGGCAATTCAATATTTGTGCCACTACCTAGAAAACCTGAGATACACTTAGAGCACGAGTAAAACGATATGTCTGTTGTTATCAAACATCAAAATCACAAGGATAGGAAATTCTCTTTCAGTTGCCTTGTCATTTTGATATGGGATAGCTCATGTGTCATGGGGCAAGGGGTACCCCGTTGGAGGTTCTCTATGATACACATATACTTACAATGACAAGAACTTGCTTGTGACTAAAGTTGAGTAGCATGAGTAACGGCCCTCGTAATCAAGGGGCATGAGATTTTCAACTTATGATTTGTCAAGCATATAACTCATATTTGTCTCACTTTAACCTTAATCACTTCAAGATTCTTATGATAGGGGCAATGAGAGCTCAAAGCTAGTAAGTACCATAATTTTTGGAAGCTCTTTATGAAACTTAAAATCCCTACTTCCCTCTATGAATGGCCTATCTTTATATTTTTTGTTGAGTCTCCATCTTCTATCTTTATGCACCAATTAAGAGAGCATAGTTGTGATTCTTAGTTCAATGTGCATTGTCCCAACACTTGTTCATTGATTCATAATTATGGCATTGCTTGTTCTTAAATTATTTGTATCTTGTCACCCTTATGAACTTTCAAGGTGTCCTATGCATTTATTTTTGCTATTCCATGAAGGAAAAGCTGATTACCACTCTTATTATGTTTTCTATATGTGAAACAAAAAAATGTCATTCATGATCTTTTGTTTGTACCTTTCATGTTGCAACATATTGCTTTGTCTTATTGTTAGAACTATATCTTTCATGATTATGTTAGAGTACTTTGATTCCAGCTATCAATGCTTTACAATACCTTGATCAAGATTGTGACGGTGTATCTCTTCTTTAGCTTATACTTATTAGCATCATTGGCTATGAACAGTTTATACATCACGTACTCTAGTTTCTTATTTTACTCCTTGAATATTGGTATGTCGTAAACGTATCTATAATTTTTGATGCTCCATGCTTGTTTTGTATCAACTATCTTATGTTTTGTATACACTTTAAGGAATTTTTATACATTTTCTAGAACTAACCTATTAACAAGATGCCACAGTGCCAGTTCCTGTTTTCTGCTGTTTTTGGTTTCAGAAAAGCTAGTAAAGAAATATTCTCGAAATTGGATGGAACAACCAAAGTCAATATTTTACCGTAACAAAGGCGGAGTCCAGAGGGGGGGGACGAAGAGGCGGCACAGGGCGACCAGACCACCCCATGGCACGGGTCCACCCTAGGTCGCGCCAGGGCATGGTGTGGGCCCCCTGGCCCTCAACCGACCTTGCCCCTTTGCCTATATAAACATCCCGAGGAGGAACCCTAAGTACCCGATCAGAAATCCACGAAAAAGTCCATACCTGCCGCCACCATCGTTCCTAGATCGGGAGGGATCTGCAGCTCTTCCTGACACCCTGCCGGAGAGGGGAGATCACCCTGGAGGCCTTCTTCATCACCATGACAGCCTCTAGAGTGATGTGTGAGTAGTTCATCCTTGGACTATGGGTCCATAGCAGTAGCTAGATGGTCGTTTCTCCTCTTTTATGCTATCATGTTTAGATCTTGTGAGCTGCCTATCATGATCAAGATCATCTATTTGTAATCCTACATGTTGTGTTTGTTGGGATCCGATGGATATCGAGTACTACATCAAGATTGATTATTGATTCTATCATGTCTATGTTATTTGTGATCTTGCATGCTCTCTGTTGCTAGTGGTTACTCTGGCTAAGTAGTTGCTTGTGACTCCAAGAAGGAGTATTTATGCTCGATAGTAGGTTCATGTCTCTAGTAATCTGGAGGAGTGACAAGAACCTCTAAGATTGTAGATGTGTTGTTGCTACTAGGGATAAAACAACAATCCTTTGTCCAAGGACAATTGTATTGTTTACTTTACACACTTTGCTTAATGAAATTATCTATTGCTTGCAACTTAATACTGGATGGGGTTCGGATGATAACCTGAAGGTGGATTATTAGTAATAGATGCAGTTTGATTACGGTCTATGTATTATGTTATAATTCCCAAACTAATCTCATAGAAATCATCATGACATGTACGTGCATTGTTATGCATTCTCAATCTGTCAATTGCCCAACTGTAATTTGTTCATCCAACATGCTATTTATCTTATGGAGAAACACCTCTAGTGAACTGTGGACCCCGGTCCATTCCTTCCCACTGATATTCAATCTACTCTCTACTATTTACTTTCTGCAATTACTACAAGCAATTACTTTCTTCCAGACTATACGTTTAATCATTTGTTGGGGCAAAGTATTGTGGTTGGGGCAAAGTATTGTGATCTTGACAACCTTACTATGAGTTGGGGCAAAGTATTGTGGTTGTGTTGTGCAGGTTCCATGTTGCTAGCAACACCTTGGGAGATGTTTCCTTTCTCCTACTGGTTCGATAACCTTGGTTTCACAACTGATGGAAAACTTGCTGCTGTGCTCATCACACCTTGCTCTTGGGTTCTCCCAACAGGCTCTATAGTAACCGAGCCGCATCAAAGATCTTTCGATCCTCATCCCATTTCTTCTGCTTCTGTTTGATTACATCAGCCTGGGATTTTTGCAAGGTCTTCAGCATCTCAGCCTCATTCCTCATTGCTTCATTGTTGTCATTCATCCGAGACAAATTCTCCTCCAATGCCTTCTTCTTTGTTTCTTTGATTAACTTCTTCACGTCAACCAACAGACTTGAGTACTTTATGTTAAGCTTGTTCTTCTCATCATAAAGTTGCTTCACCAGCTGCGCATTCTCAACCTTCTCGTTGATTCTTGCAATGCTTGTATCATCATACATCGCCCATAGCTTTGCAAGTGCATTCTTCGTAGCATCTGACCATTCATTTTCTACCCAAGCCACAAACCCACAGTTTTCGGCCTCCCGCAGGTTAGAAATTCGTTGGCATAGACATACTTCTTGCTAGATAAGTTAACGGCGATACAATGAGCTATGAACTTACGTTCTGAACTTGGCAGAGGTAGAATTTGTGGCCTGTGTTGGTTCCTTCAAATGCAACACGCCTGACAGGCTCAAGTTTGTGGACACAACAGAGCTCGGGACAGTCTTTCGCTATGCCGCAAAAGCTAGGATATTCGTAGGAGTCAGGAGCATAGTCCATGTCCGTGATGTCCTAGCACACCAAATCGAGTTCATATGATTGTAAATCGAGGATTCCTAACTTGCTACCAAACATAACCCTATGAAAGAATAGGGGGAAAGTGGACTTACCCCTAGATACGATTGGGAGGAGCTATCGCCGTCATTCTAGCTCGGCATGGCCACCGCCCTGCCGGTTTTGTCTTGTCGGGGGCGTCTTCGCTGGCACTACCGAGGGCCGGATTTGACCGCGGAAAGGAGGAGGGAAAGGTGGATCTAGTTTCGGCGATGAGCGAGTAGGGTGTGTCTAAGCGGGAGGTGAGGGAAAAGATCCTGCCTCTTTTCTAGGGTAGCGGGAATCTCGCGCCTGCGCCATCATCATCCGAGCTCGTGCATGGGAGCGTCGGTTTTGCATCCAGTAGGCACACGACGAGGGTGGCTCGCTGGAAACAGCCGATTCGAGCGTAGAACTTGGGCTTGGCTCCGGGTTGCTTTATGGTTCGCATTGGCGCAGCCCAACACCTCGTGCAGGTAACCAAACGGCCCACTTTCGTCTCCCGCTGGCCTACCCGGTGGGTATGCAGACTACCAAACGCGCCCCAAGGGTCTGCCGGCCCTAGCCTCCTCCGGTTACTGCACCCTTCCACTTGGCATCTATCGTTACATTCCAAGAAGGAGTACGCAGCCAACAGTCGCCGCTAAGGGCATCTCCACCGGGCCGACCCAAACGGACGACCCAAAATGTCTGTTTTTGTCCATTTGAATGGGGCAACGGTCTATTTTGGGTCGTGGTTCAGCCAACCGCTCTCAGCGGCACGACCCATATGTTCACGCTGGCCAGCGCTGGTTAGAATTTTCATCTTTTTGCAGATTTTAGCATGAAGTACATAGACAAATGTATAGTTTGACAAGCAAATAAACTAGATTAGGTATTCAAATTAAAATAGTGCTTACATATGAATAGTTCACACTCACATGGTTCGATAAAAACAATCAAACGTCATTCAAATTACAAGAAACAAATAAGGGGTTAACATATTTGGTTTCCCGCACGAGCACATATATGCTCAATAAAATCTAGTTGAAGCCGGTCACGGGTGTTCCTGTGACGCAAATTTTCATGCACTTGCATAAAATCTTCCCCAAGATACAAGAACTGGCTCTGGCTCAACCAACTGACCCTGAAAGCCTTGGTCTAAGATGTTGTCATCACGGTCGTCATCGATGATCATGTTGTGCATTATCACACAAGCAGTCATCACATCCCACATCCTCTCCATGCTTCAGGTTCTAGCAGGGTATCGAACAATAGCCCACCTTGACTGAAGCACACCAAATGCTCGCTCCACATCCTTCCTAGCGACCACTTGCTCTTTCGCAAACCTTTTGCATTTATTATCTCCAGGGTTGTTGATTTTCTTCAAAAAGGTGGACCAGTAGGGATAGATACCATCAGCTAGATAGTAACCCATTTCATATGGATTGCCATTTATCTCACAGGAAACCTATGGGGCATTGCCTTTTGCCAGCCTAGCATACATCGGAGACCGCTATAGCACATTGATGTCATTGTTTGATCTAGCCATGCCAAAAAAGGAGTGCCAAATCTAGAGATCCAGTGATGCAATAGCCTCTAGTATGATGGTGCACCCCCTCCTCATGCCCTTTAAACTGTCCTTGCCAACTAAAAGAATAGTTCTTCCACTGCCAATGCATACAGTCGGTGCTGCCAAGCATCCTAGGAAACCCCCTACTCTTGTTGATGGACAAAATACGGGTAGTGTCTTTGGTGTTTGGCTCTCTCGGGTAACTTTGCCAAATATCGCAATAACTGCGCTGCAAAACTGGTACATGGCCTCATGGCATGTGGACTCGATCATGTGCATTTTGTCATCGAGGAGATCATAGGGCACTCCATATGCAAGCTGTCGAATGGCAGCAGAACATATCTGGTAACAGGAGAAGCCAATCTTATCGGTATGATCATACTTAGCTTGGCCTCGAAGTAGTCATCGTACTCCCGAGCAGCGACGTAATGCCTTCTCTTTGAAGACCAAATTAGTTGGATGAAAGTAGTCCTTGTAAAGGCGCATGTGGCCAGCTTCTTGGTCGCGTTCATGGTTGGCTTCGCGCCACTTTACTGAGCCATCTCTACAGGGTGGCAGGAGGTAGTGGTCGTGCACCATCTGTGCAGCGGCCAACAGAACTTCAGTCTCATCGCCGGACTCTCTTCGGACGATGAGTCGACGAAATTCTTGTACAAAAACTCAATTGCGCTTCGACTGCTACCCATCTGTTAAAGTATACGGCCGTCAATGGCCATACCAACTCCCACAGGGACTGGATAACCTAGAAATAACCGGCGAACGTACCTCAATCGCGGATAGGCAAACGACCGAGCAGGTTGTGCGTGACACACTCCAGAGGTTGTCGCGCGTTCAGTCCACAGGCGGTGAAAGGGCGACGGGATGGATACACTCAACTTCGGCAACACGCATGGCCTACGGTGCTACTCGGTATTGTGGGGGCGACGGAGGCAGCATGCAGTGGCGCGGTAACAGTTGTGCATGTTCTAGCTGCGAGATATGGAGGGAGAGGGTTTGGGGGAGGAGAGTGTATCTTGTCACACTGGCAAGAGCGCCCGAGCAAACTAGTGGGAGGACGCGGGAGGATAAGCGCGCTATCCGGGACGACGCAATCAAGGCCCAAATTTGGTGCACCGATGAGTCGGTGCGCGCGAGTTGGTCTGGATGGGTCGCCCCGCTAGGACCACGGGCAGCTGTCCGCTTGGACGTGTTTGGACGCCAGCGGACAAGTTGGATCGGGCCGGTGAAGATGCCCTAATTAATATAATTACCACAATAACTGACCCTGTATATTGGGCTGGTCATGTACTACTAGAAGTTGCGTCTAGCGCAGGTGTTGCAGCATGTGCCTGTTGTAGTTGCAGCTAAGGCTGGTCATAATGGGTAGTAACTTAGAGTAGTAACGTACATATGTTATTAGTGTAAGTTACTACTTTTATAATGGGTAATGTCATATGTATAGTAACATAGAAATGTTTATCCCGGTCAGAACAGACACAAGAGTTGTAGACTCATTTTGCATTGTCATATGTCTAAGTTACTAATTTGTAGACTCATTTTGTATTGGGAAGTGTTATGTGATAGTAACATATCTATATTACTCAATTTGCTTCTGATCACGTGGCAAACAACTAATAAAGAGTGACAGATGGCGTAACATCACATCACACTTTTCAATGCAAATTGAGTCTACAAAATAATACTCCAAGTTACTACACTAAATTAGTATCACTATAAAGGTAATAACTTAGATTAATAATATGTTATTACCATAGACGGATCCACCTTCCCTGTTGACCGGGCAGCCGTCTGAGCAGCCGCGCGACGCCTTGTATTACACTAGATTTTATAGCATTTTGTCCTAAAATGGCATCTTGTGCACGTCCGCCTAGTCTTCTAAAAGTTCTAGATCCACCACTGGTTACTACTCTAAATTACTATTTACTAACCACCGTGACCAGCCTTATATTACTCCTACTGTCAGAAGAATTTAGTTTGGTATCGGGATGTCGAAACATAAATGATCTCAATTGAT
The DNA here is from genome assembly GCA_030063025.1 of Avena longiglumis. Lineage (NCBI taxonomy): Eukaryota > Viridiplantae > Streptophyta > Magnoliopsida > Poales > Poaceae > Avena > Avena longiglumis. The sequence continues at coordinate 339,022,856 of CP125978.1, read as the reverse complement.
TTTCCTACGTGCTGTCAAATTCGAGGTGTACTATACACAGTTGGGCTGCTCTGTTGGAACGATACGTACAAACGCCCGGTCCATCAAGCCGTACGCGCCGACAACAACGTCTCACCTGCCAGTCGCTTCTTTCCGATCAGACAATGTCATGGTCGCAGAAAGCTCGTCGTCATTAGAAGGTTATTACACAAAACGAGAAAGCTCGTCGATCGAACGCATCTGAGATCTTTGATCAACACGAATGAGATCAGTTCACGGCAAATGAAGTACTGTACTGTACTTTTTTTCTAATGCTTTAAGATTACTCTTTGGTGAGACGATGTGGACTTGACTGGTAGGTTGTCTGCATGTATCCAAATCAACAGATGTACTTGTTGAAGCCTTGGAGGAGTAAGATCTTTTATTGTTAGAGAAAAGGCTTTAGATGAAAATGCGGCTTGGAACATAAAGTGTAGATGGAAAAAGGACCAAAACAGGCTTAAGTACTCACTTCGTCAATCTAAATTAATAGAATCATGTTTGTCTAGATTTGAACAAATCTGAACAAATCCTCAAAATAGGCTTTCATCTCGTTCTATATATAAATCACACACATCGCCAAATCAATACACGGTGATTAGGAGAACCTCTTATACAATAAATCAAGAATATAAACAAAAGAGTACAAAAAGAACTAGGACTTGCCACTGGCGACACTAGAACGAGACCCATGAGAAAAGGGCTCCACGATGACGCCCTCAAATGGGCAACGACTCGTCACGCCGTCGTCACCGAGACCCGACGGTCAAGGGTTTTCACCCGGAGCACTAACACAAAGAAGGTACCCACAACGGCGCCCCCAAGTAGGTAACGGCACCCGCAGGTGTCGCCACTGTTGGCGTCAAAACACGGAGTTTTCGTCCGAAAAAACCTTCGCCCAAGCCCGCCATCGGACCTTCTTATGCCTCCTCGAGCCCTTCCTTCACAACTCGATCTGGGAGATGCCATTGCCGAAGCACCGCCACTACTAGGGACCCCCGTCATCCGCTCCTTGCCACCCAAGTGACCAAGGGGCAGGACCATCACAATCGCCACGTCGCCCGTCGAAGACGCCCGTGTGATCCACCTTTCGTGGCCGCCACCCCGACGTCCGTTTCAAGGCCAAGAGGCGACATGCGGTACACTACCGGGACCGACTCAGGCGATGTAGGTCGGCGACAAACCATCTATCGACCAGGGCCACACGGCAGCCCATCGGAGGGGACCGCCCATCACCGTCGGAGGCGGCTGCTGACGGAACGCAATAGCAGGAGCACACCAGGCCAGGGTTAGGCCTAGATCAGGCCTGTAAAGGTCCCGCTGCCGGCTGCGGAAGTAGGGTCGCCGGGCCTACCCACGCGAGATGGGTCGCATGTTTTTTTGCTCTCGGAGATATCAATTTGGATAAGTCCGAGTCCATTAATTTGGGTCCAAGGGAGTAACTCTTTGTTTTTGCGAGTGTGGGCTTAGTAACTTGAGTTTACTATGGAACAAAACCACCATAGTTGTGACCATAAAACTAAGTACATGCGCCTACCAGTCAAAGTAGCCCATTTTAACTACGGACCCTAGCAAAAGTCAAAAGTTTTTTCTACCGTTGAGGGCAAAAATTGGAATTTGTCATAGTCAAGGTAAACAAACTTCAAGAACAAGTGATTCATCTGTCCCAACGAGACGAATTGAATGGGACATGCTCTTGGAACCGCAAAACTGTTGGTTGGCCAACATAAGGTTAACTGGTTATCCAAGACAAAGATACTCAACCATAAGTTCGATGCAGGCCAGGTGCTTAATGTTTCTCAACAAAACACCACCAGATCCATAAAGCTCACTAAACATTATAGGTCTCCAAATTGATCGGGAGAACAAATTCTGATTCTTGCTGCTAGCTAATTCTAGAATCCTGTGAATTCAGGGCTAGCAAGGATTAAGGATTCCTGGTGAGCTTAACGTGACACCTATGAATTCTGCCTAGAAACTTCCTTTTCGTGTAAGAATTCTGCCTATAGAAACTCTCGGTATTCAGTCTTTTCTTCAGCAGTGTCCGGCCGTGTGCTCACCAACCTCATGACTTGCAGATACAAAGAGCTTCATCCACTAAGTTAGATTCCCTCCATACACACGCGTCTTCTCCACATGTAAATCTGACACTTGGAGTACATGTAGACAATCTTGCAGTCATCGCATCTAGATCAGTATCTGGCGTGTAAATATTCTGTCTGACGTAGTAAGGATTTTGTTGGACTCCCAAGGACTGTCATATCCTGCTCCTGTCGGAGTAGGTGACACTTGTTTTTCCGTGTCATTTCGTGTGTTTCCTGAAAGGCTACTAGCCAGCTTGTTGAGATGAACTTCCTTAACAGTTTACCTACAATACGTCATTTCGTGTGGCTTCAAGAATTCTAGATTAACGCTAATCGGTATTATTGCATACAAGTCCACAAGTGCAGTACATGCGTCAGCTTGCATGAATCGGACTACCGGGTGTACAAGTCCAGACAGGCTTGAGTTTGTCAGAACGTGAGATTTTTCTTCATCCCTAAATATAACACAATTAGTCCGTGACTGAGCTTAAATTTCTCGTGCATGCAAAGTGCCGTAGGAAATAAATTTCTCGTGCTATTAAAAAAACAGCAATTAGCATCATTTTCGGTAAGCAGATGCCTCTTTCTAGAGAACGAATCTTTCCACATATGCCCTTGGGCCATCATACTACTCCCGTAGCTTTCCACCACCCTAGGTTTCCTTTTGCTGACCGGATGAGCTTTCCACCGTGAAGTACACATCCGTGCTTAGCCCCCGAAATTATTTTATTTTACCTGTGTCCCATGCAATCGTCATACAAGTTATTATAAGACACTAGCTGAATACCCGTGCGTTGCTACGGCATAGAAAACATAAGAATATAATGCCATAAATATTAAATAATTTATTTAAAATGGTGATATTGCATGATAGTGGTTGACTAAGGAATATTTAAAGACAAATTATAGCTCCATCTTAGCGCCCCCCTCCCTCTTCTCTTACATTTCTTCTACCCAAGGAGGGATACATTTAGAGAATTGTATCTTATATAATTATATTGTGCTTAACATCGTCGAGTCTGAAAAATCAATCGCGCTTCTTTGTGCGCAAATGAAGTACTAGATCAACATCATGCACGAACAATTTAAAGTAAGACTGCATTTAATATCATGGAACTCAATAAAATAAGAAAGTATATGTAACGGTCGAGTCAGATGGCGAGATTCCGGCACTGGAAGTCGAGTGGCCCGAGATGGGCAGTTGGACCGTGCTCGAGGGTAGAATTCAGGAAGCGAAAAGTCAAGCTGAGATGTTGCAAGCATGAGGCTATTTTTTCATGTTAATCTCTTAGTTGGATACAGATGATCTTTAGCAATTAAGGTTGCATGCCATCATTGTTGTGCATGCTCCCTCGTCTTCTTGCAAAAAACATCCGTGCTCTGCCAGTCCGAAACTTGATCGGGTCCTCCCCACTAACTCCCACTCTATGCTGCCATCCCCGCGAGGAGAGCCTCGTCTCCAACCCAACCCTTGAGCACCGCATCCTCGCAGCTTCCCGAGCACGCGTGCGCAACCTCGTCTCCTCTCAGGCCTGATGTGCCGTCGCAGTTTTCCTCCTCCCCCTCGCGCCACAACTGACCTCATCGCCTCTCTCTCACTCGTTGGACAAAAATGACCGTGGATTTTTGGATTTGTAGCATGATAATAAAATTTCTAAAGTAAGAAATGATGAATGAAGACCGACCCCATCGCCTCTCTTTTACTCATTGGACGAAAATGACCATGGATTTTTGGATCTGTAGCATAAAATTTCTCAATTAACAAATGATGAATGAAGCCCTATACGCATTACAAATCGAGAGAAAGAGGATTAATGGATCGAAAGTGCGGTTCCAAGTCACCTCCGATGGATCTAGAATCGCAATACCAATCTTTCGATTTAGATTCAAATGGGATCGGCAACAAATGAATAAATATGTGTGGACTGGACTCAACGAAGCTAGCCACACCAAGTCGATCAATGGAAAAGGCAAGGACTTTGGGCATCTCCAAGACACCGATCCAAAGAAAAAACAACGAAAGAAAAGATCCGGAGGATGAACTCGGGCAGTTCGCCGGTGGCCGTCGCAGACTCCTCTATCCTGCCGCCGGCCGCCACCGCGCAGCCTCTCCTCCCCATCGAGCGGGATTGACGCGAATCCACTTGGTCAAGGGGAACATCTCATCCGTTCGTCACAAGTATCCGACCGCAAATTGAACCGCTTCTCGTGCTCCACCTCGATCCCGAGCCTCTCTCGCCTTGCACCGCATCGCTTAGACTTTGCGGCTCACCGCGGCAGATAGAACCACCGCTTCCCTCAGCCGATGGTGTTAAGCCGCAGTGCAAAGCGATACTGGGCGGCGGGAGCAAGTCCGCCATCGATCTCCATCGAGATCACGGTTGTGACGACATGGAAGATGGCGGGGCAGGCGCACTATCTGGCGGCGAGGCGGTGCGCCGACAGGCGTAGAGGTGGTCGGCCAGGCGCCCAGTCCTTCCACCTCGCGGGGTCAAACACCGGCGGCGGAATCAGCACCATCGTCGGCGAAGCATAGCTCGGACGTTTGGATTTTTTCCCACCGAACCGTGCGTTGACTCGGCGGTGGCAAATAGTGTAAATACCCCGAATAGTCAGGGGTAAAACCGTCCAACGAAAAATCGGAACCAAAATCAAAGGTGCGGACGAACCTACCTGTATGTAAATTAGTAGATAGATAAGCAGTATATAAAGTGGGCATACCTAATGTTTCATTCTCATAGAATAAGGAAAGTGAAATTATATTCCTGAGAAGGATGTTTGATCTAGGGGAAATTATATAAACAAAATTTTCTACCATGCTTTTAGAGGGTTGAAGATCTCATCCAAGAATACAAGAAGTCGGAGCATGCAGTCTCTCTTCCGCTCGGAGACAAAAATATTTCTCTTGGAAAATTTCATGGTATATACAATTAGTATTGTATGAAATATTATGGACACAAATATAGGTTAAGGAAAAGTCTGCTATGAAGCTTAGGGTAACCAGTATCCAAGTCTACTAGTATTTGGTTGATAGGTGCAATCAAATAGTCTCGAGATGTAGGACATCATGAATTTTTTTCCAACCACATATACCATTTATTACAATAGATGTGCTCTTAGTTATTTGATTGTTGATATGTTCATAAAATTTAGAGGTGAGATTTCATGATGATATATGTGTATACTATAGTCATTGTTTAAGGGAAAACATTTTTTTATCTTTTTGTAGTTGCCAAATGCCGGCTAAATAGAAATATAATTTTATATAATCTCCCACATTTGTAGTCAACATATTGTTTAAGAAAATATATTTTGTATTGAAATTTTCTCCTACACTGGGCTTTTGTATAAGACTATGGCTAATAAATCCTCATGGAATACATTTATGTGCCCTTAGTTTCATCAAAAAACCAACATGAGCTATTTTTCCTTTTATCTCTCTCCAATTCACCAAATAGTCACGTGAACCATGCAAATACATAACTACCTTCTATAACTCTTATTATGATTCTAGAAAGTGTGGAATTACATGGCACGAGAATCTAGATTTTCCAAGAAATCGATAATATATTTTTGTGGGAGACAAAGCCACAATGCCATATATTTTCTTATTTTTTTGTGTATGACATAATTTGTATATGAGTTATTTGGGACCTAAATATGGAGCTTGTATAAGGCCAAAATTCTCAATTCATCATGGAATACATTCACATGTCCATAGTTTCGTCGGTAACCCAACATGATCTAATAAATATGTATTTGTTTGACCTTTGAGAAATCCAGTGCACATTTTTCTTTTATCTCTCACTATTTCTCTAGATAGTCACGTGAACTATCCAAATGCATCACTTCTATACCTCTTACTATGATTCTAGAAAGGGTAAAATTCCACGACATGAGATTTTTTCCCAACAAACCGACAATTGCGGGTGACAAATTCACGCCATATGTTTCTTATTTGTTCATTTTTTTGTATATAATGCAATTTTCGTACTCCCACAGACTCAAAATAAGTGACGTGAATTTATCTAGATTCACATGTATCTAGACGCATTTTAATATATTTATGCCACAACTTTTAATCCACAACATTCTTTATGTTGGTTGCCTTATTTAAACTAAAATAATGACAAGAATTATGAAATAGAGGTAGTAATCCATTCTTACACGGGTGCGAGAGTGCCATTTTTTGTTTTGCATTTATAGGTTTTACGGGTGCACTGGTCGAAACATGTCTTTGGCTTCCGAGCTACAATGATCCTTCAAATAAAAAAAATCACATTTCCAAGTTTTAAAAAAGTCTAACAATTTTTTGGACATAGTCAATGATGTGTCCTACAATCATACAAAATCATACTGTGAAATTCTTTGTATTATGATCTACACAAGAAATGAAAAAAAATAAAAAAAATTGGAGATTTGAAATTCATTATGACATCCACGATTTTATCATTTTAATGCATCTCAGAATAAAAAATATTTAAATCTAATATTTTAGAAGTTTGTGGGATACATCCTTAGAGCATCTCCATTCGTTGGGCGAATCCAGGTCGAAATCCGGACCAAACTTTGGCCGGACGAAACAAATTTTCAGCGAGTTCCTGGGACGCCGTTTTCGCTCAAATTCGGCTCAAGTTCGTTCAGATTTTGGCATAGTTCGGCAATCAATGAATACAAAACATTTTACGACCAAAGTTCGGCAAAATTTTAAACATAGTTCGGCGTAAATATAAACATAGTTCGGCCTGCAGTAAAAATACAACATATTTCGGCCGGCTTAGTTCGGCCAGTTCATGCAGGGCATCTACGACGTGTTGCTCCTGCGTATCCATAGGTGCTCAACAAGATCATCTTGCAGTTGATGATGCATCGCCGGATCTCGGATCTCCTGACGCATGGTGATGAATGCAACCCAGGTTGGAGGCACCTGACGATCAGGCTCGGCAAGAGGACCATGTCTGTAGTATGGCTCGTTCTCCTTGAGCAAACTCACTGGATCCTTTCTCTCATCCTCAACGATCATGTCGTGCAAGGCCACATAATAGTTCATCACTTCCCATATCTGATCTTTCGACCAGGTCATAGCAGGGAACCAGACAACTGTAAACCTCTGCTGGAGCACACCGAATGCCCGCTCCACGTCCTTCCTGCAAGCTTCCTGTTCCTTGGCAAAGTGAGAATGCTTGGAAAGCATTGGGTTTGAGATAGTCATCATAAATGTTGGCCATCTTAGATAGATGCCATCTGCTAGATAGTATCCCTTGTTGTAGTGGTGCCTTCTGATATCAAATTTTATAGAGGGAGCATAACCCTCAACAAGTTTGGAAAAGACAGTTGAGGAGTTGAGGACGTTGATGTCGTTGTTCGATCCTGCCATGCCAAAGAAGGAGTGCTAGATCGAAAGATCATGTGTAGCAACTGCCTCAAGTATCACAGTGCAACCTCCTTTGTGGCCTTTGTATATTCCTTGTCATGCAAATGGACAGTTCTTCCACTCCTAATACATGCAATCTATGCTTTTAAGTATATCAGGAAATCCTCTACTTTCATTAATTGCGAGGATCCGAGCAGTGTCTTCAGCAGTGGATGATCTCAAGTACTGTTCCCCGAACACTAAATCACTACACTGCAGAACCTGTACAAGCAATCAATGACGGTGGACTCGGCGATACGGAGATAGTCATCGGCACTGTCAGCCGGCGCTCCATATGCAAGCAACCTCATCGCCAAGGTGCACTTCTGCAGTGAGGAAAACCCAACCAAGTCGGTGCAGTCCTTCTTGCAAATGAAATATGGGTCGAACTCCCGGATGGCATGCACGATCTTGAGGAAGAGCTTCTGTCTCATTCTGAAACGGTGGTGAAATACGTCTTCTCCATGGAGTGGCTGGTCGGCGAAGTAGTCGGCATACAACAAGCAGTAGCCCTCTATCCTTTGCCTTGCCTTGCACTTCCGGCGACCTGACACCGAACCACCACGCTTCGGCTTCGCCATCTGCATGTACAGCTGGGCGAGCGAGGCGAGGATCTCCAAGTGCTCTTCACCTTTGGCAATCGCGGCGCTCTCCTCCTCCAGCAGTACGGCGAGCATCTCCTCGTCGTCGTAGTCCATGACGAGTATCTCGTCGTCGCCGCAGTCCATGGCCGAACATGCCAAATGCCGAACACTTGGCAGGCGCGGTGGTGGGAGCACGCAGCGAAGCAGAGCTACAACGAAGTTCGATCGGTGAAAGCGGCGGCGGAACGGGCGGCGAAATGGACGACAACTACGGCGAGCATATCTAGAGGCGTGGGCATGTCTCGGCGTGGAGGAGCTCCGCCGGCGACGTCATGGCGACAAAGGCGCTGGGAGCTCTTCACCGCAGTCTGGGCGAATGGAGTGGGTGGGAATTGGACTGTCTCGCCGACAGAGCTGGCTCACGTCCATTTTCGCTGCGTCCGGCGTTCCCAGGGCGTACCCCGGAAACCTGGATTCGGCCTGGAAAGCCCGGATCAAAGTTCGCCTAAATCCGGACAAAAAAGGTTCCTGGGTACGCGACTACGCCGATTTTCGGCGTCCGGACCAAATTTCGGCGTCCGGACCGGCGTTCTTGGTAGGGGAGTGAAGATGTTACTGGCTACATGCAGACTTTTTTTTTAAGATCTCGTTAATATTTTTTCTTTGAACAACGGGATCACTCGATCTCGGGAGCTAGAAATCTACGCCAACTTTGCTTCCGTGATGTTGGACAGCGTCATACTAGTAGTACTCTAATTCGCTGTTCACTGACTAACTAAAGCTGAGGAAACAAAAGGTAATCACCGAAAAGCACGTGATTTGGCATGAAAAGGCGCGATAGAGGGGGCAACACAAAAGCCGCAACCACGTATCAAACCGGACGCGATCACACCCCACGCGTCCCGTTCCGCCCAGCGGCACGGCACGCGCTCCCCAGCTCCAACTCCAATCCACGCTCGATCCCTCCGTCCGCCGGCCCCCTGGTCTGCTCTTCTCCCCGCTTCCTGCCACCTTCCGCGACCACAGCAAACCAGCGCTCCGCTCCGCTCCACATAAAAAGAATCGCGGAAAACCAAACCAAATTCCGCGAGCCCACCCCACCGGACGCCGCGGCACCACATCCCTATCTGTACATCTTCTTGCTTCGCTTGCTTGGTTGGCTGGCTGGCTACTCTCGCGCTCGAGTCTCTCCGCCGGAAATTGGTCACTTGTTTTGTTTTGACCTGTCGCGGCGTTCTTGGGGAGCAAAATTAAAAGCAGCCACTCCTGCTCTTGCTGCTACTACTAATCTGTCTCGTACCAGCGCGAGCTAGCTAATCAGGTATCAGGGAGAGGCGAGCGGAGGAGCAGCTACTACTAGCTTTTAGCTACGAGTGTGAGTTGGAGGGAGCTGCTAGAAGTAGGGGGGAGGAGGAAGAGTGTCCGCCTTTCTTCTCCGGTCTGTCTCTCTCTCTCCCTCCCGCAACCGTCCAAGGCCATAAATCTTGGCGTGCCCCGCCATACGATTTTCCCGGGGTCCCTGCGAATCGTGCGCGTTCTTGCCCGCAAATTGCGCCTCCCATATGGGTGTCGTCGCGCATTGAGTAGGCGGGCGCGGCAATGGATCTGGAGCTGGCGCACGGCGCGGGGGCGCCACGGAAGGTGAGCGAGCTCGGTGTTTCCCCTTGGATTCGGTGCGAAAAGCTCTGCTCTCTTGTTTGGGTTCTGTGTCCGCTGCCCCTGCCGCGAGGCGCGGTTTCTTGGGTTTCCTGACGAGTTCACTGCTTCTTCTCGCGCAGAGGCAGCGCGGCGAGTCGTGGGGCGGGGTGCTGCTGCTCGCGTACCAGAGCCTCGGGGTGGTGTACGGCGACGTCGCCACCTCGCCGCTCTACGTCTACAAGAGCGCCTTCGCCGGCGACGACATCACGCACTCCGCGGGCAACGAGGAGATCTACGGCGTCCTCTCCTTCGTCTTCTGGACGCTCACCCTCATCTCCCTCCTCAAGTACGTCCTCATCGTGCTACGCGCCAACGACGGCGGGGAGGGCGGCACCTTCGCGCTCTACTCCCTCATCTGCCGCCACGTGCGCGCCGGCCTCCTGCCGGGCGGCGGCACCAGCGATGACCTCGTGGCGGAGGACAAGGCCGTAGCCGCCGGCAGTCGGGGCCAAGGGGCCGTGTCCAGGGCGAGGATGCTGCTCGAGAGGTACAGACTGCTGCAGAGGATGCTGCTCTTCTTCGCGCTGCTCGGGACGTGTATGGTCATCGGCGACGGCGTGCTCACTCCTGCGGTCTCCGGTTTGACCCCTTCTTCCATCTTGCTCTTCTTCGCATTGTCCTGCTTCTCTACTTTTATGTGAACGAGGTGCTTTGTCCATACTTTTTCAGTCTTCTCAGCTGTCTCTGGACTCGAGCTTTCCATGGAGAAGGAGACACATAAATGTAGGCTACTCTCTTGCTTCTTTCAGATGCGTCTATTGCTAGATATAGATTGGCAGCACAATTGCATCCGTGCCAGTGTTTGATTTTACATTTTTACTTGCTCATTCTTTCTTTTTTTGAGAGAGAGAGGAGAGGTCTTGCTCATTCTAATTGAGCTCGTTTTACAGCTCTAGTCAACAATAATTTTGTATTTTTTTGACTAGTATTTGTTATGTTTACACTATGCATTATATGAGATGCTTACTATGACAAGTCAATGGGCAGATGTGGGACTTCCCGTGACGTGCGCCATACTCATATGCTTGTTTGCTCTGCAACACTATGGTACACACAGAGTTGGGTTTATCTTTGCGCCAATCGTCTGCGTTTGGCTTCTCTGCATAAGCATGATAGGACTCTATAACATCATCCATTGGAACCACCATGTTTATCGAGCCCTTTCGCCATACTACATGTATCAATTTCTCAAGAAGACTCAAACAGGTGGCTGGAAGTCACTGGGTGGAATCCTTCTATGTGTCACAGGTATGGATAATTTAGCCATGACTCTGCTTGAGGGACTACAACAAGAAACTCAGGCTCACTTGAAATGATATACTTGTAGGCTCGGAAGCTATGTATGCAGATCTTGGACATTTCTCGCAAAAATCAATCCAAGTATGACCCGAATCTTTTATGGCGTACGTCATTAATAGCAATGATGTATACATGATTTATGGTGTTGCCCCTTCTTCTTACCCTTTCTTATATCAACCTCGCATCTGTTGATTTGTTTGATGACAATTTTATCTCAGTACTGTCATTCTTATTCATCATTCAGTAAATACTTCCATGATAGCATGAGTAAATTCTAAGAGGAAAAATAATTCCTGCTTAGATGACATCCACTGATCCACACTTTGTAATATATACAGACTTAAAAAACAAGTATAATAAAAATAACAATTCAATCCAAAAGTGATTTTTTTTGAAAAAAAATCTCCATGATCTTAACGCCTTGTTTGTGCACGGTACACCTATCATCCGATTGTTCTTCTTTAGTGGTAACCAGTTCTAGGTAGCTGGTCAGGTTCTTGTTCAGTAGACATCGTCTTCAAAAGCAGCAGTCTCGCAAGTACATTATTTTGTGTATAGGTGTGAAGGTTATGTGTGAATGACAATACTAATGAACTGATGTGTTCAAAAGGTCAATCGGTGTTTCAGTTTTGTCGAGATGTAGTTCTTTCCTTGGTACGTGGTGATCTTTGCTTTTTCCTCTGATTTTTGAGATACAAATTTTGTCTGTTGTCTATTTTGAGAAATATATGTTCAGTCCTTGTCACCCATTCCTATTTTCGCGTTACCTTCTCTAACATTGTACCTTTTACTTTCACGATCTTTGTAGCTTTCACATGTGCTACTCACCATTCTTAAAATAAAAACTGAATTATCATCAATTACTTATAGTAATGTTTCTGTTTCGAACAGATTGCGTTCATATCTGTGGTTTATCCAGCTCTTGTTCTGGCTTATATGGGGCAGGCTGCTTACATCTCACAACACCACAGCTTCGAGAATAACTATCATATTGGGTTCTATGTATCAGTACCAGGTACTCTTTTGGGTTTGCCTTTTTCCAATTTTTTAAATTACTGGTAGAGCAATTGATAAATATAAGAATAGTTTACTCTCGAGTATTGATGTGTACAACTGCGTTTTCAGAAAATCTCAGATATCCCGTTCTGGTGATTGCTATACTAGCAGCTGTAGTCGGAAGCCAGGCAATTATTACTGGCACCTTTTCGATTATCAAGCAGTGTTCTGCACTAAGTTGCTTCCCTGGTGTAAAGATTGTGCACACATCCTCTACGGTGCACGGTCAGATATACATCCCTGAAATTAATTGGATCCTGATGATACTCTGCCTGGCTGTTACTATTGGCTTCAATAACACAAAGCACTTGACGAACGCACAAGGTGAGACAAGTTAATATGCAGACAGTTCTTCCTTTTTTTTTTGACCATGGAAACCGTTGGGGAGTCCCCTACGGTATGATTTTTATAAATAAGAAAGCCTCAAAAGAGGGGTAAAGTTCTTCCTATGGACACCTTGTAACACAGAGGCTACGTCTAGATCTTGTTTTCGTTCCATTTTCATGCACTGATGTGGATTTCCGTATCTATTTGTTACTTCAGGTCTTGCAGTCATAACTGTTATGCTTGTCACCACTTGTTTAATGTCATTGGTTATCGTGCTCTGCTGGAACAAGAGTATCTTCCTTGCCCTTGGTTTCCTGCTTTTCTTTGGCTCAATCGAAGTACTCTACTTCTCAGCTACCCTTGTCAAGTTTCATGAAGGTGCTTGGGTCCCTATTACCCTTTCCTTCGTGTTTATGATAGTAATGTCTGTGTGGCACTATGGCACAATAAAGAAGTATGAGTTTGATGTTCAAAACAAGGTTTCGGTGAACTGGCTATTGAACCTCGGTCCTTCACTGGGAATTGTTCGTGTTCGAGGCATTGGGCTGATACACACAGAGCTTATGTCTGGAATTCCGGCCATTTTCTCCCACTTCGTCACTAATCTGCCAGCATTTCACCAGGTATGGAGGCACCTTACCATATATTTCCTATTCCATCGAGCATCCTTCCATATTTGTCAACCAAATTTCTGCCACTGTGTCTGAATCGTACCTCTCCAAAAATTTGATTAAATTAGGCCATTCCATCAATCAAGTGCATCTAGCTTCAACAAAGCTTATAGTTATGTTTTTTGATCAGGTACTGGTCTTTCTCTGTGTTAAATCAGTTCCAGTGCCACATGTCGAGCCTGAAGAAAGATTTCTAGTGGGTCGCATTGGTCCGAAAGAGTACAGGCTATACAGAGTCATTGTCAGATATGGGTACCGCGACGTGCAGCAAGATGACCTAGAATTTGAGAAGGATCTGATCAACAGCATCGCCGAGTTCATCCGCAGCGGGGGTTCTGACCAGAATGGCTCTGTGGAAGGTTCAGACAAACTCTCTTCCATCAGGAGCGGCAGCATTCCACCGTGGGAGGAGGACGGTGAAGTAAATGGATTGGTGTCCCCGAACAAGGAGATAAATGAGCAGACCGTGGCACAGCAGCGGAAGAAGCCGAGGTTTGTTCTACCAAAGAGCGCCCAGGTGGACGGCGAGATACGGACCGAGCTGCAGGACCTCATGGACGCGAGGGAGGCCGGCATGTCCTTCATCCTGGGGCACTCCCACATGAAGGCGAAGAGTGGGTCGAGTTTCGTGAAGCGGATCGTGATAAACTTCATCTACGAGTTCCTGAGGAGGAACAGCCGTGGTGCATCCTATGCCGCTAACATACCCCATGCTTCCACTCTGGAGGTGGGAATGGTGTACCAAGTCTGATAGTAGCAGAAAGGTAGAGAGACCAGATGAAGTGTTGTTTCTCCGTCTGTATATATCCCCTCCTGTCGCCCGACACTGCTAACCCGACACCCGACGATGGCAGTAGATGCTGGAGCACACCGAGGGCTAACAATACAGGGAGCTGCAGGTCTTTGGAGAGCCCTACTTTTAAGTGTGCATTTTTGCCAATCAAGTGTCAAGCTTTTTGTTGAGTTGGCCCTTAGTTTTTGGTTTCCTGGATCTGTTTGCTGCTCTTGTTGCTTTGCTGGTGGGACTGTAAGTCTGTAAGAATGACTAGAGAGATAGAAAATTTTATGTTTAGAAATTTTAATTGTTATTACCTGTGAGTAAAATTGCAATGTGTCGGCAGCATACTCACGAGAATTAGCGGCTGTGCCTTTTGGTTGAGGTGGCCCTTGTTTTGGTTTTCTTGATCTGTTGCTGTTATTGTTCCTTGATCTGTAACTGTTCTTGTTGCTTTACTGGTGACACTGCAACTCTGCAAGTCTGCAATGGTGACTAGAAAGGTGGGACTAATTATCGTTTGTGTCTGAAACTGCAATGCATCGAACTTAAAAATACTCCAATACATACCTGAAAAGTGGAGTACCCTTTCTTCCAAGTGGGAGATATGTCGTTGCTTACGAGGCCATGATCGTGATTATGATGTACGAATTGGATTTGTTTAGATTCGAATGTATCTAGATACATCCGAATCTATACAAATTCAACTCAACTAATATAAGTCATAGGGAGTAATAAAGTGCTTAGAGCATCTTTAGCGGTGCTTGTAAATAGTAAATGTGTTGAATCCGCGATTGCCCGCTTTGTGGACGGCGCCAGTCCTTGTAAAATCAAACTAAAAAATTTAAATTTGTGATTCAGAGAAAGAACAGCCTTCGTAGAGAGGAAGAACGCCACGGATTCCTGTTTGATTTCAGCATAATTACATAATAATAATCTAAACAAAAGCATACGGCGCATACTATGTATACAAAATGCGGCTTCCTGAGCCTTGTGCGTCGCCAAACGGTGACGGAGATGGCGTCGCCGCTCTAGTCGAGGTTGATCACCGGAGGCTCCACCGCCTCCTTGGCCTTCTCCGCCTCCTGGCACCAGAGGCGCTCCACCGCGCGCTCCTCCGCCTCATGGCACTCGATGAGCCGGAGCGCCTCGGCGAGCTCTCTCCTATGCGGCGGTCTCGTGCAGGTGCGCGCGCTACAAGCGGCGACGAAGGCGCACCAGCGCGCGCTGCTTTGCCTCGTCGGAGTCCGCGAAATCGTGTGGGACCACCGAGGCGTCGTCGCTCTCGTCGGAGCTGTCGCTCTCTCCGGGCGTCATGTAATCGCGATACTCGTAGGAGCTCGAGCTCGACGGAGACGAGGGCGTGGCCGCGACGAGCCCGCCTCCGAGGCGGTCCCCCTATACCACGCAGGGGCGTAGGGGAGGAGCGGCGCCGGCATGTGCGGCAAATTCACCCACCGGAGCGCGGTGCGCTTCTTGGCGCTGACGAAGCGACTGCGAGCGATCTCCTCCTCGGTTTTGAGGAGCTGGCCGTGCGAGCCGATGCGGTGCTTACTAGATGAGTCGCCGGGACGCATGGCGGCGAGGCGGAGCGTTTGGTGGTGGTGGCGTAGGGAATGGTGGCGGTGGCGAGCTGGATTTGACGGTTGGAGAGTTGCCGCCGGCGGCGGAGAGGAAGAGGGAACATGGCGGAGAGGGATAGGGTTTTGCTCGGGTCGCCCTCTCCAACCGCTAGATATGCTGGTCGCAGCGTGTGTTTAATGGGCCACCAAAAAACATTTACGGGCCGGGTGAGGTATACGGGCTCTGATCTGCGCTAGAAACCGAGCGTGACCCGTATTTCGCCGTAAAAGCTCAGTTTTGGCCCCTTTTACGGGCACTGCTAGAGATGCTCTTACAATGCTAAAAGGGGCCATGCACATCGCATCCTCTACATGCCCGTGATTGCTCGGAGCAATTCCGATCGGAATTCATAAACCCCTCAGGATTGAATTTGTGTACCAATGCCTTCTCGATCTCCTTAGATCAAAACAATCCGGGTGAGGGACGAAAAAGCCCTGCTCCTTGGTCGCTCCCGTGCGACCTGGGGGTGGAAAACCCTAACCCTCCATGCGTCTCCCACCTCCCTCCCTCCTACCTCTCTGGCCATCGCTGGCGTGAGCCGCCGGGCAAAGCCAGGGCGGTGCCGGTGGCGGCTGGTTCTCCTCTACCCGGCGCGCGGAGGCCTGAGCGGAATGGAGCTCTCCTTGGCATCAGTGGAACTCAGCGGGGGAGGCCAGGACCTGGCGCAGCGGCGATCAGCGGGAGGTGTTAGGGGCAGCCTTGCGCGCATATGGATGCGGCGGTGATCTTTGGGCTCGCGACTATTGCAGCCTCTCGACGGCGGCATCCCGTCCGCTCCCCCTGCAGCTCTCTGGAGACGGCGGCGGTGCGACCCGTGGTGGCATGGTGGTGGTGTGGTGGCGTCAAGCGGCGGGGCGACGTGGAAACGGCGGCCAGGCAGTGCGCCACTAGCCCAGATCGAGGCCCTATAGGGCCCATCTGGGCTTGTCGAGCCTGTTGTGCTTGCCGGTCGTCCTCTGGAGTTGGAGATGGTCGCATGGTTGGAGTAGGTCGGTAGCGGCAGTGCAGCCTACGTGCTCCAGCGAGGCGGCGGAGACTTCATGGGCCTGATCTGGGCCCAAACGAGCCTGTCTGGGCCTAGTGTGTCTCCGCGGCTGTGGCCGGTCGGCAATCGCCTCCAACAGTGGAGGGATGTTCTCCTCCAGGTGGTCGTGCCGCTGCCGACCTCCGATTTCCTACCTGGCTACCTCCTCCGCCTCGCAGGTCACACAACGAGCCTTGGTACACGGACGCGAGCTCGTGGATGCCGGGCCGATGGTCTCGGAAGGTGGACTCCACGGGTGTCTCGGCGGCGGGACGATGTGGCGGTGGTGATGGCTCGTATCTTTGGACCATAGGGGTGGCATGGAGCAGGTACCGAGGACTCCTATCGGTGGTAGTGTCTAGATTGTGTGTTGGAAGCTCGGCTCAGGGATCAGTGTCCTGAGGAACCAAATGTGGCGGGCGTTTTTTCAAACAAAATCCCAACGCTTCGGCGCCGACGACGGCAATGCCTACGGGTGTCGTGACCCTCTAGAGGTCGTTGTCATGGATACCCTTGCCGTATTGGATCTCCCGGTGAAAACCCTAGACCCTTGTGGTCTTGACAGCGGTGGCGCTTGTTGTGTCGTTACCTTCTTGGAGACGACGTCATAGAGCTCTGGGTTCTTTAGTCTCGACGTCTTCGGTGGCAAGCTAGATGCTTCTTAGACTTCGTGGTTTATCTTTAATATGCTTGTAAGACGAATTCATCACCACTATGTATCGATTTGGCCGTGTGGCTTTATTTATAAAGCGGTGCGTAATCCTATTTTAAGAAGATCAAAACAATCCATTCTTCTCCGGCGGCACAAAAAAATCCATGAGGCATTGACCGCCGCGTGGCGCCACATCACCTCTGCCTTTGGCGAGCTAAGGGCTACCCCATCTTCAAGTTGAACATCAGGCATCTCTTCTCCGACGAATGCGACAAAAACAAACCCCCGCACATGAGCTGCTTCGGCCAGGGCCCAGTTCGTTTGACAGCTTCTCCGAGAAGTTTCCCTAACCCCAGTTTCCTGCTGGTTTAAAAAATTTATGAGGCTTTGAAAATTGCTACACTAATTTGAAAGCCCCGGCTTTTCTAAAAAGCCGAGGATAAAAGCAACTTTTTGGAGAAGTCGGCAAAAGAATTGGAGGACCCGTGCTACACAGGCTATAGCACCTGCCTGCCCGTCAGCTCAAGTAACCAAGGGAGCGGCCCAAATTCTAGAACCAATGTATCTCAGCATGGCCCTCAGGCCCATTGATCCACACGCCGCGGTTTCTGGGTTTCCACTGAGCTCTGCTGGTTTTAATCTGGTTTCTGTTCGTTTTTTATAGTTTTTTCTGTTTTTTTTTTGGATTTTCAGATCTATGCATGAGCTCTCACACCAAACCCATTAGAACATTGTCGTGGTATTGTCGACACCTACGCCATAGGGGTATCTCAAAGGCGAGTTTAAAGACGTGGGGGAAGACGGAGAGCGTCCGAGTCGGCTTGACACAGTTTATCCAGATTCAGATCTCACGACGGTGGCGAGATCCTACTCCTGCTATAAATCACTATAATGTCAATACGCCGAGTTACAAGATTGGGGGTTCACTGTGTGCGGGTAGTGCTATGCACTTGTTGTTATGCCCTAAAGTCTCCCGTAGACCGGCTTATAAGAACGCCAGGACCTAGGGTTACATGGAGAGTCCCAGCCGAATACGGTTACAGAGTCCTAGACTAACATTAACTAGTCTTCATGTCCTCCAAGGCTCTGGCTTCCATCTATGGCGGTGGCACGTCGCCTTCCTTCATCCCTGCTGGACCTCCGTCTTGTCTATCAGCAACTGTGCCGTCCGGTTATGCCATAGGCCTAACCACCAACTGTGGGCCATCCGGGCTTGTCGGTATAAGACTATGTTGTAGGTATACCCTATATCCACAACAAACATCTCCGACAGATGCACAAAAATAGCGTAGCCCTCAAGATGCATTTTTTTAGAGTAGGAGGCCGAAAAGAGTCCTCTAGCGGATGCCCAAAATTTTACCGTTCGTCGGAGATTGCACAATCGCGCGCTCGATGTTTCGGGTCTGGGCTATTACACAACTGCAAAAAAATGACCCCGCACGCATAGCTCCAACTGATCAGAAATCTCCGCGTGGGACCACCATCGCCCGCCCCATTTCCCCGACCTTCTCCCGTAACCTAGCGGCGACGAATCCCCGTCGTCGTTGTTCACAATTAATTCCCGCTACCGCTGCTCCCAAATCCTCTTGTCCAATGGCCGTTTGAGCACCACCGCCGCAGTAAATCAAGCCCCCACATGCCGCCGTCATAGCCCCGATGCGTCAATTCAAGCTTCGCTAAGCATCGATTCGGTGGCGGGATTGTTCCTCATGAGCATGGGTAACATGATCATGGAGGATAGGCGTGGGCAACATTTAGACTGATCCTTCTATGACTTGATGGGGCAATCCGTGCTTGTGCAAAGAAGAGAAGAGAGGGTGTCACACTTTCTGGCTTGCTATCATTCCATTCGACAAACCGATGTGGATGATGATCTTTAAAAAGATCTCATGGAGAAGTGGACATAAAAAATGGCCAACAAAGCCACTAGTTTCATCTTCATAAGTTCAACTATTTATATGTTAGTGTGTTTATTTGAGAGGCACTTGATGAAGTATTTGCTGTATTGTTGATAAACTATTTGCTCGTGTTGTAATAATAATTAAATAATTTGTTATATATCTTATTTGTGTGTGTTTAATCTTATTTGTTCTATATATGATGAAATTCAGGTTTGTGTTGCTATGCGCGTCCCATTTTAGCGCTCTTGGAAATTTGTCGCCTCTCACGCGCTGTATTTTAGTATTCCTGAAAATGCTGTCGTCGGCTGCACGGCCAAAAACTGCAAAAGTGACACCCAAAAACCAAATAATGGTGCTCTCATGGAACACCACTACATCATCCAAAATATTTCTATATATCTACGATTTTTTATTTGACTAACCCAGTAGTCAGGTTAATCTCATGTACTATACAAGTATTGTTTTTTTGTACAGAGGAGAGGCCCCAGAAGGGGATGGAAGCCTTTCATTAAAGTAAGACGATGGAGATACAATTTTTCACGTAGGATGCTAAATAAAAGGAAACTACAACCAAGTCCATATACTTTACAAAAAAAACTCTACAAATAAACAAGAGAAAGCAATCAGGTCCTTCTTCCAAACCGACAATGCAACTACTGGGCCTTATGATGGAGGTGAAGATACGCCAGAACACTTTGCCGGCAAGCTCAAAGGCCTCTTGGCCAGAATAATCAGCTGGCTAACTGCCTCCGATTTGGAACTGCGGAAGATGTTGGCTTCACTACTCCAAGGCCAATCATCGTCGCTGCTACTCGGAGATCCTCTCCTTCCAGTTGCAACCTCAGCACCAAGGTAGAGAAGACGATCCAAAGAGAAACAACAACAAGTAGCCATAATCCGTTGACACTTCTCATGGAAACCAAGCTCCCTCCTCAGAGCTCCTGCCCGAGATGAGGAGGAGAAGCCGAAGATAATACAGTAGCAATGAATCCAGAATCTACAACACCATCTCCAAGTATTATAGGGCGTTGCAAAGAAGAGCCTCTTCCTCTCGCCTCCACGGCCGGCCCGGAGAGGCTTTTTCACACCACACGCCTCGCTGCAGTACCTCTCCTCCTCGCCACCTCGTACGGCCAGGAGAGACATCGCCGCTTCCAGTTCTGCAATCGAAGACAATTCCTAGACCCAGGAAGACAACACTTATTGAAGGGGCTCCCACTCATAGCCACATCCACAACATTCTCCCATAGAAGGAGCTCGCGGGAGTAAAGCCAGAGCGACTCTCTCTCGCCATGCCGAAACACCAGAGAGAACAAGGCCAGAGGGCGACGGAGATGAGGCGGTGGAACGCTGCAGTCCCCTCCCTCCTCGCCACCATGGCCGACCAAGGAGAAGGGAAGCTGCTACCAGGACAACGTCGCCCAAACGCCGGCTTATCTGCGGATATCCTTACCTATAGCTCCACCGCAGGCGGCAGCACCCAGTCGAGCACCACCGCAACGACGAACAGGTGAAGGCTGCTCCAGATCTGGTTGGGAAGACCTGGAGCCCTACTCCAATACATGATATGGAGCCCAAACCTACCCTACAGCCGCCTACAGACAGCCTGCAGCCCTCCCTCATCCCCTCCGGTCGGCAAGGACGCTAGAGAAGAGGAGGGGAGGCACTAGAGATGCTTTGCTAGGAAGATTCTCAAGGAGAGAGAACGGGAGAGCGGAAGGAAGGGGAAAAAATGAGTCGGGGGACTTTTTTATAAAAGTATGTTAGAGTAGTATTTTATATTAGAGCAGGTACTACAATGGTGAACTATAAGCCTGCTTACTTGGCATTTTTGTGTATGTGAAGGAGAGAGACAACCGAAAAAAGAGAGCGAGGACTCATGTAAGAGCCACCTTTTCACGTGCTCCAAAACATCACTCCTTTATGAGGAAAGATAAAGCGGAAGTGTGATAAAAATAGAGCTAATAGACAATCTTAGAGCCAACTCTATCAGATGAAGATGACTTTTGATTGATATAGACAACTTTATAATCATCGTACTCCACTACCTTTATTTTTTGGCTATCATTCATGCTCTTATATACTATCACGACATCGACACACGAAATAACGAAGAGAGTATACTATATGCATTGGAAATTATGAATGTTGATGTTTTTTAGATCAAAAGGGCCCCTAACAGGGGAGCCCCGGTTCCATTATAAATGAAACCAGCCAAAAACAGAGTCTTATACATGAGTACTAAAACACAAATAAAACCGCAAAGATTCAATAAACAGAAAACTAAACACAGAGACCGCGCACATCCACAGTTGTTGCAACTCAAAACCAACTGACTCAAACTTTCGCCCAGTAACTCTCGAAGACATTCTTGAGGGCCTCCCTGGTTTCTTCAGCAGGAAGTAGACCAGACGGCTTCTGAGACGCCCAGGATTGCACCCAAAAGGGCGTCAGTGGTGAGGCAGCTTGGACTCCGAAGATGCATGACGGTGTAGAGGGGCGGACTATCATAGTAGAGGATGCAGACGCACCCCTCAAAACAGAAGGAGAAGCTACCCCCACAACAACGCATCTTTGCACCAGCGATCCACCACTCCTAAAAAGAGATCCACCCGGGGAAGCATGTTTTCCTTGAAAAGTAGCCGCCATTTCTTGCGCATTCCGAGGACGATCCACCAAACTTGTTTCAGAGAAATCCAAGTCTGGGAGTCAAAAATCAAAGCATTTCTAAATTTCCAGATGCTCCAAAGTACCGCAACACATAAGGCATTGAAAGTTTGATGCTTCTTTTTTGAAATCCAAAACCTAGATATAGACAGGTAATCATGGCCACATTCAAGCTTAAATAAATTAGAGAAAATCTTCTAGGTGTTAGAAGCTACAATACATTTGAAAAACAAGTGATCAATAGACTTTTCATTACAAAAAACACAACAAGCAGGTTTGCCCAAATTTCTTTTCTGGAGGTTATCTCTTGTCATTAATTTGTTGTTGGCGAGAAGCCACAAAAAAGATATGAATCCGTGATAGTACCACAAGAGACCAAACAGCTGGAATGTAAACAAGGGTGACCCCTATAAAGCTAATGATGTTATAACACGAACTAGAGGCGAATTGACTATTCGCAGTGTAACTCCAAATAAGAGAGTCACAATCAGAAGAGAAGGGAATGCTACTAGCAACCCGAATCAATTCCAACCACTGGTCATGCAGCTTAGAGCTGACGTTTCTGTGGAAAGTGAGTTTCAATTAACGGCCATCCTAGACTTGCTGGATATATAGTAGCCATTTGCTCATTGCAGACACAATAAACCTCCCAGAATTGCACAAATAAAGGAGATGTGCCAAACCAGATGTATTTCTAGAATATAATCTTAGTCCCATCCCCAACAATCCATCTATGGACAAATTGTACAACTCCAACAACCCACATGAAACCTCTAAAGAAAGTGGAAGAACTTGCACTCCTACAACAGAAGATGTTTGGATTGTTTAAATTGTACTTGGCCTCCAAGATGCTTTTCCATAATTTGTCTCCACTGTTAGCATATCTCTTAAGCCAAGAGGCTAGCAAGCAGATGTTAACATCTCTAAGATAGGGACTCCTAATGCCCCTTATTCTTTGGGCATACACACCAAGTTCCAATTCGCCAGGTGCAACTTCCTCTTATATTTGGAATCATTCCAAAGACAATTAGGCATCTAGGAATTAATGAGATATAAGGCCCATTTAGGGAATTTTAAAAAAGACAGAATATAAATGGGAATGCTATCAAGGCATGATCTAATCAATACCAACCTGGTTGCATAAGAGAGAAGTTTCCCTCTCCAACTTGCAATTCTTTGCAAAATTTTATCAATGATAGGCTGGAGGTCCTCTCTCCTAAGCTTATCATAATGCAAAGGCACTCCCAGTTATTTAATGGGGAATTGGCCTAAAACGCAACCCATGATGTCACTTAAAGCCTTAGATTCATCAACCACCAAGTTAATAGGCACTAACTCACTTTTATCATAGTTGATTTTCATGCCCGAGACCTGTTCAAAACAGGTGAGCACCCATTTGAGATTCCTAACTAACTCAATGTCATTATTGAAAGGATACAGATGCCGCCTAGAGGGGGGGGGATGAATAGGTAGTTTAAAACTTTTCCAAGAGAGGCTTAACAAAGGCGGAATTAAACTAGCGTTTACTTTGTCAACCATAAAACCTAGAACAACTAGGGTTCACTTATGTTCACCAACAACTTATGCAAAGCAAGTTGATCAACTATGTTATAGAAAAATATATACTTCAAGCACGAAGGCTATCACAAAGTAAAGTGCATAAGTAAGAGCTCGGATATAGAGATAACTGTGGCACGCATAGACGATGATATTTTATCGAGTTCCTCCCAACATGGAGTACGTCTCGTTTGAAGAGGGGGTGGTATCAAACCACCAACGCCACAAGAGGCCTCTCTTTTTCTCCTGTGAATCTCACCCCAACGGTATCTATCCACACTTCCACTATCGGTGCACTTGTCGATGGCAATCCGGAACCTCTCACAAGGTTGGAGCAATTCTCCACAACTCAATTGGAGGCTCCCAACAAACAAGCTTGGGGAAAGCTCCACAACTTAATTGGAGGCCCCAAGTAATCCACAACCCTGCAAAACAACCAAACTATCCAGGGTTCCAAGAACCCAAGAGTAAAAAGCTTCTCACCTTTCACTCAATCGGATCCTCACCAAGAACTCAAATCAATGCACCAAATGCAAATGGCAAGAACATCACAAAGATGCTCCAATCCCTCACTCTCAAGTTCCAACAAAGCTATTAAATATATTGGGGGAACAAGAGAGGAGGAATCAAAGAGGAACACAAAATACCCCAAGATCTAGATCCCAAGGATACACTCACAAAGAGATGATATGGCTTGGTCAAATTGTACATCTAGATCTCCTCTATCTTCCACTCAAATATGGGCAAAAATCATTGGAGGGGAAGACTTGAATCAAGCTTAAAGAGGTGCGAAGAAATAGGGCAAGGCTTGATAAAAATAGAGGAAGAACTCGCTCTAATAAAAGGATAAAGAGGAGGCTTAAATAGTGGGGGCTGAAATATTCCCGTTGGGGCCAAAATGCCTGACTGGGCCGGTAGTACCGCTGAGGCCCTGTACTACCGGACCCAACGAACGACAACCAGGCGAGGCCAGCGCGAGTGTGCAATGCGCAAAGGGGATCGGGTGCAGGAGCAGCCCATTGGGGCGAGCAGTAGCATCATGAGCGGTGCGCGCGCGAGCGGGGCAGCAGTGTGCCTGGGAGGCGGAACGAGCGGGGTGGAGCGGCTGGGCTGGAGCGGCGGCCTGCCTGGCTGCACGGTAGTGGGACGAGGCCTAGGCGGAGCTGGAGCGCGTGCGGGGGCGGGGTGAGCGACAACACGATAACGCGTGGGAGCAGCGGCAGTGAGCGACGGCTGCGCGCGAGGAAGTAGTGAGGCGCACACGCGCGAGATAGGCGGGCGTGGCCCAGAGAAAGATGCGGAGGCTGGGCTAAGCGAACCTGGGCCTGGCGGTACTACCGAGCCGGTCCGGTAGAGCCGGACGCGGGTGCCGGGTGATGACTGCAAGTGCACAGATCGTTTGTAGCTAGTTTCGAAATAAAGATATCGATCCCACATGGAAGTTTGAAGCCTAATAACTCTTGAAATAAATACTAAAAATAAAAATGCTAAATAAAGTTCTAAGTAACAAGATAAAATGCGAGTATTATGTAAAAAAGTGTTTTTTGGTTTTTGGTATAAGAGAAGAATGACTAAAGTAAACAAAACTGAATACAGAAAGTAAGTATCGCATATGTAAAAGAGCTTTGGAACTTCAGTGGGGAAAGGCGTTCTCAGGGATTAGCGGATACACCACTAGCATTATAAAGGGCTAAGGTAAAGATTATTATCATAAATATTCTCAACTATTTATGTGTGGGAGGAACTCCATATTTGGACAAATAGGCAGCAACCGCTGCTCACATCATCCTCATAACCATAGCAGACAACAATCAACATCAATTGAATTACTGCGCTATTAAGGGACTTAATCCCGCAGGACGTATCCCATGGCATGGATAGTGTTTCGTGAGTTTCCTCGATTTCCAAGTTGATACGTAAGGAGTGCCAACAACTTTATAGTCACTGTAAGTGCCAACACACCTCCGTATACCAACAAGTAGTTCCCTCCATCAAGTCCCCACAAGAGGCAAATATTGAGAGGTCGACTTCTCCCAACATCAAGATAAAGACAATCTAACACATGGTCACATCGATGAATATCATAATAAACTTTATCTTATTACAATATCATACTAGGGTTTCTCATCTCCCCAAGAACTAATGATCTTACTCATACATGGAGGCAATCAACATCATGGAAAAAGTAATGGAATCTATCATAGATGAATAGTACTTGTATAAATCCACAACGAGTTCAGAAATTACAACAAGATCTAGACAAGATGTAGATATGATGGATGGAAATGGTGGTGATGTAGCAGTTGATGATGAAGATCGATGCCTTAGCCTCCTGGATCTGCGTAGGGCGAAGATGGATCCCCGGTGGATGAGTTCCCCCTCCAGATGCCTTCCGGAGGTAAGGTTTCAGCGAGTTCTGGGTGTTATGTATATCGTCTCTCCGATCCAGTTGCACAGGGTGAAACTATTTGAGGAGGCGGTGTCGGCGCCAACTATACGACAGGAACTATACAGCCGGAATATTTATTCCTGCCGTACAGTTGGTCGTTAAACCTTCGTATCCTCCAATTGCTTCGGTTTTCTTCTGCTATTATTAATATTTTTCAAATAAGCAATTTATGTTTCTTTGGCTCCTTTTCACTCCAATATAAATGGTCCAAGAATTGTGTCCATCGTATCCATCATCTGATCTGACCCTAGTGAAAATAAACATAAAAGGTGCGTGCGGACGCCGTAAAATACCAAGATCCTACCACTGCAATGCAAAATAGTAATATAAAACATGATGCAAATATGCACTCATCAACTTCCCCAAACTTAGACTCTTGCTCGTCCCGAGCAAGTTTAGCTTAATAGATGTCATCCTCATATTCATGAAGCCGAATCGATAAAATAAATGAGGAAGTTGCAATATGTGTTTATCATTTAGGATACATAGAAATAAGTTCATGAATAGTACCTTACTCTTACCATCCGAATAATATTAGCAGGCTTCCACAGCTTAGCAATTAACAGTTCATAAAATATTACTCTCAACATGATATAAAAGTATTCGGTTTGACCGAATGAGATAGTGAGGTAGTCCCAAGCATTTTAGGTCGAACCATTACTTTTATACGCAACTTGTAGAAAATATTATTTCGCTCCAGCACTTTCACTTGTTCTTTAATGAGCTCATTGTTCCTTTGGAGGGTTTGTATCGCCATAAGACTCATAGAAAATCCTTCTTCAGTGGTTTGCTTGATATATTCATCGAGTTTATCAAGATAAAATCACAGCCACCGAAGATGCCTGGGTGTCCCTGGCGCATCCTTCTCCATTACTACGATCTTCAACTCTAGAGCTTTCAGCTCCCTCTTCCGGCGTTCATGGTTGGTGTCGAAAAGCTCCATAGGGATGCCCTTGGTCTCCTTGTCCTGCTTGCTATTGCTCCCAACCTCCATAGGGATGCCCTTGGTCTCCTTGTCCTGCTTGCTATTTCTCCCAACCTCCATAGGGACTTCTCTCCATAGTTTCCTGCTCCTTGCCTCACGTGAGAATAAGAGGTAGATTGGTTCCTGGTGATTATGATTAGAGAGAGGCACAATAAAATTATATAAGAGGGGTCAGCGGTCGGTAAAACTCGTGATAAACACCAAATTCATGCCCAAGAAAAGAATATAAATGTAATTGGAAAATAAATCACGATTTTGGAGGAGTCCTGCTGCGTAACGACCAACTATAGGGTCGTGGACCGTATAGCTCCTGCAGTATAGTTGGTTTCGGGCAGTATTTCCAAATATCTCGAGTCCAGGTCGGTTAGTTACCGACTAGGAACTGACAAAACATTTTTTTAGATGAAAATAAATAAGAACAAAAAAGGGTCGATGATAAAGAAGCTTTAACGACCAACTATACGGCGGGAGATTTTTCTCCGGCCGTATAGTTGCGACCGTATAGATACTGCACACCGAAAATTATTTTCCAAGGAGATACAATACCTTTAACAACCAACTATAAGGCTGGAGAAAAATCTCCCGCCATATAGTTGCGCCCGTATAGTTACAAAAACCCCTCAAAAACTTCAAAAAAACAAAAGGAATTCAAAGGCAAGAAATTTAGTAGTAAAAACTATGAAAGCAAATCACTTATTAGAGTAAGAAAACTTAACTTGCACTTACCGTTTATTTATTCAGGGATAACAAGCTCCTCCAACAACAAGGATTTCTTCTCTTTTGGAGGGATTGACCTTAGTTCATCTAATAATTCTCGTAAACAAAAATCACCAGGACTAAAGTCCCTCTCAATAATATTAGTGTCTTGCTAGGAAAATATAGATATTGCATCCACTACCTTTTCTTCTTATCTCTGCATAATCTACAACTCAAATTCTTGAAGTAAAAGGATCCAACGGATTAGTCTTGGCTTATGATCCAACAAAAATGAGTGTGGTTTGCTAACCTCTCTAAAGTTTGATCTATGAACGGTAAAGGATAGTGATCTTTCCTAGTTTCCTTATTCAATTTCCTGAAATCTATGCACATCCTATGTCCAACAATAATTCTAGTAGGTATCAATTCATTGTTTTCATTAGGAACAACAGTAAAGCCGTCTTTCTTAGTAACACAATGAACATGACTTACCCATTCACTTTATTTTATAGGATAAATTATACCTGCATATAGTAGGCGTACTATTTCTTACCACTTCCCTCATTTCAGGCTTTAGCCTTCTATTAAATTCTGCAACTGGTTTAGCACCTTCCTCCATGAATATTTGATGGAGGTTATCATGGGACTAATGCCCTTCAAATCGTCCATTGAGTACCCAAAGTCCTTGCGATGCTCCCTAAGTACCTTCATGAGTTCTTCTTCTTCATCCCCTAAAAGTTTAGCACTAATAATAACACGGAATTTATTAGTATTATCCAAGAATCTATATTTAAGATTATCTGGTAAAGTTTTTAATTCTGGGGGTGGTAATTCTTCATCCCCTCTCTTTCTGGCTCTTCAAAAGCCTCATCAGTTGGAGGCCCCAAATTGGGAAGTGAATCAAATTCACTTTCAAATTCTTCTAAGACCTGTCCTCCAATAATTATTTCTTCACAAAAATTCTTCTAGAGACCAGTCCTCCATAATTATTTCTTCAAAATTTGAGTCTTCATTTATTTCTTCTTCTTGATTACTTAAGAAAAGAGTTGTCATCTCCTCAATAGTTTTCTCTTGCTCTTCTTCTTGTATAAGTGTTGGGGATATACTTTCCGGGTATACCCACAGGACTCACTGACCAGGGTGGCCCACCAACGGGTTAGAGCTTTGCTTCATGGGCGGCACAGTCAGAGAAAGAGGAGGAGCCACTTACGGCTACGACAAGGCCAAGAAGAGTTACCGACTTAGGCCTGTAGTTACTTGTAGTCGAAGTTGTATCTAGTTACCGACTCTGTAATGTAGCCAGATATGTCTCTCCTATAACCCTAGGTCCCGGTGACTATATAAACCGGCCCTATGGGAGCCTTTAGGGCACCAATACCACAACTTACTCGCACAGGAGAACCTCTCTTGTAATCCATTGTAACATCTGACTCTCGCCGATATATTACTGGGTTGCTAGCAGGAGTAGGATCCAATTGCCGCAGTCGTATCTGAACCTAGGTAAACTTGTGCTCACCATTCCCGGAACATCCGACATCTCACACCCCATCTTCTTAACGCTGTCAGGACCCCCTATGGAATACTTGTCGACAATCTGGCGACAGTTGGCGCCCACCGTGGGGCGGGTGACTTTTGGAGCTTCGTTCCAGGCGGAATCTGCGCGTGCAGGAATCGGTGAAACAATCACCATGGGTCGTGTGGTCTATGCCAGTGATGTTCCTCTCGTTATTTTCGACGAGACTTGGATTACGGCTAGAAAGCCTATGACAACCTACACGATCATGCCTATCGGCGAGATCGATATCTACCTCGGTTTCGCTGACCCGCCGAACCCACCCTAGAGGTGATGACTATGGCGGAAGAAAAATCCGGATCTGCTCTGTCCGCAAAGGCGGAAGAGTTCAAGATCCCGGAAAAACCTGAACCCACCCAACCCGCTCCTATAGTGGAAGAACAATACATATCTGATCTCCCCATATAGATCGGATACACGGATGAGGAGTATACCCTCTTCGGATCCGGTCCTACCAATGCCGGAGCAGAAAAATCACTCTTGAGGCACAGGATAAAGAAGATGACGAAACTCCCCCACATAGATTATGAAGCAATCGTTGATATCAAGGAAAGCTTTGAGATGGCAGAGCCAGAAACCCAGCTGTGCCGCTACCTTAAGAACATGAACAAGAAGAAGAACTGATTAGTATACCACGTAAGCTCTGGATCCGACTCTGTCGATGCTGGAGTAGGAAACGATTAAGTTCTCAACGCAATCAAAGAAAACGCCGGCTTACCTGGCTTCCCAGGGAGTCAATAACGTCGCAGGAACTTCCAGACTTCGATAAGGATATGGAGGTATACAAAGAAGAATACGCCTCCAAACTAGTGCAAGGTGAGCCGGAGACCCCTCTGAGTCCGTACGACAACATCGATGAAGACTACACCTCGCAAGACGACATGGACACCGGAGATTCGTCCGAGGTCCAAAAGCCAACTACAACGGAAAGTACCGATGGAAGTTTATCTCCCGGTACCGGAACGAAAGTCGTATTTGCCACCGGTACGCACATTAAGGCTACTGGGCCGTCAAAGAAGAAGAACAAAAATCCGACACCGGCAGAGCCGGACGTCGAGGAAACAAACAAAGAAAAAGTTGTTGAAGATATGCCCTAGAGGCAATAATAAAAGTAGTTATTATTATATCTTTGTGTTTATGATAAATGTTTACATTCATGCTATAATTGTATTAACCAGAAACATTAATACTTATGTGATTTGTAAACTAATTAGAGTCCATACTAAAGCCTCTTTATAATACTAACTTGTTGGTTGATAGATGATCATGGTTTCCTGATCATGAACATTAAGATGTTATTAACAATAAGATCACATCATTAGGAGAATGGTATGATGGACATACTCCTATAGATAAGCATAGCACAAAAGATCAAGTCATTTCAATAGTTCGTTTGCTATAAGCTTTCAGATGCATAGTAACCTAATTCCTTCGACCATGAGATCACGGTAATCACCATCACCGTATGGATGCTTTGATGACATAAAACACCACTTCGTAACTAGGTGGTTATAAAGGTGGCATTGAGTGTTCGGAAAGTATGTGTTGAGGCACATAGATCAAGAGTGGGATTTGTCCATCCTTATGACGGATAGATATACTCTGGGTCCTCTCGGTGTAATGTCATCCAATTAGCTTGCAAGCATGTGAATGGATCACAAGGGATCACATATCACATGAACGAGTAAAGAGTACTTATCGGTAACAAGGTTGAACTAGGTATACAGAGATACCGACGACCAGACCTCGGATAAGTAAAATATCACGAGACAAAGGGAAATTGGTATTGTAGGTAAATGGTTCAATTGATGGCAAAGTAATCGTAGAAATATGTGGGAGACATATGAATTTCCAGATTCCTCTATTGGTTATTGGTCGGAGATGAGTCTCAGTCATGTCTGCATAATTCACGAACTATAGGGAGACACACTGAAGGATTCGATGTTGTTTAGTAGATATGGAATGTAAGTAGGGAGACCGAATGTTGTTCGAGGCCTCGGATAGGATCCGGGATATCAAGAGGAGATCCGAAATGGCCCGAAGAATAAGATTCATATAAGGAAAGTCCAATTCCGAAGTTCGGGAATGATTTCGGTGTTTTCATCGGAATGATCTAGAAGGGTCTAGAAGGTTCGCTGGACCGGAAGGGGAAGGGTACATGAATGTGCCATGACTGAGTGGAATGATTGCATCATGTCCTAGGTCACTTGGTTGGGCGTTTAAAAGAAAGAAATTAAACTCCAAAATTGAAAGTCAAAAGGCAAGTTTGAAAAGTCAAACTGGGACAATGTTTCCTGGTGGAGGGAGGACAAAAAACCTCCTCTCCCTCCACCACGTGCCAAGGAGGAGAGGGAGTTGGGGAAGGATTCAAACTCCCCTTCCTAGATGCCCCTCCCTCTCATATATAGAGGGGAAGGGGTGCCCCCCAAGACCACAACCAACCCCACCAAGTCGCCGCCGCCTGCCGCTGCTGTGCTGCCGCTGCACCAAGTCGCCGCCGCCCTAGTCACTGCCAACCACCTCCTTCTCTCCGGCTTCTAAACCCTAAACATCGGGGAACCCTACTAATCCACCATAACCTGCTCTGGCGTAAGGATAAGCCCTACAGGATTTCCCCTCTAACTCCAACACCACGCCTTCGTGCTGCTGGAATCACGAGGAGAGAAGTACAACCTCTGCTGCCTGCTATAACAAGGAAGAGGAAGGTCTTCATCGAGTACCGAATGTGTGACCGACTATGGGAGCGCTGCCGGAACGCGGCGCCACAAGGATTGTCTACACAATCTTGAGATCAGCAAGTGTACGACTACATCACCCACGAGAATCTGCTCTTGTTAACCGATTTGGAATGTTCGAGGGTGAGTACTCTAATCAACTCGTTGCTACATTCTAGTAGATATATCTTGTCTTATGCGTGTTCATGCGGTAGAATTTTTTTGTTTTCCATGCTACGAACCCTATAGTGGTATCATAGCCATGTCTATATGTAGATCTGTTGCATGAGTAGAACACAATGGTCATTGTGGGCGGTGGTGCTTTTATTATCAATTGCTTTTTGTGTACTTTGCAATCTTGTGGTATGGTAGGATGAAGCGGCCCGGGCTAACCTTACATGACATCATTCATGAGACTTGCTCGACGCTCAACATGCAACTTGTATTGCATAAGTGTCTTTGCGGGTGTCTGTCTCTCCCATCATAGTAACGATTCAATTTACAATGGGCACTTGATAGTTCAAGCATCAACGTTGTGGTTCTTGTTCGTAAGTTAGAACGGTACTTATTGAAATCCCCAAACCACGTAAAATATGCAAAGAAAATTAGAGGCGTCTAACTTTGTTTTGCAGGGGTGTGATGTGATGTGATATGGCCATGATTGTGATTATATATGATGTATGCAATGTTCCTTATTGTAAGTCGGCAACCGGCAGGAGCCTTATGGTCGTCTTTTAATTTCGTTAAGACCCGCATGTCTATTATTCAAAGTAGTTGTAATAGTTGATGCTGGTGGAAGGCAACCATGGAGCGGTGCCATTGACCTTGACGCCACACCGGTGATGATGGATATCATGTTTGTGCTTGAAGATGGAGATCGGAAGCACATGAAGAAAGGCCATATCATATCACATATTTTTAATTGCATGTGATGTTAATCATTTTATGCATCTTGTATTGCTTACATTGAGATGGTAGCATTATAAGATGATCCCTCTCACAAAATTATCAAGTATAGTGTTCTCCCTTAGTTAACACCGTTACCAAGACTCGTCGTTTCGAAGCACCACGTGATGATTGGGTGTGATAGAATCAACGTGTGCATACAACGGGAGCAAGCCAGATTTGCTCATGCAAAAACTAAGGTTAATCTTGATGAGCCTAGCATGTACAGACATGGTCTCGGAACACGGATCACCGAAAGGTAAAGCATGAGTCATATAGTAGATATGATGAACATGTTGATTGTTCACCTTTGAAACTACATCATCTCTCATGATGATCGGTTTTGATGTAGTGGATATGGTTCGTGTGATCACTAAAACAATGTGAGGGATATTATTTTGAGTGGGAGTACACCTAGGTTAATTTAACTATTAATTATAACTCAATTTGTCATAAACTTAGTCTAAACTTTTGCAAATATGTTGTAGATCAATGGCGGCCCCTACCATCAATTTTAATGCGTTCCTAGAGAAAGAAAAGTTAAAAAACAATGGAAGCAACTTCGCGGATTTGTTCTGCAATTTGAGGATTGTTCTCAATGCTGGTCAGTTGACCTATGTGCTGGATGCACCGTTGGGTGACCCACCTACAGAAGATGCTACCGATGATGAGAAAATTGTTTTCCGTACTCGGAAGAATTAGTACTCCGCAGTTCAGTGTGCTATCTTGTATGGTTTGGAATCGGAGCTTCAGAAAAGGTTTGAGAACTTTGACCCACATGATATTGTCCGTGAACTCAAAATGATATTTGAGGCTCACGCGGCAGTTGAGAGTTATGAAGCTTCTAAAAAGTTCTTTAACTGCAAGATGGAAGAGGGCAGCTTCATCAATGAGCATGTGCTTAAGATGTCTGGGCATGCTAACAAGCTCCAGAGCTTGGGCATAATAATTCCTAATGCGTTGGGGATTCATCGTGTCCTCCAATCACTACCACCAAGTTACAAAAACTATGTGATGAACTACAACATGCAGCGCATGGATAATACGTTGCTAGAACTCTTCTCTGTGTTGAAGTCTGCGAAAGTGGAGATCAAGAAAGAGCACCAAGTGTTGATGGTCAATAAGACCACCAATTTCAAGAAGCAAGGCAAGCCTAAGAAAAAGAGTAACTTCAAGAAGGGCAGCAAGAAAGTTGCCGCGCCTACAAATAAGAAGACCAAGGTTGGGCCTAAGCCTGATACTGAGTGCTTTTACTGCAAGCGAAAAGATCACTGGAAGCGGAATTTCCCCAAGTACTTGGCGGATCTGAAGAACGGCAACATCAAGAAGAAAGGTATATCCGATATACATGTTATTAATGTGTATCTTTATAGTAATCGTAGTAGTTCCTGGGTATTTGATACTGGTTTGGTTGCTCATATTTATAACTCGAAATAGGTGCTGCAGAATAGATGGAGACTAGCGAAAGACGAGGTGACGATGCGCGTTGGAAACGGATCAAAGGTTGATGTGGTCACAGTCGGCACACTCCATCTTCATCTACCATCGGGAATAGTTTTATACTTAAATAATTATTATTTGGTGCCTGCATTGAGCATGAACATTATATCAGGATCTTGTTTATTGCGAGATGGTTACTTGTTTAAGTCCGAGAATAATGGTTGTTTGATTTATATGAGTAATATATTTTATGGTCATGCACCTTTGATAGATGGTATATTCTTATTGAATCTCGATTGTAGTGATACACATGTTAATAATATAGAAGCTTAACGTTTGAAATTGAGCGATAATTCTACATACATGTGGCACTGTCGTCTTGGTCACATTGGAGTGAAGCGTATGAAGAAACTCCATTCCTATGGACTTCTTGAATCACTTGATTTCAAATCACTTGAAAGATGTGAATCATGTATGATGGGTAAAATGACTAAGAATCCATTTTTTGGTATGATGGAGCTAGCTACAGACTTATTGGAAATCATACATACCGATGTGTGTGGCCCAATGAGTGTACCATCGCGTGGTGGTTATCGTTATGTTCTTACTTTCACGGATGACTTGAGTAGATATGGGTATATCTATTTCATGAAACATAAGTCTAAAACTTTCGAGAAGTTTAAGGAATTTCAAAGTGAAGTGGAGAATCAATGTAATAAGAAGATTAAGTTTCTACGATCTGATCGTGGAGGTGAATATCTAAGTTACGACTTTGGCAAGCATTTGAAGAAATGTGGAATACTTTCACAATTGACACCGCCAGGAACACCACAACATAATGGTGTGTCCGGACGTCATAATCGAACTCTCTTTGATATGGTTCGTTCTATGATGTTACTTACAGATTTATCTTTTTAATTTTGGGGTTATGCATTAGAAACAACCGCATTCACTTTAAATAGGGCACCATCTAAATTCGTTGAAATGACACTGTATGAATTATGGTTTGGGAAGAAACCTAAATTGTCGTTCCTTAAAGTTTGGGGTTGCGATGCTTATGTAAAGAAGTTACAGCCCGACAAGCTTGAACCCAAAGCGGAAAAATGCATCTTCATAGGATACTCGAAGGAAACTATTGGGTTGTCATTATAGGATACTCGAAGGAAACTGTTGGCAGTATTATTTAGCCATTCCATTATAATGATTACTAGTCATTATAAGTCAAATTTATAGCAATAAACTTTAGTTAGGCTTGTCTATGGTCGAGATACTGTGCTCCAAGTCGTCCATATCCGCGGACACGGCTTTCAGAAAGTTTTACCCGTCCGGGGTGCACCAATAGCAACACACGCTCGATCAACCTCGGAAAAACCAAATCAAAACCCAACGAGGCCTTCACGACAAAGCAATCACAGGATTCAGAAATATTTCAGGCCACCCTTGAGTACACCCGCAACGAAGTAAGCAAGCTCCGAGACGGACTCAAGGTTTGCGTCAGTGGCTGTAAACGACAGCAGATCCCCAAACGGGGACTGTCGATACCGTGAAAACACTCCGCTTACCTAAACAGTACAGTGTGCTCCTCGCACAATTTAAATACAGAAGTAGCATGGCATAAGTACAGGATAGTAAATAAAACCTCAAACTAGTTTGTGGCCCCAAGAAATAAGACTGAATCAAGCTCTGGCTCAGGGGGGTCCCATATACCTCCCGGATGTGGATAGCGCGATAAATCAAGGAACAAGTATCAAGTACTCGGGGTCCTACGGGACACAAGTGGGCGTTCGAAAACCAAATATTATCTATCACCCACCGATGCCTCTGCTTAATTCAATTTTAGTTGTTAAACAGGAATTAAAGTGAGCGATAAGTAAAATCATGATCATCTCCAACATCCAACATGCGGCATTACTCCAACAACTGTGGCACTTGACGACACGCAACAGCACTTGAGCAAGCGACTACGACACGCAAGTCCAACTATCTACCAAACAACAGGTAATAGGATGTGGCCAAGGCAATATAGGGCTACACGGTATATCACAGGTACGGAAGCTAAAGCATCGCAGCACAGATAGCAATAGATCAACAGGAGGGAATAAAGACTATAAAAGTAAGATAGGTAGAAAGGGGGAGATGCTCGCCTGAAAACATTGTCGAAGGGTTCAACCGAAGATCGGGTCGACTCTCGCATCAACTCAATGGCCTTATCCGCGAAGAAGCAAAACACTAGAATAAACACCGGATGCACTATTTAATACAACGACAGAAGATCGGCATGATGCATGTATGATGTATGGCATGGCAAGGTGCGATGCAATTAGGTCATATTAAGCGGAACCGGGGTCCCGACATTATTTAGGTGGTTCAAGTTGTTTATCTACCCCGCAAATTAAATGTGGTTTTAGCAAGACAAAAGTGAACACCGGTTCGATGCACAGATTTAAATGAGGCCAATATGAGACTAGATTTGCCCGCATATGGGCCCCATATTTAATTAGAGGTGAATCGGCATAAGGCCCCCAAACCACATGATAAGATGCATGCGAGTATGACAATTTAATATGCAACAGGTTTTATGGTTAGCATTTATGAAAATAGGGGTTCGGATAAGGGTCACACATTAGGGGGATCTCGACGAACTTGGGGTTCCGGGGTTCGGGGTCGGTCTCAGGGTCCAGGGTTCGACGGATCTTGGCCCGGGGTTCGACGGGATCGGTCTCGACGGGATCGTTCTCGGATAACGGGGTAGGTCATGGCGCATCCGGGGTCTTCGGGTTATGTTGACGGTCATGGCGTTCGGGATGAAGTACTTGTCGCGTCGGGGAAGCAGGACTTGGGTCGGTGTCAGGGTGCGTCGGATTCTTCCGGGTCGACGCCGTTCTTGTCGTCGCGAAGGTCTTGTCGGGCCCGCGCCATCGAGTTGGTGTTAACGTTCGGAAGCGTTCTCGTGGCAAACTTGGCGTCCTGGGGACGATCCTGTCGCATCCGCGGTCGTCGGGTCGTGCCGACGGTCTTGTTGTCTCACGGCAGAGATCTTGGGGTCCGGGGTCTTGGCGCCTTCGGGTCCGAGAGGGAGATCTTGGCGTCCGAGGGTTCGGGTACGACAATCGGACTCCGGGAACGGGCCTTTGGTCTGCGAAGTTCTTGTTGTTCCCGCTTCGAGAAGATCTTGTTGTTGGTCGCGGTTGTTTGTCGACGAGGAGGCATTGTCGCACCAACTTGCATAGGTTAAACTTTCGAAGATCATGGCGTGTCACGGAACAGGACCCGTCTTGGACTTTGACCGCGAGATCTTCAAAACGCCACCACATCAACCTAAAGTAGCGCAGACACAAGGCCATGCCGAGGCGAGGGAGGGACGGCTCGCACGGGAGGCGGCGCGGGTCAGGCGGCTCGGCGGGCGGGTCGGGAAGCTTCCCATGGCGGCCTTGCTGCGAGGGCGCCGGCGGAGGGGAAGGTGGGGCGGCGTTGGGCGACGAGGGGGTCGCCGGCCTTGGTAGGAGAGGCGACGCGGGGCCTGGGCGGTGGATGGAGGAAGGCGAGGCGCAGAGCGGAGGAAGGCGCTGGCGGCGATGGGCTCGGCCGGAGGCGGTTGACGGGAAGGCGGTGCAGAGGATGGGCGGCGGGCGGTTGCTCGGGCCGTCATGAGGCGGCGCTGGTCGGTGGCGGAAGAGGCCTTGGCGGCGGAGGAACGTCTTGGCGGCGCAGAGGCCAGCGGGTGGAGGAAGGCGTCTTGGCCGGAGGGAGGGCGGCGAGGTCGCAGGGAGGCATGGGCGGGTCGAGCTCGAGGCGGGCGCGGCCGACGGCTCTGCTGCCAGAGGCGCGGAGGGCGGGCGGCGGAGGCGAGGTGGCGGGAGGCGAGGCTGGCTGAGGAGGGTCAGGCCGAGCTAGGGAAGAGGCGGGGCGGCGCGGGAGGAAGAAGAGAAGCAGGGAGGCGGGGAGGCGCGTCGGCCGGAGCTAGAGGGGAGAAGGGCGGGGCCTTGAGGCGAGGAGGCAGGGGTCGGGACACGCTGAGGCGGGGTGGCTCGCGTGAGGAAGAGAGGTTGGTGGGGGAGGGAGCGTGGGGTGTGGTGTGGTGGGGCCCAGGCGGGGCCAGGTGGGTTGAGTGGTGGGTGGGTTGTGTGGGGCCGGGCATGGGGAGAAGGGGATGTGGCCGCGGGGCCAGCGGTAAGAGAGAGAGGGGTAGGGAGGCTGGGTGAGAAAGGGAGGGAGAGGGAAAAGGAGAGGGATTGGTGAGGTGGCAGGGTGGGTAGGTTTTGGGGGAGAGGGTGAGGTGGCAGCCTGTGGTTGGGGGGTAGATAGGATTTGGGTGGGAATATATTTAGGGTTGGGCTGTGCTAGTATTTGTGTTTGTTTGGATCTGCTCAAATTAAAACAAAGCCACTTTGCAAATAATTTTTAGGGAAACAAAATATCCGATACGCTCGGGGTTTTGTGTTTGAAAATAAGAGGGGTATCTGTATAAATCAAAACTAGGTTTTTTAAAATAATGCAGTCAACAATGCATGATGATGACGATGCAATGCCCAAAAACAACGCGATTTTCTAGTAGTGGTTTTGCGGGATGCCACAACGGGCCGGTGCAAGGATGGTGCTGTCCATGGTTAAGGCACATTACGAGGATGCCGACATCCACACAGTAACCTCTGGCATTCCCGATGTAGATGACAATGGCAAGGAGATAAACCATGAGTCCATCTTGTCATCACTCGCGGGTTATGACACCAGAGTTGCCGAGTTGGTCGACGTCAACGTCTTCGTTCCAAGGAATACCATCGATGGAGGCGACCAAAGCTCCTCCGAGTCCCTCAACATTGCCGACTTCGAGGGTGACTCTCTTGCTGCCGA
Source organism: Avena longiglumis (assembly GCA_030063025.1). Classification (NCBI taxonomy): domain Eukaryota; kingdom Viridiplantae; phylum Streptophyta; class Magnoliopsida; order Poales; family Poaceae; genus Avena; species Avena longiglumis. The sequence continues at coordinate 338,983,854 of CP125978.1, read as the reverse complement.
TGACGCTGCTTCCAAGTCGCCTGCGCCAAAGAAATGAAAAACAACTTGTAATATTTGTTTCATCTTTGATGCATATGCGGAAAACACTATGTATTAACTTAAGGCGGAAAACAATGATGTATGTACTGCTACTTAAGAACTAGTTTCCAGCATGTATATACTTTTTAAGCAAGTGCTAGCTTATCCATTACTTTGGTTCTTATGCTTGACTTTTCGTGAGTCGGAAGACTCGTCGTCGGAACCATGCGCTCAGGTGATGATGCCCAATGGCACCGTCAATAACCTAAGCACAAAATCGCCGACAATAAGTGCCAAAAGTCACTACTCCAGAATCCACATCAAAACGACAAAGAACGTGTAGACCATAAAACTTAAGCTAACACCCATAGGCGGAATTTTCACAAGTGCAATCGCAAAACTTGTGCATAAAGGTTTTATATGATCCAAAAATGAACACTAAAGGAGGTAAAAGACTCGGAAATATGAGTGAACCAAAGAGCTTTATTTCATTGATCATATAAGAGGTACACAATTAGATTAAAAAAATGCTAAGTGTAAAAAGGACGTAGCTGTGCTATGTTCCATGGCCGATCAAGCTCCGGGTAGTCATCATCCGGGTCATGTCGCTTACTCTTATGATCCTTGTTGGGTCTATCCTTTAGTTCACGATTGTCAACGATGTAGTAAGACCCATTGAGTAGCGCCTTGCTTATGATGAACGGTCCTTCCCATGGCGGGGATAATTTGTGTGACTTCTTCTACTTAAGTCGGAGCACCAAATCCCCCTCTTTAAACGAGCGATGCCGAACGCGGCGACTGTGGTAGTTGCGTAGCTTTTGCTGGTAGATGGCGGATCTTTGGTATGTCAAAACGCGCTCCACCTCGAGAAGGTCCACATCTAGGCGTCTGGATTCTTCAGCGTCATCTTCGCCGTAGGCGGCGACTCTTGATGCATCATGAAGTATGTCAGAAGGTAGGATGGCTTCTACTCCATATACCATGAAGTAAGGGGTGTAGACAGTGGATCTATTGGGTGTAGTTCGTAAATCCACAACTTAGATGGCAATTCTTCCGCCCAGGCCCCAGCTTCTCTTTGTAGCGGTGCTTCAAGACGTGGCTTGATTCCCTACGGAATTAATCCATTGGCTCGCTCAACCTGACCATTGGATTGTGGATGTTCCATAGATGCAAGGTCAAGTCGGATGCCCTTCTCCCAACATTAATCCTCCACTTCTCTGAGTGACAAGTTGCTGCCGTTGTCGGTGATAATGCTATGTGGGATATCAAATCTCACCACTAGATCCCGGACAAACCTGAGGGCAGTTGCCCCATCAAGTTTTCTGATGGGTTTAGCTTCTATCCATTTAGTGAATTTATCAACTATTACAAGCAGATGTGTAAACCCACATGGTGCCGTCTGTAACGGTCCCACCATGTCTAGCCCCCAGACTGCAAACGGCCAAGTTATTGGTATTGTTCGCAATTCTTTAGTAGGAACATGTAGTTGTCGGGCATAATACTGGCATCCCATGCATGTCTCAACCAGCTTGTCGGTGTCCGCCTTTGCGGTCAACCAGTAGAATCCTTGCCGGAAGGCTTTCGCGACCAACGATTGAGGCGGCGTGATGCCCGCTGAAAGGATAAGGATGTCGCCTAGAGGGGGGGGGGGTGAATAGGCGATTAAAACTTTTCCTAGAGTGGCTCAACAAAGGCGGAATAAAACTAGTGTTTACTTTGTAAAGCACAACCTAGAAACAACTAAGATTTACCTATGTGCACCAACAACTTATGCTAAGACATAGAAGCAACAAAGTGATAGCAAGATATATATTACTTCAAGCACGAAGGCTATCACAATGTAAAGTGCATAAGTAAAGAGCTCGGGTATAGAGATAACCGAGGCACGCGGGGACACCGATATTTTACCGAGTTCCTCCCAACATGGAGTATGTCTCGTTTGGAGAGGGGGTGGTATCAAACCACCAACTCCACAAAAGGCCTCCCTTATTCTCCGGTGAATCTCACCCCAATGGGATCGATCCACGCTTCCACTATCGGTGCACTTGTCGGTGGCAACCGGAACCTCTCACAAGGTTGGGGCACAACTCCACAACTTAATTGGAGGCTCCCAACAAACGCCACAAAAGGCCTCAACAAATGCCACCAAGGTCACAAAACCGTCTAGGGTTCCAAGAACCCAAGAGGGAAAAGCTCCAATGAGCAATTCAAACCAAATCCTCCGAGGAGAACTCAAACCGATGCAACAAATGCAAATGGCAAGAACACCACAAAGATGCTCAAATCCCTCACTCTCAAGTTCCAACAAAGCTACTAAAGCTATTGGGGGAACAAGAGAGGAGGAATCAAAGAGAGACAAAAAATCTCCCAAAATCTAGATCCCCAAAGATACACTCACAAAGAGATGTTTTGGTTTGGTCAAAACGTAGATCTAGATCACCTCCAACAACCCCTCAAATATATGCAAGAATCAATGGAGGGATGTGTAGAAATCAAGCTTAAAGAGTAAAGCAAATGGGGGCAAAGCTTGGACAAGAAAAGGAGGAAGAAGTAACCCTAAATGAAAATGGACAAAAGACTTATATAGGGCTAGCCAAAATATGGCCGTTGGGGCAATTTTTCTGGGCTGACCGGTAGTACCGGATTGGGCCGGTACTACCGGACTGAACACAAACGCATACAGCGAACGAGCCAGAGAGAGAAAGCAGCAGCAACAGGTGGGGCCAGGCTAGCGCGCAGCAGCAGCAACATTGCATGCAGCTGGCGGTGCATGCGGCAGCGGGCCAAGACGGGCCCAGCGCAGCAAAGTTAGCGTTAGCGCGACAAGTTGCTAAGCGGTCGCACGCAAAGAGCAGCGCAGCGAAAGCGGGTAAGCGCAAAGAAGAAGAACATCTTCGCATGCAGCGAGCAAGCGACAAGCAAGACGACAAAGACAAATGCGGGTCAGCGGCAAAGATGGCAGCAAAGAGCGGCCAGCAAGTAGCAATGACGGCAATGAGGCAAAGGCGGGCGGCGCGCCCGCTGGAGGCGCGGGCCCCTGTGCACGTAGACGCGGCAGCAGTGGGGCAAGCGCATATGCGGGCGTGCGAGCGCGCAGGTCGCGGGAGCGGGGCCAGCCGGGCCCGAATGGCGAGGTCAACGCGCAAGGCCAGCAAAACAGATCTGGATCTGGGCAATTCTGAGAAAAACAACTGGACCGGCCGGTACTACCGCCCAGGTGGGGCGGTACTACCGGGCCGGCCGGTAGTACCGGATCTGGGTACCTAGCGAGACCGAACGAAAACGGGCCGTTTTCAGGCCCGGGCGGTAGTACCGGCCCGTCCGGGCGGTACTACCCCTCGGCCCAGAAAACAGACAAATAGACAAATATTCAAACGGCAATAACTTTTGACTGGAAGCTCCGATTGACCCGATTCAAATTGCGTTGGATAGAGGGCGACAAGGGCTTCCCAATAAAAGGTGGAAATATTGATTATAACCAAGTGAGGAAGTATCAAGTAGAATAATGTGATATACCTCACTTGGTGAGAAACCGAAAAGCCGCATAAATCAAAATCGCAACAAGAAATATATGGGAGATCAGATTTTGATAAACAAGAGCTTGTTATGGGATTACCACAAGCTCTATATATATCCTCACATGGACAAGGCCAAATAACAACCAAAAACGATGATGCAAGTATGCAAAGTTTTGAGCTCTCTCCGAATGATGTGACCGAATTACTCATACGAGAGCCCCTCTTGATAGTACGGTTATCTATCCTAAACCCGGTCTCATACACACAACGTGAGACCGGCAAAAGGGAAAACCTATCAAGATTATACCTTTGCCTTGAGCATTCCACTTGAGCTCGATGTAGACGGTCTTGCCCTTCTCAAGATGGAATGCCATTCTTAATTCCTAATCATCGACCTCGCATATTGAGCTTGCCCAACATATCTTCTTTGCATTTCATAAAACTTGAAGCCACCACATGCTCCAAGCGATGCCAATGGACAAATCCAATATCAAATATGTTCCAAGCGATGCCAATGGACAAATCCTACAAGTATAACTTAATACACACATTAGTCCATAAAGATTGTCATTAATTACCAAAACCACACATGGGGGCCCAACATGTTCTTTCAATCTCCCCCATTTTGGTAATTGATGACAACCCTTTAAGAGGGTTTATATAAGGAATATTAATGAATAAAATGGTGATACCAATATCAAATACGACAAAAGTATGTGATATTGCTACCAACACCATATATAGAGCAAACTCCCCCACAATCTATGCATGTGTGATGAACTTGAATTTCATTGCATATATTGCCAATCATTATCATTGGTGGAGTTTCCTCTATATATACCACATGCTAAGCAAGAACAAAGATGCCAGAGCATGAGAAGCAAATGCACAAGAACAAACTCAATGCATAAACCAACTTCCCTTAAACCCTCTAAAACTTCTCCCCCATTGGCATCGATTGCCGAAATGGGTGACAAGTTCTAGAAGGCAAATGTAGTAATAATTCCTCCAAAGGTGTGCCTTCGCACATATCCAATGATGAATACTTGGGAGGGAGTAGAACTATATCGAGGACCCGAAGATTGCAAAATAAAATCAAATGATGCAAGCAACTACAAGGTCTGACAAACCAATTTGAAAACAACAAATGAGTCCAAATGGAAACAACAAGATATTATGATATGAGCAAAAGAATGTTTTAAATAACAAATAGAGAAGCTCCCCAAGGTTTGTGCACAATTCAAAATAAAAGTGTTGGAATACATAATGCACAAATATGGAATCCTTGCTCCCCCATAAGCATTTAAAACACAACAAATGTGAAAGAATGCAAATGAGTATTATTAAATGAATTAGATGAGCTCCCCAAAGAGAATGCACCAATTATGATAATTGCATTTGGGAACGAGGTGCATAGTCATGGACTCCTCACTCATATAAATTCATTTAACAATACAAGACATGAAAGAACAAATATGAGTGTCCGAAGATGCAAACAAGAGGAACAAGCACTCATAGGAAAATAAATTTGGAAGCCACCGAAGAATCAAGAGGAATAGAAAGGTGGTCTCCATGGATTAAAAATCAACTAAAATTATCTTCTCAGATGTGTATATGTCTGTAAGTGGAAAATATCACAAAGAAATATTCCAAAGAAGAAAAATGCACACATAAAGAAGATTATACAAGAAAGCACATGAAAGGAAAAATGAAGTCATAACATATATCAATAAGATTTTTGCTTCAAAGCATGGCCAAAGGCTCACATATATCTTATTGTACATAATGGACTTCAAACACACACACTACATATATTACAACTATCACCAAGGGAAAAGGAGAAAGTTGAAATATATGAAGAAAGGCAACAAGTATCATAATAGAAAATAGACTAGCAGAATCTCACTATTGCATATGAGAGAAGTTGAGGAAATGATAGGCAATAAAATTGCTAGATTGACATATTTGGGATTGGAGGATCATGTGCATGATTTTGTATAGTCCCAACTACATGTACTCATCTCAACTTAAACACATATACACTAGAGTGTCCTCTTAAAACCATGGCTAGAACTACAACAATTACAAATACATTAATTCATGCTAGAAGGCAACCGACAAACGGTTGGAATCAAGATATGTGAGCATGAGAAAGAGATACTTGTTACCGAGGTAGGATGTAGAGGATATGAATTCATTGATCACCTATGGCTTGCCTCAAATTTTCTTCTAAGCATCACTTCTTCAAAATTGAGAGACAAGCGTCCAATATATCTCTAATGTACCTAAAACACATTTAAGTACAAAATGGTCCCCAAACTTATTGGGTCCAAAGTAGTTAGAGAAACTACAATACATAGGAGAGACTCCACATAATTATGTGCACATTGATATGAAATTGAATTTCATGCACAACTTAGCCGACAGGAATTGGTGTAGTTTCCCCTATATATTGGATCAAAGAAATTAAACATGCCTTAATATAAACATATAGTAAATATGCATGCATAAAGCTTTCAAGAACCAAAAGGAGATACAATTTGAACAAAAACACCAAGTAAACCGAGATGGCACACACAAGAGTGTGACAAGACAAGAGGTGTCCAAATTGTATCAAAGAACCAATTCAACACATGAACGATCACAAGTTCAACAAATGAACTAGGCTAAGGCCAAAAGAGCAAAAATAGATAGAAATAAAAATGCTCAAGGATTTATCTCATTCTAAAATGGTCAAATCAAGAAGCAAGGAATGAGACAAAACCAACTCCCAACAAGAGGAAGGTTCCAACAAGAAACCAAACTCCCCAAACTTCTCATGATGGCACAAAATACCAAAATGAAAAGATTGAGGTTCCAAGCACATAAAACCCGATATGGACCAAACAAAGAAGCATAAATATGAGTGTTCTAAATAATATAGGTGAGCTCCCCCATAGATAGTGCATTATGTAGGATTTTCCTTTTAAATGCAAAATGCACACAAATGGGATCATCACTAGTCCCTACAATAAGTAAAACACAAGAGGATATCAATAAAATAAGAAGATCCACAAGAAGCAAGGAAGGCTTGGGAGACAACACAAAACATTTTCTTGGCCAAAGATAGGATAAAATTAAGCAAGGCCAAAGTGAATATGATCAATACATTCTACCTTAAATTGAGTACTCATTGTCCAAGGACAAGAATTATTGGGAATAATTTGCCCTAGGTAGTTCATACGGATATCCAAGATCAATACACACAACAAGAAGCATATAACTAAATAAGAGAATTGAGCATGATACTTCAAACAAGATTCTTGGTAGCTTCCAATAGTCACACAATCACTAGTGATTAGAGTAACTTGAAGCAAATCGTTTCCATGCGAACATAAATATCTAAATATGAGGAAACACATACCAAGAACCACTCTCATATACAAGATCCAAATTAAGATCAATAAAGCCATACAAGCAAAATGGAAATTGTATGAGCAAATGTGTCACATAGGTACTAGATAACTATCAATATCAATTCTAAGTGACACAACCTCGAATATCCACATTTTCTAGGATTGTAATATGCACTAAGCATATGACTCCCCCATAATGTGATAATCCATTAATCTCTCACAAGAGCCAAATAAGATATCAAATATAATCAATTAAGGCTCAAACACATGAAACATACATACATGGTGTACCACCTAATCATACACAAATAATCTTGATTTCAAGATAATTAAGTGGATAGCACAACATGTACAAAAGCATGGAAGATACAAAACCAACACATGCACAAGGGGGCGAGTAACTTTCAATGTAAAGAGTTTAGAATATGTTACCGCAAGGAGGAACATTGGAAATATAATAAAATCATGATAATCCAAATGACTTGGCTTGACAATAATAATTGATGAAGATCCCTCAATTCTTCATAATGTAGCCAAGACTCCAATGCCCTCCAATACACACCTATTGATCAAGTTTTGACTTGTTGGTCCCCAACCAAGTTGGGTCCTAAGAAGTTAGTCACAATAGGCTTGGCAACCCAAATGGTTCTTTTCTTGACACCACATTGAGCACCAACAATTTTGGCAAACACATTGCCAACCTCATCCTTATGAAGTGAATAGGCATCATTAATCAAGATAGGATGGGATGAGGAGATACCAATAGTGCATGAGGAGGATATGTGCCCCTTCTCGCGGCATATGTAGCAAGTTCTACTATTGCCATCTTTATTTTTGGATGAAGAAACAACTTGAGGAAGAGCATGAGTATTCTTGGGAGGAGGCCCATCTCTAACAATATGTAGAGCTTAAGGCCGCTTCCCTTGTTGCTTCTTGCCAAGGGACTTCTTATTTAATGGGCAATGTTTGACATGATGCCCTTCTTCCTTGCACTTGAAGCAAACAATGTTGGCCGGATTCTTGACTTGATCTAGGCCATTCTTCTTGTTATCCTTGTGCTTCAACTTGATAGTGGACTTGTTCTTGACATTTGAGTTGAATCCAAGCCCACTCTTGTCATTGGGGGATTTTTGCACACTCAAGATTTTGTTGAGTGTGACCTTCCCTTGATGACCCTTTTTCAAGTCATCCTTCAAAGAAGTGACTTGAGCCTTGAGCCTTTTGATTTCCTCTACATGGTTAGTTTCAACAAAAACACTAGAGGAAGTAGATGCTACATTGTTAGAGCAACAAGGCATGGAATGTAATTCATCACGAGATATAGCATGGTTATGAGGGGATGAATTACAAGGACTAGCACATGGCAATATAACATTTGGAGTAGATATAGTGCTAATTTCCACATGAGGCCCACTAGATGTTACCTTTGACACGATGGCCTCATGAGCTAACTTTAGCCTACCATGGGAGACTAGAAGATCCTCATGCGAGCTCGAGAGCTTAACATGACTTTTTTCTAATTTCCCATAGTTGCTAGTTAGCAAAGGAAGTTGAGCCTTTAGCTCAACATTCTCCTTCAAAATAGATGCTTCACAAGAAAAAGAGTTAGTAGCACAAGCATCATTATTATTAGCAAGAGGTGAGGGCAACTTGTCAAGCTCTTTTAAATATGAAGCTTTAAGTTGCTCATGTGACTCGGTGAGTTTGATGAGCTCCCTCTTAACGACCCGAGAGCCATTTTCGAGGTGCTTAAAATCCTCAACAAGTTTAGCATAAGCAACTTCAAGTTCATCATTTTTAAACTTGAAGGAGTTTGCCTCCACAAGTTCTCTATCATGGTATTCTTTTACTCTAGATAATTCTAGAGTGAAAGTCTCCTCAAGAGATTCTTTGGTGGTTTGTTCTTCTTCAAGGGACTCATTTAGTTGAGAAATTTCATTAGCATAATTACGCTCACGCGCAAATTGTTCATCAATTAAGTTTTCTTGCTCCTCAATAAGATCATTGCCTTCTATAGCATAATTCAAGATTTCAAGAAAGTTGGAGGAAGCAATTTTATTTTTGAAGAGAGGGCCAAAAAAAACCTCTCCCATTTTCTTAATAGAGGTAATGTCATACTTACCTCTATAATCATCATTATCATTTTCAACCTCATCATCATCATCATGAGATACAATGGGATCCAAAGAGGTTACCTTTGTTCCCTTAGCCATAAGGCATATGTGAGAACCGGAGGAAGGTGATGATGAGATTGCACTTGTAGCTCTCTTCAAGACCTTGTCTTGGCCCATAGAATCTTCATTTTCCTCTACATGGTTAGCAACACAAGCACTAGAGGAAATAGAAGCATTTTTATCATGGCAACAAGACAACAAGAGCATATCATCATGAGATTTATTCAAGTAATTTCGACATGATATGCAAGGACTATTAACACAAGCATGTGAGGAATTTTGAGTGCTAGAAGTGTTAAGGTCCAAAGATAGATCATTGCAACTAGATAGATATGAGGGATTACAAATAGTGAACATACTATCCATATTGCAATTTCTATCACCACTCACCATATCATTACCTTGTGAAAAGTCACATGTTGGTGAAGTGGTAGAGGATGAGAACTCATCTCGACCGGAAGTGGAAGCAACACAATCGTCCTCAATAATGTTGGACACAACATATTTATCTTGGAAGTTTTGTCCATAACTCATGAGCGATCCAAAAAGGAATGATTGAAGATGTAACTACATAGCTCAAAGCATTAACAAGCACATTAGAAGCTTGAGCATCGAGATATAAGTTTTTATGATCCTCACTAGATAGATTTTTGAAATCCATTGGAGGAGAAAAACCTATATCTACAATACGCTCCAAATTTGGGTCCATGTCCCGAAAATGAATGAGCATGCGATTTTTCCATATATAATAATTTGTGCCATCGAATGTGAACATGTCATTGTGCACTAATTCTCTAGCCGACATCTTTACTCTCAAGGCGGTGAAGCCTAATATGGGAGACTGGGCTCTGATACCAATTGAAAGGATACGGATGTCGCCTAGAGGGGGGGGGGGTGAATAGGCGATTAAAACTTTTCCTAGAGTGGCTCAACAAAGGCGGAATAAAACTAGTGTTTACTTTGTAAATCACAACCTAGAAACAACTAATGTTTACCTATGTGCACCAAAAACTTATGCTAAGCCATACAAGCAACACAGTGATAGCAAGATATATATTACTTCAAGCACGAAGGCTATCACAATGTAAAGTGCATAAGTAAAGAGCTCGGGTATAGAGATAACCGAGGCACGCGGGGACACCGATATTTTACCGAGTTCCTCCCAACATGGAGTACGTATCGTTTGGAGAGGGGGTGGTATCAAACCACCAACGCCACAAAAGGCCTCCCTTATTCTCCGGTGAATCTCACCCCAATGGGATCGATCCACGCTTACACTATCGGTGCACTTGTCGGTGGCAACCGGAACCTCTCACAAGGTTGGGGCACAACTCCACAACTTAATTGGAGGCTCCCAACAAACGCCACAAAAGGCCTCAACAAATTCCACCAAGGCCACAATGCCACCAAGGCCACAAAACCGTCTAGGGTTCCAAGAAGCCAAGAGGGAAAAGCTCCAATGAGCAATTCAAACCAAATCCTCAGAGGAGAACTCAAACCGATGTAACAAATACAAATGGCAAGAACACCACAAAGATGCTCAAATCCCTCACTCTCAAGTTCCAGCAAAGCTACTAAAGATATTGGGGGAACAAGAGAGGAGGAATCAAAGAGAGACAAAAAATCCCCCAAAATCTAGATCCCCAAAGATACACTCACAAAGAGATGTTTTGGTTTGGTCAAAACGTAGATCTAGATCACCTCCAACAACCCCTCAAATATATGCAAGAATCAATGGAGGGATGTGTAGAAATCAAGCTTAAAGAGTAAAGCAAATGGGGGCAAAGCTTGGACAAGAAAAGGAGGAAGAAGTAACCCTAAATGAAAATGGACAAAAGACTTATATAGGGCTAGCCAAAATATGGCCGTTGGGGCAATTTTTCTGGGCTGACCGGTAGTACCGGATTGGGCCGGTACTACCGGACCGAACACAAACGCATACAGCGAACGAGCCAGAGAGAGAAAGCAGCAGCAGCAGGTGGGGCCAGGCTAGCGCGCAGAAGCAGCATTGCATGCAGCTGGCGGTGCATGCGGCAAGAGGGCCCGCGCCAGCGTCAAAGATGGTTACTGTGCGGCGAGCAACAAACAAGCGGTACGCTTGAATGAGCAACAGCAATGAAGGCGGCGAAGCGAACAGCAGCAGCTTCGCATGCAGCTGGCAGGCAAGCAGTATGCAGCATGGCAGCACGCAGATCTTGGTCGGCGGCAACAGATGGCAGCAATGCCATACGGCGTAAGCGATAGCAATGAGCGGCTGGCCCGCGGAAGCGCGGGCCCTAAACAGCGATGCGGCGATGGGAAAAGCGCATATCTTGAGCGTCTTGCAGCGCGGGTCGCGGGAGCGGGGCCAGCCGGGCGCGAATGGCGATGCGGGTCAACGCGCAAGGCCAGCAAATCAGATCTGGATCTGGGCAATTCTGAGAAAAATAACTGGGCCGGCCGTTAGTACCGGCCCACCCGGGCGGTACTACCGGGCCGGTCCGGTAGGACCGGATCTGGGTACCTAGAGCAGAGCAGCGGGCGTTTCGGGCGGTAGTATCTGCCGTCCGTCCAAGCGGTACCGCCGCCCGTAAAATGACAACAAGCAAATATTTAAACGTCAATAACTTTTGACTGGAAGCTCTGATTGACCCGATTCAAATTGCGTTGGATAGAGGGCGACAAGGGCTTCCCAATAAAAGGTGGAAATATTGATTATCACCAAGTGAGAAAGTATCAAGTATAATAATGTGATATACCTTACTTGGTGAGAAACCGAAAAGCCGCATAAATCAAAATCGCAACAAGATATATATGGGAGATCCGATTTTGATGAACAAGAGCTTGTTATGAGATTAACACAAGCTCTATATCCTCACATGGAAAAGGCCAAATAACAACCAAAAACAATGATGCAAGTATGCAAAGTTTTGATCTCTCTCCGAACGATGTGACCGAATTACTCATACGAGAGACCCTCTTGATAGTACGGTTATCTATCCTAAACCCGGTCTCATACACACAACGTGAGACCGGCAAAAGGGAAAACCTATCAAGATTATACCTTTGCCTTGAGCATTCCACTTGAGCTCGATGTAGACGGTCTTGCCCTTCTCAAGATGGAACGCCATTCTTAATTTCTAATCATCGACCTCGCATATTGAGCTTGCCCAACATATCTTCTTTGCATTTCATCAACCTTGAAGCCAACACATGCTCCAAGTGATGCCAATGGACAAATCCAATATCAAATATGTTCCAAGCGATGCCAATGGACAAATCCTACAAGTATAACTTAATACACACATTAGTCCATAAATATTGCATTAATTACCAAAACCACACATGGGGGCCCAACATGTTCTTTCACCCGCAATCTCCGAGATGGATTTCGCGTAGGATTTCAATACCTTCTAGCTGGGAAACACACTTTAGGTATACACCAGTAGTGCTCCTTTTGTAGAGTTGTCCATTGATTATGGTATAACCCTTTGCTCGTCATAGTATTTGCCATCTTTCGACATCGTCGTCGGGCAAAGTTCTGTGTTCGAGATATTCCATGAACGGTTTTGTCCAAGCCGGAGGGACCTTTGTCACCATGTGGACAAAAGATTCAGCTCTATCCGGGTTGTCGATGTCGGCTCCCTTCACGGATGGTGTTCGTAAATGCTCTAGGAAAACTCTGGCGAGATCGTTGCTACGATCCAAGCTTAGATAGCAGATCAGCCGCCTCGTTTTGCTCCCTAGGTACATACTTGACTTCGTAGCCCAAGAAGGTCTTGGCTATCTCATCCACTTCGTCTCGATATGCCGCCATCATAGGGTTCCACGCATTCCAGGTGCCAGCCACTTGCTGGGCAACCAAGTCGGAATCTCCACAACAAACTATGCGCTTGATGCCAATATCCTTGGATACGCGTAATCCGTGAATGAGTGCTTCATACTCCGCCATGTTGTTCGTAGCCTCGAAGTGGATCTGCAGAACGTAGTGTAGCTTGTCGCTTTATTGGTGGCAATACCACAGCCCGCCGTTGAGTAACTTTGATCTGTCAAAGTGCATCACCCAGTACTCTGGTTCCGGCAACGGAGTAGCATCTGGCATCTCCGTCCAATCCGCGATAAAATCCGCCAAGGCTTGTGACTTGATAGCGTCGTGTCTCTTTTAGGTGACCTCGAAGGCGGCAAGCTCAATGCCCCACTTCGCGACCCTTCCCGTAGCGTCGCTATTGTTGATAATGTTAGACAATGGAGTCTTGCTCATTACTGTGATTGGGTGGTCCTAAAAGTAATGCCTCAACTTCCAAGAAGCAAGGAATACTCCATAAGCTATATTCTGGTAGTGCGGGTAATGCTGCTTGGACTCCCTCAAGACCTTGCTCACATAGTAAACTGGTCGTTGAACTCTGTGCTCATAGCCTGGTTCCTTCCGCTCTACCACGACGACGATGCTGATTACCCGGTTGGTTGCCGCGATGTAGATTAACAGGGGCTCTCCAGGCTCGAGTGCTGCAAGGATGGGCGCCGAAGAAAGAATCTCCTTGAGATGCTTCAATGCTGCATCTGCTTCGTCCATCCACATAAATTTGTCCGCCTTCTTCAGCAACTTGTACAGTGGCAGAGCCTTCTCGCCAAGTCGGCTGACGAACCGAATAACTTCTGCAACACAACATGTTAGTCGTTGAATGTCCATTAGGCATGTCAGACGGTTTATGTTTAAGATGGCCTTGATTTTCTTCGGGTTGACCTCGATTCCACGCTGGGAAATGATGAAGCCCAACAATTTGCCGGTTGGAATCCCGAAGACGCACTTCTTAGGGTTAAGCATCATGTTGTATTTCCGGAGATTATCAAAGGTTTCTTTCAAGTCGGAGATTAAGTCATTTGACTTTTTAGACATCACCGCGATATCATCAACATAGGCGTGAACGTTCCGACCAATTTGGTCGTGAAGGCAACATTGCATTGTCCGCTGGTACGTAGCACCTACGTTCCCTACCTGCGTTTTTTAGCCCAAAGGGCATCATAACATAGCAAAACGTGCCGTATGGGGTTGTGAATGAAGTGGCAATTGGTCCGACTTCCTCATCTTGATCTGGTGGCATCCTGAGTATGCATCGAGAAAACACAAAAGTTCCGAGCCAGCCGTCGAGTCAATGACTTGGTCAATGCGAGGCAAAGCAAACAGATCTTTGGGGCAAGCCTTGTTCAAGATGGTGTAATCAACACACATTCTTAATTCTTTTGTTCCCTTTTTGGGGACAAGTACAGGATTGGCCACCCATCAGGTGTAAAGGACTTCTCGGATAAATCTAGCCTTAAGTAACCTAGCTATCTCTTTGCCAATGGCGCGTCTCTTCTCGTCTCCAAAGCATCGTAGAGGTTGTTTCACTGGTTTGCATTTTGGATCTATCCTACTCCAGAAGGGTCTTGGCGACAGCGAGGTTGAGGAGTGCAGTGGGCATCACCTGTCCGCCTTCACTGTCAATGTATGGCTTGGTTTGTACCAGCTTCAGGGGAGCCCATCCTAGGTTTCGCCGTACACCAGGATCATTGATGACGCGAGCCGGAGCTTTCTTGGCCTTCTGCTGCTGCAACAGAGTCTTGTATTCGGCCTCCATTGCTCTAGATTTTTCTATGGATTTCTGCGCATTGACCAGATCTCGATCTAGCTTAGCGCCTTGCTCCGCGATGGCCTGCGCTTCCTCCAACAGCTGCCGATGCTTCTCGTCAAGCTGAGTCACATTCCGGATATGAGCTACGGTCAGTGGCTCAACGAGGAGATTGCCGTACATCACTCTATCAACTGGAGTAACTTGGGCAGCAGCCGACGTAGATGCCGGAGGTGGCAAGTTTGTGGTGTTGTTGTTGCTCGGGCCGGTGCCGAGTTCCTGCAGCTGCTGTACTGGATTAGGCGGAGGAGGCATGACCTTTGTGCGATCATCGTCAGCAGCAATAAGTCGCCCCTTCCCCTTTTCCAGCGCTGTAGGCAGAGCTCGTCCGGGTTGATCTTCATCCATCGCCGTCCTAATGGTGACCAACACCTCTCGAGACGTGACGGCATTGTTGGCTTTCTCGTCGCGCGTGTAGTCTTCCTCCATCTCCTGCATGGCGGAGTCTAGCTCTTCTGGACTGAAATCTATCTCCTCCGAATCTGCACTGAAGTCGGCGTAGAGCGCGTCAATCACAGAGTCGGAGGGTGCCAGGACTTCCTCGATGACGGCGGGTGGAGGTGCAACAGCAGCGACTATGACTGGAAGTGGTGGCGCAACGGCGGCAATGGAGGCTAGAGGTGGTGGAGGCGGCTGCTGAGGCGGTGGCACTCCGCCAATGAGCGCGAGATCCGCCTGAGCTGCCCCTTCGGCCTCCGAGTAGCTGTTGACGGTGTTCACCATGCTTTCAAAGGTGAGACGCCCTAAAGCCTGCTGCCGCCTTAGAGAATGCCGGAGGAGCGTTCCTAGGTCCAGTCCTTCCACAAAGTGATACATAGTATCATCATTGGGGTAGTGGGCCAGATCGGCTCGTATAAGGAGCCACCTGGCCAGGTAATCGTGGGGGTTTTCTCCCTCCCTCTGAACACAACGCGCTAGATAGAAGATGGTAACTACGCCGACGAACTTGGATCTCTGCTGTCCAGACGCACGGACAAAGCCGGCGGACTTGCAGCGATCTTCCACAGTTATATCCTACATAGGGGCGGTTTGGGTGGGCCTTGAATTTTTTCGATCTTTGCCGACAAACTCCAAAGAGAGATCTGACATTGATCCTTCCGCGAACGTATCCTGCCCGTAGGCGGTCCGTGCGGGCCTTGATGCTCCTCCGACTCCCAGGGAACTAGTGCCCGAGTCAGTTTCGCCAATGAAGAGGTGGATGTCTCTGATAGGAACGATCGAACACCGCATAGGGTTCGTCTTCGCTGGGATCCAGACCTCGTCGGAGGGACGATCAGAACGTTGCTGGAGAAAAGAACGCGACTGATGGCTAATGTTTCGCCGATTCCCGCGAAGATCTTGGTCCTCGCCCGCTGAAGAGCCTGAAGCGCCTCTTGCCCCACGGTGGGCGCCAACTGTCGTGGTATTATCGACGAGTACGCCATGGAGGGGTCGTCACAGTGCGTGTTTAGAGACGTGGGGGAAGGCGGATGGTTGCGGGTACGAGGTAACACAGCTTACCCAGGTTCAGATCCCACGACGGTGGCGGGGTCCTACTCCTGCTATAAATCACTATAATGGTAATACACCGAGTTACATGGATCGGTTCGCTGTTCGAGGTGAATAGAAAGTCTAAGTTATCGTCTGAAGTTGTGCCCTAAAGTCTCCCATAGGCCCGACTTATATAGTCGCCAGGTCCTAGGGTTACAGAGAAAAGTCCTTGCCAGACAGGTTACAGAGTCCTACACCGTCTATTACTAGTCTTGCGTGTCGTGTACTCCAAGGCTCCGGGTACGCTGGTGACTCCACCGTACCCTTCCTTTATCTAGCATGGGCCTCCCTTCTGGATCCATCTAACTGGGCCGCCCAGCAGGCCATGGGCCATACTACCAACTATGGGCCACTCGGGTTATCCGGATAGGAGACATGCTATGAGGATACCCATATAGCATATCCCCAACATGGGTATACTTTCTATCATAGATCCGAAGGCAAAATCTTTGTTGCCAAGAATGGATCCTTTCTAGAGATGGAGTTTCTCTTGAAAGAAGTGACTGAAAGGAAAGTAGAACTTGACGAGGTTGTCGAACCTTCTCTCGGATTTGTGAGTAGCACAGCACAAGAAGTTCGTGTGGCGTCTACACCAATAGGAGAGGAAGCTAATGATAAAGATCATGAAACTTTGGTCGAAGTTACTACAGAACCTCGTAGGTCGACAAGGACTCGTACCACTCTCGATTGGTATGATCCCGTTATGAGTGTCATATTGGTGGACAACACTGATGACCCTGCGACATATGAGGAAGCAATGATGAGCCTAGATTCCAATAAATGGCAAGAAGCCATGAAATCCGAGATTGGATCCAAGTACAAAAACCAAGTATGGACTTTGGTGGACTTACCGGATGGCCGGAAGGTTGTCGAGAACAAATGGATTTTCAAGAAGAAAATACATGCTGACGGTAATGTGACTGTCTATAAAGCTCGACTTGTCGCAAAAGGGTTTCGAAAAATTCAAGGTGTTGACTACGATGAGACTTTCTCACCGGTGGCGAAGCTAAAGTCTGTGAGGATTTTGTTAGCAATTGCTGCATATTATGATTATGAGATATGTCAGATGGATGTCAAAACGGCGTTCCTCAATGGAGACATTGAGGAAGAGTTGTATATGGTACAACCCAAAGGTTTTGTCGATCCTAAAGATGCTAACAAGGTATGCAAATTTCAACGATTCATTTATGGATTGAAGTAAGCATCCCGAAGTTGGAATCAACATTTTGATAAGGTGATCAAAAGTTTTGGTTTTATACAACCTTATGGAGAACTTGTATTTACAAGAAAGTGAGTGGGAGCTTTGTAGCATTCCTAGCACTATATGTGGATGGCATATTTTTGATTGGGAATGATGTAGACCTTCTTAATAGTATCAAAGATTAATTGAATAATAGTTTTTCAATGAAGGATCTTGGCGAAGATGCTGACATATTAGGCATAAAGATTTATAGAGATAGATCGAGACGCCTAATATCATTATCACAGAGTAAATATTTGGACAAAGTTCTAAAGAGGTTTGGAACGGAAGATAGCAAGAAAAGGTTCTTACACATGTTGCCTAATACGACCTTGAGTAAAACTCAAAGTCCTGCTACGGCAGAAGATAGAGAAAGAATGAGTAAGACTCCCTATGCCTCAGCCATAGGATCTATCATGTATGCCATGCTATGTACTAGATCCGACATTGCATATGATGTTAGTTTGACTAGCAGATATCAAACTGATCCAGGAGTGGATCATTAGACAACGGTCAAAAACATCCCTAAGTACTTGAGAAGAACTAAGGGATATGGTTCTTGAAGGGATACAGGTAGGCTACACTAGCGCAAATCAAAATTTTCTACCACGTAAACCAGGATTACTATTGTCATAGATCATGGGATTACTACTAGATGCGCAGTTGCGTAACTTGATGAAGCGCGTCGAGGCAGTGCAGATGTTCTACGTCTCCTCCTTTTCCTCGTCTCACGAGCAGCTCCGCTTGCGCGGCTCGTCCAAGTGCCACAGATGTAGCACCTCCGAGGTATCCACACGTGCGGGGTGGAAGCGTCAGGCGCCGGACTGCTAGGTTCGCGCGTGCAACACAGGCGTGAGGAGTGACGGCTGGGTGGAATGGTCTAACCCTGGTCAGCTCGCCCCACCCTCTCTTATATAGGCGTCCCTAGTGGGCTTCTACATTAGCAGCCCATTAGTATCCTAAGCCTGGTCTAATTCGGATCCAATCCGCATTAGGGTTCCAGCCCCTTAAGTGTGTGACCCTATAGGTTCATATATGTATAGACATGACACCAATACACTTATTCTGCCAATAGTTGGTAGCGGCCTCTAGCAAGACGTGCCAACTCCTAAACGCATACAAAGATCATATCAGACGAACCATCACAAGGTTTAGTACATGTCTTTCCCTTTGCCTCACGATATTTGGTCTAGCTCCAAGCTGACCTCCCTTTCTCGATACTGTGATTCAGAATCCCTTTACTAGGTTAACCCTTAACCATATGTAGCATGGGCATGCATTTCTGGATCTAATCACTCGAGGGGCCTAGAGATATCTCTCTCAAGTAGAGAGGGGCAAATCCCATCTTGATTGACCATGCCTTGTAGCATGCTTTAGGACAAACCCGAAAGCTACCTTTATGACTACCTAGTTACGGAGTAGTGGTTGATAGCCCCAAAGTAGGTCGATCCACATCTCAAGTACATGTGACAATCTCAGGTCTAAGGACAAAACGTACTCGATTTTTAGAGAGAGCTGCAAGTCTAATTGCGAGTCTCAAGTTGGGTCAGTCCAACCCCATGTTCATAACATGTGTCCACATCATTGGTTTGACATCTCCATGTCTATGACTTGCGAAACATAGTCATCAACCAATCGATGTAATAGTCTAATATTCACGTGTGTCCTCACATGAACTCCGACTAGGGACAACTATTAAATAACCATACAAGTAAAGATTTTCACAAACAATTCACATAATTTCCAATCAATACAAGTTGCCTGATATGGATATTCAAGGAACATTACAATAACTCATGGATACATATGAAATATAGTCATCTCTATGATTGCCTCTAGGGCATATTTCCTTCAGTCTCCCACTTGCACTAGAGTCAATCTAAAATGTATCTAATACCAATTGCTCTTGTGTGCGCTTCATGCGCGGGCTGCGGGAGAGGCTTAGTCAAGGGATCAGCAACATTTGAGTCTGTATGTATTTTGCATATCTTGACACTACCATCCTCAACGAACTCACGAATCTGATGGTAACGCATGCGAATATGTTTGTTCTTCTGGTGCTATCTAGGTTCCTTGGCTTGTGCAATAGAACCATTGTTGTCACAATAAATGTCCAAGGGATTGGACGCGCCCTGAACCACACCGAGAGCGATTAGGAAATTCCTAATCCAAACAGCTTCCTTTACAGCCTCCGAGGCAGCAATATATTCAGCTTCTGTTGAAGAGGAGGTCACCATATCTTGCTTGGAACTTTTCCAGCTCACAGCACCACCATTCATGACAAACACATAATCTGATTGCAATTTCGAATCATCTGATTCGTTAAGGTAACTCGCATCTATGTAACCCTTTACACTGAGTTCATCCTCACCTCCATAAACTAGGAACACATACTTAGTCCTTTTCAAGTACTTAAGGATGTTCTTTACCGCTGTCCAGTGACCTTCACCTGGATCAGCCTGGTATCTTGTTGTAACACTTAGAGCATAGGAAACATCTGGGCGAGTACATATCATTGCATACATGATGGATCCAATAGCCGAAGCATATGGAACCCTGCTCATGCACTCATGCTCATCAGTAGTCGAAGGACACTGAGTCTTGCCGAGTTTAATGCCGTGAGACATGGGCAAGTACCCCTTCTTAGCCTCTTCCATGCTGAACCGTTTCAACACTTTGTCAATGTATGTACTCTGGCTTAATCCAATTATCCTTCTTGATCTATCTCTATAGATCTTGATGCCCAGAATATATGCCGCTTCTCCTAAGTCCTTCATCGACAAACTATTTTTCAATGAGGTCTTAACAGACTCGAGCATAGGAATGTCATTTCCAATCAGCAATATGTCATCTACATACAAGATTAGAAATACAAGCGCTCTCCCACTTTCCTTCTTGTAAACACAAGGTTATTGTTCGTTTTTGATGAAGACAAACTCCATTACAACTTCATCAAATCGAATGTTCTAACTCCGAGATGCTTGCTTCAGCACATAAATGGACTTTAGAAGTTTGCATACCTTTCCAGCATTGTTTGGATCGACAAAACCTTCGGGCTGCATCATATACACATCCTCAGTTAGGATTCCATTTAGGAAAGCTGTCTTGACATCCATCTGCCATATTTCATAGTCGAAATGTGCATCAATAGCTAGAATAATCCTTATAGATTTAAGCATGCTACGGGCAAGAAAGTCTCGTCATAGTCAACTTCTTGAACTTGTCAAAAACCTTTTGCAACAAGTCGATCTTTATGGATGTGAACATTTCCATCCATATCGATCTTCTTCTTGTAGATCCATTTGCACTCGATGGCTTTAAAACCATCAGGCAGGTCAACCAAGTTCCAAACTTGATTGTCTCCCATGGACTCTATCTCGGATCTCATGGCGATCAACCATTTCTCAGAGTCTGGGTCCACCATTGCTTCAGCATAGGTCGCATGTTCATCATTTTCTAACAATAATAATTCCCACGCTTCGCAGAGCCTCGCCGTCGTGGTTGTGGTGCTTCTATTGCCACGGGTTCCTTAACTTGTTCTGCTATAATAGCATCACTCGTAGAAGCATCCCCGACTGGATCATCTTGAACTTCTTCAAGTCGCACCGACCTTCCACTTGTTCCCTTTGTGAGAAACTCTTTCTCTAGGAAAACACCGCTACGAGCGACAAACATTTTTCCCTCTTCTCGGTTGTAGAAGTAATACCCTAAGGTTTCCCTCGGATATCCCATGAAAATGCACTTATCCGATTTGGGTGTTAGCTTGTCCGACTGAAGTCGCTTGACAAATGCATCACAACCCCAAATCTTTAGAAAAGACAAACTGGGATTCTTTCCAGTCCACATCTCATATGGTGTCTTAACTACGGATTTAGATGGTACCCTATTAAGTGTGAAAGCTTCCGTTTCTAGAGCGTATCCCTAAAATGACAATGGTAAATCCGACTGGCTCATCATCGATCGAACCATGTCTAACAAAGTTTGATTGCGCCGTTCAGAGACCCCATTTCTTTGAGGCGTTCCAGGCGGCATGAGCTGTGGAACAATTCCGCAAATCTTAAGATGATTGTTAAATTCATGACTCAAATATTCACCTCCACGATCAGATCGCAAGGCCTTTATTTTCTTGCCACGTTGATTCTCTACCTCACTCTGAAACTCCTTGAACTTTTCAAAATTTTCAGACTTATGTTTCATCAAGTAGACATAACCATATCTACTGAAATCATCAGTGAAAGTAATGAAGTAGTGATATCCTCCTATGGCCGTCGTGCTCATTGGTCCACATACATCAGTATGTATGAGTTCCAACAAGTCTGTTGCTCTCTCGGGTAAACCCTAAAAAGGCGACTTGGTCATCTTTCCAAGTAAACAAGCCTAACATGTCTCGTATGATTCAAAATCAAACAAAGTTAGAAGACCATCACCATGGAGCTTCTTCATGCGCTTTTCACTTATATGCCCCAAACGACAATGCCATAAATAGGTAGGACTCAAATCATTAGGCCGAAGCCTTTTAGCACTAACATTGTAAACAGATGCATCATCAAGATTTAAAATAATTAACCCATTCACAATGGGAGCATCAGCCATAAACATAGCATTCTTAGAGATTACACAACCATTGTTTGCACTCGCGAATGAATAACCATCCCTCATCAAACATGAAGGTGATAAAATGTTTCGACCCATACTTGGAATGTAATAACAATTATTCAACTCCATAATAAATCCTGACGGAAGGTAAAGTTGCATGACGCCGACGAACAATGCAGCAACCCTTGCTTTATTTCCGATGCGAAAATTCACTTCGCCTTTCTGCGCTACTCTAGTCCTTATTAGCCCCTGCATCGAATTGCAAATTGGCGTTTGACTTTTCAATCTAGGATTTGATTTCTCCCTTTATTTTGCCCAGCCATGATACCTATTACATGATGCAACCATTCCACATTGTCATGACACATTCATGTACCCTTCCCCTCCGGAGTGCCGCACCTTCCGGAACCTTCTAGAACATTCCCGATGAAAACACCGGAATCATTCCCCAACTCCGAAACAAGACTTTCCTTATATGAATCTTATTCTCCAGACCATTCCGGATCTCCTCGTGATATCCCGTATCCTATCCGAGACTCCGAACAACATTCAGTCTCTTACTCATCATTCCATAACTACTCAACAACATCGAATCCTTAAGTGTTTCTCCCTACGGTTCGTGAATTATGCGGACATGATAGAGACACTTCTCCGATCAATAACCAATAGAGGAATCTGGAAATTCATATGGCTCCCACATATTTCTACGATTACTTTGCGATCGAATGAACCACTTACATACGATACCAATTTCCCTTTGTCTCACGATAGTTTACTTATCCGAGGTTTTGATCGTCGGTATCTCTGCATACCTAGTTCAACCTCATCATTGATAAGTACTCTTTTCTCATTCACGTGGTATGTGATCCCTTGTGATCCAGTCACATGCTTGCAAGCTAATTGGATGACATTCCACCGAGAGGGCCCAGATTATATCTATCCGTCATATGGATGGACAAATCCCACTCTTGATCCATGTGTCTCAACCCATACTTTCCGAACACTCAATGCCACCTTTATAGCCACCCAGTTACGGTGTGGTATTTGATGTCATCAAAGCATCCTTCCGGTGATGGTGATAAGCATGATCTCATGGTCGAAGGAATTAGGTTACTATGTATCAGAAAGCTTATAGCAATTGAACTATTAAAATGACTTGATCTTTATGCTACGCTTATCTATAGGATTATGTTCATCATATCATTCTCCTAATGATATGACCTTGTTATTAACAACATCTCAAATGTTCATGATCAAGAAACCATGATCATCTTTTAATCAAAAAGCTAATATTATAAAGAGGCTTTACTAGGGACTCTAAATTAGTTTACAAATCACACAAGTATTAATGTTTCTGGTTAATACTGTTATAGCATGAATGTAAACATTTATCATAAACACAAAGATATAATAATAAATACATTTATTATTGCCTCTAGGGCATATCTCCAACAGTCTCCCACTTGCACTAGAGTCAACTAATCTAGATTACATGGTAATATACCGAACACCCATGGCAGTTTGGTGTTGGTCATGTTTTGCCCTCGGGAGAGGTTTAGTCAACGGATCCACCACATTCAGATATGTGTGTACTTTGCAAATATTTATGTCACCATCTTGGACATGTTCTCGAATAGCGTGAAAACATAGCTTGATGTGCTTCAACTTCTTGTGTGACCTTGGTTCTTGCGGATTGGCTATGGCACCCATGTTATCGCAGTAGATAGACATCGGGTCCATCACACTTGGAACCACACCGAGCTCTGTAATGAACTCCTTCATCCATATTGCTTCTTGTGAAGCCTCCGAAGCAGCTATGTATTCCGATTCAGTTGAAGATCTCGCCACAACGCTTTGCTTTGCACTCCTCCAGCTAACTGCTGCACCATTCAAAGTAAATACGTATCCAGATTGAGATTTAGAATCATCCGGATCGGTGTTCCAACTAGCATCGGTGTAACCATTAACAACGAGTTGTTCATCACCTCCATAAGAAAGAACCATATCCTTAGTTCTTCTCAAGTACTTAAGGATGTTTTTGACTGCTGTCCAATGATCCACTCCTTGATCACTTTGATATCTGCTAGTTAAACTAACAGCATATGCAATGTCGGGTCTAGTACATAGCATGGCATACATTAGAGATCCTATGGCTGAGGCATAGGGAGTCTTACTCATCCTTTCTCTATCTTCTGCCGTTGCTGGACTTTGAGTTTTACTTAACGTTGTATTGGGCAACATGGGCAAGAACCCTTTCTTGCTATCTTCTATTCCAAACCTCTTTAGAACTTTGTCCAAATATGTACTTTGTGACAATGATATTAGGCATCTCGATATATCTCTATAAATCTTTATGCCTAATATGTAAGCTGCTTCGCCAAGATCTTTCATTGAAAAACTATTATTGAAATATTCCTTGACACTATTAAGAAGGTCTACATCATTCCCAATCAACAACATGTCATCTACATATAGTATTAAGAATGACACAGAGCTCCCACTCACTTTCTTGTAAATACAAGCTTCTCCATAAGTTTGTATAAAACCATTTTGATTACCTTATCAAAATGTTGATTCCAACTTCGGGATGCTTGCTTCAACCCATATATGGACTGTTGAAGTTTGCATACCTTGTTAGCATCTTTAGGATCGACAAAACCTTTGGGTTGCATCATATACAACTCTTCATCAATGTCTCCATTGAGCAATGTCGTTTTGACATCCATCTGCCATATCTCATAATCGTAATATGCAGCGATTGCTAACATAATCCTCACAGACTTTAGCTTCTCTACCGGTGAGAAAGTCTCATCATATTCAACTCCTTGAATTTGTCGAAGCCCGTTTGCGACAAGTCGAGCTTTATAGATAGTTACATTACCATCAGCATCTGTTTTCTTCTTGAAAATCCATTTGTTCTCGACAGCCTTCCGGCCATCCGGTAAGTCCACCAAAGTCCATACTTGGTTTTCGTACATGGATCCAATTTCGGATTTCATGGCATCTTGCCATTTATTGGAATCTGGGCTCATCATCGCTTCCTCATACGTCGTAGGGTCATCGGTGTTGTCCACCAACATGACACTCATAACGGGATCATACCAATCAGGAGTGGTACGAGCTCTCGTTGACCTGCGAGGTTCTGTAGCAACTTCAACCGAAGTTTCATGATCATCATCATTATCTTCCTCTCTTATTGGTGTAGGCACCACAGGAACTTCTTCCGGTGTTGCGCTACTCGCAAGTTCGAGAGAAGGTTCAACAACCTCGTCGAGTTCTACTTTCCTTCTAGTCCCTTCTTTCGAGAGAAATTCTTTCTCTAGAAAGGATCCATTCTTGGCAACGAAAATTTTGCCCTCGGATCTATGATAAAAGGTATACCCAATAGTTTCCTTCGGGTATCCTATGAAGACGCATTTTTCCGCTTTGGGTTCAAGCTTGTCCGGCTGTAACTTCTCTACATAGGCTTCGCAACCCCAAACTTTAAGGAACGACAATCTAGGTTTCTTCCCAAACCATAATTCATACGGTGTCATTTCAACTGATTTAGATGGTGCCCTTTTTAATGTGAATGCGGCTGTTTCTAATGCATAACCCCAAAATGATAGCGGTAAATCTGTAAGTGACATCATAATACGAACCATATCTAAGAGAGTTTGATTACGACGTTCGGACACACCATTACGCTGTGGTGTTCCCGGCGGTGTCAATTGTGAAAGTATTCCGCATTTCTCTAAATGCTCGCCAAACTCGTAACTTAGATATTCACCTCCACGATCAGAACGTAGAAATTTAATCTTCTTGTTACGTTGATTCTCCACCTCACTTTGAAATTCCTTAAACTTCTCGAAAGTTTCGGACTTATGTTTCATGAAATAGATATACCCATATCTACTCAAGTCATCCGTGAAGGTAAGAACATAATGATTACCACCGCGCGATGCTACACTCATTGGGCCACACACATCGGTATGTATGATTTCCAATAAGTCCGTAGCTCGCTCCATCATACCAGAAAATGGAGTCTTAGTCATTTTATCCATCAGACATGCTTCGCATCTTTCAAGTGATTCAAAATAAAGTGATTCAAGAAGTCCATCGGAATGGAGTTTCTTCATACGCTTCACTCCAATATGACCAAGACGATAGTGCCACATATAGGTCGAGTTATCGCTCAATTTCAAACGTTTAGCTTCAATGTTATTTATGTGTGTATTACTACAATCGAGATTCAATAATAATAGACCATCTACCAAAGGTGCATGTGCATAAAACATATTACTCATATAAATCGAACAACCATTATTCTCGGACTTAAACAAGTAACCGTCTCACAATAAACATGATCCCGATATAATGTTCATGCTCAAGGCAGGCACCAAATAACAATTATTTAAGTATAAAACTAATCCCGATGGTAGATGAAGTGGTAGCGTGCCGACCGCAATCACATCAACCTTTGATCCATTTCCAACACGCATCGTCACCTCGTTCTTCGCTAGCTTCCGTTTATTCTGCATCACCTGTTTCGAGTTACAAATATGAGCAACCGAACCAGTATCAAATACCCAGGCACTACTACGAGTACTAGTGAGATACACATCAATAACATGTATATCGAATATACCTTTCTTCTTGATGTTGCCATTCTTCAAATCCGCCAAGTACTTTGGGAAATTCCGCTTCCAGTGACCCTGTCCCTTGCAGTAAAAGCACTCAGTATCAGGCTTAGGTCCAACCTTGGTCTTCTTCGCTGGTGCGGCAACTTTATTACCACCCTTCTTGAAGTTTCCCTTTTGCTTAGACTTGCCTTTCTTGAATTTGGTGGTCTTATTGACCAACAACACTTGATGCTCTTTATTGATCTCCACTTCTGCAGATTTCAACATGGAGAAGAGTTCTGGCAACATCTTGTTCATATTTTGCATATTGTAGTTCATCACAAAGTTCTTGTAACTTGGTGGCAGTGATTGGAGGACACGGTAAATCCCCAAAGCATTAGGAATCACTATACCTAAGCTTTAGAGTTTGTTTGCGTGCCCAGACATCTTAAGCACATGCTCACTGACGGAGCTTCCCTCTTCCATCTTGAAGTTAAAGAACTTTTCAGAAGCCTCACAACTCTCAACTGCCGCGTGAGCCTAAAATATCATTTTGAGTTCACGGACAATATCATGTGGGTCATGGTTCTCAAACCTTTTCTGAAGCTCCGATTCCAAACCATACAAGATAGCACACTGAACTGTGGAGTACCGATTCTTTCGAGTGAGGTAAACGTTCTTTGCTTCATCGGTAGCATCAGCTGCAGGCGGGTCACCCAGCGGTGCATCTAGCACATAGGTCAAATTACCAGCATTGAGGACAATCCTCAAATTGTGGAACCAATCCGCGAAGTTGCTTCCATTATTTTTCAACTTTTCTTTCTCTAGGAACGCATTAAAATTGATGGTAGGGGCCGCCATTGATCTACAACATATTTGCAATAGTTTAGACTAAGTTTATGACAAATTGAGTTCTAATTAATAGTTAAATTAATCTAGGTGAACTCCCACTCAAAACAATATCCCTCACATTGTTTTATTGATCACACGAACCAAATCCACCACATCAAAACCGATCATCACGAGAGTTGATGTAGCTTCAATGGCGAACAATCGACATGTTCATCATATCTCATATATGACTCATGCTTTACCTTTCGGTGATCCGTGTTCCGAGAGCATGTCTGTACATGCTAGGCTCGTCAAGATCAAACCTTAGCTTCCGCATGAGCAAATCTGGATTGCTCATGTTGTATACACTTGCAGAATCTAACACACCCGATCAGCACGTGGTGCTTCGAAACAACAAGCTTTAGCAACGGTGCTTGCTAAGGATGAACACTTTAAAACTTGAAATTTATGTGCATGAGGGATCATCTTATAATGCTACCGTCGTTAACTAAGCAATACAAGATGCATAAAGTATTAACATCACATGCAATTCATAATATGTGATATGATATGGCCTTTCTTCTTGTTCTTCCGATCTCCATCTTCAAGCACGAACATGATCTCCATCATCACCGGCATAGCGTCAAGGTCAATGGCGCCGTTTCATGGTTGTCGTCCACCAGCTCCAACTATTACAACTACTTTGACTAGACACGTGGGTCTTAACATAATTTAAAGACAACCATATGGCTCCTGCCGGTTGCCAACTTACAATAAGGAACATTGCATACATCAAATATAATCACAATCATGGCCATATCACATCACATCACACCCCTGCAAAACAAAGTAAGGCGCCTCTAATTTTCTTTGCATATTTTACGTGGTTTGGGGCTTTCAATAAGTGTAGATCTAACTTACGAACAAGAACCACAACGTTGATGTTTGAACTATCAAGTGCCCGTTGTAAATTAGATCTATACTATAATGGGAGAGACAGACACCCGCAAAGCCACTTATGCAATACAAGTTGCATGTTGAGCGTGGAGCAAGTCTCATGAATGATGTCATGTAAGGTTAGCCCGGGCCGCTTCATCCCATCATACCGCAAGATGCAAAGTACACAAGAAGCAATTGATAATAAAACATCACCGCACACAATGACCATTGTGTTCTACTCGTGCAACAGATCTGCATATAGACCTGGCTCTGATACCACTGTAGGGGTTCGTAGCATGGAAAACAAAAATTTTCTACCGCATGCAAACAAACAAGCCAAGATCTATCTACTAGATTGTAGCAACGAGTCGATAGAGGAACTCACCCTCGAGGATTCCAAAGCGGTTAACGAGAGCAGATTCTTATGGATGATGTAGTCGTACTCTTGCCGATCTCAAGATCGCGTAGATGATCGTTCCGTGCTTCCGTGGCGTTTCCTGATCGGTCACACGTTCGGTACTCGATGAAGACCTTCCTCTCCCTTGTTCTAGCAGGAAACGGAGGTTGTAGCACTCTCCTCGTGATTCCGGCAGCACGACGGTGTGGTACCGGAAGTAGAGGGGAGATATCGCAGGGCTTCGCCTTAAGCCGGGGCGAGTATGGTGGACTATGAGAGAGGCCCTTGGCAATCTAGGGTTTATAAGGCACCAAGGGGAGAGTGTAGCCAGCGACTAGGGTTTGGGATCACCCCAACTCGGTGAGATGGTGGTGCCCTAGGCAGCGACAACAATAGGGGTGGTGGCGTCGGCGGCTTAGGGTTAGGGTTTCAGGGTGTGAGAGGTGTAGGCTAGAGGGGCACCCCTACCCCTTATTTTATAGGTGGGAGGGCGCCGGTTGGGAGGAGGGAGTCCTCCCCCAACTCGGCCTCCTTGTCCGGCGGGTGGAGGGAGGAGGACTTCCTCCCCAAGTAGGTTTCCTACTCTCCCTCCACCAAGCAAACTTGCCGTTTGACTTTTCAAATTGGCGTTTGACTTTTCAATCTAGGATTTGATTTCTCCCTTTATTTTGCCCAGCCATGATACCTATTACATGATGCAACCATTCCACATTGTCATGACACATTCATGTACCCTTCCCCTCCGGAGTGCCGCACCTTCCGGAACCTTCTAGAACATTCCCAATGAAAACACCAGAATCATTCCCCAACTCCGAAACAAGACTTTCCTTATATGAATCTTATTCTCCAGACCATTCCGGATCTCCTCGTGATATCCCGTATCCTATCCGAGACTCCGAACAACATTCAGTCTCTTACTCATCATTCCATAACTACTCAACAACATCGAATCCTTAAGTGTTTCTCCCTACGGTTCGTGAATTGTGCGGACATGATAGAGACACTTCTCCGATCAATAACCAATAGAGGAATCTGGAAATTCATATGGCTCCCACATATTTCTACGATTACTTTGCGATCGAATGAACCACTTACATACGATACCAATTTCCCTTTGTCTCACGATAGTTTACTTATCCGAGGTTTTGATCGTCGGTATCTCTGCATACCTAGTTCAACCTCGTTACCGATAAGTACTCTTTTCTCGTTCCCGTGGTATGTGATCCCTTGTAATCCAGTCACATGCTTACAAGCTAATTGGATGACATTCCACCGAGAGGGCCTAGAGTATATCTATCCGTCATATGGATGCACAAATCCCACTCTTGATCCATGTGTCTCAACCCATACTTTCCGAACACTCAATGCCACCTTTATAGCCACCCAGTTACGGTGTGGTGTTTGATGTCATCGAAGCATCGTTCCAGTGATGGTGATAAGAATGATCTCATGGTTGAAGGAATTAGGTTACTATGTATCAGAAAGCTTATAGCAATTGAACTATTAAAATGACTTGATCTTTATGCTACGCTTATCTATAGGAGTATTTCCATCATATCATTCTCCTAATGATATGACCTTGTTATTAACAAGATCTCAAATCTTCATGATCAAGAAACCATGATCATCTATTAATCAACAAGCTAGTATTATAAAGAGGCTTTACTAGGGACTCTAAATTAGTTTACAAATCACACAAGTATTAATATTTCTGGTTAATACTGTTATAGCATGAATGTAAACATTTATCATAAACACAAAGATATAATAATAACTACATTTATTATTGCCTCTAGGGCATATCTCCAACATTATGGCCAACGACAAGTACCAGAAGATGCGCGCAGATCTTGAAGCCGAAAAGGGTAAAACTGCCATCTTGAAGGAACAGATCATCAAAAACAAGAGTCTATTTTCTTTTTGCTCATTTTTGTCTTGTTTCTGTGCCTTCATTCTCCGAGTAATCACTGTGTACTTTGTTTTCTCTGACTTGCAGAACATGTCGCCAAGGCCAAGGACATTGTCAAGCAGTCCAAGCACATCCAGCAGCTAGATAGCGAGAACAAGATCTTTAAGGAGGAGAGGAAGGAGATGCTGAAAATGCATGAAGATTCCATGAAGGCCCTGCAGGACTCTGGCTCCACGGAAATCAATCGCTTGAAGGAGGAGCTTGCGATCTTAAAAGATCAGAAGCAATCTGCTGATGAGCAAAACCAACGCCACAGCGAGGCGTTTAAGATCCTCCAACAAGAGAAAGAATCCTTGGTGGACACCCTCTGGCAGGCTAAGGCCAGCATCTTCAGTAAGTTTCCTCCGCTTTGTATTTCTGTAGTCTGGATACTTTGAATTTGTTGAACTCATGTGCTCCTTGTCAGAATTTGCAGCTCCTATGGGTTTAACCCGCTCGCCTCCTTCAGACAAGGAATGCATGGTTCTTGCGGGCAACTTTATCAACACCGCCATCACCCAAGACAAAGAGATTGCCAAGTCCCTCCAGATATACATCAAGGCTTCGGACTCCGTGACGAAGTACTCGGAGATTCTGCGCTGAGCCCTCGAGCGTGTCACGAGCTGGAAAGCTTCATGTGCACGGGCTGGCGCAAGGATGGCGCTGTCAATGGTGAAGGCACACTACGAAGGTGCCGACATCGACACGGTGACCTCTGGTATCCCCGACGTTGACGATGACGACAAAGAGATTGATCACGAAGCCATCTTGTCATCACTCGCGGGTTATGACACCAGAGTTGCCGAGTTGGTGGACATCGACGTCTTCGTGCCCATGAACACTATCAACAGCATCAACCAAGATTCCTCCGAGTCTCATCATAGCGCCGACGTTGAGGGTGATTCTCAGGCTGGGGACAATGCTGCTTCCAAGTCTCCTGCGCCCAAAGAATGAAAAACACTATGTATTATTTGTTTTATCTTTGGTGTATGCGCGAAAAAACTTGGTGATGTAACTTAATGCGGAAAACAATGATTGTTATGTCCTGCTACTTAAGAACTAATTTCCAGCATGTATATATTTTTTAACCAAGTGCTGGCTTAACCATTACTTTGGTTCTTATGCTTGACTTTTCGTGAGTCGGAAGACTCGTTGTCGGAACCATGCGCTTAGGTGATGATGCCCAATGGCACCGTCAATAACCTGAGCACAAAATCGCCGACAATAAGTGCCAAAAGTTACTACTCCAGAATCCACATAAAAACAACAAAGAACGTGTAGACCAGAAAACTTAAGCTAACGCCCGTAGGCGGAATTTTCACAAGTGCAAATGCAAAGCTTGTGCATAAAGGTTTTACATGATCCAAAAATGAACACTAAAGGAGGTAAAAGACTCAGAAATATGAGTGAACCAAAGAGCTTTATTTCATTGATCATATAAGAGGTACACAATTAGATAAAAAATGTAAGTGTAAAAAGGACGTAGCTGTGCTATGTTCCATGGCCGATCAAGCTTCGGGTAGTCATCATCCGGGTCACGTCGCTTACGCTTATGATCCTTGTTGGGTCTATCCTTTAGTTCACGATTGTCAACAAGGTAGTAAGACCCATTGAGCAGCGCCTTGCTTATGATGAACGGTCCTTCCCATGGCGGGGATCTTCTTCTGCTTAAGTCAGAGCACCAAATCCCCCTCTTTAAACGAGCGATGCGAAACGCGGCGACTATGGTAGCTGCGTAGCTTCTGATGGTAGATGGCGGATCTTTGGCATGCCAAAACGCGCTCCTCCTCGAGAAGGTCCACATCTAGGCGTCTGGATTCTTCAGCGTCATCCTCGTCATAGGCGGCAACTATTGGTGCATCGTGGAGGATGTCGGGAGGCAAGATTGCTTCTTCTCCATATACCATGAAGTAAGGGGTGTAGCCAGTGGATCTGTTGGGTGTAGTTCGTTAACTCCACAAAACAGATGGCAATTCTTCCGCCCAGGCTCCAGCTGCTCTATGTAGCGGTGCCTCAAGACGTGGCTTGATTCCCTACAGAATTAATCCATTGGCTCGCTCAACCTGACCATTGCATTGTGGGTGTGCCACATATGCAAGGTCAAGTCGGATGCCTTTCTCCTAGCAATATGCCTCCACTTCTCCGAGTGACAAGTTGCTTCCGTTGTCGGTGATAATGCTATGTGGGAGACCAAATCTCACCACTAGATTCCGGAACCTGAGGGCAGTTGCCCCATCAAGCTTTCTAATGGGTTTAGCTTCTATCCATTTGGTGAATTTATCAACTGCTACAAGCAGATGCGTAAACCCACAAGGTGCCGTCTATAATGGTCCCACCATGTCTAGCCCCCAGACTGCAAACGGCCAAGTTATTGGTATTGTTCGCAATTCTTCAGCAAGAACATGTGGTTGTCAGGCATAATACTGGCATCCCGTGCATGTCTCAACCAGCTTGTCGGCGTCCGCCTTCACGGTCAGCCAGTAGAATCCTTGTCGGAAGGCTTTCTCGACCAACGATCGGGGAGCGGCGTGATGCCCGCAATCTCCGAGATGGATTTCGCGCAGGATTTCCATAGCTTCTAGCTGGGAAACACACTTTAGGTATACATCAGTAGTGCTCCTTTTATAGAGTTGTCCATTGATTATGGTATAACCCTTTGCTCGTCGTACTATTTGCCGTCTTTCGACTTCGTCGTCGAGCAAAGTTCCGTGTTCGAGATATTCCATGAACGGTTTTGTCCAAGCCGGCGGGACCTTAGTCACCATGTTGATGAAAGAGTTAGATCTATCCGGGCTGTGGATGTCGGCTCCCTTCACAGATGGTGTGCGCAGGTGCTCTAGGAAAACTCCTGGCGGAATTAAAGTGCCCGATCCTAGCTTAGAGCGGATCACCGCCTGCTTTGTTCCCTAGGAACATACTTGACTTCAGAGCAAGAAGCTCTTGGCTATCTCGTCCACTTCGTCTTGATATGCCGCCATCATAGGGTTCCGCATTCCAGTGTGCCGACCACCTTTGGGCAACCAAGTCAGAATCTCCACAGCAAACTATGCGCTTGACGCCAATATCCTTGGCTACACGTAGTCCGTGAATGAGTGCTTCATACTCCGCTATGTTGTTTGTATCCTTGAAGTGGATCTGCAGAACGTAGTGTAGCTTGTCTCCTGTTGGTGACTGTAGCCATACACCATCCCCGAGCCGTTGAGCAGCTTTGATCCATCAAATTGCATTAACCAGTACTCTGGTTCTGGAAACGGAGTAGCATCTGGCATCTCCGTCCAATTTGCAACAAAAACCGCCAAGGCTTGTGATTTGATAGCGTCGTGTCTCTTATAGGTGATCTCAAAGGCGGCAAGTTTAATGCCCCTCTTTGCGACCCTTCCTGTAGCGTCGCTGTTATTGATATTGTCGGACAATAGAGTCTTGCTCACCACTGTGATTGGGTGCTCCTGAAAGTAATGCCTCAGCTTCCGAGAAGCAAGGAATACTCCATAAGCTATCTTTTGGTAGTGCGGGTAACGTTGCTTGGACTCAATCAAGACCTCACTCACATAGTAAACGGGTCATTGAACTCCGTGCTCATAGCCTGGTTCCTTCCGCTCTACCACGACGACGATGCTGATAACCCGGTTCGTTGCCGCCATGTAAATTAACAGGGGCTCACCAGGCTCGGGTGCTGCAAGGATGGGCGCTGAGGAAAGAATTGAAGGGTTCGCAGCATAGAAAACAAAAAATTTTCCTACGGTGTGAACTATATACCAAGATCTATTTATACTAGATACAAACAACGGGCGGATGTACATCCGTAGAGAACATACCCTTGAAGACCGACAAAGTTTAACGAGTCCAAACTCGTGGTTGATGTAGACGATCTCTTGCCGATCTCAAGATCGAGAGGAAGTCCTAGCGCCGCAAATCAGCGGCGCATCCGTGCTCGAGGCACCGAGCAACCTCCGCCTCCATGCAGCGGAAGCACAACTCTTTCTTGCCGAAAAGCCACCGGAACATGTATCTCGCTAGTCCGAGACCATGGGGATAAATTCTAGAGGGGAGAGAGATCCTTCACGAGGAGGTGTGAGGAGAAGTGAGAGGAGGGCCTTTATAGGAGGAGGGGGAACCCCAAGGTGGCCGGCGCATGGGGCTGCCCCTTGCCTCCCTCATCATGTGGGTGGACACTCCACTCACAAAATGACCCTTCAAAAGTCCACTCAAAATCCCACTCAAAAACCCATTAAATTTCCACCAAATTTAATGCAAACTCTCATTAAATAAAACTCTTTTATTTTATTCAGAATTTTGTCAATTACTTTAATGACAAACATTCACAATAACCCCTTGCTAGAATTCTATTTCACATGCATAACCACTTTATGCAATTTCACCCAAAACCTGCTTTGGTATCTAGTGAAATAAATTCTCGCTTGTTTATTCTTTCGCATGAAACTTTTGCTCCAATTGGATGTCGGTGTCTTAAGTGTGTCACCCTACGGTTCGTGAATAATGCGGACATGATCGAGACCCTCTCGATCAATAATCGAAGCGGGATCCGAGACCCATACCGACTCCACACATTCAACGATGACTTTCTTGTGATCGTTTAACCTTTACGCTAGTATCTTAATCCCTTTGTCTCACGATATATTACATGTCCGAGATTCGATCATCGGTATCTCCATACCTAGTTTGATCTCGCATGCACTCTTCTCGCTCTGATATAACATTCTAGTGATCAAATCACTTGCTTGCAAGCTAATCAATGTGATATCACCGAGAGGGCCCAGAGTATATCTATCCGTCATCGGATGAACAAATTCCACTCTTGATCCATGAGCCTCAACATAACACTTTATTAGTTCAACCCATCTTTATAATCACCCGTTACGGTGACGCTTGATGTTATCAAGAAACTCTTCCTGTTAGTGATTGACATGATCTCATGGTCTAAGGATTAGGATCACTTCGTAAGTTGTTATAGCAATATAAACTCAATGACTTTGATCGTAATGCTATACTTGGATGAATGTTCATCACATCATTACACTAATGTTGTGATCCCGTTATTAACAACATCCAATGTCCATGATCGAAACCTTGATCATCTTGTTAATCAACGAGCTAGTTTATGAGAGAGGCTTAACTAGGAACTTTCTGCTTGTTTATTAAACACACATGTATTAACGCTTCCGATAATACAATTATAGCATGCAAAATAAACATCTATCATATACTTGGAATACATAATAAACAATTTATTATTGCCTCTCGAGCATATTCCCTTCGCCTCCCACTTGCACTAGAGACAATAATCTAGTTACATAGTGATATATCTAACACCCATTGAGTTCGTGTTGATCATGTTTTGCTCTAGGGAGAGTTTTAGTCAACGGATCTGCTACATTGAGATCCGTATGTACAAATCTTTATATCTCCATCCTTGACATGCTCATGGATGGAGTGAAACAATATGCTTGGAATGCTTGTGAGACCTTGGCTCTTTGGCATTGGCAATGGCACCATTGTTGTCACAATAGATCACCATTGGGTCCAACGCCAACTCCTAGTTCGGATATGAACTCCTTCATCCATATTCGCCTCCGTTGTTGATCCCGCTACACAGGTTGTTTGGAGCTCCTCCAACTAACTCATTCATGAGAAATACGTATCCGGATTGAGACTTAGAGTCATCCGGATCGGTCAAAGCTAGCGTCGACATAACACTTAGCGACGAGCTCTTCTTCACCTCAGATACAAGAAACATATCCTTAGTTCTTCTCAAGTACTTAAGGATATTCTTGACCGCTATCCTTCAACCGGATCCGATTGGTACCTACTAGTCAAACTAATAGCGTGTGCTACATCCGTCTTGTACATAGCATGGCGTACATTATAGAGCCTATGGTCAAGCATAGGGACTTTGTCCATTATCTCTTTCTTCCATGGGACTTTGAGTCTTACTCAATGTCTTGCCTTGCAACATAGGTAAGAACCCTTCTTACTTCCGCCCATTTTAAACTTCTTTAAAATCTTATCAAGGTATGTACTTTATGATAGCCCTATTAGGCGCCTAGATCTATCTCTATAGATCTTTATGCCTAATATGTAAGATGCTTCACCTAGGTCCTTCATTGAAAATTTGTTTAGATAACTTTTAACAAAAGTTCTATATCATTTCCATCAATAATATGTCATCCACATATAGTATCGTAAATGCCACATTGCTCCCACTCACTTTCTTGTAAATACAAGCTTCTCCATAAGTTTGGACAAATCCAAACTCTTTGATCACCTCATCAAAGCGGAGATTCCAACTGTGATGCTTGCTTCAATCCATAGATGGATCCGAAGCTTGCACACCTTGTTAGCATCCTTAGGATCGACAAAACCCTTTGGTTGTATCATATACAACTCTTCTTCAATATTACCATTGAGAAACGCGTTTTGACATCCATCCGCCATATTTCATAATCGAAATATGCAGAATTGCTAACATAATCCTAATCGACTTTAGCATCGCTACGGAGAGAAAGTCTCATCGTAGTCAACTCCTTGAATTTGTCGAAACCCCTTTGCGACAAGTCGAGCTTTATAGATGGTCACATTACCATCTTTCCTTTGAAAATCCATTTGTTCTCCACGGCCTTTCGGTCGTGAGGTAATTCCACCAAGTTCCAAACTTGATTTTCATACATGGATTCCATCTCGATTTCATGGCTTCTAACCATTTGTTGGAACTGGCTCATCATCGCTTCTTCATACGCCGCAGGTCTTTATTTTCATCAACCATGAAATTTATGACAGATTTCCCGTCTGCTTGACTGCGAGGTTCGGTAGTACTCTTCGAGTTTCATGATCATTATCATTAGTTCCTTCTTCAACAGTGGAGCCAACTCGAACGACTTCCATCGCTACTCGCCATACTTTGAAGAGAAGGTTCCATAACCTCTTCGAGTTCTACCTTCCGACTACTCACACCTTTCGAAACTCTTTCTAGAAAGGATCCATTCTTAACAAAAACCTTGCCCTCGGATTTGTGATAGAAGGAATACCCAATAGTTTCTTTAGGGTATCCTATGAAGACGATT
Organism: Avena longiglumis; assembly: GCA_030063025.1. Classification (NCBI taxonomy): domain Eukaryota; kingdom Viridiplantae; phylum Streptophyta; class Magnoliopsida; order Poales; family Poaceae; genus Avena; species Avena longiglumis. Next base: position 338,945,940 of record CP125978.1, on the reverse strand, counting down.
TTTCCGCTTTGGGTTCGAGTTTATCCGTTGAAGTTTCTTCACATAAACATCGCAACCCCAAACTTTAAGAATGAAGGTTTGTTTCAAACCACAATTCATACGTGTCGTTTCAACGGATTTAGATGGTGCCCGATTTAAAGTGAATGCAGCTTTAGTGCATAACCCCAAAATGACAATGGCAAGTCCGTGAGACATCATAGATCGAACCATATCTAATAAAGTACGACACGACGTTCACACACCATTTCACTGTGGTGTTCCTAAGTGTGAGTTGTGAAACAATTCCACACTCTTTCATGTGAGTGCTAAACTCGTAACTTAGATACTCACCTCCACGGTCAGAAATTTGATCTTTCTATTACGATGATTTTCCACTTCATTCGAAATTCCTTGAACTTTTCAAAGGTTTCACTTGTGTTTCATCAAGTAGATATAACCGTATCTACTCAAATCATCCGTGAAAGTAACAAAATAACGATATCCACCTCAACACACTCATTGGACCACATACATCGAATGTATGATTTCCAATAAATCCGCCTGCTCCATTGAACCGAAAACGGCGTTTAGTCATCTTGCCCATAAGGCATGGCTCACATGTATCAAATGATTCATAATCAAGTGATTCTAAAAGTCCATCCGAATGGAGCTTCTTCATGCTTAATGCCAATATGACCTAGCATATATGGATATATCATCACTAAGTTTAATCCTTTTAGCATCAATATTATGAATATGTGTAACATTATCATCGAGATCCAACAGAAATAAACCATTCAACATTGGTGCATGACCATAAAAGATTTCATTCATATAAATGGAACAACCATTGTTCTCGATTTGAATGAAAAACCACTTTGCATCAAACATGATCCAGATACAATGTTCATGCTCGCACCAAATAACAGTTATTTAAGTTTATAACTAATCCCGACGGTAAGTGGAGAGGTAGCGTTCGACGGCGATCACATCAACGTTTGATCCATTGACGCATCTTGACCTCACCCCTTGCTAGCGGTCGCCCTCTTGATTCGAAAGTTACAAATATTAGCAACCGGTATCAAATACCCAGTGCTATCAGCACTAGTCAAGTACACATCAATAACATGTATATCATATATACCTTTGTTTGCCTTGCGGCCTTCTTGTATACTTGGGGCCCTTACAATAGTAGCACTGATCGGACTTAGGTCCAACTCGGTTTTTTTTCGCTTGCCGCCTTACTTCCCTTCCGCTTTCCTTCTTGTCTTTCTTGAAACCGGTGTTCCTATTGATCATCAACACTTGATGTTCCTTTTGATCTCCATTTAAGCATTGGAGAGACTTCTTCATGCCTTTGCATATTATAGTTCATCACGAAGCTTTTATAGCTAGGTGGCACGATGGATGCCTAAGTCAATGGGAATCGTTATTCCCAAGGACACAAGCTTATCGGCGTAATCGACATCTTGAGTACATGCTCACTAACTCTCTTCCATCATGCAGCTAAAGAACTTTTCAAGCATTGTAGTGTGTGTCGAAAATCATTTTCAACTCACCCATTGTATCAAAAGCATTGCCGAACGCTTTAGTTCCGCTCTAGCCCATACAATATACCGCAATGAACTAAGTTGTGGTCCTCCGACGAGTCGATAGACATTCTTCTCCTCGGGCATCGTCAAAGGGTGGGGGCCTAATGGCGCTTCTAGCACATATTGCTTTTGTGAGAGGAGAATCCTCAAATTCATGGCCCATTCAGAAAGTTGCTACCGTTCGTTGCTAGTTTCTCTTTCTCCATGAACGCATTGAAATTAAAAGGTGGTGCCATCTACAACAGAATTTGTAAAGTTTAGACTAAGTGTATGATAGATTGAGTTCAACTAATCTATATTACGAATGAACTCCCACTCAAAAGCGACATCCTCGTGTCCTTTTGGTGATTACATGAACCAAATCCACTACACCAAGTCCGATCATCACGTGAGTCGGTATAGCTTCAAAGGCGAGCATCAAATGGGCATCATATCAACTATATGACTCATGCTTAACCTTTCAGGCCATGTCATGCTAGGCTCGCCAAGTTAGAACCTTAGTATTTTTTCTTACACCAAGTATGGTCGAGGATCCAAGTACACCCGATCATCACGTGATGTCTTGGAGCGAAAACATAATCGGTGCATACTAAAGGAGAACACATTCTTATCTTGATATTTAAAATGAGGGATCATCTTATTATGCTTAACAAAGCGCTAAACAAGCAATATAAGATGCAATCAAACATCATATGTTTAATAGTGAAATTATATGGTTCCCGCAGATGATCTCTATCATGTGCATCGTGGTATGATCACTATCATACCTATATGTGTAAATCCACAATCTATGGGTTTTACACACTATGTGTTGTAAGAGTATCATCTCATACTTCTACTTACAACACTACCATATCATAACACTAGCCCAACAATCTAAACTAGACGCTTCTAATTTATCCATTGCAAGTTTTACGTGGTGAGGGCTTTCGAGATAGAACCGTTTACCTACGAACATGAACCGAGGATAATCAAATTGTTGACAACTCGCTTGCAAAATAGATATTGACTATAGTAGGAGAGACAGACACCCGCTAGCCACTTATGCAAACTAGTTGCATGTCAAGCGTGGAACAGGTCTCATGTGCGAGGACATGTAAAGTTTGTCCGGCCGCTTCATCCCACTATGCCACCAATATCCAAAATCACAAGAAAGGAGCAACAACATGATCATCATCGCCCACATACTCATATGTGTACTACTGTAAAGTATCTACGATAGATCCGCTCGATACCATCAAGGGTTATAGAAAACAAAAATTTTCCTACGGTGTGAACTATATACCAAGATCTATTTATACTAGATACAAACAACGGGCGGATGTACATCCGTAGAGAACATACCCTTGAAGACCGACAAAGTTTAACGAGTCCAAACTCGTGGTTGATGTAGACGATCTCTTGCCGATCTCAAGATCGAGAGGAAGTCCTAGCGCCGCAAATCAACACACGCTCGAGGCACCGAGCAACCTCCGCCTCCTCGCCCAGCGATGCAGCGGAAGCACAACTCTTTCTTGCCGAAAAGCCAGGAACATGTATCTCGCTAGTCCGAGACCATGGGGATAAATTCTAGAGGGGAGAGAGATCCTTCACGAGGAGGTGGAGGAGAAGTGAGAGGAGGGGCCTTTTATAGGAGGAGGGGGGAACCCCAAGGGGTGGCCGCGCATGGGGCTGCCCTCCTCCCTCATCATGTGGGTGGACACTCCACTCACAAAATGACCCTTCAAAAGTCCACTCAAAATCCACAAAAACCCATTAAATTTCCACCAAATTTAATGCAAACTCTCATTAAATAAAACTCTTTATTTTATTCAGAATTTTGTCAATTACTTTAATGACAAACATTCACAAATAACCCTTGCTAGAATTCTATTTCACATGCATAACCACTTTATGCAATTTCACTGTTTCGTATCTAGTGAAATAAATTCCTGCGCTTGTTTATTCTTTCGGCATGAAACTTTTGCTCCAATTGGATGTCGGTGTCTCTTAAGTGTGTCACCCTACGGTTCGTGAATAATGCGGACATGATCGAGACCCTCTCGATCAATAATCGAAGCGGGATCCGAGACCCATCACATTCAACGATGACTTTTGTGATCGTCGGAACCTTTTACGCTAGTATCTTAATCCCTTTGTCTCACGATATATTACATGTCCGAGATTCGATCATCGGTATCTCCATACCTAGTTTGATCTGACATGCACTCTTTTCTCGCTCCTGATATAACATTCTAGTGATCAAATCACTTGCTTGCAAGCTAATCAATGTGATATCACCGAGAGGGCCCAGTATATCTATCCGTCATCGGGATGAACAAATTCCACTTGATCCATGAGCCTCAACATAACACTTTATTAGTTCTCAACCCATCTTTATAATCACCGTTACGGTGTGACGTTTGATGTTATCAAGAAACTCTTCCGTGTTAGTGATTGACATGATCTCATGGTCTAAGGATTAGGATCACTGTAAGTTGTTATAGCAATATAAACTCAATGACTTTGATCGTAATGCTATACTTGGATGAATGTTCATCACATCATTACACTAATGTTGTGATCCCGTTATTAACAACATCCAATGTCCATGATCAGGAAACCTTGATCATCTTGTTAATCAACGAGCTAGTTTATGAGAGAGGCTTAACTAGGAACTTTCTGTTTGTTTATTAAACACACATGTATTAACGTTTCCGTATTAATACAATTATAGCATGCAAAATAAACATCTATCATATACTTGGAATACACATAATAAACAATTTATTATTGCCTCTCAGGGCATATTCCCTTCAAGAATCTCCTTGACCTGCTTCAATGATGCATCTGCTTCGTCCGTCCACGTGAATTTGTCCGCCTTCTTTAACAACTTGTATAGCGGCAGAGCCTTCTCTCCAAGTCGGCTGACGAATGGACTAACTGCTGCAACACAACCTGTTAGTCGTTGAATGTCCTTTAGGCATGTCGGACGGTTTATGTTTAAGATGGCCTTGATTTTCTTCGGGTTGACCTCAATTCCGTGTTGGGAAACGATGAAGCCCAACAATTTGCCGGCTGGAACCCCGAAGACGCACTTCTTAGGGTTGAGCATCATGTTGTATTTCCGGAGATTATCAAAGGTTTCTTTTAAGTCGGAGATTAAGTCGTTTGACTTTTTAGACATCACCGCGATATCGTCCACATATGCGTGAATGTTCCGACCAATTTGGTCGTGAAGGCAACGTTGCATTGTCCGCTGGTAGGTAGCACCTGCGTTTTTCAGCCCAAAGGGCATCGTGACATAGCAAAATGTGCTGTATGGGGTAGTTAACGAAGTGGCCAATTGGTCCAACTTCCTCATCTTGATCTGGTGGTATCCTGAGTATGCGTCTAGAAAACACAAAAGCTCTGAGCCAGCCGTCGAGTCAATGACTTGGTCAATGCGAGGCAAAGCAAACAGATCTTTGGGACATGCTTTGTTCAAGCCGGTGTAATCAACACACATTATTAATTCAGTGGTTCCCTTTTTGGGGACAAGTACAGGATTGGCCACCCATTGGGTGTGAAGGACTTCTCAGATAAATCTAGCCTTAAGTAACCTAGCTATCTATTTGCCAATGGCACGTCTCTTCTCGTCTCCAAAGCGTCGTAGAGATTGTTTCACTGGTTTGCATTTTGGATCAATGTTTAAGCTGTGCTCGCCAAGTTCCCTAGGTACACCTTTCATGTCGGCAGGTTGCTAGGCAAAGATGTCCCTATTCTCACGGAGGAACTCGACGAGCGCGCTTTCCTATTTGGGATCCAGGTTTGTCCCAATGGCGACGGTCTTGGAGGCATCACCTACCACAAGTTCCAGCGGCTTGGTATTGATGGCGGCCTTGAACGCAGGAGTGGAGTCGGAGATCTGCTTCTTCGACGCGGGCATCTCTGAGTCATCGACCTTGCTCTAGATCTTCTTGAATTCTTTGCTGTAGAGGACAGCTTCTGCAACGGCTGCTTCATTGATCTCGCAGTCCCTAGACTTGGTAAAGCTTCCGGATACGGTGATGATGCCGTTTGGTCCGGGTATCTTGAGTTTGTTGTAGACGAAGCATGGCTTGGCCATGAACGTGTGGAATATGTCGCGGCCAAATATGACGTGGTACACGCTCTTGAAGGGGACAACCTCGAAGGTCATGCGCTCTTGACGGTAATTATTAACATCGCCAAAGGCAACCTGAAGTGTAATGAACCCAAGGGACCGAGCCTCCCGACCAGGAACTACGCCGTGGAAGATAGTGTTGGTCCGCCTTAGGTTTGCCTCCGTCAAGTTCATCTTCTGTAGTGTATCCAGGTACATGATGTTGATGCTGCTTCCACTATCCACCATACACTTGGTGAACTCCACGCCGTCAATCAAGGGGTTGATGACCATGGCGTACTGGTTCTCCGTGGGTATAAGGTCTGGGTGGTCCGTCCTGTCCCAAGTTATTGGAACCTCCGACCAGCGCAGGTATTGGGGAACTGGGGGAGAGTAGCCATCAGGATCCTCAGAGAGGTTTTCTGTTGTCGGACGGTGGGAGTGCCAAGGAAAGTGTGGTAGACTGGGGCCTTCTTTGCGAAGGGGTTCTTGCCCTTGTCGTCGCTCTTGGCGGCATTCTTGGGGTCAACGTCCTCGTCCATGTCACTTGAATCCTTGGACTCCTCCTCCTTCTTCTTCCCCTTGCCCTTGCCTCGTGGTCTGTTCTTCCGACTTTGCTTGTAGACGAACTTCGTGTCTTCCTTGAGGTTGTAGACGAACTTGTAGTGTCGATTGGTATGGGTGGCCTTGCCGTTGGCATCGAGGTGTACGAGGCACGGCATATCACGGTACTCTTCGTAGGTTTGGGGAACGCGGAGCGGCGCCGAGGTGGTTTCACTTCCTCGTTGCTGCCCACGACCAGCTCCCCTTCCTCGTCCACGTTGTCCGCCTTCTCCTTGTCCTGCAAAAGTCATAGCGACCATGTCGGTAGATTGCTTTTATTTTTGAGCGGTTTTCCGCTTTGTACTGCTGTTCCTCCGAGCTTGGGTTGGAACGGCCATTGCTGGCAAGGAGCCACGAGCATCATCGTCGACAGCTGTGAACTCACTAGCCAACTGAATCATCTGGTTCAAGTCAAGCTAGTGATTGTCCTACAAGCTCTTCAGCTTATGTCGGAGTAACGTGCCTCTTTCCAACCCATCGATGAAGGCGGCCATGGCGGTCTGAGCTTGCACTCCTGCGCAGGAATTCTTCATATCCAGCCAGCGGGAGAGGTAGGCGCGAGATGTCTCGTCTTTCTCTTGCATGCACCGCTGTAGATCGCCCATAGTGCAGGGACGCTTGTATGTACCCTCAAAGTTCTTGGTGAATGCTTCTTGCATGTCCGGCCAGTTGTAGATAGATTTCTCCATCAAGTCGTCGATCCATTTACGGGCCGTGCCTGCCAACATTAACGGGAGGTACTTGACAGCGACGTTGGGGTTGCCTCCGACAATCTCCACCGCATTCCCGTAGTCCTGCAACCATGTGGCTGGATTGGCGGTTCCGTCATAGGGCTTGATGGTCTTGTCAATCCGGAAACCTTTAGGGTAAGTTGCGGACCGTATTGCAGGTACAAAGCAACGTGGTCCCAGGTATGGTCCTTCCCGGGCCTCGTGGATCTTATCGATCAGCGAATGTGCATCGTACGGCTCCGGGTTCTTCTTCTTTTTGTCAACAGGGGATGGGCTGCGTGAACGACGCGGGCCCCCTCCGCCATGGTGACTGCTTGGTGGTGACGGAGGCGGAGGTGGCGGTGGGTTGGCCTTCTTGCTGTTACCCTCCTGCGACGCCTCATGCCTGTCATGGTTGCTTGTCGGACGCGGAGGGTCATGGCGTGACCTGCTCTTGTGTCCTTGGTTGTGTTCTCCGTCATAACGGAAGGGAATTATGAAGGCATGTCAGTAAATCAAGTGAAGACTTTTAGCATATCATGATCACAAAATTAGGTCTGTGATGAGTCGGATATCGATAAGCCGGCATTGTCCTTGAAGGGGGCGAAGATATACCGGAAGAAAAAGACCAATATAAATGTTATGGAAGAGATGGGATATATATGAAATGCATATGTTTACTAACCGAATTGACGATCAAGTCAGATGGTTAGTGAACATATTCTAGTCATTCCCATCCATGACATCACGTATTGCTGCTCCGCTTTGTCGCGGATGACGATGCCGCACTGCTTTGCTGGGGGCATATCCGTACGATGGTGAGCCTTGTAATCTTCGTGATGTCGGGGAGATCGGGGCGGTGGCGAAGGGCGACGAGGTCGGGCCTTTTCTCCGTGATCAGAGGATATGGGGATGGCGTCCTTCCTGTTGCGCGCATCCCTCTGTCTTCGTTCTGATGAACCCGTCTGGGACCCGACATCAAGAGGAGATCTGTCCCTTGGCGGCTTGTACTGGCTAGATTGGTAGAGCGCTGGGTTAGACTCAAGCCTCTAAGAGTTGGCCTTTTCCTGCTGCTTCACCGCCTTGGCCACTAGGTCATAGACCTGTTCCACTGCCTCAGACGATCTATCCTGCTCCAGAAGGGTCTTGGTGACGGCGAGGTTAATGAGTGGGGTGGGCATCACCTGCTTGCCTTCACTGTCAATGTATGGCTTGGCCTGTGCCGGCTTTGAGGGAGCCCATCCTAGGTTGCGCTGTACACCAGGATCGTTGATAACGCGAGCCGGAGCTTTCTTAGCCTTCTGCTGCTGTAGCAGAGTCTTGTACTCGGCCTCCATTGCTCTAGCTTATTCTATGGACTTCTGTGCATTGACCAAATCTCGATCTAGTTTAGCGCCTTGCTCCGCGATAGCTTGCGCTTCCTCCGAATGCCGGGCGCTTCGCTAAGCTGGGTCACGTTCCGGATATGAGCAACGGTTAGTGGCTCGACGAGGATATTTCCGTACATCACTCTATCAGCTGGAGTAACTTGGGCTGCTGCAGACGTAGATGCTGGAGGTGGAAAGTTTGCGGTGTTGTTGTTGCTCGGGCCGGTGCCGAGTTCTGAAGCTTGCCTTTGGGTTACCGGGTTAGGAGGAGGCATGACCTTTGCACGATCATCGTCAGTAGCAATAAGTGGCCCCTTCCCCTTTTCCAGCGCCGTAGGCGGAGCTCGTCCGGGTTGATCTTCATACATCGCCATCCCAATGGTGACGAACACCCCTTGGGACGTGACGGCGTTGTTGGCTTGCTCGTCGCGCGAGTACTCCTCCTCCATCTCCTGCATAGCGGAGTCTAGCTCTTATGGACTGAAGTCTATCTCCTCTGAATCTGCACTAAAATCAGCCTAAAGCGCGTCAATGACAGAGTCGGAGGGTGCCAGGACTTCCTCGATGACGGGCGTTGGAGGTGCAACGGGCTCGACGATGGCTGGAGGTGGTGGTGCTGCTACGATGATGGCGGCGGGGGGCGATGGCGGCGGCTGCTGAATCAGAGGTTATCCGTCTCTAAGCGCAAGCTCCATCCGCCACGCCACCGCCGTAATCGCTGATTTGCTCACCATCTCTTCGAGGGTAAGGCGTCCTGTTCGCTGCCGTTTTAAAGAATGTCGGAGAAGCGTCATGTCCATCTTCACGGGTGATACAAAGCGTTATCATCGTGGTAGTGGGCTAGATCGCTCAGAGCACGGAGCCACCGCCGCTAATCACGAGGGTTTTCGCCTCTCTCAACGCAGCGCCAGATTGAAGATGGTAACCACGCCGACGAACTTGGATCTCTGCTGTCCAGACGCACGGACAAAGCCGGCGGATTTGCAGTGATCTTCCACCTTTATATCCTGCACAAGGGCGGTTTGGGTGGGCCTTGAATTTTTCCGATCTTTGCCGGCAAACTCCGAAGAGAGATCCGACATCGATCCTTCCATGAAGTATCCTGCCCAGAGGTCCGGTAAGGGTCTTGATGCTTTCCGATCTTTGCCGGCAAACTCCGAAGAGAGATCCGACATCGATCCTTCTGCAAACGTATCTTGCCCGTAGGCGGTCCGTGCGGGTCTTGATGCTCCTCCGACTCCCAGGGAACTAGTGCCCGAGTCGGTTTCGCCGATGAAGAGGTGGATGCCTTTGATAGGAACGATCGAACACCGCGTAGGGTTCGTCTTCGCCGGGATCCAGAACTCGTCAGGAGGGATGATCGGAACGTTGCCGAAGAAGAGAACGCGACCGATGGCTACGGTTTCACCGATTCTCGCGAAGATCTTGGTCCTCGCCCGCTGAAGAGCCTGAAGCGCCTCTTGACCTTATGGTCGTGGGTTCGAGCCCCACGGTGGGCGCCAACTGTCGTGGTATTGCCGACGAGTACGCCATGCAGGGGTCCTCACAGTGCGTGTATCGAGACGTGGGGTAAGGCGGACGGTTGACGGGTACGAGGTAACACAGCTTACCCAGGTTCAGATCCCACAACGGTGGCGGAATCCTACTCCTGCTATAAATCACTATAATGGCAATACGCCGAGTTACAGAGATAGGTTCGCTGTGCGAGGTTGTATGAGATTATCTGAAGTTGTCTGCCCTAAAGGCTCCCATAGGCCCGACTTATATAGTTGCCAGGTCCTAGGGTTACAGGGAAAAGTCCTAGCCGGACAGGTTACAAGTCCTACACTGTCTATTACTAGTCTTGTTTATCTTGTACTCCAAGGCTCCGGGTACGCTGGTAAATCCACCGTAGCCTTCCTTTATTCGGCATGGGCCTCCCTTCTGGATCCACCTAACCGGGCCGCCCAGCAGGCCATAGGCCAAGCTACCGACTATAGGCCACCTGGGTTAGTCGGATAAGAGACATGCCATAAGGATACCCATATAGCATATCCCCAACACCCTCATGGACGGTGGTAGCAGCATCAACATCCTCTACATCAAAACGCTCCACCGCATGAAGATCCACGAGTGCCAGCTGAGTTATAGCAGCGTAAATTTCCATGGCATTGTACCTGGGAGACAGGCGGATTCTCTGGGTGAGATCACACTGGACGTGACATTCGGAACCTGAGATAATTATCGGACTGAGCCACTCTCTTTCGAGGTGGTACCATTCAAAAATGCTTACCACACCATCTTCGGACGTCCGGCTTACTGGGCGTTGATGGCCCGTCCTTGTTACATTTACAACATGATAAAACTTCCAGGTCCAAAAGGCGTCATCACCATCCGGGGAAGTCCAAAGAAAGCGTGAGAGTGCGACGAAGGATCTTCTACCTTTGCTGAAGTCGTGCTACACGCCCAGGAGTACCAGGAGATCAAGAAGACCATCGACCCATCCGAGATGCCCACTATGAAGAACGAGGTGCTAAAGCCGAGCATGTAGTTCAAGGCATCGGAAGAGATGAAGAAAACATCGCTGAAGGAAGACAATCCCTCCAAGATGATGAACATAGGGGTAGGCTTAGACCGCGCATAGGAAAGCGCGCTCGTCAAGTTCCTGAAAGCTAATAGTGATATCTTCGCATGGAAGCCATTTGACATTACCGGAGTACCTAGGGAACTTGCCGAACACTCTCTTAATGTGTACCCTGATGCTAAATCCATCAAACAGTCCCTATGACGGTTTGGTGATGAAAAGCGCAAAACAATAGCCAAGGAATTAGCCCGACTAGAATTAGCCGGATTCATAACAGAGGTCATCCACACAGATTGGATGGCAAATCCTGTACTCGTCCCTAAAAAGTACACTATTGAATTAAGGATGTGTGTTGATTATACTGCTTTGAACAAAGCCTGTCCAAAAGACCCATTTCCTTTGCCAAGAATCGATCAAGTTATCGACTCAACGGCAGGGTCAGAATTACTCTGTTTTCTCGACGCATATTTCGGATATCACCAAATACCAATGAAAAATTCAGATCAAATCAAGACGTCTTTCATCACTCCTTTAGGAACCTTCTACTACAAAACTATGCCTTTTGGCTTAGAGAACGCAGGAGCAACATATTAACATACTATGCAACGTTGTCTTAACAATCAAATCGGACGCAACGTCCATGTATACGTAGATGACATAGCAGTTATGTCCAAAAAGAAGGAACCTTAATTTTCGACTTGGAGGAAACATTTGCTAGCCTAAGAAAATTCAATATGATGTTAAATCCGAAGAAGTGTTTCTTTGGAATTCCAGCCGGAAAATTGTTAGGATTCATCATGTCTGAAAGAGGCATAGAGGTGAACCGGGAAAAAATTAAGTCTATACTCAACATTACCAGGCCAACTCGCCTAACGGACGTGCAACATATCATTGGTTGCATCACAGCAGTGAGTCGGTCCGTCAGCCGGCTCGGAGAAAGAGCCGCACCTTTATACAAACTCTTGAAAAAAACCAACAAATTTGTCTGGACCCAGGAAGCCGATACTTCCCTACAAAGTTTGAAAGACTTACTTTCAAATCCACCAGTTCTCGCAGCGCCAGAACCTCAGGAGCCTATGTTACTTTACATTGCAGTGACCAACAAAGTCATAAGTGTGGTAACAGTAGTAGAGCGCGAGGAAGAAGGCCATGAGCATAAGGTGCAGCGTCCAAATTATTACCTAAGTAAGGTTCTAACAGAGTCGAAACAACGGTATCCACACCATCAAAAGCTAGCCTATGGAGTGTTCTTCGCATCTAGAAAGCTACGACACTACTTTCAAGAGCACAAGATCACAGTGGTGAGTACTTCTCCCCTGCGAGATATAATCAACAATCAGGATGCCACATGACGTGTCGCAAAGTGGGGACTAGAGCTTGTTGCTTTTGACATTGTGTACCAGCTACGTACAGCAATTAAGTCCCAAATACTCGCCGATTTTGTCATTGATTGGACAAAGATGGCAGAAAATACAAGTCCTCCAGACTCGGAATTTTGGACCCTTCATTTTGACGGATCAAAAGCACGAGGAGGCTCGGGGGCTGGCGTGGTGCTCCCCAAGGAGACAAGCTATTCTATGTGTTACAAATACACTTCACGGCAACCAATAATATTGACGAGTATGAAGCATTGTTACATGGAATATGCATGTCCAAGAACATTGGCGTAACAAGAATCATGTGTTACGGAGACTCGGATTTAGTTGCTCAGCAAGTATCCGATATCTGCAATGCAAGTAAACACATGGTAGCCTACAAACCTATCGTGGATGGATTATCTAAATCGTTTGAGGGTTTTAAGGTTCAACACATCCCTCGAGCAGAAAATGAGGAAGCAGATGCTTTATCAAGGATAGGCTCTGCGCGGAAACAAGTCCTAGATGGCACTTTTTTAGAGCATTTAAAAGTCCCCTCCATCACTGGAGTTGATGAGGACTATCCGACGAAATCCGACTCACCTTTAATAGCAGTTCTGGCTGTAATTCTTAGCTGGACAAAACCCTATGTGGATTTCCTAATAGACGGAAAATTACCCGAAGACGAAGTCCTGAGCCGGCAGATCATCCGATGAGCAAAATCCTACACAATAATAAATGGTGAGCCCTATAGGCGGAGTGTTTCTGGGGGTTTTCAGCGATGTATTTCTCCGGAAGAAGGAGAGAAATCTTGCGAGAAATCCATGAAGGAGAGTGTGGTCACCACACTGCAGCCAAATCTTTAGTGGCAAAAGCTTTTAGACACGGACTCTTTTGACTTACAGCTAAGGCGGATGCCGATAAACTGGTCAAATCGTGCAAAGGCTACCAAAAGTACGCCCGTCAGTTTGGGGGCTTGATATGGTAGGTCCGTTTCGCACGGCAAAGTCTGGATTTACTCCCCTACTAGTGATGGTGGATAAGTTTACAAAGTGGATTGAGGCTAAACCCGTAACAAGTTGCGATGGGCCATAGCCAGAAATTTCTTTGAAGACGTGATCATCCGATTCAGATATCCGCATAGTATAATTACTAACAACGGGAGCAACTTTTCCATAGGGGAACTTGCCGAATTCTGCGAGGAGCAAGGGATCCGACTTGATATTGCATCAGTCGCGCATCCACAGGCTAATGGACAAGTCTAAAAAACTAATGGTCTTATCTTACAAGGACTCCGACCTCGTCTCGAAGCACCACTTTGTCGTGCCTCGGGGGCTTGGCTGGAAGAATTACCGTCTGTGATATGGAGCTTACGAACAACTCCTAACAGGTCAACCAGATACACTCCTTTCTTCTTGGTCTATGGTGCAGAAGCAGTTCTTACAAGTGATTTAATTGACCAGTCTCCTCGAGTGAAAGACTATATCGAAGAATATGTAGAAGTTTCTTGACAGGATAATCTCGATATAATCGAAGAAGTTCGCGTTGTTGCTGAGTAGAGATCTATAGCCTACCAGCAGAAGTTACGCAAGTATCATAGTCAGAGAGTGCATAATCGTTCTTTCAGGAAGTGTGATTTGGTTCTTCGACTTGTGCAAAAAAGATAGAACAAACTTTCCCCAATTTGGGAGGGACCTTTTATGATCAGTAGAGTTTTGCATAATGGGTCGTATTATTTAACCGATATAAGACCAATCAAGGAAAGACCGGACACTCGGAAGAGAAAGAGAGCTGGCGGTAGTACAGACCCGGATGAGATAGGCTGTCCTTGGAATATTGCACAGCTACGTCCCTTCTATTCTTACTTATATTTCCTTGTAATCATATATGTACATGTTCAAATCAAAATAAAGTATTGGTTTCCTCGTCTCTTATTCTTGAGAAGTTTTTTACCATCTTATTTCCAAAAGAGCATGTCATTTTAAAAAATCCCAGAATTCTTGAAAGTACTTTATGCTCATGTTAGTTTTGGTTATGATTTTTGAATATCTAAAAAATGATACCTTATGGTATAAATCTAATGTTTTGTTTACACTTTGGTTTTTTATCTGATTGCTTAGACGCGGGTATCTTCCGAGTAATGAATTGTTGGTACTGGAAGCCGGGTTTGTTTCTGAGTTTAAACTGGGTAAGCAATTAAGCTCCGTTGCTCGGCAAAGTTTCCATGTTGAAGGTTGGCCGACTCCTGAAATGGACGAGGAAGAGAGCTAGATAAAACGACAAGTATAAACGCGAAAGGGTTCTTAAGAGATTCTCAGGAACACACATAAAAATATATACAAACAAGTGCTAAGATAGTAAAGCATTAGGGATGACCCACAAGTACAGGGGATGTATCATAGTACTTTCGATAAATCAGAGTGTCGATCCCAACGAGGAGCAGAAGGTGTTTACTAGTGGTATGGAGCCAGAAATCTCTATAAATACTTAGCAAACGGATTTTTAGGGGTTTTCTGATAAAGCAAATAAATAAAGTGCAAGTAATAAAGACAGCAAACAATTGCAGCAAGTGGCCCAATACTTTCTTAGCAAAGTACAAGCCGATGGAAATACTAATGAGGACCAAACGTTCTCAAGGATACATGGAGATTCTGGCATGTGCTTTCGCTTCATATAGATGAGTAGTCTTCTTTGGTTTTGTAAGTGTTGTGTGGGTGAACCTGTGCTAATGTACCGACCTTACTTGGACTAATACATACTTGTGATTAAACCCCTTGCAAGCATCCGCAACTACAAGAAAGCAATTAAGGTATAAACCTAACCATAGCCTTAAACTCTGAGATCCTACACTCCCTTGTGCAATGGTTTCCTAACGGGGGTTCAGGTTTCGGTCACTCCGACAACCCCACAATTAGTAGCCAAATACACAATGCATTCCCCTAGGCACATAAATGGTGAAGTATCATGTAGTCGACGTTCACATGACACCACTAGAAGAATAGCACTACAGCTTAATGCGTTGACCCAGCATACCACTGCATGTGTAGTACACTATAGTCATTGACATGACATCCACAGAACCCCGTTCCGTAAATATCACATCACTGAGAGTGGTACAACAGAAACATTGCGGGTCCATATTACAAAAGTACACACATTATTATTATTACAATACCGGAAGTTCAAGACTTCCAAAAGATTCAACTTACAAACCGAAATATAAAGTGTTTCTGCAGAATTTAAAAGCAACAACTCCGACTAGGAGTTGATCTCAACAACTTATTCTATAGAGTTCATGCTGCTCGTCTCCGTTGGTTACTACTAACTAGGCATACTTAGTTGGACTCGTTATCATCGACACCATAGCGGATTTCGTAATCCACTCCTTCAACACCTCCGGACAGATCAGGTTCCTCGTATAACACATCTTCTTCACACTCGGCTGCATACATTGCCACGTCTTCGGGATCCTCAGAGTCTAAGAAAGGTATCAAAGGAAAGAATGAGTAACAACGTTACCCAACAAGTTCATTGAATGAGTAACAGCGTTACCCAACAAGTTCATTATATGCAAGGTGGGAAGTTTGATGCCCTAACTACCACCTCGGATTATAAATCCTTGGCACTATGCAAATTTTGAAAATCTTTCTTCGAAGATTGATTTTATTCTAAAACACTATGACAATCAGCCTTCACAGGTTGACCAGAACTTTCATGGAGTTCCTTTCCTGTCGCGTTCATAGCTCCTTCCCGGAACAGGGAGTAACAAGTTACAATTCTTACACTCTGAAGAGGTGCGTTACTTTACCCATGAGAGATCAACTCCTTGTTGCACAACCGGGCGTACTTTCCCGTCCACAATTCCATGATGTGGGGCCCAGTAGTTGGTCCAAGCCAATCACTGCCCCCTTCGCGACCCCGCATGCCTCCTTGGTGTACACTGTTCCCACATAATGAATTACGACAATGGTTTGTACAAACCGTTAGATGCCAGAACTATCGTGGGATGATGAGGGTTCCCACCCATATGCTGCATATCCTCTACGAATTACCAATTAATGTGCACGCTACGAGGATAACAGCCACGACCTGCACATCCGGCTTCATGCGAGAGGAAGAAGATACAACTGACTTCTCTGTCCTATTCCAAATCTCATGGCTAACGCGTAATATACAATGCTAGAATCACCGATGTCAGGGGTTATTAAGTCCCTAATTGATCATCATTGTTACAAATAGAACCCTAAGTTCTATTGCTCCATTATATCATCACTTAGGATGATATCTATGATTTCTTTATTTGTGAAATTAATATTTTATTTATTTTAGAGTATAAATGATAACACACAATTTGCAAATACTTTGATAAAGACTCTTCAAAGGATATGAGAAAGTTATGAACTTGCCTTGTGATGGCAAGGTAGTGAAGTCTGATGCTTGCACTGGACCTTGAGCTTCTATGTCTACAAAAAATAATTATTGCCCTATAAGGACAATATTTAAAGAAGCAAAATGATTATGCAATAATGTAATGCATCATTTAAATTGATATGCATTTACCCCATTATTATAAAAAGTTCTTTTTAGTAATAAAGGATTTATAAATATTACTTTTAATATTTATCACATATATTGAATTATTTTATTTTATTTTCCTTTTATTTGACTTTTATTGATATAATAATTCTTTTAGGAATTATCAATTATACATTAAAAATTGTTATTAAATATTTATTTAGTATTTTTCAAAAATACTACAATATTAATATACAATGAAAGTGGTTTTTATTTATTTTTATCATCTTTCAATAATTTTGTAAAATTCCAGAAGGAATATATACATTACAAAATCCTTAATAAAGTTTAAATGTCTAAAATTTTATATCTTATTGTATTTTGGTAGTGTAGATTATTGTGAATCCAAAAATATTTTATTTATAATTTTTGGACTTTTATTTTATTTTCTAGAATTTAATTAATCTAGGGGTATTTTGGTCTTTTCCTTTTTATTCCAACAGGCCTGAAAGGATTTCTAGGCTGGTTTAATCTTATTGGGTCCTAGTGGCCCATTAGTCATAGACAAAAGAACCACCCCGAAGGGTCTGGCCCAACTCGGCCAAACTCCTCACTGCCTCTCTTTCTCCCTCGAGCTCATCCTCTCCTCCTCTGACCCTGACCCCGTGGCTGGCGATGCTGCCACCGACGATTCCCGCCGCCGTGGGCCGTTCTGGTCGCCATCATGGTGCAACAGGGGGTTGTCAACGACGCTTATCCTATCTATCCAACTGGATTCGAGCCTGGGGCTCTCCTGCGATGGATCGACGCCGTCCCGAACCCTAGGGTTTGGGGGTTGGCGTGGATCCAAGTGTTGCCGCCGTCGTCGTGCGTCATGGTGATGCTCCTCGCCTCTATGCGTGTTCATGGTCGTCGCCGTGGCGTCGTATGGGTTGCAGCGCCCCTCCTAGGGTGCTCCCCATGCCGCCATGGCCATCGGCCCCTCTGCTTCCTCTTCTAATCTCCATTGAGGACCTATGGTGAGTGCTGTTTCTCTCCCCTTGTGCTCTCTGCGCTCACTCATTCCATGCTGGATGTTGGCAGTGACCTCTCTGGTTACTGTCTGATTCTGATTAGGATGATTTATCCATTTAGGGTTCCTATCATGTGATTGATGTTGTACTAGATGAATTGGATCATGTTTGGATGATTTGTAAACATGCTAAGTGGTTATTGGCCTGAGGCTTGTTGCTTGAGATGATCTATAATGTTTCTGGTGGCTTATTAGATGATTTTATGCTTGGATTGCATCTGATTCAGATGATATAGTTGCTTGGGAAATCATGCTTGATAAAGTCAGTGACTTGATAACTTTTCACTGTCATTTCTGGGTTTATGCTCATGGTTATGGTGTGGTGAAATCACTGTCTTAGTGTTCTTGGCTTGAGAACTAGTGTGTGCTCATGATCTCAAACAGTGAAGTTTAACATAGGAATATCCTAGTTATGATTCTTGTATTAGCAGGAAAATGATTAGTAAGTTAATTGATTGAAGCTGTGATGATTAAATGTTTATCCTGGTTCATGTAGGAGTTGTTCTTGTGACACCATCTTGATATGGTACACAAGTTTGATTCTAATCCATGGATTGGGTTGGTTTATGCTTAGGACAAACTTTACTTTGAAAGATAAATGGAAATGTTCTTTTCTAAAATCCCTAAGACCAATGATGTTGGTCTGAGGCTTAGGGATTTAGACCTTATCTAATTGATTCATATAGATAGTCCTGGTAGTGGTACCAGCTATTTTTTTTGAATCAAAGCTTGGAAAAATGATAGTAAGCTTGATCATGATCTGGATCCAAAGGATTAGTTTCTAAGGTGCTACCCTTTCTTTAGGGATGTGCCTAGAAATAGATCATAGATATATTTATGCTTGAATTGTAAGATATAGCCTAACAACCAAAGCAATGATGTTGCTCTGATCTCTGGCTGGATCCAGGTACTTTGTTGTTTGCTCTTAGAGTTTAAAAATCCCTATGATGGAGTCACCCCACTTGGGTGCTTTCTGAGGGTTTGTTTCATAAAACAACACATGCTTCTGTCTAGATGATATGATTAGATCATGTGAGGGTTTTATGATGCTCACCACAAAATCTGATGACTGTGGAGTAAGTTGGTGATGATCTTGATCTGGTTTTGCTGGACTCCTGTGCTTGCTCTTGAGCTAGCCTGCTCCTCCTAGCTCCTGGACTTGATCTTGCTGTCCACCTGATCATTCCCCCTCCTTCTGTCACCATCCGGTGATGTTTTGTTGATCTTTGGTGGTTTAGTTTGGTTGTTGTGCTTGGTAAGCTGCTGTCTAAGCTAGCTGTTCTTGTGTGCAAGCAGTGGAGAGATGCACTAGTGCCTCTCCACGGCTGTGCTTGTGGTTTTGTGAGTTTGAGGAGGCTCTTGTGAGGTCGATGACACCACATGCATGTTGGTGTGTGTCCTGCCTGTGTGCTTGCTTTGCACTTGTGGATATGTTCAGAATTTTTAAAACTTACTGTTATCTGGTCACTTTCACCTGGCTGGTGAAACTTGCCCCTCTTGGCTGTCATTTGACTTCTGGCTTTAATTTTATGAAAGCTGGATTCTTTCATATTGGTGAAATTTGCCCCTTTTATAAATTTCTCAATGATGAATTTGTCTAGTGCACTTCACTAACATGTCTGAGAGAAAAATAATACTAACTCTAACCTTATTATTGTTTTATTAATGTTTATCTTGCAGGTACAGATTTGAAGATGAACATTGTAGTTTAGTTTTTCTTTTATAGAATAGTTATAGAATAATTCAATGTAATCTTCTTATTCTTTTGTAATTTTCATAATTATCTTGTAATCTTCCTTTTGTTCTTCTGTAATAAAGATTACATTATTATTAATAAAGAATATTCTTATTCTTTATATATTTGCTTTTGTGAATTGTGTGGATGATTTAAATAAGTTAAAATTTTGTAACTTGATTATATATTGATGATATGAAATCAGTTTTCATATTCATTATTGTTTTTGTTTGGATATAATTTAAGTTGGAATATTTATATCTTAATTAAATTAAGATTCAAAACTTATCCCTAATTCATTTGAATTATAATTCAAACTCTCTCAAGTTTAAAATTCAAATTCACTTTTCAAACACTTAATTCCTCAAAGATCATATCAAATTCTATAGTAATCATCCTTTAAGACTAACCGAATCTCAAAGTATGAAAGAAACCTTGATCACTTTAAGTTTTTATTTGGCGAAAATTTTACCCACATTTTCAAAAATAAATGCATGCAACATTCCAAATTCCTAAATCTACCCTTCGTTAGTTCCTAAATGCTGGGATGTTACAGACTTCCCCCTTAAATTAAACTTCGTCCCGAAGTTTGTGGAGATGTACCTAAATAGTTCTAGATAGGCTTTCCTTAAATCCTCTTCTTTCTCCCACATGGCTTCCCTATGGCCCATCTCCGCCTCCCCTTCTGGCATTCTTCGTCTTCTGGGAAAATAGAATTTTCCGTAGTTTTTCTGGTATTTTTCTGATCTTCGCGAAATTGCATCAAAGCACCTCTTTTTTCCATCAGAATCCAGACTCCGGCAGTTCATCCTCCAAGAATCATCCAACATGCAAAAACAAATGAAAAGACATAAGTAACACCTCTTAATATGAAATATATCAATGAATAAAGGCAAATTATGATATAAAATGGTGATGCAAATTGGATGTATCAATTAGTCCTTACAGACCAACACATATTCAAAAGCAAAAATGTTGTTCCCATCATTACATGCCACATGAAAAGTTCAGAATAATGCATCAGAGATGTTTATGATGCAGACTCAGGCGGTGGTGAAGGAGACCGCGGAGCGCTGGAGTGGCCATCGTCGCCTTCTTGGATGGTCTTGATGTTCTGCGGGTTACCCTCACCGTCCTCGTCGGCGATGCCCTTGGTGACGTGCCAGATCTCCATATCACTATGATGGCTCATTACCATGGTAAGGGCGGTCTACGCAACGGTTCGAGCATAGGAGATCTTCCAGTCTTCGATGAGCTTCAGAATCTCCTTGGCTCTGTCCCTCACCTCGAGCACTGGCATTTTGTGCAAATCGGAAAGTCTAACCGACTCGCCAGCCTCTTCAAGAGTCTGGCGGAAGTCGAAAATAATATCTCTGACGAGATTTATGGGCTCGAGGCGAGGTTCAGAGAAATAAGAGTCGGAAAGGTAAATAGGATCTGGGAAAGAACCAAAAATCAAAAATTGACTAAAAGAAAGTCAAAAATCTAAGTAAGAGTGAAAGTCGGAAATCTTACCTAGCACACAACAGTTCCACTGGGAATGCTCCTCCTGGAGACTCTTCAATTCCGCTTCTATGGTCTAGGCTAGATCCTTCTAGATCTCGAAGTCCATCTTGAGATCATCAATTTGTTTATCTCGGAGGACTAGTAGCCTCTCGAGCCTCTCGGTCTCCATGTTGTTTGACTCCAGGATGACATTTATGGATTTCTCCGATTCAGCCTTTAACTTCGTGAGCTCGTCCCGGAGTTCAGCATTTTCTAGTTCCAAGACCTTGAAGTTCTCGACTTGCTCCACCATCTTGCTGGATTCACCAAGTAATTTTGCAAAGGGAAAATTATCAGTCGAACTGAATAATTTGACTATGACAATGACTAATGAAAAAGAGGGAGTCGGAAAAGTTTACCTTCCGCTTCATCTTTCTCAATTTTCAACTTTGAATTCTCAAGGCGCAGAGCCTTAATATCCTTGCACTTATTACATATATTCTTGAGCAATTCCTGGTTGGAAGATGCAATTTTTTGTAAGTTTAAAGACGGAATGCCGTCAGAGGCTACTAAGACTCGGGCTGCAGATTTAACTAAGTAAAAAATACAACACGAGCCTTGGGGGCTACACTACATCGTTCTTTTGCATCCTATAAGCATCAACTCGGATTTAATGCTATGATGTTTATCCGACTTTATGATTGGGGGCTAGAGGATATGACAATAAACAATGCAAACAATATTCAGAAAAACTTACAATATGTTCTAGATGCAGCTACTCAAATCCGAGTTTAGTGTTATGAAACACTTTGTCGGCAAGGGAGAGGGAGGAAACTTCCATCGCTGGGAGCTCTCCAGACTCAATCTTTGCATCCTGGACCAAAATTTGGTCCAGGAGGTTAACCAGCTTCATGTCCTCCGTCTCCTGGCTTGCTGCCTCCGGAGTGAGGGTTTGTTTCTCAAGACTGGACTGAGCCATCTTAAGAATCTCCTCCTTTTTATTCCGCTTTAGGCCGAAGGCTACAGAGCCGGCCACTTTATCCATCTCCCATGTTGACATTACCATGGGATCATTACCCTTGACGGGTCCACCCTTGTTAGTTGCCTGGCTACCAATCGTAACCAGGACTTTCGAGGTGGTGCTGGCGTTAGGGACGGAAGAGCCGAGATCAAGAGAGGCAGAAACCTCTAGTGCTGACGTTGGGGCACTGCTTGGATTTGGAGGTGGCATGACTGGGGAAATGATAAGCTTCTGCTGGCGCAGCTGCTTGCATGGCTTGCTATCTGGATTTGACTTGCTCTTCAAAACTGTTTTTTCTCTGAAACACGTAAATCCAAACATCATGTGTGCTTCGGAAAGAAAGAAATTTACAAAGTACCGCAATACTGACAAGGTGCTTACCTTTTAACTACTGGCAACACTTGGCTGCCAGAAGTGACAACAACCTCCTTGTCCTTGCGCTTCTTGGAAGCGGAGGCAGGAACTTCTTGCACCTCATCATCCTCCGTCGCCTTCAGATCGTCTGAAAGATAGCCCTCTAGTTGTAGCATCCCAGTTGTCTAACTCCTGTAATGCTACATGTGATAATAATAAAAAGGGCCAATTCCAACATATAATTGTTGCATCATCATCATATCATGCTCATGCCATCATGTCACCTTGCATTTGAGCATCATATAAAACCCTTTCTTGTTTGGTTCTTATCTCATGTGCATGATTAATTGTAGTTGCCTCTTGATATTGTATTGGGTTCTTAATATATTGTTAAATGCCCAAGTTGAGTTGAGGGCATCTCTCTTATTGACTCCACCACCTTTTTCTTTCACCACCTTATAATTCCACCATCCAATTAATATGAGCTTGCCTTTTTCTTTTGGGTTGTCTCTAGCTCATGTTGGTTGGTTGGGTTCCACCCATAATATTTGCTTGGCCTTGCCCACCTTTTGGGAATGCATATGAATAATGCCTTGATAATATTGTTGTTTTCACAAGGATAAAATTGGCATTAATTATTTTGCATGGGCCATGCAAGTGCCACCTTTTCTAGTATTTGGTTTTTACTTGAATTCTAAATGGATCACCTCTCCCTTGGTTTAAATCTTGTGTTGGCTAGTAGTTTTTCTTCACCCAATCATCTAAACCTCTATCCCTTGCTCCATGCACCCACATGTGCTCATGAGGCATGCCCAAATCCAAACCCACTTGCCTTCTCCCCACCTTTCTCTTTTATCTTGTTTGTTCTTTGAATGGAGCATGCATGATTCAAATCTCTATCACCATATCTCTCTCTCCCTCTCTTTCTTTTCTTGCCTTTTCTTGATCTTGTGTGCTTGTACATGAAGCATGCTTGAGCAAGTTAAGTACCACCATCTCTTTCTACCCTCTCTTAGCTAAACCCTAAGATCTACCCATGCCATCTCCCCATCTTAGCTAAAACCAAACACCTAATCTACACCTTCCTCTAAACAAAACCCTAGCTACCCCCTCTCCCCTACTTCCTAGCTTGATCACCCATGCCCTAACCTAGCTACACCATCTTCCCCTCTCACCTCACCTCTTCTCTCAACCACCCGAGCTACCCCACCCCATCCTAGCTCTAACCTCTCTCGGCCCTTGTTCCTCTCTCTCTCTTGATCACGTGGCCGAGTCCCTCCTCTCCCTCTCTCTTTTCTCTCTGCCACAGCGACCCCACGAGCCTGCCTCCTCCCTGGTTTCCTCTATCCCTCTCTCGGCTACAGGACAGAAAAGAGGGGGAAAAGGGAGAGGCCTAGCCCGAGCCACCCCTCACCTTTTGCAAGCCACCACCAGCCCCATGTGCTTTCCCCTCCCCCACGCAAGTAACCTCAACCCTACCTGCTCCTGGCGATCTTATCCTCCCCCTCCTCGTCTCTAGCATCCCCAGATCCCCCCCCTCAGGCCTCTCTTCCCCCTGCCTCCCTCCTTCTTTCTCCCAGCGAGCCAGAGCTCCCCATGGCCACCTAAACCCTAGCCTCGCCCCTCTGCCCTTCTTCGATCTGGTGGCCTCGAGAGAGGACTAGCGGATCCCGAGGCCTGGTCTGCTTCCTCTCCTTCGCCCTGACGCGCCGGAACCCGCTGGACCTCGCCGGAGGAGCCCCGCCGCCGCCGTGCCCGCGAGTACCAGGACGCTCCCACCCGCCAGCCTCCTCGACGATCACCGGCCTCTCTGCCCGAACCAAGCCACCAGCGAGCCCCTGGTAAGCCTCTCATCCTCCCTGACATGTTCCCCGTCCCCCTAGGGCACCGTAGCACCGCCGGTCGCTGTCGAACACCGTGCGTGCGCGGGCGGCCACGCCGCTGTCACCGCCTGCGGCGCTTAGCAGCTGTGGCATGCTCTCCATCTCTGTTCGTCAAGAAAACCTCAGCAGCCGCCTCCGCTTAGCACCTTGCACCAAAGTTGTAGACCAAGCTGCCGTCTCCATCTTTCGCTTTGGCGTCGACGTCTGAAACGCGCTAGGTTCGTCGCCATCGTCGGCCAAAGATCCGGCCAGGTCCGCCGCCGCGGTGCCGCGTCCAGCAGCAGACAGCGGCAGCTCTGCACACTTTGCAGTTTAGCCCTTCCCCTTTTTCCCGCCTCAACCATGCGGTCCGTAGCCCACCCGGCCGACGGTGGCCTTTTTCTAAAAAAGCTCCCGTGGTTCCCTGGAAACAACCCGCAGTCCTCCCCACGCCCACGTGTTCTTTTAGCAAATGCCCCCCTGCCCTTTTCTCACCCTCAACCCGCAGTCCTACCAGGGCCACCAGTCAGTGACCGTGGCCTTTTTGCAGAAAGGCACCCCAGCTTCTCCACCCTTAACCCGCGGTCCCTCCTTGCCCAGGCGCTGGTGTGTGGACCCACGAGCCCACTGGCCCATCTGTCAGTGACTGGGGCTCGCTGCAGCTGGGTGTAAAAGCAATTCTGCTTGTCTGTTTTGAAATTAGTTTAAATATTTCAAATTCAAACCAGGATTTAAATAACTTTTCATGTATAAAACCAAATTATGCATATAATATATGTTTGGATATCAGAAAAATGAGAGGATTCCAAATATGCCATCCATATTGCCTTTTGCACAATTAAAATTCCAAGTTTATTTAAATTACACTAATTGCCACTAGAATTTCAATAATTAATAACTTTTGTTTTATAATTCCAAATTTAGCAAATGATATGTCTAAAATGATCAGCTCGACGAGACCTTTATGTTTATGCTATCCTTGACTTCAATTGCAGCATGCATCATATAAAAATATAGTGAACAGCAACTATTATGGCAACAAATGTGATCCAAATCCCCATTAAAATGTTATTTCTTGTCCTCCACACCTCACCCATGCCATGCTACTTATTGCCATGCAACTTGTGCATCATTCATCATGGCATGATTGTTTGCTTGACGCATCTTATTCATATGCCTGTGCTCTATATTCATGTTGGCCGTGTTTGTTTGGTTTTTCTCGGATAGACACTGAGCAGGGGTTGTATCAAGAGAACCAGGAGCACTACCCAGATCCGTCCCTCGCTTCAACTGAGTTGACAGCAAGCACTTCCACATGCTTGCATACATACATCTATTGCCTCTATCTTATTCTTGCATCATTGAGTCGCGTATGCATTAAATTGAATCCCAAGTATGCATAGCCTTTACTTTCAAACTCCACCAAGCTTGTTCCTCCATCCCATGAGCCATTACTATATGAGTTGTTTGAGCCATGCGAGTCGTAGAACAGCATGTGTAGGGTATGTGAGTGTCTGTTGGATAATGAGGTACCTAAACAACTTAACCTGAGTAGTTCTGGGATAACTAAAGAAAGTGGCACCGGTGAGCAACATCTGCTATTTGGTTTTTCCTGCTCACTTGTGTCCCGTAAGACCCCGAGTACTTGATTCCTGTTCCTTGATTTATCGCGCTATCCACATCCGGGAGGTATATGGGACCCCCCTGGGCCAGATCTTGATTCCGTCTTATTTCTTGGGGCCACAAACTAGTTTGAGGTTTTATTTACTATCCTGTACTTATGCCATGCTACTTTCTGTATTAAATTGTGCGACAGATAGCACACTGTACTGTTTAGGTAAGCGGAGTGATTACGCGGTATCGACACCCCGAGTTTTCGGGTTCCCGATCGCTTCTGACCATTGACGCAAACCTTGAGTCCGTCTCAAGCTTGCTTACTTTGCGGGTCTACTCAATGGAGTGGCCCCTGAAATATTTCGAATCCGGTGATTGTTCAATCGTGAAAGCCTCGTTGGGTTTTGATTTGGTTTTTCCGAGGTTGATCGGCGTGTGTTGCTATTGGTGCACCCGGCGGGTAAAACTTTCTGAAAGCCGTGTCCGCGGATATGGACGACTTGGAGCACAGTTTCTTGATCATAGACAAGCATAACTAAAGTACCGCCTTAATCTGACTAAGTAACTTGACTAGTAAATAGTGCAACACTCATGGAATGGTTAATAAAATTGCCAACGGATGGGGGTTGTTCGTCCGCTTCCTTGTTGGTAAGCAGGGAGGAGGATGGATCGGATGAGATTACCATTATAACTGTTGTACTTAATTCACGGACATCCGTCTATCATTGGTTAGGCGGATGGTTAGCGTTTATCTGTAGAATTGCTAGGGTTTATCTTTCGCTGCAATTGCGTCACCCCAGGTTGTGTCCCCTTTAGAGGCATTAAGACTTGCTGAGTACCCTTAGGGTCTCACACGATAAATTATTGGTTCAGATGGACAGGTACCTCCGCAGGACGGATACTGGGTGGAAGAAGCCGAAGATGTGGGCAACGATCGTTCGGTGTAGAGATTCCGGGAACGGGGATCCGTGAGACCTGTAGTTGGGATGTGCTTATTTCTATGGCATCTTATGCCGATTTGCTTCTTATCCGTACTCGGATTTTGTTTGCCGCTTCCGCATGATACTCTGATGTGTGTTGTATGAGGAGTTATCCTAAAATATAGATTTATCTAGGTCATTTGAATCTTGCCGTATGGCGTTGCTATATTTCCTTTCTTTCTAGATGGTATGGCTCTGATGTACTCTTGTATGGTGGCTTGCGTACATACCCACTTGTGTATGTAGTTGATCCCTTCGCCTGCCGATTACGCCGCCCGTACAGGTCCCGTTGAGAGGGTAGTGGTTGGGACGTCTGAAAGGACTACCAGTGAGTGGCTTTTGGGGCCCCACCGTACTATTTCAACCACTACCACTCATCCAGGCTTGTATCTAGGAGCGTAATTCACCGAGGTAGTTACACTAGTGGAGCTAACTCAGACTCGGGGAGCTTATCGAGCTGATAAAGTCAAAAAGCATCGGTAAAAATAGATTCGGAGGAAAAGACAGAAAAGAATGACAAAACGCAAATGTAGAGTCGAAATATTTACTGGAGTTAGAGGACAGTAAGTCGTAAACATCTTCAGGGAGACATCCGGAAATTTTGTTTCCACCCTCTCCTTGATCAAAAACTACATGCGTGTCTTGTAATCCTTCGTCGGAATACGATGCGGGCTGACCCTCAGGTTGTCCTTCGTGTTGCCGATGATCGTGTGCATGAGGCGATCTCCATGATACTACAGAGGCTAGATCCGGCGATCCATCCAGCAGTGGATAAATTCGGATCCACGGAGGCCCTTGTGTTTCATCAGAAACTCAATCCGCCTTTTGGCGAGGATCAAGATATCTGAAAGTTCCGGCGACTCCGCGTCCCATGATTCCTGGTGGGGAGCGGCACTGTCGATGAAGGCCGGAAGACCTTCCGCCTTTTCAGGAGCCGAATTATCCTTGTTGTAGAAGAAGGTTCCAGCCCAACGTTTAACTGACTTGCTAGCATTAATCCTAGGATAGACTCGGTTTCTCCTAAGGACTAAGATAAGAGTACCGGTGGTGTAAGGAACACTGACACTGATTGAGTTATTCCGGGTACCGTAGTAGTACCAGAAAAGGGTGAGACTTGGCCTAATGCCAAGAAACCCCTCGCTCAAAGTTGCGTGACCGCTAAGATCTAGCAGAGAATTGGGAGGAAGATTGTGAAGTTGCACACCATAATATTGGAGGACCTCCATGAAGAAGTTCGACGGTGGGAGACTGAGGCCACGGTCGACGTGTGTTCCGAATAGCACTCGCTCGTTGTCGCGTGGTATAGGAGTGGCATCTCTGGCGGTGCTCCACCATGTGCCGGCGACGAGGTAGCACTCGTGCTCCATGACCTGGAGCTCGGCGTTGTCCATGAATCTCAGGACCCAGAGGCCCCGCGTCTTCTTTTCGTCCGCCGCCGTCGTGCTCGCCATCGCTTCGGAGCTGTATGGTGTCACTGTCTCACTGGGGAAGGATGAAAGAATGGTGGTGATTGGGATTTTTTCTTGCGGTGCGCAAATGAGAATGGATGCGGATGGCTCGAGGAGTACGAGGAGGAAATGAATGAAATGGTGGAGCGATGAATCTGGGAGAGAAGGGTTTCCTCTCTCTCTTATTTACCTCTGCGCCAAGATTCATGTTCAACCCGCACGATTTGCGCCACACGTATAGGAGAGAGGGAGGTGGCTTCCTCGCGACTCCTCCCCCCCTTGATTTTTGCAAGAGCATTAAAATGGTGCTCTTTTCCGTAGAGAGCAGACCCACCAACGGTCGTGTTGACGGTACTCTTATCAGTGACAAGACCTGGTCTGAAAAGTTGTCATACAGCACGCCGCTGTTTAAAATCCGGCTTATGTTTGAAAATGAGCAAGGAAAGGTCCAAAGGTCAGAGCAAAACATATCCGACTCAGATGACTCGGAGTCCTACTTTGTTGAAAGAATTTTTTGGGAACCTTTCAAGATTCTCAAGACGAAGAAACCATCAAGCTAGATGATTTATCCGACTTTGGATCTTGGAGACTTCGTGGGGCTACTGTTGGGGATATACTTTCTGGTTATACCCACAGGACTCACTCAGCAGGGTGGCCCACCAACGGGTTAGAACTTTGCTTCACGGGCGGCCCAGTCAGAGAAAGAGGAGGAGCCACTTCCGGCTACGACAAGGCCTAGAAGAGTTACCGAATTAGGCCTGTAGTATTACTTGTAGTCCAAGTTGTATCTAGTTACTAACTCTGTAACGTAGCCGGATAGGTTTCTCCTATAACCCTAGGTCCTGGTGACTATATAAACCGGCCCTATGGGATCCTTTAGGGCACCAATACCACAACTTACTCGCACAGGCGAACCTCTCTTGTAATCCATTGTAACATCTGGCTCTCGCTGATATATTACCGGGTTGCTAGCAGGAGTAGGATCCGATTACCGCAGTCGGATCTGAACCTGGGTAAACTTGTGCTCACCGTTCCCGGAACATCCGATGTCTCACACCCCATCTTCTCAACTCCGTCAGGACCACATGTGGCGTACTTGTCAACAATCCAACGATAATAAGTAGAGGTTTGTCTTTAAATTTGGAAAAGTGGAATTCTTTTTCCGCTTTCCCAAGCTTAAGGGATACAACCTCTTTTTTGAAGTCGACTATGGCACCTAAATCGCTCAAAAAGTTTCTCCCAAATATAATTGGGAAAAGAGTGTTAGCTGTCATATCAACAACTACAAAATCGATAGGGAAATTTTTATTGCCAGTTGTGACAGTTGCATCTTCAACTACTCCCATTGGAATTCTAAGATTTTTATTGGCTAACATGATTGTCTTATCAGTATTCTCTATTGTAGCCGGTGCTATCTCTTATTTTATTTCTACATAAAATCATAAGATATAACATTAACTTTGGTGGCAAGATCACATAAACTGTGATGCAAGGTTTCTTTAAATATGTAGGGAAGAATAGGCTTACCCACATCTTTTACCTTACTTTTACCTTCAACCAATACATAAGTCTCTTCATCAAGTTCAACTATGTTACATTGTGCATACATAGCCATAATTTCTTCCTTGGTTACCTCTTCATCTTTGGTTTCATCCAGATGTTCTTCAACTTTTGGCACACTTTCCTCTTCTTTATTCTCATGCACCGCTTTAACATGTTCATATTGCAAAATATGCTTATGTGTAGTGTTAGGGAAAGGTATCTCATACATTGGTGAGGCCAATGTTGTTTTAACTTCTGTTTTCCTCTCAGGTTCGAGTGGTGGATCATACGTGGTCGAACCCTCTTTTGGAGCTTTGATGTGTTCTATAAAAGCTTTAACAACTTGCAACACAAGATCTGAATCTAAATAAAGCTCTTTAGATAATTCATTAACATGGCCCTTCTTATTATAGTCATGAATACAATCATAATCTATTTCTATGCCACCTTCACTTCCTAGACTAAAATTCCATGAAACTCTATGATCGTGAATTCTATTAAGTAAAACCCAAGCTTTAGTCATGGGTAAATCAATAAAAGCTCGTCTCGCGCAAGAGTCTAGTTAAATTGTATTACGTTCAATTAAACTGCCATAAAAGATATGCAATAAATACCATTCGGGCAAATCATGATGAGGACATTGATTAAGTAAATCTTTAAATCTTATATAATCTCTTACTAGTCCTTCATTAGGATGGTTCCTACAAGTCATTATAAGACGCCTGATTCCAAAAGATTTTGATAAAGGATAATATTTGGATAGAAATTCACAAGCTAACTCATCCCAGGTAGTAGTGGCTTCTGGGAGTAAATATCTATACCATGAGAGAGCTGTACTTGTCAAAGTTTGAATAAAGAATTTCAGCCTTACCTCATTAGCAGAATACCCCGGTAATTGTAAAGTGTCACATATATCTTTGAAGCATGCAATATGCTCATATAGATCCGGATCTTCTTCATATACAGTAAATTGCTTCTTGTGTATAATACCAAGTAGTAGAGGATTTATTTCAAACCACCTTGTCTTCTCGCTGGAGTTGTCGCTTTTATAAATATCATAGGGCTTTCCAAAGTGGCTGAGTGGGTTAGCACTAGTCATATGCTCAAACTCCATCATGTTGGTGGAAACCTGTAACTCAAAACAAAACTTAACAAAATAAAGTAAATAAGCAAAAACTATAAGACCTACAGCGCTTAGCTCCCTGGCAACGGCGCCAGAAAATAGCTTGATGACTACAAGTACACAGATCGTTTGTAGCTAGTTTCGAAATAAAGATATCTCACTAGGAGCAGGAGTCTAAAGTCTATTAACTCTTGAAATGCTAAATAAAGTTCTAAGTAACAAGATAAAATGCGATTATTGTGTAAAAAAGGTCTTTTGGGGTTTTTGGTATAAGAGAACAATGAGTAAAGTAAACAAAACTAAATGTAGAAAGTAAGTATCGCGTATGTAAAAGAGATTTGGAACTTCAGTGGGGAAAAGCGTTCTCAGGGATTAGCGGATACACCACTAGCATTATATAGGGCTAAGGTAAAGATTATTATCATGAACATTCTCAACTACGTATGTGTGGGATGAACTCCGTATTTGGACAAATAGGCAGCAACCACTGCTCACATCATCCTCATAACCATAGAAGACAGCAATCAACATCAACTAAATTACTGCACTATTAAGGGACTTAATCTCGCAGGACGTATCCCATGGCATGGATAGTGTTTCGTGAGTTTTCTCGATTCCCAAGTTGATACGTAAGGAGTGCCAACAGCTTTATAGTCACTGTAAGTGCCAACACACCTCCGTCTACTAACAAGTAGTTCCCTCCATCAAGTCCCCACAAGAGGCAAATATTGAGAGGTTGACTTCTCCCAACATCAAGATGAAGACAATCTAACACATGGTCATAGCAATGAATATCATAATAAACTTTATCTTATTTCAATCTCATACTAGGGTTTCTCCATCTCCCCAAGAACTAATGATCTTACTCGGACATGGAGGCAATCAACATCATGGCAAAAGTAATGGAATCTATCATAGATGAATAGTACTTGTATAAATCCACAACGAGTATGGAAATTACAACAAGATGTAGATGGGATGGGATGGATAAATCCACAACGAGTGTGGTGATGTAGCGGTTAATCATGAAGATTGATGCCTTAGCCTCTTGGATTTGCGTAGGGTAAAGATGGATCCCCGGTGGATGAGTTCCCCCTCCAGATGCCTTCCGGAGGTGAGGTTTCGGCGAGTTCTAGGAGTTATGTATGTCGTCTCTATGATCCAGTTGCACGGGGTGAAACTATTTTAGAAGGCGGTGTCGACGCCAACTATACGGCGGGAACTATACGTCCAGAAAATTTATCCCGCCGTATAGTTGGACGTTAAACCTTCTGTATCCTCCAATTGCTTCGGGTTTTCTTATGGTGTTGTTAATATTTCCCAAATAAGAAATTTACGTTGTTTTTGGCTCCATTTCGGTCCAATATAACTGGTCCACGAATTGTGTCCATCGTATCCATCATCTGATCTGATCCTAGTGAAAATAAACATAAAAGGTGCGCGTGAACATCGTAAAATACCAAGGTCCTACCACTACAATGCAAAATAATAATATAAAATATGATACAAATATGCACTCATCACCGATCAAGGCAGAAGGATGGAGGCGCGCGGCGGGTTGGGCTAGTACCAGACCCGGTAGTACCGGATGGCCCAAACAAAAGGGGTTTTCCTTTTTCTTTTACAAATCAAATAAAGGAAAACTCAAACTGCGATAACTTTTGATTGGTAACTCTAATTGACCCAATTTCAATTGTGTTGGAAAGAGGACGACAAGAGATAACACAAAGGGGGAATGATTCATGTATTATAAAGTGAGATACCCCCCTTGGTGAGAATCCAGAAAACCTCAAAGATCAAAATCGCAATAAGATATAAAAGGGAGATCTGATTTTGATGAACAAGATCTTGTTATGGAGATTACCCCAAGCTCTAAATCCTCACATGGATAAGACCAAATAACAACCAAATATGATGATGCAAGAATGCAAAGGTTTGAGATCTCTCCGAACGATCTGATCGATTTACTCATACGAGAGCCCCTCTTGATAGTATGAATATCTATCCTAAACCCGGTCTCCCAACAACAACATGAGACCGGCAAAAGGGAAAACCTATCAAGATTATACCCTTGCCTTGAGCAATACGCTTGAGCTCAATGTAGATGATCTTGTCCTTCTCAAGATGGACACCTTTCTTGATTCCTCATCATCGATCCATGATCATCGAGGATGGAAAGCATCAAACACGATACCTTCTATATATGATGCATTTTGAGCTTGCACAACACATCTTCTCATTTCATCGACTTTGAATCCAAGACCTGCTCCAAGCGATGCCAATGGACAATTCCTACATGTGCAACTTAATACACACATTAGTCCATAAAGATTGTCATCAATTAGCAAAACCACACATGGGCCCCACATGCTCTTTCAATTATCCACAAAGAGGATAGTGTCATCTGCGTATTGCAGACTAATGAAACCTCCAGGGATAAGCTGAGCACACATACCTCTTATACTATTATTAGGTGCAACTTTTGCTAACATACGAGTGAACACATTAACAACGCAGTTGAAAAGTATGGGGGACATGGGCCCCTGCCTAAGACCTCTACTAGTGGTAAAACATTACCCTCGACGCCATTAAGCTTGACTGCAACGGATCCCCTCTAGTGGCATGGTGGATCCAACTAGAAATTTTAGGACCAAAGCCTCTCAAGACTAGGACCTCATCCAAGAAATATAGATTCACTCTATCAAAAGATTTTTCATAGTCCAACTTAAGAACATCCCCTTTCTCACTGCCACGAACAGCAGAATGAAGGATTTCGTGGGCTGTAACTATGCTTTCAAGGATGAACCTACCTTTAACAAAAGCGGTATGATTGGGAGAAATGAGAAATTTCATGACCAAACCTAGTCTATTAGTCGGTACTTTAGTGAAAATTTTAAAAATGCAGTTAATTAGACTAATAGGCTTGAATATTTTCATGGTAGAAGCATCATGATCTTTGGGAATAAGGGACAGTGCAACAAAGTTGATCTTGTCAATGTCCAAATTCTGCTCATAAAAATCCTTAAACAAAGCTAGAATATCCACCTTAACTACGTCCCAAAACTATTGATAAAACATGAAAGATATACCATCTAGGCCCGATGCTCTATTTGAGTAGGAGCCAAACACAGCCTTTTTGATCTCCTCCTTAGAGAAAGGAGCTCCCAACTAGGCATTATGGTTAGAGTTAACTTTTTCTCCGTAGAGAAACAATCAGAGTCCAAAGAGAATCCTGATTTATCCTTAGCTCTAAACATGTTTTTATAAAAGTCAGTAGCTATCTCCAACATATCTGAAATCTCCAAGGTAGGACCCTCAGGCCCGTCCAAAGAGGTAGTCATAGTCTTCCTATGACGTTGATTAGCTACAGCATGGAAGTAGGAAGTGATTTCTATATCCCTCAACTATATCTCTATTCCTAGACCTTTGTTTGGCTTTAGTTTCCTTTTTAAGCCAAATTTTCTGCATTTCTATATTAATTTCTTTAAGCCTAGAAAATTTAGATTCAGAGAGAGTTTCAGATTCAGCCTTAATTTTTCTAAGGTCAGCTTCTATGTTCCTACTCCACCCTTTGGTGGTTTTCCTAAATCTCCTCATATTTTCCTGTCATCTATCAATAGTTATGGAACTCTTGGTGGGGGCAAGCCAAGATTTGATGACAAGATCTCTAAAATCATCCTTAAGGAGCGACCATTTCTCAAACTTGTAAGTAGCAGGTTTATGCGTGTGATTAAACCCTGAGTCCCACAGGAGAGGGGTGTGTTCACTCCCAAGCCCGGTAAAAGCTTGAGAAGAGGCTAAAGGGTACATAACATCTAGCTCAGTATTAGAAAAATTCTATCAATAGTTGACATAATTAGATTTTCCTGGTTATTAGCCCAGGTAAACTTCCTATTAGAAAGCTTAACCTCCATGAGGCCCCATAGATCAACCCAAGCATTGAACTTGTCACACTATTTATGGTTGACAACCCCATTTCTCTTGTCTTCTCGGAACCTAACCAAGTTAAAATCTCCACTAACAAGGGTTGATAAACAATTTTCTATGAAGAGGGAATGTAATTCTGAAATGAATTCCTCTTTCCCCTCTTCATAAGGAGATCCATAAACAGAGATATGTCTCCAGAATTTATTGTCCAAATTATTCCTTTAAAGACAGGAAACAGAAAAACATTTGATGTGCCAACAAAAGGACTTCAAAAATATCAGAGTCCACCCCAACTAGAATTCCACCAGCATAGCCATTAGCACGGAGATGGTTCCAACCAAAACTCCTATTCAAACTAATGGAATGTAAGTAAGAGGTGGATAAGCTCTCTTTCTTGGTTTCAAGGAAAGAAACAATGGAAGCATGAGTTTTAGCTAGGGTGTCAGTAATGCACTTCTTCCTACCTGAAGCATCAATCCCTCTAATATTCCAGACAAGACTATTCATAACAATATTCCAGCAAATACTACAGACTGTAACCCAGCCAAGATCACTGTCAAAATTTCCTACTAACCGTGCCTCGGCATCAGTAGGAGTTTAGGAGAAGAAGGAGAAAGAAAAAACCCAATGGTAGTGTGGCCCTCAGGCAGAACAACACTCTGAGATGAAAAGGAAGAACGAGGTTTTGAAGAAACAGGCAATAAAACTTCAGAACTCTCAATAGGAGGTTTAGTTGACTCATCAACTTCACCACATTCGGATTCTAGAATAATCACACCAACTGAATGGGCCATATTTTTTTAAGAATCTTTACATAAAACATTAAAAGTGTTAGCATTAGTTATACCTTTAAAAGTTGCAGCAGGAAATTAAAGGTTCTTCTTCTTTTTCTGCTGTTGAGCAAGTTCCAAAATCGACTTCCTAGCATTTCCTATAGTCCTAGCACTCTGCCTAGCACCTAGCACTGGCCCCCATTGCTTGTTTTTCTTAGGGATATGTTCAGTCACTTGAGTTTCTATATCCATGCCTCTCTTGCTACTATTCTCTTGCATTGGTTACAGTGCCGCAGTTGCCTCAATAGTTTCTGTTTCCTACACAAAGTAACCCTCATTGTCAACTAGCTCCATGTCTTTCAGCATGTCGTAACACTTCTCCTCTTCATGGGATTCAGTCACCAACCAACCCATGATGTCCCTTCTAGCTGATTCCAAAAAAGTAGGGAGAGCGCCATCTTGGACAGTCTTTGTACCAGCCTCACAGTGACTAGGTTCTTCACCCTGACTAGTTCTTTTACCCTGCAACGATGTCGCTCCTCCACCTGTCACATTATTTTCATCAACCATACCTCCCACAGAAGGTGCCGAGACGATTGATTCTCCATGTCCATGTGGGCAGAGTTAATGAGGTCTGCACCAACCTGACTATCTGGGTCATCGGTCCCCTCATTCATGTTCTCAGGGAATTCAACAGAGAAAGAAACAGAATAATGGTTCTTCTTAATCTCAAACACGTGACTGCATGGAACCAAGTGGGGCTCTTTACACTGAACTCTCACTCTGATAACCTCAAAAAGGTTCTGAAACATCCCATTCCAGTCCACATCTACCAAGACCCCTATCATAGAAATAAATTGAGCTAACAGGTTCCACTTGCACCACTTTGGCTTGAGGCCTCGCAGATGAACCTAGATCTCCTGGATCTCTCCTACAGACTGCAATTCTCCATCCCAAACTTCCACATTTATAGTTACCCCATCTTTCACAAGGCTAGAGCAAAGATAGCCAGCCACATATTTAACTGGGAGGTGGGAAGGGAACTCGATAAGGAAAGACCAATCATCAAGCTGCCTAATCTACCAAGGCCAAGTAGTTTTGTAGATTATTGCAAATTCCTGAACCAGCTCCTCTTTGCTGATTTCACCAGACTCAATGAACACAATCCCCACATTTTTTTCTCCCAGATCATTGTTGTTGCTTTCAAGAACCTCCACATGGAATAATTACAAACCTTGAGCAGCTTTGCCATAGAACTTGGCAGTAGGCAAAAAAGCTAGTTTCCTACAGGGCACTTGTCTTTCTTGTGGTTTACCATCTTGTAAATGAAACAAAAAGGAGAAGTGGAGCACTGAGACTTGTTATGGCCAGGTTACCCACAGGTAAAACGGACCACATCTAAGTAACTATCTTTTGTTCTTGACTAATTCTCCCTCACTGAGCTCTAACCATCATTCACTACAGCTTTCTTTTTCTTCATATTCCATTATTGCTTGCCACTAACATGCTGCTGATTCTGTTGAAAATGCCCCAATTGTTGTTGCTTCCCTTGGTTTTGCAGAGGATGCACACCTAAAATTGGCTGTTGTTGCTGCTGTTGGAATGGTTGCAGAAATTGTTGTTGTGCCTACATCTGGGGAAAGGGTGGAGGTTGTTGCTGAGAAGAATTTGATCTAGCCCACGCACCCTGTGGATTTACCCACCGATTAGAAGGAAACTGACCAGCTAGGAACTGGTTAGTGAATCCCCAAGCAGGAGCAAATCCAAAACCCAAATTTTGCTGTGCCTGGGGAACAAAGTGTGGTTGAGCTTGCTAGTGGGATTGCTGATTCTGCCAAGCTCCACCCTGAGCACCCACACCCTCAGGTCGATTATTGAAGGGAATAAGCCCGAGAGGCAATAATAAAGTGGTTATTATCGTATTCCTTATTTATGATAAATGTTTATTTTGCATGTTATAATTGTATTAATACGGAAACGTTAATACATGTGTGTTTAATAAAAAAAGTTCCTAGTTATGCCTCTCTTATAAACTAGCTTGTTGATTAACAAGATGATCAAAGGTTTCCTGATCATGAACATTGGATGTTGTTAATAACGAGGTCACAACATTATTGGAATGGTGTGATGAACATTCATCTGAAGTATAGAGTTATAATCAAAGTCATTGTGTTTATATTGCTATAACATCATATGAAGTAATCTTAGTCCTTAGACCATGAGATCATGTCAATCACTAACACCGGAAGAGTATCTTGATAACATCAAACGTCACACCATAACAAGTTGACTATAAAGATGGGTTCATTGCTAGGAAGGTGTTATGTCGAGGATCATGGATCAAGAGTGGAATTTGTCCATCCCGATGAAAGAGAGATATACTTTGTGCCCTCTCGGTGATATCACATTAGTTAGCTTGCAAGCAAGTGATTTGATCACTAGAATGTTATATCACGGGAACAAGAAAAGAGTACATGTCGGTAACGAGATCAAACTAGGTATGGAGATACCGATGATCGAATCTTGGACATGTAATATATCGCGAGACAAAGGGATTGAGTTACATGCGTATAAGGTTCACACGATCACAGAAGTCATCGTTGAATATGTGGGAGTCGGTACGGATCTCCAGATCCAGCTGCTGATTATTGATCGGAGAGGGGTCTCGATCATGTCTACATTATTCACGAACCATAGGGTGACACACTTAAGGGATACCGGCACCATTTGGAGCAAATAATATTCCAGAGAAATAAAAAGGAAAGCGCATGAATTTATTTCACTAGACACCAGAACTGTTTCGGTTGAAATTGCTGAAACTGGTTCTGTATGTGAAATTGAAATGTTATAAAGGGTTTTATGTGAATGTTTGTTAATTAGAGTAATTAACAAAATTCTGAATAAATAAATAAAAGAGTTTTATTTAAATGAGAGCTTGCATTAAATTTGGTAGAAATTTAATGCATGTGAGTGGATTTTTGAGTGGATGCATGTTTATGTGAGTGAAGGCTTTTTATTTTGAGTGGGAGCTCCACCCACATGAATGTGGAAGAGGTGGGGGCAGCCACCATGGGCTGGGCGCCATGCCCCTTGGGTGCTCCCCCTCTCCCTATAAAAGGCCTCCCTCTCCTCCTCTCAAAGCACACCTCCTCGTGAAGGATCTCTCTCCCCCTTTTAGATTTTCCCCATGGTCTCGGATCAGCAAGATACATGTTCCTGGTGGATTTTTCTAGAAGGATTTGTTGCTTCCGCTACTTCGCTAGAGCGAGCGCACGGAGGTTGTCGGGGTACCTGGACATGTGTGTGATCACGGATGCACCACTACTTTGCGGTGCTGGACTTGATGGTGCTGGAACGAATGGACCAGATGTACTTCGTCACGATCTTAAGATCGGCAAGCGTTCGACTACATCATCCATGAGTACAACCTCGTTAACTCTATTCGGTCTTAGAGGGTATGTATTCTATGGATGTATATCCACCCGTTGCTTGTATGTAGTTGATAGATCTTGGTACTTAGTTGTTCTCATCGTAGGATTTTTTTTTGTTTTCTATGATGTGAACCCGTCAGTGGTATCATAGCCGGATCTATGCATATATGCTTTGCACGGGTAGTACACATATGTATATGTGGGCGATGATGATCATTTTATTGCTTCTTAGTTGTACATTGGATATTGGTGGCATAGTGGGATGAAGCGGCCCGAACAAACTTTACATGTCCTCGCACATGAGACCTGTTCCACGCTTGACATGCAACTAGTTTTGCATAAGTGGCTAGCGGGTGCCTGTCTCTCCTACTATATTCAATATATAATTTACAACGAGTTGTCAATAATTTGGTTATCCTTGTTGTGGTTCCATGTTCGTAGGTAAGAACGGTTATATCTTTGAAAGCCACGAAAAAATTGCAATGGATAAATTAGAAGCATCTAGTTTAGATTGTTGCTGGGCTAGTGTCATGATATGGTGATGTTGTAAGTAAAAGTATAAGTCGATACTCTTACAACACACATAATGTGTAAGTTACATAGACCTTGGCCTTACACATAAAGGAATGATGAAGATCATACCACAATGCACATGATGGAGATCAAGTGCAAGTACCATATCATTTCATTTTTTCACATGTGATGTTTGTTGCATCTTATATTGCTAGTTTGGCATTTTATTAGCATAATAAGATGACTCCTCATTTAAATATCAAGATAAAAATGTGTTCTTCCTTAAGTATGCACCGACAATGTTTCGCCGCTTCAAGACATCACGTGATGATCGGGTGTACTTGAATCCACGAGCATATCTCGGGTGTAAGATAGTTTTACACACGCGAATACTAAGGTTCTTACTTGGAGATCCTAGCATGTGCAGACATGGCTCGGAACACGGACCGAAAGGTTAAGCATGAGTCATATGTTCTGATATGATGACCATATGGATGCTCGCCTTTGAAGCTACACCGACTCACGTGATGATCGGACTTGGTGTAGTGGATTTGGTTCATGTAATCACCAAAAAGACACGAAGGATGTCGTTTTTTATTGGGAGTTTATTTCTAATTTGGATTAGTAGAACTCAATTTATCATAAATTAAATCAAAGTGAATTTGCATAATTTTTTGTAGTCATTGGCATTAGTTCACCACCTTATGCTTAGTTGTAATTGAGATAATAGAACTATAGAATTCTGGATATTTATTTTACGAACAGGTATCTTATTGTGTTAAGTGTCAATCTAAAGTTTAAATTCCTATTGCAAACTTTCAGTAAACTTTGTTTACTCTGTGAAATTTAATAATTGGTATTAAATCGAGAGTAACAATTCCAGTGTTAGTATCTTAAGTACATGTTTGCCCCCATGATTCTTGTTTGTTTTAATATCAAGTTTATCTAGGAGCTGAAAGAATTGTTTCAGAAACCATCATGCGTGGCAGATATAATCATAACTGAAACAATGTTTTGGTTGCAATATGATAGAGTATAATAAATATTCTCATATTTGATGATAATTTGCGAAGGTTGGAGATGCTAGACATCCTAATCATCCAAAAGGGTTTTAGAAAGTAATGTTATACTCACGATTCTCCTTTATAAGCTATATTATCTTGATCATGAAAGTCGTCATGATAAGGATAAATAGAAGATGTATGTAAAGTGTTTACTACACTAAAAGATTACTAAAGAATGGATTTTGAAAGAATGTCGATCATTTGATGATGGTGATCTACTTCAAAGTGCAAGTCCAAAGGTATTAGTATCTGAATATACATGCTTTGGACTATGTGTCATGTATATGGCGCCACTGTTGATATTGATAGATTCTTTTAAAAAGGAAAAGGAAATGCTAAAAGAGAATCTATAAAATATATTTGGCAGAAAATAAAAGACTGGAAATATCCAGTTTAGGTATATAGATGATATACATATTATGGTTGTATCCTTTGCTTGTTAAACAATGTGGTTCTTGGGTATTGGATACCGAATTGGTTGGTATAAATTTCATACAGAACGACGCAATTCATGAACTACAATGGCCTAAGTAACTAGCAAGATAATATGTGATGATGATCATCGAAAACAAACAAGCCATTGTTTGTATTTCTCGTTGACATCAAAGCTTGCCTTCAAGATTTGTTTTAATAATAGTTATTTAAATCAGGTATTATGAGAACAAAGATTGTTCAAATAATTACCGTATTCCATATAAGATGGATGATTTAAAAATCTAGTTGGAGAAATCACATCCATAAAACTAATGCTAAAATGTCGCAAGACAAATGATTGGAAGATCACTTACAAAGTGACATCACCGTTTAAATTATATTGGAAATAAAACATGAAGAAACTCCATTTTTATGGATTTTTGGAGTCTTTGATTTGGTCAAATGATGCTTGTGAGACTTTCCTCGGGATAATTGAAACTTCGTGCAAAGTCCAAAGAAGAGACTAAATTATTGGAATTTATACATATAAATGTATGTAGTCCATTATGTGTAGTCGTAAGTGATGGATTTCAACTTCATATGCTTTCTCTGGAAATTTGAGTGAATATTCACTTAATGAGAAATAAGTATGAAATATTTGAAAATGTTTAAAGACTTTCAAGATGAAGTGGAAAATCATTGTAACAAGAAAATAAATGATTTATGATTTTAAAGGGATTTATTTGAGTTGCAAGTGTAACAAGAAATAAATGATTTATGATTTTAGGCTCCTGATTCAATAGACCCCCAGAGGAATGAAAATAAGGAGACAAATTAGATCGACGGCTTGGATCCACCGGTAACTCTTCGTGTGTGGGGATAGGATTAGGATTCATAAAATTTAGACCAGGTATGTAATGCCCACCAAAGCCCATACGGGCCCGAAGCGTGTCATTTATCAGGTATTTTGCACATGTGACGTAGAAACGTAAGTATACAACTCGAATACAACACTTGAACGTGTGCGCTGACATTTCAACACTGCGTACGTAAGTATCCATCGGTGGGCTATCCTCACGCGCCTTCCTCTAATACGCACGGGGTAAATTCTACCCTTTGGGACATTTACAACTTTTCAGAGTAGGGGTTCTATGGAATCATACCTCATGATTTTATCATAAAGGGATTAATTTGAGTTGCAAGTTTAGCAAAACATCTATATTTACATCTCCCTAAACACCATAGAAATATGGAGTGTTTGAGATTTGTAATGAAACCTTGTTTTTTCATGGTTGGATCAAAGGTGTTATTTATAAAACTGCCATTATGTTTGAAAAGATTAAAAGCTTTAGAGACTACCAATTTTACACTGAAAAGAGATCCATCTTGATCCGTTGAAATGACACCATGTAAGTTATGGTTTGGGGTAAAACCCAAGTTGTCCTTTCTTAAATTTTTGAATAC
Source organism: Avena longiglumis (assembly GCA_030063025.1). Lineage (NCBI taxonomy): Eukaryota > Viridiplantae > Streptophyta > Magnoliopsida > Poales > Poaceae > Avena > Avena longiglumis. The sequence goes on along the minus strand of CP125978.1, from coordinate 338,903,332 downwards.
TAAGCATAAGTAAGATGTTTACAACAAAATTCGGATGAGCATGTCTTTGTAGGTTATTTTGAATAACTATTGGGTATTCCTCCATAACAGCGAGGACAAAAGGGTTTGTCGCTTGAAACATGAAGTTCTTGAATGTAACTACCTCGGTGAATTACGCTCCTAGATACAAGCCTGGATGAGCGGAAGTGGTTGAAATAGTACGGTGGGGCCCCAAAAGCCACTCACGGGTAGACCTTTCGGCCGTCCCAACCACTTCCAATTCATCGGGACCTGTACGGGCGGCGTAATCGGCAGGCGAAGGGATCAACTACATACACAAATGAGTATATATGCAAGACACCATACAAAAGTACATCAGAGCCATTCCATCTAGAAAGAAAGGAAATATAGCAACGCCATACGGCAAGATTCAAATGACCTAGATAGATATAATATTTTAGGATAATTCCTCATACATCACACATCAGAGTATCAAGCGGAAGCGGCAAATCAAGTCCGAGTACGGATAAGAAGCAAATCGGCATAAGATGCCACAGAAATAAGCACATCCCGCCACGATCTCACGGATCCCGTTCCGGAATCTCTACACCGAACGATCGTTGCCCACATCATCGCCTCTTCCACCCAAAGATCCTGCGAGTGTACCTATTCATCTGAACCAATAATTTATCGTGTGAGACCCTAAGGGTACTCAGCAAGTCTTTATGCCTCTAAAGGGGACACCACCTGGGGTGACGCAATTGCAGCAAAAGATAAACCCTAACAGTTCTATAGATAACCGATAACCATCCGCCTAACCAATGATAGACGGATGTCCGTGAATTAATGACAACAGTTATAACAGTAATTTCATCAGATCCATCCTCCTCCCCGCTTACCAACGAGGAAGCGGACGAACAACCCCCATCCGTTGGCAATTTTATTAACCATTCCATGAGCGTTGCACTATTTACTAGTCAATTACTTGGTCAGATTAAAACGGTACTTTAGTTATGCTTGTCTATGATCGAGAAACTGTGCTCCAAGTCGTCCATAACCGCGGACACGGCTTTCAGAAAGTTTTACCCTGCAGGGGTGCACAAATAGCAACACACACTCGATCAACCTCGGAAAAACCAAATCAAAACCCAACGAGGCCTTCACGACAAAGCAATCACAGGATTCAGAATTATTTCAGGGGGCCACCCCATTGAGTACACCTGCAACGAAGTTAGCTGACTCCGAGACGGACCCAAGGTTTGCGACAATGGTCAGAACATTTGGGAACCCAAAACTGGGATTGTCGATACCGCGAAAACATTCCGCTTACCTAAACAGTACAGTGTGCTCCTCGCACAATCGTAAATAAACAGTAGCATGGCATAAGTACATGATAGTAAATAAAACCTCAAACTAGTTTGTGGCCCCAAGAAATAAGACTGAATCAAGCTCTGGCTCAGGGGGGTCCCATAAGCCTCCCGGATGTGGATAGCGCGAATATTCTTGGAACAGGAATCAAGTACTCGGGGTCTTACGGGACACAAGTGAGCAGGAAAAACCAAATAGCAGATGTTGCTCACCGGTGCCACTTTCATTAGTTATCCCATTACTACTCAGGTTAAGTTGTTTAGGTACCTCGTTATCCGACTCTCACATACCCTACACATGCTGTTCTACGACTCGCATGGCTCAAACAACTCCTGTAGTAATGGCTCATGGGATGGAGGAATAAGCTTGGTGGGGTTTAAAAGTAAAGTCTATGCAATACTTGGGATTCAATTTAATGCAATCGCGACTCAATGATGCAAGAATAAGATAGTGGCAATAGGTACTGTATGTATGCAAGCATGTGGTAGTGCTTGCCTGGCAACTCAGTTGAAGCGAGAGACGGATCTGGGTAGTGCTCCTGGTTCTCTTGATATATCCCCTGCTCAGTGTCTATTCGAAGAAGAACCAAACAAACAAGGGCCAACATAAATAAAGTGCACAAGCATAGGAATAAATGTGTCAAGCAAACAATCATGCCATGATGAATGATGCACAAGTTGCATGGCAATTATGTAGCATGGCATGGGTGAGGTGTAGAATACAAGAGATAACATTTTTATTGAGTTTTGGTCCCCTTTTATTGTCATATTAGTTGCTGTATATTATATATTTACATGATGCATGCTGCAATTGAAGTCATGGATAGCATAAACAGAAAGGTCTCGTCGAGCTGATCATTTTAGACATATCATTTGTCAAATTCGGAGTTTTAAAACAAAAGTTATTACTTTATTAAGGTCCAGGGGCATTTTGTTGTAATTTAATTCAACTTGAAATTTTAAGTGTGCAAAACATATTTTGGATGGCATATTTGAATTCCTCACATTTTTCTGATTCAAAAACATATATTATTTGCTAAATTTGGATTTATAATTTAAAAGTTATTAAAAACTGATTCGAATTTGAATTTAAAACAATTTGAAAAGATTTTATTCGAAATAGAAAAGCAGGAAACTTTTTCCACCCAGTCCAGACCTAGCCACGGCCGCTGACGGGTGGGGCCAGGCTGACTGGACCCAACACGCGCACAGGACAAAGGGGAGGGGACTGCGGGTTGATTGCAACTAAAGACGAGAGCCTTTTTGCAAAAAACCCAGAGACACAGACAGTGGGGTCAGGGGATCGCGGGTTGAGCGGCAAAAAGGGGCAGGGGTTAAGTGCAAAGTGCCAACGCGTGCACTGTGGATCTTCCTCGGCAGCAGACAGACGCTGGCTGGCATGGCAGCCTTGTGAGGGTTCGAGCCCGCGACCTCGGCTAGCGAGGCGGCTACCGCTGCGGTTGTGAGGTTGGTGACCGTAAGGGGTGGGGCCTAGGTAGGCTTCTGCGGCGCGCGGAGCAGATGATACCGCCCGACGCCTTGGCGTGCTCGACGGAACAAACGGCGGCATTTGACGGCAGCGTGGCGGAGGTTGTCGGGGAGGAAGGTAGGCTCACCGAGAGGCGTTGGCGTGGTCGGCCAGGCTCGGGGTGGTCGCGATCGTCGGCGAGGCTGGCGCACCGGCGGAGCTAGGGTTTCGTCGGCGGCGCGTCGGTGTCCCGCGTTCTGGCCTTTCTCCTCCTCGCTGCGGTTCACCGAGGCGTCGGGTCTCAGATTCTCGACGCCCCCAACCCCACGCCCGCCTCCTCGTACAGCAGGTGAGCGCCGGAGCCGACGGTGGCAGGCGTCGGTTAGATGGTGGTGGAGCGGGAGAAGGGAGGCGAGGCAGGGCCTCTGGGGTGGATCTAGGGATGCAGGGGAGGTGGAGAGAGGGGGTAGATAAGGACGGGGAAAGAGGGTGCCGTGGGGGTGGGGTAGATGGAAAAAGGTGGCCTCGGTGCCACCTTTCTCTCCTCCTCCTCCTCACGTGCATGGGTCGGGGCAGTAGCAGGGGGAGGGAAAGGAGGCTGCCAGGTGGGTCCGGTAAGAAGGAGCTCGGGGTGGGGCAGGCCAGGCAGAGAGAGAGAGAGCATGAGAGAGGAGAGGGGTAGGCTCGGGTGTGGGTTGGTTCTAGGTTAGGAGGGGCTCGGCTAGGGTTGGTCTTAGGGTTTGGTGGGAAGAGAGAGAGAGAGAGCTGGGGTGTGGGGCCAGAGAGAGGGTGGCCAGGTGGGGCAGGCATGGTTGAGAGAGGAGAGGCCGAGAGGGAGAGGGAGGTGGGACATGGTGGGGTCGAGCTAGGTTTAGAGGAGGGATGCAAGTATGGTGGGGGGTCATGCATGGTGAGAGGGAGAGAGAGAGGCCGAGAGAGGGGATGGGTTAGGGTTAAGCAAGCTCACAAGATCACACATGGGTTAGTGATGGTTTAGATTGGGGTAGGCTTTAGGTATGAGGGAGGTTAGGGTTATTAGGGTGTTAGGTTTAAGAGTTAACTAGAGAGGTAGAGAGAGGAGGGGTGAGGTGGAGTGTTTGACAAGCCAAACAAGATCAAGCAAAGGAAAGGGGATGATCCATGCAAGCAAAACAAAATAAAATTCAAATGTCAAGTAAAAGGTGGTACTTGCATGGCTCTAGCTAGATCAAGCAAAAGGAGGAGAGAGAGAGAGAGTATGACCCACTACAAGAATTTCAAACAAAATCCAAATGACCTAGATGTGGTGGTTTTGCATGGCCCATGCAAATAATAAATTCCATGTATTCATATTGTGAAAACAACATAAAATCATATGGCACTATTCCATGCATTTCCAAAAGGTGGAATAAGGCCAAGCAAAAAGGGACAAGCATTGGATCCACCCAACCCACATGAGCTAGGTAAACTCAATTAAATGCCAGCTCATATTAATTGGATGGTGGAATTATAAGGTGGTGAAGACAAGGTGGTGGAGTCAATAAGAGATATGCCCCCAACTCAACTTGGGCATTTAACAATATATCCAGAACCAAATACAATATCAAGAGACAAATACAAATATTAATGCATATGAGATAAGAACAAAAACAAAAGGGTTTTTGGTATGATGCTCAAATGCAAGGTGTCATGATGACATGAACATGACATGATGATGATGCAACAATTATTTGTAGGAAGAGGCCATTTTATTACTAGATCAAGTAGCATTACAATGTTAGACACTTGGGATGCTACATTGAAAAAGGAATTTTTCGCAAAAGTTAAGTGGGAGGACAATAGAACTTTGATAAGGTTAACAAACCTTAGCTATATGTGTTGAGTTCCGTAGCGCCGGAAAATGTTCAGGAGGCAGCCACAATGCTCATGGCTCACGTGCCTTAAAGGTTGTGGTCATGGAGGTCTAAGTTCCTATTGAACCAAGTAGGTCGGATAAATAATCAAATGCTAAAATTTGAGAGTAAATCATTGTTGTTTGATAGTGATGAACTGACTACATGCAAAGAAGCGATGATGGGCCTTGCCCCCGTCAAATGGCTTGAAGCCATAAAATCTGTGATAGTTCCATACACGAGAAATCAAGTTTTTTGAACTTAGAAGACCCTCTGGAAAGGTGTAAAAACCTATCGGTCGTATTTGGATCTATAAAGAAACAGACATGTCACATCTATGAAATAGTCGACATGTCGTAAAGTTTTTTACGACAATGTTTAAGGAGTTAACTATGACAAGATTTGATCTTTCATAGCGATATTTAGTCTGGACGGATTAAAGTAGCAACCACTACATATAATTTGGTATATGGTAGATGAATAAACAAAACAAAGTTCTTCTAAAAGAATGGTTACCTAGGACGTGTGCATGACACGATCCAAAGGGTTTTTTAATTCAGAGGATGCTAAAAAGGGCATGCCAACTTCAATGGTTGAAGTAATCATCGCGGAGTTGGAATCATCACCGTGATGAAACTGTTAAAGGAGTTTTCATCTGGAGACGATGAAGATGCTTGCATTTGCAAGAAATTAAGTGGGAGCGCTAAGACATATTTCTAATACATTATGTGGAGGACATATTGTTGATTGGAAATGATGTATATTTTATTGACAAAGGTTAAGAATTTCATTTCGATGAAAGACTTAGGAAAAACCCGAATATTTAGCATGAATGTCTACATGGATAGACAGTGACGCTAATATGGTCATGCCAAACGTACATATATGAGATATTGAAGGGGTTCAATATAGAAGAGACGAGAAAAGGATCTTGTTGCACGGAAAATAATTGAATCAAGATTCAATTGTATCGACACTTGATAAGTGAAAAAGGATTCAAGTGCTTTGACACTTGATGAGTGAAATCACAAGAATGTTTTGATCAAGCATACCATGATATGTACACATCCAGATATGTCCTATAATCTAAGTGTTATGAGCATACACCAGAATGAATTATAAAATGATCATTGGACGATAGTAAGGATATTCTTATAATCTTTTGGAAGAATTAAGAATATATTCCATTTGTATAAGAGACAAATAGTTCATTGAAAATGATACTAGTTTTGTCACAAGATACAAATTAAATTTATCTCAATTTAAACTATGGGTGGCACAATGTAATGGAAAGGAGATTCCATGATGGATTTGGATGAATTCCAAACTTAAGACATTGTGATGGATACTACAACAAAAGGCTAAGTATATGACTGCTATAGTAGCAGCAAAGGAGGGCATTTGTGTCAAGTAGTTTGTTATCAAACTAAGGTGTGGTTCGCAATGGGCTAACACTAAAGATATATTGTACGACAATAGTATCGACATGTTTTAACCCCAAGGAACTAAAGGTCTCACCAAAAGACCAAATTTATACAATGCCATCTCATTAGAGAAATGAGTGATGCGTAGAGACGCAAAGACATGCAAATACACAGGGACCTGAAAGCGGAAGATCTGTAGATTATGTTAACCACTTGCAATTGCATATATGGACCACCAGAAAGCCATATGTGTTCAATACACAAAGTTTCAAAACTAGATTATTGCCTCTACTGCAACTGGGATACTGAAGGGAATATGCCCGAGAGGTAATAATAAAGTGGTTATTATCGTATTCCTTATTTATGATAAATGTTTATTTTGCATGCTATAATTTTATTAATACGGAAACTTTAATACATGTGTGTTTAATAAACAAAAAGAAAGTTCCTATTTATGCCTCTCTTATTAGCTAGCTCGTCGATTAACAATATGATCAAAGGTTTCCTGATCATGGACATTGGATGTTGTTAATAACGAGGTCACAACATTATTGGAATGGTGTGATGAACATTCATCCGAAGTATAGCATTACGATCAAAGTCATTGTGTTTATATTCCTATAACATGATACGAAGTAATCTTAGTCCTTAGACCATGAGATCATGTCAATCACTAATACCAAAAGAGTATCTTGATAACATCAAACGTCACACTGTAACAGGGTGACTATAAAGATGGGTTCAGTGCTATGAAGTGTTATGTTGAGGCTCATGGATCAAGAGTGGAATTTTTCCATCCCTATAACGAAGAGATATACTATGGGCCCTCTCGGTGATATCACATTAAGTAGCTTGCAAGCAAGTAATTTGATCACTAGAGTGTTATATCACGGGAACGAGAAAAGAGTACATATCGGTAACAAGATCAAACTAGGTATGGAGATATCGATGATCGAATCTCGGACATGTAATATATCGCGAGACAAAGGGATTGAGTTACATGCGTATAAGGTTCACACGATCACAAAAGTCATAGTTGAATATGTGGGAGTCAGTACGGATCTCTAGGTCCCGCTGCTGATTATTAATCGGAGAGGTGTCTCTATCATGTCTACATTATTCACGAACCGTAGGGTGACACACTTAAGGGATACTGACACCATTTGGAGCAAATAATATGCCAAAGAAAGAAAAAGGAAAGCGCGGGAATTTATTTCACTAGACACCAGAACTGTTTCGATTGAAATTGCTGAAACTGGTTCTGCATGTGAAATTGTCATAAGGGGTTTTATGTGAATGTTTATTAATTAGAGTAATTAAAAAAATTCTGAATAAATAAATAAATAAAATTCTTTAAATGAGAGCTTGCATTAAATTTGGTGGAAATTTTATGCATGTGAGTGGATTTTTGAGTGGACGCATGTTTATGTGAGTGGAGGATTTTCATTTTGAGTGGGAGATCCACCCACATGAATGTGGAAGAGGTGGGGGCAGCCACCATGGGCTGGGAGCCATGCCCCTTGGGTGCTCCCCCTCTCCCTATAAAAGGCATCCCTCTCCTCTCAAAGCATACCTCCTCGTGAAGGATCTCTCTCCCGCTTTTAGATTTTCCCCATGGTCTCGGATCAGCGAGATACATGTTCCCAGTGGCTTTTTCTGGAAGGATTTGTTTCTTCCGCTGCTTCGCAGGAGCGAGGGCACGGAGGTTGTCGGGGTACCCGGACGTGTGTGCAATCACGGATACACCACTACTTTGTGGTGCTGGACTTGATGGTGTTGGACCGGCTGGACCATATGGACTTCATCACGATCTTGAGATTGGCAAGCATTCGACTACATCATCCACGAGTACAACCTCGTTCACGCTATTCGGTCTTCGAGGATATGTATTCTATGGATGTATATCCACCCGTTGCTTGTATCTAGTAGATAGATCTTGGTACTTAGTTGTTCCCATCGTAGGAATTTTTTTTCTATGCTGCAAACCCTTCAATTATTTCCTCCACCTCCCCCTCTCCCCCTCCCTTGGTTGGTCATCCTCGCTGCCAAAGCTTGATAGAGGACCGGGTCACGGATCAGCTTCGGCCTGTGCAAGGAAGGAGCTATGAACTGAGCAGGGGAAAGGTGATCTGGTGAGGGAACCCTAAGCCCTTTGTGAACCCAAGCCAGGAGCGGCGGTTTGTAGGTGTCAGGGGGATCACCCTCGGGTAGGCTAACCGGACAAGATGCAGAGGCAATGCAACTTCTAGCCAGCTGACCCAGCCGGATATAAAAACTCAAGAGCAGGTCAGAAAGAAGGCCATACATAGAGCAAACCAACGAACCAGTCAGCCGGATAAAGAACATCCTCGAAGACGTCTAGCCGGCTGGATCATACCAGCCGGATAGCGCAAGACGGACCAAGGGCGAACCGTCAGAACCATCAGACGGATAAGATAGCGCAGGCAAGACACTTAGTCAGATGGGACCAACCACCCGGATAAGACGAAGTAGACAGCTAGTACGACCTAACCGGAAATTCAAGACATACGGATGACATAGGGCACAACGCCCCGCATCCCTAGCAGACAGACGCCAGACAGGAGGACAGAGGCAGCGACACAGACATCAGAGAAGACGGCTCATACCCGTGTTGGGCAAGAATAGGAGCCGTCTCCTGTGTCGGCCGGGGCGGACTCCACTGTTTCCGTGTCGGCCAGGGGGCACGGCACTATGCACGACATCAGGGAGGTGAGATACTGTGTTGGAATAGTCAGTCGGGCCTGCCTGTGGGACCCGCCAGTCGGCTGAGTCTTTGCCCATGCCGCCTTGGCCTATATAAGGGGCAACAGGGGTATCATAGCAAGGGATGGTTCCTTCTTCTTCTAGCTAGACCACAGATACAGCTCAAGTAGCCCTTGTAGTCCTTTGTGTTCATCCAGATAGTCAGATCGACAGGATTAGGGGTGTTACCTCACCATGAGGGCCCCGAACCTGGGTACTTCTTGTGTCTCTGGAGCATGCTTGTGCCCAATCCCGCCTGTGGACGCCGTCGCTCGCTTCCTTGCTTTCTCCCACACCACTATCTATCCTGCTCAGGCACTGTCGTTTCCATAACAACGACAGTTGGTGCCCACCATGGGGAAAATATGGCGGCGACCGGAGTGACATTCCACACGGGACCCCGCACTTCTTCAGGTGAGCGCATGGCCTCCGGCCTCATGCTCACGCTGGGAAAATTTGATTGCATCATTGACAATGCCCGCTGCTTCGCCAGCTCCAGTTTCCTGGCAGGCGGCTCCGTCCTGCCGTTCGGTGACCTCCCAGTCTATGTTGCCACCGTGCCGGAGGATTTCCCTCAGGAGATCGTCCCCATCGCCAAGTCGCTGCCCTCAGCCAGCAGCGTGCTCGTCGCGCCCCGTAGCGTGGAGGTGATGATGGCTGGCTCCATCCATGGTCGTTGTCCCGCTCTTGAGCACACCAGCGACATAGCCGGCATGTCCACTCACGTGCATGAAAAGGGAGTGGTGGAAGAAGTCATCGAGGAACTCCTCACTCCGGTTGATCTGGGAGAGAACCCGGACAAGGCAGTCGCCAAGATCGAGGCAGCGTGAGAGCGTTTGCTTCACCAAGATAAAGGGTTGGCCTCTACCAAGTACCAGATGGAGAGAAACATAGGTGAGTACCACCGTGCCCATGTCCTCACCCTGGATAATCAAGATCCTAGCTGGTTGGGTTCCGTGCAGCGTCGCGGGGGAGAGCTGGGTGCCCTTTTCAAGCAAGACGTCGAGCTAGGCCCTCACACGTACTTCCCACCGCCTGTGTATGACACTGCGGTCAAGAATGTCCAGGCGGCGCAAGCCGTCGCGGAAGACCTGCCCCACCTAGATGGGAGGAAAAGATGCGGCAGTTTCAGCAGGTGCATCACCTGTTGTGGGTAGCTGACGATTAGGCCGAGGCCGCCTGGATCGCATACGAGGCAGGAGCCGGCTCCAGAGGGAACCACCCGGGTGGAGGTAGCCGAGGAGACCCTCGCCAAACCGAGTACTCTGCATCTCCGGGCCTGCACCATGCGCACCCATGCTCCATGCATCGCCAATCCGGCAGCAGCCAACCCCGCGGCGACCAAGGTGCTACGAGTCACCCACCACCACCTTCGGCTGGCCAGAACCACCCTCCACCCCGTCCCCCATCCCACCTCACTGGACGGGTGGGAGCACCCAAACCGGTCGATCCGGACGCGCGCGATAGAATCGACCTCCTAGCGCAAGCTCGCATCACGGAGGAGGAAGATGCAACCGGGCTAGTGTGCTTTGGTCCATGCATCCGGAAGGAACCGTTTCCCATCAAGTTCTCCCTGCCACGGGACACCCCCAAGTATGATAGCAGCATGAAGCTGGAAGACTGGATGACCGAATATCTCACGATAGTCGGAATCGCCCACGGAAACAAGCATGTGGCGGTTTGCTACATCCCCCTCATGTTGACCGGTTTAGCAAGAACCTGGCTCACCAGCCTCGCGCCCAACAACATCAACGCTTGGCCTGACTTCGAGAAGGTCTTCATCCGGAACTTCAACGGCACTTACAAGCGTCCGGGTAGACCCCGCGATCTCTCTCTGTGCATCCAAGGGGACCATGAGTCGGATCGCGAGTATCACGCCTGCTGGACCGAGCTGCGCAACTCCTATGAAGGGGTGGTGGAGAATCAATCAATTGGCTTATTCATTGAAGGGTGCTAGGAAGGCACGATGCTACATCACCGGCTGTTGTGCGATGAGCCCAAGACCATGGCGGAGCTGATGACAGTCGCTGACCAGTACGCCACCGTGGACGCGGCAATGAAGAAGCCCCTCCGGGTGAATACGGAAGGACGTCAGGTTCCCACCGAGCTGGCCCGTGAGAAGCATGCCGGACAAGGTGGAGATGCCGGATCATCCAGGCGGCCTAGCAGCGACAACCGCTACCAGGGCAAGATCCCGGTTGAGCAGAACCCACGCTACCACTAGAGGCAAGTCAACACGGTGCAAGGCGCGCCGGCTGGCAACGACAAGAGGCAGAGGAATGCCTTAACCTTTGAGAAGATGTTTGATGGGTCGTGCAAGTACCACAACGGCGCCTTCAAGCCGGCTACACACACCACTCGGCAGTGCAGCTGGACCCGACAGATCAAGGAGCAGGTTGGCTTGCCTCCCCTCCCCCAGTCCCTCTTGGCGAACCCCCACCATCGGCTAGGGCAGCCGACAACAACAACGGAAACGGGGCCTACCCCCAGCAGCACGAGAACTACCACATCTTCGAGGCCGAGCCGACTGACAGTTGCAGCCGGAAGCAGCGCACAGTGGAGGTGAACGTTGTTGTTCCACCAGTCCTCCTGTGCCTCAACTAGTCCGAGACTCCCATCACATGGAGCTGAGAGGATCAGCCGGATCTGCTCCCGAATCCCGAGGGCTACAGAATGGTGCTAGACCCTCTTCTCATCTCCGACGTACACACCTGCGGATTCTCGCGCGTATTGGTCGACGGTGGGAGCAGCCTCAACCTGCTTTACCTGTCTTCCATGGAGAAGCTAGGCATCCGGGAGTGCGACCTGCAGCCCTCGACTACTGTGTTTCACGGCGTCGCGCCTGGGCCACCGTGTGTCCCGCTAGGAAAAATCCAGTTAGATGTCATATTCGGCTCGGAGGAGAAATTCCGACGCGAGCCAATCTAGTTTGAGCTGGTGAACCTCGCCAGCACCTACCATGTCCTTCTTGGGCGCCCTGTACTTGCAAAGTTCATGGCAGTCCCCCACTACGCATACCTCAAGATGAAGTTGTCATGGCCGAATGGTGTGAACACTGTGGTCGACTGCTTCAAGTGGTCCATGGCATGCGCGAAGGCAGGCGCGAAGATAGCGGAGTCCCTGCTCATCGCCGAGGAGAAGCGCGAGATGATGCGCAACGTCGCCATGTTGCAGCAAGAAGTGTCGGCTGGCTTGAAGCCGGCTGGGGACATGGCGTTCCAGCCGTCCAAGGACACCAGGCAGATCCCGCTCGACCCGGCTGACCCCTCCAAGTGCGTCACCATTGGTGCCGGCTTGAACAACAAATAGGAAAGCACGCTTGTCGACTTCCTCCGTGAGAATCTGGACATCTTCGCATGGTCTCCCAAAGACATGTCGGGTGTGCCGAGGGAGTTCGCCGAGCACTCTCTTCATGTGCAGCCTGACACCAAGTCGGTCAAGCAGACCCTCTGTCGCTTCGTGGAGGACAAGAGGAAGGTCATCGGTGACGAGATTGCTCGGCTACTTGCTTCCGGCTTCATCATGGAAATGTACCACCCGGATTGGCTAGCCAACCCAGTCCTGGTGTTGAAGAAGAACAAGACTTGGCGTATGTGTATCGACCACACGAGCATGAACAAGGCCTGCCCTAAAGACCCTTTCACTCTGTCATGTATTGATCAAGTGATTGACTCTACGGCCGGCTGTGATTTTATCTCCTTTATCGACTATTATTCTGGTTACAATCAGATCCGGCTGATCAATTGAAAACATCGTTCATCACCCCGTACGGGGCTTACTCCTATGTAACCATGCCATTCGTCCTGAAGAATGCAGGTGCTACCTACTTGCGTTGCATGCAGAAATGCTTGCACTCGCAAATCAACCGGAATATGCACGTTTACATGGACGATGTCGTCATCAAGACGAAGGAGAAGCAGACCTTGCTGGAAGATCTCAGCGAGACCTTCGCGAATTCCACCGGTACCAGATGAAGCTGAACCTGGAGAAGTACGTGTTCGGTGTGCCGGCCGAACAGCTCCTTGGTTTCCTCATGTCGAGCCGAGGGATCGAGGCCAGTCCGGAGAAGATCACGGCCATCAAGAGGATGTAGCCGCCTAAGATCTTGCTCGGCATCCAGAAGTTCACCGGATGCCTGGCCTCCCTTAGCCGATTCATCAGTCGGCTTGGGGAGAAAGCACTGCCGCTATACCAGCTGATGAAGAAGACGGACAAGTTCACTTGGACTGCGCAGGTGGATGCCGCATTCCACGACCTCAAGCGCATGCTATCCATAGCGTCGGTTCTCGCCATGCCGGCTAAGAAGGAGTTGATGTTGCTCCATATAGCCGCCACCAACCGGGTCATCAGCGTCGTCCTATCGGTGGAGCGTCACGAGGAAGGGAAGGCCCAGCCGGTTTCACCGACCCGTCTACTACCTCAGTGAAGTGCTTTCCCTCTCCAAGCAGAACTACCTCCACTACCAGAAGATGTGCTACGACATCTACCTAGCCTGCAAGAAGCTCAAGAACTACTTCCAGGGTCATCCGCTCATCGTGGTGTCCACCGTGGCGTTGGGAGAAATCTTTGGCAACAAGGACGCCACGGGCCGGGTAGCCAAGTGGTACAGCGAGCTTGCCGCCTACTGCATCCAGTACGAGCCCGGGATCACCATCAAGTCTTAGGTGGTGGCAGATTTCTTCGTCGACTGGGCGAAGAACCACTACCTGCCACCGGTTCCTGATTTCGACTACTGGAAGCTGAACTTCGATGGCTCGAAGATGCGTGGGGATTGGGAGCCAGCATCATGCTCACCTCGCCCAAAGGAGATCGGGTGGAGTACGTGATACAGATCCACTTCACCGCTTTGAACAACGTCGCCGAGTACGAAGCTCTCACGCATAGGCTCCGGCTCACGAAAGTCATCGGCATCCGCCGGATCCTTTGCTTTGGCGATTCGGATCTGGTGGTATAGCAAGTATCCGGCGAGTAAGGATGGCTAATTTATCCATGGATCTGGGTATCCACGGATATCCGACCCGATGGGCAAGGGAATGGAGTCCTAATTACATCCACGGGTTTCATGGGGCGGATATCTGCTAATTCATGGGGCGAGCATGGGTAGTAGTTTCTCTCCACGGATATCCAATGGATACCCGGCTGACACGCGGGACCCACATGTTAGTGAGATTTTTTTTACGTATGCAATATTTACTAAATAAATGACCCCCAATTCACTACTAGGAAAATGGCTATAGGTAATCAGCACATCCGTGGCTCACATTGTCGAAGTGCCCCACGGCTAAAGCAGGCGTGGCTCACCTATGGGCAGTGCCCTACTAGTAACTAGAACAACCGTGGCGCACATGGTCATAGTGCTCCACAGATATGTGTGGGCCAGGGCTCTGCTGGCCGCAAGCCAGATACCCATAGCGCACATAGGGTAAGTGCGCTACGGTTGTTAGTGTCAACCATGGCGCACATGGAGGAGGTGCGCTACGCCTAAGCGCATGCCCCTCTACTCTGTAAAACTGGCAGACACATCCGTGGCGCACTATGGCATGTGCGCCACGGATGTTATTATTCCCCGTGGCGCACTGGAGCCACGTGCGCCACGGATGTGGCGACCCTTTTTTTGGCATCTCCACTTTGTGCACATGTGTGATCATCCACCACCCCACACTTCACTTTCCCCTTCTTCTTCCTCCTTAGATCTAGTCGGGATCCTTCTCCTTCCCACCTCAATTTCTCCACTCATTCACCATTTTTAGCATGTAGAACTTGACTTGGATGTTACATACGTAATAGAGGAAGCTAGCTCTTCGGTCTCTCATCTCTCCTTCTCTGGTCTCGCGCGCGCACCTCTCCTTTCCATCTTCTCGCGGTCGGTCTCTCATCTCGGTAAGTTGTCCATGTAAGGATGTGTTCATGTGTATATGGATGATATGCTCATACGTATGTAGATGATCGATGCTCATGATGTGTGTATGGAGAGGATCTCGATGGTCATGTGTGTGTGTATGGAGAGTATCGATGATGCTCATGCATGTGTGTATGGATAGGATAATGATATGTTCATGTGTGTATGGATCGGTCTCTCTCTTGTGTTTGTGTGTGAACAAGTTGCCATTTGTTTTGCCAAAATGTTGATTCATTTCCATTTTGGAAAGACTTTGGCATTTCGCAAAGGTCCTAATTTTAGGATAGGTCATGCCGAAATTTTCTATCGACCATTGCATGCATGCATTCATTATGTGGTTATAATAGACTTCTAATTGTACCGTGTACACCGTGCAGGCAAAAATGGTCCGCATAATGAGTGAAGGCATTGTGGCTAGATTTTTGAAATGTGCGACCGCCAACATGATACGAAATAACAAGACGGATATAAGATGTCCGTGCAGAAGATGCAAACTCAACTAGGTGATCGACCCAGATTCCGGGAATCTGCAGGCACACCTGCTCCGCCATGGTTTCATGGATGGATACACTCGTTGGATAAGCGATGACAAAGACGATGGAGACGGTGAAGGTGGGCAACATGACGATGATCATCATCATGGCGAGAACGGGCGAGATGATGAAGGTCTCCTGGAGATGGTGAAGGTGCGGAAGCAGACCGGGATGATGATGATCTAGATGCTAGAGGAGGAGACGACGATGGAACAACGTCAGGATGGGTGCGGGACCCTTTTGTGCAAGAGCTACTTCTCAAGCAGACGAGTAACGCCAGGGCTGCCGCTAGAGAGAAAGCCAAGATTGCGCAACTTGAGAAAGACGCGGTTACTCCATTGTATGAAGGATGCAGGCCCGATGATACCCGGTTGAATGTAACGCTCAAGGCTATGGAGATGAAGGCAAAACAAAAATTGAGCGACGCAAGCTTCGACGATATGATGGCATTCTGGCACGATCGTCTCCCGGAGGGGAACACATGTCCAACTAGTATCGAGGATGCCAAGAAAATCGTCAGTCCTCTCGATATACGCACGTTAGATATCACATGTGCATCAACGATTGCATCATTTATCGGGGCGAGGACGCGGAGAAAACCACATGTCCGGTGTGCGGCATGAGTCGATACAAGAAAGGGAAGAAAGCACCTCGAAAAGTGGTATGGTACTTTCCTATCACTCCTCGTCTGTAGCGCTATTTCGCGGACCCTAAGGAAGCGAAGCTCATGCGATGGCATGTCAAAAGGAAGAAGCCAGGAGATGACGATGATGACCCCGAAAAGGATGAGCTGCTGACGCACCCTTCAGATGCTAGCCAATGGAAAGCATTGGACCTTGAATTCCCAGAATTCGGTGGATATTCGAGGAACATCAGGCTTGGTGCGAGCACCGATGGACTCAATCCGTTCGGTAGCCAGAGCAGCACGCACAGCACTTGGCCCGTGTTTGTATGGATGTACAACCTCCCTCCATGGTTGTGCATGAAGAAGAAGTACATACAAATGAGTATGCTAATTCAAGGTCCGAAACAACCTGGTACCGACATCAATCTGTATCTCAGGCTGTTGAAAGAGGAGCTAGCCACGTTATGGGAATCTGGAGCCAATACTTATGACGCCATCGCACAAGATTATTTCACTATGAGAGCCGCGTTGGTCACTACGGTGCAAGACTATCCAGGTTGCGGGTATATCTCGGGGCAGGTTATCCAAGGATTTTGCGCATGCGTTAGGTGCATGGATAACACAAGCTATCTCCAACTAGAGAAAGATCGAGGGTCATCGAAAACCGTGTTCATGGCGCACCAGAGGTGGCTCAGCAAGAATGATCCATGGAGAAAACGTGGAGACCTGTTCGATGGCAAATCCGAGACCCGAGGAATCCCAGAGCATAGGAGCAGCGAAGAAGTGGAAGAGTTGCTGAAAAACTGGAAAGATTGTCCTAATCCTGGAAAGAAGCGAAAGAGGCAGCAACAAGACAAGCCGCTGATGAAGGTATGGAAAACAAGGTCTGTTTTCTGGGAGTTGCCATACTGGAAGTTTCTCTGCACGCCTCATAGCCTTGACATCATGCATATCACGAAAAACGTGTGCGAGTCTGGTCGCCACCATAATCAACATGCGGATAGGACGAAGATGGTCCGAAGAAAGGCCACGACCTGATATACTTGGGTATCGGAAGGAGCTTCACGGGCCTTTTACTCCTGATGATCAGGAAGATGACGACGATCATGAGTCGGAGACGACATAAGGTCATCGGAAGGGTAAAAAGTTCAAGAAGAACGAATATTACTGCCCTCCTTCTTGCTTCACTCTAAGCAGGATGATATCAAATAGTTTTTCAAGTGCCTTCTAGGAGTCAAATTTCCTTACTGCTACGCGGGCAAGATAAGCAGATACCTAGACGAGGCGAAGCAGAGGTTCAGTGGCATGAAGTCTCACGACTGTGTCGTGCTAATGACGCAGGTACTTCCGGTTGCACTAAGAGGGATAATGGACAAGCACATCCGTGAAACGTTATTTGCCCTCTGCAAGTTTTTCGACGTCATCTCTAGGAAGTCGATTGGCGTGAATCAGCTCGGGAGGCTACAGGAGGAGATCGTGGTGATACTATGCGATCTTGAGGTCTACTTCCCACCCACATTCTTAGACATTATGGTGCATCTGCTGGTCCATGTCGTGGAGGACATCGTCCAACTCGGGCCGCTGTTCCTCCGCAGCATGATGGCGTTCGAAAGGATAAATGGACACATCAAAGGATACGTTCGCAATAGGTCCCGTCCAGATGGAAGCATAGCCAAGGGCTTTCTGACCGAAGAGAGCATCTCTTTCTGCACGAATTATCTAGACATCGAGAACCCTGTCGGTCTTCCCGTCAACAGGCACCTTGGCAAGTTCGACGGATCTGGTCACCGAGAGGGTCGTCACATACTGCATGCAGACTTCGATTTTCGACGTGCAGACTTTGATCGAGCAAACCTCGTCGCGCTACAGCATTTAGAACTGGTCGATCCATGGGTACATAAGCACAAAAGCTTAATCGCGAAGAAGTACAGTGACCGGGGAATACAGAGGACGCAGGGAGAAATAATCAAAGAGCACAACTCAGATTTCACACGTTGGTTTAGGAAGACGCTCCTTGATAATCCCCCACGATCGCATAACTCTGACACGGAAAAGATCATATTCACCTTGTCGCAGGGACCGATGCAAAACCTGGTGACCTATCAGGCATATGATATCAACGGCTACACATTCTACACGGAGGAAAAGGACAACAAGTGTGATTATCAGAACTCAGGCGTAACGTCGGAATTCTACACCGATGACAACATGAAGGAAAGATTCTACGGAAGAATCGAGGAGATCTGGGAGCTCGACTACTGTGGAGAAAAGGTGTCGATGTTCCTTGTCAGATGGGCAAAGAGCGTCGAAAGAGAAGACTGGTATTTCACAACCATGGTTATACCCGAAGCAGCCAAATCCAAGGCCACTGGTGCGAACGTGGCCACGAAAAATGAACTGTGGGTACTGGCTACCAAAGTGGACCAATGTTTTTTCATTACCGACCCGACAAATCCTAGCCGTGTTGTCGTGAGGAGAGGAAAAAGAAACATCATCGGAATGGATGGAGTCGACAACGAGCAAGACTTCGACCAGTACGGTGATCCAAAGATTGAAGATGACGACGACTACGATGCAGCAACATACATCACAAGAAGAAAAGGGACAACCCGACCCAAAAAAGGTAGCCCGTTCAAAAGAAGAAACATTAAAGTGCCGGGGCTAAATTATTCAACCGCGACAAAGAAGGGAAAAAAGATTGTAAAACGCTAGCTCAAAAAATATTGTAAAACGCGTGGTCGAAAAAGATTGTAATATTCATGGACAAATTATTATGACATATTTGTATCATGGACAAATTATTATGACATATTTGAATCATATTTAATTTGTACCACTTTTATGATATATATTATCACTTTTGGGCATTTTTTGAATATTTAAAAGTATTTTAAAAATAAAACAAAACTTTTATGGAATATATCACCACTTTTGGGCATTTTTTGGAACATTTAAAAATATTTTTAAAATAAAAATAAAAAAGGTGGGCACCAGGATTCGAACCTGGGTGCTCACAGGTTTAGATTAGAGTAGTGGGTGGAACCTGTGGGATAAGGCAGTGCTAGTGACAACTATGGGGGTGGCAGCCCTCTTATCTGACTAGTCCTACCCACTTAGGCGTAGCGCACCACAGCCAAGTGCGCTGGGATCCGTGCGCGGTGCTGGCGTGCCACGCCTAAGTGGGTTGGACTAGTCAACCCGCCGCGCCGGCCCTACCCTCCCCCATTGTCCTCAGACACGGATCGAACCCATCTGCATCAACGCGTCGCCGCCGCATCGACGCGCCCATCAACGCGCCCACGCATCCCATCTGCATCAACACGCGCCTCGCCAGCTAGGAGGAGAGGAGGAGGCCGCCACGCCAGGAGAGGAGGAGGAGCATCACCAGCCAGGAGGAGGAGGAGGAGCAGGCCGCCGCGCCAGGAGAGGAGAAGGAGCGTCGCCAGCCAGGAGGAGGTGGAGGAGGAGTGTCACCCGCGCGCTCACCTCGCCAGCAGCCTCGACCGCCTAAAGCCCCGCCTCGCCAGCCACCTCACCCGCGGGCTCATCCTCGTCCTCGTCTCAGAGGTGAGTCTTCTCTCCTCTGTTAGAAATAGAGATTAGATTTAGGTTTAGGTTGATTTAGGATTAGATTTAGGTTGATTTAGGATTTAGGATTTCTAACAGTGAGGTTTAGGATTTAGGATTTCTAACAGTGAGGTTTAGGTTGATTTAGGATTCTGTTTTTAGTATGTTTTGTCAGTTCCTAGTTATATTTTGCCAGTCATTGTACAATTTGTTCTTCTCAAACACACATTTAAATATGTGTGATTGTATATTACAAGAAGAACACCAAATAGGGCGCATAACGAAGCCAAAAAACAGGGCAAAATCTCCCTAAACCAAGCTGCAAAGGTAAGCTAAAAACTGGCAAACAAATAACAAAATCCCTAATCTAGGAAGCTACAGGTGTCTGGTGGGACCAACTGACGAAGTTCTTTCCTTTCTGTAGTACATTTTGTAAGATGTGTTCTTCCGGAGAATGCTGCTCCTACTGAACACACACACAAAAAAAAGCTCAGTGTGTTGATTATTGTTAATGTGGTCTAGTGCAAAAGTTATTTATTTATTTTGCTATTGTGGTTCATGTCTTGCTTAAGGAAATAAACAGAACAAGTTGTTAGGGTGTCCCTCAGGGCATAAAAAATGCAAATGTAATATAGTTCCCTTTTAGGACTAGAAATAGCATGTGATTTCCATGTTTTGATAACAAATACCCAGTTTTACATTGCTCTTTCTCAGCTGGCTAGAAATGTTTTGATTTCCATGTGATCTCCATGTTTTGACTTGCTGCTTTCAGTGTTTAAGGCTTAGTTAACGGTTGCTGAACTGTACTGCACTCTACTTATTTATAATCTGTTGTGAAAGAATAGCCACAATAAAAGAATTTTTTTTGGCTAGCCAAACTGTAGGCAAAAGTTGGCAGGACAAGTGGGATTATCATCATCTACCACAATGCCAAATCCAGCCTAAGAGTGATTTTTATCTGCATAATTTTGATTGTTTTGGAAATTGGAGCATGAGCATCTTAGTTAGTGTTGCTGATATGTACAGATTTTTCAATAAAGTGCTGATATGTACAGATATGAACATCTCAATATTTCTTAGTTGATAGAGTTTGCTGCATATTATTGAAGAATAATGCAGAATAGAATAGATGGTTCTGATGGTTCACATCAAAGTGAATAATAATGCTGTTGTTATTGCTGTGCAGTGTTGCTGTTATTGTTGTAGCTATGTATACATTGCTTTTTTACTGCTATGAATCTCCTATGCAACATATCAGTTTTGAAATGGAAAGTCCATGATGTAGGTGTATGATCTGTATGCAGGTTCTTGTATGAAATGAGTCCTGATTTTTGCTGGAATGTTGATTAAATTCCGTTTCGGCAGAAATAGGACACTCCTAGTTTAAGAAAATTAGCAAAGGTCATGCCGGATTTTTCCGTGCATTTAACCAATTATTTGTTTTTTATTAGTGCAAAGATGTGTGACAACAACGAGGCTGGATGTTCTAAGTGCATCAGCACTGAAGGAGAACTCAGACCTCCAAATAAACAATTAACATTCTGGGAGGCGGCCCAGCGGCTAGAAGACGATGAAGAATACCATCCTTCGGAGAGCGAGGATGATGAGATGGAAGACGCGGAGGAAGAAGCTGAAGGAACGACGGGTGATGAAACCACTGATGGCGGCGAGGGCACAGGGAGTGGTAGCAATCCTCCTAAGAAGAAGAAGAAGCTGAAGGAACGGCGCCCGAACATGGTCGGCACCGTCAGGGAGGAAATTACCGAAGTGATCCCATCAGGGGTTCCTTTGGATCCCGCCCTTGTCGTCAAAGGGTACGGTGGGCAAGTGGCGGCGATCACCCAGATAACCATCTCGATCAACACCGAGAATCTCCGGCATAAAGATAATGGCCACTTGCGCACACTCCTCTTCGAGAAGCTGCACGCAAGATACAAGTTCCCCACTAAGTATCAGAACAAAAATTATCATGGGAACAAAGTAAACAAATCTGCCCTCACAAAGATGAGCACCGCCCTGACCAGCTGGAGAACCCGGATAAAGAAGAAGATCTATAAAGAAGGCAAAAGTCTTGAGGAGATCCAGAAGATTGACCCGCAGATCACCGAAGATCAGTTCCGGGAGTTCAAGGAGAGGTGTGAATCCGAAAGAGCCCTGGCCAATAGTAATCGGGGAAAGGTGCTACAGGCGATGAATATAGGTCATCACCATCTCGGATCTGGTGGATACAGAACCGCGGAGTCCAAATGGAATAAGGAGGACGAAGAGTATAGATCCAAGGGGATAGAAAACCTCTTTGCGAAATTCGAACCCGGGCAGGTTCGAAACTTCATAAGGGCCCGTTACCATGTGGACCCAAAAACCAAACAACTCACCGCGGATCCTGCGGTGAAGGAATTCGAGGAAATTGTGGTAAGTAGTCTAATTACCGCGGATCAACTCGATTGCATTCTAATCGATGATCTAAACTATTCACTGTTACTTCTTCTGCAGGAAGAGGAAATTGTTGCTAGTCATGGATCCCAGGGTTCCTCATCCCAGGGATCGACGGCGGCCACCCGGTGGGATAACCCTTTTAACAGGGCGATGAACCGGGCGAAAAAAATAGATCCGGTTACGAAGAAGCCGTCGTCGGCTGGCCGTCTGGCCGGCCTCGGGGGTAAGAATTGGGTGGATCATTTTGGTCCACCGCCGAGGACGCATGTGGTGCCATCAGGAAGGAGCGAGGAGGAAAACCGCGAGGTTCAAGAACTTAAGGAACAAGTGGCGCGGATCCCGCATATCGTCCAAGACAACCTGGCAATCACCCTCACGTCCTTCCTGCCTACCTTGGTGGAGTCAATAGCGAACTGGAGTGCGGGTGGTCGAGTAGGGCCGTGCCCGATTCCAAGCATGGTCAGCAGCCACTCGAACAACGCGGCGCCGATGAATCAGGCGAACTACGTGTTCGTGACTCCGCCCGCTAGCACCGTGGCGTCGCAAGTGTTGGTGACTCCCCCTGCCATCACCGCGGCGCCTCCCCTGCCATCGTCGTGGAGGCACCGGAGCTCCAAGCACCCGGCGGTAGGGATAATACACCGGCGGCCAGCACCGCGCCATCAAGCAGCCCTGCCGTCTCTTGCACACCCGTCGCCGTATGCGGTGCCTCGACATTAGTTGATCTCGACGCCATCACGGTAAAAAAATTGCTTTATCGCCTTTCACGCCATCTATTACTCTTATGGCATCTCTGACGACGCCGTACATGTTTTCCGCAGACGGATGTTCCTTGCACTCTCTTATGCTACGTGAACAACGAGTTGAGGGATGTTGCCAAGGGTACCATCGTTCAACCCTTGCAGCGCACGTTCCACTCAAGGCCGATGCCAGATAGCGTGCACAGGGTTAAAATTAGTTAGGTGCTAAGGGGCTGCGATGACCTGGAACCTCCCATTCAACCCCCAGGAGCGGATGAAGAAGAGCCGGTTGTGCTCAGAAGTTGCTTCGGCTTATTCTTGCAATGGCCAAAGAGCATGATCCGTTTGGGGACGGCGGGGGCCATCACGCCGCAGACAATGATCACCGTCGTGCGGCGACAAGCGGTGGCAAACCTCCGCCCTCGCCGTCCTTTCCACACGGTGGGCCGGATGATCATGTTGATGATATGCACATGGCGCAGGATCCGGCCGAGGACGACGAAGACTGGAATAATCACATCTTCAACACTCAGTTTGGCAACGAAGACCTAGCTGGTGGCCCCACAGAGAAAGCCACTATCACCAAGCGTCTGTTTGGTTCTCAGGAGATGCCTCCAGCTTGCGCCTTTACAGATCCAGCTGATGCAACCAACCGGCCCTTTATTCTAAGCCCTGACACACTACATAGGGCGGCCAGTGCTCAGATTGCGGTGCCTGCCCGCTCTCCAAAAGGAAAAAACGGCAGGAAAAGAAAATCTAGCAGCTCGAGCCAGCCGGTGGCGTCAACAACTGCGAATCCGATCAGGTTTCAGGACGGGCCACCAAGACCCGAGGGTATTATGTGGAGGATTCATGTGGCATGTGATCCCATGCTACCTAAGAATTTGCGGAGGCTCGCCAGTTCGGAACTGCAGAGTGTGCATGACGGCGTGATGACGATAGAGAGACGCCTTCTATCGGAGAAAGATCCCTCGCACCCGGTATTCGTGGTTAAGGTGCCACCAGGCTTGGGCTTCGTCAACAATGCCCCTGCGGATCTGTTCTTCCTGCGGTTCGACGACATCTTCAATATGTTCCACCTATACCCGCTGCACTATACCATGGTCCGCCTGTTTTCTCTCAGCCTGGCCATGCAGATCATTAGAGAGAACACACCGAGCATCGCTATCGTGGACCCCTACTACATGCGTGACGGCTGCTTGGTTTCCCCCGCCGAACGACGTATCGTGGCCTCATACCTAAAAAGAATCCTCGTGGTGAACAAGACAAAGGAATACATTCTCGTGCCTTACTTTCCCGAGTAACTCGTTATTCACTCGCCACCATCGATTGGCTTTATTAGATTATCATCATTCTTTTTCCAACACATTCCATTTGATTTTTTTGCACAGAGATGAACACTGCACGCTCATCTCCTTATCGCCGAAGCATTCCCACGCCACGTATTTCGACTCGGGGAGTCTAGAAAAGAAGAAAAACTACGACAAAATCAAGGAAGTTCTGGATGATGCTCTCACTGGCTATGCCTCGACGGAAGGCACCACCTTCGTGCGTATGAAGGTTAAGTTCGGCAGGCACGTCTTCAACCACGTAACAGAGTTCCCCTGCGTGAAGCAGCTGGAAAACAGTAAGAAGGAAGCCTACTATGCACTCCATCACATGAGGGCGTTCCTACTTGACCAGCAGAATTCTACGCTGCCATATCATCTCAAACAGTGGGCCGAAGCAAAGGCCAAGATCACTGATTCAGATATTAGACAAGAGATGTATCGCATCCAGCAGCAGTTTGGGGCAATCATCTTTCGTGATGTCATGACTTCGGGGGGGATCTTCTAGGGAGGAAATATCCCGAATAACCATGACATAGAAGATCGCCTAGAGATGCAGGGTGACTATAGGAAGTTCATGACGAGACAAGGCGTCCTCCCGTTCCCTAAGCCGAGCCAGAAGGCTTGATGTTGGCCTAGTTGTAGTTACAAACTATAGATGACCTTTGTGTGTGTGTGGACAAGTGTACATGCTACTATACTTATCTTATTAGGTTTATGAATCATCGCTTACTTGTTTTGCTTATTATTATTATATATCAATCAATGCTTGTTTTTTTGCTTACTCTTTGATCCTTTGCTCACTTTGGTCCTTTTTTCCTTACTCTTTTTTCGAGAATAATGTCGATGATTGAAATGTCGTGGCACACTATATATGTGAATGTGCTACGACGGGATTGTGAGCCTTGTGATATGCACAAGTCCAGGTCTTGTACATCCTACTTGGCTCACGGTTCCGTCATAGCATATTCCTGTGTCCAATGACCTATGTATATATATGAGGCAGTCTTTTTGATTTACTTTGGTCTTTTTCGAGAATAATGCCAATGATTAAAATGTCGTGGCACAATATATATGTGAATGTGCTATGACGGGATTGTGAGCCTTGTGATATGCACAAGTCCAGGTCTTGTGCATCCTACTTGGCTCACAGTTCCATCGTAGCATATTCCTGTGTCCAACGACCTATGTATATATATATGAGGAATTCTTTTCGAGTTACTTTGGTCTTTTTCGAGAATAATGCCGATGATTGAAATGTCGTGGCACACTATATGTGAATGTGCTGCAATCGGATTGTCCGCCTTGTACTATGCACAGGTCCAGGTGTTGTGCATCCTACTTGGCGGACAGTTCCATCGTAGCATGTTCCTGTGTCAAACAACCTAGTTATATATGAGGCATGCTTTTTTAGTTTGGTCTTTTTGATATAGGAGTACTTTCTATAAGTCTATATTCATATGCGACTTTAATTATATATGTTTTTTTCAATCATCGGTTAATTATTATTGTCAACTTGTAGATGACGTGGTACGTCGTGTACAAGGGACGGGTTCCCGGAGTCTACGATGATTGGGAAGACTGTCGGAGACAGGTGCACCATTTCAGCGGCAATAGCTGCAAAGGGTACAACACTATGGTGGAGGCGGAAGCTAGATACACGCGCTATCTAGCGGGAGTTAGGACGAGGAACCGGATGAAGACCTACACCTTCGTCGCGGTGATCATGCTTATCTTCTTTGGTAGTTTATCCCGCGTTTGTGTCTAGCTAGTTTAGATGTCTAGGCGAGCTTCCGAGCTCTAACTTGTTCGATCGACACATGTATTCGCATGTCACCAACTACTTTGTAACTTGATCGAAACAATGTATAACTTATGTATTCATGTATGAGACTTATCTATATGTATTTGTTTCAATCTTGTTTTGCAAATTGTGTATTTATATATATAACTGTATATCTTATATCTGTGTGTATATATGTGTGTATATCTGCTTATATAATCTGTATTGTATATCATCTGGCCCTAAAATTAAAAAAAAAGACACCCGTGGCGCACATGGCAGAGCTTCCGTGGCGCACTACAACTAAAGCGCACCTGGGCAGCTTAGTGGCGCACTGCAACGTGCGCCACAGAAGATCCAAGGCGTAGCGCACCTGCCAACATATCTGTGGCGCACTAGCAGGTGCGCTACGCCTATCTCGACATAACTGTGGCGCACCAGGCAGTGCGCCACGGCTAGGAGATAGCCGTAGCGCAAGGCCCGTGGCACACCACTAGTGCGCCACGGATGGGCCTTTTAGGTGCGCCACAGACGACCGTTTTCCTAGTAGTGATTTCACGGTCTCGAGCGGAAGACTAATTAGTCCACATCATAGTCGACTTGCAACAAAAATATCAGAAGCTCTCATGTTTATGCAATCATGGTCTCGAGCGGACATGTTAGGTAATTCATTTATACATTTCCACCTTTGTTTCTAACTTCTCTTGTGAAATATGAAATCTAAGTTGTTCTTATTTTTGGCAATTGCATTAGGTGATATTCATGGTAATCTCCTTGCTGTACAAAATGTTCTTGAAGATGAACAAGAAGAAATGGTACTATTTCTGTAGTCATTTACTTACTTCCATTATTCATTCTTGTGATGTGTAACTTTGATAAGCTTTAGCGTTTCTTCAATTGTAGGATGCCAATGAATCAATTGTCACCGAGGAATGAGGCTCTAATCATCCAAGTTTCAACTCAACATTTCTACTATGCATTGTTATATCTATTGAATGTATGAGATGTTGTATTGGAAACTTGTAATAAAAAGCATTCTCTAAGAGTGTTATGAGACATCTATGTACTTTGTGTTGTTACCGTGTGATATTTTAAGTACTATGTGGTTAAAATATTATTGCTTTGATATTCCTATGTATTATCCATATAATATTTGTTGAAATGCTGCTGAAATGTTGTCGAAAATTTCTATTATATCGTAGTTATGCTGAATGTTATTATGACTATTGTATATAGTGTATAAACCAACGGATATCCAGGGATACTGGATATCCGGCGGGTTTGGATCTGGAGCGAGATCCATGCCCATGGATATCTTCGTGGGCGGGCTAGAGTGAGTTTCATGGATTTGAATTTGGTTTTGGTTTTTCTATATCCGTCCAAACCCGCTCCATTGCCATCCCTACCGGCGAGTGGGACGCTCGGGAAGCCAACATGGCCCTCTACCGGTTCCACATCCAGCTGCTCAGTGCCGGCTTCGAGGGATGTGAATTCCATCACATTCCCCACGCCAACAATGAGGCAGCCAACGCGCTCGTGCGAGTCGGATCCACCAGAGCGGTGTAACACCCTCAGAATCGGCCCTATGCAAGTTTCAGCGCTTCCCGCCAAACCCGCATAGAAACGATTCAAAGGTGCCCACCAGGCACTTGCGTGCGGGTGGAAAACGAAGTAATATCATTACACAATAGTCCTCGATGGAACCCACAAAACATGTATATACAACAGCGACTCAAAGAGTCAAGAATACGGATATACAATACAAAGATCCAAATCACCTGGAAAACGATACAGCATCCCTGTACGGACAAGATGCAAATTGAGCTAAGAGCCCTGAAGAATAACCAATGGCGTCCATAACCCTGCCCAGGCCAAGCCGAAAGGGTAACCCTGCTAACGACGTCGATCTCAAAACCTTCTTAAACAAAAGGGGTGCCGACAAAGGGAAAAGGAAAAAGAGAGAGCGGTCAGTACTGAGGCCAGTACACGGCGAGACTAGAATTCGGCGGTCCTCGCCTACATAGGTATGGTGGATCGGCAGCGCAAGATGCACTAAACAACCTATAGAGACTCGATACAACTAGCGGCTATCGAGAGGGGTAAGAAAGACCTATTCGAACCAACTGATACCACCAAACATACCCATCCTGGTGTTTCCCCTCGAGACCAAACGAGGAAGTCAACCGAGGAACTCACACCGTTGGCAGTTTTATTTATTCAGTTATCGTTGCAGCAATTACTAGTCAGGTATAGATAGTCATCCTGATAGAATAAGCAGTGGGCACTTTTAGTTAACCATTCCGTTGTAGTTGCAACACTTACTAGTCAGATACAATTAGCATGAGATATCCCCAAACCCAGCAGTTGTTGGTACTTTTATTTAGCCATTCCGTTGCAGTGAAGCTGATTACTAGTCATATCGGATACAAGTCAAATTATAACAGTAAACTTTAGTTATAGTTGTCTATGATCGAGAACTGTGCTCCAAGTCGTCCATAACCGCGGACACGGCTTTTCGAAAAGATTTAACCCTGCAGGGGTGCACCAAAGTATCCACACGCACTTCGAACCTTTTTGCCAGATCAGTTAACATACACCCATCGGTATGTCGGAGGGGCCTAAGTCATGACGTTTCCCAGACCCAAAGCAAGTACATGGGGGCCACCCCCACTAAGCTACCCGCAACGAAGTCGGCCGGTCTCCGAGACGGACTCAGGGTTTGCGTCAATGGCTGTAAACGACTGGGAACCTGAAAGTGTGACTGGGCTTGTCGATATCGCGAAAACACTCCGCTTACCTAAACAGTACAGGCACTCCACGCGCAATAGTAAATAAAGAAGTAAGCATGGCATAAGTACAGGATAGTAATAAAGCCCCAAACTACTTGTGGCCCCCGGTACAATACTTTGAAATCAGGTAGTATCGATGGGGGTGCCCACACACCCCACCTGTGGTTAGCGCGCTCGATCTCGGAACAGGTGTCAAGAACTCAGGGTCCTATGGGACACCAGTGAGCGGTTAAAATCCAAATATTGTCTATTACCCACTGGTGCCTCTGCATTTACCTACTTTCAATTTTAGTTATTAAACAATAATTAAAGCCATGATCATCTCCAACATTAAACATATGGCAGCCTTCCAACAGCTGTGGTACTGGACGACACGCAACAGCACTTGAGCAAGCGACTACGACGCGCAAGTCCAACTATCTACCAAACAACAGGTAATAGGATGTGTCCAAGGCAATATAAGGCTGCAAGGGATATCGCGGGCACGAAAACTAGAGCATCGCAACACAGATAGCAATAGATCAACAGGAGGGAATAAATACTATAAAAGTAAGATAGGTAGAAAGGGGGAGATTGCTCGCCTGAAAACATTGCCGAGGGTTCATCCGAAGATCGGGTCGACACTCGCATCAACTCATCGGCCTAATCCGTGAAGAAGCAAAGCACTAGAATAAACACCGGATGGACTATTTAATACTACGGCAAAAGATCGGGCATGATGCATGTATGGTGTATGACATGGCAAGGTGCGATGCAATTAGGCAATATTAAGTGGAACCGGGGGTCCCGACAATTAAATATATGGTTCTAGTTGTTTAGATACCCCGCATTTTAAATGTGGTATTAACATGGCAAAACATAGCATCGGTTCACTACACAGATTTAAATGGAGACAAACTAAGACTAGAATAGCCCGCATATGGTCTCCATATTTAATTATATGGTGAATCGGCATAAGGCCCCCAAACCACATGACAATATGTATGCAAGCATGGCAATTTTATATGCAACAAGTAATATTATTTAAAAAATATAGGTCACGGAAAAGAGGGTCACACTTTGGGGTTCGGCGAACTTGGGGCTCGGAGGGGTCACACATAGGGGGCTCGCCGATCTTGGTTCGGGGTCGACAGGGTTCGGTCTCGCCGGGATCGGTCTCGGACAACGGAAGTCGATCTTGTCGCATACGAGAAGAAGAACTTGGTTGGCGTCGGGGGCACATCGGATCCGCCCTGGTCGGTGCCGATCTTGTCGTCACGAAGATCTTATCGGGTCCCCGTATCGGGTCGGTCTTGGCGTTCGGGAAGAAGAACTTGTCGTCCTCGTGGCGATCTTGGCGTTCTTCAGGTTCGGGTTTTGGCGTCCGAGGGAAGTACTTGGCGTTCCGGATCGGTCTCGGATCCATGAAGCAGATCTTCGCGTTTGAAACATCCGGGCCTGGCAACGGGGCTTCGAGCTTCTCGCATTGGTACCGATCCACGAGCGATCCGCATCGAAGATCATGACGTCCGTGTAGATGATCTCCCGGGTCCTTTAATGTGTGACGAAGGTCTTGTCACTATGGCTTCGGTTGCCGGTGGCGATCTTGAAAAACGTCAGTAGCAAACTGGCAGCAACCTATTGGTCAGATTCCCCCGGAATCGGTCCAACTAGATGCTACAGGAAGGCGGGTACACACACGGGCTGCAGCTTGCTGCAGCTAGCAGATACACGCAGAGAGGCCGGTCGCCGGGAGACACGAACGGCGGCACGGGGCCCGCAGGAGGCGCTCGTGCGGTGAGGACGACAGGCGGAAGCTGGGCACACCGGCGGCGCTCGCGCAGGCTCGGCGGCGACGGGCGCACAACGGAGGAGGTGGTCGGCAGGAGAGCCTGGGGACGAGGAGGCCACGCGATGGCTCGAGGAGGGACGCCACGCGAGCGTTGCTATCGAGGAGAAGGTGCCCGGCGGCGGCAAGGGCATGCGGGGCGACGAAGGGAGGCGGTGGCGAGCAGCTTGAGGAGAGGGAGTCTCGGGCGGCGACCAAACGCGGGTGAGGTGGTTGGAGAAGGACGGCGCTGCCGCGGCGCTGCGGGAGAAGGCAGAGAGGAGGCCGGCGCGTCCGGGAGAGGGAGGTCGGCGCGGCGCTGGAGAAGTGGGTGGAGGCGATGGTGGACAGCGAGGAGACGCGCGGGGCGGAGCGGAGGAGCACTGGCGCCGAGGTTCGCGGGGAGGAGCACGGCGACAGAGCGGCCGGCGGCGGCCTGGGAGGCGGAGGCGGGGCGAAGCCACGTGGGCACGGGTCATCGAGGGCGAGCGGCGGGGGAAGGCGACGAGGCAGAGGGGAGCGGCCGAGGAGAAACGAAGGAGGGCGTGACCGGCCGGCGAGGCGGTGGATGGCGACGGCGGTCGGAGGCGGAGGACTGACGCGGAGGCGACGACGCATCTGGGCCGAGGCGCTCGCAGGAGAGGGCGCGGGAAGACGGGCCCATAGGAGGAGCGGTGGTTGGTGGGGTGGAAGAGAGAGAGAGAGATGGGACAGGCGCGTGGGGAGTGGTGGGGCCGGTTGGGTCGGTGGGACCGGGGTGGAAGGGAGAGGAGGCTAGGGGGTGGATCGGCTGCTGGGAGTGTGGGGTGGGGGAAGTGGTGAGGGTGTGGAGAGGAGGTGGGACCAGGAGGCTGATATGGCGGCATGGGAGTGGAGGGAGTTGGGGAAGTGGTGAGGTGGCGGGTGGCGATTGGTCGGGGTGATGCGGAGGGCTGGGTAGGATTAGAGTGGGTAGAATATATGGTGGAATAGGTTTTGGGAAACTGGTTTTGTATCATGGATGGCCGGTGGTCGGAGGAGCGGCCGTCTGGCTGTCCCTAAAATAAACTAAATATTTTAATATTTAAAAATGGGGCTTTTGAAAACCGTTGGTAGACGTAACAAAATATTCCGGAAACCCGGGTTTTAATTTGAAATCAAGACGGGGCGTTTAGAAAACAAAAACAGGCTTTTCGAAAATAGTTTTATGCGAACAAATGCAAGATGACATGACGATGATCAATGCAAGGTGGCATGATGACATGAGCATGCGGTCATGATGATGCAATGCACAAAAACACAGCGATTTTCTAGTAGTGGTTTTTGCGGGGCGCCACAATTCGACACCACTAACAATGGATCTCGCCCTCGAGATCCGCCTCATGGTACCGGGACGAAGGGCGGCGATCTGAATCTTCTCGCATCGTGTAGATCCTCGCGACACCACTAACAAGAGGTCGTTGTCCGTGATCGTCGAGAGAACACTCCGGGAACAAAAGGTCGAAGGTAGAGGTATCAACAAATAAAGCCACCTCTAGCTTCGATAGAAAGAGAGAACCGATGCATTCTCATCCACTTAAATGTACCAAAGCGAATAGAAGGGGTAGTCGGCATGGGGGCGGATCCATCACGCACCCAAACTATTACTCCGCACAATCAGTAGAAAAGCGTGCAACCATTCTCGGAATCAGACTGAAGATCTCGACAATCGAGGTTCAGAAACAAAGGAGTGATGCAGACTCTGCATCGGATCTGGCGTAGATGATGTCGTCGCGTCGGAAAACACCGGAAGGCACAAACAAGGAACAAAGAATGGTACCACAGTAGACGGATTCCTCAGACAGCATGAACACCGGATGGTAGAACATCGTTATCAAAGGAGGAAGCGAAACCCTGAAGGTACGACGGAACCCAACCGCGAGAAATCCTGGACTTGAAGAAAGGTAAGAGAGTGGATTCATAACGCAGAGGTAAGAGGTGAGCAGAGAGGGTAAGGAATCATCGACCTAATCAGAACTATCCAACCGATTTTGCAAAAATAGTTTTGACACTCTACTTGCCGTTAGCTAGGTTATCCTCTGAGGTGGACTTGTGGGGTATCGCATAGCTGAGCTCGATACCACTCAGAACACCCTCGAGAATCGGCCCTATGCAAGTTTCAGGCTTCCGCCAAACCCATAGAAATGATTCAAAGGTGCCCACTGCATTTGCGTCTGGGTGGAAAGCGGTAATATCATTACACAATAGTCCTCGATGGAACCCACAAAACATGTATATACAGCGACTCAAAGAGTCAAGAATACGGATATACAATACAAAGATCCAAATCACCGAAAAGCGATACAACGTCGAGTACGGACAAGATGCAAATTGAGCTAAGAGCCGAAGAATAACCAATGGCGTCCATAACCTGCCGTGCCAAGAAGGAAGGTAACCACCGCTAACGACGTCGATCTCAAAACCTGCTTAAACAAAGGGGTGCCGACAAAGTGCAAATGAAAAGAGAGAGCGGTCGATCGAGGCCAAGACACGAGACTAGAATTTGGCGGTCCTCGCCTACATAGGTATGGTGGACTGAAGCGGCAGCGCAGCATGCACTAAACAACCTATAGAGACTCGATACAACTAGCGGCTATCAGAGAGGGTTAAGAAAGACCTATTCGGAACCAACCTGATACTACCACCAAACATACCCATCCTGGTGTTTCCCCCTCGAGACCAAACGAGGAAGTCAACCGAGGAACTCACCCCGTTGGCAGTTTTATTTATTCAGTTATCGTTGCAGCAATTACTAGTCAGGTATAGATAGTCATCCTGATAGAATAAGCAGTGGGCACTTTTAGTTAACCATTCCGTTGTAGTTGCAACACTTACTAGTCAGATACAATTAGCATGAGATATCCCAAACCCAACAGTTGTTGGTACTTTTATTTAGCCATTCCGTTGTAGTGAAGCTGATTACTAGTCATATCGGATACAAGTCAAATTATAACAGTAAACTTTAGTTATAGTTGTCTATGATCGAGAACTGTGCTCCAAGTCGTCCATAACCGCGGACACGGATTTTCGAAAAGATTTAACCCTGCAGGGGTGCACCAAAGTATCCACACGCACTTCGACCCTTTTTGCCAGATCAGTTAACATACACCCATCGGTATGTCGGCGGGGCCTAAGTCATGACGTTTACCAGACCCAAAGCAAGTACATGGGGGCCACCCCACTAAGATACCCACAACAAAGTCGGCCGGTCTCCGAGACGGACTCAGGGTTTGCGTCAATGGCTGTAAACGACTGGGAACCCGAAAGTGTGACTGGGCTTGTCGATACCGAAAACACCTACAGATGCAGGCGCTCCACGCGCAATCGTAAATAAAGCAGTAAGCATGGCATAAGTACAGGATAGTAATAAAGCCCCAAACTACTTGTGGCCCCCGATACAATACTTTGAAATCAGGTACTAATCGATGGGGGTGCCCACACACCCCACCTGTGGTTAGCGCGCTCGATCTCGGAGCAGTGTCAAGAACTCGGGTCCTCAGGACACCAGGTGGCGATTAAAATCAAATATTGTCTATTACCCACTGGTGCCTCTGCATTTACCTACTTTCAATTTTAGTTATTAAACAATAATTAAAGCCATGATCATCTCCAACATTAAACATATGGCAGCCTTCCAACAATTTGTAGTCTTGGACGACAACAGCACTTGAGCAAGCGACTACGACGCGCAAGTCCAACTATCTACCAAACAACATGTAATAGGATGTTTCCAAGGCAATATAAGGCTGCAATGGATATCGCGGGCACGAAAACTAGAGCATCACAACACAGATAGCAATAGATCAACAAGAGGGAATAAATACTATAAAAGTAAGATAGGTAGAAAGGGGGAGATTGCTCGCCTGAAAACATTGTCGAGGGTTCATCCGAAGATCGGGTCGACACTCGCATCAACTCATCGGCCTAATCCGTGAAGAAGCAAAGCACTAGAAGAAACACCGGATGGACTATTTAATACTACGGCAAAAGATCGGGCATGATGCATGTATGGTGTATGACATGGCAAGGTGCGATGCAATTAGGCAATATTAAGTGGAACCGGGGGTCCCGACAATTAAATATATGGTTCTAGTTGTTTAGATACCCCGCATTTTAAATGTGGTATTAACATGGCAAAACATAGCATCGGTTCGCTACACAGATTTAAATGGAGACAAACTAAGACTAGAATAGCCCGCATATGGTCTCCATATTTAATTATATGGTGAATCGGCATAAGGCCCCCAAACCACATGACAATATGTATGCAAGCATGGCAATTTTATATGCAACAAGTAATATTATTTAAAAAATATAGGTCACGGAAAAGAGGGTCACACTTTGGGGTTCGGCGAACTTGGGGCTCGGAGGGGTCACACATAGGGGGCTCGCCGATCTTGGTTCGGGGTCGACAGGGTTCGGTCTCGCCGGGATCGGTCTCGGACAACGGAAGTCGATCTTGTCACATCCGAGAAGAAGAACTTGGTTGGCGTCGGGGGCACATCGGATCCGCCCTGGTCGGTGCCGATCTTGTTCTCACGAAGATCTTGTCGGGTCCTCGTATCGGGTCGGTCTTGGCATTCGGTAAGAAGAACTTGTCGTCCTCGTGGCGATATTGGCGTTCTTCAGGTTCGGGTTTTGGCGTCCGAGGGAAGTACTTTGCGTTCCGGATCGGTCTCGGATCCATGAAGCAGATCTTCGCGTTTGAAACATCCGGGCCTGGCAACGGGGCTTCGAGCTTCTCGCATTGGTACCGATCCACGAGCAGTCCTGCATCGAAGATCATGACGTCCGTGTAGATGATCTCCCGAGTCCTTTAATGTGTGACGAAGGTCTTGTCACTATGGCTTCGGTTGCCGGTGGCGATCTTGAAAAACGTCAGTAGCAAAATGGCAGCAACCTATTGGTCAGATGCCCTCGGAATCGGTCCAACTAGATGCTGGGAAGGCGGTACACACCACGGGCTGCAAACTGCAGCTTCGCGACACGCAGAGCGGCCGGTCGCCGGGAGACACGAACGGCG
This sequence comes from Avena longiglumis, assembly GCA_030063025.1. Lineage (NCBI taxonomy): Eukaryota > Viridiplantae > Streptophyta > Magnoliopsida > Poales > Poaceae > Avena > Avena longiglumis. The sequence continues at coordinate 338,867,912 of CP125978.1, read as the reverse complement.
GCACAGGGCCCGCAGGAGGCGCTCGTGCGGTGAGGACGACAGGCGGAAGCTGGGCACACCGGCGGCGCTCCCGCAGGCTCGGCGGCGACGGGCGCACAACGGAGGAGGTGGTCGGCAGGAGAGCCTGGGGACGAGGAGGCCACGCGACGGCTCGAGGAGGGACGCCACGCGAGCGTTGCTGTCGAGGAGAAGGTGCCCGGCGGCGGCAAGGGCATGCGGGGCGACGAAGGGAGGCGGTGGCAAGCTTGACGCGGAGGAGAGGGGAGTCCGCGGCGACGGCGACCAAACTCGGGTGAGGTGGTTGGAGAAGGACGGCGCTGCCGCGGCGCTGCGGGAGAAGGCGCGTCCGGGAGAGGGAGGTCAGCGCGGCGCTGGTGAAGTGGGTGGAGGCGTTGGTGGACAGCGAGGAGACGCGCGGGGCGGAGCGGAGGAGCACTGGCGCCGAGGTTCAAGCGAGGAGCACGGCAGCAGGCGGCGGCTCGGGAGACAGAGGCGAAGCGGCACGGGTCGCCGGGGCGAGCGGAGGAAGGCGACGAGGCAGAGGGGAGCGGCCGAGGAGAAACGGAGGAGGGCGTGACCGGCGAGGCGGTGGGTGGCGGCGCGGGCGGAGGCGGAGGCGGACACGCGAGGCGTGGCCTTGTCTGGCAGCGCTTCTGGGAGAAGGCGCAGGAAGACCCAGCAGGAGGAGCGGTGGTTGGTGGGGTGGAAGAGAGAGAGATGGGACAGGCGCGTGGGGAGTGGTGGGGCCGGTTGGGTCGGTGGGACCGGTGGAAGGAGAGGAGGCTAGGGGTGGATCGGGCTGGGAGTGTGGGAGGAAGTGGTGAGGGTGTGGAGAGGAGGTGGGACCAGGAGGCTGATATGGCGGCATGGGAGTGGAGGGAGTTGGGGAAGTGGTGAGGTGGCGGGTGGCGATTGGTCGGGGTGATGCGGAGGGCTGGGTAGGATTAGAGTGGGTAGAATATATGGTGGAATAGGTTTTGGGAAACTGGTTTTTGTACTGCGGATGGCCGACTGGGTCGGAGCGGCCCGGTACGGCTGTCCCCTAAAATAAACTAAATATTTTAATATTTAAAAATGGGGCTTTTGAAAACCGTTGGTAGACGTAACAAAATATTCCGGAGACCCGGGTTTTAATTTGAAATCAAGACGGGGCGTTTAGAAAACAAAAACAGGCTTTTCGAAAATAGTTTTATGCAAAAAAATGCAAGATGACATGACGATGCTCAATGCAAGGTGGCATGATGACATGAGCATGCGGTCATGATGATGCAATGCACAAAAACACAGCGATTTTCTAGTAGTGGTTTTTGCGGGGCGCCACAAGCGGCCATTCCGCCCAGAGTTTTCTTGGAGCACCTCTGCAAGCCCAGCATGACCCCCTCTCCGGAATCCGAGTCCATCATCTAGGTAGCCGACCCGGGGGCCATCGGCTCGAGAGAGCCAGGCCTCGCTGTCGTGCCCCTGGCTCGAAAGACCCGGCGGATTCCTCCTCAAGAAAGTCGCCACCGAGCAAGTCAAAGGGACCGGGGGCTGCCAACTCGGGCATCCCACCCGGCCGACCCCTGGATGAGCTCCAGATCGTGCCGACTAGTGTCTTCACTATTTGGGAAGTTCCGTCCTGGGGCCAGCCCTTCATGAACTACCTCCTCAACGAAGAGCTCCTGGCTGATGAGGTGGAGGCAAGGCAAATCCGGCGCAGCGCACATACGTACACCATCATCAACAAGGAGTTGTACAAGCGCAGCACCGCGGGCATGTTTCCGCGATGCGTCGATGTAGATACTGGCTACCGGTTGATAAAGGAGATCCACCAGGGGTTGTGCGGCCACCATGCCTCTTATCACACCCTGGTGGCGAAGGCAATGCGTCACGGGTTCTACTGGCCTACCGCCTCAGAGGACGCGGACCAGCTGGTTCGCGCGTGCAACGGGTGCCAGCGGTTCGGCCAGCTAAGGCACATGTCGATCTCGGAACTCAAGACCATACCGATCACATGGCCCTTTGCTGTTTGGGGGCTGGACATGGTCGACCCCTTCAAGCGAGCCTGAGCCGGCATGACCCACCTGCTGGTGGCGGTGGACAAGTTCACCAAGTGGATCGAGGCGAAACCAATCCAGAAGCTAGATGGTGCCACGGTCATCACCTTCTTCCGGGACATCATCATCTAGTTCGGGTATCCCCACAACATCAACACCAAAAATGGCACGAACTTCGCCAAGGGGGCCTTCCCCCGGTTCTGCCATAACAAAGGGATCCGGCTGGACCTCGCGTCCGTCGCACACCCGCCATCTAAAGAGCAGGTGGAAAGAGCCAACGGCTTGGTGCTAGCCGGAATCAAGCCCCGACTGATCGAGCCACTGGAGCAGTCACCCGGCTGCTGGATCGAGGAACTCCCGGCTGTGCTATGGAGCCTCCGTACCACCCCAAATCGATCAACCGGCTTCACCCCATTCTTCCTCACCTACAGCTCGAAAGCGGTCCTCGCGGTGGACATCGAGTTCGACTCACCCCGCAAGCTCCTCTACACGGAGAATGAGAACCAGGAGGCGATGTAGGATAGCGTGGACCTCCTCGAGGAGGCCCGCGAGATGGCCTTGTCCAGATCGTCCATCTACCAGCAAGGGCTGTGCCGGTATCACTCCAACCGCATCCGGCCCGTCGCGTTCCGCGAAGGAGACCTGGTGCTCCGGCTGATACAAGACACGAAAGGCATGCACATGTTGTCCCCTCCATGGGAGGGCCCCTTCATCATCATCAATGCGCTGCACAACAAATCCTACTACCTCATCAACACGCAGCAGCCGCGCAAGAAAAAGTTTGACAAGTCGGACGAGGACACAGAGCAGGCGTGGAATGTAGACCTGCTCAGACCATTTTATATTTAGTCGCAAATCAGTGTATGTATCCAGAACCCTGAATGAATGAAAGATGTGGAACCCCGGCTGACGCTCGGGGGCTCCTTGCCAGACATTTTATTATTGTTCGTTTTCGATTAAATCCTGCAATGTTTTTTCTGGCTTCTGTCGACCCCCTAATGCGGCTCAGATCACTGTAGAGCTTCGTTGGGAGACCCCAAGAGGAAGGTGTGATAAGCATAGCACTAAGTTTTCCCTAAGTAAGAAACCAAGGTTATCGAACAATAGGAGGAAGGAAACGACTCAAAGGTGTTGCTAGCAACTTGGAAACCTGCACAACACAAACTCAAGACTTTGCCCCAACAAACAGTGAGGTTGTCAATCTCACCGGTTTGCTGAAAACAAAGGATTAACTGTATGGTGTGGAAGGTAATAGTGGTTTGTAGAAAGTAAACAGTAACAGTGGAAGATGTATCAATGGTAAAGATTGGACCGGGGTCCATAGTTCACTAGAGGTGTTCTCCTTAAGATAAACAAACATGGCATAATGGGTAAACAAATTACAGCAGGGCAATTGACAGGACTGAGCAAGGCATAGCAATGCAATACTAGACATTCATAATCCTATGAGATTCGATTGGGAAATACAACAAGATACATAGACCGCCATCCAACTGCATCTATGACTAGTAATCCATCTTCAGGTTATCATCTGAACCCCCTACGGTATTAAGTTGCAAGCAACCGATAACTTCTTTAAGCAAATTGTGTAACGTAAACAATCCACTTGTTCCATGAACAAGAGACCGTTGTTTTCTCCCTAGTAGCAACAGCACATCTATAACCTTAGAGATTTATGTCACTTACCTTAGATTAAATAGAGGCATGAACCCACTATCGAGCATAAATACCCCCTCTTGGAGGCACTAGCATCTACTTGGCCAAGATAGCTACTAGAAACGGAGAGCATGCAAGATCACAAACAGCACAGACATGATAGAATCAATAAGACAAAACCACTAATCAATCTGACATGGTAATATCAATATCCATCGGATCCCCGCAAACACAACATGCATGATTAAAAATAGATGATCTTGATCATGAACGGAGCTCACAAGATCTAAACATGATAGCACAAAGGAGGAGATACAACCATATAGCTACTACATGGACCCGTAGTCCAAGGTGGAACTACTCACACTTCATACCGGAGGCTGGCCTGATGAAGAAGAAGGCCTCCAGGATGATATCCCCTCTGTCAGGGTGCCGGGAAGAGCTTTAGACCCCCCTTGATCTAGGGACGATGGTGGTGGAATCTACAGAAGGTTTCGTTGAAAATTGATCGGGTACTTAGGGTTTTGGTATCGAGGGGTCTTTATAGGCGAAGAGGCGAGGCAGGGGCAGCCAGGGCGGCCGCACGCCCCCAGGTGCGGGCCCACCTAGGCCGTATGGCCAGGGGGTGTGGCCCCCTGGTGGCTCCCCTCTGTCTCGTACTCCGGCTTCGTGTTCCCCACGGTAAACTATTGACTTTGGCTTTTGCCCCGTCCAATTCCGAGAATATTGATTTTTTGCCTTTTCTGGAACCAAAAACAGAAGAAAACAGGCAACTGGCACTATGGCATCTTGTTAATAGGTTAGTCCAGAAAAACATATAAAAACACCTCAAATTGTAGACAAAGCAAAGCAAAGTAGATACTAAACAAGCATGGAACATAAAAAATTATAGATATGTTTCCGACATATCAAGCATCCTCAAGCTTAACTCCTGCTCGTCCTCGAGTAGGTAAGTGATAAAAAGAATAATTTTTGAGGTGACATGCACCATCAAAATTAAGATCAAACCATTTGCAAGCATTGAAAGCTGGGATTAAAGACCTCTAAACATGAGCATGAAAGATGGAGTTCTAATAGTAAGACAAAGTAACTATGCATGCAACATGAAAGGTTACATACAAAGATCATGAATAACATGCATTGAAAAACGTTTGTTTGTTTCACATATAGAAAACATGGCACAGTGGCATTCAGCTTGTCCCTCATGGAATAGCAAATAGATGAATAGTACACCTTCAAAGTTCATAAGAGTGACTAGATACAAATAGCACAAGAACAAGTAATATCAACAATATGCATCAATCAATAAGTTTTGGGACAATGCACATAGAACTAAGAATGGCAACTATGCTCTCTTAATTGGTGCCTAAGGATAGAAGGTGGAGACTCAATATAATGGTGGAAGAAAGGCACTTCACAAAAGGGAAGCAGGGATTTCAAGTCTCAAAAAGAGCTTCCAAAAGTTATGGTACTTGTTAGCTTTCAGCTCTCATTTCCCCTATCATAAGTATCTTCAAGTGATTAAGGTTAAAGTGAACAAACTATGGAGTATATGCTTGACAAATTATAAGTTGGCAATTTCATGTCCCTTGAATACGAGGGCCGCTCCTCATTCTACTCGACTTTAGTCACCTGTAAGTTCTTGTCATAGTAAGTACATGTGTATCATAGAGAACCGCCAACGGGGTACCCCTTGCACATGATACAGGAGATATCCCATAATAAAAATGATAAGGCAAGCAGACAATGAGCATCTCAGCAATCTTCTTATTTACCATGGGAAAATGGTGCTTCTTTCTCTCTTTCCTCTTTTCAATATGTCTCTTTTTTATAAGAAGAAAGCTTCATAGATTGCTCACTATGGTGATGCTGCAAGTTTCCACCATGATTAGGCATGGCTTAGGCTAGCGGCCCAGGCATTTCTCTAACACACATATATAACTCCATGGACTTACAAGCTCCCCTTTTATTTCAAACCGACGACATCCATAAACAAAAGAGCATGATATCAATTGTGTACAAAGTACAAGTGCAATGTTGAAAGCATTCCCTATGACAGCACGGTTCTGCTAATTCCAACGTATAAGTGCAAGCATATACAACATAGATGACACAATGGTTCAAGTTTATTAGGGGCAAGAAAAATAAGGTGTGCCATCAAGTTTGTGAGAGCTTTAATCACTAAGTTTTCACATAACAAAAAGACTTTTTAATTGGAAGATAGATGAAAACAAGAATATACTTGGAATGGTGTAACATAGCATGCATAGGAATTTATAGTGGACACTTTGGAATAACTTGGTTTCCTGGGAGTTGGATGCATGAGTATAGCTTACTCATACAAGTGGAGGCTAGCAAAAGACTGTGAGCGACCAACTAAGAGAGCAATAATGGCCATAATCATGCAGAGCGACGAAACATTACTAATCAAAGCATAAAGTGGTACTACAAGTCAAGGACTAAATGATCATAAGGATATGGTGACTTGTTCATAGTCATAACAAGGTGTAAGCATGTGCCCAGTCAACCCGAACAAAGCATCAAAGGAGAATACCACAATACTATAATTTTGTATGCTAAAACAACGCATGATTCCTTCAAGGGACATTAAGCAATCCTAATTGTTTGGAACAAGTCATGCTACATCAATAATCACTAAGCATAAGGTCAAAACAACATCTAGCATGACATGCTAAAGTCTAAGTCACAGTCAAAACAAGCTCCTCTTGTACTATTCAAGCAAGAACTTTCTACTCTTCTCCAACACCAAGCAACTTATTTGAAATAACACAACGATAATGGGGGTCCAAACTACTTTATTCAAGCAAACTAAGCAAACTAAAATGAAAACTAAGACGCTCCAATAACAACACAACAGTGCATGAAACAATAAAAATGAAGTGTCTAGAAAGACCTGAGATTTTTATTGATGAAGAAGGGGATGCCTTGGGCATCCCCAAGCTTTGACGCTTGTACCTCTTGAATATTTCTTGGGGTGACACGGAGTGGAATCCCCAAGATTGAGCTTTTGTCCATTTTTCATCTCATTACATCATTCTTTCTCTACACCTGAAATTTTTCCTTCATACAAAACTTCACACAATCTTCATTAGCAACATTAGTGTATTCAAAAGATAATAGACCTTTGGGTTTAGCTTTATAACAGAATTTTTTTACTAAAAACACAAGCTACTGTAGCAATTCCCTAAAGAATCTCAATTTCCCAAAAAGAACCCAAAAAGGGATCAATAAGAAGCGAATGCAAATAATGGCAGAAATCTGTCAAAACAGACCAGTAGGTAGAAACCGATTTTTTTGAAGCCCTTATGTTTCTCAAATAAAAAAGTGTTTAACTAATGAAAGTTATCTAACATACTGGGGGATTTATTCAAAAAATATCAGCTCAATCTGACTTAGAGATATTTTACACGAATTTGTACGGTGGAGCACAAAAGTCTGTTTCGGGACAACAACTCCCCAAATCTTACTTCACTCTCATTACAGGTTATTATTGGCACAAAAAGCAAATGAAAAGGATAATGAGAGGTCATTACTAAAGTAATAACTTCCAATACTTAATAAAACTTTTGGGTTATCTCCCAATAAGTACTTTTCTTTAATGCCTTTAAGTTAGGCACAAGAAGCAAGAATCAAGTATTTTCAAATGAAGAAGCATTAACATCAAACCTTGCTTTTAAAGGATGTTGGGGATATGCTATATGGGTATCCTCATAGCATGTCTCTTATCCGACTAACCCGGGTGGCCCATAGTCGGTAGCATGGCCTATGGCCTGCTGGGGCCCAGTTAGGTGGATCCATAAGGGAGGCCCACGCCGGATAAAGGAAGGCTACGGTGGAGTCACCAGCATACCCGGAGCCTTGGAGTGCAAGATACACAAGACTAGTAATAGACAGTGTAGAACTCTGTAACCTGTCCGGCTAGGACTTTTCCCTATAACCGTAGGACCTGGCGACTATATAAGTCAGGCCTATGGGAGCCTTTAGGGCATAACCTAGTATCGTTTTACACACACCCTCGCACAGCGAACCTATCTCTGTAACTCGGCGTATTGCCATTATAGTGATTTATAGCAGGAGTAGGATTCCGCCACCATTGTGGGATCTGAACCTGGGTAAGCTGTGTTACCTCGTACCCGTCAACCGTCCGCCTTAACCCACGTCTCTAAACACGCACTGTGAGGACCCCTCCATGGCGTACTCGTCGGCAATACCACGATAGTTGGCGCCCACCGTGGGGCAAGAGGCGCTTCAGGCTCTTCAGCAGGCGAGGACCAAGATCTACGCGGGAATCGGCGAAACCGTAGCCATCGGTCGCGTTCTCTTCTCCGGCAATGTTCCGATCGTCCCCCCTAACGAGTTCTGGATCCCGGCGAAGACGAACCCTACACGGTGTTCGATCATTCCTATTGATGACATCCACCTCTTCATTGGCGAAACCGACTCGGGCACTAGTTCCCTGGGAGTCGATGGAGCATCAAGACCCGCACGGACCGCCTACGGGCAGGATACATTCGCGGAAGGATCGATGTCGGATCTCTCCTCGGAGTTTGCCGGCAAAGATCGGAAAAATTCAAGACCCGCACGGACCGCCTACGGGCAGGATACGTTCGCGGAAGGATCGATGTCGGATCTCTCCTCGGAGTTTGCCGGCAAAGATCAGAAAAATTCAAGATCCGCACGGACCGCCTACGGGCAGGATACGTTCGCGGAAGGATCGATGTCGGATCTCTCCTCGGAGTTTGCCGGCAAAGATCGGAAAAATTCAAGACCCACCCAAACCGCCCCTGCGGATATAAAGGTGGAAGATCACGCAAATCCGGCTTTATCTGCGTCAGCAGAGATCCAAGTTCGTCGGCGTGGTTACCATCTTCGATCTGGCGCTGCGTTCGAGAGAGGCGAAACCCCGCGATTACAGTCGGTGGCTCCGTGTCTGAGCCGATCGGCCCACTCGCCAATGATGATGCCATGTATCACTTTGTGGAAGGACTGGACCATGGCACGCTTCTCCGGAATTCTCTAAGACGGCAGCAGGCGTCGGGACGCCTTACATTCGAAGGCATGGTGAACACCGTCAACTACGCGGAGGCTGGCGGCGGCTCGGGCAGCTGCGCTCGTGTGAGCCCTCCGATTCAGCCACCACCACCGCCTCGGCCGCCATCGCGGCACCACCACTTCCGGTCATCGTCGAGGCGTTGCACCTCCACCGCCCGTCATCGAGGAAGTCCGCACCCTCGACTACATCATTGACGCGCTTTATGCTGATTTCAGTGCAGATCAGAGGAAATAGACTTCAGTCCAGAAGAGCTAGACTCCGCTATGCAGGAGATGGAGGAGGAGTACTCGTGCGACGAGCAAGCTAATAACACCGTCATGTCTCGAGGGGTGTTCGTCACCATTGGGACAGCGTGGGACGAAGACCAGCCCGGGCAAGCTCCGCCTACGACACTGGATAAGGGGAAGGGACACTAATTGCTGACGACATTGATCGCACAAAGGTCATGCCGCCTCCGCCTAACCCAGTGCAGCAGCCGCAGGAACTCGTCACCGGTCCGAGCAACAACAACACCGCGAACTTTCTGCCTCCAGCATCCACGTCGGCAGCAGCCCATGTTAATCCAGCTGATAGAGTGGTGTACGGCAACCTCCTCGTTGAGACACTAACTGTTGATCATATACAGAACGTGACTCAGCTTGACGAGAAGCGCCAGCAGCTGCTGGAGGAGGCGCAAGCCATCGCGGAGCAAGGCGCTAAACTAGATCGAGATCTGATCAACGCGCAGAAGTCCATAGAGAAAGCAAGAGCAATGGAGGTCGATTACAAGACTCTGCTGCAGCAGAAGAAGGCAAGAAAGCTCCGGCTCGTGTCATCAACGATCCTGATGTACGACGCAACCTAGGATGGGCTCCCTCGAAGCCGGCACAGGCCAAGCCATACATTGATAGTGAAGGCAAGCAGGTGATGCCCACCCCACTCCTTAACCTCGCCGTCACCAAGATCCTTCTGGAGCAGGATATATCGCCTAAGGCAGTAGAACAGGTCTATGACCTAGTGGCCAAGGCGGTAAAGCAGCAGGAAAAGACCACCTCTCGGAGGCTTGAGTCTGACCCAACGCTCTGCCGATCTAGCCAGTACAAACCTCCAAGGGACAGATCTCCTCAGGATGTCGGATCGCGGACGGGTTCATCAGAACGAAGACGGAGGGATGCGCGTAACAGGAAGGATGCTATCCCCATATCCTACGACCACGGAGAAAGGGCCCAACCTCGCCGCTCATCGCCACCGCCCCGATCCCCCCGACGTCAGGAAGATTACAAGACTCACCATCGTACGGATATGCCCCCTCCAAAGCAGTGCGGCATCGTCATCCGCGACAACACGGCACAGACCCGTCATGATGAAGAGCTCCACCAAGGACATAAGAGCAGGTCACACCATGACCCTCCGCGTCCGACAAGCAACCGTGACAGGCGTGGGGCGTCGCAGGAGGGTAACAGCAAGAAGGCTAACCCACCGACACCTCCGCCTCCGTCACCGCCAAGCAGTCATCATGGCGGAAGAGGCCAGCGTCGTTCACGCATCCCATCCCGTGTTGACAACAAGAAGAAGAACCCGGAGACATATGATGCATGTTCGCGGATCGATAAAATCCATGAGGCCCGGGAAGGACCATACCTGGGACCACGTTGCTTTGGACCTGCAATACGGTCCGCAACTTACCCCAAAGGTTTCCGGATTGACAAGACCATCAAGCCCTATGACGGCACCGCCAAACCTCCCACATGGTTGCAGGACTACGGCAACATGGTGGAGATTGCCGGAGGCAACCCCAACGTCGCCGTCAAGTACCTCCCGTTAATGTTGGCGAGCACGGCCCGTCAATGGATCGACGACTTGCCGGAAAAATCTATCTACAACTGGCTAGATATGAAAGAAGCGTTCACCAAGAACTTTGAGGGTACATACAAGCGTCCCTGCACTGTGGGCGATCTACAGCGGTGCGTGCAAGAGAAAGACGAGACATCTCGCGCCTACCTCTCCCGCTGGCTGGACATGAAGAATTCCTGCGCAGGAGTGCACGCTCAGACCGCTATGGCCGCCTTCATTGATGGATTGGAAAGGGGCACGTTACTCCGACATAAGCTAAAGCGCTTGTAGGACAATCATCAGCTGGACTTGAATCAGATGATTCAGTTAGCTAGTGAGTTCGCAGCTGCCGACGACGATGCTCGTGGCTCATTGCCGGCAACGGCCGTCCCAACCCAGGCTTGGAGGAACAGCAGTACAAAGCGAAAAACCGCTCCAGAAGAAAAGCAATCTACCGACATGGTCTCCATGACTTTTGCAGGACGAGGAGAAGGCGGACAATGTGGTCGAGGAAGGGGTGCAGGCCGCGGGCAGCAGCGAGGAAGTGAAACCATCTCGCCGCCGCTCCGCGTTCCCCAAACGTACGAGGAGTACCGCGATATGTCGTGCCTCGTACACCTCGATGTCAACGGCAAGGCCACCCATACCAATCGACACTGCAAGTTCGTCAACGACCTCAAGGAAGACCCGGAGTCTGGCTACAAGCGAAGTTGGAAGAATAGACCGCGAGGCAAGGGCAAGGGGAAGAAGAAGGAGGAGGAGTCCAAGGGATCAAGTGACATGGACGAGGACGTTGACCCAAAGCATGCCGCCAAGAGCGACGACAAGGGCAAGAACCCCTTCGCAAAGAAGTCCCCAGTCTACCAAACTATCCTTGTCACCCCCACCGTCCGACAACAGAAGACCTCTCTAAGGATCCTGATGGCCACTCTCCCCCCAGTTCCCCAATACCTGTGCTGGTCGGAGGTTCCAATCACTTGGGACAGGATAGACCACCTAGACCTTGTGCCCACGGAGAACCAATACGCCATGGTCATCAACCCATTGATTGATGGCGTGGAGTTCACCAAGTGCATGGTGGATAGTGGAAGCAGCATCAACATCATGTACCTGGATACACTGCAGAAGATGAACTTGACGGAGGAAAACCTAAGGCGGACTAACACAGTGTTCCATGGCGTAGTTCCTGGACGGGAGGCTCGGTCCCTTGGGTGCATTACACTTCAGGTAGCCTTTGGCGACGTTAATAATTACCGCCAAGAGCGCATGACCTTTGAGGTGATCCCCTTCAAGAGCGTGTACTACATCATATTCGGCCGCGACATATTCCACACGTTCATAGCCAAGCCATGCTTCGTCTACAACAAACTCAAGATACCCGGACCAAACGGTGTCATCACCGTATCCGGAAGCTTTAACAAGGCAAGGGACTGCGAGATCAATGAAGCAGCCGTTGCAGAAGCTGTCCTCTACAGCGAAGAATTCAAGGAGATCCAGAGCAAGGTCAATGACTCAGAGATGCCCGCATCGAAGAAGCAGATCTCCGACTCCGCTCCTGCGTTCAAGGCCGCCATCGGTGGAACTTGTGGTAGACGATGCCTCCAAGACCGTCGCCATTGGGACGAACCTGGATCCCAAATAGGATAGCACGCTCATCGAGTTCCTCTGTGAGAATAGGGACATCTTTGCCTGGCAACCTGCCGACATGAAAGGTGTACCTAGGGAACTTGCCGAGCACAGCTTAAACATAGATCCAAAATGTAAACCAGTGAAACAACCTCTACGACGCTTCGAAGATGAGAAGAGACGCGCCATTGGCAAAGAGATAGCTAGGTTACTTAAGGCTGAGTTTATCCGAGAAGTCCTTCACACCCGATGGGTGGCCAATCCTGTACTTGTCCCCAAAAAGGGAACCAATGAATTAAGAATGTGTGTTGATTACACCGGCTTGAACAAAGCATGTCCCAAAGATCCGTTTGCTTTGCCTCGCATTGACCAAGTCATTGACTCGACGGCTGGCTCGGAACTTTTGTGTTTTCTCGATGCATACTCAGGATACCACCAGATCAAGATGAGGAAGTCGGACCAATTGGCCACTTTTTTCACTACCCCATACGACATGTTTTGCTATGTCACGATGCCCTTTGGGTTGAAAAACGCAGGTGCTACCTACCAGCGGACAATGCAGCATTGCCTTCATGACCAAATTAGTCGGAACGTTCACGCCTATGTGGACGATATCGCGGTTATGTCTAAAAAGTCAAATGACTTAAATCTCCGACTTAAAAGAAACCTTTGATAATCACCGGAAATACAACATGATGCTCAACCCTAAGAAGTGCGTCTTCGGGGTTCCAGCCGGCAAACTATTGGGCTTCATCGTTTCCCAGCGTGGAATCGAGGTCAACCCGGAGAAAATCAAGGCCATCTTAAACATAAACCGTCCGACATGCCTAAAGGACATTCAACGACTAACAGGTTGTGTTGCAGCAGTTAGTCGGTTCGTCAGCCGACTTGGAGAGAAGGCCCTGCCGCTGTACAAGTTGCTGAAGAAGGCGGACAAATTCACATGGACAGACGAAGCAGATGCAGCATTGAAGCAGCTCAAGGAGATTCTTTCCTCAGCGCCTATCCTTGCAGCACCCGAGCCTGGTGATCCCCTATTAATTTACATGGCGGCTACCAACCGGGTTATCAGAATCATCGTCGTGGTAGAGCGGAAGGAACCAGGCCATGAGCACGGAGTTCAACAACCAGTTTACTATGTAAGCGAGGTCTTGACGGAGTCCAAGCAGCGTTACCCGCACTACCAAAAGATAGCTTATGGAGTATTCCTTGCTTCTCGGAAGCTGAGGCATTACTTTCAGAAGCACCCAATCACAGTAGTGAGCAAGACTTCACTGTCCGACATTATCAACAACATCGACGCTACAGGAAGGGTCGCGAAGTGGGGCATTGAACTTGCCGCCTTCGAGATCACCTACAAGAGACGCGACGCTATCAAGTCACAAGCCTTGGCAGATTTTATTGCAGATTGGACGGAGATGCCGGATGCCACTCCGTTGCCAGAACCAGAGTACTGGGTGATGCAGTTCGACGGATCGAAGCTGCTCAACGGCTCGGGGGTTGGTGTATTGCTACAGTCACCAAAAGGAGACAAGCTACACTACGTTCTGCAATTCCATTTCGAGGCTACAAACAACATGGCGGAGTATGAAGCACTCATTCACGGACTGCGTGTAGCCAAGGATATTGGCATCAAGCGCATAGTTTGTTGTGGATATTCCGACTTGGTTGCCCAGCAGGTGGCTGGCACCTGTAATGTGCGGAACCCTATGATGGCGGCATATCGCTACAAAGTGGACGAGATAGCCAAGAGCTTCTTGGGATACGAAGTCAAGTATGTGCCTAGGGAGCAAAACGAAGCGGCCGATCTACTGTCTAAACTTGGATCAGGGCGCAAGCAAATTCCGCCAGGAGTTTTCCTAGAACATATACGCACACCATCCGTGAAGGGCGCCGACATCGACAACCCGGACAGAGCTGACTCTTTCGTCAACATGGTAACAAAGATCCCTCCGGCTTGGAGAAAACCGTTCATGGAATATCTCGAACACGGAACTTTGCCCGACGACAAAGTCGAAAGATGGCAAATAGTACGACGAGCAAAGGGTTATACCATAATAAATGGGCAACTCTATAAAAGAATCATTACTGGTGTATACCTAAAGTGTGTTTCCCAGCTAGAAGGTATGGAAATCCTACGCGAAATCCATCTCGGAGATTGCGGGCATCACGCCGCTCCTCGATCGTTGGTCGTGAAAGCCTTCCGGCAAGGATTCTACTGGCTGACCACGAAGGCGGACGCCGACAAGCTGGTTGAAACCACATGTTCCTGCTGAAGAATTGCGAACAATACCTATAACTTGGCCGTTTGTAGTCTGGGGGCTAGACATGGTAGGACCATTACAAACGGCACCGTGTGGATTTACGCATCTGCTTGTAGCAGTTGACAAATTCACCAAATGGATAGAAGCTAAACCCATTAGAAATCTTGATGGGGCAACTGCCCTCAGGTTTGTCCGGGATCTTGTGGTGAGATTTGGCCTCCCACATAGCATCATCACCGACAATGGAAGCAACTTGTCACTCGGAGAAGTGGAGGCCTATTGCTGGGACAAAGGCATCCAACTTGACCTTGCATCTGTGGCACACCCACAATCCAATGGTCAGGTTGAGCGAGCCAATGGATTAATTCTGCAGGGAATCAAGCCACGTCTTGAGGCACCGCTACAAAGAGCAGCTGGAGCCTGGGCGGAAGAATTGCCATATGTGCTGTGGAGTTTACGAACTACACCCAACAGATCCACCGGCTACACCCCTTACTTCATGGTACATGGAGCAGAATGTAGGGTTCGTAGCATAGAAAACAAAAAAATTCCTACGATGGGAACAACCATGTACCAAGATCTATCTACTAGATACAAACAATGGGCGGATGTATATCCGTAGAGAACATACCCTTGAAGACCGACAAAGCTTAACGAGTCCAAACTCGTGGTTGATGTAGACGATCTCTTGCCGATCTCAAGATCGAGAGGAAGTCCTAGCGCCGCAAAACAGCAGCGCATCCGTGCTCGCACACACGTTCGAGGCACCGAGCAACCTCCGCCTCCTCGCTCCAGCGATGCATCGGAAGCACAACTCTTTCTTGCCGAAAATCCACCGGGAACATGTATCTCGCTATTCCGAGACCATGGGGGATAAATTCTAGAGGGGGAGAGAGATCCTTCACGAGGAGGTGTGGTGTGAGAGGAGGAGAGGGGGGCCTTTTATAGGGAAGAGGGGGGGCACCCAAGGGGAATGGAGCCCAGCCATGGGGCTTCCCCCACCTCTTCCACATTCATGTGGGTGGAGCTCCCACTCAAAATGAAAAGCCTCCACTCCCATTAAAAAGCCTCCACTCAAAAATCCACTCACATGCATTAAATTTCCACCAAATTTAATGCAAGCTCTCATTTAAATAAAACTCTTTTATTTATTTATTCAGAATTTTGTTAATTACTTTAATTAACAAACATTCACATAAAACCCCTTGCTAGTATTCCATTTCACATGCAGAACCAGTTTCAGCAATTTCAACCGAAACAGTTTCGGTGTCTAGTGAAATAAATTCCTGCGCTTTCCTTTTCTTTTCGGCATGAAACTTTTTCTCCAATTGGATGTCGGTGTCTCTTAAGTGTGTCACCCTACGGTTCGCGAATAATGTGGACATGATCGAGACCCCTCTCAGATCAATAATCAGAAGCGGGATCTGGAGACCCATACTGACTCCCACACATTCAACGATGACTTTCTTGTGATCGTCGGAACCTTTTATTCTAGTATCTTAATCCTTTTGTTTCGCGATATATTAGATGTCCAAGATTCGATCATCGGTATCTCCATACCTAGTTTGATCTCGTTACTGACATGCACTCTTTTATCGTTCCCGTGATATAACATTCTAGTGATCAAATCACTTGCTTGCAAGCTAACCAATGTGATATCACCGAGAGGGCCCAGAGTATATCTATCCGTCATCGGGATGAACAAATTCCACTCTCGATCCATGGGCCTCAACATAACACTTTAGTAGTTCTGAATCCATCTTTATAATCACCCTGTTACGGTGTGACGTTTGATGTTATCAAGAAACTCTTCCGGTGTTAGTGATTGACATGATCTCATGGTCTAAGGATTAGGATCACTTCGTAAGATGTTATAGCAATATAAACTCAATGACTTTGATCGTAATGCTATACTTCGAATGAATGTTCATCACACCATTACACTAATGTTGTGACCTCGTTATTAACAACATCCAATGTCCATGATAAGGAAACCTATGATCATCTTGTTAATCAACGAGCTAGTTTATAAGAGAGGCATAACTAGGAACTTTCTTTTGTTTATTAAACACATGTGTATTAACGTTTCCGTATTAATAAAATTATAGCATGTAAAATAAATATTTATCATAAATAGGAATATGATAATAACCACTTTATTATTGCCTCTTGGGCATATTCCCTTCAGTCTCCCACTTGCACTAGAGACAATAATCTAGTTTGAAAACTCTGCGTATTGAACACCTATGGCTTTCTGGTGTTCCAAATACGCAATTGCAAGTGGTTAACATAATCTACGGATCTGACGCCTCAGGTCCGTGTGTATTTGCATGTCTTTGCGTCTCCACGCATCACTCATTCTCCAATGAGATGGCATTGTATAAATTTGGTCTTTTGGTGAGACCTTTAGTTCCTTGGGGTTAAAACACATCGATACTATTGCCATACAATATATCTTTAGTGTTAGCCCGTTGCGAACCACACCTTAGTTTGATAACAAACTACTTGACACAAATTCCCTCCTCTGCTGCTACTATAGCAGTCATATACTTAGCCTTTTGTTGTAGTATTCGTCACAATGTCTTAACTTTGGAACTCTTCCAAATCCATCATGGAATCTCCTTTCCATTACATTGTGCCACCCATAGTTTAAATTGAGATAAACTTAATTTGTATCTTGTGATAAAACTAGTATCAATGTAACGCTTTACAATGAACTATTTGTAATTGTTTGTCACCTCTACACAAATATATTCTTAGTTTTTCCAAAAGATCATAAGAATATCCTCACTATCGTCCAATGATCATTTTATGATTCATTCTGGTATATGCTCATAACACTTAGAGCATAGGACATATCTGGATGTGTACATATCATGGTATGATTGATCAAAACATTCTCGTGATTGCACTCATCAAGTGTCAAAGCACTTGAATCTTGTTTCACTTATCAAGTGTCGATACACTTGAATCTTGATTCAATTCCTTTCCATGCAACAAGAACTGTTTCTTGTCGTTTCTATATTGAACTCCTTCAATATCTCATATATGTACGTTTGGCATAAACATATTAGCGTTACAGTCTATCCACTATAGACATTCATGCTAAATATTCGGGTTTTGCCTAAGTCTTTCATCGAAATGAAATTCTTAACCTTTGTCAATAAAAGATACATCATTTCTAATCAACAAGATGTCCTTCACATAATGTATTAGAAATATGTCTCAGCGCTCCCACTTAATTTCTTGAAAATGCAAGCATCTTCATCGTCTCCAGATGAAAAACTCATTTTTCATCATGGTGAAGATTCCAACTCCACGATGCTTACTTCAACCATTGAAGTTTGCATGCCCTTTTAGCATCCTTTGAATTTAACAAAACCCTTTGGACCGTGTCATGTACACGTCCTAGGTAACCATTCTATTAGAAGAACTTTGTTTTGTTTATTCATCTACCATATACCAAATTATATGTAGTGGTTGCTACTTTAATCCGTTCAGACTAAATATCGCTATGAAAGATCAAATCTTGTCATAGTCAACTCTTTGAACATTGTCATAAAATACTTTACGACATGTCGAATATTTCATAGATGTGAGACATCCATGTCTGTTTCTTTATAGATCCAAATACGACCGATAGGTTTTTACACCTTTCCGGAGGGTCTTTCAAGTTCAAAACTTGATTTCTCATATATGGAACTATCACGGATTTTATGGCTTCAAGCCATTTGACGAAGTCAGGGCCCATCATCGCTTCTTTGTATGTATTCGGTTCATCATTGTCAAACAATAATGATTTACTCTCAAATCTTAGCATTTGATTGTTTAACCGACCTTCTTGGTTCAATAGGAACTTTAGACCTCCGTTTCCACAACCTTTGAGGCACATAAGCTATGAGCATTATGGCAGCCTCCAGAACGATTTCCGGCGCTGCGCAACTCAACACATTTAGCTAAGGTTCGTTAACCTTATCAAAGTTCTATTGTCCTCCCACTTAACTTTTGCGAAAAATTCCTTTT
Source organism: Avena longiglumis (assembly GCA_030063025.1). Taxonomy (NCBI): domain Eukaryota; kingdom Viridiplantae; phylum Streptophyta; class Magnoliopsida; order Poales; family Poaceae; genus Avena; species Avena longiglumis. The sequence continues at coordinate 338,849,421 of CP125978.1, read as the reverse complement.
TCAAGAAACTTCACATTTCAAGCGACAAACCCTTTTGTCCTCGGTGTTATGGAGGAATAACCAATTGTTATTCGGAATAACCTACAAAGACATGCTCATTCGAATTCGGTTGTAAACATCTTACTTATGTTTAGCATACCAAAATTTAAGAAATGACAACTTGGGTTTTACCCCAAACCATAACTTCCATGGTGTCATTTCAACGGATCTAGATGGAGCTCTTTTCAGTGTAAAAGCGGTAGTCTCTAAAGCTTTAATATTTTAAAACATAATGGCAGTTTTATAAATAACACCTTTGATCCAACCATGTCTCACAAGGTTTCATTACAAATCTCAAACACTCCATACTCCTATGGTGTTTCGGGAGATGTAAATCTAGGTGTTTTGCTAAACTTGCAACTCAAATAAATCCCTTTATGATCAAATCATAATTCATTTATTTTTCTTGTCACAATGATTTTCACTTCATCTTGAAAGTCTTCGAACATTTTCAAATATTTCACACTTCTTTCTCATTAAGTGAATTATTCACTCAATTTCCGGAGAAAGTATATGAAGTTGAAACCCATCGCTTACGACTACACATAATGGACTACATACATCGATATGTATAAATTCCAATATTTTAGTCGTTCGTTCTTCTTCGGCCTTTGAACAAAGTTTTAATTATCCCGAGGAAAGTCTCACAAGCGTCACTTGATCAAATCAAAGACTCCAAAAATCCATGAAAATGGAGTTTCTTCATGTTTTCTTTCCTAATTTAAACGGCGATGTCACTTCGTAAGTGATCTTTCAATCATTTGTCTTGCGACATTTTAGCATTAGGTTTTATGGATGTGATTTCTCCAACTAGATTTGTAAATCATCCATCTTATATGGAATACGGTAATTATTTGAACAACCTTTGTTCTTATAATACCTGATTCAAATAACAATTATTAAAACAAATCTTGAAGTCAAGCTTTGATGTTAATGAGAAATACAAACAATGGTTTGTTTGTTTTCGATGAACATCATCACATATTCTCTTGCTAGTTACTTAGGCCATTGTGGTTCATGAATTGCGTCATTCCGTATGAAATTTCATACCAACCAATTCGGTATCCAATACCCAAGAACCACATTGTTTAACAAGCAAAGAATACAACCATAACATGTATATCATCCATATACCTAAATTGGATATTTCCAATCTTTTCTTTTCTGCCAAATATATTTTATAGATTCTCTTTCAGCATTTCCTTTTCCTTTTAAAAGAATCTATCAACATCAAAAGTGGCGCCATATACATGACACATAGTCCAAAGCGTGTATATTCAAATAATAATAACTTTGGACTCGCACTTTGAAGTAGATCACCATCATCAAAATGATCGGTATTCTTTCAAAATCCATTCTTTAGTAATCTTTTAGTGTAGTAAACACTTTACATACATCTTCTATTCATCCTTATCATGACGACTTTCATGATCAAGCCAATTTAGCTTATAAAGGAGAATCGTGAGTATAACATTACTTTCCAAAACCCTTTTGGATGATTAGGATGTCTAGCATCTCCAACCTTCGTAAATTCTCATCCAATATGAGAACATGTATTATACTCTATCATATTGCAACCAAAACATTGTTTCAGATATCGTTATATCTGCCACACATGATGGTTTCTGAAACAATTCTTTCAGCTCCATCCCACTATGCCACCAATATCCAAAGTACAACTAATAAGCAATAAAATGATCATCATCGCCCACATACTCATATGTGTACTACCGTGCAAAGTATCGACGCATAGATCCGGCTCTGATACCACTGTAGGGTTCGCAGCATAGAAAACAAAAAATTTCCTACGATGGGAACAACCATGTACCAAGATCTATCTACTAGATACAAACAACGGGCGGATGTATATCCGTAGAGAACATACCCTTGAAGACCGACAAATCTTAACGAGTCCAAACTCGTGGTTGATGTAGACGATCTCTTGCCGATCTCAAGATCGAGAGGAAGTCCTAGCGCCAAAAGCAAGCGCATCCGCTCGCACACACGCTCGAGGCACCAGCAACCTCCGCCTCCTCGCTCCAGCGATGCAGCGGAAGCACAACTCTTTCTTCTTGAAAAGCCACCGGGAACATGTATCTCGCTAGTCCGAGACCATGGGGATAAATTCTAGAGGAGAGAGATCCTTCACGAGGAGGTGTGGTGTGAGAGGAGGAGAGGGGGCCTTTATAGGGAGAGGGGGCACCCAAGGGGCATGGCGCCCAGCCATGGGCTGCCCACCTCTTCCACATTCATGTGGGTGGAACTCCCACTCAAAATGAAAAGACTCCACTCCCATTAAAAAGCCTCCACTCAAAAATCCACTCACATGCATTAAATTTCCACCAAATTTAATGCAAGCTCTCATTTAAATAAAACTCTTTTATTTATTTATTCAGAATTTTGTTAATTACTTTAATTAACAAACATTCACATAAAACCCCTTGCTAGTATTCCATTTCACATGCAGAACCAGTTTCAGCAATTTCAACCGAAACAGTTTCGGTGTCTAGTGAAATAAATTCTTGCGCTTTCCTTTTCTTTTCGGCATGAAACTTTTGCTCCAATTGGATGTCGGTGTCTCTTAAGTGTGTCACCCTACGGTTCGCGAATAATGTGGACATGATCGAGACCCCTCTCAGATCAATAATCAGAAGCGGGATCTGGAGACCCATACTGACTCCCACACATTCAACGATGACTTTCTTGTGATCGTCGGAACCTTTTACGCTAGTATCTTAATCCTTTTGTTTCGCGATATATTACATGTCCAAGATTCGATCATCGGTATCTCCATACCTAGTTTGATCTCGTTACTGACATGCACTTTTTCGTTCCGTGATATAACATTCTAGTGATCAAATCACTTGCTTGCAAGCTAACCAATGTGATATCACCGAGAGGGCCCAGAGTATATCTATCCATCATCGGGATGAACAAATTCCACTCTCGATCCATGGGCCTCAACATAACACATTAGTAGTTCTGAATCCATCTTTATAATCACCACATTACGGTGTGACGTTTGATGTTATCAAGAAACTCTTCCGGTGTTAGTGATTGACATGATCTCATGGTCTAAGGATTAGGATCACTTAGTAAGATGTTATAGCAATATAAACTCAATGACTTTGATCGTAATGCTATACTTCGGATGAATGTTCATCACACCATTACACTAATGTTGTGACCTCGTTATTAACAACATCCAATGTCCATGATCAGGAAACCTATGATCATCTTGTTAATCAACGAGCTAGTTTATAAGAGAGGCATAACTAGGAACTTTCTTTTGTTTATTAAACACACATGTATTAATGTTTCCGTATTAATAAAATTATAGAATGTAAAATAAAAATTTATCATAAATAGGAATACGATAATAACCACTTTATTATTGCCTCTCGGGGATATTCCCTTCACAGAAATCATCCTACCTTCCGACATCCTCCACGATGCACCAAGAGTTGCCGCCTACAACGAAGATGATGCTGAAGAATCCAGACGCCCAGATGTGGACCTTCTCGAGGAGGAGCGTGTTTTGGCATGCCAAAGATCCGCCATCTACCAGCAGAAGCTATGCAGCTACCATAGTCACCGCGTCCGGCATCGCTCGTTTAAAGAGGGGGATTTAGTACTCCGACTTAAGCAGAAGAAGTCACACAAATTATCCCCGCCATGGGAAGGACCGTTCATCATAAGCAAGGCGCTGCTCAATGGGTCTTACTACCTTGTCGACAATCGTGAGCTCAAGGATAGACCCAACGAGGATCATAAGCGTAAGCGAAGTGACCCGGATGATGACTACCCGGAGCTTGATCGGCCATGGAACATAGCACAGCTACGTCCTTTCTACACTTAGCATTTTTTATCTAATCGTGTACCTCTTATATGATCAATGAAATAAAGCTCTTTGGTTCACTCATATTGCTGAGTCTTTTACCTCCTTTAGTGTTCATTTTTGGATCATATAAACCTTTATGCACAAGCTTTGCGATTGCACTTGTGAAAATTCCGCCTACGGGCGTTAGCTTAAGTTTTCTGGTCTACACGTTCTTTGTTGTTTTTATGTGGATTCTGGAGTAGTGACTTTCGGCACTTATTGTCGGCGATTTTGTGCTTAGGTTATTGATGGTGCCATTGGGCATCATCACCTAAGCGCATGGTTCCGACAACGAGTCTTCCGACTCACGAAAAGTCAAACATAAGAACCAGAGTAACGGATAAGCCACCACTTGCTTAAAAAATATATACATACTAGGAATTAATTCTTAAGTAGCAGGATACGACAACCACTGTTTTCCGCCTTAAGATTACATCGCCAAGTTTTTTCAATGCACACTCGAGAGGTGAAACAAGAATTACAAAGTGTTTTTCACTCCTTGGGTGCAGGGGACTTGGAGGCCGCATCATCACCAGCCGGAGATTCACCCTCAACGTCGCCACTGTGAGGAGACTCGGAGGATTCAGGGTTGGCATTATCAAGAAAGTTCCTGGGCACGAAGACGTCGACATCCACCAACTCGGAAACCCTGGTGTCATAACCCACGAGTGATGACATGATGGCTTCGTGATCGATCTCCTTGCCGTCATCATCCACGTCAGGGATACCAGATGTCACCGTGTCGATGTCGGCACCTTCATAGTGCTCCTTCACCATGGACAATGCCATCCTTGCGCCAGCCCGTGCACATGAAGCTTTCTAGCTCGCGACACGCTCGGGGGCTCGGCGCAGAATCTCCGAGTACTTCACCACGGAGTCGGAGGCCTTGATATAAATTTGGAGGGGCTTGGCAATCTCCTTGGCTTGGGTGATGGCGGTATTGATGAATTTGCCGACAAGAATCATGCATTCCTTGTCCGAAGGAGGCGAGCGGGTTAAACCCATAGGCGCTGAAAATTCCGACAAGGAGCGCATGAGTTCAATAAAATTCTAAGTATCCAGACTACAGAACTACAAGGCGGAGAACACTTACTGAAGTTGCTGGCCTTAGCCTGCCTGACGACGTCCACCAAAGATTCATTCTCTTGTTGGAGGAGCTTAAACGCCTCGCTATGGCGAAGGTTTTGCCCATCTGCGGCTTGCTTCTGATCCTTTAGGATCGCAAGCTCCTCCTTCAAGAGATTTATCTCCACGGAGGCGGAGTCCTGCAGGGCTTTCATGGAATCCTCGTGCATCTTCAGCATTTCTTCCCTCTCCTTCTTAAGGATCTTGTTCTCGCTATCCAGCTGCTGGATGTGCTTGGACTGCTCGACAATATCCTTGGCCTTGGCAACATGCTCTGCAAGTCAGAGAAAACAAAGTACACAGTGAGTACTCGAATAAGGAAGGCACAAAAGTAAAACGGAAGTGCGCAAAAAGAAAACAGACTCTTGTTTTTGATGATCTGTTCCTTCAAGATGGCGGTTTTACCCTTTTCGGCTTCAAGATCTGCGCGCATCTTCTGATACTTGTCGTTGGCCATGCCCCTCCGAGCATTCTCGTTCTGTGGAAACAAACACAAAGTCAAGTCGTTGTTTAGTCCGCTTAGAGCCTCTAGTCGGAAATTTTCCACTTAGATGCTCGGGGGCTACAGCGAGAGATTTTAACTTAGCAATATGCTTAGCTTTTCTTTAAGCATCTAGTCGGTGCTAATTCAGTTCTCAACTAGAGGCTTGGGGGCTACAGTATAAAGTTTTAACTCGGAAAATGCTTAGCTTTTCTTTAAGCATCTAGTTGGAACTAATTCAGTTACAACTAGAAGCTTAGGGGCTACAGCACTCAAAATTCTGAACACTGTGTATGCTACTCTTAAAGCACCTAGTCGGAGTAATTCATTCCATCTAAATGCTTGGGGGATACAGGGAGAGTTTTTCTAACTTAGTCACTCTTAGAGCATATAGATGCAAAACCAATGGTTTTCCGTCTACATCCTCGGGGTCTATAGTGGGATACTCATACGAAATGCAAAAGGTAAAAGTAAAACTTACAAGTGCGATGATCATGAGGTTTGTAGTGCTCTCAGCCAGCAGCTTGCCAAAGGAAATGCTATTTCCTTGCAAGATGTCTGCTTGGCGGAGTAGCTCCTCAAGACCGCACGTCGGAGATGATGGCACTCCTCCAGGAACCATAGTTGTGTTACCGGGCATAAGCACCGGGTAAATAATTTTTGGCAATTCGAAGGGTTTCTGGGGAGTAGAGGCTCCACCTTCGGCAGAAGTACCAGCACCCACCACCACCTTTCCGCTATCGATGGCATCCTTAGCCGGAGCTTCAGCCATTTGAAGAGCAGCGCTCTCCTGCGTTGCCTGCTCGCCAACAATTGCGAGTTCGGTAGAGGCGCCAGAATCCACTTCCATGGCGGAAGGGCCTGGTGCCTCCTGGACTTGGGAGCTTGTCGAAGCAGAGGAGGGCTTGACGGCAGGAGTAGCAGGGGCGATGGCGGGGGAGGAGTCGCGATGCAGCATATCTTTGATATTTCTAGAAGCCCCAAGAGTCTTGGAGTACTTCTTGAGGCTGGTTGTGGCTTTCTTCCTGAAACGTGCAAAATGCATAAGTACAGGAATAAGATAGATAAAATAAGACAATGTCGGAGAATAAGAAGCTTACACTAGGGGGGGCGCTTTGGCAAACATCCCGGTGGCTTTCTTCTTCCGCCTCCGAGGCGGATACTCTTTTGGAGGCTCCACCCTCCGTCTTCTTCTTCTTACCTCCGTCGGTAGCGTCAGAGGTGGAGCTCTTCCGCTTTCGCGCCAATGGGGCATCATCGTCGGACACGACCGTGACTTCCTTCATCTTGGGATCGTAGATTTGGGCGGCCAGGTTGCCCTCCTCTAGATCGCTAAGCTGTTAAGTGAGAAATCATCGTGTTAGACAATATGATATTGGCAAGACGGAAAAACTGGAGCAATGTCATACACGGAAAATAAATACCTACCTTTGGGAACTTTCCGTCTACGAACATGTCGTAGGTGGAGCCATGCTTCTTGTCCTTCACCTTGACGATGTCCTTAAGGCGGAACTTGACGGAGTCGCTCGAGAAGTTGTCCTCAAAGATCCGGAGGGTATCCCTTCGGTCGTCGGTGTACTCGTGCATAACCTTCGTACGGTGCTACAGAGGTTGGATCCGTCTGATGAACTAGCACATGGCTAGGTCCAAGCCGGTTAGACCCGTCTCTACAAACCACTCGATCCGCCTTATTGCGCGAGAAGCGTTGAGGTCGGAGGGAAGGGAGGCATGGGACCGCCATGTGGGGACTTCAGCAGCGGCTCCATCCATGAAGTCCGGGTACATTACTTCTCGGCCCGCCAAAGGAATGTCGCGGCCTAGAAGTATGTCCGCTGCTAGTTTTTGCAGGACTCGTGGCCGACGATGTCGGGGAACCGCCGGCCAGGACGGATCTTGAAGCTTATGGTGCCGCAGTTTCTAAGCTCCTCCCTACTATGTCCGGCTTCATGTTTGACGGTGAAGAAGTAGACAAACAAGTCTAACCTAGGCCTAATCCCTAGGCAACCCTCGCAAAGTGTCGCGAAGTTGCTAAGCACTAGGATACTATTGGGGGAGAGGTTATGGGTTTGGACCTTGAAGTGATTCAAGACGGACAGAAAGAAGTGAGAGATGGGCAGAGAAACGCCGCGTACCAATTGCGCCTTGAGGTATACTTTATCTCCGGCTTGGGGAGAAGGGGTCACCTCGCCGGCCGGCGCCGCCCGCCAGGCGAGTCCCTCCATCGCGGGAAGATAACCCTCAGTGACCATCTCTTGGATGTCGCGGCCAGTGATGTCCGAGCTGCGCCAGTCGCCTTTGTGCGAGTCTGGATCCTCTTCTAGGGGCTCCAGCGCCGCCAAATTGTGGTCGCCGCCGGTGGTTTCAATCACCGCCGATGCGGGGATGACCAGGCCCTCTGGGGGCACGACGACGGAGCTCGCCGGCTTCGCCGTGGCTTCGCTCGACGCCGCCATTGACGGGGATGAGCTGCTGCTAGCCATGGAGGAGGGAAAGAACGCGACTGGTGCAGGGAGAGGCTAGGGTTTCTCAAGGTTTTCCGCGGAGAGCTCGAGGAGGCGTATGGCTGGAGGAAGAAGACGATGACACGAGAGAATGGGGTGAAAAAGTGGCAAGTGTCCCACGGTTACTATTTATCTTACTCTGTGTCAAGATTCGTGCAGCAAATCGGACGGTCGCCGCGTAGACGACGTGTCCGTGAACGTGCGCGGTAATTTCGCCACGTCTCCAACCGCCACCACCAACGGTTCGTATCGCTCGCGCGGGAAAAACGGATATGATTACGTTCTCTGCATGTGTGAGTTACGAGGCGTCGCTGACCAACATCCTACGTCGTCATAACTGACATGGTAGATGAGCCGTCCCATCGAAGATTCCGACATGGACGGATTTAATTCGACAACGGGAGCGTACGATGGAAGATTCAGCGTTTCTCTGACATACTTATAGAAGACGGAGAAAACCTTTGCAGGGTTCTTTGGGAGGACTACAAGATGTTGCTTGACAATTTGCCGACATCCATCTAGACGGAGCATTCCACAGGAAGAGGCAAGACGGCGCAAGATCTCGGAGTTCTCCGGGGGCTACTGTTGGGGATATGCTATATGGGTATCCTCATAGCATGTCTCTTATCCGACTAACCCGGGTGGCCCATAGTCGGTAGCATGGCCTATGGCTGGGCCCGATTAGGTGGATCCATAAGGGAGGCCCATGGGATAAAGGAAGGCTACGATGGAGTCACCAGTGCCGGAGCCTTGGAGTGCAAGATACACAAGACTAGTAATAGACGGTGTAGAACTCTGTAACCTGTCCGGCTAGGACTTTTCCCTGTAACCCTACGACCTGGCGACTATATAATTCGGGCCTATGGGAGCCTTTAGGGCATAACCTAGTATCGTTTTACACACACCCTCGCACGGCGAACCTATCTCTGTAACTCGGCATATTGCCATTATAGTGATTTATAGCAGGAGTAGGATTCCGCCACCGTTGTGGGATCTGAACCTGGGTAAGCTGTGTTACCTCGTACCCGTCAACCGTCCTCCTTACCCCACGTCTCTAAACACGCAGTGTGAGGACCCCTCCATGGCGTACTCGTCGGCAATACCACGACAAAGGAGTAGCAAAAATCAACTTCTCTCTCCTCATAGGGAAGTGTTCAATACCGTTCTTGAATGTAAATTGATATTTAATGGTGTCTTCTTTCATATCAATGATGGCGCCAATAGTTCTAAGATAAGGTCTTCCCAAAGTAATAGGACAAGAAGCATTGTATTCAACATCCAAAACATAGAAATCAACAGGGACATAAGCATTGTTAACCATAATAAGAACATCATTAACACTCCCCATGAGTTTCTTTTAGCATTATCATTAAGTGGGACATCATAATAGCAATCTTCCAAAGGTGGCAAATCAAGAATTTCATAAATCTTTCTAGGCATAATAGATACACTAGAACCAAGGTCACTTGAAGCTTTGAGATCAAAGTCATTCACTTGCATATTAATGATGGGTTCCCAACTATCTTCTACTTTCCTAGGAATAGAGGATTTGTGTTTTAACTTTTCTTCCTTAATTTTAATGAGAGCATTTGTAATGTGTTTGGTGAAAGCCACATTCATATCACTAGCATTAGGACTTCTAGCAAACTTTTGTAGGAACGTAATCACTTCAAAAATATTGCAACCATCAAGATCAAAATCAAACTTAGCATCACTAGTAGTAGACTCATTGGGTTTAGGCATTGTAGGAGGAGGAATAGGGACTTCTTGTGGTTCAGTGGCATCCATATTGGTGGTGGTGATAGTGCACACACTATTGTTTCTAGCAATTTCAGCTTCTCTTTCCCACTTAGCATGTAGTTGGGCTAACAGTCTAACATTTTCATCAATAGTAACTTTTATGGCATGAGTAGCAGCAAAGGTACTTTCCAAGGTTTTAGGTTTAGCAGCCATTTTATTAATCAAAGAGGACTGTGCTTCAGACAAAGAGGAAATATTTTTCTCAACATTCAAAATCTTTTCCTCCATAGTCTTGTTGAAACTGGTTTGTTTACTAATAAAGTCTTTGAGCATGACTTCAAGTTCAGAGGGAGCACCCCTAGTATTGTTGTAGGAATTTCCATAGGTATTGCCATTATTAGGAGGATAAAGCCTATAATTGTTGTTACTACCAAAATTATTCCTATAGGCATTGTTGTTGAAATTATTGTTTCTAATGAAGTTCACATCAACTTGCTCCTCTTGAGCAACCAAAGAGGCTAAGGGAACATTATTAGGATCTATAGGAGATTTTCCATTAACAAGCATAGCCATGATAGCATCAATCTTATCACTCCAAGAGGAGGTTTCTTCAACAGAATTTACCTTCTTACCATGTCGAGCTCTCTCAGTGTGCCATTCAGAATAGTTGACCATCATATTATCAAGGAGATTTGTTGCAGCACCCAAGGTAATGGTCATAAAGGTATCTCCAACAGCTGAATCCAATAGGTTACTTGAAGAGAAGTTCAAACCTACATAAAAAGTCTGGATAATCATCCAAGCAGTAAGTCCATGAGTGGGACATTTCTTAACCAAAGATTTCATTCTTTCCCAAGCTTCAGCAACATGTTCATTATCATGTTGTTTAAATTTCATTATTTCACTTCTCATAGATATAATCTTAGCAGGACGATAGTATTTTCCAATAAAAGAATCTTTGCACTTAATCCAAGAATCAATACTATTTCTAGGAAAGGATAGCAACCATTCTTTAGATTTTCCTCTCAAGGAGAAAGGAAACAACTTGAGATTAATAATATCTCCATATACATCCTTATATTTTTCCATCTCACAAAGTTCAACAAAGTTATTGAGGTGGGCAGCAGCATCATCAAAACTAGCACCAAAAAATTGCTCTCTCATCACAAGATTCAACAAAGCAGGCTTAATTTCATAAAAGGTAGCATCAGGAGCAGGTGGAGCAATAGGTGTACTTAGGAAATCATTGTTCTTTGTGCTAGTGAAGTCACACAACTTGGTGTTCTTAGCAAAATTAATTTTGGAAAAACTGGAGCAAGCCAACAGAAGCAGCAACTAGAGCAGAAACTAATATTTTTGTGTTTTTTATAAGAGAAAGCAAACCAAACTAAACTATTTTTCTTGGAGTTTTTGATAAAAAGAGGCAAACAAAACCAAGCAAAAGAAACTAAGAAAAACAAAAAACAAAGTAAAGATAAAGGTTGTGAAGGACTCCCCTTGTGAATCCATCCTTAGCCTCCCCGGCAACGGCGCCAGAAAAGTCTTTGATGCAGCTTAGATCACTGTAGAGCTTCGTTGGGAGACCCCAAGAGGAAGGTGTGATGAGCACAGCAGCAAGTTTTCCCTCAGTAAGAAACCAAGGTTATCGAACTAGTAGGAGGAAGGAAACGACTCAAAGGTGTTGCTAGCAACTTGGAAACCTGCACAACACAAACTCAAGACTTTGCCCCAACGAACAGTGAGGTTGTCAATCTCACCGGTTTGCTGAAAACAAAGGATTAACTGTATGGTGTGGAAGGTAATAGTGGTTTGCAGAAAGTAAACAGTAACAGTGGAAGATGTATCAATGGTAAAGATTGGACCGGGGTCCATAGTTCACTAGAGGTGTTCTCCTTAAGATAAACAAACATGGCATGCTAGGTAAACAAATTACAATAGGGCAATTGACAGGACTGAGCAAGGCATAACAGTGCAATACTAGACATTCATGATCCTATGAGATTCGTTTGGGCAATACAACAAGATACATAGAACGCCATCCAACTGCATCTATGACTAGTAATCCACCTTCAGGTTATCATCCGAACCCCCTACGATATTAAGTTGCAATCAACCGATAACTGCTTTAAGCAAAGTGTGTAAGGTAAACAATCCACTTATTCCATGAATAAGATACCATTGTTTTCACCCTAGTAGCAACAACACATCTACAACCTTAGATATTTCTATCACTTCCCTTAAATTAAATAGAGGCATGAACCCACTATCGAGCATAAATACCCCCTCTTGGAGTCACTAGCATATACTTGGCCAAGATAGCTACTAGAAACGGAGAACATGCAAGATCACAAACATGATAGAGTCAATAAGACAAAACCACTAATCAATCTGACATAGTAATCTCAATATCCATCGGATCCCCGCAAACACAACATGCATGATTACAAATATATGATCTTGATCATGAATGGAGCTCACAATATCTAAACATGGTAGCACAAAGGAGGAGATACAACCATCTAGCTACTACATGGACCCATAGTCCAAGGTGGAACTACTCACACTTCATACCGGAGGCTGACATGATGAAGAAGAAGGCCTCCGGGTTGATCTCCCCTCCAGCAGGGTGCCAGGAAGAGCTTCAGATCCCTCTGATCTAGGGATGATGGTGGCAGAGGCTACAGACGGTTTCGTGGAAGATTGATCGGGTACTTAGGGTTTTGGTATCGGGGGGTCTTTATAGGCGAAGAGGCGAGGCAGGGGGCAGCCAGGGAGGTCTCACCCCCCAGGCGCGGGCACACCTAGGCCGCTGGTGGCTCCCCTCCGTCTCGTACTCTGGCTCCGTGTTCCCCATGGTAAAATATTGACTTTGTATTTTGTCCCGTCCAATTCTGAGAATATTGATTTTCCGCCTTTTCTGGAACCAAAACCAGAAGAAAATAAGCAACTGGTACTGTGGCATCTTGTTAATAGGTTAGTCCATAAAAACATATAAAAACACCTCAAAGTGTAGACAAAGCAAAGCAAAGTAGATACTAAACAAGCATGGAACATCAAAAATTACAGATACGTTTCCGACGTATCACCCCCAACCGCGGGGGCTCGTCGGTTGGCCCGGCCTGCTAACTCTATAAGCCGACTGAGTAGTGTGTGATGATGCTGAAGGCCCACTCTTCATCTCAGCTACAGACCGCAACCCGGCTGTCCGGCTAGCAAGAGCAAAAGCTCGAGGCATCCTGTAAGACCCCACCTTTAAAAAGGTAAAGGTCCCTATGATTGCAATGCTAGTCCCTGGATCAAATGCTAGCATCCATAGTTTAAGATGAAGTACACAAAAACAAAGGTCATTATTACATCATCATTCCAGAGATAACATAGTCTTTTACAACTCCATAGCCATAGGCTAGTACAAGAGTTTAACTTAACAATATAAATAAAAGTCTTCATCTTCATGTGCCACAGGAAAGCATGTTGAGTGTAGACTCATAACCCTAATCCTCATCAGAGTAAACTGCAACATCACAAGTTACAGCCATAGTGGGTCAATACATTGGAATAGTATTGGCAAGTGATACCTTAGAAGAATAATAATATCTAGCTTCTACATGAATTTGACTAAGTGTAGCTTAGGCTTGCTTTGCTCAAAATAGGTTTTACCTATCAGTTGAAAACACTAAGTTTTTGTTTGGAAAAACTCCCAAGGAACCACCAATAGACATTGGTGAACCTTCACCCTTGTTCAACCACACGTTTGAATTTAGAAAATTGGGATGAGGAGATTCTTGATAGCTTCCATGTCTTGATTCTCAAATTGTCCATTACCGGGGACACGGCTAAGTACTTAGTTTCTTCCTTCTGCAGAGGTGGTGCACTTTCCCCACAAGACTTGATTTTCACCAAGACAGGACCTTTCAGAAGCCTTCCCTTAGAACAAAATGGACGTGCTCCAAACCTAATATCCCCTACCACCAACTGTCCATTTGGCTAAGTTATTGCAACCTATATGATCCAGGCAGAGCCCATAATGCCATGTGGCTGCACTAGAAGCTTCTTAACATATGGCATCTGAAATCCCTTTGTTCCTGGGTGGCATTCCACAAGTGAGATACACAGGGTAGACCATTGGAAAATGGGCCCTGGTAACCACTCAACCAAAATCCACCAAGTAATTACCATTCCACCTAGGTGTTTCATTCACTTAGTTGTTTTATTAAGCAAAAACATAAGTCAAAGACTTAGAAATAATTTTCCATAGCTTGTATATATTCCACCCTTGGTTGCTACTAGCTAGGCTAATCATGGCAATAGCAAGTATCTTAACTTAGAGAAAATTCTAACAATTCTACAACTACTAGGATTTCCCAAGCATAGCATATAGATACTTAGCAAAAATTATCATGCAAGCCCTATACAAAATATTTATAATGCATAGTTAAAATATTGGGACAAAAGTATGAAGCACCACTTGCCTTGGTAGTTGGGGGAGTAACAACAATCCTCACAGTCACAATCACCACTAGCACCAAAATCTACACATAAAATGATAGCACCAAATTCACATTCCAAAATGATCAAACAAAAATATATGAATGCATGCAAATGCCATGTGATGATTTTTCTAAACAAAATAATACAAGTAAAACAGTACTGAACAATAAACAAAACAATTATACACCATATAAACTTAATTTCGCCTTTAAAACATTTTCCAAATAATTTTTATACACAAAATATGCCTACAAATGTCTCTGCATAAAATTCTATATTAACAGAAAAAAAATACAAAACTAATCCCATAGATGTGTAGGATTTCTTTTTGTGATTCCAATGGTATATTATTTGTATTTTTTGGATAAACAAAACAAAAATTATTGAATATACAAATTTGAATATCTAATAGATGAAATTCCAGATTTTAAATCTAAACCTAGCCACGCAGCACTTTCTGATTGGACGATACTGCTTCGTGCGGATCAGGCTCTCTGGATCGTCAGATTTAAAGTGCATCACACGGCTCAGATGGATTCGTACTCCTTCACTTAAGTCATCTATCATATGCGTTGGATCTAGATCTAACGACCCAAATCTATCAGACCAAAAACGAGCGGTGCTGCGACGGCGGAGCGGCGGCGGCGCTACTGGCGACGGTGGAACAGCGATTCCAGCAAGGCCTAGGGGTGGTGATGATTCTTACCAGACTCACACGTGCACGAGGGAGCTCAACGTGGTCGCGGTTGGGCAGGGGGAGTGCTGTAGCAGGGGCTAGAGCTCGTCGGAGTCGCGAGCGGCGTCGGGTTCTTGCAGACGAGGTCATTGCCGACACTCTGGATCATCCTAGAACAAACCAGCGGTATCAGGAGGTGCACAGGGTCACGACGAACACGACAGTGTCAAGGTGAAGGCAAGGGGCGGACAGACTTTAAATTAATCGCTCGCCGAAGTTGAGCGGCGGCTCTGTTGCTTGCAGTGGTGAACAGGGACGGCGACCTGGGTCATGCGCGGACAAACAAAAGGTGTCAGAAGGTGCGCAAGATCACAAGGACCATGCTCGTATGAACCAGAAGGACAGGGTCGGTTGGTCTCACCGGAATTTCGCCGTAGGAGTTCGTCGGACAGCGGCGGTGTTCTGCGAAATATGGGCAGCCTGGTGGCGGAGCGAGCGAGTTGAGTGAGGGTAAATGAGAGGGGTGGGGAGGTGGTTATGTAGCCAGAGCGGGGACGAGAATCACGCACTGCATCAATGGGAATTAAGCGACGATTAAACGCGGCGTCACTGCGAGGAGGTAACGGCAGAGCGGGTCGTCGCGCGGTGATTGAGGACGATGATGACGGGGCAGGTGGGTCTGAGGCGTCAGCGAGAGGGGTGTGCTCGCGTAGGTGAGAAACAGAGAGAGGGGAAAACCCGGGTGGGATGGTTAACGGGCTGGTTCTGCTGCTGGGCCTGATTGGTGGCGCCGGCCTTTTTACTTTTCTTTTATTCTTTTCTATTTCTATTTTGATTTTCAGGAATCATTTTCAAATGCTTTTCAAATGAATTTGAATTCAAATTTTCTCTGGATTTTTGTAGAGTGAACCATGCACATAATTGAGTATAAAACATTGCTGTTCACTTAAATTTACATTTGCCCATTGAAATTTAAATTAAACCTTGCCTTTATTATTTATTTATATGAGACATAAGAATAGTTTTGAAAACATATTTTGTTTTGAAAACATTGACCAAGCTTTGGAAACATCAATCAAACTTAAGTTCAAATATTTTCTGGTTAAAACAAGTATTCTCATATTAGAGAGTAGCAATAAGGCCATTGCCTTGCTTACATAAAATAATAGACAACAATTGCTTCTATTTTTGAAATCTTATTTGAAAATGATCCTAAAATTCTTATGAATTCATCAATGATATGCAAACTTTGTAATCATGATTTTTGGGATATTACACATCCCATATGAAAAACGGCGAAGGATGCGACAGATCGGACATTCCGGCCATGTGCCTAGTTGGTATTTTCAAGCTACTAAGCCTCTAGTACCGTGAGCGATGTATTGTCAGCTCCCTTCGGCTCTGGCTTCGGCTCCAGACTGCAACCCTGCTGCCCGGCAAGGTGCATCGTAAACAGCATCGTGCACGAGAAAGTGACTAAGTGTTCAGAAAAACACGAGCTAGTTTTTGAAAAACGAAATTTCAGTCGGACAGTGAAAGACGTACCGTATAACAGCATATTGATAAGAAATCATTTTCGTGTGTTTTCTTTTTGCACAAATCGCACCAAGCCGGACCTTAAAGGCTGAGAAGATTCAAAGTAGCTATCTGCGGTAGACGCTTCGAATCTCGGGGGCTACACCCAGTGGGTGCGCTGGCGCGCCCCTACTGGAAGCATGTAGCTTTCGACTAGAAGACGTTCTAGCCAGTCGGAAAAAGACAGAGCCAGACAGAAAGCAAGATCCCCCGGCCGGGATGCAGTTCCTCCCGTCCGGCTAAGTCCATCAGTCGGACACGCAAGTCAGAGCCAGTCAGAAAGCAAGAGTTTTTCGGAAGATTAGAAGTACCTACCTGCGATAGCCACTCCAAATCTCATGGGCTACACCTAGTGGGTGCGCTGGCGCGCCCCCACTGGAAGAGCAAGACTCCCGGCTAAGAGAGGTCCTAGCCGGTCAAGGCAAGAAAGAAGATGGAAAGACAGAAAGATGGAAAGAAAAAAGATAGCAAGAGAGAAAGAATATAACAAGAGAGAAAGAAGATGGAAAGAGAGAAAGAGGGAAGGAAAGAAAGAAGATGGCAAGAGAGAAAGAAAGATGGGATAAGGAAAGTAATAGAGAAAAAGGCTCAAGATATGGCCAGATGGAGTACCCGGACCGGGATGTAGCCTAAGGGATGAGGTGAGAAGGAAGAATTTTTCGAAGATTCGAAACACCTGGCTACTCCAGCTATTCCGAATATCAGGGGCTACACCTAGTGGGTGAGCTGGCGCACCCACTGGAAGAATGCACTGCCCAGCCAGAAGGCGTGCTAGCCAGCCAGAGCAAGTCGGCAGGTTACTACCAAGTCAGAAGCGCAAAGTCATAGAAATAAAACACAAGGAAAAGGCTCGCGTCCGAGTAAGTCACAAACGGTAGGCTATTCAAGTAAGAAGCAAGATAAAAGCCGGATGGAGTGGACCAGCCGGAAGAAGCTAATCGGACAGACCCAGCGAAAAGCATATGCACGAAGGCAAAACCCAGCCAGATAATAATTAAACGGTAGGGGATGAAGCCCCCGCAGATCCAAGGTTTCGAGGCACAAGTGCGCAAGACTAAAGTTTGCAGAACCAAAAGCTATATACAGTTACGCCCGGCATCCCGGGGATCTTCTTCTTCTTCATGCCGTCGGACCCTTGTCGTGAGGAGCCGAGCTGGCCCCGACCGACTGGGAGGACGTCTTCGCCTCGCCTTCCGGCCCCGCGCTCAGTTTGGTCTCTGTTAACACCTCGTCAATGTTGCCGTAGCTGGTGATCATGATGGCGGCGGAGCAAAGTCCTAGGTTGGAGTGGCGCACGATAGGGAGATCTGCGCCAGCTCAGAAGCCCTCTGTCAGCTTCTCCACGCGTGCGTCCTTGTACTAGCTCAGCATCTGTGCCAAGGCCATCTCGGAGCCAGTGGGAGAAGAAAGGCCGCAAAGCCGGTCGATGGCGTTTGGCACGTCGCCCATCTTGATGGCAAGGGCGCCCATGGTCTCAAGTAGGAGATCACCCAGGAAAACAAGGTCGTGGATGGCGGCGCCGGCCTTGCGAAGGTTGGCGGAGACCTCCCGAAGCTATGCCACCAGATCCCGCGCGTAGGCTTTCTCACCCGGTGCAACCCGCTGCACCCGGTCGTAGGCGAGGGCATCTACTTGCGGATATAAGACTTTTGACCAGGAGCGGAAGTTAAAAGACCATGCAGCAAAAGCAGTCGGACGAAAGTGAAATAGGAGGCGGCCGGACTTACCCTTGGCAACGTGGCCGATCTTCATCAGCTCATCCTCAAGTAAAGCGGTGTGCTCCTTCAGTCGGGTGACCTCCTTGTCCAGGAGATCAAAGGTGGTGGCCCGGATGGAGAGGGCCTCGTCGCGCTCCTTCACCGCGGCCTCCAGCTAGTCGACCTTGCAGTGCCACTCCTTGTTCTGCAGGCGGAGCACGGAGTTGGGCCGACTGAGACGTGCGTTGGAGCGCGTCAGCTAGTCGATCTCGCGCTGCACACAGACCATGATGGCTTCGGCAAGTCAAAAAGAAAGAGAAGTGAGAAGGCAGTCGAACAAAAAAGAGCGAGATGGGGAACTTACTCTGCATAGTCCCACGCGCCGCAATCAGCTGCTCTGAGGCGGCCTGGTTAGCACTGGCCAGTGTCTCTTGGAGCTTCCGGAAGTCCCTGAGCCCAGCCTCGACGTTTCCCTCAAGGGTTTGCAGAGCAACCCCCGCCTCCAAAGGAAGCAGCATCAAAGGACCGGCTAGGGTAGCCAGGGTGTCGCGAACAGCGATCGCCCACTGCGTCGTCGCCTCCTTGTCGGAGTTGACATCCTCCACCACCACCGTCTCCTTTCCTGCATGTGAGCCCCCCGCACTGGCTGAAGAGCTCCCACCCGGGCTGGAGGCCACATCCGGTTGACACGCTTGCTCGAGGCCTTGGCAGGCTGGATCACGACGTCGGCTCGTGGGGGGCAGAACTTGATCGGGGCGGGGGTGGGGCGTCGAGGGGCGACGCTAGAGGAGGGTCGCGAGGCGGCGATGCAAATGCATTGCAAGCTGGGCTCGCAGCGAAGGAAAGAAGAGAACTGCGAGGAAAAAGCAAGGTTAAGGCAAGAACGAGAAAATGAGCAAGTGCAAGACGACAAGGAAAGCAAGGCAAAGAGAAGGATAACTCACCCCTGCACCACTGGCGTGTCGGTCCTCTTCCGGGTTCCTCCGGCCTGGCCGAGGCATGGAGGGACGCCCACCCGGCTGCGCTTAGAAGCCGAATCCTCGGGAGTGGGAGAGGGGCTCGAGCTCCCCTCGCCGGCTAGCTTTCGGGCCGACTCGGGCGGCGCAATGTCGTCGCTCTCTTCCGGCGAGGGGCCATGCGAATCCATCGCCTCGTCGTTTCGTTTGGGGAAGAACCCTTCCTCACCATCCGAACCCTCGCTGGATCGGCACGGGCATGGCTTGATGAGGCCGGCGGTGAATACCTGGAGGGGCTCCTCGCCCTCCTCCCGGATGATGCAAGGGAAGGTCTGCAAAGGAAGAAAAGCAAGTCGAGCCGGATCAAGCGATTATTCTGGATGAGAAAAAGCAAGAGAAAGCAAGGAAACATAACAAGTCAACCCACCCTTGGGGCACGGTTCCCGCGGTGGTAGGGGTAGGACCGAAGCACCAGTTGGCCGTGATCTTCTCCTTCGTGATGATCCACACCCACTCGTAGAGGTTGGCGAAGGGGGGTCACGGCGGGAGAGCAGGGTCGGGTCCAGACGGCCGGACTAGTAGCACATCTTGTGTGCTTGCATCACATCGACGGCCCAGCTAAGCGTCACATCGATTCCAGTCAGGCCGGCTATGACCAGCGCCCTCAGCCGGCATAGAAACTCCTCTGCCTCGGGCTTGGAGTCGTAATGCTTCTGCTCCCAGTTCCCCCGAGTGGGATCGACGTCCTGGAAGGCCGGCAAGTTGAGGTGGTCGTCGGTACCCAAGTTTCATACATAGAAGTACGTCTGCTACCACAGCTTAACCGTGTCATGCAGCTTGAACTTGGGGTAGCTGTCTGCGCGCGGGAGTAGATGGAGGCGCCACCGCAGGCCACGAGCGGCCCTTGGCGTACTACACCTATTGCCGAATGAGGAAGAGCCGGCAGAAGAGCCCGAGATCCGGCTAGATCCCGAGATAGCACTCGCAGAAAGCTACGATGTGCGCGAGAATGCCAATTGCGTTGGGGCCGAGATGGTGGAGGCGAAGGTAGAAGTGGGAAAGGAAGGTGAGGGGAAGGCCAGGCCACGCGCGAGATGCGAGAGGAAGGCGACACTCTCGCCGGCTTGCGGCACCGGCGATATTTCACCAGCTGGCACGAGGTGCACCCCGACCTCGCCGGAGGTCGGAAGCAGGAGGGCGCGCCTATACTTTTCGATCTGCTCCTCCGTGAAGGAAGAGTCACACCAGGTGCTCTCAGCCATTTCTTCATCGATGGTGCGCGGCGGAGGAGGAACAAGAAGAAAAGGAGAAGAAGAAGGAGCGGCAGAGGAGTAGCGGTGGACCGTCTCTTCTACAAACAAAGAACGGGCGGCGCTAGTGGGACAGAGGCGGTGCAAACTCGTCGGCGGCGCGGTGTGAGGAAGCAGCAAGATGCAGAGGAGCGCAACAGCTTCAGCAGCGAGAAAAAGGGGGAAATGGCGAGTAGCGGGCGACGGTGCGGCGTGCGCGGTACTTAAGGGTCGGGCAGGGCACCCGCCGACTCACAGATGACCCACAAGTATAGGGGGTGTATTGTAGTACTTTCAATAAATAGGAGTGTCGATCCCAACGAGGAGCAGAAGGTGTTGACTAGTGGTTTGGAGCAGGAAATCACTATAAATACTTAACAAATGGATTCTTAGGGTTTTTTGATAATGCAAGGAAATAAAGTTCAAGTAAATAAAGACAGCAAATAATTGCAGCAAGTGGCCCAATCCTTTCTTAGCAAAGGACAAGCCGGTTGTAATATTTATGAGGACAAAACGTTATCGAGGACACATGGGAATAATGTCAAGTGCTTTCGTTTCATATAGCTGATTAACCTTCTTTGGTTTGATAAGTGTTGTGTGGGTGAACCTGTGCTAATGTACCGACCTTTCTAGGACTAATACATACTTGTGATTAAACCACTTGCAAGCATCCGCAACTACAAGAAAGTAATTAAGATAAAAACCTAACCACAGCCTTAAACTCTGAGATCCTATACTCCCTTGTGCAAAGGTTTCCTAATGGGGGTTCAGGTTTCTGTCACTCCGGCAACCCCACAATTAGTAGTCAAATACACAATGCATTCCCCTAGGCCCATAAATGGTGCTGTATCATGTAGTCGACGTTAACATGACACCACTAGAAGAATAGCACCACAATTTAAATATCAACCATTGAATAATACCTAAACACAATTCCACTACTAACAACATGACTTCTCCCATGTCCTCAAGAACTAAACGAACTACTCACGAG
Source organism: Avena longiglumis (assembly GCA_030063025.1). Classification (NCBI taxonomy): domain Eukaryota; kingdom Viridiplantae; phylum Streptophyta; class Magnoliopsida; order Poales; family Poaceae; genus Avena; species Avena longiglumis. The sequence continues at coordinate 338,827,980 of CP125978.1, read as the reverse complement.
ACATCATATGAATCAAGATCAGAGATGATATAATGATGACTAACAATCTGAACATAAAAAATAATTCAATGGTTCCACTCACAAGCATCAACTACAAAAGTAATCAACACTAGGAAAGTTTCCCCTAAGAACTATGCAAGATTCAACACAATTGTTACAGCGGGATGGAGTGGTGATGATGGTGCTGGTGGAGATGGTGGTGTGGATGATGATGATCCCGATGAAGTTTAGCTTGATGGCGGTGTTGATGGCGACGATCTCCCCTCTCCGGGGAGGAATTTCCCCGGCAGAAATCTGTCTGCGGAGAGCTCTTTCTCTCTCTGTAGTTTTCACCCCACAGAGGCGGCAAAATCTTTCTGTGGTCGCTCCCCCATGTATTAGGGTTTTTAGGAGAAGATATAGGTAGAAGGGAGGGGCCAGAGGTGGGCCAGGGTGTCCACACCCTGGTGGCACGGCCCAGGGTTGCCCGCGCATGGGGGTGTGGGCCCCCTATGGCCCATCTCAGCCTCCCCTTCTGGCATTCTTTTTCTTCTGGAAAAATAGAATTTTTCGTGTATTTTCTGGTATTTTTCTGATCTTCGTGAAAATTGCATCTAGACACCGCTTTTTCCATCAGAATCCTGACTCCGGCAGTTCATCCTCCAAGAATCATCCAACATGCAAAAATAGATGAAATAACATAAGTATCACCTCTTAATATGAAATATATCAATGAATAACAGCAAATTATGATATAAAATAGTGATGCAAAATGGACGTATCAACTCCCCCAAGCTTAGACCTCGCTTGTCCCCAAGCGAAAACTGAGCTCAATAAACATGCCCACAGGTTTATGGAGTGAAGTGTCGATAAAAATAATACGAACAAGAAGCATCACACTTACCAATACACAACTCATAATAGAAAGCAAATCACCATTATATAACTTAACTTGCAACGAGCATGGGAGTCAAAATAAAGATGCATAAATATAAATCATAATTGGGAATGGCAAACTTTGTTCTTGGTCAGATAATAGTTGACAAATCATACTTTTTAAGCAAACTTTTGTAAAGAAGTTTATAACAGGAATCCTTTTTGCTTAAACATAAAAGGCTTTTCACGATGATGGCTTTTAAAGTAATACTCATTCAGAAAAGAACCATGTGTAAAACAAGGAAGATAACAAACATGATTGAATAAATCATCATATGAATGATTGAAACACAACAACTCCAATGCTTGCTGGAGATAGAGAGGAATAGGTTTACTGACTCAACTAAGAAGTAAAATAAAGGCCCTTCGTAGAGGGAAGCAGGGTTTTCAAGTTTCATAAAGAGCTTTCAAAATATTATGGTACTTACTAGCTTTGAGCTCTCATTGCCCCTATCATAATCATCTTGAGGTGATGTAACACCCTCGGAATCGACCCTATGCAAGTTTCAGCGATTCCCGCCAAACCCGCATGGAAGCGATTCAAAGGTACCCACCAGGCACTTGCGTGCGGGTGGAAAATGAAGTAATACCATTACACAATAGTCCACGATGGAACCCACAGAACAGATATATACAACAATGACTCAAAGAGTCAAGAATACGGATATACAATACAAAGATCCAAATCACCTGGAAAACGATACAGCATCCGAGTATGGACAAGATGCAAATTGGGCTAAGAGCCCTGAAGGATAACCAATGGCGTCCATAACCCTGCCCAGGCCAAGCCGGAAGGGTAACCCTGCTAACGACGTCGATCTCAAAACCTGCTTAACAAAAGGGGTGCCAACAAAGGGCAAAGGAAAAAGAGAGCGGTCAGTAATGAGGCTAGTACACGGCGAGACTAGAATTCGGCGGTCCTCGCCATATATAGGTATGGTGGACTGAAGCGGCAGCACAGCAGACACTAAACAACCTATAGAAACTCAATACAGTTGGCGGCTATCAGATAGGGATAAGAAAGACCTATTCGGATCCAACCTGAAACTATCACCAAGCATACCCATCCTGGTATTTCCCCCTCGAGACCAAACGAGGAAGTCAACCGAGGAACTCACACAGTTGGCAGTTTTATTCATTCTGTTATAGTTGCAGCAATTACTAGTCAGATATAGATAGCATGAGTCATCCTGATATAATAAGCAGTGGGCAGTTTTAGTTAACCATTCTGTTGTAGTTGTAGTACTTACTAGTCAGATACATATAGCATGAGGCATCCCAAAACCCAGCAGTTGTTGGCACTTTTATTTAGCCATTCCGTTGTAGTTGCAATACTTACTAGTCAGATACAATGGTAACGGGTGACAACCCAAAATAGCAACTGTTGGCACTTTTATTTAGCCATTCCATTATAGTGAAGTTGATTACTAGTCATTATGAAGTCAAATTTATAGCACTACTTTAGTGTTGCCTGTCAAAACCCACCGGCGAGCAGCGACGAGCAACACGAAGAGCCGGGAAGCTCCCAGAACTGCTGGTGGGCCCTGGTCCCTCGGGCAACGGCCCGCAAAACTCCGGCACACGTCCTGGCTGATGCAAGGGCGTGCCACCTGACCTATACCTGGTTAGGAAGGTGATGGATTGCTTCGATTAGTTTCCTGCATGGCAAACAAGTATACGTAAAATTCGAGTCGCGATGCTCCTGTGTTTCCTGTGAATCGGCTCGTGGAGCCGATTATCCCATGGTTCTGCATTAGATCTACGATAACATGGGGTTTTGCTTCATCAATACAAGTTAAATCGACCTACGACAGTTTAACGTTTTCACCACATAATTGGAACATCCTACACGTAATTGAGCCTGGTAGATACAAAAGATGATAGAAAACTAACCCTAGAGAAGGCCTAACAACCGACGTAAAGTCAATTCCCGGAACAACTCCTCTCGAATTGGCAAACCATATCCTTACATACTACTGGATCGTTCAACCCGTTTGCAAGGCCTGACTATGTGGATATCAAACTAAACCTTGGAAAACAAGGCATAACTATAACAGATCGAATCAACTGAATAAACATCAAGCAAGATGCTGCCCTTACACCCGAAAAAGGTGCAAAGGCAGCGAGATAACTAAAGGCAGCATAACTAAGCAATCATAACAAAAAGGTACCGATGCTAACCCAAACAAATCTATGATAACAGTATTACTCGCCATCAACAAGGCTTCAGTACGAGTAACATGTGGCATCCCGCAAAACCACTACTAGAAAATCGCGTTGAATTTGTGCATTGCATCGTCATCATCATGCATTGTTGCCAAAACTATTTTCGCAACACCCGTTTTGTTTTCTAAAAACGCCCTCTATTATTTCAGACATCCAAAACCCGGTCGCCGGAATATTTTGTTTTGCTTAAATATGTTTTGCAAACGGTCCGTTTAATTAAATAAAGCTTTTAATTAATTTTTAGCGGGGCAGTCGAACGGGCCGTTCTGACCCGAACGACCGCCCCAGAAAACTAATCGGTCCACCAACCGCCCTTCCTAAAATCCTAAGTCTACCCAGAACTCTACCCACCCCTCCATCCACATCACCCCCACCTATCCTAGACCGCCACATCACCCAACCCCAGCTACCTACCAATCCCACTATGCCACCTAGGCAGCCCTATCCACACCACACCCCACCCAGCTTTTCCTCACTAGATCCCACCTACCCCAGACAATCCTCCACCACACAGCCCCCCAGCCGTTCCCCCCGCCTGGGCCCACCGCTCAGCTCCCCTGGCCCCACTCTCTCACACGCGACGCACACACCCCGCACTCCCTCCTGCCGCGGTGCCGCCTCGTGCCCGCAGGACCCACCAGCCATGGCGACCTCCCAGCCTCTCCTTCCCCGCAGAGAACCCCGCCCGGCTTCCCTCGCCCCGCGCTCTCCCTCAGCCAGCGCCTCCCCCGCCTCACACTGCCCCGCCGGGCGCGTCACGCCGCCGCGGGCGAGTCGCCGCTGCTGCCGCCGCCTGCCGTCGCCCGCTGCCGCCAGCTCCGCCGGCGCGGCCTCGTAGCACCTCGCCCTCACCTCGCGTGGCCGCTCCTGCGCCGCCCGCGCCCGCGGACGTCTGCGAGCTCTCCGTCGCCCCTAGCCGCTAGCCTGCCCGCCAACCGCCTACTCCCCCTCACGCGTGTTCCTCCGGAGACCTCCGCCAGCCCGCCGGCGGCCTCTGCTCCGCCTCCAACCACTGCGCCTCTCCGCCGCTTCCCGGCCGCCTCGCCCCGACCACAGACCTCGCGCTGCCCGTCAGCCGCGCCCTCGGCCCCAGGCTGCGCTGTTCCGCTGCTTCCGCTGCCGCGCCGCCGCATCCCCTCCTCCCGCTGCGAGCCCCCGCCATACCCGGCCGTCCGCCCGCTCGGTCCTCTGCGGTTCAAGCCAACCGCTGCCTGCCCCTGGTGGGCCTAGTTCTTCAGCGCCCGCTTGTGCGTGTTTGCAGTGGAGGATGCTGTCTCCGCTTGAGAAGCATGCGAGCTAACGCGAGTTGCCGAACCAGCGCCGACGGATCTGCCAGTACCAAGTCCGACCACCAGACGCCAAGTTCCCTTCATGGATCCGAAGGCGAATCCTCGAGCGACAAGATCTGCCTCGGACGCCAAACCCGAACCGAAGGAACGCCAAGTCCGACCGACCCGGACTCGACAAGGTCTCCACGGATACGACAAGATCGACACCAATCGGGCGAATCCGATGCCCGACGCCAGACAAGTACGCCCGTATTTGAGACCCCGGATCGAAGCGACAAGATCGTCATCATAACCTCCGAAGACCACCGGTGCGACAAGTACTCCTCGATGACGCCAAATCGACAAGCTCTCCTTCCGAGCCAAGACCCCGACGCCAAGACCACCGACAAGATCTACATGCAACAAGAACGCCCGATCAGGTCGGACCAATGCGCCCGACACAACCAAGTACTCCCTCGTGAACGCCAAGGACTACCTCACGGACACCGAATCTCCGGATGCCAAGACCGACAACATGACCAAGACCACGGATGCACCAAGATCCCCTTACGAACGACCCGAAATCCGAGAACGCTTCCGCCGAACCCCGAACCCCGGAACCCAAGTTCGTCGAGCCCCCTCTAATGTGTGAACCCTTTTTCCCTCGAACCCTATTTTATAACATAAATAACAACTTGTTGCATATTGAATTGCCATCCTTGCATGCATATCTGTGGTTTGGGGGCCTTCCGCCGATTCACCTAATAACTAAATATGGGGCCCATATGCGGGCAAATCTAGTCTCATATTGGCCTCATTTAAACTTGAGTAGCGAACCCGATACTGTCTCTTGCCTTGTTAAAACAACATTTAAATTGCGGGGTTCTAAACAACTTGAACCATCCAATTAATTGTCGGGACCCCGGTTCCGCTTAACATGACCTAATTGCATCGCACCTTTGCCATGCCATGCATCATACTTGCATCATGCCGATCTTCTGTCGTTTATTAAATACTGCATCCGGTGTTTCTTCTAGTGATTTGGTTCTTCGCGGATAAGGCCGTTGAGTTGATGTGAGCTTCGCCCCGATCTTCGGGGAAAACCTTCGACAATGTTTTCAGGCGAGCATCTCCCCCTTTCTACCTATCTTACTTTTATAGTCTTTATTCCCTCCTGATGATCTATTGCTATCTGTGTTGCGATGCTCTAGTTTTCGTACCCTTTGATATTCCCTGCAGCCGTATATTGCCTTGGACACACCCTATTACCTGTTGTTTGGTAGATAGTTGGACTTGCGCGTCGTAGTTGCTTGCTCAAGTGCTGATGTGTGTCGTCATATGCCACAGTTGCTGATGTATTGCCGCATGTTGATGCTGGAGATGATTCTAGTTTTACTTATCGTCACTTTAATTTCTGTTTAACAACTAAAATTGATAAGCAGAGGCATCGGTGGGTGATAGATAATATTTGGTTTCCGAACGCCCACTTGTGTCCCGTAAGACCCCGAGTACTTGATACTTCCTTGATTTTGCCGCTATCCACATCCGGAGGTATATGGGACCCCGAGCGAGCTTGATTCAGTCTTATTTCTTGGGGCCACAAACTAGTTTGAGGTTTTATTTACGATCCTGCTTATGCCATGTTTTATGCTTTATTTACGATTGTGCGAGGTAACTGCACTTTCGCTTATTTTAGGCGGAGTGTTTACGCGGTGTCGACAAGCCCGTTAGTTCCCCGTCGCTCACGACCAGCAGACCTTGAGGCCGTCTCGAGCTTGCTTACTCCGCGGATTCTACTTAAGGGTGGCCCCTGAAATATTTCTGAATCCTGTGATTGTTCACCGTGAAAGCCTCGTTGGGTTTTGATTTGGTTTTTCCGAGGTTGATCGGCGTGTGTTGCTATTGGTGCACCCGCCGGTAAAACTTTCTGAAAGCCGTGTCCGCGGATATGGACGACTTGGAGCACAGTATCTCGATCATAGACAAGCATAACTAAAGTTTACTGCTATAAATTTGACTTATAATGACTAGTAATCAGCTTCACTATAATGGAATGGCTAATTAATACTGCCCACCATTGCTTGTTTGGCTTGTCACTTGCGACAATTGTACCTGACTAGTAAGTATTGCAACTATAACGAAATGGCTGAATAAAAGTACCAACAACTGCTGGGTTTTGGGTTTATCTCATGCTATATGTATCTGATTAGTAAGTACTGCCACTATAACGGAATGGTTAACTAAAAATGCCCACTGCTTATTTTATCAGGACGGTTATCCAAAACCTGACTAGTAAAGTGCCGCCACTATAACTAATTAAGTAAAACTGCCAACTGTGTGAGTTCCTCGGTTGACTTCCTCGTTTGGTTTCGAGGGGGAAACACCAGGATGGGTTTGTTTGATGCTAGTATCAGGTTGGATCCGGTTAGGTCATTCTTATCCCTCTCTGATATCCGCCAGTTATATCGAGTCTCTATAGGTTGTTCAGTGCTCACCGCCGCCATCCACCATACCTATGTAGGCGAGGACCGCCAATTCTAGCCTCGCTGCACCGCCTCGATCGACGCCTTCTTTGTTTTACGCTTTGCCCTTTGTCACCCCTTTTGTTAAGCAGGTTTGAGATCGGCGTCGTTAGCGTGGTTACCCTTCCGGCTTGGCGGGTTATGGACGCCATTGGTTATTCTTCGTGGCTCTTAGCCCCATTTGCTTCTTGTCCGTAGTCGGACGCCTATCATTCTCAAGGTGATTTGGCTCCTTGTATATTATATCTGTATTCTTGACTCTTTGAGTCATTTGTATATATATCTGCATGGGTCCCATCGAGGACTTGTGTAATGTTATTACGTTTTCCACCCGCACGAAAGTGCTGGGCACCTTTTGAATCGCTTCTATGCGGTTTGGTGAATTTTGCCCAAACTTGCATAGGTCCGATTCTGAGGGTGTTACAGTGGTATCGAGCTCGCAGTTACGATACCCCACAAGTCCAGCCTGTAGGATAACCTAGCTAACGGCCGAAGTAGAGTGTCAAAACTATTTTGCAAAATCGGTTGGATAGTTCTGATTAGGTCTGATTTTACTCCTTACCCTCTGCTATTCTCCTCTCACCTCTACGCGTTTTGAATCTCTCATCTCTCTTCGAGTCCAGGATTTCTCGTGGTTGGGTTTCCGTCGTACCTTCAGGGTTTCTCTTTCTCCCTTTTTCAACGGAGGTGCTACGATCATCAGTCTGCAACTTGTCTGTTGAACCTTCATCCGATCTTTTGTTCTTGAGATCTTTATCCTCTGTGTTCCTTGCTGATATCGATGTCGCTGAAAAACATATGAGAAGGACGAGCTTTGGTGAAGTTGGGGTTAACCTTGAGCATGTGTTGTTCATGCCAATGGAACCACCGCGAAACCTAATCAGTGTGTCTTTCATACGATTTCCGCTGGCAATACTCCCTTGTTTCCGAACCTCGCTTGTCGAGATCTTCAGTCTGATTCCGAGAGTTGGTTGCTTAATCCGCCTATTCGTGTGCAGAGAAATGGTTTGAGTGTGGGATGGATTAGCTACCCTACCACTGCTCTTATCATTCGCTCTTGTACGTCGAAGCAGTGGATCCAGCAATTTACTCCGTCCACGGAAGTTAGGGGTGGCTTTATTTGCGATACCTCTACCTCCGATCTTTTGTTCCCGGAGTGTTCTCTCGACGATCAGGGACAACGACCTCTTGTTAGTGGTGTCGCGAGGATCTACACGAAGCGAGAAGGATCAGACCGCCGACCTTCCTTCCGGTACCATGAGGCGGATCTCGAGGGCGAGATCCCTTGTTAGTGGTGTCGAATTGTGGCATCCCGCAAAACCACTACTAGAAAATCGCGTTGAATTTGTGCATTGCATCGTCATCATCATGCATTGTTGCCAAAACTATTTTCGCAACACCCGTTTTGTTTTCTAAAACGCCTCTATTTCGTACATCCAAAACCCGGTCCGAATATTTTGTTTTGCTTAAATATGTTTTGCAAACGGTCCGTTTAATTAAATAAAGCTTTTAATTAATTTTTAGCGGGGCAGTCGAACGGGCCGTTCTGACCCGAACGACCGCCCCAGAAAACTAATCGGTCCACCAACCGCCCTTCCTAAAATCCTAAGTCTACCCAGAACTCTACCCACCCCTCCATCCACATCACCCCCACCTATCCTAGACCGCCACATCACCCAACCCCAGCTACCTACCAATCCCACTATGCCACCTAGGCAGCCCTATCCACACCACACCCCACCCAGCTTTTCCTCACTAGATCCCACCCACCCCAGACAACCCTCCACCACAGCCCCAGCCTCCCCTGGGCCCACCGCTCAGCTCCCCTGGCCCCACTCTCTCACACGCGACGCACACACCCCGCACTCCCTCCTGCCGCGGTGCCGCCTCGTGCCCGCCAGGACCCACCACAGCCATGGCGACTCCCCAGCCTCTCCTTCCCGAGAACCCGCTCCGGCTTCCCGCACCTCGCTCTCCTCACAGCAGCCGCTTCGCGCCTCACACAGCTGCTGCTGGCGCCACCTGCCGCCAGCGGAGGCTGCCTGACCCGCTCGGCCTGCGCTGCTGTCGCCCAGCGCCGCAGCGCGCGCCTCGAGCATCGCACTCGCCTCACCTCCGCCGCGCCGCTCCTGCGCGCCGCCTGCCGCCGCCGCCGGACGTCTGCGAGCTCTCGTCGCCTTAGCCGCTAGCCTGCCGCCGCCAACCGCTACTCCCCTCACCTGTTCCTCCGCCGAGACCTCCGGCCAGCGCCGCCTGCTGTCCCGCCCAACCACCACTGCGCCGCCTTCTCGCCGCTTCTGCCCGCCTCGAGCTCGCCGACCACCAGACCTACGCCGCCGCCGTCCAAGCCGCGCCCTCCGGCCCCAGGCTTGCCGTCGCCGGTTCCCGTCGCTCCGCCGACGCGCGGCCGCCCCCGCATCCCCCTCCTCCCGCTGCCCGAGCCCCCGCCATACCCGGCCGTCCGTCCCCGCCGCTCGGTCCTCTGCCAGTTTCCAAGCCAACCGCGGGCTGCCTGCCCTGGTGGGCCCTAGTTCTTCGCGCAGCCGCTTGTGTGCGTGTTTGCACAGTGGAGGATGCTCTGTCTCCGGCTTGAGAAGCATGCGAGCTAACGCGAGTTGCCGAACCTTCGCGCCGACGGGATCTGCAGAGTACCAAGTCCGACCACCCGCGAGACGCCAAGTTCCCCTTCATGGATCCGAAGGCCGAATCCTCGAACGACAAGATCTGCCTCGGACGCCAAACCCGAACCGAAAGGAACGCCAAGTCCGACCCGACCCGCGGACTCGACAAGGTCTCCACGGATACGACAAGATCGACACCAATCGGGGCGAATCCGATGCCCCGACGCCAGGACAAGTACTTCGCCCCGTATTTCGAGACCCCAGCATCGAAACGACAAGATCGTCATCATAACCTCCGAAGACCACCGGTGCGACAAGTACTCCCTCGATGACGCCAAATCGACAAGCTCTCCTTCCCGGAGCCGAAGACCCCGAACGCCAAGACCACCGACAAGATCTACATGCAACAAGAACGCCCCGATCAGGTCGGACCCAATGCGCCCCGACACCGAACCAAGTACTCCCTCGTGAACGCCAAGGACTACCTCACGGACACCGAGAATCTCCCCCGGATGCCAAGACCGACAACATGACCCGAAGACCACGGATGCACCAAGATCTACCCCTTACCGAGAACGACCCCGAAATCCGAGAACGCTTCCGCCGAACCCCGAACCCCGGAACCCAAGTTCGTCGAGCCCCCTCTAATGTGTGAACCCTTTTTCCCTCGAACCCTATTTTATAACATAAATAACAACTTGTTGCATATTGAATTGCCATCCTTGCATGCATATCTGTGGTTTGGGGGCCTTCCGCCGATTCACCTAATAACTAAATATGGGGCCCATATGCGGGCAAATCTAGTCTCATATTGGCCTCATTTAAACTTGAGTAGCGAACCCGATACTGTCTCTTGCCTTGTTAAAACAACATTTAAATTGCGGGGTTCTAAACAACTTGAACCATCCAATTAATTGTCGGACCGGTTCCGCTTAACATGACCTAATTGCATCGCACCTTTGCCATGCCATGCATCATACTTGCATCATGCCGATCTTCCCGTTTATTAAATACATCCGGTGTTTCTTCTAGTGATTTGGTTCTTCATGGATAAGGCCGTTGAGTTGATGTGAGCTTTCGATCTTCGGGAAAACCTTCGACAATGTTTTCAAAGTAGCATCTCCCCTTTCTACCTATCTTACTTTTATAGTCTTTATTCCCTCCGATGATCTATTGCTATCTGTGTTATGCTCTAGTTTTCGTACCCTTTGATATTCCTGCAATTATATTGCCTTGGACACACCCTATTACCTGTTGTTTGGTAGATAGTTGGACTTGCCGTCGTAGTTGCTTGCTCAAGTGCTGATGTGTCGTCATATGCCACGATTGTTGATGTATTGCCGCATGTTGATGGAGATGATTCTAGTTTTACTTATCGTCACTTTAATTTCTGTTTAACAACTAAAATTGATAAGCGGAGGCATCGGTGGGTGATAGATAATATTTGGTTTTAACGCCCACTTGTGTCCCAAGACCCGAGTACTTGATACCTGTTCCTTGATTTTGCGCTATCCACATCCGGGAGGTATATGGGACCCCTGAGCCGAGCTTGATTCAGTCTTATTTCTTGGGGCCACAAACTAGTTTGAGGTTTTATTTACGATCCTGTACTTATGCCATGTTTCATCGCTTTATTTACGATTGTGCGAGGTAATGCACTGCATCGCTTTTGGCGGAGTGTTTACGCGGTGTCGACAAGCCCGCTTTGGGGTTCCGCTCACACCACGCAGACCTTGAGGCCGTCTCGGAGCTTGCTTACTCCGCTATGATTCTACTTAAGGGTGGCCTGAAATATTTCTGAATCTGTGATTGTTCAATGTGAAAGCCTCGTTGGGTTTTGATTTGGTTTTCCGAGGTTGATCGGCGTGTGTTGCTATTGGTGCACCCGCCGGGTAAAACTTTCAAAGCCGTGTCCGCGGATATGGACGACTTGGAGCACGATTCGATCATAGACAAGCATAACTAAAGTTTACTGCTATAAATTTGACTTATAATGACTAGTAATCAGCTTCACTATAATGGAATGGCTAATTAATACTGCCCACCATTGCTTGTTTGGCTTGTCACTTGCGACAATTGTACCTGACTAGTAAGTATTGCAACTATAACGAAATGGCTGAATAAAAGTACCAACAACTGGGTTTTGGGTTTATCTCATGCTATATGTATCTGATTAGTAAGTACTGCCACTATAACGGAATGGTTAACTAAAAATGCCCACTGCTTATTTTATCAGGACGGTTATCCAAAACCCGACTAGTAAAGTGCCGCCACTATAACTAATTAAAACCAATCGTGTGAGTTCCTCGGTTGACTTCCTCGTTTGGTTTCGAGAAACACCGTGATGGGTTTGTTTGATGCTAGTATCGGTTGGATCCGGTTAGGTCATTCTTATCCCTCTCGATATCCGCCATTATATCGAGTCTCTATAGGTTGTTCGGTGCTTGCCGCCGCCATCCACCATATGTAGGCGAGACCGCCAATTCTAGCCTCGCTGTCTTGGCCTCGATCGACGCTCCTTCTTTGTTTTCTGCTTTGCCCTTTGTCGGCACCCCTTTTGTTAAGCAGGTTTGAGATCGACGTCGTTAGCAGGGTTACCCTTCCGGCTTGGCCTGGGCAGGGTTATGGACGCCATTGGTTATTCTTCAGGGCTCTTAGCCCCATTTGCTTCTTGTCCGTAGTCGGACGCTCTATCATTCTCAAGGTGATTTGGCTCCTTGTATATTATATCTGTATTCTTGACTCTTTGAGTCGCTGTTATATATATCTGTTCTGTGGGTCCCATCGAGGACTGTTGTGTAATGTTATTACTTCGTTTTCCACCCGCACGAAAGTGCCTGGTGGGCACCTTTGAATCGTTTCTATGCGGGTTTGGTGAATTTTGCCCAAACTTGCATAGGTCCGATTCTGAGGGTGTTACATAACACTAAATAACGCATAAGCAGATACTGCCTAGACCGCAAGATGCGATCTAGGCAGCATGACACTTACCCGAAAGAAACCCTAGAAACAAGGGGTGGCGATGCGCCGAGATTGTGTTTGTTGTGAACGTGATCGTCCTCTTTTCTCAATAACCTTAGGTACATATTTATAGTCCGGAGACTTTCTATCTTTGGAATAACCCTAACAACTCTATCTCTTACTTAAACCGAAGCGTAACCTACCATAATATACAGATACACGGGCAATTTAGCCCAAATCCACGCACAAGGCCGATCCAGCAATACGTTGCATATATGTATCCTCCAAGCCCATCTTGATTACGGCCCATCTCCTCCTTTGGCCAAAATGTGGCGATAACACATGCCCCCCTGGTTTTGGCAATAATAATTCCAAAACCACTCTGTTTTTTTTCTTTTTTTTATCGGGTTACGCGTTGCAGAGCAGAATCGTCACGCCGCCCCCTCATCATGACGCCTTGTCTTCTCAACTTCTCCGCAGTGCATGATTTGACAGTTTTGGCACCACATTCTGGAAAACCGCTATGGCATTGAACCACCTCCCACTATTCCCCTTATTTAAATTCATCTGAGCAGTTTGCACCCCCATCCTCTTCCATTAGCCAAAAAACCCTCTTCCTCCGCCATGGCCTCCTCTTCCTCCTCCAAATCATCCGGCCTTTCCTTCCAATCCTCCAACACAATGAGCGACCGGGAGCCGACGCCGAGCACTCCCAATGGCGGCAAGCATGAGGCTCTCGCCCCACAATGGTGGGAGAGGGACTGGGACTTCGCTTTGGTCGAGGAGGACGAGTCCCCGACCGACGGCGAGGAGGGCCTCGATTTGTCGACGGGGAGGCTGGAGGCGAGAGCGCCGACGACGCCGTGTCTCGGGCGTAGGACGCTCAATCTCGAGGAGAAGGAGGAGGACACCTCCGACGAATACCCGCCGTGAAGCGCTCGTGCCGGGTCCAGCGAGGACACCGGACGGCGGCAGCGAGGACGAGAGGCCCTCACGACAACTTCAAAGCGGCGGCGAAGACTACGCCAAGAGCGGCGACAATGAATACGACGACGGCGAAGACAGCGGCGACGACACCGGCTTCTAGATTAGGAACTAGTAGTAGTACTAGTAGTAGTAGATTTCCATTTGTAAGCAATCGGCTTCATTGTAAACAACCGTCTTTTGAATCAACAAAGATTGCTTTCCCAATTCGATTTTCCCGATAGTCAAAATAGGTATCGGCTTTCACCATACTACGCTCATATGGTCAACCAAGTCAAAGCCCAAAGAGCCGATGGTAACACCTCGACTTTCCCCACAAACGTTGACAAGGTCAAATTTGGTCGCATATTTAGATAAATCTGAGCGGCCACTTTCCAATTTCAAACGGTAGCCTGCGACCCTCTTCAAAAAGGCTAACCCAGATCTCCAATTGCCTCACCAAATAGATCGGGCTTACAGCGACAAGAACCCTCGATCCCCAATCGCATAGATCCATCTCCGCCGGCAAACTAGATGGCGGAATCGTCCAATACCAACACAAATGTCTCTCGGTCTCAAGGTACGCTCGCTCCTCAATCGAACACGGTGCTAGAATTAATAGCAAACACCAATTAATGCTTTATTCCACCGTTAAATTTTTAGGTTTCAGACATTCTGCCGCATCCTTCTCTCCCAAATTCTCTGTCTTGGCCCCTGAGAATCTAGTCCTGCCCATCCGATCTCTTGCGAGGCAAATGTAATCCCTTCAGAAGCCAAAACCTAGATTTGAATTCTTGAGCCGATACTGCAGCCTGGCCTAATCCTCCTAAACATTGGGTCTCTTGGTACAGCAGGGTAGCCAAAACTTACCAATCCCAATGGGAAACCACGGGAATAGCCGATGCCTTGTATTTGTCATTGTCTCCCCATGAGAAACATGAAAATCTTCTAAAAACCATCGGCTATTTCTGGTCCGATGCTCAATCGCCTTCATGTTCGTCATGGCCCCATGACACCAACTCATTAGACGTGGTGATGATTACTGGTCCGACGTTACATCACCCAGCCCTCCGCTTTTGTCGACAAAGGTCCCCTACAAGCTTTCTTCCAAAAGCATCGCATTTAACTGGGGTGCCTATCTTCAAAGCCACATGAAAACTAAAGGCCTGTCACGGAGAAAGAACACACGGCTTTCCTCAACTTCGGCTGGAACATTTCATATTCGTGGCCCTTCCTTGCTCCAACCAAGAATTATCTCTCCTTGGCTCACGAACTTGCCAGAGGCACCCAACTTGGCATCGACAAACTGCTCCTTGGAGAAGTCTATCGATATCTCCAGTTGATGTCCACAAACTATTCTCCCATAGATCAAAACAGAGGTCCTTGGTGGTTCATTCAGCTATGGTCTCACTGTATTTTCAACACCATGTCCCAAACTTCCCCCTTTTAGCGAGTTGCACCTTTCCAGATGCCAAAGGGAAGATCCGATGCACCAGCTACGGCCAAGCTCAGATAGATCGCAGTAGTAAACCGATCCCTCAGAAGCATCCAAGTGGTTCATTTTCTTCCAAGGCCTGGACAATCCTATCTTCTTTCCTTACACGGAAGAATCGGAACATTTTGAAAATCCAGTCTCCTTCAGTTAGACAACTTTGCCGATGACACCAAAGACTGGCAGCTATTTTCCATCGTGATCCCCTCGCTTCCTTCCATCGGCATGAGCACATCCAACAGAATAATCAAGCCGGATAATGAATTCTACCAGCAATCGTAGTGGCTCGGCAATTTGGCCTTGGACAAGTACCTCCCCATTTCTTTCTCCACCATCTTACAGAGAGCGAGTGACCCCCGATCCTCTCACCACCAAAGGTGTTATTCCTTCTTCGATGCTCGACCATCCCAATTCCTAACAACCTCACCTTCGCTTCATCAACCGATGGTTTTGAGAACTGGTGGTCGATGTGGAAGACTCATGCCTTCAGGAGAGCTCTGGGACCGTTGCTGGAACAGCTCGATGCTGAATATGATATCCCCATAGAACAGGTACCACTACTTGTAAATTTTCTTGATGCAGCTCACAAATGATTCTTCTAATAACCCGCTCTGTCTCCTTGCAGCAACAAGATGGTCCTGAACTTACACACGGTGATGGCTCCCCCTTCGAATTCTTCCCACCAGCTCCTGTGGTCCTTTTCTGCAAAAACTCGCCACCTTTGAAAAAGGTCGTGATGCAGAACCAGCCGATATCACCACAATCGGCTTCCAAGAGCCAAGCAACTTCTGGGTCAGCCGCCTTTCGAGTTCCAACTAAAACAAGAACGGTGGTGAGGAAGGTAGCTGCCATGAAGACTTTGAGGCGCCGGAGCCCTTCTCCAGAAAGTTCGCATGTACGCTGATCCATGCCTTGGTTGATCTCTTTCATCCTTGCAAACATGCTTGTGCTTACTAGCTCTCCTTTTCATGTGTTTCCATCGAAGACACCTCCAAAGGGACACACAATCCAATCGAGGAGAATCGGGCCCAACAGACTCGAGAGGACCACCACACCGAGCCACCAGATTTGCCACCATCGGCTCCCGTGAAAGGCCGGTTCGAACCTATCGCCCGAGCATCACGATCGGCGGGCCACCGGAGCCCAAGAGGGCTCGGAAGGGACTGCAAACTTCTTCGTCGAGCCAGGAGGTTTCAAAAGTCATCACCCTCCATGCTCTTACCAATTGTTTTTTATCTGCCGATTCATCACTATTTACATCGGCTAAGCACCTTCCATGCAGACGACTGAGACTTCTAGTGGGAAAGCCGGGGAAGTGCCGATGCCTTTCGCAAGGCTGGATCTAGTACTCCCGAAGGTGTAGATGAACGTTACCACTTTGGCCAAGCCCCCAAATAACACAAGCCGATTGTCTCGTCATCTGCTATCCCTTGATCTTAGGAGAGGTACGCTCGCTTCGCTCATCCTTCCATGTTGGACGACATCGACGCCATTTCGCCTGCCAGGTTGTGATATCTCGTGCCTGCGACGTTCAACTCGAATCCATCGAACCAACTCTCTCTGTCGCCAACGATGAACCACGAGCAAGGGCTGTTCTACCTCAATTCCAGCGTCTCAAAGCCTTGCTGTCCTCCCCGATCGAGAAGTTGATCGAGGGTTCTGAAGAGGTGAAGAGTGTTCTTGCCGAAATCAAGGACCAACTCCCAGTAGCATTGCAGGTGAAGCTTTGGCCAGTTGTAACTCGGTCTTTCTACGGGTCAAGGGTGAAGTTGGCTCGTGAGAGGATTATGCGCCGCGCCCAACTCCCGCTGAAGGCCAATATTGCAGACAAATGTCAGCGGCTCAATGAGAAAAAGGCGTCTCTGGATGCCAAAACTGACACCTCTGTGAGCACCGCCGAGCTTGCATCCTTGAAAAAGGAATTGGGAGATCATGAAGAGAAGGTCCGGGCGACTAAACAGCTCATTCGTGGCAAGGAAGCATTCATCGCCCGCTCCCAAGACGAAGCAGAAGGCCTCAAAGCTCAACTGAAGACTGATGTGGCGGAAATACGTGCCCTGAACAAGCAGCTAGTGATGGGCAAGGACGAAGATGACGAAGCCGAGATCTCCGAGGTGGATCGTGTCCGCGCTGACGCCCTCCACGCCTTCGAGGCATTCCTTCAGTATCTTATTCATGTAAACTGACACCTGCTCGTAACAGTTTGAACCTTTAGAGTCGATGGCTGTGCATCGGCTATATTTTTTGTTATTGGCCGATTTCATGTATCGGCCCCCATATTTCACTGTCCATCATCCCACATGCTTGGGAAATATTTCTTGAGATGTTGACCGTTGACAGCCACTGGGAATTTCACGCCGTCCAGCTCCTCAAGCATGCTGCGTTCCCTTAAAACTTGATCGACCATGTATGGCCCGTGCCAATTTGGAGACCATTTACCATATGTCGCATCCTTAGTCCCCAATGGCAATAGCTTCCCATACCAGATCGCCAACGTGAACTCCACGCCTTGCATCAGCCGACGTGCCGGAGTTTTGCGGTTGCTGCCGAGGACCAGGGCCCACCAGCAGTTCTGGGAGCCTCCCGGCTCTTCGTGTTGCTCGTCGCTGCTCGCCGGTGGGTTTTGACAGGCAACACATTCTGGCACGCCCGGTGGGACATTCAACAACATCTGCATCAACATCCGACGCTGCGATGGGGGATGGACCGTCACGTCATTTGACGATCGATGAGCACAAGGCGGTATGATGATATCAAAGCTCTCTTGAAGCCGATCTCGCCGGCTCTTTTGAGAGGACCCGTAAGCATGGCATCAGGTGGAAAGGGTTCTCACCCGAAGGTGCTCTTGATGAGGTCGATCTGTCTGTTCCTTCAGAGGAGCGCACCAGAGCTCTGCGACAGGAAGTCAATTGCATGGTGGCTCATTCTCTTCACCGCCATTCTCAGAGCCTAGTGAACGCTTTCGAGCGCGTCGCGGTTCGCGTAGTTCAGAGATCATGAAACATCGATTCTCCGGGGCCTACTCTAGGGACTCACCAGGAGAAAGATGCCTGACCAGTGCCACAAATGCCATTCACGCTTGCAGCTCCGGAGCCACCAGAACGCACCGGCGTCGTGCCTACAAGGTTGAGGCGACCGGCGATGCCAATTCCTGTTTGAACCACCTAAAGAAATCCCACATGGATATGTGTGCACCTACATGCCGGATCGCAATAGCCTGACGCGACGAACCAGATTGCAACCGCAGGGATTTACAGGCAGGAGTTTCGAGCAGGGCTTCGGGGAGGTATTTCGAGCAGGATGTCCGGATGGACGCCGATAAACAGGCATGGCTAGCTGGCACGCCACCGAACGAGTCATGAGAATTTAGCCCTGCAGCTCAAAGCGGTGGAGCAAATCCGTACCATCTTGAGAGACCAGTTCGCCGTGTCAAGAGAAGGACAATCGGCTATTCCAAGCCGTACCCCAACGAGTTTGATCTGATTCCGCTGCCACCCAAGTATCGGCTCCCTGAGTTCTCAAGGTTTAGCGGATCAGAAGGCTCGAGCTCGATCGAGCATGTGAGACGATACCTGGCACAGTTAGGCATGATTTCAGCATCGGATCAGTTACGCGTAAGGTTCTTTGCGCAATATCTGACAGGACCAGCTTTTGGGTGGTACACCTCGTTGCCACCGGATTCGATCCAGACCTGGAAGCAACTGGAAGAGCAGTTCCACATTCAGTATCATTCAGAAGCTACCGAGGCTGGAATTGCAGATCTGGCGCAGGTGCGGCAAAAGCGGGGAGAAACGGTATCCGAGTACATTCAGCATTTCACGACTGTCAAGAATCGATGTTATTCGGCTCGTTTGACTGAGAAAGAAGCAGTCGAGCTGGCAGTGTTGGGTCTCTCAGCACCTATCAAGGATCTGGCTTTCCAAGTAGAATACAATTCATTGGCGCACATGGCCCAAAAACTGACAATGTATGAACAGCGCCACCCTGAGTTGTACCAAGACAAGTTCAAATGTCCGATAGGCCTGGTCGATACAGAAGAAGAGGATCCCGTACAAGACCAGGAGGTGGCCGTGGCTGAATGGGCTCGGGGGGCAGATCCTATGTCCTGCAAATGGGTAAAACAGCAAGGGTCTGCAAAAGGGTTCGACTTCTATGTGAGCAAAGCTGAGCATATATTCGATTTACTGCTGAAAGAAAAGCAGCTGAAGTTACCCGAAGGCCATAAAATCCCTACGGCTCAAGAGATGAACGGGAGACCATACTGCAAGTGGCATCACTCGTTCACCCACACCACCAATGATTGCAAAGAGCTACATCTCCAAATCCAAACGGCGATAGAACAGGGCCGTCTGATCCTTGGGCAATTTGCCATGAAAGTAGACACAAACCCGTTTCCCGGCGTCAACATGGTAGAACACAGCCACTCCACGAGGCGTCAGTTAGATTTCTCGTTCGATGTTAATATGGCAGGGCCTGTGTACCACCGTGGCACATATAAGGAGGAAGGCGGTCGCTCTAGGGGCAAATAAAGAGAGGAGGCTGGTCCACGTGGCGGCCCGTTATGATAAAGCGGTATTTAACCGAGGAGCAAGTGAGAAGCGTGCGATATCAGAAGCCACACTCCACGCATCTCCTTAACAAGTATGAGCGTCAGTATGACCGACGTCGCCGGCACGATAGAGATGATGAAGGATATGAGCACCTCGCTAGGGGAAAGTCAAAGGAAAAGGAAGGCGTGGATAAACATTGGGATTGTCCTTTCTTCAAGTATTGCTGGGATGCGGGAATGAGCCGATTGCCTACAATCGACAACTGCCCGGAATGTGGACAGCAGAAGGATGACACAGGTCCAGTTTCAGTGTTCAAGCGTCTAGGGCCTCTCCCGCCTCAGAACAGACAAGAGGAGTCATCTCGAGCAAAAGATCTCGAGGAGCCAAAGGGTGAAGAAGAAGAAGAAGACAGATATCACCGGCCAAGGTGGTGTCCCGATGGACTCAGACACACCCAAAAGCGTAGAGTTCAGCGACTGCGTAGCTTGGAGGAAGCCGAAGCGCAGTACCTCCACACTTTAAGGAAAGCACGGCCCGATCTGCCGTGAAAATTCGGCAAACCTTGGAAACGGAGGCTCGTCCGAAAAGGAAAGAGTGGCACCCCAAACCAGTAAAAGCCGATGCGAAGACATCGGCTAGCACAAACATGGTGTTCATACTTCCGTCAGAGTTTTGCGCTCCAAGAACCAAAGAACTACCAGTGGCACAGTTTGACTGCGGCCCACGGCCGGTTATCTTTGAAAAGCCACGAGATTAGGGCTACAAACATCTGAAAGACCTGTACCTGCGAGGTTATATCAATGGGCAGCCTGTCCACAAGATGTTGGTTGACACCGGAGCGGCAGTCAATATAATGCCATACTCCATGCTACGGCGTATGGGACGCTCCACTGCAGATCTGATCAAAACCAACGTCACGTTAAGCGACTTCAACGGCCAAACTTTAAACGCAAAGGCGTTACGAGCGTGGATCGACTGGGCGAAAAACCATCCCCACGTCATTCTTCATTGTTGACGCTAAAAGCACCTCTGTCTTCTTTGAGGAGGATTGGATTCACGCTAACTGCTGCATTCCATCCACGATGCACCAGTGCCTAATACAGTGGGATGGAGATGAAGTGGAGGTCATTCATGCAGATGATTCGATCGAGATCTCCATAGCTGGCATGAACATCTCGGAGGCAGAAGACCACGAGCCGATCTCTGGAATCAGTCTAGGCGGTGGCGCATTGAAGCTACAAAAAATGGGGTGAGGCTGGTCTTATCCACTGGCCTAACAGAGTAGCAAAGTCCACGATCGTACGTGGTATGGCCGATCCCTGCGATCGGCCACAAAAAATAAAAAGCAGTAATATTACGACAAACAGGTCATGCGATGCGTAGGAGATTCCCTGCCATTGTAGAGCACAAATAAGTTGTAAACCTTCCTTGACTAATGCAATCAAAAAGGGGGCCAATTCCGGCAATCGGCCCAAATTATCTTTGTTATCCTCACCAACTGTTTTCCCCGTGTTTAGCATCGATTTAGCAGGTGACGGAAAGCTAGGGTATGGGTTTACCTCCGCTGATGAGCTAGAGGAGATTGACATCGGTCCTGGGGATAAGCCGCGACCAACATTTATCACCAAGAAGTTAGATCCGAATCTGCGGGGTCCGATGATAGCTTTGTTGAAAGAATATTCAGATTGCTTTGCCTGGGACTATACAGAGATGCCCGGGTTAGACAGGAGCATCATTGAGCATCGACTCCCGCTTAAAAGGGTTTCGCCATTCCAGCATGAGCACGACGGATGAAGGCGAAATTTTGGAAGAAGTCAAGAAAGAGATCGAGAAAATGTTGTGACTAGGTTAATCAGGCCATGCAGGTATGCTGAGTGGATTTCTAGTATCGTACCTGTAGAGAAAAAGGATGGCCGCTGGCGTGTTGCCATAGATTTTCGGGATCTCAATAGATCCACTCCAAAGGATGAGTATCCGATGCCGGTAGCAGAGACATTAATCAACGCAGCTGCTGGTCATAAGGTCTTGAGCTTCATGGATGGCAATGCCGGTTACAACCAAATTTTTATGGCTCCGGAAGATATACACAAGACGCATTCGAGTCCTGTGTTCGTGGGGTTGTTTGAATATGTAGTCATGACGTTTGGACTGAAGAATGCCGGCGCCACATACCAAAGAGCCATGAATTACATTTTCCATGATCTGATCGGCAAGCTGGTGGAAATTTATATTGATGACGTGGTGGTCAAGTCTGCTTCAGTACAAGGACACTTGGACGATCTGCAACGCGTCCTGGACCGAACAAGAAAATTCGGGCTACGGATGAATCCAAAGAAGTGTGCCTTCAGTGTGACGGCCGGTCAGTTCTTGGGTTTCTTGGTCCATGAACGCGGAATTGAGATCGGCCTGAAGAGTCAGGAGGCAGTGCGAACAATGAAGCCACCTACCACGAAGAAAGAACTGCAGTCTCTCATCGGCAAGATCAACTTCGTCAGAAGATTCATCTCCAATCTGTCAGGAAGAATAGAGCCGTTCATGGGACTGGTGAAAATTAAATCTGATGAGGAGTTCCGCTGGGGGACAGAACAACAACGAGCCTTCGACGAGATCAAAGAATATCTAACGAAGCCGCCAGTGTTGGTTCCGCCCCAGCCGGATAGGCCGTTCTACATTTACTTGTCAGTAGCTGACACGTCCATCGCCTCGGTGGTGGTGCAAGTTTATGATGGTCTGGAGCGAGTTGTGTTTTACATCAGCAGAAGGATGCTGGATGCAGAGACAAGGTATCCTGAGATCGATAAGTTGTGCCTCTGCCTATTTTTCACCTGCACCAAGGTGCGTCACATCTTGCTTGTGGCATCCCGCAAAACCACTACTAGAAAATCGCGTTGAATTTGTGCATTGCATCGTCATCATCATGCATTGTTTGCCAAAACTATGTCTGCAAAGCCGTTTTGTTGTCCCAACGCCCCATCTTAATTCAAATGCAAAACCCGGGCTTGTCCGGATTAGTTTATTTTGTCTTGCATTGGTTTGCAACGGCCATGTTTTAATCAAATAAAAATATTAAATTATTTTAGCGGGGCAGTCGAACGGGCCGTTTTAGCCCGAACGACCGCCCCAGATTTTCTAAACGGTCCACCCACCTGCCCCATCTAATCCTACAGCTACCCAGGAATCTACCCTCTCTCACCCTCCACCTCACCCCAACCTATCCCGCTGCGCCACATCACCCTTGCCCACCCCTCACCCACTCAAATTCTGCCACCTCCCCCCCACCTTATCACCCTCCCTCTCTCTCACAAACCCAACCCCACTCACCCCAGCCACACGAGGCCACACGCACGCACACCCCAGAGCCCCACCACAGCTGTCCCCACCCTGGGCCCGCGCCTGGTCCCACCCCGTCCCCACCTCTGCCCTGTTTCTCTTCTTCCTCACCCCTTCCTTCCCCGACAACCCCAGCCCGACGCGCCCTACCACCAACCTCCCCCCGAGCCGACCTTCCTGCCCTCCTCCTCCCCTTCCCCTCGCCACCACCTCCCCCGGCGCTTCATCAGCTGCTCCGCCACCCGCACTTTGTGCGGCCGGCTCCTCCTCGCTCTCCTCCCTCTCCCCCAAGTCCGACCTCCCCTTCCTGCCCTCACCGCCTCGCCTCACCCTCCCTAGCCGCGCCTTACCCCTCCTCCCGGCATCACCGCCTCATGGCTTGTCATGACCGCTGGGCCATTTCAGAGCCGCGTCGTCAGCGGATACCGCCCGAGCCCGCCACGCCCGCGGCCACCCGTCTCGGCCAAGCCTCCGCACCGGAGCTCCTCCGCTCGGAGCTGCCCAGCGCGTTGCCGCTGACCAGCCCGGGCTCCTCCTCCGTCGTGCTCCTCCGCCCGCTCCCGCCCGAGCGCTGCGGCCGCCTGCTCTCGCCGCCCCAGCACCTCCGTCTCGCGTCGGCGGTCCTGCTCCAGCGTCGTTACGCCGTCGAGCCCGCAAAACCGACCCCCGCACTCTTCGTCGCTGCCGAGCAGCGTCGTCGCGATCCGTCCTCCTGCCCCACCGCGGTCCGTCGCGTCGCTGGAAGCCCTCCTCGTGGCCGTCCCATGATGCGGCCCGTTTGCGAATCAGGCGAGACCGCCGTTCGCTAGCTACAAGACCTGCTCATGGCGCGGATATGTTGTTCGTGGAGGTGCTGAGACCAACGGAGACCGAGCGAACCAAGTTGCCTTGACAAGCGATCCAAGATCTTCACCGTACCAAGTTCTCCTCTTATCATTCGCTTCAACATGAACCGCCATGAACTTCTCCTGATCCATGGAAGTTAGAGGTGGCCTTACCTTTAACCCCGATCCAAGTTTATCCGGGCAAGGTTCTCTTAACTAAGTCGCGTGCACAAGACCTTCCCGTTAGTGGTGTCACGACGAGATCTACATGGATAAAATGCCAGACCGAAGGCGGGGAACGCCAAGACCTTCCCGAGGCGGATACAACAAGCACTTCCCGGACACCGAGACGCTGGATCCTCAAGTTCTCCCCACGGACTCCAAGAACTGCCTTGACGCCAGGACCGACAACTGCACCGAGACCCCGATGCGACAAGATCTACCCCGGAGTCCGAGAACGCATCCGTCGAACCTCGAACCCCAGACCCGTCGAACCCTGGACCCTGGACCCCGAACCCCGAACCCCGGAACCCCAAGATCGTCGAGACCCCTCAATGTGTGACCCCTTTTCCTCGAACCCTATTTTACAACATAATAACAATTGTTGCATATTGAATTGTCATTCTCTCATGCATCTCATCGGTTTGGGGGCCTTATGCCGATTCACCTAATAATTAAATATGGGGCCCATATGCGGGCAAATCTAGTCTCATATCGGCCTCATTTAAATTGTGTAGCGAACCCGGAGCAATCTTCTGTCATGTTAAAACAACATTTAACTTGTGGGGTAGCTAAACAACATAAACCACCTAATTAATTGCCGGAACCCGGTCCGCTTAATCTTGACCTAATTGCAGACCTTTGCCATGCCATCCATCATACATGCATCATGCCGATCTTCCGCCGTATTAAATATTGCATCCGTGTTTCTTCTAGTGTTTTGCCTTCATGATAAGGCCGTTGAGTTGATGTGAGCTTACCGATCTTCGGATGAACCCTTCGACAATGTTTTCAGGCGAGCATCTCCCCCTTTCTACCTATCTTACTTTCTAGTATTTATTCCCTCCTGTTGATCTTTGCTATCTGTGTTGCGATGCTCTAGTTTTCGTACCCGTGATATCCCTCGCAGCCCTATATAGCCTTGGACACATCCTATTACCTGTTGTTTGGTAGATAGTTGGACCCGCGTGTCGTAGTCGCTAGCTCAAGTGTTTTGCTTGTCGTCAAGTACCACCTTTGTTGGAGAATTGCCGCATGTTGACGTTGGAGATGATCATGGTTTAATTATTGTTTCACTTTAAATTCTGTTTAACAACTAAAATTGAATTAAGCAGAGGCATCGGTGGGTGATAGGTAAGATTTGGTTTCCGACCGCCCACTTGTGTCCCGTAGGACCCGAGTTCTTGACACCTGTTCCGAGATCGAGCGCGCTAACCACAGGTGGGGAGATATGGGCCCCCCATTGATAATTACCTGATTTCAAAGTATTGTACTGGGGGCCACAAACTAGTTTGAGGTTTTATTTACTATCCTGTACTTATGCCATGTTTTACTGCTTTATTTACGATTGTGCGAGGTACTGCATCGCATCTTGTTAGGATCGGGACACGATTCATGGTGCCGGCAGTCCCGCTTGGGGATTTCGTGCAGCCGCCCACCCAAACCACTGAGACCGTTTGAGACGGCCGACTCGCTATGGTGTCGACTTGGGGTGGCCTCTGATTGCTTTGTCCAGGAACGTCGTGACTTAGGCCCCGCCGACATACCGATGGGTGTATGTTAACTGATCTGGCAAAAAGGGTCAAAGTGCCTGTGGATACTTTGGTGCACCCCTGCAGGGTTTAATCTTTTCGAGAAGCCGTGTCCGCGGTTATGGACGACTTGGAGCACAGTGTCTGATCATAGACAACTACAACTAAAGTTTACTGTTTTAAAATGACTTGTTCCGATATGGTTAGTAATCAGCTCCACTACAACAGAATGGCTAAGTAAAAGTATCAACAACTGCTGGGTTTTGGGTTAACTCATGATCATTAAACCTGACTAGTAATGTTGCCACTATAACAGAATGTATAACTAAAAGTGCCCACTGCTTACCTTATCAGGACGATAATCTAAACCTGACTAGTAATTACTGCAACGATAACTGAATAAGTAAAACTGCCAACTGTGTGCGTTCCTCGGTTGACTTCCTCGTTTGGTCTCGAGGGGGAAACGCCAGGACGGGTTTGTTTGATGCTAGTACCAGGTTGGATCCGAATAGGTCTTTCACCCTCTCGATATCCGCCATTGTATCGAGTCTCTATAGGTTGTTTAGTGCATCTTGCCGCGCCGCCACCACCATACCTATGTAGGCGAGGACCGAATTCTAGCCTCGCTGCATCGCCTCGATCTGACGCTCCTTCTTTTTCCTTTGCCCTTTGTTGGCACCCCTTTTGTTTAAGCAGGTTTTGAGATCGGCGCCGTTAGCAGGGTCACCCTTCCGGCTTGGCCTGGGCAGGGTTATGGACGCCATTGGTTATTCTTCAGGGCTCTTAGCCCCATTTGCATCTTGTCCGTAGTCGGACGCTCCCTCTTTTCAAGGTGATTTGGATCTTTGTACCGTATATTTGTATTCTTGACTCTTCGAGTCGCTGATGTATATATCTGTTCTGTGGGTCCCATCGAGGACTGTTGTGTAATGTTATTACTTTGTTTTTCCACCCGCACGAAAGTGCCTGGTGGGCACCTTCGAATCGTTTCTATGCGGGTTTGGCGAATTTTGCCCAAACTTGCATAGGGCCGATTCTGAGGGTGTTACAGAGTGGTATCAGAGCTCAGCAGTTGCGATACCCCACAAGTCCAGCCTGTAGGATAGCCTAGCTAACGGCCGAAGTAGAGTGTCAAAACTATTTTCGAAAATCGGTTGGATAGTTCTGATTAGGTCTGATTTTACTCCGTACCCCTCTGCTATTCTCCTCTTATCCCGACGTGTTTTGAATCCGCTCTCGTCCCTTTTCTTCGAGTCCAGGAATTCTCGTGGTTGGGTTTCCGTCGTACCTTTAGGGTTTCGCTCCCTCCTTTGATAACGGTGTTGCTACATCCGGTCTTCATGCTATCTGAGGAATCTGTCTTCCGTGGAACCATTCTTTGTTCCTTGTTTGTGCCTTCCGGTGTTTTCCGACGCGACGACATCCTCTATGCCAGATCCGATGCAGAGTCTGCAACACTCCTTTGATCCGGACCTCGCTTGTCGAGATCTTCAGTCTGAATCTTGAGGGTTGGTTGCATAATCTGTCTATCCGTGTACATAGTAATGCTTTGAGTGCGGGATGGAGTCGCGACCATACCACTACTCTTATCATTCGCTTCTGTACATTGAATGGTGGATCGATGCAATCTTACTCCTTCCATGGAAGTTAGAGGTGGCCTTACCTTTAACCTCGTCCGTTGTTTATCCGGAGTGTTCTCTTAACTAACGTGGACAACGACCCCTTGTTAGTGGTGTCGCGAAGATCTACATGGTGCGAGAAGACGGGGAACGCCGACCTTCCTTCCGGTACCATGAGGCGGATCTCGAGGGCGAGATCCCTTGTTAGTGGTGTCGAATTGTGGCATCCCGCAAAACCACTACTAGAAAATCGCGTTGAATTTGTGCATTGCATCGTCATCATCATGCATTGTTTGCCAAAACTATGTCTGCAAAGCCGTTTTGTTGTCCCAACGCCCCATCTTAATTCAAATGCAAAACCCGGGCTTGTCCGGATTAGTTTATTTTGTCTTGCATTGGTTTGCAACGGCCATGTTTTAATCAAATAAAAATATTAAATTATTTTAGCGGGGCAGTCGAACGGGCCGTTTTAGCCCGAACGACCGCCCCAGATTTTCTAAACGGTCCACCCACCTGCCCCATCTAATCCTACAGCTACCCAGGAATCTACCCTCTCTCACCCTCCACCTCACCCCAACCTATCCCGCTGCGCCACATCACCCTTGCCCACCCCTCACCCACTCAAATTCTGCCACCTCCCCCCCACCTTATCACCCTCCCTCTCTCTCACAAACCCAACCCCACTCACCCCAGCCACACGAGGCCACACGCACGCACACCCCAGAGCCCCACCAGCTGTCCCCACTGGCCCTTTGGTCCCACCCCGTCCCCACCTCTGCCCTGTTTCTCTTCTTCCTCACCCCTTCCTTCCCCGACAACAGCCCGACGCCCTACCACCAACCTCCCCGAGCCGACCTTCCCGGCCCTCTCCACGCCTCACGCCCTTCCCTTCATGCCACCACCTCCCCCGGCCCCGCGCCTCCACCAGCCGCCACCCCGCACTCGCCTGACCGCGCCAGACACCTCACACCGACGCTGGGCTCCTCCTCGCTCTCCTCCCTCTCCCCAAGTCCGACCGCCCCTTCCCGCCTCACCGCCTCACACCCTCCCTAGCCCACCCCTCCTCCGCATCATCATCCCTCACACAGCGCCTCCATGGCTCACGGCCGCTCGAGGTCGTCGCCGCGCCCGGATACCCGCCCGCCCGCGCCACCGTCTCCGGCCAAGCCTCCAACCCGAGCTCCTCAGCTCGGGCCACTGCGCGCGTTGCCGACCTGACCAGCGGGCTCCTCCGCCCGTGCTCCTCCGCCCGTCCGGCCGCCGCCTCTGCGGTCTCGCCGCCCAGCACCTCCGTCTCGCGTCGGCGGCGGTCCTGCTCGCTTCTGCCCGTCAGCAAAACCGCCCCGACCCGCACTCTTCGCCGTCGAGCGCGTCGGCCGCGATCCGCCCCTCCCCGCCATCGGTCGTCGCGTGCGCTGGGAAGCCCTCCTCGTGGCCCCCATGATGCGCCCGTTTGCGAAATCAGGCGAGACCGCTCGCTAGCTACAAGACCTGCTCATGGCGCGGATATGTTGTTCGTGGAGGTGCCGAGACCAACGGGAGACCGAGCCGGAACCAAGTCTGCCTTGACAAGCGATCCAAGATCTTCACCGTAGCCGCCAAGTTCTCCGCCTGGGGTGACGCTGTCTTCAACATGAACCGCCATGAACTTCTCCCCGGATCCGAAGACCGCGGACGCGAACCCAGACCCCGATGCCCCCGATCCGAAGACTGAACCCCGAGAGCCGGGCGCGACAAGGTCTACCTCACGGGCACCAAGTCCTTCCCCAGAGCCGTCAAGACTACGCCACGACGAGATCTCCAGCATGGATAAAATGCCAGACCCCGAAGGCCGATCCCGGCAACCCACATGCGACAAGACCTTCGCCCCGAATGCGGAATCAGGAACCCGAACGCCAAGAACGCCGAGGCGGATACAACAAGCACTTCCCCGGACACCGAGACGCTGGATCCTCAAGTTCTCCCCCACGGACTCCAAGAACTGCCTCGGACGCCAGGACCGACAACTGCACCGAGACCCCGATGCGACAAGATCTACCCCGGAGTCCGAGAACGCATCCGTCGAACCTCGAACCCCAGACCCGTCGAACCCTGGACCCTGGACCCCGAACCCCGAACCCCGGAACCCCAAGATCGTCGAGACCCCTCAATGTGTGACCCCTTTTCCTCGAACCCTATTTTACAACATAATAACAATTGTTGCATATTGAATTGTCATTCTCTCATGCATCTCATCGGTTTGGGGGCCTTATGCCGATTCACCTAATAATTAAATATGGGGCCCATATGCGGGCAAATCTAGTCTCATATCGGCCTCATTTAAATTGTGTAGCGAACCCGGAGCAATCTTCTGTCATGTTAAAACAACATTTAACTTGTGGGGTAGCTAAACAACATAAACCACCTAATTAATTGTCGGAACCCCGGTTCCGCTTAATCTTGACCTAATTGCATCGCACCTTTGCCATGCCATCCATCATACATGCATCATGCCGATCTTCTGCCGTGTATTAAATATTGCATCCGGTGTTTCTTCTAGTGTTTTGCCTCTTCGCGGATAAGGCCGTTGAGTTGATGTGAGCTTCGCCCGATCTTCGGATGAACCCTTCGACAATGTTTTCAGGCGAGCATCTCCCCCTTTCTACCTATCTTACTTTCTAGTATTTATTCCCTCCTGTTGATCTTTGCTATCTGTGTTGCGATGCTCTAGTTTTCGTACCCGTGATATCCCTCGCAGCCCTATATAGCCTTGGACACATCCTATTACCTGTTGTTTGGTAGATAGTTGGACCCGCGTGTCGTAGTCGCTAGCTCAAGTGTTTTGCTTGTCGTCAAGTACCACCTTTGTTGGAGAATTGCCGCATGTTGACGTTGGAGATGATCATGGTTTAATTATTGTTTCACTTTAAATTCTGTTTAACAACTAAAATTGAATTAAGCGAGGCATCGGTGGGTGATAGGTAAGATTTGGTTTCCGATCACCACTTGTGTCCTGGGACCCGAGTTCTTGACACTGTTCCAAGATCGAGCGCTAACCAGGTGGGGAGATATGGGCCCCCATTGATAATTACCTGATTTCAAAGTATTGTATCGGGGCCACAAACTAGTTTGAGGTTTTATTTACTATCCTACTTATGCCATGTTTCTTTGCTTTATTTACGATTGTGCAGTCTTCGCATCTTGTTAGGATCGGGACACGATTCAGCGGTGCCGCAGTCCCCGTTGGGGATTTGTCGTGGCCCACCCAAACCACGAGACTGTTTTGAGACCGGCCGACTCCGCTATGGTGTCGACTCGGTGGGTGGCCCCATACTTGCTTTTAGGTCCGGAACGTCGTGACTTAGGCCCCGACATACCGATGGGTGTATGTTAACCGATCGGCAAAAGGGTCAAAGTGCTGTGGATACTTTGGTGCACCGCAGGGTTTAATCTTTTCGAAGCCGTGTCCGCGGTTATGGACGACTTGGAGCACAGTGTCTGATCATAGACAACTACAACTAAAGTTTACTGTTTTAAAATGACTTGTTCCGATATGGTTAGTAATCAGCTCCACTACAACAGAATGGCTAAGTAAAAGTATCAACAACTGCTGGGTTTTGGGTTAACTCATGATCATTAAACCTGACTAGTAATGTTGCCACTATAACAGAATGTATAACTAAAAGTGCCCACTGCTTACCTTATCAGGACGATAATCTAAACCTGACTAGTAATTACTGCAACGATAACTGAATAAGTAAAGCGCTAAGCGTGTGCGTTCCTCGGTTGACTTCCTCGTTTGGTCTCGAGGGGGAAACGCCAGGACGGGTTTGTTTGATGCTAGTACCAGGTTGGATCCGAATAGGTCTTTCTCACCCCTCTCTGATATCCGCCAGTTGTATCGAGTCTCTATAGGTTGTTTAGTGCATGCTGCCGCTGCCGCTCAGTCCACCATACCTATGTAGGCGAGGACCGCCGAATTCTAGCCTCGCCGTGTACTGGCCTCAGTACTGACGCTCCTTCTTTTTCCTTTGCCCTTTGTCGGCACCCGATTTGTTTTAGCAGGTTTTGAGATCGACGCCGTTAGCAGGGTTACCCTTCCGGCTTGGCCTGGGCAGGGTTATGGACGCCATTGGTTATTCTTCAGGGCTCTTAGCCCCATTTGCATCTTGTCCGTAGTCGGACGCTCCTCTTTCAAGGTGATTTGGATCTTTGTACCGTATATTTGTATTCTTGACTCTTGAGTCATGATGTATATATCTGCTCGTGGGTCCCATCGAGGACTGTTGTGTAATGTTATTACTTTGTTTTCCACCCACGAAAGTGCTCGGGCACCTTCGAATCGTTTCTATGCGGGTTTGGCGAATTTTGCCCAAACTTGCATAGGGCCGATTCTGAGGGTGTTACATTGCTCTCAGCGGAGATTATCATTATATGCAAATCAGATGTCATAAAACATATGCTGTCGGCTCCTATGTTGAAAGGCCGACTCGGCAAATGGATGTTTGCATTATCGGAATTTGATATCCGGTATCAACCCTTGAAAGTTAAGGGTCGAGGCCGACCTTATTGCTGAAAGAATCAACACTGATATAGCAGCACTGTCTATACGAGCGTGGGCTATGTTTTTCGATGGATCGGTTTGTGATGATGGTTGCGGCATCGGCATTCTACTAGTGTCGCCCCGGGGGGCAACATATTCCTTCTCCATCAGGCTATCTACCCCTTGCACCAACAACGTCGCTGAGTATGAATTCAACTGGATCCCGCGATCGCAGAATACCGAGGCGAATGATCACACACAAATGGCTTCAGGCTACAAGGACGTAGCAGAGGGAGCTGATGTTCAGGTACAGTTCCTGGAGGCGGACGACTGGAGAGCCGATATCTTCAATTACTTGAAAGATTCGGCTCGGGGGGGCACCTAAATGGATAAGGTACAAGGCCATGAAGTATGTGCTTATTGGGGACGACATGTTCTACAGGACTCTGGAAGGGTTACTGCTCAAATGTCTGGGGCCAACCGAGGCCAATCGGCTCCTACACGAGGTACACGAAGGCGCCTGTGGAACTCACCAATCGGCTCACAAGATGAAATGGTTGATCAGGCGATCACGGTTTTATTGGCCCACCATGCTTGAGGACTGTTTTAAGTACTACAAAGGGTGTCAAGCATGTCAGAAATTTGAAAATATGAGCCAGACCAGCGTCGGCAATGAACCCCATCATCAAGCCTTGGCCATTCCGAGGTTGGGGCATGGATATGATTGGCAAGATCAATCCTCCATCAAGCAAAGGCCACATGTGGATTTTGGCCATGGATTATTTCACTAAATGGGTGGAAGCCGTCCCTATGAAGTCAGTGAACTCGAAGGATGTTATCGATTTTGTGAAAGAACATGTCATTCATAGATTCGGGATTCCCCAAACTATCAAATACAGACGGTACCCGCGTCAGCAATGAACCCCATCATCAAGCCTTGGCCATTCCGAGGTTGGGGCATGGATATGATTGGCAAGATCAATCCTCCATCAAGCAAAGGCCACATGTGGATTTTGGCCATTACGGATTATTTCACTAAATGGGTGGAAGCCGTCCCTATGAAGTCAGTGAACTCGAAGGATGTTATCGATTTTGTGAAAGAACATGTCATTCATAGATTCGGGATTCCCCAAACTATCACGACCGATGGAGGTTCGGTCTTCATTTCTCACGAGTTTAGAAAGTTACGTGAGGACACGGAATTAAGGCGATCCGATCATCTCCATACTATGCTCAAGTAAATGGGCAAGTGAAGGCCCAACCGAGCCTTATCAAGGCGATAAAGAGGAAAGTCGATGAGCACCCTAGGCGTTGTACGAGGTTTTGTCGGAGGCTTTATGGGCTTATCGCATGTCATGTCATGGAAGCGATAAAAACCTCGCCATACCATCTAGTCTATGGACAAGAAGTATTGCCACAGGAGATTACGGCTGGATCGAGACGTGTCACTTTTCAGAACGATCTAACAACTGAAGAATATGCGGCCCTGATGAGTGACAGTGTTGAGGATTTAACTGAGCTTAGGCTGTGGTCGCTTGAGAAAATCAAAGAGAACAAGGCCAAGGTAGCTCGTGGATATAATAAGAAGGTGAGACCAAAGGAGTTCCACGTTGGCGATCTGGTATGGGAAGCTGTATTGCCATTGGGGACTAAGGATGCAGCATATGGTAAATGGTCTCCAAATTGGCACGGGCCATACAGGGTCGATCAAGTTTTAAGGGGGAACGCGTACATGTTTGAGGATCTGGACGGCGTGAAATTCCCAGTGGCTGTCAACGGTCAGCATCTCAAGAAATATTTCCCAAGCATGTGGGATGATGGACAGTGAAATATGGGGGCCGATACATGAAATCGACCAATAACAAAAAATATAGCCGATGCACAGCCATCGACTCTAGAGGTTCAAACTGTTACGATCAGGTGTCAGTTTACATGAATAAGCTACTGAAGGAATGCCTCGAAGGCGTGGAGAGCGTCAGCACGGACACGATCCACCTCGGCGATCTCGGCTTCGTCATCTTCGTCCTTGCCCATCACTAGCTGCTTGTTCAGGGCACGTATTTCCGCCAGATCAGTCTTCAGTTGAGCTTTGAGGCCTTCTGCTTCGTCTTGGGAGCGGGCGATGAATGCTTCCTTGCCATGAATGAGCTGTTTAGTCGCCCGGACCTTCTCTTCAAGATCTCCCAATTCCTTTTTCAAGGATGCAAGCTCGGCGGTGCTCATAGAGGTGTCAGTTTTGGCATCCAGAGACGCCTTTTTCTCATTGAGCCGCTGACATTTGTCTGCAATATTGGCCTTCAGCGGGAGTTGGGCGCGGCGCAGATTAATCCTCTCACGAGCCAACTTCACCCTTGACCCGTAGAAAGACAGAGTTACAACTGGACAAAGCTTCACCTGCAATGCTACTGGGAGTTGGTCCTTGATTTCGGCAAGAACACTCTTCACCTCTTCAGAACCCTCGATCAACTTCTCGATCGGGGAGGACAGCAAGGCTTTGAGACGCTGGAATTGAGGTAGAACAGCCCTTGCTCGTGGTTCATCGTTGGCGACAGAGAGAGTTGGTTCGATGGATTCAGGGTCGAACGTCAGCAGGCCTGAGATATCACAACCCTGGCAGGCCGAAATGGCGTCAGTATGCGTCCAACATGGAAGGATGAGCCGAACGAAGCGAACGTACCTCTCCTAAGATCAAGGGGATAGCAGATGACGAGACAATCGGCTTGTGTGTTGTTGCTGGGGGCTTGGCCAAAGTGGTAACCGTTTCATCTACACCTTCAGGGAGTACTAGATCCAGCCTTGCGAAAGGCATCGGCACTTCCCCGGCTTTCCCACTAGAAGTCTCAGTCGTCTGCATGGAAGGTGCTTAGCCGATGTAAATAGTGATGAATCGGCAGATAAAAAACAATTGGTAAGAGCATGGAGGGTGATGACTTTCGAAACCTCCTGGCTCGACGAAGAAGTTTGCAGTCCCTTGCGAGCCCTCTTGGGGCTCACAGCTGGCCCCGCCTCGACTGATGCTCGGGGGGCAGTAGGTTCAGGAACCGGCCTTTTCCTGGGAGCCGATGGTGGCAAATCTGGCTGGCTCGGTGTGGTGGTCCTCTCAGAGTCTGTTGGGCCCGATTCTCCTCGATTGGATTGTGTGTCCCCGCTGGAGGTGTCTTCGATGGAAACCTGTAAGAAAAGGAGAGCTAGTAAGCACAAGCATGTTTGCAAGGATGAAAGAGATCAACCAAGGCATGGATCAGCGTACATGCGAACTTTCTGGAGAAGGGCTCCGGCGCCTCAAAGTCTTCCTGGCAGCTACCTTCCTCACCACCGTTCTTGTTTTAGTTGGAACTCGAGAGGCGGCTGACCCAGAAGTTGCTTGGCTCTTGGAAGCCGATTGTGGTGATATCGGCTGGTTATGCATCACGACCTTTTTCAAAGGTGGCGAGTTTTTGCGTAAAAGGACCACAGGAGCTGGTGGGAAGAATTGAAGGGGAGCCATCATCACCGTGCGTAGGTTCAGGACCATCTTGTTGCTGCAAGGAGACAGAGTGGGTTATTAGAAGAATCATTTGTGAGCTGCATCAAGAAAATTTACAAGTAGTGGTACCTGTTCTACGGGGATATCATATTCAGCATCGAGCTGTTCCAGCAACGGTCCCAGAGCTCTCCTGAAGGCATGAGTCTTCCACATCGACCACCAGTTCTCAAAACCATCGGTTGATGAAGCGAAGGTGAGGTTGTTAGGAATTGGGATGGTCAGAGCATCGAAGAAGGAATAACACCTTTGACTGGTGAGAGGATCGGGCAGGTCAGCTCTGCTCTCTGTAAGATGGTGGAGAAAGAAATGGGGAGGTACTTGTCCAAGGCCAAATTGCCGAGCCACTACGACTGGCTGGTAGAATTCGTATCCAGGCTTGATTATTCTGTTGGATGTGCTCATGCCGACTGGAAGGAAGCAGGGACGGATCACAGTGGAAAATAGCTGCCGAGTGCTGGTGTCATCGGCAAAGTTGTCTAGCCTGAAGGAGACTGGATTTTCAAAATGTTCCGATTCTTCCGTGTAAGGAAAGAAGATAGGATTGTCCAGGCCTTGGAAGAAAATGCTGAACCACTTGGATGCTTCCTGAGGGATCGCTTTACCCGCAGTCTATACAGAGCTTGGCCGTAGCTGGTGCATCGGATCTGCTTCCCTTTGGCATCTGGAAAGGTGCAACTCGCTAAAAGGGGGAAGTTTGGGACATGGTGTTGAAAATACAGCTGAGACCATAGCTGAATGAACCACCAAGGACCTCCTGTTTTGACTGCTATGCCGGAGAATAGTTTGACAGACATCAACTGGAGATATCGATAGACTTCTCCAAGGAACAGTTTGTCGATGCCAAGTTGGGTGCCTCTGGCAAGTTCGTAGGCCAAGGAGAGATAATTCTTGGTTGGAGCAAGGGAAGGGCCACAGAATATGAAATGTTCCAGCCAGAAGTTGAGGAAAGCCGTGTGTTCTTTCTCTGTGACAGGGCCTTTAGTTTTCATGTGGCTTTGAAGATAGGCACCCCAGGCAAATTGCTTTTGGAAGAAAGCTTGTAGGGGACCTTTGTCGACTTAAAAGCGGAGGGCTGGGTGATGTAACGTCCGACCAGTAATCATCACCACGTCAATGAGTTGGTGTCATGGGGCCATGACCGAACATGAAGCAGTTCAGCATCGGACCAGAAATAGCCGATGGTTTTAGAAGCTTCTCATGTTTCTCAAGGGCAGACAATGACAAATACAAGGCATCGGCCATTCCCGTGGTTTCCCATTGGGATTGGTAAGTTTTGGCTACCCTGCTGTACCAAGAGCCCCAATCTTCAGGAGGATTACGCCAGGCTCGCAAGCGATCGCCCAAGAATTCAAATCTAGGTTTTGGCTTACGAA
This sequence comes from Avena longiglumis, assembly GCA_030063025.1. Classification (NCBI taxonomy): domain Eukaryota; kingdom Viridiplantae; phylum Streptophyta; class Magnoliopsida; order Poales; family Poaceae; genus Avena; species Avena longiglumis. The sequence goes on along the minus strand of CP125978.1, from coordinate 338,791,517 downwards.
GGGATTCTTTGCCTCGCAATGATCAGATGGGCAGGACTAGATTCACGGGGCCAAGACAGAGAGAATTTGGGAGAGAAGGATGCGGCAGAATGTCCGAAACCTAAAAATTTAACGGTGGAATAAAGCATTAATTGGTGTTTGCTATTAATTCTAGCACCGTGTTCGATCATGAGCAAAGCGACCTTCGCACCGAGAGACCCTGTGTTGGTATTGGACGATTCCGCCATCTAGTTTGCCGGCGGAGATGGATCTATGCGATTGGGGATCGAGGGTTCTTGTCGCTGTAAGCCCGATCTATTCGGTGAGGCAATTGGAGATCTGGGTTAGCCTTTTTGAAGAGGGTCGCAGGCTACCGTTTGAAATTGGAAAGTGGCTGCTCAGATTTATCTAAATATGCGACCAAATTTGACCTTGTCAACGTTTGTGGGGAAAGTCGAGGTGTTACCATCGGCTCTTTGGGCTTTGACTTGGTTGACCATATGAGCGTAGTATGGTGAAAGCCGATACATTACTATCGGCTTCTGGAACGTTGACCTATTTTGACTATCGGCAAAATCGAATTGGGAAAGCAATCTTTGTTGATTCAAAAGACGGTTGTTTACAATGAAGCCGATTGCTTACAAATGGAAATTTACTACTAGTACTACTACTAGTTCCTAATCTAGAAGCCGTGTCGCCGCTGTCTTCACCGTCGTTCGATTCGCTGTCATCGGCGCTTTGTTGCCGTAGTCTTCGCCGCTGCTTACGAAGTTGTCGTGAGGCCTCGTCGTCCTCGTCGGTGTCCTCGCTGGACCCGGCGCGGAAGCGCTTCACCGGCGGGTATTCGTCGGAGGAGGTGTCCTCCTCTGCTTCCTCCTCCTCGTCGGAGGATTCGACGTCCTCGCCCCAGGACACGGCGTCGTCGGCGCTCTCCGCCTCCAGTTCCCCGTCGACAAGGAACTGGAGGCCCTCCTCGCCGTCGGTCAGGGACTCGTCGTCCTCTGACCAGGCGGCGAAGTCCCAGTCCCTCTCGTCCCACCATTGTGGGGCGAGAGCCTCGTACGCCGCCATTGGCGGGTGCTCCGGCATCGGCTCCCGGTCGTTCATTGTGTTGGAGGATTGGAAGGAAAGGCCGGATGATTTGGAGGAGGAAGAGGAGGCCATGGCGGAGGAAGAGGGTTTTTTGGCTAATGGAAGAGGATGGGGGTGCAAACTTCTCAGATGAATTTAAATAAGGGGAATAGTGGGAGGTGGTTCAATGCCATAGCGGTTTTCCAGAATGTGGTGCCAAAACTGTCAAATCATGCACTACGGAGAAGTTGAGAAGACAAGGCGTCATGATGAGGGGGCGACGTGACGATTCTGCTCTGCAACGCGTAACCCGATAAAAAAAAGAAAAAAAAACAGAGTGGTTTTGGAATTATTATTGCCAAAACCAGGGGGGCATGTGTTATCGCCACATTTTGGCCAAAGGAGGAGATGGGCCGTAATCAAGATGGGCTTGGAGGATACATATATGCAACGTATTGCTGGATCGGCCTTGTGCGTGGATTTGGGATAAATTGCCCGTGTATCTGTATATTGTGGTAGGTTACGCTTCGGTTTAAGTCAGAGATAGAGTTGTTAGGGTTATTCCAAAGATAGAAAGTCTCCGGACTATAAATATGTACCTAAGGTTATTGAGAAAAGAGGACGATCACGTTCACAACAAACACATTCTCCTAAACGGATAAGGTACAAGGCCATGAAGTATGTGCTTATTGGGGACGACATGTTCTACAGGACTCTGGAAGGGTTACTGCTCAAATGTCTGGGGCCAACCGAGGCCAATCGGCTCCTACACGAGGTACACGAAGGCGCCTGTGGAACTCACCAATCGGCTCACAAGATGAAATGGTTGATCAGGCGATCAGGGTTTTATTGGCCCACCATGCTTGAGGACTGTTTTAAGTACTACAAAGGGTGTCAAGCATGTCAGAAATTTGGAAAAATACAGATGGTACCCGCGTCAGCAATGAACCCCATCATGAAGCCTTGGCCATTCCGAGGTTGGGGCATGGATATGATTGGCAAGATCAATCCTCCATCAAGCAAAGGCCACATGTGGATTTTGGCCATTACGGATTATTTCACTAAATGGGTGGAAGCCGTCCCTATGAAGTCAGTGAACTCGAAGGATGTTATCGATTTTGTGAAAGAACATGTCATTCATAGATTCGGGATTCCCCAAACTATCAAATACAGACGGTACCCGCGTCAGCAATGAACCCCATCATCAAGCCTTGGCCATTCCGAGGTTGGGGCATGGATATGATTGGCAAGATCAATCCTCCATCAAGCAAAGGCCACATGTGGATTTTGGCCATTACGGATTATTTCACTAAATGGGTGGAAGCCATCCCTATGAAGTCAGTGAACTCGAAGGATGTTATCGATTTTGTGAAAGAAAATGTCATTCATAGATTCGGGATTCCCGAAACTATCACGGCCGATGGAGGTTCGGTCTTCATTTCTCACGAGTTTAGAAAGTTCTGTGAGGACACGGGAATTAAGCTGATCCGATCATCTCCATACTATGCTCAAGCAAATGGGCAAGCTGAAGCGTCCAACTAGAGCCTTATCAAGTTGATCAAGCGGAAAGTCGATGAGCACCCTAGGCGTGGGCACGAGGTTTTGTCAGAGGCTTTATGGGCTTATCGCATGTCATGTCATGGAGCGATAAAAACCTCGCCATACCATCTAGTCTATGGACAAGAAGCCGTATTGCCCTGGGAGATTACGGCTGGATCGAGACGTGTCACTTTTCAGAACGATCTAACAACTGAAGAATATGCGTACGATGAGTGGATGTTGAGGATTTAAGTGAGCTTAGGCTGTGGTCGCTTGAGAAAATCAAAGAGAACAAGGCCAAGGTAGCTCGTGCATATAATAAGAAGGTGAGACCAAAGGAGTTCCACGTTGGCGATCTGGTATGGGAAGCTGTATTGCCATTGGGGACTAAGGATGCAGCATATGGTAAATGGTCTCCAAATTGGCACGGGCCATACAGGGTCGATCAAGTTTTAAGGGGGAACGCGTACATGCTTGAGGAGCTGGACGGCGTGAAATTCCCAATGGCTGTCAACGGTCAGCATCTCAAGAAAAAGGAATTGGGAGATCTTGAAGAGAAGGTCCGGGCGACTAAACAGCTCATTCGTGACAAGGAAGCATTCATCGCCCGCTCCCAAGACGAAGCAGAAGGCCTCAAAGCTCAACTGAAGACTGATCTGGCGGAAATACGTGCCCTGAACAAGCAGCTAGTGATGGGCAGGGCGAAGATAATGACGAGATCGCCGAGGTGGATCGTGTCCGCGCTGACGCCCTCCACGCCTTCGAGGCATTCCTTCAGTAGCTTATTCATGTAAACTGACACCTGCTCGTAACAGTTTGAACCTCTAGAGTCGATGGCTGTGCATCGGCTATATTTTTTTTTATTGGCCGATTTCATGTATCGGCCCCCATATTTCACTGTCCATCATCCCACATGCTTGGGAAATATTTCTTGAGATGCTGACCGTTGACAGCCACTGGGAATTTCACGCCGTCCAGCTCCTCAAGCATGTACGCGTTCCCCCTTAAAACTTGATCGACCCTGTATGGCCCGTGCCAATTTGGAGACCATTTACCATATGCTGCATCCTTAGTCCCCAATGGCAATACAGCTTCCCATACCAGATCGCCAACGTGGAACTCCTTTGGTCTCACCTTCTTATTATATGCACGAGCTACCTTGGCCTTGTTCTCTTTGATTTTCTCAAGCGACCACAGCCTAAGCTCAGTTAAATCCTCAACACTGTCACTCATCGTACGCATATTCTTCAGTTGTTAGATCTTCAAAAGTGACACGTCTCGATCCAGCCGTAATCTCCTGTGGCAATACTCTTGTCCATAGACTAGATGGTATGGCGAGGTTTTATCGCTCCATGACATGACATGCGATAAGCCCATAAAGCCTCGACAAAACCTCGCCAACGCCTAGGGTGCTCATCGACTTTCCTCTTGATCAGCTTGATAAGGCTCGTTGGACGCTTCTTGCCCATTTGCTTGAGCATAGTATGGAGATGATCGGATCAGCTTAATTCCCGTGTCCTCACAGAACTTTCTAAACTCGTGAGAAATGAAGACCGAACCTCCATCGGTCGTGATAGTTTGGGGAATCCCGAATCTATGAATGACATGTTCTTTCACAAAATCGAGACATCCTTCGAGTTCACTGACTTCATAGGGACGGCTTCCACCCATTTAGTGAAATAATCCGTAATGGCCAAAATCCACATGTGGCCTTTGCTTGATGGAGGATTGATCTAGCCAATCATATCCATGCCCCAACCTCGGAATGGCCAAGGCTTGATGATGGGGTTCATTGCTGACGCGGGTACCGTCTGAATTTTTCCAAATTTCTGACATGCTTGACACCCTTTGTAGTACTTAAAACAGTCCTCAAGCATGGTGGGCCAATAAAACCCTGATCGCCTGATCAACCATTTCATCTTGTGAGCCGATTGGTGAGTCCCACAGGCGCCTTCGTGTACCTCGTGTAGGAGCCGATTGGCCTCGGTTGGCCCCAGACATTTGAGCAGCAGTAACCCTTCCAGTCCTGTAGAACATGTCGTCCCCAATAAGCACATACTTCATGGCCTTGTACCTTATCCGTTTAGGTGCCCCAGCCGAATCTTTCAAGTAATTGAAGATATCGGCTCTCGATCGTCCACCTCCGAGGCTGCACATCAGCTCCTTCGCTACGTCCTTGTAGCACGAAGCCATTGTGCGAGATCATTCGCCTCGGTATTCTGCGATCGCGGGATCCGATTAAAGTTTATGTACCGAACGTGCCATCAGCTCACGGCATTGCAAACATAATGGGAAGAGTGACTCGCTCTCACTTGTATTCCTCCGTGAGTTGGGAAATCACCAATTTGGAGTCTCAAAATTTCCACTGCTCGCTCTAGCTTCGATGAGCAACTCCATTCCCTTGTATCGCCTCATACTCAGCGGCGTTGTTGGTGCAAGGTAGACAGCGATGGAGAAGGAATATGTTGCCCCCCGGGGCGACACGAGTAGAATGCCGATGCCACAACCATCATCACAAACCGATCCATCAAAAAACATAGCCCACGCTCGTATAGACAGCGCTGCTATATCAGTGTTGATTCTTTCAGCAATAAGGTCGGCCAACGCCTGACCCTTAACCGCTTTTGCGGGTTGATACCGGATAACAAATTCCGATAATGCAAACATGCATTTGCCGAGTCGGCCTTTCAACATAGGAGCCGACAGCATATGTTTTATGACATCTGATTTGCATATAATGATAATCTCCGCTGAGAGCAAGATGTGGCGCAGCTTGGTGCAGGTGAAAAACAGGCAGAGGCACAACTTATCGATCTCAGGATACCTTGTCTCTGCATCCAAAGATCCTTCCGCTGATGTAAACACAACTCGCTCCAGACCATCATAAACTTGCACCACCACCGAGGCGATGGGCGTGTCACTCGACAAGTAAATGTGGAACGGCCTATCCGGCTGGGGCGGAACCAACACTGGCGGCTTCGTTAGATATTCTTTGATCTCGTCGAAGGCTCGTTGTTGTTCTGTTCCCCAGCGGAACTCCTCATCAGATTTAATTTTCACCAGTCCCATGAACAGCTCTATTCTTCCTAACAGATTGGAGATGAATCTTCTGACAAAGTTGATCTTGCCGATGAGAGACTGCAGTTCTTTCTTCGTGGTTGGTGGCTTCATTGTTCGCACTACCTCCTGACTTTTCAGGCCGATCTCAATTCCGCGTTCATGGACCAAGAAACCCAAGAACTGACCGGCCGTCACACCGAAGGCACACTTCTTTGGATTCATCCGTAGCCCGAATTTTCTTGTTCGGTCCAGGACGCGTTGCAGATCGTCCAAGTGTCCTTACTGAAGCGGACTTGACCACGTCATCGATATAAATTTCCACCAGCTTGCCGATCGGATCATGGAAAATGTAATTCATGGCTCTTTGGTATGTGGCGCCGCATTCTTCAGTCAAACGTCATGACTACATATTCAAACAACCCACGAACACAGGACTCAATGCGTCTTGTGTATATCTTCCCGAGCCATAAAAATTTGGTTGTAACCGCATTGCCATCCATGAAGCTCAAGACCTTATGACCAGCGGCTGCGTTGATTAATGTCTCTGCTCTGCATCGGATACTCATCCTTTGGAGTGGCTCTATTGAGATCCCGAAAATCTATGGCAACACGCCCGGTATCATCCTTTTTCTCTGAGTGCGATACTAGAAATCCACTCAGATACCGCATGGCCTGATTAACCTAGCTGTCAACATTTTCTCGATCTCTTTCTTGACTTCTTCCAAAATTTCGCCTTCATCATCGTGCTCATTTCTGGAATGGCGAAACCCTTTAAGCGGGAGTCGATGCTCAATGATGCTCCTGTCTAACCCGGGCATCTCTGTATAGTCCCAGGCAAAGCAATCTGGATATTCTTTCAACAAAGCTATCATCGGACCCCGCAGATTCGGATCTAACTTCTTGCTGATAAATGTTGGTCACGGCTTATCCCCAGGACCGATGTCAATCTCCTCTAGCTCATCAGCGGAGGTAAACCCATACCCTAGCTTTCCGTCACCTGCTAAATCGATGCTGAACACGGGGCAAACAGTTGGTGAGGATAACAAAGATAATTTGGGCCGATTGCCGGAATCGGCCCCCTTTTTGATTGCATTAGTCAAGGAAGGTTTACAACTTATTTGTGCTCTACAATGGAAGGGAATCTCCCTACGATCGCATGACCTGTTTGTCGTAAGATTATCTTTTTATTTTTGTGGCGATCGCAGGATCGGCCATACCATCTGATCGTGGACTTTGCTACTCTGTCGGGCGATGGATAAGACCAGCCTCACCCGTTTTTGTAGCTTCAATGCGCTCACAGCCGTCTAGACCGATTCCGGAGATAGGCTCTTGGTCTTCGCCTCCCGGATGTTCATGCCAGCTATGGAGATCTCGATCGAATCATCTGCATGAATGACCTCCACTTCATCTCCATCCCATGTTAGGCCTTTGGTGCATCGTGGATGGAATGCAGCGATTAAGCGTGAATCCAATCCTCCCCAAAGACGTAGGTGCTTTTGTTGTCAACGATGAAGAATGACGTAGGGATGGTTTTTCTGCCCACGGTCAGATCCACGTTCAGAACGCCTTGCGTTTCTGAAGTTTGGCCGTTGAAGTCGCTTAACGTGACGTTGGTTTTGATCAGATCTGCAGTGGAGCGTCCCAAACGCCGTAGCATGGAGTATGGCATTATATTGACTGCCGCTCCGGTGTCAACCAACATCTTGCGGACAGGCTGCCCATTGATATAACCTCGCAGGTACAGGGCTTTCAGATGTTTGTAGCCCTTCTCTCGTGGCTTTTCAAAGATAACCGGCCGTGGGCCGCAGTCAAACTGTGCCACTGGTAGTTCTTTGGTTCTTGGAGCGCAAAACTCTGACGGAAGTATGAACACCATGTTTGTGCCAGCCGATGTCTTCGCATCGGCTTTTACTGGTTTGGGGCGCCACTCTTTCCTTTTCGGACGAGCCTCCGTTTCCAAGGTTTGCCGAATTTTCACGGCCAGATCGGGCCGTGCTTTCCTTAAAGCGTGGAGTCTGCGCTGGCTTTCTCCAAGCTATGCAGTCGCTGAACTCTACGCTTTTGGGTATGTCTGAGTCCATCGGGACACCACCTTGGCCGGTGATATCGATCTTCTTCTTCTTCATCCTTTGGCTCCTCGAGATCATTTGCTCGAGATGACTCCTCTTGTCTGTTCTGAGGCGGGAGAGGCCCTAGACGCTTGAACACTGAAACTGGACCTGTGTCATCCTTCTGCTGTCCACATTCCGGGCAGTTGTCGATTGTAGGCAATCGGCTCATTCCCGCATCCCAGCAATTCTTGAAGAAAGGACAATCCCAATGTTTATCCACGCCTTCCTTTTCCTTTGACTTTCCCTTAGCGAGGTGCTCATATCCTTCATCATCTCTATCGTGCCGACGACGTCATCATCAGCAGCTCATACTTGTTAAGGAGATGCGTGGAGTGTGGCTTCTGATATCGCACGCTTCTCACTTGCTCCTCGGTTAAATACCGCCTGTCATCATAACGGGGCCGGTCACGTGGACCAGCCTCCTCTCTTTCTGTAACACCCTCAGAATCGGACCTATGCAAGTTTGAACAAAATTCGCCAAACCCGCATAGAAACGATTCAAAGGTGCCCACCAGGCACTTTCGTGCGGGTGGAAAACGAAGTAATAACATTACACATCAGTCCTCGATGGGACCCACAGAACAGATATATATAACAGCGACTCCAGGAGTCAAGAATACAAATATACGGTACAAAGATCCAAATCTCCTTGAAAACGATGGGGCGTCCGACTACGGACAAGATGCAAATGGGGCTAAGAGCCCTGAAGAATAACCAATGGCGTCCATAACCCTGCCCAGGCCAAGCCGGAAGGGTAACCCTGCTAACGACGTCGATCCCAAAACCTGCTTAAACAAAGGGTGTGCGACAAAGGGCAAAAGCGAAAACAAAGAAGGAGCGTCGATCACGAGGCGATTGCAGCGAGGCTAGAGGCGGTCCTCGCCTACATAGGTATGGTGGATCAAGCGGCAGCATGCACTAAACAACCTATAGAGACTCGATACAATGGCGGATATCGAGAGGGATGAGAATGACCTATCCGGATCCAACCTGAAGCTAACACCAAACAAACCCATCTGGTGTTTCCCCTCGAGACCAAACGAGGAAGTCAACCGAGGAACTCACGCGGTTGGCGCTTTACTTGTTCGATTATAGTTGCGGCACTTTACTAGTCAGTTTAAATAATCGTCACGATAAGGTAAGCGGTGGGCACTTTTAGTTAACCATTCCGTTATAGTTGTAACTCTTACTAATCGGTCAAAGATAGCATGAGATAAACCCAAATCCCAGCGGTTGTTGGTACTTTTATTCAGCCAATTCGTTGTAGTTGCAATATTTACTAGTCATATACAATTGTCGCAAGCGACAGCCAAACAAGCAATTGTGGGCAGTATTAATTAGCCATTCCATTATAGTGGAGCTGATTACTAGTCATTATAAGTCAAGTTGATAGCGATAAACTTTAGTTATGCTTGTCTATGATCGAGAATCATGCTCCAAGTCGTCCATATCCATGGACACGGCTTTGAAAGTTTTACCCGGCCGGTGCACCAATAGCAACACGCTCGATCAACCTCGGAAAAACCAAATCAAAACCCAACGAGGCTTTCACTGAACAATCACAGGATTCAGAAATATTTCAGGCCACCCTTTGAGTAGAACCCAATAGCGAGTAGACAAGCTCGAGGCGGCCTCAAGGTTGCGCCAATGGTCTGTGGCGGGAACCCGAAAGTGTGGCTGGGCTTGTCGATGCACGTAAACACTCCGCATACCTAAGCAGTGCAGTGTGCTCCTCGCACAATCGTAAATAAAGCGATAAAGCATGGCATAAGTACAGGATCGTAATAAAACCTCAAACTAGTTTGTGGCCCCAAGAAATAAGAATGAATCAAGCTCGGTTCGGGGGTCCCATATACCTCCCGGATGTGGATAGCGCATAAAATCAAGGCAATTATCAAGTACTCGGGGTCTTACGGGACACAAGTGGGCGTTCGAAACCAAATATTATCTATCACCCACCGATGCCTCGCTTATTCAATTTTAGTTGTTAAACAGAAATTAAAGTGACAATAAGTAAAACTAGGATCATCTCCAACATCAACATGCGGCAATACATCAAGAATCAGGCATATGACGACACACATCAACACGGAGCAAGCAACTACGACGCATAAGTCCAACTATCTACCAAACAACGGTAATAGGATGTGTCCAAGGCAATATAGGGCTGCAGTATATCACAGTACGAAACTAAAGCATCGCAACACGTATAGCAATAGATCAGGGAGGAATAAATACTATAAAAGTAAGATAGGTAGAAAGGGAGATGCTCTTTGAAAACATTGTCGAAGATTTTCCCGGAAGATCGGGGCGACGCTCACATCAACTCAACGGCCTTATCCGCGAAGAAGCAAAACACTAGAAGAAACACCGGATGCACTATTTAATACTAAGGCAAAAGATCGGCATGATGCATGCATGGTGGATGACATGGCAAGGTGCGGTGCAATTAGGTCAATATTAAGCGGAACCGGGGTCCCGACAATTGGTTAGATGGTTCCAGTTATTTAGAACCCCCGCAAATTAAATGTTGTGATAACAAGGCAAGATAAGATACCGGTTCGCTACCCAAGTTTTAAATGAGGCCAATATAAGGCTAGGTTTGAACGCATATGGGCCCCATGTTTAATTATTAGGTGAATCGGCATAAGGCCCCCAAACCACAGAAGATGCATGCGAGATGACAATTAAATATGCAACAAGTTGTTATGTTATAAAATAGGGTTCGAGGAAAAGGGGTTCACACATTAGAGGGGGCTCGACGATCTTGGGTTTCCGGGGTTCGGGGTTGGTCTCGGGGTCCAGGGTTCGACGGCCTTGGTTCGGGGAAACGTTCTCGGACTCCGGGGTTAGGGTCTTGGCATCCGGTCTTCGGGTCATGGCGACGATCCTGGCGTCCTAGATGGAGAACTCAGGGTTCCGGTTCGCGGTTTCTTGTCGACGGTCTTGTGGGGCCATCTTGGATGCCGGTGTCGAGCTCGGGTGCCGTTGATGATCTTGGGGTTTCAGCGGACCGGTCTTCGGGGCACTTGGCGTTCTATGATGAAGAGCTCCGGATCTTCGGCTCCGGTGGAAGTTCTCGGCGTTCTCGATGAAGACCTTGGCGAGGTGGACTAGGGGGTTCCGGGGTTTTTCCCGCGTCCGAGATGTAGTTCTTGTTGGTTCCCTGTCGATGGCCTTCGGGTCCCGTGGAGGACGTCTTGTAGTGCCGTAATCCTCAGGGTCGATCATCGATCCGGCGTCGGGGCTCCGAAGCGCTTGTCATGGGGCCCGCCTTGTACATCCGGGTCGGTCGTGTACTTGGCGTCGTCTAAAGGAACAGAGCACGGACGGACGGTGGCATGCGACGACGAGGCGAAGGGCAGCGGCCTCGGCTACTGAAGACGGCGGCACCACGCGGACCAGAGGAGCCGGGCGGGCGAACGCGACGGAGCTCGCAGGGGCGGGAGGCGGCGCGCGGCGGACGGCAGAGCGGCGAGCGAGGTTGGCGGAGGGCCGCGGCACCGGCGGAAGGAGGCGGAACGCAGCGAGCCGGGCTTGGCCGGCTGGGGCCGAGGGCGCGTCTGCGGCCTTGGCGGAGCGGCGAGGTCGCGCAGCCTTGGAGGCGAGGTCGGAGGCTCCATGCGGAGCGAGCGAACTTTGGCGTGCACGGCCGCTCGGCGGACGGGCGAAGGGCGGACGGTGGGGCGTGCGAGGAGGAGCGCCGGGGGCGGAAGGAGCAGCATGGCGAGTGCCGCCAGCGCGGAGGAGACAGCGGCTGGCCGCGGATCCTGAGCGAGGCGGGGAAGGGTGCTTGGCGGCGGCTGCCGAAGCGTGGAGGACCAGGCGGGGGTGAGCAGACGCTGGGAGGGAGGTGGCTGCGGGAAGGAAGGCTCAGGCGGCTCTGGGCGCAGTGAGGAGAAGGTGGGCGGCGGCGAGCGGTGAGTTGAGGGGCGGGCTCCGGTGGCGGTAGAGAGAAGGAGGAAGGAGACGGGGCGCGTGCGGGGCTGGGTCGGGGAACGCGTGGGGGTCTGGCCAGGGAAGAGGTGGGGCCACGGGGAGGGCCCAGGGCGCTGGGATTGGAGCAGGGAACGGGTTGGTGCGTGGGTTGTCTGTGTGGTCGGTTTGGGGGCAGAGTGTGGCCCTGCAAGGTGGGGTCGGGGTGGAAGGGCCTCTGGGGTAGGTGGGTATGAGCGCGGCGGGTGAGAGAAAGGGGACAGGCGTGGGGCCGGGGTGGGGCTGCGTGTGCGCCGCTGGTGGGGGGTGGTCTGACTGGGAGAGAGAGGGGAGAGAGGGGTGAGCTGAGGTGGCTTCTTTTGGTTGGTTGGGGGGGTTGGCAAGGTGACGTGGCAGCCTGGTATTGGAGGGGGTGAGGTGGCCAGGGGGTGTGGGTAGGATAGTGGGTGCGTTTAGGATTTAGAATTGGTGTAGTTGGACCGATCTGTTTAATACGGGGTGGTCGTTCGGGTCATACGGCCCGTTCGACTGCCCCCAACCAAAACAATTAAATCTTTTATTTAATTTAATTGGGCCGTTTGCAACCCGATAGCAACAAAACAAAATTATTCCGGAGACCCGGTGTTTGACATTTGAATAGAGATGGAGCGTTTGGAAAACAAAACGGGTTTTGCAAACATAGTTTTGGCAAACAATGCATGATGATGACGATGCAATGCACAAATTCAACGCAATTTTCTATTAGTGGTTTTTGCGGGATGCCACAATTCGACACCACTAACAATGGATCTCGCCCTCGAGATCCGCCTCATGGTACCGGAAGGAAGGTCGGCGACCAAGTCTTCTCGCGTGTAGATCCTCGCGACACCACTAACAAGAGGTCGTTGTCCGTGATCGTCGAGAGAACACTCCGGGAACAAAAGGTCGAAGGTAGAGGTATCAACAAATAAAGCCACCTCTAACTTCGATAGAAGGTGAGAAAAGATGCGGCCTATCCCACTTCAATGTACGAGAGCGAATAGAAAGGGTAGTCGGCATGGGGGCCAATCCATCACGCACCCAAACTATTACTCTGCACAATCAGTGGAAAAGAGTGCAACCATTCTCGGAATTAGACTGAAGATCTCGACAAGCGAGGTTCGGAACAAAGGAGTGATGCAGACACTGCATCGGATCTGGAGTAGATGATGTCGTCGCGTCGGAAAACACCGGAAGGCACAAACAAGGACAAAGAATGGTACCACAGCAGACGGATTCATCAGGCAGCTTGAACACCGGATGGGCGAACACCGTTATCGAAGAAGGAAGCGAAACCCTGAAGGTACGACGGAAACCCAACCACGAGAAATCCTGGACTCGAAGAAAAGATAAGAGGTGGATTCAAAACGCGTAGAGGTAAGAGGAGAGCAGCAGAGGGGTAAGGAGTAAAATCAGACCTAGCCAGAACTATCCAACCGATTTTCAAAAATAGTCTTGACACTTCTACTTCGGCCGTTAGCTAGGTTATCCTACAGGCTGGACTTGTGGGGTATCGTAACTGCTGAGCTCTGATACCACTCTGTAACACCCTCAGAATCGGACCTATGCAAGTTTGAGCAAAATTCGCCAAACCCGCATAGAAACGATTCAAAGGTGCCCACCAGGCACTTTCGTGCGGGTGGAAAACGAAGTAATAACATTACACAACAGTCCTCGATGGGACCCACAGAACAGATATATATAACGACTCGAGTCAAGAATACAAATATACGGTACAAAGATCCAAATCTCCTTGAAAAGCGATGGGCGTCCGACTACGGACAAGATGCAAATGGGGCTAAGAGCCTCAAGAATAACCAATGGCGTCCATAACCTGCCCGGCCAAGCGGAAGGGTAACCACCTAACGACGTCGATCCCAAAACCTGCTTAAACAAAAGGGTGCCGACAAAGGGCAAAGCAGAAAACAAAGAAGGAGCGTCGATCGAGGCCAAGACACGGCGAGGCTAGAATTCGGTCCTCGCCTACATAGGTATGGTGGATCAAGCGGCAAGCATGCACTAAACAACCTATAGAGACTCGATACTGGCGGATATCGAGAGGGATGAGAATGACCTATCCGGATCCAACCTGAAGCTAACACCAAACAAACCCATCTGGTGTTTCCCCTCGAGACCAAACGAGGAAGTCAACCGAGGAACTCACGCAGCTGGCGTTTTACTTGTTCAGTTATAGTTATGCACTTTACTAGTCGGGGTTTAAATAATCGTCGATAAGGTAAGCGGTGGGCACTTTTAGTTAACCATTCCGTTATAGTTGTAACTCTTACTAATCGGTGTGATAGCATGAGATAAACCCAAAACCCAAAGTTGTTGGTACTTTTATTCAGCCAATTAGAAGGTTGCAATACTTACTAGTCATATACAATTGTAAGCGACAACCAAACAAGCAATTGTGGGCAGTATTAATTAGCCATTCCGTTATAGTGGAGCTGATTACTAGTCATTATAAGTCAAGTTGATAGCATAAACTTTAGTTATGCTTGTCTATGATCGAGATCGTGCTCCAAGTCGTCCATATCCATGGACACGGCTTTGAAAGTTTTACCCGGCGGGTGCACCAATAGCAACACACGCCGATCAACCTCGGAAAAACCAAATCAAAACCCAACGAGGCTTTCACGATGAACAATCACAGATTCAGAAATATTTCGGGCCACCTTTGAGTAGAACCATAACGGAGTAGACAAGCTCGAGATGGCCTCAAGGTTGCGCCAATGGCTGTAAGCGACGGGAACCCAGTGTGGCTGGGCTTGTCGATCGCGTAAACACTCCGCATACCTAACGATGCAGTGTGCTCTCGCACAATCGTAAATAAAGCGTAAAGCATGGCATAAGTACAGGATCGTAATAAAACCTCAAACTAGTTTGTGGCCCCAAGAAATAAGAATGAATCAAGCTCGTTGGGGGTCCCATATACCTCCCGGATGTGGATAGCGCAAAATCAAGGAACAGGTATCAAGTACTCGGGGTCTTACGGGACACAAGTGGGCGTTCGGAAACCAAATATTATCTATCACCACCGATGCCTCTGCTTATTCAATTTTAGTTGTTAAACAGAAATTAAAGTGACAATAAGTAAAACTAGGATCATCTCCAACATCAACATGCGGCAATACATCAGCAACTGTGGCATATGACGACACACATCAACACTGGAGCAAGCAACTACGACGCGCAAGTCCAACTATCTACCAAACAACAGGTAATAGGATGTGTCCAAGGCAATATAGGGCTGCACGGTATATCACAGGTACGGAAACTAAAGCATCGCAAACACGTATAGCAATAGATCAACAGGAGGAATAAATACTATAAAAGTAAGATAGGTAGAAAGGGGAGATGCTACTTTGAAAACATTGTCGAAGATTTTCCCGGAAGATCGGGGCGAAGCTCACATCAACTCAACGGCCTTATCCGCGAAGAAGCAAAACACTAGAAGAAACACCGGATGCACTATTTAATACTAAGGCAAAAGATCGGCATGATGCATGCATGGTGGATGACATGGCAAGGTGCGGTGCAATTAGGTCAATATTAAGCGGAACC
The DNA here is from genome assembly GCA_030063025.1 of Avena longiglumis. NCBI lineage: Eukaryota > Viridiplantae > Streptophyta > Magnoliopsida > Poales > Poaceae > Avena > Avena longiglumis. Next base: position 338,776,236 of record CP125978.1, on the reverse strand, counting down.
GGGGTCCCGACAATTGGTTAGATGGTTCCAGTTATTTAGAACCCCCGCAAATTAAATGTTGTGATAACAAGGCAAGATAAGATACCGGTTCGCTACCCAAGTTTTAAATGAGGCCAATATAAGGCTAGGTTTGAACGCATATGGGCCCCATGTTTAATTATTAGGTGAATCGGCATAAGGCCCCCAAACCACAGAAGATGCATGCGAGATGACAATTAAATATGCAACAAGTTGTTATGTTATAAAATAGGGTTCGAGGAAAAGGGGTTCACACATTAGAGGGGGCTCGACGATCTTGGGTTTCCGGGGTTCGGGGTTGGTCTCGGGGTCCAGGGTTCGACGGCCTTGGTTCGGGGAAACGTTCTCGGACTCCGGGGTTAGGGTCTTGGCGCATCCGGGGTCTTCGGGTCATGGCGACGATCCTGGCGTCCTAGATGGAGAACTCAGGGTTCCGGTTCGCGGTTTCTTGTCGACGGTCTTGTGGGGCCATCTTGGATGCCGGTGTCGAGCTCGGGTGCCGTTGATGATCTTGGGGTTTCAGCGGAACGGTCTTCGGGGCACTTGGCGTTCTATGATGAAGAGCTCCGGATCTTCGGCTCCGGTGGAAGTTCTCGGCGTTCTCGATGAAGACCTTGGCGAGGTGGACTAGGGGGTTCCGGGGTTTTTCCCGCGTCCGAGATGTAGTTCTTGTTGGTTCCCTGTCGATGGCCTTCGGGTCCCGTGGAGGACGTCTTGTAGTGCCGTAATCCTCAGGGTCGATCATCGATCCGGCGTCGGGGCTCCGAAGCGCTTGTCATGGGGCCCGCCTTGTACATCCGGGTCGGTCGGTACTTGGCGTCGTCTAAAGGAACAGAGCACGGACGGACGGTGGCATGCGACGACGAGGCGAAGGGCAGCGGCCTCGGCTACTGAAGACGGCGGCACCACGCGGACCAGAGGAGGGAGCCGGCGGAGGCGGAACGCGGACGGAGAGCTCGCAGGGGGCGGGAGGCGGCGCATCGCGGCGACGGCGGACGGCAGAGGGCGACGGCGAGGTTGGCGGGCCGCGCCAGGGCACCGCGGAAGGAAGGCGGAACGCGCGCAGCGCGGGCTTGGTCGCCGGGACGCTGGGCGCTGGCGCCGCCGTCGCGGCCAGCGGCGAAGGCAGGCGAGGCCGCGTGAGCGGAGGTCGGAGGCGGCTCTGGCGGGAGCGAGGCAGACTTGGCGTGCACGGCTGGCGGACGGGCGAGGCGCACTGCGGACGGTGGCGTGCAAGGGAGGAGCTGGGACGGAAGGAGCAGCTCATGGGGTGCCGCCGCCAGCGAGAGGAGATGCTGCCGCCAGGCGGATCCTGCGACGGCGAGGCGGGGAAGGGTGCTGGCGGCGGCGGCCGGCTCGGGGGCGGTGGAGGACCCGAGGGGGCGGGGTGAGCAGGGGCCGGCGGAGACGCGGGGAGGTGGCCGCGGGGAAGGAAGGCTGCAGGGGGCGGCTGCTGGGCGCAGGTGAGGGAGAAGGTGGGCGGCGGCGAGCGGTGAGTTGAGGGGCGGGCTCCGGTGGCGGTAGAGAGAGGGAGGAGGAAGGAAGGAGACGGGGCGCGTGCGGGGCTGGGCCGGGGAACGCGTGGGGGGTCTGGCCAGGGAAGAGGTGGGGCCACGGGGAGGGCCCAGGGCGCTGGGATTGGAGCAGGGAACGGGTGGTTGCGTGGGTTGTCTGTGTGGTCGGTTTGGGGGCAGAGTGTGGCCCTGCAAGGTGGGGTCGGGGTGGAAGGGCCTCTGGGGTAGGTGGGTATGAGCGCGGCGGGTGAGAGAAAGGGGACAGGCGTGGGGCCGGGGTGGGGCTGCGTGTGGGGGTGGTCTGACCGGGAGAGAGGAGAGAGGGGTGAGAGGTGGCTTCTTTTGGTGGGTGGGGGGGGTTGGGAAGGTGGCGTGGCAGCCGGGTATTGGAGGGGGTGAGGTGGCCAGGGGGTGTGGGTAGGATAGTGGGTGCGTTTAGGATTTAGAATTGGTGTAGTTGGACCGATCTGTTTAATACGGGGTGGTCGTTCGGGTCATACGGCCCGTTCGACTGCCCCCAACCAAAACAATTAAATCTTTTATTTAATTTAATTGGGCCGTTTGCAACCCGATAGCAACAAAACAAAATTATTCCGGAGATCCGGTGTTTGACATTTGAATAGAGATGGAGCGTTTGGAAAACAAAACGGGTTTTGCAAACATAGTTTTGGCAAACAATGCATGATGATGACGATGCAATGCACAAATTCAACGCAATTTTCTAGTAGTGGTTTTTGCGGGATGCCACACTTTCTTTGCCCCGAGAGCGACCGCCTTCCTCCTTATATGTGCCACGGTGGTACAAAGGCCCTGCCATATTAACATCGAACGAGAAATCTAACTGACGCCTCGTGGAGTGGCTGTGTTCTACCATGTTGACGCCGGGAAACGGGTTTGTGTCTACTTTCATGGCGAATTTCCCAAGGATCAGACGGCCCTGTTCTATCGCCGTTTGGATCTGGCGACGTAGCTCTTTGCAATCATTGGTGGTGTGGGTGAACGAGTGATGCCACTTGCGATGGTCTCCGTTCATCTCTTGAGCCGTAGGGATTTTATGGCCTTCGGTAACTTCACCGCTTTCTTTCGATAAATCGAATATCTGCCTTTCGACTTTGCTCACATCAAGTCGAACCCTTTTGCAGGCCCTTCTGTTTTACCCATTTGCGGGACACAGGATCGCCCCCGAGCCCATTCAGCCACGCCCACCTCCTGGTCTTGTACGGGATCCTCTTCTTCAGACGACCAGGCCTATCGGACGCTTGAACTTGTCTTGGTACAACTCGGTGGCGCTGTTCATACATTGTCGGTTCGGGCCATGTGCGCCAATGAATTGTATTCTACTTGGAAAGCGGATCCTTGATAGGTCTTGAGACCCAACACTGCTCGATCGCTTCTTTCTCAGTCAAACGAGCCGAATAACATCGGTTCTTGACAGTCCTGAAACGCTGAATGTACTCGGCTACCGTTTCTCCCCGCTTTTGCCTTTCGCCGGATCTGCAATGCCAGCCTCGGTAGCTTCTGAATGATACTGAATGTGGAACTGCTCTTCCAGTTGCTTCCAGGTCTGGATCGAATCCGGTGGCAACGAGGTGTACCACCCAAAAGCTGGTCCTGTCAGAGATTGCGCAAAGAACCTTACGCGTAACTGATCCGATGCTGAAATCATGCCTAACTGTGCCAGGTATCGGCTCACATGCTCGATCGAGCTCGACCCTTCTGATCCGCTAAACCTTGAGAACTCAGGGAGCCGATACTTGGGTGGCAGCGGAATCAGATCAAACTCGTTGGGGTACGGCTTGGAATAGCCGATTGTCCTTCTCTTCGGCACGAAGCCGAACTGGTCTCTCAAGATGGTACGGATTTGCTCCACCGTTTGAGCTGCAGGGGCTAAATTCTCATGACTCGTTCCGGTGGCGTACTTGGCTAGCCATGCCTGTTTATCAGCGTCCATCCCAGACATCCCTGCTCCAGAAATACCTGCTCCCGAAGCCCCTGCTCCAGAAACTCCTGCCCCAGAAATCCCTGCGGTTGCAATCTGGTTCGTGCGCGTCAGGCTATTGCAGTCCGGCACGTAGGTGCACACATATCCATGTGGGATTTCTTTAGGTGGTTCAAACAGGAATTGGCAATCGCCAGGGTCGCCTCCAACCTTGTAGACGACGTACGCCGGTGCCCCTGGTGGCTCCGGAGCTGCAAGCGTGAATGGCGGTATGTGGCCAGTGGGCGATCTTTCTCCTGGTGAGTCCCTAGAGTAGGCCCCGACGGAGAGTACTGATGTTTCATGATCTCTGAACTACGCGAATGACGCGCGCCGAAAGCGTTCACTAGGCTCGAGAATGGCGGTGAAGAGAATGAGCCACCATGTAATTGACTTCGTCAGCAGAGCTCAGTGCGCTCCTCTGAAGGAACATCTGAGATCCACCTCATCAAGAGCACCTTCGGTGAGAACCCTTTCCACGATGCCATGCTTACGGGTCCTCTCAAAAGAGCCGATGAGATCGGCTTCGAAGAGAGCTTTGATATCATCATACTTCGCCTTGTGCTCATCACGCAGATCGTACGTGACCGGTCTGCCCCCATCGCAGCGTCGGATGTTGATGCAGATGTTGTTGAATGTCCCACCGTGCGTAATGTGTTGCTGTCAAAACCCACCGCGAGCAGCGACGAGCAACACGAAGAGCCGGAGGCTCCGGAACTTCCGGTAGGCCTCGTCCTCGGGCAGCCCGCAAAACTCGCACACGCCTTGGCTGATGCAAGGCGTGCACACGACCTATACCTGGTCGGGAAGGTGATGGATTGCTTGATTAGTTTCCGCATGGCAAACAAGTATCGTAAAATTCGAGCCGCGACCGGCTCCTGTGTTTCCACGTGAATCGGCTCGGAGCCGATTATCCCATGGTTCTGCATTAGATCTACGATAACATGGGGTTTTGCTTCATCAATACAAGTTAAATCGACCTACGACAGTTTAACGTTTTCACCACATAATTGGAACATCCTACACGTAATTGAGCCTGGTAGGTACAAAAGATGATAGAAAACTAACCCTAGAGAAGGCCTAACAACCGACGTAAAGTCAATTCCCGGAACAACTCCTCTCGAATTGGCAAACCATATCCTTACATACTACTGGATCGTTCAACCCGTTTGCAAGGCCTGACTATGTGGATATCAAACTAAACCTTGGAAAACAAGGCATAACTATAACAAATCGAATCAACTGAATAAAGATCAAGCAAGATGCTGCCCTTACACCCGAAAAAGGTGCAAAGGCAGCGAGATAACTAAAGGCAGCATAACTAAGCAATCATAACAAAAAGGTACCGATGCTAACCCAAACAAATCTATGATAACAGTATTACTCGCCATCAACAAGGCTTCAGTATGAGTAACACTAAATAACGCATAAGCAGATACTGCCTAGACCGCAAGATGCGATCTAGGCAGCATGACACTTACCCGAAAGAAACCCTAGAAACAAGGGGTGGCGATGCGCCGAGATTGTGTTTGTTGTGAACGTGATCGTCCTCTTTTCTCAATAACCTTAGGTACATATTTATAGTCCGGAGACTTTCTATCTTTGGAATAACCCTAACAACTCTATCTCTTACTTAAACCAAAGCGTAACCTACCATAATATACAGATACACGGGCAATTTAGCCCAAATCCACGCACAAGGCCGATCCAGCAATACGTTGCATATATGTATCCTCCAAGCCCATCTTGATTACGGCCCATCTCCTCCTTTGGCCAAAATGTGGCGATAACATTTAGTTATAGTTGTCTATGATCGAGATACTGTGCTCCAAGTCGTCCATAACCGCGGACACGGCTTTCAGAAAGTTTTACCCTGCAGGGGGCACAAATAGCAACACACGCACGATCAACCTCGAGAAAAACCAATAAAAACCCAACGAGGCATCACGACAGAGCAATTGCAAGATTCATATGAATTTCAGGGGGCCACCCCACTAAGCTACCCGCGACGAAGCTGGCCGGCTCCGAGATGGACCTAGAGGTTTGTGATAAATGGCTGTAAACGACTGGGAAACCGAAAGTGTGACTGGGCTTGTCGATACCGCGAAAACATTCCACGTTGGTTCCAAAACAGTACAGGCGCTCCACGCGCAATCATAAATAAAGCAGTAAAGCATGGCATAAATACAGGATAGTAATAAATCCCCAAACTACTTTGTGGCCCCAAGAAATAAATATGACTCAAGCTCTGGCTAGGGGGATTCATGGTCCCACATGCGGATAGTGCGAATATTCAAAGAACAGGTATCAAGTACTCGGGGTCCTACGGGACACAAGTGGACGGTTAAAAACCAAATAACATCTATTGCCCACCTGTGCCTCTTCATTATTTACCTACTTCAATTTTAGTTATTAAACGATAATTAAAGCCATGATCATCTCCAACATAAAGCATATGGCATACTTCCAACAACTGTGGTACTTGACGACACGCAACAGCACTTGAGCAAGCGACTACGACACGCAAGTCCAACTATCTATCAAGCAACAGGTAATAGGATGTGTCCAAGGCAATATAAGGCTGCAAGGGATATCACGGGTACGAAAACTAGAGCATCGCAACACAGATAGCAATAGATCAACAGGAGGAAATAAAGACTAGAAATGTAAAATAGGTAGAAAGGGGGAGAATGCTCGCCTGAAAACACTGCCGAAGGTTCATCCGAGGATCGGTCGGCACTCGCATCAACTCATCGGCCTAATCCGTGAAGAAGCAATGCACTAAAAGAAACACCGGATGCACTATTTAATACTACGGCAAAAGATCGGGCATGATGCATGTATGAGGTATGACATGGCAAGGATGTGATGCAATTAGGCAATGTTAAGCGAAACCAGGGTCCCGACATTTAATTATTATGTTCGTGTTGTTTAGATACCCCGCAATTTAAATGTTGTCTTAACATGGCAAAATATATCATCGGTTCGCTACACAATTTTAAATAGGACCAATATTAGACTAGATAATCCTGCATATGGCCTCCATATTTAATTAGGTGAATTGACAAAATACCCCCAAACACCCACAATAGGTATGCGAGTATGAACAATTAAATATGCAACAGTTTATATAGTTGGCAATTTATAAAACAGGGGCTCGGAAAAGGTCACACATCTTGGATCGAAGATCTTGAGGCTCGGAGGGGTTTGAGTTTGGTCTCGGGGTCTTCGGGTCCGACTCCGGGAAGGAGAACTTGACACGGCACCGGGTTCGGGATCGATCTTCGTTTCACGAGGAAGATCTTGGCGAAGGTGCACTGGGAATTGAGGAGTCTCCCATAGATTTTGTGGACGGATATGGAACCACAGACAGGACAAAGATCTTGTCAAAATAAGTACATCACCAGGGCAGATCTTGTAGCGCCGTGAACCATCTCGGGTACAACAAACCATCCAAAGACGGGCACATGGCAGAGGGACAACCAAAACAAGTCGTGAAGGGGCATGTCCCGGGCGGACACTGGCACAAACACCTTGTCGGTGTGGAAATGACCAGGAGTGGCGTCGTGCTTGCTGTTCGGAGGCGAGGGCCTTGGCGCGCTGCGGAGATGCATGAAGGAGCCTAGGGGAAGGACACTCGGTTCAGACCTGGCAGAAGGTAACGATGTCGACTGGCCGGAGGTTCCAGGGCAGGGGAAGCCGCGGCAGGGAAGGACGCTTGCTGGACGGCTGCAGAAGGAGAGGAGGGGCGACCATGGCGCTGCGGCGGTCCCGGCCGACGGAGGCGGCGATGTGATTGGCGGCGGTTGCGCCGGCAGGAGGCGAGGGCGGCGGGGGCTCGCGAGAGGAGGAAGGGCGGGGAGGGGAGCGCTCGCTGGCGGTGGCAGGAGCCTGCGAGGAGGACGACGACGGAAGGCCGGGGAAAAGGGGTGAGGCGGCGCGGGGTGCCCTGGATGCAGACGGCGGAGGGCGCGGGCTCGGGTGTCGACGGTTAAGAGAGGAGGCGACGACGAGGAGAGGACAGCAGCGGCGGCGCTCGGTGAGTCGAGGAGAGGGCGGCCGGTGCCTGCGATGGCGAGGGAGGGCGCCTAGCAGCGCTGCCTGACGAGGGGGAGGTGGCGGCGCTGCCAGGAGGATGCGGGGGAGAGGACGAGGGGAGCATCGGCTCGCGACGCGGTAGGTAGTGCGGAGTGGGGCTGAGCGGAGTTGCGGGAGGGGGTCTCTAGCGAGGTGGCCGACTGGCCGGTACCGTGTTGGGTGCGTGTGTGCGTGGGTTTGTTGTGGGTCGCTGCGCGGGTGTGTGCGTGTATGGTAGCTAGGTTCGGTCGGTCAGGGATGGTGGGGTGTGGGTGCGGTGTTTTGGTTGCATCCGGCGGCGGGGGAGGAAGGAGTAGGTTTGAGTGTGGACAGATGGGGATCTAGGGTTTCAGGATAGGTTAGGGTTTGGAGCTACCGGGGTTGTAGACTGCTGCTGGCTGGGCCGTTGGGCCTGGCCGGTGGCGGTCTCCCCCGAGTTCTATAAAATAGGATTTTATTTATTTGTTTTGTTTTAAGTAGTTTTGATAAATAGTTTTAGGCAAATAAAAGGGTCCAGACGGACCGATGTTTTATATTTGAAATAAAGAGGACGCTATTTAGAAAACAAAATAGGGCTTTTAGCAAAATACTTTTAGGCAAACAAATGCATGCCGATGTCATGATGATGCATAAAATATAAACAACATGCGATTTTCTAGTAGTGGTTTTATCCGGGGTGCTACAGGTGACAACCCAAAACAGCAATTGTTGGCACTTTTATTTAGCCATTCCATTATAGTGAAGTTGATTACTAGTCATTATGAAGTCAAATTTATAGCACTACTTTAGTTATAGTTGTCTATGATCGAGATACTGTGCTCCAAGTCGTCCATAACCGCGGACACGGCTTTCAGAAAGTTTTACCCTGCAGGGGGCACAAATAGCAACACACGCACGATCAACCTCGAGAAAAACCAATAAAAACCCAACGAGGCATCACGACAGAGCAATTGCAAGATTCATATGAATTTTAGGGGGCCACCCAGCTAAGCTACCCGCGACGAAGTTGGCCGGCTCCGAGACGGACCCAGAGGTTTGTCATAATGGCTGTAAACGACTGGGAACCCGAAAGTGTGACTGGGCTTGTCGATACCACGAAAACATTCCTCGTTGGTTCCAAAACAGTACAGGCGCTCCACGCGCAATCATAACTAAAGCAGTAAAGCATGGCATAAATACAGGATAGTAATAAAGCCCCAAACTACTTTGTGGCCCCAAGAAATAAATATGACTCAAGCTCTGGCTAGGGGGGATTCATGGTCCCACATGCGGATAGTGCGAATATTCAAAGAACAGGTATCAAGTACTCGGGGTCCTACGGGACACAAGTGGACGGTTAAAAACCAAATAACATCTATTGCCCACCTGTGACTCTTCATTATTTACCTACTTCAATTTTAGTTATTAAACGATAATTAAAGCCATGATCATCTCCAACATAAAGCATATGGCATTCTTCCAACAACTGTGGTACTTGACGACACGCAGCAGCACTTGAGCAAGCGACTACGACACGCAAGTCCAACTATCTATCAAGCAACAGGTAATAGGATGTGTCCAAGGCAATATAAGGCTGCAAGGGATATCACGGGTACGAAAACTAGAGCATCGCAACACGGATAGCAATAGATCAACAGGAGGAAATAAAGACTAGAAATGTAAAATAGGTAGAAAGGGGGAGAATGCTCGCCTGAAAACACTGCCGAAGGTTCATCCGAGGATCGGTCGGCACTCGCATCAACTCATCGGCCTAATCCGTGAAGAAGCAATGCACTAAAAGAAACACCGGATGCACTATTTAATACTACGGCAAAAGATCGGGCATGATGCATGTATGAGGTATGACATGGCAAGGATGTGATGCAATTAGGAAATATTAAGCGAAACCCGGGTCCCGGCATTTAATTATTATGTTCGTGTTGTTTAGATACCCCGCAATTTAAATGTTGTCTTAACATGGCAAAATATATCATCGGTTCGCTACACAATTTTAAATAGGACCAATATTAGACTAGATAAGCCTGCATATGGCCTCCATATTTAATTAGTTGAATTGACAAAATACCCCCAAACACCCACAATAGGTATGCGAGTATGAACAATTAAATATGCAACAGTTTATATAGTTGGCAATTTATAAAATAGGGGCTCGGAAAAGGTCACACATCTTGGATCGAAGATCTTGGGGCTCGGAGGGGTTTGAGTTTGGTCTCGGGGTCTTCGGGTCCGACTCCAGGAAGGAGAACTTGACGCGGCACCGGGTTCGAGATCGATCTTCGTTTCACGAGGAAGATCTTGGCGAAGGTGCACTGGGAATTGAGGAGTCACCCATAGATTTTGTGGACGGATATGGAACCATAGACAGGACAAAGATCTTGTCAAAATAAGTACATCACCAGGGCAGATCTTATAGCGCCGTGAACCATCTCGGGTACAACGAACCATCCAAAGACGGGCACATGGCAGAGGGACAACCAAAACAAGTCGTGAAGGGGCATGAACCGGGCGGACACTGGCTCAAACACCTTGTCGGTGTGGAAATGACCAGGAGTGGCGTCGTGCTTGCTGGTCGGAGGCGAGGGCCTTGGCACGCTGCGGAGACGCATGAAGGAGCCTAGGGGAAGGACACTCGGTTCAGAGCTGGCAGAAGGTAACGGTGTCGACTGGCCGGAGGTTCCAAGGCAGGGGAAGCCGCGGCAGGGAAGGACGCTTGATGGACGGATGCAGAAGGAGAGGAGGGGCGACCATGGCGCTGCGGCGGTCCCGGCCGACGGAGGCGGCGATGTGCTTGGCGGCGGTTGCGCCGGCAGGAGGCGAGGGCGGTGGGGGCTCGCGAGAGGAGGAAGGGTGGGGAGGGGAGCGCTCGCTGGCGGTGGCAGGGGCCGAGAGGAGGACGACAAGGGAAGGCCGGGGAAAAGGGGTGAGGCGGCGCGGGGTGCCCTGGCTGCAGATGGCGGAGGGCGCGGGCTCGGGTGTCGACGGTTAAGAGAGGAGGCGACGACGAGGAGAGGACAGCAGCGGCGGCGCTCGGTGAGTCGAGGAGAGGGCGGCCGGTGCCTGCGATGGCGAGGAGGCGCCTGACGAGGGGGAGGTGGCGGCGCTGCCAGGAGGATGCGGGGGAGAGGACGAGGGGAGCATCGGCTCGCCATGATGAGTAGTCTGCGGAGTGGGGCTGAGCGGAGTTGCGGGAGGGGGTCTCTAGCAAGGTGGCCGACTGGCCGGTACCGTGTTAGGTGCGTGTGTGCGTGGGTTTGTTGTGGGTCGCTACGCGCGGGTGTGTGCGTGTATGGTAGCTAGGTTCGGTCGGTCAGGGATGGTGGGGTGCGGGTGCAGTGTTTTGGGTGCATCCGGCGGCGGGGGAGGAAGGAGTAGGTTTGAGTGTGGACAGATGGGGATCTAGGGTTTCAGGATAGGTTAGGGTTTGGAGCTACCAGGGTGGTAGACTGCTGCTGGCTGGGCCGTTGGGCCTGGCCGGTGGCGGTCTCCCCCGAGTTCTATAAAATAGGATTTTATTTATTTGTTTTGTTTTAAGTAGTTTTGATAAATAGTTTTAGGCAAATAAAAGGGTCCAGACGGACCGATGTTTTATATTTGAAATAAAGAGGACGCTATTTAGAAAACAAAATAGGGCTTTTAGCAAAATACTTTTAGGCAAACAAATGCATGCTGATGTCATGATGATGCATAAAATATAAACAACATGCGATTTTCTAGTAGTGGTTTTATCCGGGGTGCTACAGGTGACAACCCAAAACAGCAATTGTTCGCACTTTTATTTAGCCATTCCATTATAGTGAAGTTGATTACTAGTCATTATGAAGTCAAATTTATAGCACTACTTTAGTTATAGTTGTCTATGATCGAGATACTGTGCTCCAAGTCGTCCATAACCGCGGACACGGCTTTCAGAAAGTTTTACCCTGCAGGGGGCACAAATAGCAACACACGCACGATCAACCTCGAGAAAAACCAATAAAAACCCAACGAGGCATCAATTGCAAGATTCATATGAATTTCAGGGGGCCACCCCACTAAGCTACCCGCGACGAAGTTGGCCGGCTCCGAGACGGACCCAGAGGTTTGTGATAATGGCTGTAAACGACTGGGAACCCGAAAGTGTGACTGGGCTTGTCGATACCACAAAAACATTCCTCGTTGGTTCCAAAACAGTACAGGCGCTCCACGCGCAATTTATAACTAAAGAAGTAAAGCATGGCATAAATACAGGATAGTAATAAAGCCCCAAACTACTTTGTGGCCCCACGAAATAAATATGACTCAAGCTCTGGCTAGGGGGATTCATGGTCCCACATGCGGATAGTGCGAATATTCAAAGAACAGGTATCAAGTACTCGGGGTCCTACGGGACACAAGTGGATGGTTAAAAACCAAATAACATCTATTGCCCACCTGTGCCTCTTCATTATTTACCTACTTCAATTTTAGTTATTAAACGATAATTAAAGCCATGATCATCTCCAACATAAAGCATATGGCATTCTTCTAACAAATGTGGTACTTGACGACACGCAGCAGCACTTGAGCAAGCGACTACGACACGCAAGTCCAACTATCTATCAAGCAACAGGTAATAGGATGTGTCCAAGGAAATATAAGGCTACAAGGGATATCACGGGTACGAAAACTAGAGCATCGCAACACAGATAGCAATAGATCAACAGGAGGAAATAAAGACTAGAAATGTAAAATAGGTAGAAAGGGGGAGAATGCTCGCCTGAAAACACTACCGAAGGTTCATCCGAGGATCGGTCGGCACTCGCATCAACTCATCGGCCTAATCCGTGAAGAAGCAATGCACTAAAAGAAACACCGGATGCACTATTTAATACTACGGCAAAATATCGGGCATGATGCATGTATGAGGTATGACATGGCAAAGATGTGATGCAATTAGGCAATATTAAGCGAAACCCGGGTCCCGGCATTTAATTATTATGTTCGTGTTGTTTAGATACCCCGCAATTTAAATGTTGTCTTAACATGGCAAAATATATCATCGGTTCGCTACACAATTTTAAATAGGACCAATATTAGACTAGATAATCCTGCATATGGCCTCCATATTTAATTAGGTGAATTGACAAAATACCCCCAAACACCCACAATAGGTATGCGAGTATGAACAATTAAATATGTAACAGTTTATATAGTTGGCAATTTATAAAATAGGGGCTCGGAAAAGGTCACACATCTTGGATCGAAGATCTTGGGGCTCGGAGGGGTTTGAGTTTGGTCTCGGGGTCTTCGGGTCCGACTCCGGGAAGGAGAACTTGACGCGGCACCGGGTTCGGGATCGATCTTCGTTTCATGAGGAAGATCTTGGCGAAGGTGCACTGGGAATTGAGGAGTCACCCATAGATTTTGTGGACGGATATGGAACCACAGACAGGACAAAGATCTTGTCAAAATAAGTACATCACCAGGGCAGATCTTGTAGCGCCGTGAACCATCTCGGGTACAACGAACCATCCAAAGACGGGCACATGGCAGAGGGACAACCAAAACAAGTCGTGAAGGGGCATGTCCCGGCGGACACTGGCTCAAACACCTTGTCGGTGTGGAAATGACCAGGAGTGGCGTTGTGCTTGCTGGTCAGAGGCGAGGGCCTTGGCTCGCTGCGGAGACACATGAAGGAGCCTAGGGGAAGGACACTTGGTTCAGAGCTGGCAGAAGGTAACGGTGTCGACTGGCCGGAGGTTCCAGGGCAGGGGAAGCCGCGGCAGGGAAGGACGCTTGCTGGACGGCTGCAGAAGGAGAGGAAGGGCGACCATGGCGCTGCGGCGGTCCCGGCCGACGGAGGCGGCAATGTTCTTGGCGGCGGTTGCGCCGGCAGGAGGCGAGGGCGGGGGGGCTCGCGAGAGTAGGAAGGGTGGGGAGGGGAGCGCTCGCTAGTGGTGGCAGGGGCCCGCGAGGAGGACGACGACGGAAGGCCGGGGAAAAGGGGTGAGGCGGCGCGGGGTGCCCTGGCTGCAGACGGCGGAGGGCGCGGGCTCGGGTGTCGACGGTTAAGAGAGGAGGCGACGACGAGGAGAGGACAGCAGCAGCGGCGCTCGGTGAGTCGAGGAGAGGGCGGCCGGTGCCTGCGGTGGCGAGGGAGGGCGCCTAGCGGAGCTGCCTGACGACGGGGAGGTGGCGGCGCTGCCAGGAGGATGCGGGGGAGAGGACGAGGGGAGCATCGGCTCGCGACGCGATAGGTAGTGAGGGGTGGGGCTGAGCGGAGTTGCGGGATGGGGTCTGTAGCGAGGTGGCCGACTGGCCGGTACCGTGTTGGGTGCGTGTGTGCATGGGTTTGTTGTGGGCCGCTGCGCGTGGGTGTGTGCGTGTATGGTAGCTAGGTTCGGTCGGTCAGGGATGGTGGGGTGTGGGTGCGGTGTTTTGGGTGCATCCGGCGGCGGGGGAGGAAGGAGTGGGTTTGAGTGTGGACAGATGGGGATCTAGGGTTTCAGGATAGGTTAGGGTTTGGAGCTATCGGGGTTGTAGACTGCTGCTGCCTGGGCCGTTGGGCCTGGCCGGTGGCGGTCTCCCCCGAGTTCTATAAAATAGGATTTTATTTATTTGTTTTGTTTTAAGTGGTTTTGATAAATAGTTTTAGGCAAATAAAAGGGTCCAGACGGACCGATGTTTTATATTTGAAATAAATAGGACGCTATTTAGAAAACAAAATAGGGCTTTTAGCAAAATACTTTTAGGCAAACAAATGCATGCCGATGTCATGATGATGCACAAAATATAAACGACATGCGATTTTCTAGTAGTGGTTTTATCCGGGGTGCTACAGGTGATTAAGGTGAAAGTGAATAAAGATGGAGTATATGCTTGACGAAATATAAGTTGGCAATCTCATGTCCCTTGAGTACGAGGGCCACTCCTCATGCTACTCAACTTTAGTTACCGGTAAGTTCTTGTCATAGTAAGTACATGTGTATCATAGAGAACCGCCTATGGGGTACCCCTTGCCCCATGATACAGGAGCTATCCCATATCAAAATGACAAGGCAAGCAAAGAATGAGCATCTCAGCAATCTTCTTATTTGCCATGGGAAAATGGTGCTTTTTTCTCTCTTTCCTCTTTTCTCATCTCTCTCTTTTTTTATATAAGAATAATGCTTCATAGATTGCTCACTATGGTGATGCTGCAAGTTTCCACCATGACTAGGCATGGCTTAGGCTAGCGGCCCAGGCATTTCTCTAACACATATACATAACTCCATGGACTTACAAGCTCCCCTTTTATTTCACACCAATGACATCCATAAACAAAAGAGCATGGTATCAACGGGGTAGATATTTACAGGTGTTGAAAGTGTTCCCCGTGACAGCACGGTTCTGCTAATTTCCAACTTATAGGTGCAAGCATATACAACATAGATGACACAATGGTTCAAGTTTATTAAGAGAAAGAAAACAAGGTGTGCCATCAAGTTCGTGAGAGATTTATTAACTAGTTTTCACATAACAAAAGAATTTTTAATTCGAAAGATAGATGAAACTCGAGAATTTATATGGAATAGAAATAATGCTAATAGGAAGATATGGTGGACTCAAATGGCATAGGTTTTGGTTTAAAGGATAGGATGCACGAGAAGTATTCCCTCTTAGTACAGGTTTTTGGCTAGCAAAGCTGGGTAGCAAGCAAAAGAGTTGAAGGAAACAAACAAACATACAAGTAATAAAGTCAAACATGCAATCTTCCTTGAAAACACAAAAGATCTTAACTAAAGAATACTAAGCTTATGAGCCAATCAAGAAAGAAGGAAAATAATATAAAATATTGTAAGTGTTTTTCTCTTTTCCTTTCAAACCTCAAAAATTGTTTCTACTGACCAGAGCTCGGTTTGCCAAAACCAATTTAGATTTACTTGATCCTCCCAAAGTGATACCAATACTAATCAACAAGATCAATCATATAATAGAGATTGCAAACTAAAATAAGAAGTGCAAAAGTAAAAGATGAAACTTCTCATTAATATTCCATAAAGGCACTGTGAGATCCAAGCACATGACTTAATAGGACTGATAGGATACTCATACCAACAAGTTGCAACTTATTTTCCGGAAGCTCATTCGAAAATAACTCTAAGGTTAAGCGTGCTTGGCCTAGAGAAATTCTAGGATGGGTGACCGACCGGGAAGTGGGTAACCAGGTGCGCATGAGTGAGGACAAAGTGCGCAGAAAAGACTAGTGTTGGTTTGTGGGGCCAGTCTAGATATCCAATTAAGCTACCAGGAGTGACACCCCCCGGGCCCAGTGGACGGGGTGTTACAATGTGAGACCCTGGCGCATGGCTTAATAGGATTGATAGTATACCCATACCAACAAGTTGCAACTTCTTTTTCGGAAGCCCATCTGAAAAGAACTCTGAGGTTAAGCGTGCTTGGCCTAGAGCAATTTTAGGATGGGTGACCGACCGGGAAGTGGGTACCGGGTGCGCATGAGTGAGGACAAAGTGCGCACAAAAGACTAGTGTTTGTCTATGGAGTTAGTATAAAGATCCTATTGAGCTACCAAGAGTGACAACCATCGGTCCGGAGAGATCGGGGGTGTTACAGACTGGTATCAAAGACGATCCTCGCAGTTAAACGGGTGTGTGCGGGGGTTAGTGGCGAGACATGTGGAGCATGAAGCGTGTGGCCCGGAGTGGACACGGCATGGCACATGTGCCGGCACTGGACGCACATACGTGTGCCAAGAGGGAACGTTCCTGGGGTGTGCTTGATCGATGAGGGCATCGTTCTTCTAAAGGGTGGGTGTATGTGAGATCCAAGAACATGACTTAATAGGATTGATAGGATGCTCATACCAACAAGTTGCAACTTCTTTTCTGGAAGCTCATTTGAAATGAACTCTAAGGTTAAACGTGCTTGGCTTAGAGCAATTCTAGGATGGGTGACCAACCGGGAAGTGGATAACCGGGTGCGCATGAGTGAGGACAAAGTGCGCAGAAAATACTAGTGTTGGTCTGTGGGGCCATTCTAGAGATCATATTAAGCTATCAGGAGTGACACCCCATGGGCCTAGTGTACGGTGTGTTACAGGCACTCACACTAAGGGATACATAGATAACCAACTAAAGGAGAGATACTTCCACAATGAAAACCATCCTATATGATAACTTCTCTAATCAAGATATGAATCTAATAAAAAGGTAAAAAGATGAAACATAATGTTGTGATACCGCGGCACTCCCCCAAGCTTGGAATAAACCAAGGGGATGCCAAAACCTGATGACGAATTACTCCTTCGGTGGTGGTGGAGTTACCTTGATAAGATTTTCAATCAGCTTCCTCAAATCCTCAATCTCGAAGGTTAGAGTACGAATCAACTCCAAATTATGCTCAATGCAGTTCATGATCATGTCGGACCGAGAATCCTAGTCCTTGTTATTCTTTCCCCACTCTTCCTCCTTAGAGTGTTCTTTCCCTGCATGGTTAGAACGAGGCATATCCCAACTAGAGGGCAACTTCCGTTTGGGCAACATTTGGAATTGTTGCTCATGTATAAGAGTATGAAAGGGGTTCTTGGCGCGTGGAGGAAGTGACTGTGGAGCGAGGCAATGACGCGGAGGTTTCCCTCCTGTAGACATCTGTGTTGTCCTCCTTAGCTTGATAGGGTTTCACACCACTCCAACGCTCGCAATGGTAGCGCGGGTGTCCGGATGCTTGTCTTCCTTCACTTCTTCTTCATCCTCACCCAAGATCTCATCCTCCTTCTTGGGGTCTTGAAGATCATCTTCCACGGGCTTCTTGCCCTTGTCGTTGGGGGATACCATGGTGCCTCTAAACTTGAGAATATTTTCTGTCAGAAACAAATCAAAACGAAAACACGATGAGAACACAATATACGAACCTCGGGGGATCCAGGGGTTATATATTATGAAGTTTTACGACATAAGGAAGGTGTTGTGCGAAAACGGGACGGAGACGGGCTCTGGGGTAGTCTCACCCCCTGGTGGCGCGACCAGGGAGGGCCCGCGCCACTAGTGGGTGTGGCCTACCCGGGCTCCATTTCCTCCTCTTTTTCGTCTCGTAACCTTCCATATGGAATAATGTCACATCCCAAGATTTTCCAAATCTTGTAATGTGAAAAATAAATAAACAAAATAAAATTTTGTTGAAATTTAGGGTGAGAAGAAACTTTTTGATTCCAATTGGAAACATCAAAACCTATTTTGGTCAAATAAAATCCTAAAGGGATTTACAAAGGTAAATAAATAATAAATAAAGTTATAAAAGTTGGAATCACTATTTTTGGATCTTTTAATAAAAAGATATGGTTTTCAAAAGCAAAGGTAGAAATATAAATAAGGATTATTTTATAGAGCCAAATTAGATCTTGGCCAAGCTTTTGAAATAAAATATTTCTATTTGATAAAAAGAGTAAAGGTTTATTTAAATAAAATAATGAGGATTTATTAATATCCAATTTTATTTAAGTAAAGGCTTTTTCCTTTCAAATAGACATTAAAAATTTATTAAAGATTTTAAAATCAGAATTCCAAGTGTTTTAGCTTTTCAAATGAAACCTACTGAAAAGATTTTGATATTATTTATTTTTCAAAAAGAGTTTTTAAAATAAATTAAAACTTGTTTGAATTAAAGACTTTGGACTATTTATTTAATTATTAATAAATCCTAAAAGAATAAAAGTATTATTTTAATTTGGACTTTGTAATATGTTGACAAACAGAATTAAAACTCACCCAAAGTTTGGTGGTGATTTGAATTCAAATGGAGATTGAAAAATATTATCAACTCTTATTTAATTAATAGTAGAGCCTATTTTAAATAATTAAAATACCCTAAAAATAATAAATAAATTATTCTAAATTTGACTTTGGAATGTTTTATTAATCAGTATATGAATCTACACAAATTTTGGTTGAGGTTTGAATTGATTTGTTGCTTGAATTATTTGTTTGAAAATCAAATCAGAATATTCAAACAAAAAAGGAAAAACATTTGGTATAAAAAAATGAAAGGAACAGCCCAGCCCAGCTAAGCCAGTCCAGGCCCAGCAGCCCAACTAACCCCTCTTCCGCGAAACGTTTTCCTCACCGAAGACAGAACCCGCTTAGTCACCGACGCGTAGGCCCCATCTCACCCCTCTCTATCTCGCTGACACCAGGCCCCACTGCCACCTCGCCATCGTCTCCACCCACGCGAAGACCACGCCCTGGCCGTTTCCTGCTGCTGATTTCTCGCGATCAATTCTCCTAAATGCCGCGTTTAATCCTCGTCGTGACCACGCAGTATTAAGCGTCCGTTTCCCCTCTTCCTTTTCCCCCAAACCTCACGCCTCGAGAGCCACCAGGCTGCTCAGAATCATCTCCGAACCCCCACTGTCTCCGGCGAACTCCACCTCCAATTCCGGCCAAACCCCGCCGCCCCTCGCCTCCTCGAGCACACGAGCGTGACCCTCAGTTCCTGGCACTTCTCTCTGCACCCTCAGCTCGCTCGCGCGTGCCCCCCATCGTCGGCAGCAACCTCGACTGAGCACGTCGTCGTCTGTCTCCAACTCCGTCGACCTCTCCCCGGTAACTCTGACCTCCCCTTCCTCTCGCGATGATACTCCTACGCTCTCCTCTCTCTCGCGCGTCTAACAGACCCACTACTTTGCTCTTCTGTGCCTGGTAGTCTCGCCCCCGTCGACAAACAGACGAGCCCGAGGCGCAGCGCAACTTCGGCGAACGATTGCCGTCACCACCGTGCGCCCCTTGCCTTCTCGCGAGCACCTTGAGCATCACCACGACCACGCGAACCTGGTGAGCCATTCCCCTTCCTCTCTCGCTTCCTGCATCGCCAGCAACGCCGTAGCCAGAGCCAGCGCCGCCACACGCCGCCGCCAGCGCCGCTGCTTAATGGTCAAAGCGATAAGGACCGTAGGATCTTAATCAGATGGTTGCGATAGAACGTAAACGAAAGGGTAAGTAGTGCCTCTGAGCCATGCGATCTCACTTAAATCCTACGGCTTGTATCGCTCGATCCAAACGAAACGGTATCAGCGAGTAAGAAGCAGCCACGTGGCCCTGACTGTTTGAATAAAAACAGAATTGTTCTAATTGATGTGCCAATTTGAAAAATTCATAACTTTCAAACCACACGTCCAAATTTTGCAAATTTTATATCAATGGAATCAGCAAGACAAGTACTTTCTGACCATGCCCTTTGTTTAGTAAAATGCTTATGTTAAATTGATTGTTTTTATAGAAACTTGTGTAGGCATATTTAGAATATAAAATTTGTTCTAAAATGATTTTTGAGATAAAATCTCTGGAAAATGGTTTGTTTTGAACCTACTGACCATAGAAATCAATTTGTGGTTTCAAAAATATATTTCGAGAAGCAAAAGAATAAACCTTTGATTTAAACTATTTCTAGTCAAATAAAAATATTGTTTATTTGTTAAAAATTCTTTTTGAAGAAAACCTTTGGGAAATGTTTTGGAATAAACTCTCTGACCCTAAACACAAGGTTTTATGGTTTGAAAATATATTTTGTGAACCCTATAGATTGTTGCCTTATTAAAAACATTTCTTCATCACATAAAATAATACTTTGGTTTAAAAATGGTTTATAGGTAGAATCTTTTGCAAATAGTTTTGCCACTTTATAAAAAGACCAATAAGTGTTTTTAGAATGTTTATAACCTATTATAAACCACTTTTGTAAATAAAACAAAGTTTTGCATGCTTGCATGCATTGTTTTGTTTCTATTATTTTATGTGATGTTGCTTGAATGGTAGATTGAAATATTGCTTGCTTAATTACATTGTAGTGATTTGAAGAGTGTGAATATTGCAAGATCAAGGAGTGAACTCATATTCTCTACCAATAAGGCAAGTGATGCTTCATACTTTTGTCCCACTATTTTTCACTATGCATTAGTGATATTTCTAAAGTAAGACTTGCATGGAATTTTTGCTAAGTATAACCTATGCTATGGGAAATCCTAGTAGATGAAACCTTAGTAGAAATTTCCTAAGTTAAGATTCCTACTACTATCATGCTTAGCCTAGCTAGTAGAAAACAAGGGTGGATTATATTCATGCTATGGAATATTTCTAAGTCAAAGACTTGTGTTTTATTTAATAAAACAACTAAGTGAATGAATCACCTGGGTGGAATGGAAGGAATGGTTTGTTTTGAGTGGTTCACAAGGCCCATTTCTATGGTTTACCTTGTGTATCTCACTTTTGGATGGTCACCCAGGAACAAAGAGATTTGAGATGTCAAATGTTGAGAAGCTTCAAGTGCAGCCACTTGGCATTATGGGCTCTGCCTGGATCATATAGGTTGCAATAACTTAGCCAAATGGACAGTTGGTGGTAGGGGATTGATAGGTTGGAACGCGTCCATTCTGGTCTAAGGGAAGGCTTCTGAAAGATCTTGTCTTGGTGAAACCAAGTCTTGTGGGGAAAGTGCACCACCTCTGCAGAGTGTAAAATCTAAGTACTTATCCATGTCCCTGGTAAAGGACAATTTGAGCATCAAGACATGGAAGCTATCAAGAATCTCCTCATCCCAATTTCTAAGTTAAAATTTTGTGGTTGAACAAGGGTTGAAGGATCACCAATTTCTATTGGGAGATGCCTTGGGAAAGATTTTGTCAAGCAAAAACTTAGTGTTTTCAAATGATAAGTAAAAATCTATTTTGAGAAAAGCAAGCCTAAGCTCCACTTAGCCAAATGCATATAGATGATAGACTCCACTATACTACCATAATATCACTTGCCAATACAATTCAAATGTATTGACCCTTGTGGTTGTAACTTGTTATGTTGCAGGTTTGTTTGATGTTAGTGAAGTTTATTGATTAGGATTACAAGTCTACAACCAACATGTCTGTCTGTGGCACTTTGAAGATGAAGGACCCCATGCTATTGTTATATTCTGCTGCATTGTAATGTGATAGCCAAATGAGCTATGTAAGATGTAATAAGTTATTTTATTCCTGGTTATAAAGTTGTATTATGACCTTTGTTTCTTGATATTACATCTTAACTATGGATGATAGCTATTGATCCAGGGACTAGCATTGTAAACACAGGGATCTCTACCTTATTAAAGGTTGGGAACCTTATAGATGGTATCAGAGCATTGTGTTGCCTGTAGGATTGTAACCCTAGGATTGGACAAAACCCCTTAGAAAAATAGGAGCTGTATTTGTTCCAAAACTTATTCACAAACAATCTTGTAAACTCTTTCCTCAGCCTTTTTGGTTTTGATTCTACATATCTTCTATTTCAAACTTGATGGACAAGCCTACCCCATGGCCAAAGACTTCACCATGTGCAAAGGACTTCATCAACTCTAATGACTTCAACATCTTCAAGTGATTTCAACCTTATTCTCAACAAGGACTTCAACCTTGGATATCACTAAGGACTACAAGTGAGACAAGAAATCTTGCTCAAGACTTGAAGACTAAGGAAACACAACTTGGAAATCATCATCACCTTTGAAGTTTTTGTGACCAAGAATTTTCCCAAGGAAACCATGATCTCATTCAAGAAGAATCCACCAAGAAGGATAGAATGATCTCAAGTGAACCATATAGATGGACCACCATATTTAGTTTAAGTTAAACCCACCAACCTATGTGGTGTAACAAAAATATTTTTTTGGTTGCCTAAAAATATGCTTGAAACTTGATGCTTGAGTGGAATGTGATGTGTGTGATTAGAATTGATTCCTTAGAAAATATTTTGCCTATTCTAATCTCAACCCAACCCAAACAGATGACTACTCCAAGAAACTCCAACATCAAGGTTAGACCCAACTCCAAACCCAGTTCAACCAAGTGACAACTCCGTTTTTAGCCAACAACAATGGATTAGACCCAACCATACAAAAGTTTTTGGAAATTCAATCCCAATTGTTGCAAGGGATGGCCACTCAAATGATCAACATGGGAGACAGCCTTTCCCAAGGAGTTTGTGACAACAAGGATGTCAAGGATGATATTTTAGAAGGAACCCAAGCTTGCAATGTTTGTGGAAACAAGGATCACACTCCCAAGGAACATAAAGATCAATGCCCCAATTGTGAAGAGAAACATCCAACTAATCAATGCCCCCACATCTCAAGCTACTTGTTTCCTATGTGAAGGAAATAATCATGTCCCTATCCAATGCCCCATTTATTCCATGGTTAGTGAGAGACAATATTAGAAGCATCTTCACAAAAGATAATGTGCCCATCTTCTACATTTTTAGAGACAAGATCTTTCACAATGGCTACTACTGGTTCAATATTTATTTGTCCATTAGGTTCAACAACCTTCTTTGCACTTTTGCTAACCATATTAGCTATAATAGAATGTTCCTTTACCTTAGCAGGGAAAGGTATTCTCTTAATATAAGGTTCAGGGAAAATAGGATCAACAGTACAAACTTCGGTATTTCTAACAGGAACATGATTAACAACATCTTTATAAGGTGCATGGTACTTGTCCCACTTCTTTTTAGGAATTTCTATATAAGAGGCAAAAGCCTTAAAACAATTGGCAATACTTTGAGAATCAAGACCATAATCAGTACTAATATCATAAAAGTCATCAGTTCCCATAAAAGATTTATTGCATTCATAATCATAATTTATACCTGACTTCCTTAATTTGTCATTCTCCCATGCCTCAGTGTTTTCTTGAATATGGTCTAGAAGATCCCATTTAGCTTCTTCCTTCATACGTGTGAATGATCCAGCACAAGAAGCATCTAATAAATCGTTATCATGAAGAGAAAGCCTTGCATAAAAGTTATTGATAATAATATTATTAGGGAGTTCATGAATAGGAAATTTAAGCATTAGTAACTTCAATCTACCCCAAGCTTGGGCTGTACTTTATCCATCACGAGGCCAAAAGTTGTATATTTGATTCCTATCCTTATGAATCTTACTGGGAGGATAGAATTTAGAATAAAAGAGAGGTACTATTTCCTCCCATTCCATAGATTGTCCATTCTTCAGCAGCTTATACCATTCTTCGGCTCTTCCTTTCAATGATATAGAGAGTAACTTCTTCTTAACCAACACACTTAAACAACCCGCATAATTCATGGATAAAAAGCAAGTGATCACCAGGATGGACAGTTCCATCCCCAAAATAATAATTATCCATAACACGATCAAAAATTCTTGTAGGTATCTTAAAAGGATCTATCTCAACAGGTGGTGGTTCATCTACTACCCTAGCAGTGGTAGTAGCTTTCCCAAATAGGAAACCAAGTGGGTTATCCATATTGGAAACAAAGTAACAAATAGAAATAAAAAGCAATACTCATAGTAGAAGTTTCCTTTACTAATTCTGCTCTTCAATAGTGCTTCACTCCCCGGCAACGACGCCAGAAAATAGTCTTGATGACCCACAAGTATAGGGGGTGTATCGTAGTACTTTTGATAAATAGGAGTGTCGATGCCAACGAGGAGCAGAAGGTGTTGACTAGTGGTTTGGAGCAAGAAATCTCTGTAATTACTAAGCAAACGGATTTTTACGGGTTTTTGATAATGCAAGGAAATAAAGTGCAAGTAAATAAAGACAGCAAATAATTACAGCAATTGGCCCAATCCTTTCTTAGCAAAGGACAAGCCGGTTGTAATACTTATGAGGACCAAACATTCTCGAGGACACATGGGAAGACTGCCAAGTGCTTTCGTTTCATATAGCTGATTAACCTTCCTTTAGTTTGATAAGTGTTGTGTGGGTGAACATGTGCTAACGTACTGACCTTTCTAGGACTAATACATACTTGTGATTAAACCCCTTGCAAGCATCCACAACTACAAGAAAGTAATTAAGATAAAAACCTAACCATAGCCTTAAACTCTGAGATCCTACACTCCCTTGTGCAAAGGTTTCCTAACGGGGCTTCAGGTTTCTGTCACTCCGGCAACCCCACAATTAGTAGCCAAATACACAATGCATTCCCCTAGGCCCATAAATGGTGAAGTATCATGTAGTCGACGTTCACATGACACCACTAGAAGAATAGCACCACAACTTAAATATTAACCATTGAATAATACCTCAACACAATTTCACTACTAACAACATGACTTCTCCCATGTCCTCAAGAACTAAACGAACTACTCACGAGACATCATATGGATCAAGATCGGAGATGATATAATGATGACTAACAATCTGAACATAAACAATAATTCAATGGTTCCACTCACAAGCATCAACCACAAAAGTAATCAACACTGGGAAAGTTTCCCCTAAGAACTATGCAGATTCAACACAATTGTTACAGCGGGATGGAGTGGTGATGATGGTGCTGGTGGAGATGGTGGTGTGGATGATGATGATGATCCCGATGAATTCTAGCTTGATGACGGTGTTGATGGCGATGATCTCCCCTCTCCGGGAAGGAATTTCCCCGGCAAAAATCTGTCTACGGAGAGCTCTTTCTGTCTTTGTAGTTTCTGCCTCGCAGATGTGGCGGAATCTTTCTGTGGTTGCTCCCCCCGTGTATTAGGGTTTCGAGGATAAGATATAGGCGGAAGGGTGGAGCCAGAGGTGGGCAGGGTGGCGACACCCCTGGTGGCACGGCCTAGGGTGGCCCGCGCATGGGGGTTGTGGGCCCCCTGTGTCCCATCTCAGCCACCCCTTCTGGCATCCTTTGTCTTCTGGAAAAATAGAATTTTCCGTGTATTTTCTGGTATTTTTCTGATCTTCGCTAAAATTGCATCTAGACACCGCTTTTTCCATCAGAATCCTGACTCTGGCAGTTCATCCTCCAAGAATCATCCAACATGCAAAAATATATGAAATAACATAAGTATCACCTCTTAATATGAAATATATCAATGAATAACAGCAAATTATGATATAGAATAATGATGCAAAATGGACGTATCACTCGCCATATGGCGGCACTACACACCCCCATCAGCAGCCGGATCGTTTGCGCAGGTGTGGAACACACAGAAGATCTAGGGCGCAGGAGGCAAGGATCCGGCGACGGTTCCCGAGGCAGCGCTTGACACAACGCGTCGCAGCACGTCGCAACAGCCATCATCACGCATGTGGCTGACGTCCGTGATGATGTAGCCGAGCAACTCAACCGCCAGATCTCAGTCGGATAGAAGTTCAAACTAGCTTTGGAGCCAGCGCAGATTTCGCTTAAGGGTGGAATCTACTCATGCTCGGGGGCTAGTGTCGGGGGGATCACCCCTGGGTAGGCTAACCAGACAAGATTCGGAGGCAATGCAACTGCCATCCGGCTGACCCAGCCAAATGTAAAACTCAAGAGCAGGTTAGAAAGAAGGCCAGACATAGAGAAAACCAGCGAACTAGTTAGCCGTATAAAGAACATCCCCGGAGACGTCTAGTCGGCTGGATCATACCAGCCGGATAGAGCAAGACAGACCAAGCGTGAACCGACAGAACCATCAGACAGATAATATAGCGTAGGCAAGACACTTAGCCGGATGGGACCAACTACCCGGACATGACGAAGTAGCCGGCTAGTATGACCTAGCCGGACATTCAAAACGAGCAGATGGCGTGAACTGGCGCCCACAACCCTAGCGAGCGAGGCAGACAGAGGCGGAGGCAGCGGCACGAGCCGGAGAAGACGGCTAATACCCGTGTTGGGAGGGAACAGGAGCCGTCGCCCGTGTCGGTCAGGGCGGCCTCCACTGTTTCCGTGCCGCCCGGGGTGCGTGGAAGTATGCACATCATCAGGGAGGCAAGATACTGTGTTGGAATAGTCGGTCGGGCCTGCCTGTGGGATCCGCCAGTCGGTTGAGCCTTTGCCCATGCCGCCTCGGCCTATATAAGGGGCTATAGGGGCATCGTAGCAAGGGTTGGTTCCTTCTTATTCTAGCTATACCACAGATATAGCTCAAGGAGCCCTTGTAGTCCTTTGTGTTCATCTAGATAGTCATATCAACAGGAGTACGGGTGTTACCTCACCACGAGGGCCCCGAACATGGGTACTTCTTGTGTATCTGACGCATGCTTGTGCCCAATCCCGCCTGTGGACGTCGTCGCTCGCTTCCCTTCTTGCTCCCACACCACTATCTAGCCTGCTCAGGCACTTCCGTTTCCATAACAACGACAATAGGGAACCCTAGGAACGGGAATTCTAGCCTGCTCGACACCCACATCAAGAGATCCGATAAAGCCAAGCCTCTTTCTAGGAGGGAAGAGACGGGTTCCTCGAAATCGCTAACGCTTTGTCAGAAAATGGAATAGAAACCTGACCAACCAAAAACACCTCAGGTTTCAAACCATGCGAAAGGGTGAAATCCTGCAGAGATTTTCCTCGAATTCTCTCGCTGAAACTGACGACCTCTGTCTGGTCTAGAAGGGTGACAAACTTGTGCGAGGAAGAGCAAGCGAGTCACCTGATAGCGGATGAAGGAAATTGCTCACAGGGATCACCATCTTCCCACCACTAGGAATAGGGGATCGATTAACCCAGTGGGGATCCCTCCCTCTCTAGGCAGCAATCTCCTCGATCTCCCGAATGAATAGGCGCTGAAACTCACCCCTTGTCGCCAAGTTTGGCGACACTAGAGCTTGATTTGCTAGGACTCGCGCAGCTTGCTGATGCTCCATCGCCACCAGGCGCTGCTCTGCAGTTTGCAGGTTCCTGGCCATCACCATCATGCACCTCTCTGCCGCGAGAAGACCACCCGATGCACAACTGCGCATCATTGTTGTCGTATTGAACCTGACCGCTAGACCTTGTAGCACATCCCCCTTTGAATCTCTCTGGAAGAGAAGCGACCAACCCCTGCTCCTGCAGCGCTCGATCATCTCTCTCAGCATCTTGAGTCTCCGATCTGGTGGCTGCGATAGAGCTAGAAATGTTGTCGTCGATGGATTCCGATAGAATCTGCCTGCCACCTCTAGATCTACGAACGTATAGGTTTAGGTAAAAACGACACACCTCTAGCGGTCGCTCATGGCCATTTTATAGTCAAGTTACAACTTGGAGTACAACAAAGGATCTGTATAATAAGGGATCACATGTACAAATACTACAAACATAAGTATAGAGTATATACTCTAACATCCCCCTCAGTCAATGCGTCAGGTGAACAAACGCATAGACTGTACCGGAAATCCAGAAGAGTTGCATTGGTAGCCCCTTGGTCATGATGTCGGCGAACTGCTGCGACAAAGGAACATGCAACACACGAATCTGGCCGAGAGACACCTTCTCCCGAAAAAAGTGGATGTCGATCTTGTTATGCTTCATGCGCCGATGCTGAACAAGGTTAGAGGCCATGTAGACTGCACTGACGTTGTCACAGAAGACAACGGTGGTAGCATGGAGGGGTGATGAAGCTCCTGAAGAAGTTGACGAATCCAGCAGCACTCGGCTACTGCATGAGCGACAACCCGATACTCCACTTCTGCACTAGAGCAGGAGACCGTGGCTTGGCGCTTAGAGGACCACAACATGAGGTTATCACCAAGATAGATGCAGAACCCCGAGGTGGAATGGCGGGTGTCTGGGCAGCCGGCCCAGTCGGTGTCGGAGTAGGCGGTGAGCGAAGAAGCCGGCGTGGCGTGGAGACGAAGGCCAAGGTCTACTGATCCCTTGACGTATCGAAGAATGCGCTTCACCAGGTTAAGATGCGGTTCCCGCGGAGTGTGCATGTAGAGGCACGCCTGTTGCACGGCATGGGAGATGTCCGGGCGCGTCAGGGTAAGGTACTGAAGAGCACGGCATGGTACTCTATCGGATCAGAGAGAAGAGGACCCTCATCGGCGGACAGCTTGCAGCGAGTGTCGATAGGGGTGGCCGCAGGGTTGCAGTCCGTCATCCCAGCATGCTGGAGCAAGTCGACAGCATACTGTCACTAGGAGAGCAGCATCCTAGAGGCGGACCGCGTGATAGAGATTCCGAGGAAATAGGAGAGGTCTACGAGATCCGTCATGGAGAATTCCTGGTGAAGAAGGACGGTGAGGCGCTGAAGAAGCTGCGGAGTCGACACAGTGAGGATGATGTCGTCGACATACAACAGTAGATAGGCCATCTCGATGTCGTCGCGGAGCATGAAGAGGGAGACGTCCGACTGAGAGGTGACGAAGCCGATACGATGTGCGTAGTGGGCGAAGCGTTGATACCACGCGCGTGGAGCCTGCTTGAGGCCGTACAGCGACTTGTGAAGCCGACAGACGAAGCCTGGGCGCTCGGGGTCGACGAAGCCAGGAGGTTGTTGACAGAACACCTCCTTGCCAAGATTGCCATGGAGGAAGGCGTTCTTGACGTCGAGCTGATGAACCGGCCAGGCGCGAGAGGTGGTGATGCCGAGGACGATGCGGATGGTGGCTGGTTTGACGACGGGACTGAACGTCTCATCGCAATCGATGCCAGGCTGCTGCGAGAAACCGCGCACTATCCAGCGCGCCTTGTAGCGTGCCAAGCCACCATCAGATCCAAACTTGTGCTTGAATATCCATTTCCCTGAAACAACATTAGCACCGACCGGGCATGGAACAAGTGTCCAAGTACGGTTGTCCATTAGAGCGGAGTACTCATCAGTCATGGCGGAACACCAGTGTGGGTCATGGAGAACGGTCCGGTATGTTTTAGGAATTGGAGAGATGGTGGAGGCAACCGCGGACAAGTTGAGGCGCGGACGCGGGGGCACATGGATGTCGTGCTTGGAGCGGGTAAGCATTTGGTGAGTGGGCTCGGCAGGCATAGGTGGCGAGGAAGGCGAGGATGGTGGGGTGTGTTCGGTTGACGTGGACGGGGACGCAGAGCGTGGAGAGGCCGGGGGCGTTACGGGTGGGGGAGGATGCGACAAGGTAGTGGGGGAGTGCGGGGGTGCGACGCTCGGGAAGACATGTGGGGGCTGTGTAGCGGCGAGGTCTAGGAGGAAGTCCAGGGAGTCATCGGCAGGTGGTGGAGTGGTGGAAGAGAATGGGAATGATGACTCGTCGAACGTGACATATCGGGAAGTGATGACACGCCGAGTAGACAGCTCGAGACACCGGTAGCCACGATGAGAAGTGGGTTAACCTACAAAAACACATGCGCTGGACCTAGGGGACAGCTTGTGTTGGGTGGTGGCGGAGAGGTTGGGGTAGCACAGGCAGCCAAAGACCCGAAGGTCGGTGTAGGAGGTGGGCGTGGGGAATAGCAGCTCATGTGGTATGGGGAACCACAGTGGCTGACTTGGACGCAGATTGATGAGGTGAGTGGCAGCGGAAAGAGCTTTGGCCCAGTAGGAGGGAGGCATACGGGCTTGGATGAGAAGTGTGCTTGTGATGTCGTTGAGCGTGCGAAGCACGCGCTCGGCCTTGCCGTTTTGCTGGGACGTGTATGGGCAGGAGAGCCGAAGGTGGATGTCGTGGCGGGAGAAGAAGTCTGCAACGGTGGAGTTAACGAACTCTGTTCCATTGTCGGCTTACATTGCAACTACAGGGAGATTGAATTGTGTGCGTGTATAGGCGATGAAGTTGAGGATGGTGTCGGCTGTGTCCGATTTCTGACGAAGAGGAAAGGTCCACATGTAGTGAGAAAAATCATCGACAATAACAAGATAATATTTAAAACCAGAATTGCTAAGAACGGGAGATGTCCATAAATCACAGTGGATTAACTAAAACGGCATGACACAGATAGTTTGAGACCGAGAAAAAGGTAAACGAACATGTTTGCCAAGCTGGCACACATGGCACACCGGAGATGTTGCATTATTACATGAAATAAAATTTCGAGTCGAAAGATGCGACATGACGTCGCGACCCGGATGTCCTAGACGACGATGCTAGAGCTTGTTATTGGTGGATAACGTGACGAGGCCGAAGACGGCAGGAGCTTGGCTGGCAGGAACGGTGTAGAGAGGCCCCTGACTATTGCAGCGTGTGATTGCGCGCTGAGTGCGAAGGTCCTTAATAGAAAAACCAAACGGGTCAAATTCGATAGAAACAAGATTATCTGTAGTGAATTGACAAACTGAGAGAAGATTTTTGATAACGTGCGGAACTATCAAAATGTTAGATAAAGAGAAAAATTTGGAGGAGACTGGGAGAGTGGTATGACCGATAGAAGAGATAGGGAGGGAGACGCCGTTGTCGACGGTGACATGGGAGGGAGAGCAAGGAGATGTGGGAGAAGATATTATACCGGGGTCGGCGGCCATGTGTGAGGTGGCTCCCGAGCCCATGACCCACTCACCGGTGGCGTTGGGCGGTGCAGGGTCCGCGCTGGTGCTGGCGGCGTTGTTCAGTGCCGCCATCAGGGCGGAGCAGTCCCAGGCAGGTGGGCCTTGGGGTGTCAGGGGCGGTGGCAGATTGGTGCCCCACACCTGGCTGTGCAGTGGCATGAGCATGGTGGTGTAGGCCAGCTGCGGCGGTGGCTGAGGCGGCCCAGCCCATCCAGTCGAGCGGGGCGCAGTAGAGCGTGGGCCAAGGACACCTGGGCCACGAGCCGCCTGGCCGGGGCCTCCTCCAGCTTGACGCCATGGGCCGTGCATCTGCTATATGGTGCTGGTGGCGGGGTTGAAGCAGACCCAGGGCCCAACCTGGGGAGGGCATGGCGGTGCACCGTAGCCGCCGGTGTTGCCACCGGTGTTGACGCCGTTATTGCTGCCCTTCCTGCCGCGGTTGTGGCCACCGTTGTTGTCGGAGCCTTGCCCGGTGCTGTACTGGGCGGTGTAGCCGCCATGTCTGCCATTGTCGGTGCCGTAGAGCGTCGTCTGCTGCTGAACCGGGGCGGCGTGATGAAGTTGTGTCTCGCGAAGAAGCAGGAGCGACCGTGTCTACAGAAACATCAGGAGCGGCGTCTGCATGGTCACCATGGTGGTGATGTCGGAGAAGCGGGGGTTCAGGCCGCGGAGACAGGTCAGCACGAGCGTCTGATCGGACACCGTCTGGCCGATGTCACGGATAGCGTCGGAGAGGAACTTCAGGCGATGGCAGTAGGCAGTGACGGAGCGGTCACCCTGGACGATGGCGCGGAACTAGGCTTCGAGGTGGACGGCT
This sequence comes from Avena longiglumis, assembly GCA_030063025.1. Classification (NCBI taxonomy): domain Eukaryota; kingdom Viridiplantae; phylum Streptophyta; class Magnoliopsida; order Poales; family Poaceae; genus Avena; species Avena longiglumis. The sequence goes on along the minus strand of CP125978.1, from coordinate 338,744,669 downwards.
TGCGTCATCTGGTTGTCGAGGAAGAGGTTGCGGATGGCAGTGTAGACGTCGTAGGCGGTCTGGTTCTCTTCCATGACGATGTCGAGGATCTCCTCACTGATGGAGCCGTAGATCCAGGAGCGGACGATGTAGTCCTCCTTGTGCCACGCGGCGGTGCGGTCGGCCTCGCGAGTCGAGGTGGCGACGTGGGCAGCAAGCTCGTACTTGCCAAGCAGGACGGTGATGAGCATGCGCAACTTTGAAAAGTTGGACTTCGCGAGGTCGAGGACGACGGGCACATGCGTTTTCACGCTAGCCATGGCGATCGAGGCCGAGAGAGCGCCGGCCGTGGACTGGACGAGGGCATCGGAGGTGGCGGCGGAGGTGGCAGCGGAGGTTCTCATAGCGCGAGATGGGATCAGGAGGGCTGGTGGCGGCGGCCGGTACTGGCGGCGGCAAGGAGGGGCGGCGGGCTAGGGTTAGGTTTAGGAGCGGTGCTCTGATACCATGCGAACGTATAGGTTTAGGGAAAAATGACACGCCTCTAGCGGTTGGGCTCATGGCCTTTTATAGTCAAGTTACAACTTGGAGTACAAGAAAGGATCCGTATAATACGGGATCACATGTACAAATACTACAAACATAAGTATAGAGTATATACTCTAACAAGATCCTCCCCAGGAATCACCTTCGCAAACCCCAGCAGCGCCTCTACAACCTCCCTCTCCGGCTGGCAATCTCGGGTGAACGCCTGGCCTCCCTCCCGGCCATCGACTCTGCCCCTCCTTTGCGCTCGAAGTGGCTCGGTGCGGAAGTGGCTCCTTGAACCAGAGGTAGGGTATTCAGATAAGCCTGGCGGGGTGACAGCCAACCTTCGTCAGGGAGAAGTTGCGGTGGGAGATGCAGGCGAGGTAGCGGTGGCGGAGGCAGTGGGATTTGGCGGTGGGGGCGAAAGGGAGGCAGGAGAGCATGAGCAGAGCGGAGAAGGGAGCCCATGTTGATGTTATTTCTTATATTATATATAGGTTAAAGTTTGTAAAATTTAACTTTGACTCAACCTTAATTGTAAACGGAGAAAGTAATGTGACTCGTTGAAAGGATCGTATGGGCACCTAGAGGGGGTGAATAGGTGCTACTTCAAATTTTCTTCTTTTTCAAATTAAGGTTTGACAATAAGGTAAATTCTCTAGATAATGCAACTACGGTGAATTTACTATATGACAATTATGCAAGGGCTACCACAACACAAAGTAGTAACAAGTAAGTAAGGTGCGGTAAAGGATAGAAGTAACCGAAAAGTGGACGCGGAGACACAAGAATTTGTTTCCCGTAGTTCCTTCCTTTTGAGGGTAAATACGTCTACGTTTGGAGAGGGGGTGGTTTCAAACCACCAACGCCACGAGAGGCCTCCCTTGTTCTCCGATGAATCTCACCCCAACGGGATCGATTCACCTTCCACTATATCGGCAACCTTCAGGGTGGAAGCCGGCACCGTTACAAGTTTGGGGCACACATCCACAACTTAATCGGAGGCTCCCAAATACAAGCAATCTGTCAAAGCAATCAAAGACAAGCTTGTAAGAACCAAAACAAGAACTAGGGTTTCCAAGAAAACACTAGAGCAAAGGGGCCCTCAATGAAGTGAGGGGGAAATGAAGATCTCTTTTGGTGAAGTAGTAGGTCGGGGCCTCCTCCTTCGATTCCCCAAAGATCAAGGACTTTGGGTGGTGGGATGAGGAGATCTTGAAGATTTGGGTGGCTCCAATGGACTCCAATGGTGGTCTTTGACTTAAATGAGCTGAGCAATTTGTCCCAAGGTAGGTGGAGGGGTATTTATACCCCTCCACGAAATATGGCTGTTGGAGCATTTAATGTACCGGTAGTACCGGTACTCAAGCGGTAGTACCGCTTGCAAGCGGTACTACCGGTCAAGTACCGGACCAGGTACCGGAGGTGCTCCAGTTCTTCAGCATTCTTCAGTTTTGGGCGGTATCGCCCTTGCGGTAGTCGGTCATAGGAAGCGGTAACTACCGGTTTAGGTGGTAGTACCGGTCCCAAGTACCGCTTGGTACTGACAAAAACGGAGAGGGGTGAGTTTTAGTCAGTATGCCCCGGTACTGCCGAGCGGTACGACCGTCTCAAGCGTACCAAGCGGTACTACCGGTTGGACCGGTAGTGCCGCTCTGTGGTACCGGGTGGTACTGACTAGCACACACCTTTCTCAGCTTTGGTCAGTGCCAACCGGTACTGGAATAGGTAGTACCGGTGTCAAGCGGTAGTACCGGTCGTAGTTCCGGTACTACCGGTTGACAAAGAGGTTTTTGCAATGGGAATTGATATGCCATTATTTATGCCACCTCTTATCAAACCTATGATAAACTTAGCACACAGTTAAACCAATAAGTGTGTTGTTATCAAACATCAAAATCAGAGGGATAGGAAAATGCTCTTTCCATCTCCCCCTTTTTGGTGTTTGATGACAATACACTTCTGCAAGATGATTTTAATAGTAAGCATATGATATGTAGAGACGGGAATCCCCCTAGATGTGTAGAAACAAACCTCCCCCTCTATTTTACAAACCCACATGGGTGCACAAATATGGATACTAGCATTTGAAAACATACCTTTGCACAAAACATGTGATGAGGAATATATAGACAATAGATACCGCATAACATCACAAGATGGATCCAATGAAATAAACCACATAGTCTCATAAGATGGATCCAACCACATAGTCTCACACGACATAAACACATAGTCTCATACATAAATAGAGGGAAATCGAAGTTCACAAGCAATAAAAGGATCAAAGAGAAGAACGAGCTTGTGACTTCCCATGCAACACCCGTACCTAAAGTGCAACTTCTCCCCCTTTGGCATCAAGACGCCAAAAAGGGACAAGTGCAAAGCTACCGTCCCAACGGTCAATCATCCTCCTCATCCTCAAGGTCCTCCTCATCCTCGTAAGTGGGTGGGGCATGGTGCGAGGAAGAGATATCATCGTCCCAACGGCTGTGCTGAGAGATCCACTGATCTTCCAGAGTGATGTTGTTCTCGGACCCCTCGGAGATGGTCAAACCTTGAGCAGACATCATTTCCTTGTGCCGAGCACTGGCTTTCTTTGCATACACATGCGCCTCATACATGCGCTTCTGGTTGTCAACCTGGAAGCAGAAGATCTTCTTGAGCTTGACCTCCATCCTTTTGGCCCAAGAGGGCTTAGCATTCTTGCGACGAGAGACAACATAATCAGTGTCATGACCACTGTCAGCATCCTTAGAGTCATCCTCATCCTCCTCACCCGCCACAACGCGAGGTTTAGCATGTGTCTTGATCTTGAGTGCCTTTGGCCGGTGCACAATGAGAGAGCGAGTGGAGAGAGTCCTAGCAATGACGGGGCACTTTGACAAAATGAGGGCCATAATATAAGGAGCAAATGGTGGAACCCTTCGAGTGTGTGCAGCAGCAACCATTTCATTCCATATGAAGTCTGTCACATCAAGAGGATTGCCTGATTCTCGGTTGAGGAAGGTGTTGAACAGCAAGTCAACAGAGAACCCATGTATCTCATCCTTGTTGCCCGCACGAGGAGCAACAGTCTCACGGAAAATGCGATGGAGAATGTCATATGTGGGGAGTAGATCCTTGATCTTGCCAGCAACCCCACGGCCTCGAATATACAAAGGTGTAAGAACATCCTTTTTGGAGGGATGCTCCCGCATGTGACAGCGAAAACCACAAGGAACGTCCCGGCCGCGATCTTCATACCCCAAGATTGCAGCAAACTCCGCAAGTGTAGCTTCCTTGACAGCACCTTGAGTCATCCAGGTAATCTTCCGAGTGCGGCCATTGTGGAAATGTGCAGTGGCATAAAACTGGCAGATAAGGAGGGGATCATAGTCATACTGAAACTCCATAATGGGGAACAAGCCAAGGTGAGAGCAGATTTCCTTAGCTTCAGCAAAGTAGTCAAGGTTCTTGTCAATGTGTCCCATGTCAATCCACTGCTGAGGCACCACCATCTGGATGTTGGTCAAAAGAACCTCATGATAAACACGCTCTTGGAAATCATCATAGAAGAGACTGTCTTCCCTTGCCTCGCTCCGGTTGCGGGAGTATGCATTTTCAATCCGGAGAGCCCTAAACTCTGACTCAGAGATGTCTGACAGTTTCTTTGGCCCAGATGGCCCAGAGCTGAGACTTTTGGTACGCCCAGTGGAAGGGGGCGAGAGGGAGGGGCGCTGCCACGCCCAGCTGAGCGCTTGGTAACCCCTTCACGACCCCCACGACCACCTCGAGTGGCAGGCAACTTGGAACGGTGTCTTGGCTGTGGCATAACCTCTTCCTCAGACTCCGTCTATTCCTCAACAATCTCACGGCTAGACTTGGAGCACTTGCGTGCACCCCGAGAACCACCTGCATCTGTGAAAGCACGAGGGAGGATAGCAGGGGGTAAGGGCACAAGAATCAAAGGAGGAGCAAACGAGAGAATCTACAATTTAGGCAGAAAAATGTGGTCAGAGTGGACCGGTACTACCGGACCTGACGACCAGTAGTACCGCTTGCAAGCGGTAGTACCGGAAAAAGTTCCGGTACTACCGGTTGAGCGGCACACAATCGTCAGATCTGATGGTAACGGCCCAAATTAACGGCATAAAACTGCAAAATAGATGATTCTACTCGGTAACAAGGAAGCATATGGTAGTACAACCTTGCAAATAGTCAATTTCTCCACAAATCTAAGCCAAAACCTAGATCTAATGGGGAAATCACACGGGGAGAGAAAGGGCGGTTGTACCGGGATCCATGGCGGTGGAAAGGAGTGGGAGCCCGCCAAGAGGCCGAATCCAAGGAGAATCCGGAGAGAGGGGGCGCGGAAGGGCTCCGGTGGCTTCAAGATCTCCGGTGGCGACGCAGGTTTTCGTGGGGGTCGTGGAGAATAATGAGGCACTGAGGGGTGCCTCTCCCCACGCATCCAATATATACCTGGAAACCGTCAACCGGTAGTACCGGTTGTTGGAGCGCTACTACCGCTTGTAAGCGGTAGTACCGGTTCCACAACCGGTAGTACCGGTGACCGGTAGGACCGGACATGTGGGCGGTAGTACCGTTCCTGGAGTAGTTCTTCCAGGAGACAACCTGGGAACTTACCAGGTCCCGTATTACCGCTCGCACATCCGGTAGTACCGGTCCCATCTGATTCCAAAGCCAGGGATCAAGGATGATTCTTGTGCGGATAGAGAGAGGGTTTTCGTGAGGGAGGGAGGAGGCCTGGGTTAAGACAAGTGAGCTGAGAAGCACATGCAATCTAAAAAAATGGAAGAAGCAAATAAACACCAAACTAGAGTGCATGATTCTAAGAACAATGAAGACAATTCAAATAGATGACTGTGGCATCCCGCAAAGCCACTACTAGAAAATCGCGTTGTTTTTGTGCATTGCATCATCATGACATCATCATGCATATTATTTTTACCTGAAACTATGTTGCGAAAGACTATGGTTTTCCGAAACTAGCCCTCCTTCTATTTCAAATTAAACCCCCGGATGCTTCCGGATATTTTGTTTGTCTAAAAACTATTCACAAAAAGTTTATTGCAAATTAAATAAAAGTTATAATATTTTAGGGGGCAGTCGAACGGGCCGATTCGACCTAGTCGACCACCCCCGTACAAAACCAATCGGTCCACCCAAGGTCTATTCCTACCTAGTCCTAATCTACCCACCCCTCTAGCCACCTCACCCCACCCAATCATCTCTCGCCACCTCACCTCTCTCCCTCCCTCCCTCCACCACTCCCTAGCTGCCACGTCACCTACTCCCCCCTCTCTCACCCCTGCCACCCAACACACCCCACCCACACACCGACACACACGCACGCCTCCCCTGCGTCTGACCCACCCCGGGCCCCACACCCCACCTCCCAGGCCGTGCCCCACCCCGTGAATCCCGCGTGCCCCGCTCCCCTTCCTCCCCCAAGCTTCTCCATCCCCGAGCCCGACCGCACCTCGCCTCGCATCCCGCCCGTCGCCGGCCTCCACCTCCGCCATGACCGCCGCTCCTTCCGGCGCCTCCCGTGAGCACCGCCTCGCCCGCGCCACCCGTCGCCTTCTTCCTGCAGTCGACGCCCGAGCCCCTCGTCAAGGCCGCCCGGCGACCCTCGCCCAGCCCTCCTCCTCCGGCCGGCTCCCTCGATCGCCTCCTCGCTGACCTCCTCCGCCAGCGTCTTCCCGCCACTGCCCTGCCCTCCCTCTCGCCCGCGTCGCCTTCCGGAGCTCCGCCACCGCCCGCGTCTTCCCTCCTCCGCGGCCTCCACGCCGCCGCGGAGCCGCCGCCTCCTCCACCTTCCCATGGCCGGCCGCCCGCCGACGCCGCCCCGCTCGAGCTGGCCCCCCCTCCACCGGCCTAGGCCGCCCGAGCTACACCCCGTCCGCGCGCCCCCTCCTCTTCTCCGGCCGCCTGCGCTCGCCTCCGTTCTCCTCCTCGCCGCCGGCCGCCTTCCTCTGGCCGCGAGGTTCCTCCATCTCCTCCGTCCTGTGCCGCGTCGGCCTTCCTCCCTGCCCGGCGTGGTCCTGCAGCAGCCGGCCTCGGCCTCCCGCGCGTCGCTGCTAGCCCTCCTCCAAGCCCCACCAGCAGCCACCCTTCGCTGTGTATGTCCCCTGCAGGTTGTTGGCCGTCAGAGTTTGTTCATCGCTTATGTGGTGCTTGTCACGTGGTTGTATCTGTTAATGGAGGAGTTAGAGTGGTGTGTGGATGTTGGCGATGTCGTGGTACTGCTCAAGACAGACGCCGAGAGCTCCTTCCGGATCAAGACCCCGACAAGATCTATGATCGCCAAGGCTTTCTCGTCCACAAGACTAAAGGGGCGCGGACCCAAGATCGACACCGACTTAGAAGAATCCGATGAACCATCGGTGATGGACCCGAGTTCGTCACCAACGCCACAACCTTCGACAAGGAATCGACAAGATCGCCTAAGTTCTCCTTAGAGAACCCCGAGTACCCGAAACCCCCAAGATCTACGCCACGGAACAACCAGGCCTTGAGGTGGAACCGATAAGATCTACCCTAACGCCAAGTTCTTCATTCCGGAACGCCAAGTACTCCCTCGAGGACGCCGAGTACTTCACCCCGGACACTGAGACCCTGGACGACAAGTTCTCCGTCTTGCATCCGAACCCCGAACCCGTCGAACCCTGGACCCTGAGACCGACCCCGAACCCCGGAACCCCAAGATCTGCCGAACCCTGAATGTGTGAACCTTTTCCCGAGCCCCTATTTTATAAATGCTAAATATAAAACTTGTTGCATATTGAATTGTCATACTCGCATGCATATTGTCATGTGGTTTGGGGGCCTTATGCCGATTCACCTAATAATTAAATATGGGGCCCATATGCGGGCAAATCTAGTCTTATATTGGCCTCATTTAAATTGGTGTAGCGAACCGGTGTTATATTTTGCCATGTTAAAACAACATATAAATTGCGGGGTATCTAAACAACTTGAACCGTTTAATTAATTGTCGGGACCCCGGTTCCGCTTAATATTGCCTAATTGCATCGCATCTTGCCATGTCATACATCATACATGCATCATGCCCGATCTTTTGCCGTAGTATTAAATATTGCACTCGGTGTCTATTCTAGTGTTTTGCTTCTTTGCGGATAAGGCCGTTGAGTTGATGTGAGCTTCGCCCCGATCTTCGGTTGAACCTTCGGCAATGTTTTCAGGCGAGCACCTCCCCCTTTCTACCTATCTTACTTTTATAGTATTTATTCCCTCCTGTTGATCTATTGCTATCTGTGTTGCGATGCTCTAGTTTTCGTACCCGTGATATCCCTTGCAGCCGTATATTGCCTTGGACACATCCTATTACCTGTTGTTTGGTAGATAGTTGGACTTGCGCGTCGTAGTCGCTTGCTCAAGTGTTGTTGCGTGTCGTCCAGTGCCACAGTTGTTGGTGTATTGCCGCATGTTGATGTTGGAGATGATCATGGCTTTACTTATAGTTCACTTTAATTCCTGTTTAACAACTAAAATTGAAGTAAGTAAGCAGAGGCATCGGTGGGTGATAGATAATGTTTGGTTTCCGACCGCCCACTTGTGTCCCGTAGGACCCCGAGTGCTTGATACATGTTCCTTGATTTATCGCGCTATCCACATCCGGGAGGATTATGGGACCCCCCTGAGCCAGAGCTTGATTCAGTCTTATTTCTTGGGGCCACAAACTAGTTTGAGGTTTTATTTACTATCCTGTACCTATGCCATGCTTTACTGCTTTATTACGATTATGCGAGGAGCACACTGTACTGTTTAGGTAAGCGGAATGTTTTCGCGGTATCGACAAGCCCAGTTTTGGTTTCCCAGTCGTTTACGGCCATTGTCGCAAACCTTGAGTCCGTCTCGGAGTCAGCTAGCTTCGTTGCGGGTCTACTCAATGGGGTGGCCCCCTGAAATATTTCTGAATCCTGTGATTGCTTTGTCGTGAAGGCCTCGTTGGGTTTTGATTTGGTTTTTCCGAGGTTGATCGAGTGTGTGTTGCTATTTGTGCACCCCGGCCGGGTAAAACTTTCAGAAAGCCGTGTCCGCGGTTATGGACGACTTGGAGCACAGTATCTCGATCATAGACAACTATAACTAAAGTAGTGCTATAAATTTGACTTTATAATGACTAGTAATCAGCTTCACTATAAATGGAATGGCTAAATAATACTGCCAACAATTGCTTGTTTGGGTTGTCGCTTGCGACCATTGTACCTGACTAGTAAGTATTGCAACTACAACGGAATGGCTAAATAAAAGTACCAACAACTGCTGGGTTTTTGGGATATCTCATGCTAATTGTATCTGACTAGTAAGTGCCGCAACTACAACGGAATGGTTAACTAAAATGGCCCACTGCTTATTTTATCAGGACGATTATCTATACCTGACTAGTAATTGCTGCAACGATAACTGAACAAGTAAAATTGCCAACGGTGTGAGTTCCTCGGTGGACTTCCTCGTTTGGTCTCGAGGGGGAAACACCAGGATGGGTTTGTTTGTTGGTTGAATCAGGTTGGTTCCGACTAGGTCTTTCTTATCCCTCTCTGATAGCCGCCAGTTGAATCGAGTCTCTATAGGTTGTTTAGTGCATGATGCCGCTGCCTCTTCAGTCCACCATACCTATGTAGGCGAGGACCGCCGAATTCTAGCCTCGCCGTGTACTGGCCTCAGTACTGACGCTCCTCTTTTTCCTTTGCCCTTCGTCGGCACCCCTTTTGTTTAAGCAGGTTTTGAGATCGACGTCGTTAGCAGGTTTACCCTTCCGGCTTGGCACAGCGGGGTTATGGACGCCATTGGTTATTCTTCAGGGCTCTTAGCCCCATTTGCATCTTGTCTGTAGTCGGACGCTCTATCATTTTCAAGGTGATTTGGATCTTTGTATATTATATCTGTATTCTTGACTCTTTGAGTCGCTGTTATATATATCTCTTCTGTGGGTCCCATAGAGGACTGTTGTGTAATGTTATTACTTCGTTTTCCACCCGCACGAAAGTGCCTGGTGGGCACCTTTGAATCGTTTCTATGTAGGTTTGGCGGGTTTCGCTAAAACTTGCATAGGGTCGATTCTGAGGGTGTTACAGAGTGGTATCAGAGCTCAGCAGTTGCGATACCCCACAAGTCCAGCCTGTAGGATAACCTAGCTAACGGTCGAAGTAGAGTGTCAAAACTATTTTGCAAAATCGGTTGGATAGTTCTGATTAGGTCTGATTTTACTCCTTACCCCTCTGCTGCTCTCCTCTTACCTCTACGTGTTTTGAATCCGCTCTCTTCCCTTTCTTCGAGTCCAGGAATTCTCGTGGTTGGGTTTCCGTCGTACCTTCAGGGTTTCGCTTCCTCTTTTGGTAACGGTGTTGCTACATCTGGTCTTCATGCTATCCGGGGAATCATCCGTCTACTGTGGTACCATTCTTTGTTCCTTGTTTGTGCCTTCCGGTGTTTCCCGACGCGACGACATCATCTACGCCAGATCTGATGCCGAGTCTGCATTACTCCTTTGTTCTGAACCTCGTTTGTCGAGATCTTCAGTCTGATTCCGAGAATGGTTGCACGCTTTTCCACTGATTGTGCGGAGTAATAGTTTGGGTGCGTGATGGATTGGCCCCCATGCCGACTACCCCTTCTATTCGCTTTTGTACATTGGAGTGGATGAGAATGCATCGGTTCCCCTTTTCCATCGGAGCTAGAGGTGGCTTTATTTGTTGATACCTCTACCTTCGACCTTTTGTTCCCGGAGTGTTCCCTCGACGATCACGGACAACGACCTTTTGTTAGTGGTGTCGCGAGGATCTACACGAAGCGAGAAGACGCAGATCACCGATCTTCCTTCCGGTACCATGAGGCGGATCTCGAGGGCGAGATCCATTGTTAGTGGTGTCGAATTGTGGCATCCCGCAAAACCACTACTAGAAAATCGTGTTGTTTTTGTGCATTGCATCATCATGACATCATCATGCATATTATTTTTACCTGAAACTATGTTGCGAAAGACTATGGTTTTCCGAAACTAGCCCTCCTTCTATTTCAAATTAAACCCCCGGATGCTTCCGGATATTTTGTTTGTCTAAAAACTATTCACAAAAAGTTTATTGCAAATTAAATAAAAGTTATAATATTTCAGGGGGCAGTCGAACGGGCCGATTCGACCCAGTCGACCACCCCCGTACAAAACCAATCGGTCCACCCAAGGTCTATTCCTACCTAGTCCTAATCTACCCACCCCTCCAGCCACCTCACCCCACCCAATCATCTCTCGCCACCTCACCTCTCTCCCTCCCTCCACCACTCCCTAGCTGCCACGTCACCTACTCCCCCCTCTCTCACCCCTGCCACCCAACACACCCCACCCACACACCGACACACACGCACGCCTCCCCTGCGTCTGACCCACCCCGGGCCCCACACCCCACCTCCCGTGGCGTACCACCCGTCGCCTTCTTCCTGCAGTCGGCCGCCCGAGCCCCCTCGTCATGCGCCGCCCGGCGACCCTCGCTTGCCCGCCTCCGGCCGGCCAGTTCCCCAGTCGCCTCCTCGGCGGCCTCCTCCCTCCGCCCGTGTCTCCCGCCACCGCCCGGCCCTCCCACCCGCGTCGCCGCCTCTCCCTCCGGCGTCCGCCCTCGCCTTCGGCGAGCTCCGCCGCCACCGCCGCGTCTTCCCTCCTCCATGGCCTCCACGTCGCCGCGGAGCCGCCGCCTCCTCCACCTTCCCCATGACGGCCGCCCGCCATGCCGCCCGCTCGAGCCGGACCCCCCTCCACCGGCCTAGGCCGCCCGAGCTACACCCCGTCCGCGCGCCCCCTCCTCTTCTCCGGCCGCCTGCGCTCGCCTCCGTTCTCCTCCTCGCCGCCGGCCGCCTTCCTCTGGCCGCGAGGTTCCTCCGTGGCCTCCATCCTGTGCCGCGTCGGCCTTCCTCCCTGCCCGGCGTGGTCCTGCAGCAGCCGGCCTCGGCCTCCCGCGCGTCGCCGCTAGCCCTCCTCCAAGCCCCACCAGCAGCCACCCTTCGCTGTTTATGTCCCCTGCAGGTTGTTGGCCGTCAGAGTTTGTTCATCGCTTATGTGGTTCTTGTCACGTGGTTGTATCTGTTAATGGAGGAGTTAGAGTGGTGTGTGGATGTTGGCGATGTCGTGGTACTGCTCAAGACAGACGCCGAGAGCTCCTTCCGGATCAAGACCCCGACAAGATCTATGATCGCCAAGGCTTTCTCGTCCACAAGACTAAAGGGGCGCGGACCCAAGATCGACACCGACTTAGAAGAATCCGATGAACCATCGGTGATGGACCCGAGTTCGTCACCAACGCCACAACCTTCGACAAGGAATCGACAAGATCGCCTAAGTTCTCCTTAGAGAACCCCGAGTACCCGAAACCCCCAAGATCTACGCCGCGGAACAACCAGGCCTTCGGGGTGGAACCGACAAGATCTACCGCCTAACGCCAAGTTCTTCATTCCGGAACGCCAAGTACTCCCTCGAGGACGCCGAGTACTTCACCCCGGACACCGAGACCCTGGACGACAAGTTCTCCGTCTTGCATCCGAACCCCGAACCCGTCGAACCCTGGACCCTGAGACCGACCCCGAACCCCGGAACCCCAAGATCTGCCGAACCCTGAATGTGTGAACCTTTTCCCGAGCCCCTATTTTATAAATGCTAAATATAAAACTTGTTGCATATTGAATTGTCATACTCGCATGCATATTGTCATGTGGTTTGGGGGCCTTATGCCGATTCACCTAATAATTAAATATGGGGCCCATATGCGGGCAAATCTAGTCTTATATTGGCCTCATTTAAATTGGTGTAGCGAACCGGTGTTATATTTTGCCATGTTAAAACAACATTTAAATTGCGGGGTATCTAAACAACTTGAACCGTTTAATTAATTGTCGGGACCCCGGTTCCGCTTAATATTGCCTAATTGCATCGCATCTTGCCATGTCATACATCATACATGCATCATGCCCGATCTTTTGCCGTAGTATTAAATATTGCACTCGGTGTCTATTCTAGTGTTTTGCTTCTTTGCGGATAAGGCCGTTGAGTTGATGTGAGCTTCGCCCCGATCTTCGGTTGAACCTTCGGCAATGTTTTCGTGACACCTCCCCTTTCTACCTATCTTACTTTTATAGTATTTATTCCCTCCTGTTGATCTATTGCTATCTGTGTTGCGATGCTCTAGTTTTCGTACCCGTGATATCCCTTGCAGCCGTATATTGCCTTGGACACATCCTATTACCTGTTGTTTGGTAGATAGTTGGACTTGCGCGTCGTAGTCGCTTGCTCAAGTGTTGTTGTGTGTCGTCCAGTGCCACAGTTGTTGGTGTATTGCCGCATGTTGATGTTGGAGATGATCATGGCTTTACTTATCGTTCACTTTAATTCCTGTTTAACAACTAGAATTGAAGTAAGTAAGCAGAGGCATCGGTGGGTGATAGATAATGTTTGGTTTCCGACCGCCCATTTGTGTCCCGTAGGACCCCGAGTGCTTGATACCTGTTCCTTGATTTATCGCGCTATCCACATCCGGGAGGATTATGGGACCCCACGAGCGAGCTTGATTCATCTTATTTCTTGGGGCCACAAACTAGTTTGAGGTTTTATTTACTATCCTGTACCTATGCCATGCTTTTTGCTTTATTACGATTATGCGAGCACACCTTTGTCTTATTTAGGTAAGCGGAATGTTTTGTGGTATCGACAAGCCCAGTTTGGGTTCCCGATCGTTCTGACCATTGTCGCAAACCTTGAGTCCATCTCGGAGTCAGCTAGCTCCGTTGCGGGTCTACTCAATGGGGTGGCCCCCTGAAATATTTCTGAATCCTGTGATTGCTTTGTCGTGAAGGCCTCGTTGGGTTTTGATTTGGTTTTCCGAGGTTGATCGAGTGTGTGTTGCTATTTGTGCACCCGGCGGGTAAAACTTTCAAAGCCGTGTCATGTTATGGACGACTTGGAGCACGATTCGATCATAGACAACTATAACTAAAGTAGTGCTATAAATTTGACTTTATAATGACTAGTAATCAGCTTCACTATAAATGGAATGGCTAAATAATACTGCCAACAATTGCTTGTTTGGGTTGTCGCTTGCGACCATTGTACCTGACTAGTAAGTATTGCAACTACAACGGAATGGCTAAATAAAAGTACCAACAACTGCTGGGTTTTTGGGATATCTCATGCTAATTGTATCTGACTAGTAAGTGTCGCAACTACAACGGAATGGTTAACTAAAATGGCCCACTGCTTATTTTATCAGGACGATTATCTATACCTGACTAGTAATTGATGCAACGATAACTGAATAAGTAAAACTGCCAACGGTGTGAGTTCCTCGGTGGACTTCATCGTTTGGTCTCGAGGGAGAAACACCAGGATGGGTTTGTTTGTTGGTAGAATCAGGTTGGTTCCGACTAGGTCTTTCTTATCCCTCTCTGATAGCCGCTAGTTGAATCGAGTCTCTATAGGTTGTTTAGTGCATGCTGCCGCTGCCGCTTCAGTCCACCATACCTATGTAGGCGAGGACCTCCGAATTCTAGCCTCTCCGTGTACTGGCCTCAGTACTGACGCTCCTCTTTTTCCTTTGCCCTTCATCGGCACCCCTTTTGTTTAAGCAGGTTTTGAGATCGACGTCGTTAGCAGGGTTACCCTTCCGGCTTGGCCTGGGCAGGGTTATGGACGCCATTGGTTATTCTTCAGGGCTCTTAGCCCCATTTGCATCTTGTCCGTAGTCGGACGCTCTATCATTTTCAAGGTGATTTGGATCTTTGTATATTATATTTGTATTCTTGACTCTTTGAGTCGCTGTTATATATATATATCTGTTCTGTGGGTCCCATCGAGGACTGTTGTGTAATGTTATTACTTCGTTTTCCACCCGCACGAAAGTGCCTGGTGGGCACCTTTGAATCGTTTCTATGCAGGTTTGGCGGGTTTCGCTAAAACTTGCATAGGGTCGATTCTGAGGGTGTTACAATGATAATCATGAGTGAAAACCAATTCAAATAGATGACAAACACGAGTAAGCACATCAACCTCTCGATTGAGAGGGGGCGGTATCCTAGGCCACCATATTTGAGTATACTCGGCTTGGCACCACGAAGATATATCTTGGGTCCATTACCGAAACTCATCATTGAGCTCACATATCACAAAATGATATTAAGAGGAATGATTTTGTTTACTTTGCGCATAATGGGGGAGGGATAGTCCAATCAATTAGGACCGCACTCCCCCTATGTCCATGCCTACACCTAAACCAAACATGGGTCGAGTATTAGGTGAGAGTGCAAGATAATCAAGTCAAACTCCTAGAATCTACGATATTTAGTTCATTCCTCAAGTAGCAAAACCTTGCTTCATCCAGTGGCTTCGTGAAGATATCGGCAAGTTGATCTTTGGTTGATACATAGGATAGATCAATATCACCTCTAGCAACATGATCTCTAATGAAGTGATGCCGAATCTCAGTATGCTTTGTCCTTGTGTGATCCACCGGGTTGTATGCAATCTTGATGGCACTTTCATTGTCACATAGAAGAGGCACTTTGTCACAATGGACACTGTATTCCTTTAAAGTTTGCCTCATCCATAGCAATTGGGTGCAAGAACTAGCGGCAGCAACATACTCGGCTTCGGCGGTGGAGAGAGATATACAATTTTGCTTCTTAGAAGACCAACATACCAAGGACCTACCAAGGAATTGGCAAGCCCCGGATGTTGATTTTCTATCATCCTTGTCTCCCGCCCAATCCGAATCCGTGTATCCACAAAGAGCGAATGTTGAGCCTTGAGGGTACCAAAGACCATAAAATGGGGTATGAACCAAATATCGAAAGATTCTCTTGACCGCCATCAAATGGCTTTCTTTAGGAGCCGCTTGATATATTGCACACACACCTACACTCAACACAATATCGGGTCTAGATGCACAAAGGTAAAGCAAAGAACCAATCATAGACCGGTATACCTTTTGATCCACATCTTTACCATTTGGATTTTGTTCTAGATGAGTCTTTATAGCCATGGGAGTAGGATCTCCATTCAAATCTTGCATTTTGAATCTCTTGAGCATATCTTGAGTATACTTGTCTTGATTGAAGAATGTCCCTCCTCTAACTTGCTTGATCTCAAAGCCAAGAAATACTCTCAACTCCCCCATCAAGGACATCTGGAACCTACTAGTCATAAGCTTTGAGAATTCATCATTAAAAGCTTTGTTAGATGAGCCAAAGATAATATCATCAACATATATTTGGCATACAAAAAGCTCCCCATTGACCCTCTTAGTAAAAAGAGTGGGATCGATTCTCCCAACCTCAAATCCACGGTCAAACAATAACTCTCTAAGGTGCTCATACCACGTGTGTGGGGCTTGCTTGAGCCCATAGAGCGCCTTGTCAAGTTTGTAGACATGGTTTGGGAAGTTGGGGTCCTCAAATCCCGGGGGTTGCTTAACATATACCAATTCATTTAAAGGACCATAAAGAAATGCACTTTCTACTTCCATTTGTTGCAACTTAAAGTTATGATGTGCTACATAAGCAAGAAGGATACAGATGGACTCAAGGCGAGCCACGGGTGCATAAGTCTCTCCATAATCAATGCCTTAAATTTGATAATACCCTTGTGCAACCAATCTAGCCTTGTTCCTTACTATAATTCCATGCTCATCTTGCTTGTTCTTGAATATCCACTTTGTTCCAATAACATTGCGGCAGTCCTTTGGCTTCTCAACTAACTTCCACACTTTGTTTCTCTCAAAGTTGTTGAGCTCTTTGTGCATAGCTTCTAACCAATCAGAATCTTCAAGAGCTTCCCACACTTTCTTTGGTTCAATCATGGAGATGTGTGCTTGGTGTTCACTGAACCTCTTCAATTGTGCTCTTGTGGAAATTCCTTTCCTTAGATCTCCAACAACATTTTGGAGAGTGTGGTCTCTTATTTCCAATATTCTTTCCTTTCTAGCTTCGCGACGAGCGTGGATCTCCTCATTGTTTCTTGGAGGACCCTCTTCATCATTTTGATCCTCGTCTTGACCATCAACTTGACCTTGATCATCATTGGAGTCATCCTCTACATTGGGGGGCAAGGATTGACCTTGGTCTTGATCAAGTGCTCTTCTAGCATCAATTTGAGCTTGTCTCAAAACAGTTTGGATGGATCTTCCTTGACAAATTGACTTGGCACCACTTGACAACCCATTGAATGGACCAAGCACCCTTTGACTAGAGTTCACACATTGATCACTATGTTGAGGGTCCACGTCTTGTCTTTGGCTTGAGTCAATGTCCTCTTCGGTAGATGGAGCATGTTGAGGTTGTGAAGATGAGGGCTCCACTCGAGTGGAGCATAGTTCTTCTTGATCCGCCATAAGGGGTTCCTCAAAGGGGCGGATATAACCCACACCCATTCTTCCTATGGCATCCTGAGGCATTTCATCATCTGCATCACAAGCATCAACACGCCCCCCTTGGGGACCATCATATTCTTCGAAGGTCACACTATAAGATTCTATGACGGCTCCGGAGAGCTTGTCATAGATTCTATAAGTGTGAGATTTGAGACCATAGCCAACAAAAATACCCTCTAATGCTTTAGACTCGAATTTAGACAACCGAACACCTTTGATGAGATAGAAACACTTACAACCGAACACCCGGAAATAAGATATGTTGGTCTTGTTACCGGTAAGTATCTCATATGGAGTCTTGTTGATTTTCGTGTGGAGGTAGAGTCGGTTTGAAGCATGGAAAGCGGTGGAGATAGATTTGGCCCAGAAGTTGTACGGAGATTTAAACTCTGCCAACATGGTCCTAGCCATCTCAATAAGAGTCTGGTTCTTCCTTTTGGCCACACCATTTTGTTGAGGGGTGTATGCAGCGGAATATTGATGTTTAATCCCCTCATCACTAAGGAAATCATTCAAGGTGTAGTTCTTGAACTCGGTGCCGTTTTCACTTCTTATAATCAACACGGGAACATTGTGTTTCCGTTGAACCAAGTTGATGAAGTCGATAAAAGTCCTTTGAGTTTCACTCTTCAATTTGAAGAAATAAACCCAAGAGTATCTTGAAAAGTCGTCAACAATCACCAAACAATATTTCTTCCCTCCAAGACTTGCATGAGATGGAGGACCAAATAGGTCCACATGGAGGAGTTCCAAGATCCTGTTAGACTTGATTTGGTTCGTGGGCTTGTGAGGAGCGTCATGCATCTTCCCTAGAACACATGCCCTGCAAACACGATCTTTGGCAAAGGAAACATTTTATTTTAGTCCAACAATATGGCCCTCTTTATGGAGACTTTGCAAAGTTCTCATATTGACATGGGCTAGTCGGCGGTGCCATAGCCAACCCACATCGGCCTTTCCGTATAAGCACATCGAACCTGCAGCGGTTTGCCCCGAAAAGTCCACCACATACAAGTCATTTTCGACGTACCCAACGAAAGCGACCTTGAGAGACTTGGTACACATGAGGACCACAATATCATAATCAATAAAGACGGCAAAGCCCATCTTTTCAAGAGCACGGACTGAAAGTAAATTGTATCTAAGGGTTTCAACAAGCATGACGTTCACGAGTGTAATGTCGTAAGCCACCACTACCTTGCCGAAACCCATTACCTTAGACTTTGACTTGTCGGCATATGTGACGGTGATTTGATCTTCATTTGGCACCAAGTCCTTGACAATAGACGAGCTTCTGGTCATATGACTTGTGCAACCACTATCGATCACCCATTTTGACCCTCCGGAAGCATAAGTCTACAAAAGATCAAGCTAGTTTATAGGTACCCATTTTTCAATGGGTCCTCTTTTGTTAGCAACAAGGGTCTTGGGAACCCAAATGGACCAAGAAATATAACCATCATAAGGGACAACATATTGTGCATACACATCACCATAATAATCACGCATTAGAACATAATGAGGGTTAGCACTTCCCGCAAAATCATCATGAGACATAGTTTTACCATTTGTGGTCTTACTCTCCACAATGGTCTTGTTGGTCTCTTGTGCGGGGTTGTCCTTCTTCTTATTGTTCTTCTTCTTTGTTTTGGAGACAAAACCAATGCCCCCTTTATCACCACTACGCCTTTGCTTGCTCAAAAGATCATCAATAGACTTGTTGCCTTGTGGAAATGTGGCCTTAGCAAGCTCCCCCTTCAACCTAGCATTCTCTTCAAGAATAGTTGTGCTACTAGATGGAATGAAGTTACTAGGTGAAGGAATATTGGCCAATTGAGTTTGAAGCGTTTCATGGGACTTTGTGAGTGACAAGAGTTCACTCTCCAAGGCCTTGTGGGCCTTGTTAAGAAAGCTAAAGTCCTCGACAAGTTTTTCAGGAACCACACCAAACTCAATCTTGTCCTTTTTAGCTCTTTTATATTTAGCAATAGCATGATCACGCTCTTTGATGAGTTTGTTAAAAATAATGTCATTGGCCTCATCAAGCCCTTCAAGTTTTAATTCAAGTGACAACCTAGTTTCTTGTTCTTCTTCTAGAGCATTGTTTAGGGCCTCTAGCTCAATCATATGTTCATGCCCAAGTTTACATCTTACATCTAGAAGATCTTGAGTATGTGATAGTTGATCTAAGATGTTTCCAAAATGTAGCTTAGCATCACCTTCTAGGTTAGTCATAAACTCATCAAAGGCAATTAATTCCTTTTCAACATCAAGAGACATCTCATCATCAATTTCATCATTATCTAAGTGAGTAGAGAGGGATGATGAAGATACCTCCGTTCCTCTTGCCATAAGGCAAGTGGCGTTCTTGGTGGAAGAGTTCTCATTTGGAGAATCGAAGAGTGAGAATGTCGGAGTAGAGGTGGTGGCAAGAGCAGCCATACCATGAGAAGTTTCATCTTCGTCATCTTCATCATCTTCATTGTCGGAGGAGTACTCTTCATGAGTGATAAAGACAATTTCTCCCGGCTTCTTGTTGATGGGATTCTTTTTGATGAAAGGTTTCTTGTACGGTCCCTTGAGAGTCTTCTTCAACACAAGCTTACCACCAAGATCTTCTCTCTTCTCATAGGGGCAACTAGCCACAAAGTCGTAGCGGTCACCACAATTGAAGCAAGTTCTCAACCTTGTTGTAACATCCCTAAATTCATATTCCAAAACTCATTCATATCATCCTTGCATTCATCATCATTTAGGGTTTTTCTCAAAATCATTTCAGAAACAGGAGCAATTGTGGCTCATTATTTTATGTAAGGAAACCCTAGCCTTTGTGCTAATTATTGTTAGGAAAAATGCTATTTATCCTTCATTATTGTTTAGAATCCAAACACAAGTGATTTCCAAAAATTTGAGCAAAGTAGCAAAGCAAAATATGAATTAAAAACAAATTATATGCATATTATCATAAAGGCATAGTTTTAATTTATTTTCAAAAGACCCAAATGTTCAGAAGTGTTCAGATGGGTTTAACACCTAATTTAGAGCAAGATTTATTGTACAAAAGTCATGAAAAGCTTTGGATTCAAACAGATTTGAATTTGGGTTTTGAAACCATTTCTAGAAATTCAATCTGAAAAAGAAAAAGAATTAAGAAGGAAAAAAATAGCCAAACCAGCCAATCTGGCCGACCCAGCCCAACACGGCCCAGACCAGCCCAGTAGTACACACCCCGTGAACCGTTTTCTTTACCCACTCTCGCACCCACCAGCTCACTGATAGAGGGGACCCGCTTCCACTTTCCTCTCTCGCTGACAACCGCGGCCCACCCGAGCATCGTCGTCTCCACCCCCCCCCCCCTCCACGACCTGTTCGTCCCCAAATCAACGCGGTCGTTTCCTGTTGATTACGCGGCTTAAATTCGAGTTAAAGCTCGAGTGATTCTCGCTCGCGAGCAGGCTACATAAAACCCCTCTGCCCCCTCTCTCTTTTCCCCCAAACCCCAAGCACAGAACGCCCCCAGGCTGCGCGCATTGCTCTCTGCAACCCCACCGTCTCCGATGACTACGCCGGCGAATTCCGGTGAGTCTCCTGTTTCCCTCTGCCCCTCTTTCATGCTGTCTTATTCAGTGAGTCGCGGCGCATCTACTGACACACCCCACTTACCTTCGCATGACCTGTAGCTCCAGCAACGTCGACGACTGACCGTCACCGTCTCCAGCTCCATGTCCGGCGAGCTTCAGCGGTAAGCCCAGACCGTCCCGAACCCTGCTTGTCACGCACGCGTCTTCGCCGTGGTCTTCTGCATCTAACCACATCCTCCGTTTGCATCCTAGCGATGCACAATGTCGCCTTCGACCTCGAGCAGAGCCGCCGTTGCCAGATCCAACTCCGGCGAGGAATTCACCGCAACCCTGAGCGCCCCTTGCCGAGTTGTGCACGAGTTGAGCATCCCCACGTCCTTGCGGTCTCGGTGAGTACCTTCCCTATCCTCCTAGTGACCTATACCGCCGGCGCCGCCACCGTCTGGTCGTCGCCGCCGCGCACAGCCGCTAAGCGCCGCCAGTTTCTGGCTTGGTGATTTAGACCATTGGATTTGCATCGTAGGGTTAGGATAGAACTTTAATCGAAGGGGTAAGCGCGCATCTAAGCCACCAGATCCCACTTAGATCGTGCGGTCCACAGAGCGCGATCATGCGAACGCACCATTACCGATGGTTGCGACGCGTGGCAGGATTTAATTCAAAAACAGAATTTAAAACCAGATTTTGATCCAAACTTTGAACTGCTATAACTTTTGAATGCCACGTTGGTTTTTTACAAATTTTATACCATTGGATTCAGTGAAACAAGACCTTTCTGAATATCCAATTTGTTTAACAAATAGTAACCATTAAAATGACTTTATTTGTGGAATCATATTTAAAGCTATTTTGAGTATAGATTTGTTTTGGTAATTGATTTTAAAGTTAAATAAGTTTGTTTTGGCAAAATTTGTGTCCTGTTATGTTTCAGTATCATGCACATGCTTGGTAAAAATTTCCAAAATCACCACTTAGTAAAATTCTTGCATGCATGCATTCATATTATTTTTGATTGAATATATTGTGTGAAATTGAATGCTATAATTTTTCTTGTAGATTTTGCTAGTGATTGTGATTGTGAAGAGTGCTACTCTCCCCACTACCAAGGCAAGTGATATTTCCATGAATGTTTCTATCCTATGTTTTGTACTAGCATTAGATATTTTGCTTGCATGCTATTTTTTGTCCAATGCTAAATTGGGAAATCCTATGTAGATTAGAATAGTAGAATTGCTAGGGAATTCTCCCTATGATAAGTTGCCATGCCTAGCTTAGCCTAGCTATATAGCAAACAAGGGTTGGTGAAAATCTACACTTACCATGATGGAAATATTTCTAAGTCATGAGACTTATATTTTTCTAATAAAACCACTAAGTTAAATGAACCTCCTGGGTGGAATGGAAGAATGGGTTATGTTGAGTGGTTACACAAGGCCATGGACTTGGGTTGTGTATCTCACTTGTGGTAAGCCACCCAGGCACAAAAGGATTTGGAGGCCAAGTGTTGAGAAAGCTTACAGTGCAACCACTTGGCAATATGGGCTCTGCCTTGATCATATAGGTTGCTAGAACTTAGTCAATTGGACAGTTGGTGGTAGATGGGATGATAGGTTGGAGCGCGTCCATTTGACTAAGGAAAGGCTTCGAAGGTCCTGTCTTGGGAAACCAAGTCTGGTGGGGAAAGTGCACAACCTCTGCAGATGGAAAACCTAAGTACTTAGCCTAGTCCAAGGCAATGGACACTTTTGAGCATCAAGACATGGAAGCTACAAGAATCTCATCACTCCAACTTCTAAGTAAAATTTTGTGGGTGAACAAGGGTGAAGACCCCAATGTGTATTGGTGGTTCTTTGGGAATGTTTTGACAAAGAAAACTTAATGATTTCAACTAATAGGTAAAACCTATTTTCAAGCAAAGCAAGCCAAGCTACACTTAGCCAAAATGCATATAGTAGTATAGTCCACTTAAAATATACTAAGGTATCACTTGTCAATACTATTCCAAAGTATTGACCCTCTGTGGTTGTAACTTGTGATGTTGCAGGTTACTCCGATGATGAGTAGGAGTCATGAGTCTACACTCAACATGCTTGCTTGTGGCACATGAAGATGAAGACTTATGTTTATTTACTTATTACTTAAACTCTTGTATTAGGCCTTTGGCCCTGAGTTGTAAAAGACTATGTTTTATCTCTGGAATGAATGTAATAAACGACCTTTGTATATGTGTACTTCATCTTAAACTGTGGATGCTAGCATTGATCCAGGGACTAGCATTGTAATCACAGGGATCCTTTCCTTTATAAAGGAGGGGTCTAACAGATGGTATCAGAGCACTGTGTTGCCTGTAGGATTATGACCCTAGGATTGAAAACTACTAAGGAAAAAAAATTCAACCACTTCTACACTTGTCTATTCTTCTCGTAAAACTTTTCTAATCTTTTCATTCTCAACTCCATTTGTAGATGAACTCCATCAATGAAGCCGTGAAGAAAGGACCACTCATGACCATGACCTTGGAGTGTGAAACTGAGTTTCCCAATATACTCAAGGACCTCATGGTGGCAATGGAAGCACATGGTGCAGCTGTGTACAAGGGCTTTCCAGTGATGGATGAAGGAGGGGAGTATTGGTGGGTACAACTTCACTTGTACAAAAACAAGGAAGACAACCACAAAGAAAGGGGATTCTGCATGTACACCAACACTAAAATGCACACCACATTCTTTGAGTCAGCCAGAGATGCAGCTTGGAGGACTATCAAAGAACTAAGTGCTAGAGTCAAGTGCAGAATTCTCAACCTCCAAAAAGATTTAGAGAAAGAGAAGGAACTTACCCAAGAGTTGGAAGCCACCAACCAAGAGTTAGGGGGAGATATAATAGACTTAGTGATGGAATCATGTGAGCAAGATAGGTGGATTGCCTCTAGGAACATAGTGATAGCCACCAGATCCAGTGAGATAGGCCTATAAGCACACTTTGTTAGTGGACCACCATCTATCACCTTATTTTCCAAAATGATACCTTAAATAAGTTGGACCTTGTTTGATGTAATGAATTTATGTATGCATGACTTGTGTGATATTGTGTTCCATGGTTATGTATGAGATGATTGTTTTATCTTAAGTGATGCTGTTCTAACTTTTCAATTTTATAAATAGATGCATATTGCCATCAGCACTGCTGAGGAGTTCCAGGTTACTCGTTTCGGACCCCGTATCATTGAGCTTACCACTTTGCTCGATCTCCCTCTTCCCACCATCACGGTGTACCCACTCACCAAGTTCGAGAGGAAGGACCTCTGGGGCTTCAAGGTGAACCATCCAGACGCCTTGACCGAGCCTACTACAGGCCATCGTCTTCAAGCGATGCACGACGGGAGAGAGGCATGGAGGTAGTCATGCAGACTGATAGGGCGTCTGTTAGGCCGTCACTCCCGACAGGTTAGGGGCACTCACTTGCACGTCTTGAGGCGTGATGTTGATGGAGAGTCCATCGACTTTGAGGGCGACTCGAGGACACGGCGAGCCGATACGTCTCTATCTCCGGACTTAGAGACTCTCCTCGTGCACGTGGACACGGATAGGACGAGCGTCATGCTTGGCAATGATGAGCTTGGTACAGCTGCGAGAAGGACAAGCTTTTCGCCCAGCAGGATGAGATGATCAAGGAAATGGAGACGAAGTTTGAGGCTCAGGATCGCAAGTTCAAGAGTCAGGAGAAACGCGTCCAGGACAGAAACAAGAAAATCCGGGACATGACCGAGGAACTGAAGTCCAAGGACTTCGAGCTTGAGCGATGAGATGGTTATTGAGAGGCTTCGCTCCCAGAAGAGGGCTCTCAAGGCCAAGGTCGATTCCTTGACCACTACGATTGAGGAGAACAAGACCGCGATGGAGAACGCAGGTCTTACCTTCGTCGAGGAGGAGATTGATGCTGATGAGTAGACTTGATTACTAGTTTATCTTACATATTCGTACTTATTATGGTGAACTTATTATTGGACCATCCGACATGTGGATGGCTTGCCACTTGTGTGTTTTACTTCATGAGCTTATTATGTGGTTGTTGAACTTTTATTATTATGTTGCTTGTTATGTGTTTGCTCATGATGTATTGTGCATAAAACATCTATGGGTATCTCATTCTTATCTATTTGAACAAACCACAGATGCCTCCCGTCAGCAAACCCCAACCCCAACAACATCACCCGAATGCAACAAATGATGAATGCACAAACACAGCTTATGCAAATGATGACAACATTCATTCAAAACCGTAACAACAACAACAACAACAACAACAACAACAACAACAACAACAACAACAACAACAACAACAACAACAACAACAACAACAACAACAACAACAACAACAACAACAACAACAACAACAACAACAACAACAACAACAACAACGACAACAACAACAACAACAACAACAACAACAACAACAACAACAACAACAACAACAACAAACAACAACAACAACAACAGCAATAACAACAACAATAGCAACAACAACAACAACGACAACAACAACAACAACAAAAAGAACAACAACAACAACAACAACAACAACAACAACAACAACAACAACAACAACAACAACAACAACAACAACAACAACAACAACAACAACAACAACAACAACAACAACAACAACAACAACAACAACAACAACAACAACAACAACAACAACAACAACAACAACAACAACAACAACAACAACAACAACAACAACAACAACAACAACAACAACAACAACAACAACAACAACAACAACAACAACAACAACAACAACAACAACAACAACAACAACAACAACAACAACAACAACAACAACAACAACAACAACAACAACAACAACAACAACAACAACAACAACAACAACAACAATCCCAACAACAACAACAACAACAACAACAACAACCCTCCGGGTTTTGATATGCTCACCAGATTTCTGCGTCTGAGGCCAGCAAAGTTTTCGGGAACCACTGATCCCATGGTAGCCAATGACTGGCTACGTTCTGTGAACAAGGACTTAGTGACCGTGGGTTGCACGGATGCTGAAAAAGTCAGGTTCGCAGCACATCTGTTGGAAGGACCAGCCGCCACATGATGGGACAACTTCCAAATCACCACTCCTATTGATGAGGTGACTTGGGCTATCTTTGAATATGGCTTTCGCACTGCTCATATCTCATCAGGAATGATGAGTCTGAAAAAGAAGGAGTTTCACAACCTGAAACAGCGCCACCGCAGCGTGGCTGAATACATAGAAGAGTTCAACAATCTGGTGCGCTATGCACCGGATGAGGTTGACACAGATGCAAAAAGAAAGGAAAAATTTCTGGAGGGTTTGAATGATGAGCTGAACCTACAGTTGTCTGTGGCATATGTTCCAACTTATCAGTCTTTGTGTGACAAGGCTGCTATTTTGGAAAGTAAATTGAAGCAAGTCGAGAGTAGGAAGAGGAAACACTCCGACAAGCATAGCTCGGGATCGTCTCACAAACGATCTCACTATGATGACAGTGGCAGCTCAGGATCCCATAAGCATGGGAAATTCAACAAGCACCACAACCACAACCGTCATGACAACAAGCATCACCGCGGTCATGACAAATATAAGAACCACAAGAGTGGACATAAGAGCCACCACAGTGGTAATGGTAGTGGAAGTGGAAGTCGGATGTTAAAAGGACATCACCAAGTTGAGTGCTTCAAATGCAAGAAGCTGGGGCATTATGCTAATGAGTGCCACGAGAAGAAAGTGGAAGGACCTAACAAGCCAAATCCTTTCCAGAAAGGACAGGTTAACCACATCAATGTGGAGGAGGTCTATGAAGAGCCTGATGCCGTTGCTGGTAAGTTCAGACTCAATTCCATTCTAGCATTTGTACTCTTTGACACTGGTGCATCTCATTCATTCATATCAAAAGCATTTGTTGATAGAAATGGGTTTGCATCTGAAAACATTGGGTGTCCAATAAAAGTTAGTTCTCCGGGTGGAGACATGATAGTAAGTCTTGGATGCCGGGACCTTGTCATAGAGTTTGGAAAACATAAGTTTCCAATAAGCCTGATAATCCTAGATTCCCAAGGACTAGACGTAATTTTGGGAATGGATTGGATGGCTAAGTATTAAGGAGTACTAGATTGCGCCAATCGTACAGTTGCACTCACAACTCCAGAAGGGAAAAGAATAAAATTCAAGTCAAACTTTGAACCCAAAGGAAGTAAGTTGAATTCTCTTAAGGGGGTTAGCATGGACAGTGTGCCAATTGTGTGTGAGTATCCGGATGTATTTCCGGAAGAATTACCAGGAATGCCACCGGATAGAGATGTGGAGTTTCTGATAGATTTGGTACCGTTACGGACCAATAGCTAAGAGAACCGTAAAATGTCAGTTGATGAACTGAAAGAACTCAAGAAGCAGCTAGGAGAACAGTTGCAGAAAGGGTTTATTCAACCAAGTTCTTCATCTTGGGGAGCCCCGGTATTGTTTGTGGAGAAGAAGGATAGAACACAAAGATTGTGTATTGACTACCGTTCTCTCAACGAGGTGACCATCAAGAACAAATATCCTTTGCCAAGAATCAACGATTTGTTTGATCAACTAGAAGGAGCATGTGTGTTCTCGAAGATTGATCTCCGGTCAGGTTATTTTCAACTCAAGATAAGAGAGCAAGACATACCTAAGACCGCATTCACCACAAGATATGGATTGTATGAGTACACTGTGATGCCTTTTGGTTTAACCAACGCTCCAGCGTACTTCATGAATATGATGAACAAGGTGTTCATAGAATTCCTAGACAAGTTCGTTGTCGTTTTCATCGATGACATCTTAGTTTACTCCAAGAGAAAGGAAGAACATGAAAGACACTTACGCTTAATACTTGAAAAGTTAAGAGAGCATAAACTTTATGCCAAATTCAGCAAGTGTGAGTTTTGGTTAGAGGAAGTTGGTTTTCTTGGTCATGTTATGACAAAGGATGGTGTGGCAGTTGATCCTGCTAAGGTTTCAGCTGTGACAGAATGGGAATCACCCAAGAATGTGAAGGAAGTTCGTAGTTTCCTCGGCTTAGCAGGTTACTACAGAAGGTTCATTGAAAATTTCTCGAAGGTTGCTAAGCCAATGACAGAATTGCTAAAGAAGGACAAGAAATTTGGTTGGACTGAAGGTTGCGAAGTCAGCTTCCAAGAGTTGAAGAAGAGACTTGTGACAGCACCAGTTCTATGTCTGCCAGATTTGGAAAAGGATTTCCAAGTATATTGTGATGCGTCTCATCATGGTTTGGGTGTCGTACTTATGCAAGATGGTAAAGTCGTAGCCTATGCTTCGAGACAACTCAAAATCATGAAGTAAACTATCGTACTCATGATTTGGAGTTAGCCTCTGTCGTCCATGCACTCAAAACGTGGAGACATTACCTTTTGGGTAAGCGATGTGAAGTGTTCACCGATCATAAGATCTTGAAGTATATCTTCACCCAGAAAGAAATCAACACGAGACAAAGGAGATGGCTAGAACTTATTAAGGATTACGACTTAAGTTTGCAATACCACCCCGGTAAAGCAAACGTAGTAGCCGATGCTCTAAGTCGTAAGACGTTTGTAAATGGCCTTACAAAAGGAGAATTGCCAGATGACTTGTGTAAGCAATTCAAAGAACTCAGATTGGAGATTGTGCCAGAAGGACATCTCATGTCCTTAGATGTTCAACCCACTTTATTGGACAAGATCCAGAAGTTCGAAGACGATAAGGAAATTGAAAAGATTAAGGAAATATAAGTCTAGGGAAAGCTAAGAGTTTCCATATAGACGAACAAGGTACCTTATGGCACGGAACGTGTTGTGTTCCACAAGATCCGAGTTGGAAACTGATTCTACAAGAGGCTCACAACTCTCCGTATTCTATTCACCCGGGAAACACCAAGATGTACATGGACATGAAAGAAAGATTTTGGTGGAACAATCTCAAAAGAGACATCGCCGAACATATTGCTTTGTGTGATGTGTGTAGCAGAGTAAAAGCGGAGCATCAGAAACCAGCAGGTTTGCTTCAACCACTGCCTATTCCCGAATGGAAGTGGGAAAATATTGGTATGGATTTCATTACCGGATTACCAAGGACCAGGTCAGGGTATGATTCCATATGGGTGGTAGTGGATCGCCTAACTAAAGTGGCTCATTTTATACCCGTGAAGACAACTTATACAAGTGCCAAGTTAGCAAAAATCTACATGAGCAGAATTGTATGCCTTCACGGTGTGCCTAAGAGTATTGTGTCAGATAGAGGAAGTCAGTTCACTTCTCACTTTTGGAGACAGCTTCATGAATCCTTGGGAACGAGGTTGGAATTCAGTACTGCCTTTCATCCCCAAACTGATGGACAAACGGAAAGGACTAATCAAATTCTTGAGGACATGTTGAGAGCCTGTGCTTTAGACTATGGAGCAAGTTGGGATGAAAGCTTGCCTTACGCAGAGTTCTCTTACAACAATAGTCATCAAGCTAGTATTGGAATGGCACCATTTGAGTTACTCTACGGAAGGAAATGTACCACCCCATTACTATGGAATGGTGTGGGCGAGAGAAGTTTATTTGGACCTGATCTCATCAAAGACGCCGAAGAGAAGGTCAAATTGGTTAGGGACAGGTTGAAGGTAGCAGTCAGCGGAAAAGCTACGCAGATTCTAAGCGTGAGAAGTCACCCTCTGAAGTTGGGGATAGGGATTATCTCAGGGTATCACCACTCCGTGGAGTGAAAAGATTTGGAGTCAAGGGAAAGTTGGCACCAAGATATGTTGGGCCATTCAAGATTCTAAGTCGCAAAGGAGAAGTTGCATATGAAGTTGAATTGCCTGAACCCCTGTCAGCTGTCCATAATGTGTTTCATGTGAGTCAGCTTAAGAAATGTCACCCAGAAATGGAAGAAACTTCTCTGAAGGATACCATACCGTTGGAAGAAGTCCAGCTAGAAAGTGATCTCACCTATGAGGAAAAACCTGTGAAAATTCTTGAGACCGCAGAAAGGGTCATCAGGACTAAGACTATCAATTTTTGTAAGGTGCAATGGAACCATCACTCCGAAGAGGAAGCAACATGGGAAAGAGAAGATGATCTTCGAAAAGACTACCCTCACCTATTTGCTATCCAATCCGAATCTCGAGGGGGAGATTCATCTTAAGGGGGTCAGATTTGTAACATCCCTAAATTCATATTCCAAAACTCATTCATATCATCCTTGCATTCATCATCATTTAGGGTTTTTCTCAAAATCATTTCAGAAACAGGAGCAATTGTGGCTCATTATTTTATGTAACGAAACCCTAGCCTTTGTGATAATTATTGTTAGGAAAAATGCTATTTATCCTTCATTATTGTTTAGAATCCAAACACAAGTGATTTCCAAAAATTTGAGCAAAGTAGCAAAGCAAAATATGAATTAAAAACAAATTATATGCATATTATCATAAAGGCATAGTTTTAATTTATTTTCAAAAGACCCAAATGTTCAGAAGTGTTCAGATGGGTTTAACACCTAAATTAGAGCAAGATTTATTGTACAAAAGTCATGAAAAGCTTTGGATTCAAACAGATTTGAATTTGGGTTTTGAAACCATTTCTAGAAATTCAATCTGAAAAAGAAAAAGAATTAAGAAGGAAAAAAAATAGCCAAACCAGCCAATCTGGCCGACCCAGCCCAACACGGCCCAGACCAGCCCAGTAGTACACACCCCGCGAACCGTTTTCTTTACCCACTCTCGCACCCACCAGCTCACTGACAGAGGGGACCCGCTTCCACTTTCCTCTCTCGCTGACAACCGCGGCCCACCCGAGCATCGTCGTCCCCCCCCCCCCCCCCACGACCTGTTCGTCCCCAAATCAACGCGGCCGTTTCCTGTTGATTACGCGGCTTAAATTCGAGTTAAAGCTCGAGTGATTCTCGCTCGCGAGCAGGCTACATAAACCCCCTCTGCCCCCTCTCTCTTTTCCCCCAAACCCCAAGCACAGAACGCCACCAGGCTGCGCGCATTGCTCTCTGCAACCCCGCCGTCTCCGACGACTGCGCCGGCGAATTCCGGTGAGTCTCCTGTTTCCCTCTGCCCCTCTTTCATGTTGTCTTATTCAGTGAGTCACGGCGCATCTACTGACACACCCCACTTACCTTCGCATGACCTGTAGCTCCAGCAACGTCGACGGCCACCGCGTCTCCGGCTCCATGTCCGGAAGCTTCAGCGTAAGTCCGCACCGTCGAACCACGCTTTTCACGCACGCGTCTTCGCCGTGGTCTTCTGCATCTAACCACATCCTCTGTTTGCATCCTAGCGATCCACAACGTCGCCTTCGACCTCAAGCAGAGCCGCCGTTGCCAGATCCAACTCCGGCGAGGAATTCACCGCAACCCTGAGCGCCCCTTGCCGAGCTGTGCACGAGTTGAGCATCCCCACGTCCTTGCGGTCTCGGTGAGTACCTTCCCTATCCTCCTAGTGACCTGTACACGGCCGCCACCGTCAATCGCCGCGCTGACCGCTAAGCGCCGCCAGTTTCTGGCTTGGTGATTTAGACCATTGGATTTGCATCGTAGGGTTAGGATAGAACTTTAATCGAAGGGGTAAGCGCGCATCTAAGCCACCAGATCCCACTTAGATCGTGCGGTCCACAGAGCGCGATCCGCGCGAACCGGTACGCACCAGTAAGGTTGCGACGCGTGGCAGGATTTAATTCAAAAACAGAATTTAAAACCAGATTTTGATCCAAACTTTGAACTGCTATAACTTTTGAATGCCACGTTGGTTTTTTACAAATTTTATACCATTGGATTCAGTGAAACAAGACCTTTCTGAATATCCAATTTGTTTAACAAATAGTAACCATTAAAATGACTTTATTTGTGGAATCATATTTAAAGCTATTTTGAGTATAGATTTGTTTTGGTAATTGATTTTAAAGTTAAATAAGTTTGTTTTGGCAAAATTTGTGTCCTGTTATGTTTCAGTATCATGCACATGCTTGGTAAAAATTTCCAAAATCACCACTTAGTAAAATTCTTGCATGCATGCATTCATATTATTTTTGATTGAATATATTGTGTGAAATTGAATGCTATAATTTTTCTTGTAGATTTTGCTAGTGATTGTGATTGTGAAGAGTGCTACTCTCCCCACTACCAAGGCAAGTGATATTTCCATGAATGTTTCTATCCTATGTTTTGTACTAGCATTAGATATTTTGCTTGCATGCTATTTTTTGTCCAATGCTAAATTGGGAAATCCTATGTAGATTAGAATAGTAGAATTGCTAGGGAATTCTCCCTATGATAAGTTGCCATGCCTAGCTTAGCCTAGCTATATAGCAAACAAGGGTTGGTGAAAATCTACACTTACCATGATGGAAATATTTCTAAGTCATGAGACTTATATTTTTCTAATAAAACCACTAAGTTAAATGAACCTCCTGGGTGGAATGGAAGAATGGGTTATGTTGAGTGGTTACACAAGGCCATGGACTTGGGTTGTGTATCTCACTTGTGGTAAGCCACCCAGGCACAAAGGGATTTGGAGGCCAAGTGTTGAGAAAGCTTACAGTGCAACCACTTGGCAATATGGGCTCTGCCTTGATCATATAGGTTGCTAGAACTTAGTCAATTGGACAGTTGGTGGTAGATGGGATGATAGGTTGGAGCGCGTCCATTTGACTAAGGAAAGGCTTCTGAAAGGTCCTGTCTTGGGAAACCAAGTCTGGTGGGGAAAGTGCACAACCTCTGCAGATGGAAAACCTAAGTACTTAGCCTAGTCCAAGGCAATGGACACTTTTGAGCATCAAGACATGGAAGCTACAAGAATCTCATCACTCCAACTTCTAAGTAAAAATTTGTGGGTGAACAAGGGTGAAGACCCCAATGTCTATTGGTGGTTCTTTGGGAATGTTTTGACAAAGAAAACTTAATGATTTCAACTAATAGGTAAAACCTATTTTCAAGCAAAGCAAGCCAAGCTACACTTAGCCAAAATGCATATAGTAGTATAGTCCACTTAAAATATACTAAGGTATCACTTGCCAATACTATTCCAAAGTATTGACCCTCTGTGGCTGTAACTTGTGATGTTGCAGGTTACTCCGATGATGAGTAGGAGTCATGAGTATACACTCAACATGCTTGCCTGTGGCACATGAAGATGAAGACTTATGTTTATTTACTTATTCCTTAAACTCTTGTATTAGGCCTTTGGCCCTGAGTTGTAAAAGACTATGTTTTATCTCTGGAATGAATGTAATAAACGACCTTTGTATCTGTGTACTTCATCTTAAACTGTGGATGCTAGCATTGATCCAGGGACTAGCATTGCAATCACAGGGATCCTTTCCTTTATAAAGGAGGGGTCTAACACTTGTGGTATTCTCTCTTTTCCCATTTGGATTGCTTCTCCGTTCCATTTCCATCTTGGCCTTGGCGGGGTTCATCCAAAAGTTCTTTGCATAGAAAGCCATATATTGACCATGAGCAATCTTGACTTCATCGGGATGGTCCATGGAAAGCCCTTCATCATTATCATCTTCATCCCCGTGGTCCACCACTTTGGCCTTCAAAGCAACATTGACAACATTGCTCATACCAAGGGCACGAGCACGGGCATCTTTGGCATTCTTGGCGGCAACCTTGAAAGCAGCCATCTCTTGCATAACTTCATTTGAGGTCATGAGATGGTAGTTGTGTCTTCCTTGTAGGCTCTTCAAGTAGGTAGGTTCAAAAGGCATGAGTGCACTCACATATTTCCTTTTTATCCATGCATCATCCACATGTGAGGCACCCACATTCCTAAAAGCAGTGGCGGTGGTCTTGAGCCTTCGGTACATGTCTTCGTGATCTTCACCTTGTTTCATGTAGAAGCCTTCGGCTTCATTGCTTAGAGCATCATATCGGTTCCTCCTCATACTCTCATTTCCAATAAACAACACAGTGAGAGCATCCCAAGCTTCCTTGGCAATGCTAAAGTGCTCAATGTGTGGATAATCCTTTGTTCCCAAACCTTGTTGAATCATATGCAGAGCAGTGGCATTGAGTTGACTATTAACAATCTCTCTTCTTGTCAAGTTGTTTGTATCCCCAATAAAGAGTCCATGCTCAATGATGTTCCATAGTTCAATGCAAGAGCTGCGCATATGAGTTCTCATTAGTGATTGCCATTAAGCAAAAGTAGCAGATTCTTCAAGCTTAGGTGGGTCACCTCTATTGTATACATGAGGGTGAGGGATTGGAGGGTCAGGAGAGTACCATGAGTCACGGTGCTCACCCTTCCCACCATTATTGTGTGTGGAGTAATTAATGTTGTCAACTTTACTCCCCACCACCATATCCTCGTGGGATACTGACGTATTCCCCTTAGGTAAAATGGATGGTTGATCCTCTTGAGGAGATGGGGGTGATGAGCCTTCTTTGTCTTTAAGAATTTGCTCTAGCATCTTCTTGACTTCGTTGACCAAGGAAGAGATCAATCTTGTTTCCAAATTTTTGATATCTTCCATGGTCACCGTGGTCGGCTCACCATCACCATCCCCTTCGCGGCTACCCATATTCTCTTAGGCGGTAAAGCCCAAATAAAGAGCCGAGGCTCTGATACCAATTGAAAGGATCGTATGGGCACCTAGAGGGGGGGTGAATAGGTGCTACTTCAAATTTTCTTCTTTTTCAAATTAAGGTTTGACAATAAGGTAAATTCTCTAGATAATACAACTACGGTGAATTTACCTATATGACAATTATGCAAGGGCTACCACAACACAAAGTAGTAAAAAGTAAGTAAGGTGCGGTAAAGGATAGAAGTAACCAAAAAGTGGACGCGGAGACACAAGGATTTGTTTCCCGTAGTTCCTTCCTTTTGAGGGGAAGTACGTCTACGTTTGGAGAGGGGGTGGTTTCAAACCACCAATGCCACGAGAGGCCTCCCTAGTTCTCCGATGAATCTCACCCCAACGGGATCGATTCACCTTCCACTATATCGGCAACCTTCAAGGTGGAAGCCGGCACCGTTACAAGTTTGGGGCACACATCCACAACTTAATAGGAGGCTCCCAAATACAAGCAAGCTATCAAAGCAATCAAAGACAAGCTTGTAAGAACCAAAATAAGAACTAGGGTTTCCAAGAAAACACTAGAGCAAAGGGGCCCTCAATGAAGTGAGGGGGAAATGAAGATCTCTTTTGGTGAAGTAGTAGATCGGGGCCTCCTCCTTCGATTCCCCAAAGATCAAGGACTTTGGGTGGTGGGATGACGAGATCTTGAAGATTTGGGTGGCTCCAATGGACTCCAATGGTGGTCTTTGATTTAAATGAGCTGAGCAATTTGTCCCAAGGTAGGTGGAGGGGTATTTATACCCCTCCACGAAATATGGCCGTTGGAGCATTTAATGTACCGGTAGTACCGGTACTCAAGCGGTAGTACCGCTTGCAAGCGGTACTACCGGTCAAGTACCAGACCAGGTACCGGAGGTGCTCCAGTTCTTCAGCATTCTTCAGTTTTGGGCGGTATCGCCCTTGCGGTACTACCCCCAAGCGATAGTACCGGTCGTAGGAAGCGGTACTACGGTTTACGGTAGTACCGTCCTGGTACCGCTTTGGTCTTGACAAAACGGAGGGGTGAGTTTTAGTCAAGATGCCCAGATCTTGCCGAAGTACGACCGTCTCAAGAGGTAGTACCGCTTGTACCAAGCGGTACTACCGGTTGGACAGGTAGTGCCGCTCCGTGGTACCGTGTTGTACTGACTAGCACACACCTTTCTCAGCTTTGGTCAGTGCCAGATCTTGGAACCGACAATACCGGTGTCAGCGGTAATCGTCGTAGTTCCGGTACTACCGGTTAACACAGAGGTTTTTGCAAGGGGAATTGATATGCCATTATTTGTGCCACCTCTTATCAAACATGTGATAAACTTAGCACACAGTTAAACCAATAAGTGTGTTGTTATCAAACATCAAAATCAGAGGGATAGGAAAATACTCTTTCACTCGTGAATAAATTGACGGATTGACCGAGCCGCGCGGCACGTCCCGCCGGTTGCTCTACTCGAGGGATTAGCCATATTGCGCGTGGCGTAACTACGAGTTCCCATTCGATGGAGTTCTAATTAAATCTCGATGTTTCACTTACCGTACATTCATCTGTTTCCTCTCGCTCACTATAAATCACGCTCCAGAGCCCTATTGAGTAAGTATCCATCGCAAATTCAGAATCACTCCATCCGTTCTGAAGTGTTGGAAATATAAGCAATAATCCATATGATTTAATCCGAATAATAAATTGATAAAGTATGATTATACAAACAGTACTAAAACCAATCATGGAGATCAACAAAGTAGATGAACAGATTACATCTATACAAGACAAACCTATCACATCTACGCCAAACGCTAGAACTAGAAACTCTAGCATAATCTGAAAGAGAGATTGAGATCACATATGATGCAGTTGTGGCAGTAGCCGCGGCGGTAGAAGCAGTAGAGCCGTCGCCCATGTTGAGGTTGTCGAAGAGGTCGCTGACATCCGGGAAGAAGTCGTCATTCGGGAACTCGCCGTCGGGCGACGTCATGGTTGCCAGTAGTCGCGCTTGAGCGCTCCCCAAAAACCTGATCGCCCTTCACCCATACAGGTTCACGAGAGGCGGGGTTCCGGAGGCCTACTGTCCCGATCAGCGGTGCATGTCGCAAGCCGGGATGCGGAAGATGAAAGCGGAGGCGCAAGGTTCTGGAGGTAGGCACGTGTGTGGACTGTAATTAACGTGTCTGTTAATGACTCATAATCAGTTTTCCCAACCAGCAAAATAAAGCTTAGCTCGGCGAGATTCCCGCAACCCGCGGCGCGCGTGCATCGTGACGAGGCGAGGCGAGGCGAGGAGAGGCGGGCGGCGTCGGAGGAGGAGTGCGCGAGGGCTACTCTTGTTGTCACACCTTAGTGAGTGGTGCCACACTCTACTATATAAGGTGGTCTAACTCCCCTTCAACTAGCAATGTGGACTAAACTTTAGCACCACTACACAGCCATATGCTGCCATATATAAGTGGGCCAAAGAGAATTTCAGAATTTGTCTAATGGGCCAACAGCCCAAAGCTCACCAAATTCCAACAATCCCCCACAAAGTCTCATTGGCACATCACATCACTTTTCTTCCAGAACATTGTTTTATATACCGG
The DNA here is from genome assembly GCA_030063025.1 of Avena longiglumis. Taxonomy (NCBI): domain Eukaryota; kingdom Viridiplantae; phylum Streptophyta; class Magnoliopsida; order Poales; family Poaceae; genus Avena; species Avena longiglumis. Next base: position 338,707,952 of record CP125978.1, on the reverse strand, counting down.
TGTGTAGTGGAGACTGTTAAGTTGAACTTCCACGTTAAAAACTTCATGCTACACTAGCTAGCAACTTGAATAGTGGACTATGCCTTGAACTACAAGTTTTCTGCGCGCTAGTTTCACACAAAATCTAGACCGGTACAGGACTACCGTCGGCTTCCCCGCGGTTTGGAGCTTATGCGTCATACTCCAGGGCCTTTCATGAGTTTATTAGAGAGCACTCAACTCTCACGGACTGCGACGTTTGACAGTCAGACTCATATAGGTGTGTTCCTCAAGAGATGTTCTGCAGGACAACATCTCCGCTTATAAAAAGCCACTTGGAACACATTAAGATAAATATCAACCTGCCATGTAGATTAAGAGAGTATTGCATATTTATAGAGATGTAAATATAATATGGGGATACTCTCCTCCCAGCTGACCAACAGCTTGTCTCCCAGCTCTAATTCACGGGATCTCCGATCACATAGAGTGGGTTGCCACTGGGATCAGTTCATAGCGTGGGTCTCAAACTCATCTCCCTCGATGCATTATCTATCACATTGCATGATAAACCCTTTGTGAAGGGATCTGCCAGGTTCTTAGATGTTTAGATATAATCCAACGCAATAACTCCGGAGTTTCTCAGTTTCCTGACAGATTTCAATCTCCTCTTCACATGCCTTGATGACTTCATATTATCCTTAGAACTGTTTACTTTGACGATCACGGTTTGATTACCACAGTTCATCGGGATGGTGGGTATTGGTTTTTCAACCACAGGTAAGTCCATCAAGAGCTCACGAAGCCACTCTGCTTCAATAGTGGTTATGTCTAATGTTGTGAGTTCTGCTTCCATTGTTGACCTCGTTAAGATTGTTTTCTTGCAAGAGTTCCAGGAAACAGCGCCACCACCAAGTGTAAACAAATAACCACTTGTGGCCTTAATATCATCAGCATCATATATCCAGTTTGAATTACTATAACCTTCAAGTACCCGTGGATACCCAGTATAGTGAATACCATAACTCGCAGTGCCTTTCAAATAGCGCAAAACTCTTTCAAGAGCATGCCAATGATCATCTCCAGGATTTGACACAAATCGACTCAATTTTCTTACTGTCGTGGTGGTGGCACGACAGATGCCATGGGTAGGCTAAAGTATGGGGCCAATGGATGCTAGTGGGATCTAGGGAGGGAAGATGCAGTTGATTCTACACACAAAAGACTAAGGCAAAGATCTTTATTTATCCTTCCTTGGGCTACAAGTGCTCCTTGAGATGCATACAGGGAGAAAGGAAGAACTTCACCAGCCTAACGGTACTCAATGAGCCGATGCCCTCTTCAGGATCCAAGCCTCCCCTTATAAAGGAGATCCTTGGGTTCCTTTAGGGCTGACGTGGCAAGCATATTCTAGGAATATGCTTGTCCCAATATAGTAGTTCGGTGCCCTCCTTTCCCTGTCGCTCCTCTAATGACGGCAAGGTTCCAGAGGGCCCCTCCTGCGCGCCTCGGGCTTCAGGACTGTCATCTCCGTGACCTCCTTCTGCCCCTCTGTCGCTCTGCACCTTTGTCCCTAGTGCTTGGCTCTGCTCAGATTCTCCCTTGCATATGACTAGAGTTTGACTTCAGGCTTCTCCTTCTTCTGCAAGCTTCGTATCATTCGGCCCCGCCTCGCATAACTCGGCTCGTCCTTCACCTGCATTAAGATTATTCGGGCTAACCCGGCCGACTCATACAGTACTCCGGCCGGGTAATGCCTTGCTATCATCATTGAGGTCCTGCCCCTTTCATTCCTCGGCCGACATCTACATGATTCGGCCGACTAACACGGTAACTCGGAAACTGGACAAGGAACGTCCTTCCATATTTCCCTGTCTTCACCCTATCCGAGGTCACCTCCCCAACATTAGTCCCCGAAGCTGGTATGGCCCTGACGTTAACTTCGGTCGGGCCGTATCAGTTTCATGAGATTCCTTCTTCCTTGTTTCCGAGTTATCTTTTTCTCGTTCGAGGTATCTTCATATATTCTCACGTACGCCTCGTCCTATGTGTCATACTCATCATTGTTTGTCTAGTTTTTTGCTCCTCTACAGTATTTACTGACCAGCTACAGTAATCATTGCGCCTGCGACGGCGCTGTGACGCCTCGTGTGCCGTTTCCATCGGGGATCGTGGCCTTCCTTTCCACCGTGTGGTCGTTGGTGTGGTTCCACTTAGCGTCGTGCGTTCGTGCCACGTTCATGACCTACACGGTCAACCGCCACACCCACGATCCCATTACCTTGCAGGTAGCGTGGTTATAAAGAGGGGCGCGGCGCTGGGGGATTCACTTTCCCCCTTCGCTCACCTGCGCCCTTCTTCTACCTCTCGCCTCTGCGCCCGTTCGTCCTTCCGCCGCCGTGCGCTCGTCTGAGTCCTTGACGGCAGGGATCCCGCCATACTGCTCCGTCGTCTTCGTCCCTGCTCGCTCGCTCCGGCACCGTCGCTGGTGAGTTCCATCGGTCCAATCGCCTAGCTTTTCCTCTAGAGATCTCTATTTTTCTTATGTACTCGCGCGGCAGTTCTTTCTCTTCTCTGCCGCCGTTTTTGGGTACAACCACGACGGGGCCTTGCAGTTCTAGATTTTCCTCCGCCGCTATCTCCTCCTCCGTAAATTTCTCCGGCGATCTCATGTCGAGCTCGGTCAGCGGAGCACTTGTTGAGGACGACGATACTGCATCTGGGCCCGAACGGGGCTCGTGGCCGGGCTCCTCCGTCACTCGCCGCGAGGTCGAGTGGCTAATCCGGACTCGCCGTATTCCTGCCGAGGTAGCTTGTCGCTTACCCGGCAGCGGGTCCTCTTCAGACCTTAGGGAAGGCGAGTATGTAGTTTTCATGTCGCATTTCGCACGCGGCTTTGGTCTCCCTCTCAGTGACTTTGCTAGGGAGTTTCTCGATTATTTCGGCCTTCAGCCGCATCATCTTCCTGCCAATGCCATTGCCTCTCTCTCTGCCTTCATCTCTGCCTCGGAGGGATACTTCGGCCTATGGCCGTCCGTGCATGTCTAGTCAAAGTTTTTCCATATTCGTTCCAATGTCGTCCCAGACAAATCTCTGCACCCCTCCGAGAAGTTGCTCACCCAATGTGGAGCAGCGTCCATCACACCTCGGAGGAAATCCGAATTTCCTCGTGTCGTGGGGCTAGAATCATGTAAGAAGTGGCACAGGTCCTTCTTTTATGTCAAGAACACGGGGAATGAGGATAAGATTCGGCTCCCTGCCTTCTCCATTGGCCCTCCTTCCAAGAAGAACTAGACCTATAATCCGAGGAAAAGTCATGCTTTGGCCGAGGCTTTTGAGATTCGGCTGAAGGAATTGATCCGCTCCGGGCTACGCGGCGAGGATCTGATGACTACCTTCGTCAGCAGCCGAATCTGCCCATTCCAGAAACGCACACACAAACTCTGCTACATGAGCGGTCCCCTCGACCCCAACCGAGTCTCGACGGTGGAGCTGGACAACTACCTCATCTTCAAGCGTGTCCGGGCTATCTTTAAGACGGAGATGCCGGAGGATTGGGCTTGGGGAATGAAGTCGTTCACCCGCGAGCATCCCCCATCCGAAGTAAGCTTACTCATTAGTGTTGTGCTACCTAATCGCGTTCGTAACTCTCTTTGTTAATTTTTCTCCTTCTTGTCCTGCAGAGGTTTGAGGAGCAGAAGGATGAGGATGCCGAGGTTTTGTCACTCCTGTGGCCTGCGGATCAGAATACTCCGGACAGTGGGGAGCCGGACTCAGAAGAGTTCGTGTTCCCAAGTCTGATCCCGCTCCGGCTCGCGCTCGTGGCAAGACCCCGGCCCACGAGGAGGAAGGTGATTCGGACGAGGTCCAAGTTCTAGAGGTAGTTGCCGCAATGCAAATTTCTTATGCATTTCCGGCTTCTACTTTCTCAGCTAATCCGGCCGGTCAGGTTCACGACGCCGAGCCTCTTGCCTCCCGGCCTCCTGTTACCTCAGGGAAACGTGGTGCTCCCGCTGGTGCCTTAGAAACGTCCCCCAAGAAGCGAATGAAGAAGTCAGCTCCGCAACCTCCCAGGCGCAAGACCATGCCCGGGGTCACTGGGTGAGTTGCTTTTGCTTGTTTCTTGTTTTTCTCTTTCTGCTTTTTGACTTGACCTTTTTTGTTTTCACAGTGCTCCACTTTCTGTTAAGCCCGGTCCCGGCCTCATTAACGATGCGACTGGCCGTCTCCTCCGCCTACTGAAGATACCAGGATTCCGAGTCCTGCTCACGCTGCATCTCCTCCAGCTCCGAATCAAACACCACCTCGCCATGATGCGCCTGAGATTCCTCCCGTTGATGCCGATACCAGTCGGCCAACAGATATTTCTACCGAACCTGCTACCTCCTCTGTGAACCCTAATGTCTCCATTGAGCCTCTTTCGACCCCCACGGTCTCTACAGTGACTCCAACTCCGGCCGAGGACGTCAATATCTCGGCGCCCTCTGCAACCGTGATTCCTCCGGCTCCTAAAGACGCCGCTCCTAGTGTCGAGGTATCAGCTCCTACTGATGCCTCTTCTAAAACAAGAAAGGTTGTCGTCATCAAGGCTTCCTCCTCTTAGAAAGGTCTTGCTGGATCTTCTCAGCCTAGTATTGCCGATGCGCTGCGCAAGGGTTATCGCCAAAGCCTCTGTTACCCGGTCCAAAGACCACCGCTCTTCACAAAAGCCCTGTGGCAGCGGTGGCTACACAGCATGTCCGAGGTAAAGTCCTAACTCGCACGGAGAGTGGGAACATCCTCAGCTCGCTGGTTGAGTATGCCAATAATTGGAATGCTGCCGATCAGTTCGAGGGTAATCCAAGCAGCCAGCCGTTTCAACTCTCTGACATCAGCAGCCGCCTGCATCAGGCTGCCAAGATCGTTCTTGAAAGTGATAAGATGAATGAGGTAATTGTTTTTCATGGAGTTTTGATTAGTTCTCAGGATACTATTATATATACTCTAGTCCCCGAAGCTTGCAACCGAATAACTTGTTATTCGTTTGGAAGTTTTATGATGCTTTACTTAGTTCAGTTTTATCTTAGAGTTCGAACCTCTGTCCAACTAGATCTGCATTAAATTATGCTTGATTTGGGTATGTCTGAACCTTGAATATCCAGCCTCCTAGATCCGGGTTAAGTCTTGCTTGACTCGGATCTGTCTAAGCTTTAAATATCCAGCCACCTAGATCCGGGTTAAGTTTTGCTTGACTCGGATCTGTCTAAGCTTTGAATATCCAGCCATCTAGATCTGGGTTAAGTTTTGCTTGACTTGGATCTGTGTAAGCTTTGAATATCCAGCCACCTAGATCTGGGTTAAGTTTCACTTGACTCGGATCTGTCTTAACTTTGAATATCCAGCCACCTAGATCCGGGTTAAGTTTTTCTTAACTCGGATCTGTCTAAGCTTTGAATATCCAGCCACCTAGATCCAGGTTAAGTTTTGCTTGACTCGGATCTGTCTAAGCTTTGAATATCCAGCCACCTAGATCCGGGTTAAGTTTTGCTTGACTCGGATCTGTCTAAGCTTTGAATATCCAGCCACCTAGATCCGGGTTAAGTTTTGCTTGACTCGGATCTGTCTTAGGCTCGAATACCTATTTACCATTTGCTCTATTGCTTAGGTTGCGCATGATCGGCGGACTTCCGAATTCCAAAGGCTGATTTTTGCGCATAGAAAATTGTAATAAAAGTACGAGAAGGTTATTCCTGTGGTAAAGAAAGCTGGTAAGTCGACAAACTCTTAAGTTATCTCCGAAGCTCTCATTGTTTTGTATACGAGATGTTGGCTCACTTTGTTGGTAAACAGGGAACATCAATAATCTTAACATCCATCTTGAGAAGAAGGTTAAGGCCCTGGAAGGTTAGTTACTCTTTTACTTTATATACTCCCCTTTGAAATGTGCACTAAATTTCTTTTAACTCTTTTGGCTTTGGTAAAGCCGAGTTACAAACCTTTGCATCATCTCACCAAGATTGCACGCCCATGCCTGATGTGATGCTGCATTTTTTAGAACAAAGCGCTACTCATTCGGCGCAGCTGAAAGAAAAATATGACGAGATAGCCCGCTTGCGTGCCGAGGTGGAGTCCCTTAAGCTCTCTCAGAAGTCTTAATTAGAAAAGGTCGACCAGGAGTTCTCCGAGGAGAAAAATCGGCTAGCTCTGCAATTGCAGAAAAATAAAGAGCTCCTCGAGGCTGCCGAACTGAAGACACGGGGGATGAGCGAGGAGATCACCTGCTTTGAGAAGAGCAAGATTGACTGGGCTAAAGATCTTCAGATAATGCTGAACTATATTCATCGTAAGCTTCTGACCGCGGCCGAGTTATCTTTTCCCTTACTTACTGCTTACTGACGCACTTGTGTTCTGCGCAGACCATTTTCCAGAAGCTAAGCCCGTGAGCTCTAAAGCGGTGATTAGTGCTCGTGTGCGCCGAGGTGTTCCTGTTGATGCGGACTCGGAGTACTCGATGGAAGATTTCTTGGTTGTTGTTGGCGCTGCAGTTGGTCCGATGAAGATTATGGGCAGAGATCTGGTGCAGGCAGCTATCCGAGCCTACCATGTTCTCTGGCCGAATACTTCTGGGACTCCTAACATTGATGAGTTCAAATTGTTGGTGGAAAGATTAATGGCATCCGAGAGACAGCTAAGTCTTTGGAGGGAATTGGCTGGACGAGCTGGTGCTGATATGGCTCTCACTGTCATCTTGTCATGGTATGAAGATATTTCTCTTGATATTTTGAGAAATTTGCGCACTGGTTCCCGCTGGGTTGAGGACCCAGACTTTGTCGCTCTCCGGCAAGCTCGTGCCTTCCAGCTTGTTGAGTATGCCGACGTGCATACCTGGAACGAAGGTCCGCGTTTCCTTCCTAACCTAGAGGACGAGGTCGTAGTTGAGGATGCTTCGGATAACAACTTGGCTGAACAAGGAGAACATGAGGGTGACTCGGCTACTTCTGGTGATTCCAGTTCGAGCTCAGATGGTAACGGCGATGCGCGATCCTCCTCCAAAGGTACTGGGCATTCTATTGCGCAAGCTGACGCTCCTCAGCAGCCTCGGGCTTCCTCCGAAGTCGCTCCTGGGTCTCTAGAGGGCAAGGCAACCTCGACCGAAGTTCCCCCTACCTTGGAGTGCCCAGCCCCAGACCAAGTTATTGCCTCTCCAGCTAAAAACCTCTAAGTCATTTCTTACCCCTGGTATGCCGGGCGTGACGTGTACGTGGAATATTTGTCCGTCTTTTGTACAGTATGAATTTATTTTGCCGTGTGTCGCTGAGACATATATGGTTGTAATCATTATTATTGTGTTTAACTGGTCTGGTTTGTCCGAATCCTTGCTTTGACGGCCTTCAACTTCTTGAGTTTGGAGTATATATTTGCCTTTGTGCTCCCGTAGTTCGGCGTGCAATATCTCGTGACTTTGATAAATTTTGCCACTTGACCACTGTGGTTTGGACAGTTAATCTGGGTGTAAAGCTTGAAGACCGTATTTGGGTGGGGCGAAATAATATCACTCTGGGAACCGAAGTTTGATACCCACTCTTGTGACAAAGGATAACCCATACTTAGGAATAACGTAGGATAGTCCCCGGGCCACCGCTCAAGGCAACGATGTTGAATATATAAACCAAACTTAGAAACAATATAGGACAGTCCCCGAGTCATTGCTCAAGGTGTCGAGGTTTAATATGTGTCAGTCTCCAAGCCACTGCTTTGGCGCCGAGGTTCAATACCTGAATCAAACTTAGAAACAATATGGGGTAGTCCCCGAGTCACTGCTCATGGTGCCGAGGTTTGATACATAACATGAAATTAAAAACAACATGCGGCAGTCCTTGAGTCACTGCTCTGGACGCCGAGGTTTGGTGCATAACATGAAATTAAAAATAACATGCGGCAGTCCCCGAGTCACTGCTATGGACGCCGAGGTTGAATACATAAACCATAGTTAATAATAACATAGTGCAATCTCCGAGCCATTGCTCAAGGTGCCGAGGTTTGATACATAACATGAAATTTAAAAACAACATATGGCAGTCCCCGAGTCACTGCTTTGGACGCCGAGGTTCAATACATAGTTGGTGCTCCCTCTGAAGCACCATTTTACAATATGTCATGGATGACTCCTACGAGTAAAATGGACGAAGTAAGGCTACGTTCCATGGTCTTTTCGATTCTTCGCCGGCTTTGTCTGCCTTGTTCTTTCCTGGTGATTGAGCATCGATTAGGTAATATGCATCATTGTGCAATGCTTTGCTCACAATGAATGGTCCTTCCTATGGAGGCGACAGCTTGTGCATGCCGGCCGTGCGTTGCACCAGCCGGAGAACTAAATCTCCTTCTTTGAACACTCTTGGATTCACCTTCTTGCTGTGATATCGTCGCAAGTCCTGTTGATATATAGCTGATCTTGATAACGCCAGCTCTCTGGCTTCTTCTAGCAGATCGACATCATCTTGCCGAGCTACCTCTTTAGCGGTTGTATACTGGGTAACCCTTGGCGAGTCATGTATTATGTCGGCTGGAAGTACTGCTTCTGCCCCATACACTAGAAAAAATGGTCTATAACCTGTTGATCTGTTTGGGGTAGTCCTGAGGCTCCATAGTACTGCTGGTAGTTCCTCAATCCAACATCCTGCCGACCTTTGCAGTGGTTCAACGAGTCGTGGTTTTATCCCGGACAGTACCAGTCCATTAGACCTTTCCACTTGCCCATTGGATGCTGGGTGAGCCACAGAGGCGACGTCTAATCTTATGTGTTTTTCTTGACAGAAACTAGCGAAAGCTCCTTCTGCAAAGTTTGTGCCATTGTCTGTAATAACACTATGTGGGTACCCATATCTTAAGATAATATCTTTGAGGAATTTCACTGCTGTGGGCCCGTCGCATTTCTTTATTGGTTTCACTTCAATCCATTTTGTGAATTTGTCCACCATTACTAATATGTGGGTCATCCCGCCTCGGGCCGGCTTACATGGTCCCACCATATCTAAGCACCATACAGAAAATGGCCAAGTAATTGGTATTGTCTTTAATTCGGACGAAGGCACATGTATTTTGCTGGCATATCTTTGACAACCATTACATTTTTAGACCAGTTCTTTGGCTTCTTTTAACGTTGTTGGCCAATAAAATCCATGCCTGAACGCTTTGGCCACTAAGGCTCGGGATGAGGCATGATGTCCACATTCTCCTTGATGTATATCTAGGAGGATCTCCTGGCCTTCTGCCGAGCTCACACATCTTTGTAATATACTTGTGACACTCCTTTTATACAGCTCATTGGTTATGATTGTATAAGCTTTAGCTCTTCTCACTGTCTGTCTCGCCAATATCTTGTTATTCGGCAAAATCGCATCTTTAAGGAAAGAGAATATGGGTTGCGCCCATATAGGTGTGATTTTCACTGTTGTGGTCTCACTATCTATTTCCATATTTTCTGCCGACATAACTACCTCGGATTTCTCCATACTCATACTTGCATCAGCTGTCTTTATTTTTGGAAATTCCGGGTTACATTGCTTATCAATTTCCATCGGCACATTATCTTCTCTTGATTTTGCCGAAATAAAGATGGATTCGGACTCTGGTGACGGTGTTATTGATGGCTTCCTTAGGTGCTCTAGGGCGATACCTGGGGGAATTGACTGCCTAGTTGATCCGAGTTTTGACAATGTGTCTCAAGCCGTTTTACTCGAGGTACATGATGAAATTCACATCCTTCGAAGTATCCACTGAGTTTTTGCACATGAAATCTATACAAAGCCATATTATCATCCAACGCATCCCAATTGCCTGAGACTTGTTGTACTACTAGATCTGAATCTCCATAGCATATGATTCGGCGTATGCCAATCTCTTTTGCCACCTTCAATCCATGGACTAGTGCTTCATATTCGGCTACATTGTTTGACGCGGCAAAATGTATCTGCAGCACATATCTCAGCTGATCTCTTTTTTGGCGAGGTTAATACTATTCCTGCCCCCAAGCCGTTTCTTAGTTTGGAACTGTCAAAGTGCATCGTCCAATAATTCGGATCTGGTAATGGTGGCTCATATTGTACCTCGGCCCAATCTACGAAGAAGTCGGCCACAGCCTGAGATTTGATTGCATCTCTCCTATCGAATTGCGGAGCATAAGGTGACAATTCAATTGCCCATTTTGCTATTCGGCCACTTGCATCTTTGTTGCTCAATATGTCGGCTATGGGTGCTTCACAAATCACTTTGATGGGGTGCTCTTCGAAGTAATGTTTAAGTTTCTTTGCTGACATGTACACTCCGTAAGCCATCTTCTGATAATGTGGGTAATTTTATTTTGAGGCTGATAGCACCTCGCTTAGGTAATACACCGGCCTTTGTACTGACTTATCATCTTCAATTCGTTCCACCACGATCACAGCGCTCACTACTCTGTTGGTGGCTGCTATGTAGAGTAACATAGGCTCTTTCGATAATGGAGAAGCTAAGACGGGCGCTGTGACCAACATCTTTTTCAATTCATGAAATGCACTGTCTGCTTGTGGAGTCCAAATGAACTTATCCTATTTTTTCATCAGCTGGTAAAGTGGTAGTGCTTTCTCTCCCAGCCGACATACAAATCGGCTGAGCGAGGCTAAACAACCTGTGAACTTTTGTACGTCATTTAGTCATCTTGGCAATTCCATCCTTTCCACTGCTTTTATCTTAGTTGGGTTGGCCTCTATACCTCGGCTAGATACGAGAAAACCGAGCAATTTTCCCGCTGGCACACCAAATGTGCATTTTTCCCGGTTAAGCTTCATTCGGAATCTTCTCAGGTTCGCGAAAGTCTGCCGAATATCATCCAGTAGCGTTTTGCTTTCTTTGGTTTTGATAACCACATATACTTGTACATTTTTTCCTATTTGGTCATGTAGACATTTTTGCATGCATCTCTGATACGTCGCTCCTGTGTTGCGCAGGCCGAATGTCATGGTGTGATAGCAATAAGCCCCGTACGGGGTAATAAACGCAGTCTTCATTTGATCGGCCGGATTTAACGGTATCTGGTGAAAACCAGAATACGCATCTACAAATGATAATAGTTCACAACCAGCGGTCGAATCAATGACTTGGTCTATTCTAGGTAAAGGAAAGGGATCTTTTGGACACGCCTTGTTCAGGTTCGTGTAGTCGATACACATTCGCCATACAATGGCTACATTTGGATCGTCCTTTTTCTTCTCTACCAGCACCGGGTTTGATAACCAATCCGGATACATCACCTCCATGATGAACCCGGCCGCTAGGAGCCGAGCTATTTCATCCCCTATCATTTTCTCTGTCTTGGTGACGCGGAGAGGTTGCTTCACCGGCCTTGCTCCTGGCCTTACATTCAGAGAGTGCTCAGCCAACTCCCTCGGAACACCTTGCAGATCCCGAGTTGACCATGCAAAGATATCCCGATTCTCACAGAGGAAGTTGGTGAGCTCGCTTTCCTATTTAGCATCTAGGCCGGCACCAATAGTAACGGTGCGCTCTGGGAATTGCTCATCTATCTGGAACTTTTTTGTTTCTTTAGTCGGCTGAAAGGAGACACTTCCATGTGGGTTGGCTAATCTTGGCATATTCAAATTGTCTTAGGCGAGGCTGCTACCTCCTGAATCCTTCTTTTTTCCCTTGCTATTACCAATGATTCGGCCAAATTTGACCCGGATGAAGCACATTCCATTGACTTCTTGTAATCCCCTGCTACTGTTATCACCCCTTGTGGTCCGGGTAACTTCATTTTCAGGTAACTTACATGGCAGCTGCCCATGAATTTGGCCAATGCTGGCCGTCCGAGTAGAGCATGATAACAACTTTCTAGATCCACCACTTCAAACTCTAAGTTTTCTGCTCTGCAGTTATCTCTTGTACCGAATAACACATCCACTCGAACCTTACTAATGGGTTCGCATGAAAGCCCTGGTAATATCCCATGGAAAGTGGTCCTCGTGGATTGCAGCATGTTCTGCGACACTCCGAGTTTATGCATTGTATCTTTGTACATGATGTTGATACTGCTCCCATTGTCAATGAGAACTTTTGAAAATTTCACATTAACACGAGTGCATACGACCCCGGACTCGGCATTATCTTGGGGTGATCCTTTATGCTCCAAGTTACTTCTTGATCTGACCAAGGCACATATCTTGGTACTGCCGGCATAACCGCATTTACTTCCATATGCCGACGTTGCACACTCTGCTTGTCTTGCTGTTCTGTTGTGAACACGCAATACGACTGATGATGTTCTCTGTAAACATTGCGTCCATTATTTCCTGGATTCGTCCTTCCACCTGACCTTGGTTCATCACTTGATGCACCGCATCCCTCCGGTCCGAGTTGTCATACCTCGGGGAGGAGGTAACATCGATTCTTGTGCATTTGCTCGATCAAGCTGCGGTGATCTTCTTGATGTGCTGGAGAGGTCTTTGTATACTGGGGTTTCCCATTGCATTTTTCATCCATGCACATTGGCGGGTCGTATGGTTGGCCTGCCTGGCTGGGTTTGACGTGTGAAATTTACACGGCTGGTCTAACATAGACTCGAACGTGTACTTAGGCCTCTCCTTCCATTGCTTCGTTTGTTCTGGTGTCCACTGTCTTTTTCCTTCATTTCTTGGTGTCCATTGCTGAGGACCATTCTTTTGTTGTTGAGTAGTTCCGTGACTCCGCTGATCTTGCACTACTGCTGCCACCTGGGCTGAACCATATCTGTAATCTGGTCTCTCTTCTCTTCTTCTTCCTCTGAAGTCATTGCGCCTGGATGACCCGGACACATCTCTTGCATATTGATCTTGATGCTCCCGATGATCTGCCGACATTAATTCTGGTTGCGTCTGATCTCCCAATGCATAGGAATCCGCTATTCTGATGGTTTCTGCCAATGTGGTTGGCATATCTCTTTGCAGTCGCTGCCATAACACACTGGCATAGCGGCATCCTTGAGCGAACCAAGCTATTGCTTGTGATTCTATAACTCCTTCACACGAGTTTCTCAGGTTACACCACCGAGTTAAAAACTCTCTGTCCGTCTCATTCGGCCTTTGTTTGCACATGGCTAACTGCTGCGGCCTGTTTGGCCTCTTATAAGTACTGGTAAAGTTGCTAACGAACATTTCTTCAAAATCCAACCAACATTTGATGCTGCCCGCTGGCAGATTATTCAGCCATACTCTAGCTAGTCCTTCCAACATTTGCTGGACATACCGCACTGCCCATCGTAAGTTCCCACCTGCTATCTTCACAGCAGTGGCATAATCAATCATCCAGTCTTGTGGTTTGGTGCTCCCATTATATGTTTTTGTGCCTCTTGCCAGCTGAAAGTTCGGCACATGTGGTTCGCCCATGATCCGTGGTCTGAAGCATGTCGGACCCGGTGGACCCTGTTCTTCCAGCAACTCGGATCGGTATAGCCGGTCTAGCTTTACTCTGGCATCATTTGATGGCAAATCTCTGTACAGAACTCTGTCTTGCATTCCATAGTGGTTGTTTCCACCATGCATCGCATATTCCATCTCGGAATAACCATCATTGTACCTTTCATTTACTTCATTGTGGTGAGCTGGTCTCGCTTCTCTTTCCTGCCGAGGTTCATGTCTCGGCTGCGGGTTGTGCGGCGGTTTTCTCCTTCCTTCTACTGGGATATTATTCTCGTGATTTCCTCTTCCAAGTTCTCCTATGCCGAGATCTCCATTGCCTCGGCTTCCGCCGCCTTTCTCAGCACGGCCGAGGTTCCTCTCGCCACTGTTACCTCGGCTTCCATTGCCTCTGTTCTCGTTTGCTTTCCCGGCCATCGCCGGATCATATGGAACAATTTGCTTGTTTCTCTTTCCCGAAGTTACCGCTCTGTCTTTTTGTGCATTGTTCCCGGGTGAAGATGTTGCTGCCACAGACAAGGCAGGTGCTGCTCCAGACGAGTGAACCATTCGCGATGCCCCTGGCCTCGCCGGGTCTGCCCTGAGCATTTCTTCATTCTGCTGGTTCGCAATGCGCACCAGCTCATTCACTCTTTCTTGCTATTTTTGTCGGGCTTCGCCGGTCAATCCCTCTAACTCCAATGCTGCGGCATTTGCCGCTCTCAGGTTCTTTGCCGGGGTACTGTACCTCTGCAAGCCTAGATCAACTGATTCTGCCTTATGAGCATCATGCTCCTTGTTGATATCATCCATGAGGTTCTTTCCTCTTAATCTTAACTCGTCAACCCGTTCGGGAGCGACGTCAAGCTTGTTTGCTTTGGCATACTCTCGCAGGGTCCTGTGTAAGGACTCCCGCAAGGCCGACACCTTTTTTGCCTCTACCAGCACCTTTTGCCTGGTTTCTTCCAATTCTGCCTGAGCATTTGCCGGATCAAGTATCGGCGCTACAGGTGTAGTCAAGTTATCTATGGTTGTCTGAAGAATGTTTTCTGGGTTTTCCAGAGGTGTCCCTCTTACCCTTGGTGCCTTTGGGGTTGTTTCCTGCACCTCGGTCTGGTTGGCCGCTGAAGAGATTACCTTGGTGGGTTGTGGAGCTGTCTGCCTCGGCGCACACCGGCCGGGTCTCTCTTTGGATCCGGCGCTTGCTCACTTTGCACCCCGACCGCGACCATCACCTCAACGCTGCTGACTGGGCGCGCTCCGCGCGGACGGCTCGCGGCGCTAAGGGGAGGCTCTCCTGCAACAATAACCTGGTGAGGATAAACGCCGGAGATGTCGACGCCGACGTAGACCTGGTGCATGCCCAAGTTGATGAAGACGCCGTTGCGTGGGGGAGTTTTTCCCTTGAAGTTGCCTGCGTTTTCGCTGACGTAATCATAGAGATCAAGTCTCCGGACCAAGCCAGAGACAATGCGCTCGCCAGTGTTGATGAAGTTTCCCGTCCGGATCATGACTCCAGCTAGCACGCTTGGCCCACGATGGCGCCAATCGTGGTGGTGGCACGGAAGATGCCATGGGTAGGCTAAAGTATGGGGCCAATGGATGCTAGTGGGATCTGGGGAGGGAAGATGCAGTTGATTCTACACACAAAAGACTAAGGCAAAGATCTTTATTTATCCTTCCTTGGGCTACAAGTGCTCCTTGAGATGCATACAGGGAGAAAGGAAGAACTTCACCAGCCTAACGGTACTCAATGAGCCGATGCCCTCTTCAGGATCCAAGCCTCCCCTTATAAAGGAGAGCCTTGGGTTCCTTTAGGGCTGGCGTGGCAAGCATATTCTAGGAATATGCTTGTCCTAATATAGTAGTTCGGTGGCCTCCTTTCCCTATCGCTTCTCTAATGACGGCAAGGTTCCAGAGGGCCCCTCCTGCGCGCCTCGGGCTTCAGGACTGTCATCTCCGTGACCTCCTTCTTCCCCTCTGTCGCTCTGCACCTTTGTCCCTAGTGCTTGGCTTTGCTCAGATTCTCCCTAGCCTATGACTAGAGTTTGACTTCAGGCTTCTCCTTCTTCTGCAAGCTTCGTATCATTCGGCCCCGCCTCGCGTAACTCGGCTCGTCCTTCACCTGCATTAAGATTATTAGGGCTAACCCGGCCGACTCATACAGTACTCCGGTCGGGTAATGCCTTGCTATCATCATTGAGGTCCTGCCTCTTTCATTCCTCGGCCGACATCTACATGATTCGGCCGACTAAGACGGTAACTCGGAAACTGGACGGGGAACGTCCTTCCGTCTTTCCCCGTCTTCACCCTATCTGAGGTCACCTCCCCAACACTTACAGCAAAGGAGATGTCAGGTCTAGTAGCGCTGGCTAAATACATGAGGGAGCCAATGATTTGAGAATATCTCAATTGATCTTTAGCATTCCTTTGATTCTTTCGAAGTAGCACACTCGGATCATAAGGCGTTGGATAAGAATTGCAGTCGCTATACCCGAAGCGACTCAATATCTTTTCCACATAGTGGACTGAAGCAATAATCCCACCATTATCATCCTTTAGTAGCTTGATGTTTAAGATTACATCAGCCACTCCCAAGTCCTTCATCTCAAAGCAGGGAGATAGGAACTCTTTGACCTCCTCGATAACAGCGAGGTTGGTCCCGAATATCAATATGTCATCAACATAGAGACACATAATAACTCCCTCGCCCCCACCATGGCGATAGTACACATTTTGTAAACCGTTTACAACAAAGCCTTCAGCAGTTAAAGTTCGTTCAAACTTCTTGTGCCACTGCTTAGGAGCTTGCTTAAGACCATACAAAGACTTCACTAACTTACACACCTTTCCTTCTTGACCATCTACTACAAATCTGTCAGGCTGCTCCATATAAATTTCCTCATCTAGCTCTCCATTTAGAAAATTTGTCTTAACGTCCATTTGATGAACGAGAAGATCATGTGAGGCAGCCAAGGAAAGTAGTACTCGAATAGTGGTCAATCTGGCTACAGGCGAGTAGGTATCGAAAAAGTCTTCACCTTATTTCTGGGTATAACCCTTGGCCACAAGACGTGCCTTGTACTTTTCAATAGTACCATCAGGTCTAAGCTTTTTCTTGAACACCCACTTACATCCTACAGGTTTGCACCCATAAGGACGATCAGTGACTTCCCAAGTACCATTAGCTAAGATGGAGTCCATCTCGCTTCGGATAGCTTCCTTCCAGTAGTCAGCATCTTGAGATGCATAAGCTTCTGAAATAGAAGTGGGAGTATCATCCACAAGATACACAATGAAATCATCACCAAATGACTTTGCAATCCTTTGTCTATTGCTCCTTTTGGGAGCTTCATTGTCATCCTCCATAGGATCATCAGAGTGTTCTATCGGCATAGTGGGTTCAGGAGTTATAGAAAATTCCTGACTAGATGAACTAGTCATCTCCTGATTTGATGAGCTAGACATACCTTTCATAGGAAAGATGTCCTCAAACAAAGTCGCATCATTCGACTCCATAATTGTACCAACATGCATGTCGGATACCTCAGGTTTTACTATCAAAAATCTATAGCCAATGCTATGAAAAGCATATCCTAGAAAAACACAATCAACGGTTTTTGGTCCAATCTTTCGCTTCTTGGGTATTGGAATATTGACTTTCGCCAAACAACCCCAAGTTCGTAAGTAAGAGAGTTTAAGCCTTTTCTTTTCCCATTCCTCAAATGGAGTTATGGTTTTATCCTTTACAGGAACACGGTTTAGGACATGACACGCAGTCATTAGCGCCTCCCCCCCACCATTCCTTGGAAAGACCTGATGTATCTAACATGGCGTTAACCAAATCAGTTAGAGTGTGGTTCTTACTTTCGGCCACCCCATTTGACTGAGGTGAGTAGGGAGGCGTCCTCTCATGTATAATACCATGTTCCGTACAGAATAAATCAAATTCATTTGAAAAGTACTCTCCACCACGATCCGACCTTAGCCGCTTGATTTTAAGATCAAGTTGGTTTTCTGCCTTAGCTTTATAGATTTTGAAGTAGTTCAAAGATTCATCTTTAGATTTTAGGAGATAAACATAACAGTATCTAGTGGAGTCATCAATCAACGTCATAAAGTATCGTTTTCCAACTTTTGTCAACACACCATTTATCTCACAAAGATCTGAATGTATAAGTTCTAGCGGTGCTAAGTTTCTCGATTCATGATAGTATGAGACTTATGGGTTGCTTTGCTTGCACACAAACTTGGCACTTAGAACCTTTGACAGTGGTAAATTTCGGAATTAAACTCATATTGTCTAGCCGCGTCCTGCAACCAAAGTTAATATGACAGAGTCGTGAATACCAAACATTGGACTCATTATCATTGCAAACTTGATTAATAACTTTAGTACATGAGTCTAACAAAGACAAGCGGAACAGACATCCGCACTCATAACCCTTTCCAACAAATTGTACATACTTAGAAATTACAACTTTATTAGACTCAAAAACCAACTTAAAGCCATCTCGACATAAAAGCGATCCGCTGACGAGATTCTTATTGGTGGAGGGAACATGCTGCACATTCTTCAGTTGTACGGTCTTCCCTGAAGTAAACTTCAGATCTACTGTACCAACATCATGAACAGAAGCACGTGAGCCGTTTCCCATCAGCATGGAAGAGGTCCTTGAGACCTGATAAGAGGAAAACATGGAGATATCAGAACATACATGTGTATTAGCACCCGTGTCTATCCACCAATCAGGAGAATAACATACTGAAAGGATAGTAGGTAAAATACCGTACCCAGCATCCTTCATCTCAGTATCGCTAATAACAACATCCGCGGTCTTGCCGTTGTTTCCATATTGACGCTTGTCAAAGCGATTAGGGCAGCTAGGAGCCCAATGATCAGGATCACCACAGACGTGGCAAGAGCCTTTCCTCTTATCATTTTTCTTCTTGAAGTTGGTTGAGTGCGTGGCCTTGTTCTTGCCATCGAACTTTCCCTTTCCTTCAGTTTTGTTCTTATTCTTAAACTTATGGGATTGAAAGTTTTTCCTCTGACTAAATTGGCAGTAGAACCTCCCTCAAGTCCTCGAGCAGTTTTGTCATTTGCTCTCGCCTTCTCTTCCACATGAACAGACCCAATGAGATCCGTAACGGAAAACTCTTGTTTCTTATGTTTCAGAGAAGTAGCAAAGTTCCTCCACGAAGGAGGAAGCTTGGCAATAATGCCACCAGCCACAAATTTGTCCGGTAAGAAACACTTGAACTGCTCAAGTTCTTTGGCAAGTCATTGTATCTCATGAGCTTGCTCAACGACGGAGCGCACATCAACTATCATGTAGTCATAGAATTGCTCCATGACATACAGCTCAGTGCCAGCGTCCAAGACCCCAAACTTGGCCTCAAGCGCTTTTCATGGGTCCTTGCCATTATCAAATGACATATACGGATCAACAATGGTGTCCCCAAGAACACTGAACAAAGCCGCCATAAACATGGTATCGGCTTTCTTAAAGGTTGCTTCCTGCTCAGCAGAAAGATCTCCTCAGGCTTGCTAAGAGTGGCGCTATAGCAGTTTAGGTTTTCAAACCAGAGAACTTCTCTCTTGCGCCATCTCTTATAGTGCATGTCATCAAAAGGAGGCAGCCTAGTAGCCGCGGCTACACCAGTGGAATTCAGTTGCCTATAATCAGGTTTTTGGATTGTTGGAAATATAAGCAATAATCCATATGATTTAATCCGAATAATAAACTGATAAAGCATGATTATACAAACAGTACTAAAACCAATCATGCAGATCAATAAAGTAGATGAACAAATTACATATATACAAGACAAACCTATTACATCTACGCCAAACGCTAGAACTAGAAACTCTAGCATAATCTGAAAGAGAGAGATTGACATCACATATGATGCAGTTGCGGCAGTAGTCGCGGCGGTAGAAGCAGCAGAGCTGTCGCCCATGTTGAGGTTGCCGAAGAGGTCGCTGATGTTCGGAAAGAAGTCGTCGTTCGAGAACTCGCCGTCGGACGACGTCGTGGTTGCCAGTAGTCGTGCTTGAAGTAGGCTGGTCTCGTGATGCTATCAGGCTGGTCTTACGACGAAGCGCCTCTACCCCTTAGTCCACTGGCTTCGCCGCCTGTAACAAGGACACTCGCGATGCTATCCACGGTGTGTTTTAGGACATCACCAACGCGAAGGAGGCCGCGACAAGCTACGTCCGCGGGTTATCCAGCGCGGCCTCCTGGATCGCCGCCAAGGCCTACAACAAAGTCAAAAGCGACGCCGCGAGCCTGAAACGCCGCGTCGTCGCGCTGATCGAGCGCCTGTACGGCGTCGCGGCGGACGCTTTGGGGAAGAACAAGCTGGACAGCCTGGACCGGCCCATCGGCGCTCGCGACGCTTCCTCGCTCGTCGAATCCACGGTGGACGTACGGCATCAGTAGCTGTGGCGGCCCATCATCTGCCATCGTCCCGGTCGGACCGTTCGTGGTGCATGTGCTAGAGTCTGCAGTGGCTAGGCTGGCGCATTCAAACGCCGTCCAAGTTATGTCCCTACTGGATAGTATCCCCTCCGTGGAGGAGAAGCTGGGCCTAAAGATTCCAGTGGTGGCCAAGGTTGCCATCGGCGTCATCGCGGTCGCGGCGTGGCTGTGCCTCGCCGTTTGCTCGCCTACAATGCTTTCTACTACTGCTCCTGGATTTATCAAGCTGTAACAAGTATTGTCTTCTGGTATTTTTATTTCATCATTTTTTTTTGCTAAACTAGATTGCCAGATTGTTCAACAAAGGGTGCATGTTCGATTAATACTATACCTCTGGTAGTCAACGAAAATCAACTGTAGCTTCAAATAATCTTGCTTTTTAGAAAAATTCAAAAAGGTTAGCTTTACATCTCCAAGAATTTTGAGAAAAAATCATGCAAATACATATAAAATATTTTAGGTTTGTAAAGACAGTGTATCTAGACATTTTTTAGTGTGTAAATTCAGAGTGAACCTTTCTGAACCTATACACTAAAAGACATCTAAATACATTATCTTCATAAAACTAAAACATTTTATATTATGAAATGGAGGGAGTACATGGCTTAGTATGTGCAGCCTGATTTGTATTGAAATGTCTTTTCATATGTTATCTGCACAAAAAATTGGAAGAAATATGTTCCTTTTTTTTGTCTTTCCCGATCCATAATTTTGCAATTTGTTTGTAGACTATACAAATATAATGTACTATCTAGAAAATCTCTGCAGATAAAATAATCACGCATATTTTTTGGTTGTTTCTAAAAATTGAAAACACAATTTCCGAATTGCTTTAAGTACGAGATCACCAGAGCATCGGCCGAGCTTGCCAACAAAGTTTGGGCGAGCCAACGATCTGAAAGAAAGTAAAATGGGCTGTTGTTGGGTTTAATTTGACAAATACATCGGCGTAAGTTTCCTTATTTGGACGGGCCTTGGCCGAGCTTGCGAGGCAAATCAACTCTCTACGAGCAAGTTCAATAATATAGCAGTCGTTGCCTATAAAAAAGTGTCATGTTATCTATAACTGGTCTTATAGTTTATTACTATAATAGTTACTCCCTCCGTCCGTAAATAAGTGTACATCTAGCTTTTGTCTAAGTCAAACATAACCAAATTTGACCAACTTTATAGAAAACTATAAGAATATATATTACATCAAATTAACATATTATAAATCTGGATTTAAAAATAAATCTAATGATATCAATTTAGTGGCATAAATATCGGTACGTTGTTCTAAAAAGTTAGTCAAAGGTAATAAGTTTGACTCAGGACAAGGCTAGAAGTACACTCATTTATGGACGGAGGGAGTAGCTACAAAAGTTTACTACTTAATTAATATATGACCCACATTTTTTTCACACAAGCTGCCTAGGAGCACGTGCTAGAGCCGGTTATTAACTTATGGCCCGCTTACATTCTCTCTCCACTTATCTCTCCTCCATGTCATCAAAATTATAATATTTTATTACTTATAGCCAACTGACTGTACCCTATTGTACTTGCTCTATTAATCAGTCCCAAAGTTCTAATCTCCAATACTGCACCGTCTCTGCCAAATCAATCATGCGTATACTATGTTACATTAAACCTTTCGCTCCGGATAAATATCTAAACTTTTTTAATCATGTTAAAGTACGTCATATGAAAGTTGCATCATTGAATTTGAAACCAGGATCAAGTGCTGCTCTGTAAGTATCGTCTAGGGTTTACTCTATTCAACACCAGGATTCTGGATACAAGTTCTTACAAATCGAACCGAAGAAGGAGACTGGGAAAGTAGAGAGAAGGGGACGGGGAATTCAGAGCCGGTTCAGCCTGATCCAACTTGGATGGTCCTTACAGACACGTACACAATCGAGTTATAGTCCTCACTTCGACCACGATGGGCTGAAGAAACGTGGGTTGGGCCTCACTTCGCGCCTGGGCCTCACAGATACATTTGGAACTCTAGCAGCGTCTTGACCATCGTCCTTGTCAGGTGTCTCCTCTTCAACATCAGGTACAGTAGTATACCTGACATCCCTCCTTCCTTTAGAGCCAGCTTGACCCCAAGCTGGGGCTGCTGGAAAACGACCTTGAAGTTCTTCCCGATCCTCCCAAGTAGCAGAGCCAGCATCGCCTGTCGACCATTGAATCAACACCTGCTCCACTGTGGTGTTCGCCTTCTTGCGCCAACGCTTGGATAAGATCTTGATGGGAATAGAAAGCACATCATCTTGATGAGTCAAAGTGGAAGATACTTGCGTACCAGCAGATAGAGCCTGTCGCAACAGCGACACATGGAAAACCGGATGCACGGTAGAGCCTTCAGGGAGATCTAGCTTATAAGCAACTTCACTGATCTTAGCAATCACACGGAAAGGCCCATAATACTTGAAAAGGAGCTTGTGGTTTGCTCTGGGCGCAATAGAAGATTGAATATAAGGCTGCAGCTTAAGAAATACACTGTCTCCAACTTGAAACTCTCGGAACGATCTGTTCTTGTCTGCATATTTTTTCATGAGCTGTTGAGCCCGTAGCAAATGTTGCCGTAGCAGATCATACACTACCTGACGCTCAGACATCCAAGTCTGAAGGCTGGGAACAGAACACTCGCCAGGTGCTTCAATACCCCAGTGACGTGGCTCGTGACCATAAAGCACCACAAAAGGCGACGAATTCAGGGACGAATGGTGGCTTGTGTTATACCAGTATTCGGCAAGATGAATCCACTGACTCCACTTCTTCGGGCATGAATGTACAAAGCATCGGAGATAAGTTTCAACACACTGGTTGACACGTTCAGTTTGGCTGTCGGTGGCTGGATGATAGGGTGTACTCATTTTCAGTTCAGTACCAATTTCCTTGAACAGCTCCTGCCAAAAATGGCTAGTAAACACTGGATCACGATCTGACACAATTGTTTCAGGTAGGCTATGCAATGTGTAGATATGGCGGACAAACAGTGATGCCACTTTAGATGCTGTATAAGGATGCGATAATGGGATAAAATGGCCATACTTAGAGAACCTGTCGACGACAATTAGCAGACAATTATACTGCCCAGATTGAGGTAGGCCTTCAACAAAATCAAGAGAAATATGCTGCCATGGTCGATGAGGTACTGGAAGTGGTTTGAGCAGCCCGGGATACTTGATACGCTCAGGCTTAGCTTGTTGGCACGTTTGACAGGATTGCACCCAAAATTTAATTTGCTTGTTCATACCAGGCCACACAAACAACTGGCTGATGCGTTTAGTAGTGACTGGAGATCCAGAATGCCCTCCAAGAGAGCTGCTGTGGAAGGCAGAGAACAATTTCTTCTGTAGAGCTAGATTGTTGCCAATCCAGAGCCTGCCATTGTGCCGAATAAGCCCATTATCCAAGCTGAAAGGAGGATCAGATGCACCATCAATCGCTAACTTCGTTAGAAGTTTCTGAGCTTGAGCATCTTGCTCATACCCAGCAACAACCTCAGACAACCAAGCTGGCTGACAAGTGGACAGAGCAGTGACATACAAAGTTTCATCATGGGCTTTCCGAGATAATGCATCTGCAGCAGCATTTTCTTTACCTCGATGATAGACAATACGATATCTGAGACCTAGCAGTTTAGAGAAGGCTTTCTTTTGCCAGATTGTGCTCAGACGCTGCTCTTCCAAGTGCACTAAGCTGCGTTGATCTGTCTTAATGATGAATTCGTCGTGCTGCAAGTATGATCGCCAATGCTCCACAGCCATTAAGATAGCCAAGTACTCTTTTTCATAAGTAGATAAGCCAGCATTGCAAGGGCCCAAAGGTTTGCTTAAGTAAGCAAGAGGATGTCCTTGTTGTTGTAACACAGCTCCAATCCCAGTGTTGCTTGCATCTGTTTCGATGATGAATGTCTTACTGAAATCCGGGATCGCCAACACTGGTGCTGTGACCAGAGATTGCTTCAAAACAGAAAATGCAGTCTCGGCAGCCACTGTCCAGATAAACGGTGTGTTCTTTTTCAGTAGTTGTGTTAGAGGTTTAGCAATCACGCCAAAATGGTGCACAAACTTTCGATAATACCCAGCAAGGCCCAAAAAACTTCTAAGCTCCTTAATATTTTCGGGAGTCTTCCAATCAGCAATCTCTTTAATTTTGGTTGAATCTGTCGCCACGCCAGAGCCACTGATTATATGACCGAGATAGCCAATACTGCGCTGCGCAAAAGAACACTTAGAGAGCTTGACTTGCCATTGGTCTCGACGAAGCAATTCCAGCACTGTAGACAAATGGATCACATGCTCCTCCAAGGAACTGCTGTAAACGAGAATATCGTCAAAGAAAACAATGGCAAACTTGCGCAGAACAGAGTGCAATGTCTTGTTCATGGCACTCTGAAAAGTAGCCGGTGCCCCGGATAAGCCAAAGGACATCACGCGATATTCGTAGTGGCCTGAGTGAGTGTAGAACGCAGTCTTATGTTCTTCTCCGGGTGCTAGCCTGATCTGGTGGTATCCTGCACGGAGATCGAGTTTTGAGAACCAACTAGCCCCAGTTAATTCGTCAATGAGCTCATCAATAACTGGAATTGGGAACTTCCGTGGCACAGTAAGAGCATTCAATCGCCTGTAATCGACGCAAAGGCGCCAGGTTAGATCTTTTTTCTGCACTAAGATTGCCGGCGATGCAAAAGAACTAGTGCTCTCCTGAATAATGCCACTCTGCAATAATTCTGCCACTTGTCTCTCAATCTCATCTTTATCAGCCGGGGAATGCCAATAAGGACGAATTTGCACAGGTTGAGCGCCATCAATAAGAGGAATGATGTGATCACAATCGCGCCGAGGCGGTAGCCCAGTAGGTTCAGCAAAAACATCAGGGAAACTCTGCAACACTGACTGTATTTTTGGTGAGAGATCCGATACATCATTGGGAGATTTTCCAGTCACTGATCTGATAAGAAATAATTGTTCAATGTCATTACGATGAGACATGCCAGATAACTGCTCCACAGATATTGTGTTCATGATCACTGCACTAGCTCCAACCCCTTGCAAGAAAACCTCACGCCCTTGATCAGTAATTTGCAGGCGTTTAGTAGGCCAGTCGATGTTCATTGGGCTATACTGATAAAGCCAATCCTGACCAAGAATAATATCAAACACCCCAAGCTGAAGTACTTTGAAATTTGATACAAAGTCATGCCCTTGTGTAGTCCATTTGCAGTTCAAAACCTCATCAGTACACTGCAGTTCACGGTTGTCTGCAACCTTAACACGAACAGGCTTGTGAATAGCAGTGATATTGGGAAGAATTCCACTCAACTTTTTGTTGACAAAGGAAGCTGTACTTCCCGAATCTACCAGCAACAAGATAGGTTGATCATTCAGCCAACCCTGCAATTGCAATACTGTGGGAGAACCATCATCAAGAACTAACTTCTCTGACATAGCTTGCAAGGAAATAGCATACATTGTCTCAGTTGCCTGGTCCGGTGTAGGAAGCTCATCTGAAATACCCAATGCATCTGCACCCATCAGCTCAAGCAACTCTTCAACGATATGGAGTTGAATAGTGGCTGGGCAAGCATGATCCTTACCCCAGTGCTCTCCACATTTAAAACACAGCCCTCTAGCACGCCGGAAATTTTTCAGAGCTTGTAACTTGTTTTGTGGAGCTGGAACCTGAGCTGCATCCTGGCCACGCCTATCGACTGCTGCATTTGCATTGGTAGCTTGTACTGCCCTTGCAGGTGGTGGAGGTAGAGGAAGTGGCCTGGGTCTGCCATTGTACTCTTGATAACGATGAAACGGGGTCTTCAGACTGTCTGCAACTTCCTCTTGTAACAATGCTAGTGCACAAGCTGCATCAAGATCCGGAGGGCGTTGCACCATAACCACAGCCCTGATCTCATTCCTCAGCCCTCGATGAATCGTGTCAAAAAATAAAGAGGATGTATAGCATCAGAGTAAGCCAACAAATTATTCATCAAATTTTCAAAACTCTCAATGTACTCAGTAACTGTGCCTAACTGCCTAAGAGTATAGAATTGCCGTATCAACATTTGGTGCCTATCGCGACCAAAACGTGTACAGACCAGAGTACAGAATGAGGTCCAATCCAAACTAGCTAGCTTCTTACGAACTGAATGTAACCAAATCTTAGGAGAGCCAACAAAATTGAGCGTGGCCATGGGGACCCAATAGGATTCGTGCACAGAAAACATGGAAAAATACTGCTCGGCCAAGGTTTGCCAGAGTTGTGGATTTTCGCCGTCAAACAGCGGAAACTGCAGTGAAGGATTATTCTGGCCCATTTGCGCAAGTAGTTGAGTGGTAGCAGACTCGGTGACAGAAGAAACAGCACTGCGAAGATTGAACGGGGTCTGGAAGTTTTGCATACCAGTGCCCGGGGTCGGCAACTGGATCGTCGAGACTCCAGCTGCCATTCCCCGGTGTAGCGAAACCGCGCCGTGGCCTTGCCCGAGATCGGTCCCCACCGGTGGTCTGGCCCCAAGCACAGAAGGATCCACCGGCCTGTGGGCATGAGCGAGATGGGCCGCTGCCGGATCTCCTAGGGCCGACGCCGAGGTGGCGCCGACCGTCGCCTTGCCAACCGCCTGCTGCTGCAGCACGGTGACAGCGGCATGGAGCTCGTCAACGCGGGACTCGAGTCGCGGACGCCAGGAGTTGAAGTCGTTGGAGATGGTCTCCAACTTGGTGTCGAGTGCGTCGGCACGCCGATCCTGCTTCGTCTCCGCTGCCACCATCAGGAGCTGGATCTGCTTCAGCAGTTCCTTGTTGTTCTCGTCCATGGCGAACTCTTTCTCCTCTCGGACTTGCTTTTGGTGACGAGTTTCGATTATGGAACCCAGATTGGAAAAAAATTGGATGGCAGAAGAAGAGTGGAGGGATGGCTCTGATACCAGGTGTAAGTATCGTCTAGGGTTTACTCTATTCAACACCAGGATTCTGGATACAAGTTCTTACAAATCGAACCGAAGAAGGAGACTGGGAAAGTAGAGAGAAGGGGACGGGGAATTCAGAGCCGGTTCAGCCTGATCCAACTTGGATGGTCCTTACAGACACGTACACAATCGAGTTATAGTCCTCACTTCGACCACGATGGGCTGAAGAAACGTGGGTTGGGCCTCACTTCGCGCCTGGGCCTCACAGATACATTTGGAACTCTAGCAGCGTCTTGACCATCGTCCTTGTCAGGTGTCTCCTCTTCAACATCAGGTACAGTAGTATACCTGACATGCTCTGTAACGGCTTTTGCGTCGTATAAATCTAAACCAGAATTGCTAAGTCATAGCTAGCCGAGACATAGTTTAGGTCACAGTCACATTGTCTACCATCGATTTTTCTGTTCGCGCTAAGATTGGTGCCGGGTTGTTTTGGCTTTGTTGGTCACGTGTCGCTGCTCGTCAGGCAGAAAGTACTCACTCGCACACACGTTACGAGTCCCTCGTCCGGCTTAATAAATCGTATCATGGGCTTGGCCCATTTTCCTTATATCCGTCTTTCTTCATTTGTTTGTCTTTTTTTCATCTCTATTTCTCTATTACTTATAAAGGCATGAACAAAAACTTTGCTAAGTGTATCTGCAAACTATACACAGACATAGTCAAACCGCACGATCAGATCCACTCAGAAAAATCTAACGTCTAGGCTAAACCTAATCAGATCTTTGTGTGTGTTTAGCAATTCACGACGACGGACAAACCACTTAGACCATGTACTATGTTGAACCGAATCATAGAAAAATATGTCAGACTTTGGTATCCTTTCGATTAGCTGCTATGTTGGCATCGGTTTTTACTGTTTAGACAATGATTAAAAAAAGCATGCATACACTTCCTTTTTCTAACTCTGCAGCAATCTCTCTCCACCGTTTTATCTATGCCATGTGGGCCAACGTTGCATGTAGATTCTTTTGAACCGGACCAAGAACTTGGTTCGCTTTTCTAATCGGCTCCCTACTATGTGTTGAACCGGTTCCAAAAGGCTCTGAATCGCTTTAGGTTATACATAGTACATGGTCTTATCCCTCAGCTCCTCGCACGATGTACCACATCACGATTGCCTTATCCCCTGGCCTACTGATTTCCTGCCTCGCCGCCTCCTCTCCATGCGCCGCCGCATCCCCACGTGAGAAAGCCTCGTCGCCGCCCCTGAGGGAACCCGAGGAACCTCCGGGAGGAAGGCGGAACGACAGCCGAGAAGGGAGGGGAGGAGCGTCTTCACCCGGAAGCCATCCGCCTCTGCGACGACTACGGCGAGAGCTATCTCCGGGGCGTGACAACCTCGCTGCCTCGGTTGCCTCCTCTCCGCCCCTCCGCTGGCCATCAAGGTAGAAGCCTGGAGCAATTTTCCGCAAATCATGCTTGCTCCCCTGACTGCGTCTTCTCGCCTCACTTCTCTACTCAGTTATGAATTTAGATAATTGTTTTTTCTTTAGCAGCTTTAAATTCAGATCACGGTGCATGCTCTGGTACTTTCAGGTGCGTATCTATTTTTAGAGATCTTGAGCTGCAGTTTTTTGTGCTACACATGATCATTCTCAAAACCAATTGCACTAGGTCCATGGAAAGATTTATTTCCCAATAGCAAATAAAGATTGTGCCATCCTCCAAGAATACCTTGTGATATATAAGGTGTAATCGAGTATGAGAAGTTGTGTTTTTGTAGTTTAATAAACTGTGAGTGCTTTGTCAAATCCTAGTGGGTAGTTGTATAGTTGGATATTCTGCGTAGTTTCTGAATTTTCAGTCAGGGCTTTCATGTATTCTGACTTAGGGAACTGGTTAATTTTCCTCGTGCATGATCTTGAAGAGATGGTGCTGGTGGATAAGTCATGTAGGCAATTAAAATAGTCCTTTTTTTACTACTGCGATTACAAACATAATAAAGGGAATTACTTTATGGAACTTCTTAGAAGATTATGTAATCGACATGTGCAATCAAAACGAAGTGGAGTCAACATTCCATCTATTCTTGGATGCCAATTTTACCTGGCCCGTGAGACATATATAACATGGAACATATAGGCGCCACATTGATTATATTTTTAATGGAGTATTGCCTAATTTATACATATGCCGAAGAACTTTCAAAGAGTTACATTTAGTCTTCATAGAGGTAGAAGTAAATACTACACGGATTTAAAAGCCTTATTTCTAACTTTAGATAACATCATGTACTGTTGGTGTACATGCAATTCTGTTGGTAGTGTTAAATGTGTAATTTGCTTGAATGTCTTGCCCATCTATTGCACTTGCATCTTGTTGATACACTAGGAGAACACAACATGGAGTGTTTTTATATAAGTGAACGTAAAAATTCATAATCTCGCCCGACGGGATTTGGGCGCCTCCGCTGCACCCAGCTCGCCCGCGTCCTCCTCCAATCCTTGAAGGTGTCCTCTTTTCAGATTGTGAACTATCTTTGATCATAAGAATTTGAAGAACACCATGCTTGATTAAATATATTTGAAATCAACATGACTGTTCTTAGGTTAGTTATCTACTTTAAAATCAATATACCACTCCTGAAATTCTGATGGAGACAAAAATACATTAATTGGTCACTGCATATGGTGTCTATTACTTGATTTTACATGCTGATGAGAGAATAACGGTGTTGAAGAAAAGGATTAGTCCCACCAGGTTTGATGAGCATATGCACTTTCAGGTGTTAAGGAATAGGATATCCAAAATATTTTTGTTGGGTCAATCATTATTTTTTGTCTGACTCTTATTTATCCCCTTTCTTGTGCTTCTTTTAGTAAGAGAGATTTTGTACGGTTTTGCTATCGATGGTAGTATTAGTACCAAGATTCAGAATGTAAAAACCCTCATATGGAACATTGTCCTCAATTTCGATTCATTTCTCTTGCATGTGTGAAGAATATCCACTATCTACTGTATTGTCACAAAGCACAAACCTTGGCAGGGCACACTAGATGTCTGGTTTAATGCAGGATTGTTGAACTGCAATAATCTTCAAGGTAAGTACCATCCTGAAGTCTAATATTTCTTCTACATGCTGTTTTAAGAAATTGGGTGTTAAAGAGTCGGATTTGTCCCACCAGGTTGGATGGCCATCTGCACTTGCCAGCGTTGAAGAAAAATAATGTTTAATGTGCTCGGAGTGCAGTACCTGTATAACCTATGATGAGATAATATAATGGATTGTACCATGAATTATTTACCATGTCCTTCAAAATTATTTAAAACTTGTGCGTAACCTACCATCTATGCAAGCTGCTCTTAGGAACAACTAGCTCTAGAGGTTATTGTTTGTCTAATTTATATGCGTACTATTTATGTTTAACATGGTGAGCTACTCTTTCTTATTCACAGCCCCATGTAAGGCTTGTGAATTTACAAGAGGTCAGGTTGTTAGGCTCGAACTTCACATTCCGCGGTAACAGAAGCACAAGATACTCTTCTACTTTGCTTTTGTATATTAAATGAGGGGTAACATGTATATAGTGTCTGCTGTAGTAGTCCTTTTTGCACGAATGAATTAACAAGTGTGGTGTGTATTGGGTATGGAGGGACACATGATTAGGTTGGTGGGAGAAGCTAATGGTGGAGACACTCGACATTATATGGAGTCTGTGAAAAGATACAGATGTCGCCTAGAGGGGAGTGAATAGGCAATTTTAAAACTATTACGGTTTTGGCTTGATAGAAGGCGGAATTAAACTAACGTTCATTTTATAAGCACAAAACCTAAATACACTAGGCTCAACTAAGTGCACCAACAACAAATTAAGCTAAACAAGATAGCACAAGATAAATATACCACATGTGATAAGCAAGATATAAGTACTTCAAGCTCGATGGCTATCACAAAGAAACTAAGCTCGGGTATAGAGATAACCGAGGCACGCGGAGACGAAGATGTATTCCCGTGTTCACCACCTTTAGGAAGGGGGATACGTCACGTTGGAGAGGTGTGAGATTCTACGAAGGATTCCTCACGCGCCACAAAGGCTCACCTTCTTGTCCGAGTCTATCCCACGAAGGAATAGGCCATTTCCTTATGGCTAGCTTTTCTTCCACTCCGGAGATGGCAAGCTCCACAACCACTTCACAAGCTCCACGAAGGAGAATCTCGGGTATCTTCACAATCTTCCACGAAGAGAACACCGCGGTACCAACCGCCAAGCCAACTAGAAAGTCACCCTCCAAGAGTAACAAGCTCACGGTCTCTCACTCGAACAAATCGTAATGAAAAGCTCAACACTTATGCAAGAATGCAAAGCAAGACCACCAAGGATGCTCAAATCCTTCACTCTCAAATCCCACCAAAGCAAAAGGTGCTAGGGAGGAATTAGAGAGGAAGAACAATGGTGGAAGTCAACCAATGACTCCAAGATCTAGATCCAATGGGTTCCCCTCACTTAGAGGAGGAATTGATTGGTGGGGATTGTAGATCTAGATCTCCTCTTCCAAAGCCCTCAAAAAGATGCAAGAATCATAGGAGGGAAGGGGGAGGAAGCAAGCTCAAGAGGTTCAACAATGGAGGTCAATTTCGTGGTCAAGAATACACTAAAACGTTGGGAGAAGAACCCCCTTTTATAGTGGAAAGCAAATATGGCCGTTGGGAGAAAACTGTGCGAATTCGGTTGAAAGTTCAGTTGGACCGGCTTCAGAACCGGATGGTTCGGTTCCTAGACCGAAAAACCGGATCTCAACCGGGATAAGGGTCAGTACACAGTCTCGGATAGACTCGGTATAGAAAAACCGAAAAACCCGGTTGAATCTCGGTTGAAACCCGGTTGAATCTTGGTTTTCCGGTGCTGGCACCGGACCACCCGGTCTGGGAGCCCGTTGAATCGGGATCCACAACCGGGATGAAACTGACTTTACGGAAAACGCAATAACTTTTGCATCCGGACTTCGATTTCGATGATCTTGGGCTTGTTTTGACGAGGACAACAAGCCCTACAAGATTGTACAGAGAAACATCATAGCCCAACAAAGGAGGATAGAACCAAATGAAGAAAGGTAAGAAGCCTCCCTAAATAAGAACCGATAAAACCTTCAAACTCGAACACGCCATAGAAGATGCATACGAATTCCGTTTTCGATGAACTTGGGCTTGTTGAAGAGCTAGGAACAAGCTCAAGAACCTCACATGGAGAAACACCAAGAAGCAACAAAATAGGAAGATGCAAAGCATGCAAAGGATTGAGCTCCCTATGACGATGTGATCAAGTTACACAACCGAAAGCCTCTCTTGATAGTGCGGCTATCTATCCTATAACCCGGTCTCACAACAACCACCTTGAGACCGATAAAAGGAAAACCTAGCAAGGCCATACCTTTGCCTTGCGCATACCGCTTGATCTTGATGACAACGCTTCAAGCTCCACTGGCCAAGTTGAATGCAACACTTGATCATTGTTGCTTCGTGAAGACTCCTAATTTTCTTCCCCATACACCACTATGGGATAACTTCATTAATACATGTCTTCACATGTCCATTATCACCAATATGGACGGCAAGCTTCAAGCAAATGATCTTCTCGAGATGCTTATCTTGAACTTGCCCTTCTCAACCTTGATGACGATCACCACTTGATATCATCCTCTCATGGTCTATATAATATCTTCATTTTAAAGCATGCCCATGGAAAGATACCTGTCCCATATAGAAAACACAAAGGCAAATATATAATGGGTTAGTTCATGATGCATAATTGATAAGGCTTACCATACAACAAGACCATGTGGTACATTCTTTATGCTTCATGTGTTGACCAACTTGAAATCAATCTTCACTCTTTGTTATTGGTCAACCAAGTATCTTCTTGTGCTCCATCTTAATATCTCGAGGTACATAAGGAACTATTCATTTGATTACATGCTCTAAATCTTAGTCAACCATATCTCAACTAATGAGGCTATCATGACACCGACTTAGAGCCATATGTTGAATTATTCTATTGAGATCACACTCTCAAGATCTTGATCATCTCATATTCTTCTCTTCAACTCGATGATTTTGATGCCAATACTCAAGGTATATCGTTATCTTCATGGCATCCATACTTGAATCCAACACATGGACTACAAGCATGACCTGTGGAATATACCTTCATATAAAACTAAGTGAAAACATTAGTCCATAGGGATTGTTATTAATCACCAAAACCACACATAGGGGCAATTACCCTTTCAGTCTGCCTGATCAAAAACATATTGAGATTCTTATTGTTTAGTGGTATTGGTGGAACAATCAGAACAAATTGCGGGAGGGTGACATTGTTGTCTCGGTGCGTAGGAGATAGCTCGCAGAATTGTCTGCCATGCCATGGAATACCTAGAGGTGTCCAGTCAACGGAAGATCAAGCATATTGTTGGCCCTGGGAAGTGGAAACAACCAAGTGAGAGTACGCTAAAACTGAACTCTGATGCGATGTTAACACCGGGTGATACCCAAACTGCATGGGGAGTCGTTAACCGAGATCATGAAGGCAATGTTGTGGCTGTGAAAGCTAGCAAGTCAGGTGGGGTGCATGATGCTTCCACTGCATAGCTAAGTAGTGAGTACTATCACCATGGGAATCGATCTGTAAGCAGAGCTGGTGGTGTGGTGTTTGAAATGGACTCCCAGCTGCTTGCACATACACTGAACAGAAGAAAACCTGAATTCTCCCATATGGTAGTTGCAGTTGATGCCGTCAAGATCCATCTTGGTTCATGGTTCTCAACTAGCAATGTCCAAGCATGTAGGTGAGAAACTAATAAAGTAGCACAGGAGTTAGGCAAAATTAGGAAAATCCTGTAATTTGTGGGTGCTATGTACTGGGATATGATGTATCAGCATCTGTTTCTGAAGTTTAGATGGGCGATTTAGCTAGTATATTTGGTAATAAAGCTTAAGGATTTCTCTCTCAAAAAATGGCTCACTATTACTATAACAATATATCTTTTGGATGTCAGCTCATTTCTTCTGCATTTTATATAATTGTATCAAATTTAGGCATAGTTGAGGGTAATTATGTTCATTGGCCAGTCCACGAAAAGACATATTACCATATATGTATGAGAGAAGTGTAGATGCTGGCAATAAATTGTGTTCCTGTGTGTTTTGAAGAAAATTAAAAAATTACATGTGAACATTTACCGCTTTCTTTGATTTGATGAACAATTTTACTTCGCGTAAATAAGGAAGTAGATAGTAGATTGAACATGTTCTAATCATCGATTTTTAGAAATCATCTCCATTGGTAAGTTATGATTATTTCTAAGATTACTGGCTTATTAATGGGAAAAATTCATCTCATCGACAACCGAGGACCAATTCTGGTATACACCATCACTATACATTTTCCCCATGGATCCGTGAGCATGCAAAAGCCTGAGCGTTTTGTGCAGCATCGTAGAAAGAGGTCAACAAGATCAAATCTGATCAATCTTTGAAGTTGCAGGTTTAGTTGTTTTCAGCGCAAGTAGGTAAATATTTCTTAAGTAATAAATTATATATGTGTCATAATTTTATTATTTTTTGTTTTTTACTTAGATAATGATATTGAACTTATCCCATGATTTTCTTATACCTATATTACACGTGCGTGGCACGTGCACATTTACTAGTTTGTGTGTGGCTGAGCTGATTCGGCTGCTGTATATACCCACAAATTATTTCTTGAGGTCCCATAGTTCTTGCACCTTGTAGTCATGATTTTTTTATTTCAATTAGTCTACAAATTGTATTTCTCTTGTAGAAGTGTTTTTGTCCTCCTATGCTGAATTGAGTTTTACGTGTACACGATAATTTTGTCCCGCGGTTGGTAAGTTTTGTTCCATTTTATCTCAAAAAAATTCTGAGAAGTAAATTTTTGTTCCTTGGCCCTCGGCGCTAAATTTGTGTTCCAGCATACTCATAATTTGTCCCGCATTTCTTAAAGTTTTCTTTCGATTTGTTCAAAAAAATTCACTAGGAATAAAATGGTGTTCCTTAGTCCCAAGACGTTTAATTTGTGTTCCACATTTACTCGTAAATTGTTTCATGGTCCATAATTTTTTGTTCCTCGGGTACTAAACTTTTGTTCCTTGGTCGGTTTGGACGCTAAAATTGTTCCATATGTACTCTAATTTTGATCCATGGTTTGTAAAGATTTGTTAGTATTTGTCAAAAAAATTGTTCCTTGGTCCTCAAAAGGTAAAGTTGTGTTCCACCTATACTCGTAATTTATAGTTCCACCGTGTGTAAAGATTTTTCCCTTCTTGTTCAAATTTTTGTTCCTCAGGAACTAACATTTATTCCTTGGTCCTCCGACACTAATTTTGTATTTCATTTGTACTCATAATTTGTTTGACGGTTGATAAAGTTATTTACCTTATTGCCAAGTTTTTCTCAGAGGAATTAGAGCTAGAATTTTGTTACAATAGTCTGATGAGTAGTCATAATTTGTTCCCATTTTTCTAATATTTATTATTTTATTTGTTTGCAATTGACCTGCGAGTTGCAACTAGATGTGTAACGGGGAAGACATTTTTTTTCAATTTTTGACATATGAGTTTCAATCGGACATGCAATTGAGGGACCCTGGATTTTTTTAACCTTTAACCGTCCAGTTGCAGGGGTTCTCACAACTGAATTTTCAAAATTGACCTTTTTTGTTTTTTTGCTAATTGACCAATGAGTTACAACTGGATATACAGGTAGGGGATGCTAAACCCGTTTTTTTCAAATTCGACCTATGAGTTTCAACCGGACATGCAAGTGGGAGACACTAGACCCTTTTTAATTTTTTTGACCTATGAGTTTTAACCTAGGATGCGATTGGGGGACGCTGGACCTTTTTAACCGTTAACCATCTAGTTGCAAGTGCGCTCGCAACTGAGTTTTTTCATTTGAATTGGACTTTTTTTTTTGCAAATTAACAAATGAGTTGCAACTGGATATGCAAGTGAGGGACGCCGAACCATTTTTCAAATTCGACCTATGAGTTGCGACTGGACAAGCAAGTGGGGGCGCTGGACTTTTTTTTCTAGTTTTTTGATCTATGAGTTACAATTATACATGCAACTGGTGGACGAACTGGACATTTGTAACCTTTAATCATAGTTGTATGTGCGCTCGCAATTGAGTTTTTCAATTTGATAAAATTTATTTTGATTTTGTTTTTCGCAAATTGACTTGGGAGTTGCATCTAGATATGCAACTGGGGATGCTAGACCATTTTATTTCCATATTTCGACCTAAGATTTGAAACTAGACATGCAAATGGAGAACACTGGACTTTTTAAAATTTTAACCTACGAGTTGCAACCGGACATGCAACTAGAAAACGTTGGACATCTTTAACCTTTAACCATTCAGTTACAAGTGTCCTCACGACTGAGTTTTTGAATTAAATTTGACCTTTTATTTTTGATTTTTTTTGTAAATTGACCTATAAGTTATAACTGGATATGCAAAAACATTCAGCGAAGGATCATATCAGATGAATCATGTCCATGCTCGGAGAAGATACGGTAGAGCAAGCCAGCAGGGCGACAAATTGAACCGGTTACTCGGTGTGTCTGTAATGACGATGGTCGGCTTGAGCAATGCTCTAGAAAATACTCCCTCCGTTTTAAAATATATATTTTTTGGTTTTGTGAAATGAATCTATCTAAACTTTTTTTAGTGTGTATGTTTGGAGTGGACTTAAACGCTAAAATATGTCTAGATACATTCGTTTTTTAGTGTGTTCCAGCATCATGCTTGCGGGCTTTCCATAAATCAATGTGTGAATGAAGTCAACGCGAACATACAATGTCTAAAAAAAAAGACAACAACCCAGCTAAAAGAAATAACAACCCAACAAAAGAAACATCGAAGCCGGTGAAGAATTGGGTTTACAGAAATAGCGATGACGTCATTCGACTGCAACATACCTTACGTCTAGTCAGCTGTGTGGCATAGAGACTCCCATATCAAATCGACTCAAGCTAGTTAAACGAATCTTTTCAAACACTTGTTTATTTAATATTGCCACAATTATTTAGCGTGCAATTTTGTTTGGTGAAGAAACCACCGTATCGTAAAGAAATTTATTGCAATTAAAGATGTCAACAATCACTTCGTTTTATGGTGACGTGTGCACTTGCAGGCCAAGAATTTAGAGAAGTGTATTACATGTGTAGTTAGAAACTTTAACGTGTACAAAATTTAAACTGCATTTCATGCTGGAGATACCAACAAGGACCAACTTCCTTTCAAGGATCTATGGTGGCGGGCATTTTCACCGGACCGACCTAAACGGTCGTCGCGTGTCCGAAACTGTACACGCGGACGCGTGGAACGTGCACGGCGCCTAGCGGGACGACCCATCGGTGAAACGCGTCCGGCCCGATCCATTCGTGCATCTAATCTAGAGCTCGGTAGCATCGGTCCGGACGCGCGCGGACAGCGCGGACGTCGTGTCCACGTGTGCCACTGGCCCACCCGCAAGCCACACGCGACATTGATTTCAGACGCGGTCAGCAGCACCGATTCAGACGCAACCGCGGCAGCGATTCAAAGGCGCTGCATGGAAGGCTGGCCAGGGCAGCCTGTGCCATCAATGGCGACGCGACGGCACGCTGACCCAGTGGGCACCGTCAGCGTTCTCGCGCCGGTATTGATGGCGAAGGAGCGGGAAGCTGCGCCTGTTCGCGGGCGAAGGGGCTATTTAACCTTGCACCCGTTGGTGCCGCACTCCTCACCTCTCGCCATCGCAAACCCTAGCCACTGCCACCACCACCACCACCACGAACGATGAAAACGCCGTTGTGGCTGAAGAAGGGGAGGGGCAAGAACAACCACGAGGCGTCTGGCTCCAGCAGCCAGCGCTCCGGCCGGATGTCGGCTTTCCTCCGCGGCATGTCCCTGCCGCCGCCTCCGCCGCGGCCGGAGGATTTCCGGGGCCGCCGCATGAAGGCTCGCCCGCCACCTCGGCCGGAGGGAGAGCGTCGCAATCGCTAGTACTTCCGCATCGCGGAGTGTGAGCGCCGCTGGAGAGAGGGATGGGGCATCCAGAACAACGACGTGTCCCTCCCCACCGGCTGCCTCCACCGCCGCCGCTGCCGGTTTGGGCGCCTCCGATCGCGCCGGAGGTGGGCATGGAGCTGGCGCACCTCCAGCAGTGGGAGCCGTGGCATGTGCGGGCGTTCAACCCGCATGCGCCCGCTCCCTCTCCGGCCCTGCTGCCGCCCAATCTCTGGACGCCGCCGGAGTACATCGATCTCGACCCGTAGATGAACGCGGCGGCGCCGACGCGCGAATATCGATAGCTAGGGCTAGGATTAGTTTAACTTATGTTTTTATATTTTAAATGTAAATTAAGTATAAACTTTGACAATTTTTTACGCAAGTTGTTTATGTTTGGTCGTAGATTGGATCATACCGCGTATCATGTACTCGAAGACGATGCCGGTTGCATCTTATGTTATTCAAAGGGAAAAGAAGGCTTCCATCAGAGCAGAGGTTGGACCCATATAAGTCGTGGGAAGTGGTGAAACATCGTTAAAAAATGGCAATGTCTGTGACCGTGGGCATCATGATGCATGACGCGATGAGCCCTCCCGAGTGTTTGAAAGTGTTGGAACAAGTGATCATAAGAGGTGGTCGAACAAAGCCAATTGGATATGCAATCAACACCATTAGACACATGCGTGTTATATCACGCTATATTTTTTAACCGGCGATATACAACATCGTAAGGCGCTGCAATTTTTTTAGGACGCGTCCGCTACAGCGCGCGGCATCTTTTTCCACACGCGCGTAGCTCCAACGACAGGAAATTTCATTCCGTGTTTGCGCCTTCTTTTTTCCCCACCCGCGCCGCCGTCGAGCGATTTCGCCAGCGTCCCCGCTCAACTTCGCCGCCGCGCCGTAGTTCAGCCTTCCCCGCGCCTCCTCCCGGCGTTTTCGAGCCGGCGCCTCCGCCGCTATATCGAGCCGGCGCCTCCACCGCCGCCACCAACGGGCACAAGGCCCACGCTACCGATGGCACCGTGCCTTCTTCCTCTTGCTAGCGGCGACCATGTCAACCTCAAGCCTACTTTCAACATGGCGCCGCCAAGATGCTCGTCGGTTTGCTCGCAAGGTATGCGCCTCCACCGGCCGTCAACATTTTTTGTTAGAATTTTAGGCTAAAAGGTATCAAGTCATTTCATATGTATATTTGTAGACTTCATCATACGATTCATCGGACGACGAGTACGATATAGAGGAAGAAGATAATATATCCATATTATTGGCATACCGCGCCATTAAGAAGCCAAAAATAGGAGGATCAGTGTTCGGTAGACAGAAGTTATGGACAGAAAGGTTTGAAGGGCACGAGAAGTTGATGCGGTCGTATTTTAATGAAAATCTGATATTTTCCGAAAGCTATTTTCAGCGGCGTTTTCGGATAAGCATCAACTTGTTCAAACACATCACAACGGAGGTGATGAAGTATGATCGGTTCTTTGAGCAACGAAGAAATGCCGCCGGAGAACTTGGTCATAGCACCTACCAGAAGGTGACCACTTCCTTGCGTATGCTGGCATATGGTATACCGACGGATCTAGTTGACGACCACTTGGTCATGAGTGAGAGCACTTCCATCATGTGTGTCAAGCGCTTTGCTGTAGCAATTGTGAAGGTTTTCGGATCCACATACTTGAGACCCCCAATGCTCAAGACACGACAAGACTTTGGGAGTTCAACGCTGACCGGGAATTTTCAGGTATGCTTGGCTCAATTGATTGTAAGCATTGAAGTTGGAAGAATTGTCCAGCGACATGGTATGGACAATTCAAAGGGTATAAAAAGGATGCCACTATAGTCCTTAAAGCGGTCGCCGATCATGAGACTTGGATATGTCATGCATTTGTTGTATTGTTTGAAAACTATGTTGTATTGTTGATTCATAAACTTGTTGTATTTGTTGTGAACACTTTGATATACTTGTTGTATTTTATTGTAAACAATTTGATGTACTTGTTGTATCTTGGTGTATTTATTCGTGAATTTTTGAAGCTTGCTTGATCTTGTTGAATACATAGTAATGTGTGAATGTTGTTTTTCGCCGACGCTGCGTGTTGTATTTTGAAGCGCCCAGTGAAGAAGGATTTTTTACGCCCGCGCTCTCGACTGCAGTTTAGCACCTCTTGTGGAGAAAAACACTGCACAACATGATGTAAAACTATACATCACGATCACAGCGACGTTTACTATGTCAAAATATAGCACGCTTGCTAGAAAATACTCTAACGCGGCGCTCAAGTTAGTGGACCTCGTACCGATCAAAGCAACAAGGACTAGTTTGGGCGGTCAGATCGGATGGTTCAACCAGGGTGGCCAGCTCGACGAGTAGAGAGCAGGCGTGGAACAACAAAGATTCTAATTGTTTTGAGATTTCGTGATTGTGTCATTGGTGCACAGGAACGTGCGCCTCCTACAACTCCAAGGTTCGGATGCAGCTTGCGGGACTTAGGTAATTTCAATTAGACATGGAAAAAGGGGTGATTTTAGAGTTATTATTATTATCTAATAAGGCGAGATGTGGCTAGATATGTTATAATTGCGATAAGTAAATAACAAAGAATGAAAACGAAATCACAGCAAAGGAACACGTGAAAAAAACCTTTTAAACAAAGAGAGGAAAAAATCACGGGCGTCAGCCAGCGAAACTCCATACCTGAGAGTGTTTATAAACGCTAGGAATTTTATAGATGCAACTCATCCCAACCGACGGCTTACAAGGGTTCATATATCAGTGAAAACCTAGATCTTCCACTCGGCCCAAGCATCCGGCGAAAAGGCTTGCTCTTGCTCCACTCGTCAGAAATTGGTTTATACTCCCTCTCTCCCAGTTTAAGATGCGTATTTATTTTTCACAAAATTCTCAAATTAAGTTGCGTATTCTGATGAGCAGTCCAACTTAGTGATAATCTAACCCTTTTACCCCGCTCTATGCATTTATTCATGTACCAATGCATGCATGCGTATTAACTAAGCGATGTAGGAAGGGTCAAAACCGAAGGGACGTGAGAGGTACCGGCCGCTGCATGCACATGAGTATTAATGGAGAAGGTTGTGCATATCTGCATGCATATCAATCGAGTTGGGAATATTTCAGTCTAAAATTTTCTCTGCATAACGCTAGAGGGGCTTCTTGGTATATGTGTTAAAAATTATACGCATCCTAAAGTGGGATGATGGAGGGAATATTTTATAGAATTTGGATTAACAGGGTGCAGTGTGGATGCTTTGTCGTGTGGCCCAAAAGTGCACTTGATCTCAATTTCTAGTTTCATAATTGGTATTGGCTGAGGAAAACTGGTCCAGTAATCTGTGAAATCGTGGCACCAATCATGTCACTACTTATTGTCCGTGATATTTTTTAAGACAAATTGTCCGTGAATTGTGGCGCCGGTCATCTCTAGGGTCTACAGTACCTTCACGCCGTGGGCTCTATTACGGCCCACCTGGGCCTTCGCATGTACTCTGATACTGTTGAGTTCACTATTTTGTTTTTTGAAATCCTGTTGCGTTCACTGTTGGGCACGTCCTCGGATACTGTGTCCATCCACCTAATCTGTCTTTTTTTCCCTTCGTAATGATCTTTTGATCAGCACTGTGAAAAAAGGTCTCTCCGATCCTCCATCGAAAAAAGAAACTAGGTCGCTTTGATCAACATCAGGCGCATAATTTCCAGCGCCTGCCCGCCCGCTTTGCCTTACGCTTGCCAAGGTAAAATACGTGGCAGTGCACTTGCTCACGGCGGGCTCAGTTCAGCCGCACATCGACTGACCGGAGCGGATGTGAGATCCACAGCTTGCGCTGCACTGGCTCCGCTCTTGGATGCCGGCCGGCCGGCGCGACGTAACGTCAGGCCGCACTACGTATACTTTCCGAGGACCAGCGCATCCCGTCGCGAGCCGGTACGGTGGCGACGAACGAGGGGAGGGGCGTGGGGAAAAAGGCGGCGGAACAGACGTTTCCGGCCACGCCCAAACAAGGCCCCTCACATGGCACGCACGGCGCACACGGTCGGTGCGTGCCAGGGGAAAGATAGGCGCCCGAAAGGACGGCGAAGGCGCGGAGTAAAGTGTACCGTACGGTACCATACCAAAACCAAAGGAGAGCGCTCGGCCTCGGCCACCGATGTGTGTGTGTGGTTGCGACGAGAAGAACCTCGTATTTTTTGCCAAATCTTGGCCAAGTCTTAAAAGTTCAACCAAGTCTCACCATTTATGGAACTAATTCGGAATCTGATCACTGGGATCGGCGCCGTTTAAAATGGCGTCGAAGTTGTATAAGTCGGCGCACACAAAACAGAAAACGGACCTGAAAAAGGTCGGCTCCGTTTAAAATAGCGCCGACGTCGGCTCAGTTTAAAACGATGCCGATCTCCCTAGTTTCTGCCACCCAGAAGCTTCATCTTGGCGCCGACTTGTACAACTTTGGCACAATTTTAAATGACGCCGACCCTAGGGTTTAGATTCCAAATTAGTTTCGAAGAAGAATCACACTTGGTTGAACTTTACAAATTTGGGCAGATCGGCGAAAAAATACAAGAACCTCAGAGGTAGTAGTACCGTCCTCTATATCTAGCACTCGGTACAGCTGAGAACATAGTAGTACTAGGAATATTCGATCAACCTGTCGTGATTTCAGCATCGGAGGCGGAGCACACGTAGTAGACGTACGTTCTGTAGTAGTGTACCGGGGTTGAGTGTTTTTCTTTTCCAGCGCGATGGGACGGAGGGCAGACAAGAGATCGACACGAGGTATAGTAGTACCGTATAGAGCAAGTATAATAAGCAGGGCCGTATCTAAGAATTTTGGGGCCCTGTACAAAAATATAAAAGTAGACCCTGTACATAGGGGACTAATCTAGAATAATAATTAGCTATAAAAAATATATTTTTCCCAGAAGTCTTAAAAGTCACATTATAAATTGTACACGTCTCTTTTTATTGTAACATGGCATCCTTGTAAAACTTCTTAATACAACTATCAATTCTTGATATAATATATGCATCAATTGATACAAATTTCAACTAGATCTACATTCACACTCCTCTAAAAAAGAAGTTTTGAATCGCTATGCTGGTTTTATAGCAAATAGGATTATTTTTTCTAAAAATAGACTATTCTTCCCAGGTGGAATATGCATGTGGATAAAACCAAAAAGAAAACTTGAAGACCAGACAAATCTACTTATAGTTTCTACTATTTTACAAAGACATGACCGTAGAAAATTATAGGGAAAATTTTATTTTTGCCACAATAGTTTTTGCCTATTTTACTTTCTCCACTCTAAATTTTAACATTTTGCTTTTGCCTCATTTTCTCACATCGTGGGGCAAAAGTAAAAGCCAGACAACTACAGAATGGGCAAAAGCAAAGAAAATTTCACCTTTTTTCATTTGTTTTTCCCCATAGAGGGCGAAAATGATGTATTACCACTAACTGGCGGGGCAAAAGCCTAATGACAAAATTTAGAGTAGCAAAAGCAAAACGAGCAAAAACCAGTGTGGCCAAAACAAAAATTTCCCAAATTACAGCCATTGGAAAATTGTGAATGTAGGACTGGACACAAATTAAAATGCGGGTTCAACAAGAAAAAAAAAAGTGGAAAGTAATTTGTCGGTGAAGGAAGTTGGTCAGTTTTCTCTTGCTATTCGTAAGAGGAGACGAGACCTTAAGGGCATCCACTATGTTGGCAATAAGACTATCCATAAGAAAAAAGTAGTCAACAAGAAGTTTCACATACATAGTGGAGCCTATCAATAAGCTATTCATAAGCTCAAAACCTTAAGGGTGACCTACAAGCTTGTGGGTTGTCTATAAGGAATAGAATATTATTTTAGC
Organism: Avena longiglumis; assembly: GCA_030063025.1. NCBI lineage: Eukaryota > Viridiplantae > Streptophyta > Magnoliopsida > Poales > Poaceae > Avena > Avena longiglumis. The sequence goes on along the minus strand of CP125978.1, from coordinate 338,664,242 downwards.
TTCTCCCCTTTCTCTTGCATGTGTGCAACTTTATCTGACACGTGGGGCCAGCTTGTAGACAAGTTCAATTACTACATTGTGATGTAATCAATAAGCTTGTGCTATGGTATGTGGGTCCCAGCTTATGGACAAGTTCTTTCATATACATAGGTGATGCCTAATTCACTCAGGAATTAAATGCTATGGGCAACCGTCCAATTAAAGATACTCCCTCTGTTTTACAGATACTTGTGTCGCTAATTTAACTATTAAAATATTAATTTTATAACACAAAAATTATATCATTAAAAAATGTAACATCTAAAGTTTTCAATGGTATATTTTTTGTGCTGTAAAATTAATATTTTAATGCTTAAATTGATGAGCTAGATATACGCGCGCGACTTGTGAACCGAAACGGAGGGAGTATTAATTACGATTTGCGCATAGAGAGACGTGGTCTGGTGTGAGGTGGTGACCAGTTGACGGTGGAACATTGGACAGGAGGTGAAGTATTCTGTACTGGCTAACACAGATTTAATTTCTTGATTAGTACTTGTACTCATCATCAAGAGTACTTAAGATGAATTTTGGGGCCCTAAATTTTTGGAGGCCCTGTGCCATCGCACCTTCTGCACATGCTTGTGATACGGGCCTGATAATAAGTCCTACTCAGCTGGCTATAAGGGTTAAAATAGTATTCTTTTATTTAGTTGGATGAGTGTAAAGATGAGAGAGAAGAGAAGCGGGCTCTTAACTAATAGCCGGCTGCAGCACGCGCACCTAGACACCTTGTGAGTATATAAAATGGGTCATATATTGATAAAATAGTACTATCTTATATCTATCTATTGTATATGTTGGCTATTAGATTGACTTTAAGTGACATGGCAACTTGATATAGCCGATAACCAGCTATACTATTGAATTTGCTCTAATAAAACGCAGATGAGTACTCAGGCTGGAGTAGTAGTTTGACCACGGTGGGTGTTAATTAAACTAAACTAAACTGGAGGGGCGTTACCGGGAACACAGGCTGCTGCCGGCGCCTCGGAACGTGTGGGGGGTGGTCGGCGAAATGTGGACAGCTAAGCACGCAAAAGCGTGCGTGAAAAACATCTCACGGCTTTGTTTGGACGACCTCCTTTTCTTGCCAATTGTTTCTTGGGAACATCCGGCTGCGGGAAGTACTATTAGCTTCCCATCCATGAATTCCATGATATGATCAGCCTGATTAGATCATGCATGAAGGGTCTCTTTAGGTCGTAGAAAAAATTAAATTTTTTGAAATTTGAATAACATAGGGTTAAGATGTCACATACGATGAATTTCACAGGATTCTAAAATGCACGAATCAAGTAAAAAGTGTGTCTCCTAAATTGCATAGGATCCAAACACAACAATTTCACACGATTAAAGAGCTACCCTAGAGAGATAGTAGAGTCCAAGCACATTGAGATTTGTTCGAAGTAGTACTACAGAAATTGAGTTAAATTCATGGTTAGTCACTAAACTTGCTTAGCAAAGTCAATACGATCATTGTACAATAGAAATACGAGTTTACGGTCACTGACGACGCGTAAGAGCGTCACTCGCGGTCACCGCCCGGCACCGTAGAAATATATTTGACGACGTGGCAAGCTCTGGACCCACTGTCAGCCTCTAGCCATGTTTCTTTTACAAAAACGCCCCTAAAATCTACTTTTCTATCATGGCAAAAGAGTAAGAAGTCATTTGGATACGGGTTTTTGAAGAATCCGTTTTCTTTGAACACGACTAAGACTCTAACTAATTAAAACTCTGTTTGAATAGTCTAAGTAATTTGTAGATAAGTAAAACTTGATTTTTCTAGGACCAGAAATTCACGTTTTAGGGGGGGGGGGAAGGGATCTAGGATGTTTTTCCACAAACTCGTTTTGACCATCCTCGTGTCGCCGGTGGCAACTCGTCCACAGCGGCAAGGAGCATGGTGCGCACACACGTGCTGGGAGCAAGCGCGGGTAGAGCCATCATCCAGCTGCAGACCTACTCTGGCCATGTCGGCGTGTCCATGGTATCGATTGTCATGGTGCACACGTACGTCGTGCGCGCTGGGAGCAACCGCAGTAGGTCCTCGCCATGGCTGCGGAAGCCGCCTTTGCCCACACACGAACCCACGACATGCGCGCCATCCCCACCTTCTCCTACATCTCGGTAGCCTCCTCTCAGTTTATCATCTCGCCGGTGGTACTAGGAGCTCAACAGCAATAATGTCTCGACAACCGTATTCTCGTATACGACGCAGTTGATTTCGTGGGTAATCTAGTGCATCCAACAGCTTGCGGTGCTTGACGGACTCGCGTCCTGAGCGGGAGGTACGCCGTGCAAAGAGCATGCTGGTGCTTGCCTACTTGGTGGCGTCGGAGCTTGGTGCTTGTCTTGCTGAGCTGAACATTCTGGACGTCTACAATCTATTTCATCGCGCTCGACAAGTATGGAGCAGGGTTCGAGCCCGCACGTGGACGCAAAGGAGAGGCGTATGCATCGTCGCCGCCAAGCTCTCCACCACCATGTCGCGTCGCTCAAAGTCGGCTCACCACCGCCTGCGGCTCATCGCTAGCTGTCCCTGCTCGCTTCATGGCCTCGCCGTGGCGGCTTCACAAATCGGCCTCACCGCAGTGTGGGTAGTGCCAGTCGACGACCTCGTCTCCATCTCCGGCTTTCCGCCGCGACTCCACCCCTGCGTAGGCCACCTCCCGCTCTGGCCCTTGCCGAGGCTGCGTCTGCTCCAGCCCGCCGCTTCTGCCTCTCCTCGCCCCCGCCACCGCACGAGTCGCGAGCTCCATCGGAGTCAGCCCGCCAGCGAGGACGAGGTCAAGCGGAAGGAGGTGTATCGGTTTCGGTTAGGCGAGCAGCGCTGGCGTGCTCCAAAGGAGGAGGCGGCGCCAGAGTTTTGTCGGGATCCGGTGGGGATCGACTAGCGAGAGAGCGATGGGGGTGAAGGGGAAGCTCGGTCTGGCATGGGAAGGTGGGGGATCCCGCGCCTGCGTGGGGAGGTGGGGGAGCACGCCGCATCCTCCATCGGCGGCGGCGGCGGCGCCGGATTTTGGGAGGGCCTGGGACATGTCGCGTGTGGACAAAGGAGATAGAGAGAAGATGATGATTTTGCAAAAAAGACCCTCATGTAAGTTATTATTTTTTACTTATATGTTAAGTTATCTGACCGTGAGTCCCAGAGCTTGCCACGTCGTCAAATATATTTCTACGGTACGGACGGTGACCGCGAGTGACGCTCTCACGCGTCTTCAGTGACCGTAAACTCGTATTTCTATTGTACAATGATTGTATTGATTTTACTAAGCAAGTTCAGTGACTCGCTATGGATTTTACTCACAGAAATTTGATGACCTTCTAATATCCAAAGGGCTTTCTTAGAAAAAGAATTATATGGATTGAAATCCTCAATAATTTCCATGAAATTCTTTAGTTCGAAGAGACCTTAGTGGGATCGATAGGATCACTTAGACCGTTAAAATGAATACACACTGGTTTTAAAAATAAGGGTAGAGTTAGAAAACACAATCTGAACTCCATTGAATACCATGTATTTGGTGCTTCAAACATCGATCCAATTGCACACGCGTGCCTCTCCGCTTGTTACTCCGCTCTTCGTCTCAATGCAGACAGTTCCTTCAGAGAACATGAAATGGACGCCCACGTCGACAACACCGCTATTTGTTCCGGTGCAGGCTCCACTAGTGCAAGCTCATACGTCTATGCCACCAAGGAGGCTATCAAAACAAAGGAAGACACTTGTTGGGGTATCGGGCTTCGCTAGCTTCTCGCTGCAACGCTCAAGCCCTAGCATCAAGGCCATGAAGCACAGCTATCGATGGCACAGCTCGTGGAGACGATCCTCTGCCAGCGCCCTAGCGTTGTCATCGATGGGCGAACAGTTCACTAAGGCGGCGATCGCCAAGTTTGTCGAGATGTTCAAGAGGGCGCTGCTTGACATCACCATTATAGCGTTCCATGCACTGTTCGGGATGGACCGCAACTTCGCCACGACTGTTGAGGACGTGCTGGTGCTGCATGGTGGTGCTACCAATGTTGATCAATGAGGATATCTAGCCACGGATTAGGCATGAACCAAGTCATTGTTTCTATCCAGAAGTGCTATTGTTCCTCATGTATCACAAACTTTTAGCTTAGCTACTGCATGTTTATCCCAGTAATTCAGGTTGTTACATTCTGTCTATTTGCACTCTCAGATGGGGGCGTCCTCTTGCCTTGGCAAGACATGTAATACGTAAGACTGCTACTGATATATAATTTATGCATGAAGTGTGTTTAGTTTCCCAATGACAGCGCTAAACATCAACTTCCTCAACCGGAACCAAGCAGGTTTAAATGATTCGAGATGTCGATATGTTGTTAGTGAACTGATCACCGACACATCCTGTCACATATCTTTCCTTCAAGAGAGAAATCTCAAACACGTCAACGCCTTCACTACATCGCACTTGGGAGGGCACAAGCTGCGACAATTTGAGCAACTGCATGTATTTGCCACGAGAGGTGGTATTTTGCTTCTACGGGGCAACGATTATTCGTCCAAGTCACTGGTGTTGTCGTTTGCACTTTCCCCCCTCAGCCACTATCACCATCATCGGTTTCGATAACACTTTCAAGATAACCACGGTTTATGGGCCTACTAGGGCCAATCTAAATGATGCTTTTTTTGTGGAGCTTGTTGCCTTGAAACTATCTCTAGGGACGATATGGATTGTAACCAGAAATTTCAACCAAATATATCGCGCTTGTGACAATAACCGTGCCAATGCAACATGAGTAGAATTGTTAGATTTCGAAATGTCCTCAACGTTTGCGACTTTAAAGAGATTCACCTCCAAAAATGTAAGTTTACTTGGACAAATGAACAACAAGACCCGACTATGAGAATTCTTGATACTGTAAAGAAGAACATGATAATATCTTCTCCAATCATAACCTTCATGCCTTATCTTCATCCTTGTCGTATCATTGCCTGCTTCTTGCTGCAAATGATCGTATCCCTAAAAGACCTAGAGCATTTCAGTTTGAAAACTTTTGGGTCAAGATGCCTAGATACAAAGATGTGGTAAATGAAGCTTGGCTTGCAAATAATGCTCATGCGGAGCCATACCAATGACTTCTCCACAAGTTCAAAACGACCTGTCAACATTTGGATCTTGAGGTTATTCATTTTGCTTAAGTCCTTATTTTCCAAAGCTGAATTGGAGCTTCATATGGCTCTTGAGGTTAATATTTGTTTGGATGTGGCACAAGAAAATAGAGAACTTAGCAATGAGGAAAGAGAGCTTAGTGCAAGGCGAAAGCAGAGAGTTGTTGGTTTGGTGACTCTTGAAACATCTAGGAAGTGTCAAGCTTCAAGGGTAAAGAACCTAAAAGAAGCGGATGAAAATACTCGATATATTCATCTTCGTGTGAAAGCAATAAGAATGAATAATCACATTCATAGGTTGAAACATAACTACGGTTGGCTCATTGAGCATGAACAAAATAAGGTCATCATACAAGATCACTTCTCAAAGATTATCAAGAGAGGCTCACCGTGATCCAAAAACTTCAATTGGTCCAACATTCCAATCCCTCAAAGTGATCTTAGCAGGCTAAGTGAAACTTTCCCGGAGGAGGAAGTCAAAGTCGTGGTAGAGCAAACCGCAGGTGATAATGCTCCGGGACTGGATGGTTTCTTTGGGTCTTTTTCAAGGCTTGTTGGGATACAATTAAAGTTGACGTAATGGTGGTCATAAATAAATTCTTAACTCTATGCACCAGTGAGATTCATTGGCTCAGCTCCGCTAACATTGAGCTCATTCCCAAGAAGGATGGAGTGAATAATATCTCCGATTTTGGGCCTATAAGCCTCATCCATGCCATTGCCAAGCTCATATCCAAAATGATGGCCATGAGACAAGCTCCCCATATGAATAAGATTTTCTCAAATGCCCAAAGAGTGTTTGAAAGTGCATGTGTGCCCCATGTGTGGTTTTTGTAATTAATGACAACCTATATGTACTAATGCTTTCATTGATTTATACTTGTAGGAATTTTCCATCGACATCTCTTGAAACCATTTGTTGGCTTCAAGGTCAAAGGATGGAGAAATGAAGAAGAATATGCAATGACCAATTAGATATATTCAAGGTGTTATATGAATAATGGTCATGTGAGAGTTGAGCCTATTAGAAGCATGTCTTGAAGGAGAAGATAGTGTGAGCATTCTTGCATTACGTCTAAACATCATTTTGAGGAAAGAATAAGATACAAGGTTGATCAAGATAGAGTGTAAAGAGCGGTTTCAAGTGGATAATCACTCAAGAAGAAATGAAGTGCAAGTTCAAGATGATCCATCTCGAGAAGATCATATGCTTGAATCTTCCCCTTCTTGTTGATCATGGATATATGAAGACATGCCAAATGAAGAGGCTCATGCATAGTGGAGAATGGGGAGCAAGTCGCAAGTCTTAATCAAGAAAGCACAAGCAAAGCCAATCAAGAAAGGTGTTCCAACTTGAGAAGGACAAGAGTGGAATGTGCAAGATAAATGTATGATCTTGATAGGTTTTCTCTTTTGCCAATCTCATGTTGTTAGTTGAGAGACCGGGTTTAGGATAGATAGTTGTACTATCCAGAGGGGATCTCGAATGAGTAAATCAATCATATCTTTTGGAGAGAGCTCAATTTTTTTCATACCTGGCATTATATTTCTTGTTTGTTATTTGGATATTATCCATGTGAGGTTCTATAGCTTGTGGTTATCTTAATAATAAGCTCTAATTCATCAAAAATGGATTTCCAATGAATATCTTATTGTGTTTTTATGTTGGATGTTTTACTGGTTAATATCTTAGGGAGGTTAACATCGGTATTTTCTCCCTTGGTTATACTCAATATTTCTAACAAAATTATCTTTCCAACAAAATTTACATCCCAATCGAAGTTCAGGTGCTCGAGTTATCGCAGTTTTGGTTCATTATTTTCCTAGGGGCAATAGTACAACTGTTTTGCTAGTAGTACCTCTAGGACATGTTTATTGTCGGTAGACCCGGTGGAAGTACCGGGTCACTTCCATCCAGCCCGTGTCACCCTTTAGTATAGTTTTATTTTATTTTCCGAAGTTAGGCGGAAGTGAGGTGGTAATACCGGCGACCAACTTTGGCGGTAGTACCGGCCCTATACTGCCCTCCCAGTGTCACAACAATTGGAACGTTGGAAGGGGTTGGTGCCGATTTGGCGGTACTACCAGGTATGCGTGAACTGCACCTAATAGACAGATTTTAAGGGACCCCTATAAGGCCTCATTCTTCCTCTTGTTTGGTTAGCTCTTCTACTCTTGCTCTCTCTCCTCCATTTTTTTCCTTTAAGAGTTTGCCCTCTCCCCATCTTCCTCCTATGTTTCTTGCATTTTTAAGGGGTTTGAGGGAGGATATCAAGATCTACAACCCTATTAAACCAAATCTCTTTATTGTGAAGGAAATCTTGGGATCTAGATCTTGGATAATTTGGTGTTCTCTTATTGTGTTCTTCCTCTTTTATTCCCCAATAGCTTTTGTAGATTTGGTGAGATTTGGGAGTGAAGGACTTTCCATTGCATCAGGTGCATCGGTTTGGGTTCTTTACGGAGGATTTGGTTGGTGAAAGCATTTGAGCTTGTTACTCTTGGGTTCTTAGAACCCCTAGACGGTTGTGGCCTTGGTGGTGTTTCGTGGGGCCTCCAATTAAGTTGTGGAGATTTCCTCAAGCTTGTGGCCTTTAGTGGCATTATCTTGGGAGCCTTCAATTGAGCTGTGGAGATTGCCCTGAGCTTGGGTTCAATGACCGCACTCAAGTGTCCCATAGTGGATATTGTGCCCGCCTTTGTGGTGCGCATATGGGAGAATAAAATGATAATTTTGTGGCATTGGTGTGTGGTGTGCCTTTGTATCTTGGTGACGAGGGGTCACCTCGGTAATGCCCATGGTTATGGACTTAGGGTTTTGTGGAAAAGAGAGCGTTGGGGATTTTGTCGGCTGATGAGACAAACAAGGAAGCTGATAAAGTCTGATTATTGGAAAATCTCAGTTACAAAGTCGCCAGGTTTGCTAGTTGCGATCTATCTTACGGAGGATTTCTAGAAAACTAAGGTGCCCTCTCCATCGGGTTCTCTCAGCCTTTATATGAGAGGCTGGGTCTGGATTCGTAGTCGGAGAGGTTACAGGTTAATGTTTACAATGCGAACTCTATGTTGGTTCCAGATTATTCCTTGGCGGATAAGGAATTCTTTATTCCGTCGGGTGATTCTTGGACTTTGTGGGCTGTAAGCTTTCGTGCGCATATGGTAACTAATCATAGGGACCCGATAAGTAATACCCATGCCAGTAGCCCCCGAGACTCTATCTGAATCGTAGATTCAGGTCGAGTCTCAAAACTTTGTTTGTTGTTTAGCCGAAGTTATTTTATGTAAGCAAATATTTTTCTTTTATTCAAATATCATAGGGATTTGGTACAATGAATCTAATGCATCCGACGGATAGGGAATCAGTTAATTGCACTTGGGCAAAAACAACGTGAACGTACATCAAATTCAAGTCCCCAGGCTTGAACTCGGTATTTTTTGGCGTAATTTAGTTCAGGCCGCTGAGGGCTTATCGAATACTGAATTACAGTGCTTTTATTTCAGGTACATGACACATCCGTCGGTACTTTTCATTGTATCGTAGATACGGATAAATACTGATAGAGCGCATTCGTGTGCGATTACCAGGGCGCTCAGGATGAATCCTGGGGTCTTATCTTCATGTCATGGACACGGCATTCCGACATGTTATCGTGGAGGACGCGGTCTGATAGGATTTTATCGACTGCCTTGCTTAAATGTTGGAATAGCTGAAGTTATCAACTTATTTTATATTTTTATCGGGTGCTCCCGATGGGAGTAGGCATATGAGGATACAAGCTTGTATTACTCATAGGTTTGCTTTAGAATATATATCGGGTGTGCGACAGCACTCCCAATGGGAGTAGCCCCCGAGGATACAGAAGAATAATTGGACTCGAGTGTAGGCTGAATGTTTATGCCTTTTTTATGCTGAAATGTTGATTTTGTAGGAGATCTGTTCTATCGGGTGTGCGACAGCACTCCCGATGGGAGTAGCCCCCGAGGCCATGCTGCGGTGCTTGCATTGGAGCATAGGCTCAAAGTAGAGTTTCCATCTGAGGAAAGTACTATGCGAAATTTTATTGGGTGCGGGACATCACTCTCGATGGGAGTAGCCCCTGAGTCTATGTTCGGGTGCATGCATCAAAGCATAGACTACAATCTTTTATCCAGGTGAACTTTACCTTATTGTTCTTTGACCACTCATGACGTCATTGATGACGAAGATGGCTTGTCGTAGTTCTGGTAATGGGACGTGTCATTAGTGGCCCCGCCACTCCATTGCATGCTGATGTGTGGAAGGTGTAGCGGTTTTACTGTTACCGTGTGCCCCCATGTCTTGCGTGAGAATTGAGGCATCGTGCAGTCATCAGTGGATTTATCGTGATATTTTTTAACTGCGTGAGGTTTTTTCCTTTCCCATTGCTACCACGTGTCTGCATCTTGTTCTATCTAGCGCTTTGTCGCTTTTGATCAATGACGTGTAATCATTTCTCATTTCTTTATATTGAATAGGTTAGGGATTTTACTCCCTTTTCCTTCTTTGCCATCGTATTCTTCCTCTATTCTGCCGCTCCTAGCGCTCCATTGTTCTTGCATTTCTCTGCTCTTTCCTATTCCTTTGCACCGCTCCTCCTACGAACCACCGTGGGTCGATCTAAGGGAGCGTCCTCTGCTGCTGATGCCACCACGAAGAAGAAGCAGACCATCGGATGGGTGCCCTTAAAGTGCACCACGCTTGTGCCGGAAGCGGGGTGGCGGGTAATGTTCTTTTCCTTCCTCTTCCGTGGTCTTTCTCTTCCTGCACACGAATTTCTTCATGGGCTTTTGTTTGTCTATGGCATAGAGCTTTATCAGCTTACGCCTAACTTCGTCCTTCACATTTCCTTCTTTATCGCCTTGTGCAAGTAATTCGTGGGCTTTTGTTTGTCTATGGCGTAGATCTTTATCAGCTTACGCCTAACTTCGTCCTTCACATTTCCTTCTTTATCGCCTTGTGCGAGTGTTTCCTTAGGATCCATCCCCATTGGAGCCTGTGGAAGCATTTTTTATTTTGTTCATCATAATGCCACCGACATCGTTGTCCACGACATCGGAGGCGCAATAATTTCTGTGCGCTCAGACGTGAATTACTTCGACTTGAAAACTGAGGAATCCATCCAAGGTTGGAAAATTAAGTTGTTTTATATCAAGGACCAACAAGTCAAGGGGCAGAAATTCGGGTTAGCCCACTTTGACCCGACGAAAACTTGTCAGAGACTTAGTTTCTAGAAGGAGCGCCCCTCTGTCGAAGAAATGAAGGAAATCCAACCGTTGCTAGACAGGATCAAGGAGTTGCGCCCTACTCAGTTGTTGGGTCTCTAAATCCTGATGCACTTTCTTCAGATTCGCATCCAACCCCTTCAAGCGAGATTGAGCGGCATGTGGACTTATGTTGGCCGCAAGGATCCAATGAGGGTTACACCTGATGATCTAACAGTTAAAGTACTAGAGAAAAGGGTGCGCTCCATTACAATGCTGACGAAAAAAGCCTAGTTCCAACCGATTGTCAGGTGAAACCTTTCAACAAGAAGAACCATGTTCCTGAGGTACGATTTTTGGTGATCCTGCTCATTGTGTACTTGTCCATGCCTTTTTTGTATTTTGTTGGGTTCATTTTCCATTTCATGACTGGCTTTGCTGATAGGGCCATGAACACTTGTTTTGTCTGCCTCCACTACCTGAGGCTGGTGACCTACTGATATGTCCAATTTGCATCACCTTTATATATCATAATTTCCTCTATTCATTGATATATTTCTTATTAAGAGGTGTTACTTATGTCTTTCCATCTATTTTTGCATATTGGATGATTCTTGGAGGATGAACTGTCGGAGTCAGGTTTCTGATGGAAAAAGAGGTGTTTTGATGCAATTTCGCGAAGATCAGAAAAATACTAGAAAAACTACGGAAAATCATATTTTCCCAGAAGACGAAGAAAGCCAGAAGGGGAGGCGAAGATGGGCCACAGGGGGCCCACACCCCCCAGGCGCAGGCCACCCCTAGGCCGCGCCTACAAGGGGTGTGGCCTACCTCTGGCTCCACACCCTCGCCTATATCTTCTCCTCTAAATCGTAATACACGGAGAGCGACCATAGAAAGATTCTGCTGCCTCTGCGAAGCGGAAAACACCGAGAGAGAAAGAGCTCTCCGGCAGACAGATTTCTGCAAGGGAAATTCCTTCCCGGAGAGGGGAGGTCATCGCTATCAACACTATCATCAAGCTAGAATTCATCGGGATCATCATCATCATCCACACCATCATCTCCACCAGCACCATCATCACCACTCCATCCCGCTGTAACAATTGTGTTGAATACTTGCATAGTTCTTAGGGGAAACTTTCCTGGCGTTGATTACTATTGTAGTTGATGCTTGTGAGTGGAACCATTGGATTATTATTTATGTTCAGATTGTTATCCATCACCATATCATCTTTGATCCTGATCCATATGATGTCTTGTGAGTAGTTCGTTTAGTTCTTGAGGACATGGGAGAAGTCATGTTGTTAGTAGTGGATTTGTGTTGATATATTATTCAATGGTTTGGTATTTAAGTTGTGGTGCTATTCTTCTAGTGGTGTCATGTGAACGTCGACTACATGATACTTCACCATTTATGGGCCTAGGGGAATGCATTGTGTATTTGGCTACTAATTATGGAGTTGCCGGAGTGACAGAAACCTGAACCCCCGTTAGGACACCATTGCACAAGGGAGCGTTGGATCTCAGAGTTTAAGGCTGTGGTTAGGTTTATATCTTAATTGCTTTCCTGTAGTTGCGGATGCTTGCAGGGGGTTTAATCACAAGTATGTATTAGTCCAAGTAAGGGCGGTACATTAGCACGTGTTCACCCACACAACACTTACAAAACCAAAGAAGACTGCTCAGCTATATAAAGAGAAAGCACTTGACAGAATTCCCACGTGTCCTCGAGAACGTTTGGTCCTTATAAGTATTTCCACCGGCTTGTCCTTTGCTAAGAAAGGATTGGGCCACTTGCTGCAATTGTTCATTGTCTTTATTACTTGCACATTATTTCTGCTTTATTAGAAAACCCCTAAAAATCCGTTTGCTAAATATTTACAGAGATTTCCTGCTCCATACCACTACTCAACACCTTCTGATCCTCGTTGGGATCGACACACCTATTTATCAAAAGTACTACAATACACCCCCTATACTTGTGGGTCATCAAGACTATTTTCTGGTGCCGTTGCCAGGGAGTGAAGCACTATTGAAGAGTGGTAAAGGAAACTTCTACTGTGGGTATTGCTTTCTATTTCTATTTGTTACTTTGTTTCCAATATGGATAACCCACTTGGTTTTATGTTTGGGAAAACTACTACCACTGTTAGGGTAGTAGATGAACCACCACCTGTTGAGATAGATCCTTTTAAGATACCTACAAGTATTGTTGATCGTGTTATGGATAATTATTATTTAGGGGATGGAACTGTCCACCCTGGTGATCATTTGCTTTTTATCCATGAATTATGCGGATTGTTTAAGTGTGCAGGTATCACAACTAAACAAGTGAAGAAGAAGTTACTCTCTATATCCTTGAAAGAAAGAGCTGAAGAATGGTATAAGTTGCTGAATAATGGACAATCCATGGAATGGGAAGAAATAGTGCCTCTCTTTTATTCTAAATTCTACCCTCCCAATGAAATTCATAAGGATAGGAATATGATATATAACTGTTGTCCTCGTGATGGAGAGAGTACAACTCAATCTTGGGGGAGATTGAAGTTACTAATGCTTAAGTGTCCTATTCATGAACTCCCTAACAATATTATTATCAATAACTTTTATGCTAGGATTTCTCTTCATGATAAAGATCTACTAGATGCTTCTTGTGCTGGATCATTCACACATATGAAGGAAGAAGTTAAATGGGATCTCCTAGACCGTATTCAAGAGAACACTGAAGCATGGGAGAATGACAAAGGAAGAAAGTCGGGTATAAAATATGATTATGAATGCATTAAATCTTTTATGGGAACTGATGACTTCTGCGATATTAGTAATGAGTATGGTCTTGACTCTCAAATTCTTGCAAAATGTTTTAAGGCTTTTGCCTCTTATATTGAAATTACCAAAAATGAGTGGGACAAGTACCATGCTCCTTATAAAGACATTATTACCCATGTTCCTGCTAGCATTGAAGTTTGTACTATTGATCCTATTTTTCCTGAACCTTATGTTGAGAAAATCCCTTTTCCTGCTAAGGTAAGGGAACATTCTATCATAGCTAATGTGGTTAGCAAAAGTGCAAAGAAAACTGTGGAACCATATGAGCAAATAAATATTGAGCCTATGGTAGCTATTGTGAAAGATCTTGTCACTAAAAATATAGAGGATGAGCACATTATCTTCTGTGAAGACGCTTCAAATATTGTCTCCCATCCTATAAAATCTAGTGTCCTTGTGCTTTCTGTTAGAATTGGTGATCATTGCTATTATGGTTTATGTGATATTGGTGCTAGTTCTAGTGCTATTCCTTATGATCTTTACAGGGAAATTATGCATGAAATTGGTCCTTGTGATCTTGAGGAAATTGATGTGGTTATTCACCTTGCTAATAGAGACACCATCTGTCCCATTGCCATTGTAAGAGATGTGGAGGTTCTTTGTGGTAAGATTAAATATCCTGCTGATTTTCTATTACTTGGTTCTGAAGCTAGTAAAACCTATCCTATTATCTTTGGTAGACCCTTCTTGAATACTTGTGGGGCTATCATAGATTGTAGGAAGGAAAATGTTTTGACTAAGTTTGATGGAGAGTCTTATGCGTTTAATTTTTCCAAATTTGCTAAAACTCCTTATGAAAATGAACTATCTAATGAGGATTTCAGGGTTGAACAACTTTCTGCTATTTCTCTTGCTCCTAACAACGCCTTGCAGCAGTTTATGGAAGATCATGAAAGTGAGGTCTTCATTAAGGAAAGAAATGAGATTGACGAGGTTTTCCTTCGTCAGCCTGAGTTACTTAAGCATAATCTACCTATGGAAGATTTGGGTACCACACTACCACCTAAAGGGGACCCTGTTGTTGAATTAAAACCTTTACCTAATGATCTTAAGTATGCTTATATAGATGATAAGAAAGTATATCCTGTTATTATTAGTTCTAAACTTTCAGGAAAAGAAGAAGAAAGGTTATTGGAAATATTGAAGAAACATTGAGGAGCTATGGGCTATACTCTTGATGATTTAAAAGGAATTTATCCTACTATATGTTAGCATGCTATTAATATAGAACCTGATGCAAAACCATTTGTTGAGCACCAACGCCGTCTAAATCCTAAGATGAAGGATGTGGTAAGAAATGAGGTATTAAAACTCCTTGATGCTGGTATTATTTACCCTATTGCTGATAGCCAATGGGTTAGCGTCGTTCATTGTGTTCCAAAGAAAGGGGGAATTACTGTTGTGCCTAATGAAAATAATGAGATTATACCCCAAAGAGTAGTGGTTGGGTATAGGATGTGCATTGATTTTACAAAGGTTAATAAATTTACTAAGAAATATCATTATCCTTTGCCCATTATTGATCAAATGCTAGAAAGGTTGTCTAAAAAGACGCACTTTTGCTTTCTTGATGGTTATTCTGGGTTCTCTCAAATCGTTGTGAAAGCGCAAGACCAAGAGAAAACCACTTTCACTTGTCCTTATGGCACTTATGCTTATAGGTGTATGCCTTTTGGTTTATGTAATGCTCCTGCTACCTTTCAGAGATGTATGTCTGCTATCTTTCATGGTTTTTGTGAAGAAATTGTGGAGGTTTTCATGGATGATTTCTCCGTCTATGGAACTTCTTTTGATAACTGTTTGCACAACCTCGATAAAGTTTTGCAGAGATGTGAAGAAACCAACCTTGTTCTTAATTGGGAGAGATGCCATTTCATGGTTAATGAAGGGATTGTTCTTGGACACAAAATTTCTGAAAGAGGCATTGAAGTTGACAGAGCCAAAATTGAAGCAATTGAGAAGATGCCTTGCCCTAGGGATATAAAATGTATTCGCAGTATCCTTGGTCATGCTGGTTTCTATAGGAGGTTTATTAAAGATTTCTCCAAAATTTCAAAGCCCCTTACTAATCTTCTTCAAAAAGATGTACCTTTTGTTTTTGATGATGATTTTAAGGAAGCTTTTGAAACTTTGAAGAAAGCTTTGACTATTGCTCCTATTGTTCAACCACCTGATTGGAGTTTACCTTTTGAAATTATGTGTGATGCTAGTGATTTGGTTGTGGGTGCTGTCCTTGGGCAACGTGTTGATAAGAAGTTGAATGTTATTCATTATGCTAGCAAGACTCTAGATGCTGCTCAAAAGAATTATGCTACTGCTGAAAAGGAGTTCTTAGCTATAATCTTTGCCTATGATAAGTTTAGACCCTGTATTGTTGATTCAAAGGTTACTATTCATACTGATCATGCTATTATTAAGTGCCTTATGACAAAGAAGGACGCTAAGCCTAGGCTTATTAGATGGGTGTTGCTTTTACAAGAGTTTGATCTGCATATTGTAGATAGGAAAGGTGCTGAAAATCCTGTTGCTGACAATTTATCTCGTTTGGAAAACATTTCTTTTGACCCTTTGCCTGTTAATGATAGTTTTCCAAATGAGCAGTTGGCTGCAATAAGGGTAAGCCCGTATGAGAGTCCTTGGTATGCTGATTACGCTAACTTTATTGTTTCCAAGTATTTGCCTCCAACCTTTACAGCCCATCAAAGAAGAAAATTATTTTATGATCTAAGGCATTACTTTTGGGATGACCCACATTTATATAAAGAAGGAGTAGATGGTATTATGTGAAGATGTGTTCCAGAATATGAACAACAAGAGATATTGAGAAAATGTCATGCAGTGCTTATGGAGGACATCATGCTGGGGATAGGACTGCACAAAAGGTTTTACAATCTGGATTTTATTGGCCTACCGTTTTCAAGGATGCAAGGAAGTTTGTCTTATCGTGTGATGAATGTAAAAGAGTTGGTAACATTTCTAGATGCAATGAAATGCCTATGAATGATTCTCTTGTTACTGAACCTTTTGATTGTTGGGGATTTGACTTTATGGGTACTTTTCCTCCTTCAAAAGGGTATACTCATATTCTTGTTGTTGTTGACTATGTTACAAAGTGGGTAGAGGACATACCTACGAATAGTGCTGATGGTAAGACCTCTTTAAAAATGCTTAAAGATGTTAGTTTCCTAGGTTTAGTGTGCCTAGATATCTCATGACTGATGGAGGCTCTCATTTTATTCATGGTGGTTTTAGGAAAACTCTTGCTAAATATGATGTTAACCATAGAATTGCTTTAGCTTATCACCCCCAAACCAGTGGGCAAGTAGAACTTTCCAATAGGGGAATTAAGTCTGTCTTGCAGAAGACTGTTAATAGATCTAGGAAAAATTGGGATAAAAAGTTGAATGACGCTTTATGGGCTTATAGAACTGCTTATAAAAATCCTATGGGGATGTCTCCTTACAAAATGGTCTATGAGAAAGCTTGTCACTTGCCTTTAGAATTAGAACACAAAGCTTATTGGGCAGTGAAAGAATTGAATAGAGATTTTAAACTTGCCGGTGAGAAAAGATTGCTTGATTTGAGTACCTTAGATAAATGGAGAAGTGAAGCTTATGAAAATGCTAGACTCTTTAAGGAAAAAGTAAAAAGATGGCATGATAGGATAATTCTCAAAAGAGAGTTCCATGTTAGTGACAAAGTTCTTTTGTATAAGTCTCATCTCAGATTTTTTGCAGGGAAACTACTCTCAAAATGGGAAGGACCTTTTGTTATTGAGGAAGTGTATCGTTCGGGCTATCAAAATATCTTCTTTGAAGGACAACGCTACATAGGTGGTGAATGGTCAAAGGCTCAAACATTATATTTCTGGAGATTCTTATAATGAAGATGTTGATATTATTCAAATGTTGACCCCGGAAGAATTTATTAGAAACCAAACACCAGAATTTGCAGAGTCCGTCTTTGAATAGGTAAAAAGTAGTGAAAACTGAAGGTTCGTGGAAACCCTATCTTTTTATATTTTTGATGTTTTTATTACATATGGAAGGTTACGAGACGAAATCGAGGAGGAAACGGAGTCGAGGGTGGCCACACCCACCCTAGGCGCGGGCCCCAGCTGGCCGCGCATGGGGGGGTGTGAGCCCCCTGAGCTCCGTCTCTCCCTCATTTTCGCACCAGTACCTTCCTTATGCATTAAAACTTCGTAATATATAATCCCCGGATCCCCCGAGGTTTGTATATCGTGTTCTCGTCGTGTTTCTATTTTGATCTATTTTTGTCAGACAGATTCTCAGTTTTGGAGCTACAATGTCTTCCTCTGGATCACCCATAGAGGATTCCTCTGCGGATGTCATCAACCCGTATATGTATGAGTCAAAGATTCATCCTAAGGAGTTGATTCTCAAGGATGGGAAGGTACATATGAAAGAAGTTCAAGGCCCTAAAGGAGAAGGCAGTCTGGAAGACATGATGGAAGCATTGGAGCAGGAAGTTTTCAGGTACAAAAAGATGGCAGAACACGAAGTGGATGTCATTCATAAGATAAGTTCAGAACTCATTCCCAAGCATGAGTAGGTTGCTGAGCTCCAAGACAAAATCCTCTCGCTCCATCAGACCACCAACCAATTACAAGCACAACTCTACGACATACAAAATCAAAACTATGAGTATGAGGCTAGATTTAATCGCATAAGCTCTGCTGCTAGTTTCAGGATTGTGGAAACCAAGACATCCTTTTTGGATGGGGAACCTTTACCTTGGAAGTCTCATGATGACAAGGGAACACCACTACCACCGAAGGAGTAATTCGTCACCAGGTTTGGCATCCCCTTGGCTTGTTCCAAGCTTGGGGGAGTGTCGTGGTATCACATCATTATCTTTTACCCTTTTTAGTAGATTTTTATCTTTGGTAGAGAAGTTATCTTATAGGTTGGTTTGCATTTTGGAAGTATCTCTCCTTTAGTTGATTATCTATGTATCCCTTGGTGTGAGTGCATTTATGGAATATTAATGAGAAGTTTCATCTTTTACTTTTTGCACTTCTTATTTTAGTTTACAATCTCTATTATATGATTGATCTTGTTGATCAGTATTGGTATCACTTTGGGAGCATCAAATAGATCTAAATTGGTTTTGGCAAACTGACCTCTGGTCAGTAGCAACACTTTATGAGGTTTGAAAGGAAAAGAGAAAAAGCTTACATATATTTTGTGTAACATCCCAAAAATATAACACAAAGATCATCAAACTTTAATCACTAAAATTAGGGTTAACAAAAACTTTGATTAATTAAAATCATATGAATGCATGTGTGAATGAAATGATTTGACCAATGCATGAATGGACTTGTGTTATTAACCTAAATAGCAAGAAATAGTTTAAAGATGAAAATAACATCATATAAAACATTTCCATGCATAAACAAATCAAAATAAAATAAAAACAAAGCAAATAAAGCAAATGGTCATTTTTGCCAATCTTGCTCACTAGGTCACTTTGAGTGCTTCTAGTCCAAGATTTCAAACAGAAACTTTTCCAATTATTTTCACCCCTTGATAGAACTAGTAAAAGTGAATCAAAGCCCACCTTACAAAATTTCAGAAACATTTGGCAACCTCATTCAAATCACAATTCAAAATTGAATGTTATTCATATGTGAAGATCATCCATTTTCAAAACCCAACCAAACCAATGCCCCTTGACTAATCCAACTAACCAGACACTCCCTAGTATGTGCCTAGCAAACCCATGAAGTTTGAATCCAAAATTCAAATTTAAACTTCTTGGGGCCATTTCATCAAACACCTTGCAGATTCAAATCAAACAAACATCTAACACTATAGTGTGCAGTAAAATTGGCCTAACTTGTTCCCTCTCTGGTTGCAACTATCCCTTAGTAGATCATCTAGCCCCTTTAACAATTTTTAGCACCACTGTGAGCAAGCCTAGCCATTAATGGCAAGCATGCCGAGAGCAACATTGCCACCCCCAGTGTCGACAGCAAGCTAGAGGCCGCACTAAGCCTAGCCAACATGTCTAGCAAGCACCCCACCGTCCACCGCCACTCTCTGTCCCAGCCCCGAGTAATGACAGCCCCTGGACCACACGACACGCCCATGCCAAACTGCTCTGCGACCGTGGCGAGAGCGCGCCCGTGCGCCACGCTCAAATAGCATCCACAGACCGCGCGCCACCCTCGCTGCTTGCAGGGATGATCACCATCACCCTAGCACCCCGCCATACATGCCGTTCGCCGCCACGCAGACCACGCGCGTTGTGCGACATTAAAACCGCCGTCGGACCCGCTCAGAGCACCGCGACGTTCCGACTGATTAGCACCGCCCCACGCCGCAAGACCACGCCGTTGAGCTTCGCCAGGGAGCACAGCACCGTCCCCTACCGTCGCCCATGCCGAGTCGCCGTCTCTGTCGACCACGGCGAGCTCAGCCCGCGCCCGTCGGTCCCCTTCCGCCACTATAAATAAAGGCCTCCACCGCTTGTTTTCGCCACACCAGTTCACTCCCCTCTCACCCAGAACCACCCCACCGCACTCCCGGAGCAAGGCGAGCAGCGCATCGCCGGAATTTGGCTGGAGCCCGCCGCTGCTGGAGAAGAAGGGAGTCGTCGATTTTTAGCCTCCCTAGGAGAAGTTGTCGGTACCAGGAGTGTTGGGGATATGCTATATGGGTATCCTCATAGCATGTCTCCTATCCAGATAACCCAGGTGGCCCACAGTTGGTAGCATGGCCCATGGCCTACTGGGCGGCCCAGTTAGATGGATCCAGAAGGGAGGCCCATGCCGGATAAAGGAAGGCTACGGTTGGAGTCACCGACGTACCCGGAGCCTTGGAGTACAAGACATGCAAGACTAGTAATAGACAGTGTAGGACCCTGTAACCTGTCCGGCTAGGACTTTTCCCTGTAACCCTAGGACCTGGCGACTATATAAGTTGGGCCTATGGGAGCCTTTAGGGAATCGATTCATACAACCTCGCACAGCGAACCAATCTCTGTAACTCGGCGTATTGCCCTTATAGTGATTTATAGCAGGAGTAGGATTCCGCCACCGTTGTGGGATCTGAACCTGGGTAAGCTGTGTTACCTCGTACCCGTCAACCGTCCGCCTTCCCCCACGTCTCTAAACACGCACTGCGAGGACCCCTCCATGGCGTACTCGTCGGCGATACCACGCCAGTTGGCGCCCACCGTGGGGCAAGAGGCACCTCAGGCTCTTCACCGGGCGAGGACCAAGATCTTCGCGGGAATCAGCGAAACCGTGGCCATCGGTCGCGTTCTCTTATCCGGCAACGTTCCGATCGTCCCTCCCGACGAGTTCTGGATCCCGACGAAAACGAACCCTACGCGGTGTTCGATCGTTCCTATCAGAGACATCCACCTCTTCATTGGCAAAACCGACTCGGGCACTAGTTCCCTGGGAGTCAGAGGAGCATCAAGGCCCGCACGGACCACCTACGGGCAGGATACGTTCGCGGAAGGATCGATGTCGGATCTATCTTCGGAGTTTGCCGGCAAAGATCGGGAAAATTCAAGGCCCACCCAAACCGCCCCTGTGCATGATATAAAGGTGGAAGATCGCTGTAAGTCCGCCGGCTTCGCCCGTGCGTCTGGACAACAGAGATCCAAGTTCATCGAAGTGGTTACCATCTTCGATCTGGCGTTTTGCATTCAGAGAGAGGGCAAAACCCCCCGCGATTACCTGGCCAGGTGGCTCTGCATACGAGCCGATCTGGCCCACTACCCCAATGATGATGATATGTATCACTTTGTGGAAGGACTGGACCATGGCACTCTTCTCCGACATTCTCTAAGACGGCAGCAGGCATTAGGACGCCTTACCTTCGAAGGCATGGTGAACACCATCAACAACTACGTGGAGGTCAAGCGGCTGACAACAAGGCGCTCATTGACGGAGCCCCTCCGATTCAGCCATCGCCACCACCGCCTCCGGCCGCCATCGCCGCAGCTGCGCCGCCACCTCCAGTCATCGTCGCTGCTATTGCACCTCCACCGCCCGTCATCGAGGAAGTCCTAGAACCCTCTGACTCTGTTATTGACGCGCTTTATGCTGACTTCAGTGCAGATTCAGAGGAGATAGATTTCAGTCCAGAGGAACTAGACTCTGCTATGCAAGAGATGGAGGAGGAGTACACACGCGACGAGCAAGCCAACAATGCCGTCATGTCTCGAGAGGTGTTCGTCACCATTGGGACGGCGATGGATGAAGATCAACCCGGATAAGATCCGCCTACAGCGCTGGAAAATGGGAAGGGGCCACTTATTGCTGCTAACGATGATCGCGCAAAGGTCATGCCTCCTCCGCCTAACCCAGTGCAACAGCCGCAGGAACTCGGCACCGGCCCAAGCAACAACAACACCGCAAACTTGCCACCTTCGGCATCTACGGCTGTTGCTGCCCAAGTTACTCTGGCTGATAGAGTGATGTATGGCAATCTCCTCGTTGAGCCACTAACCGTAGCTCATATTCGGAACATGACTCATCTTGACGATAAGCGCCAGCAGCTGCTGGAGGAAGCGCATGCCATCGCGGAGCAAGGCGCTAAGCTAGATCGAGATCTGGTCAACGCGCGGAAGTCCATAGAGAAAGCTAGAGAAATGGAGGCCGAGTACAAGACTCTGTTGCAGCAGTAGAAGGCCAAGAAATCTCCGGCTCGCGTCATCAATGATCCTCGTGTACGGCGAAACCTAGGATGGGCTCCCTCGAAGACGGCACAGGCCAAGCCATACATTGACAGTGAGGGCAAACAGGTGATGCCCACCCCACTCCTTAACCTCGCCATCGCCAAGACCCTTCTGGAGCAGGATAGATCGCCCGAGGCAGTGGAACAGGTCTATGACCTAGTGGCCAAGGCGGTGAAGCAGAAGGAAAAGGCCACCTCTCAGAGGCTTGAGTCCGACCCAACGCTTTGC
This sequence comes from Avena longiglumis, assembly GCA_030063025.1. Lineage (NCBI taxonomy): Eukaryota > Viridiplantae > Streptophyta > Magnoliopsida > Poales > Poaceae > Avena > Avena longiglumis. The sequence goes on along the minus strand of CP125978.1, from coordinate 338,642,060 downwards.
CAGTCTCGCCAGTATAAGCCGCCAAGGGACCAATCTCCTCTTGATGTCGGGTCCTAGACGGGTTCATCAGAACAAAGACGGAGGGATGCGCGCAACAGGAAGGATGCTATCCCAATATCCTTCGACCATGGAGAAAAGGCCCAACCTCGTCGCCCATCGCCACCGCCCCGATCCCCCCGACATCGTGAAGATCCCAAGGCTCATCATCCGCAACAACGCGGAGCAGACCCATCATGACGGAGAATGCAACCAAGGACACAAGAGCAGGTCACGCCATGACGATCCACGTTCGACAAGCAACCGTGACAGGCGTGAGGCGTCACATGAGGGTAACAACAAGAAGGCTAACCCACCGCCACCTCCGCCTCCGTCACCACCTAGCAGTCACCATGGCGGAGGAGGCCCACGTCGTTCATGCAGCCAGTCCCCTGTTGACAAGAAGAAGAACCCGGAGCCATACGATGCATGTTCGCGGATCGATAAGATCCACGAGGCCCGAGAAGGACCATACCTGGGACCACGTTTCTTTGGGCCTGCAATACGGTTCGCAACTTACCCCAAAGGTTTTCGGATTGACAAGACCATCAAGCCCTATGACGGCACCGTCAAGACAGCCACATGGTTGCAGGACTACGACAACGTGGTGGAGATTGCCGGAGGCAACCCCAACGTCGTCGTCAAGTACCTCCCGTTAATGTTGGCAGGCGCGGCCCGTCAATGGATCGACGACTTGCCGGATAAATCCATCTGCAATTGGTTGGACATGCAATAAGCGTTCACCAAGAACTTTGAGGATACATACAAGCGTCCCTGCACTGTTGGCGATCTACAGCGGTGCGTGCAAGAGAAAGACGAGGCATCTCGCGCTACCTCTCCCACTGGATGGACATGAAGAATTCCTGTGCCGGAGTGCACGCTCAGACCGCCATGGCCGCCTTCATCGATGGGTTGGAAAGGGGCACGTTGCTCCGACATAAGCTGAAGCGCTTGCAGGACAATCACCAGCTTGACTTGAACCAGATGATTCAGTTGGCTAGTGAATTTGCAGCTGCCGACGACGATGCTCGCGGCTCCCAAGAACGGCCGCTCCAACTCGAGCTCGAGGAACAGAAGACAGCGGAAAACCGCTCCAAAAGAAAAGCAATCTACCGACATGGTTGCTATGACTTTTGCAGGACGAGGTGATGGCGGACAACGTGGCCGAGGAAGGGGAGCTGGTAGTGGGCAGCAACGAGGAAGCGAAACTACCTCGGCGCCACTTTGCGTTCCCCAAACCTACGAGGAGTACCGCGATATGCCGTGCCTCGTACACCTCGATGTCAACGGCAAGGCCACCAATACCAATCGACACTACAAGTTCGTCAACGACCTCAAGGAAGACCCGGAGTCCGACTACAAGCGAAGTCGGAAGAATAGACCGCGAGACAAGGGCAAGGGGAAGAAGAAGGAGGAGGAGTCCAAGGATTCAAGTGACATGGACGAGGACGTTGACCCCAAGCACGCCGCCAAGAGAGACGACAAGGGCAAGAACCCCTTCGTGAAGAAGGCACCAGTCTACCACACTTTCCTTGGCACCCCTACTGTCCGACAACAGAAGACCTCCCTGAGGATCCTGATGGCAACTCTGCCCCCAATTCCCCGGTACCTGCGCTGGTCGGAGGTTCCAATTACTTGGGACAGGACGGACCACCCAGACCTTATCCCTACAGAGAACTAGTATGCCATGGTCATCAACCCCTTGATTGATGGCGTGGAGTTCACCAAGTGTATGGTGGATAGTGGAAGCAGCATCAACATCATGTACCTGGATACACTGCAGAAGATGAACTTGACGGAGGCAAACCTAAGGCGGACCAACACCATCTTCCACGGCGTAGTTCCTGTTCGGGAGGCTCGGTCCCTTGGGTGCATTACACTTCAGGTTGCCTTTGGCGATGTTAATAATTACCGCCAAGAGCGCATGACCTTTGAGGTGGTCCCCTTCAAGAGCGTATACCACATCATATTCGGCCGCGACATATTCCACACGTTCATGGCCAAGCCATGCTTCGTCTATAACAAACTCAAGATACCCGGACCAAACAGTCTCATCACCGTATCCGGAAGCTTTACCAAGGCAAGGGACTGCGAGATTAACGAAGCAGCCTTCGCGAAAGCTGTCCTCTACAACAAAGAATTCAAAGAGATCCAGAGTAAGGTCGATGACCCAGAGATGCCCGCGTCGAAGAAGCAGATCTCCGAATCCGCTCCTGCGTTCAAGGCCGCCATCGAGACCAAGCCGGTGGAACTTGTGGTAGGCGATGCCTCCAATGTCACCGCCATTGGGATAAACCTGGATCCCAAATAGGAAAGCGCGCTCGTCGAGTTCCTCCGTGAGAATAGGGACATCTTTGCATGGCAACCTGCCGACATGAAAGGTGTACCTAGGGAACTTGCCGAGCACAGCTTAAACATTGATCCAAATTGCAAACCAGTGAAGCAACCTCTTCGATGCTTTGGAGATGATAAGAGACGCGCCATTGGCAAAGAGATAGCTAGGTTACTTAAGGCTAGATTTATCCGAGAAGTCCTTCACACCCAATGGGTGGCCAATCCTATACTTGTCCCCAAAAAGGGAACCAAAAAATTAAGAATGTGCGTTGATTACACCGGCTTGAACAAAGCGTGTCCCAAAGATCCGTTTGCTTTGCCTCACATTGACCAAGTCATTGACTCGACGGCTAGCTCGGAACTTTTGTGTTTTCTCGATGCATACTCATGATACCACCAGATCAAGATGAGGAAGTCAGACCAATTGGCCACTTCATTCACTACCCCATACAACACGTTTTGCTATGTTACAATGCCCTTTGGGCTGAAAAACGCAGGTGCTACGTACCAGCGGACAATGCAACGTTGCCTTCATGACCAAATTGGTCGGAACGTTCACGCCTATGTGGAAGACATCGCCATGATGTCTAAAAAGTCAAATGACTTAACCGACTTAAAAGAAACCTTTGATAATCTCCGGAAATACAACATGACGCTTAACCCTAAGAAGTGCGTCTTCGGGGTTCCAGCCGGCAAATTGTTGGGTTTCATCGTTTCCCAGCGCGGAATCGAGGTCAACCCAGAGAAAATCAAGGCCATCTTAAACATAAACCGTCCGACATGCCTAAAGAACATTCAACAACTAACAGGTTGTGTTGCAGCAGTTAGTCGGTTCGTCATACGACTTGGAGAGAAGGCTCTGCCGCTGTATAAGTTGCTGAAGAAGGCGGACAAATTCACGTGGACGGATGAAGCAGATGCAGCATTAAAGCAGCTCAAGGAGATTCTTTCCTCAGCGCCCATCCTTGTAGCACCCGAGCCTGGCGAGCCCCTGTTAATATACATGGCGGCAACCAACCGGGTAATCAGCATCATCGTCGTGGTAGAGAGGAAGGAACCAGGCTATGAGTATGGAGTTTAATGACCAGTTTACTATGTGAACGAGGTCTTGACGGAGTCCAAGCAGCGTTACCCGCACTACCAGAAGATAGAACATCATGTTTTAGCATGGTTCATGGATGATCGAACGACCCCAAATACATGAGGTGTTGTTATAATTTTTCTTTGGTTTTGTATTGTACTACTTCCTTCGTCCAGAAATAACTGATTTAGGTGTCTAAATTTGAATATATTAGACATGTTTTAGTATATAGATGGACTCGTATCTAGACGAACTGAAGTCAATTATTTTTAGACGAAGACCGTATTAAATTTTAATGATCGGTTGTAAATATTGAAAATCATGTCAATGTCCAAAATGACACTTAGAGCATCTCCACTCGCCTACCCAGGAGGCCGACCCGGACGCCGAATTTCATTCCGGACGCCGGCCCGCCACACCTAAGGACTGCTTCCGGCAGATTTCTGCCATTTTGGTCCGACCTACCCAGTCGAACCTGTGTTTCCGGCACGCTGAACGCCAGACTCAGCGATATCGGCGAAAAAAATCAAAGCGGCGCGTGGACCCGCCGTGTCACCGACGGAAGCCGAGTCGTCCATCTCGGAACCACGCGCGATCACGGGCAATAATCGCCGTCAGCGTACCACGCGTCGCCGATTTACTGTGCCATCGCCGCCGCCTCGGCTCCCGCGACGGACCGGCGGTCACTAACTTCCCACTCTCTCACAGATCCCCCACCCACAAGCCCAACTCCGCGAAGCTCACCTTTCCCTTCTTCTCGCCATGGGCGGCGCCACTCAATGACGGCTGCAACGAACGGCTTACGGCGACCCTCCAAACTTGGGAGGCGCGCATGGTGTACGAGGCGGGGTACATGGCGCCGCCGGACACGCGTATTCCTCTGGGGTGGACGCTGAGAGACGGCGGCATCCCAATCCCGTCGGGGCCAACGCCGGAGGAGCTGCCGTACCATGTACAAGAGTACATCACCGACATGGACAACCCCGCCGAAGAGGTGAACGCCAACGACCTCGTCTACTGGGCAAACTTCTTCGAGGAGCGGCGCCAACAGGAGCTCGCTCGCCACGAGGGGCCGTCGAACGAGTCCCCGCCGCAGAAAAACTCGGCGAAGCCGGCGTTGGGGAGCACTGTGGCGACGCCGCCGCCGCGGCCGACCACATCAACCGAGGGAACACTCCGCGACTCGGCTTCCCGCGCAACCCGACGCCGGCGGCCAGGGGTCGGCGTGCTCCGGCGTTCTGGGCGTCGAGGAGGATGGCGAGCATGAGCTCGTCCTCCTCCGCTTCGGCGTCCCACTCTTCCGGCAGCGCGCCGCTTCGCACGCCGACGGCCGTTGACGAGGTTTAATCTCGTCAATGCCTATTGTTATGGACTTGGGTTTTGGAGAAGATGGGGATGCTGGAGATCGCGGAACGGTTAGCAAACAAGCAACACAGGGACACGAGGTTTACCCAGGTTCAGGCCCCCGGAGGGGAAACCCTACTCCTGCTTGTCTGCTCTGATTATGGTGGAACCGAAGGTTACAGGGGTGCGCAGATGCAATTTGGCGTGGAGGTGTATATACGAGAGGTTATGAGAGAGCCTCCTCGGCGTGCCCTCCTGGCCTTTATATAGAGGCAGGCAGGTCCGAGGCAAAGATCGAGTCGGTTACAGGTTTTAGGGTTTACCCCTTTAAATTTCCTATCTACTCTAGTCTTGCTCTCCAAGTATCCGAAGGCATCATGGACCTTTACCACCCGAAAGTCTTCATGGGCCGGCGTGTATTTGCCGTGGGCCTTCCTTGGGCTGGACTAGGTATGCTGAGATCGTGTACCCGCGGGGTATAACCATTTCAGCCGTGAAGCGCGAAGTCGCCGCCGGCCACGCCGTGGACACGCTGCCAGATCGTCATCGGCGAGCCGCTCGCCCACGCCGCCAACAGCTACCGCCACGCCCGCCCCAAGACAGAAGGCTCGCCGCCGAGGACGCCGCTTGAAGATGGCGATGGAGCGATCGCTCAAGAAAGCGCCGCCGCTGCCGCCGCCGATGATGCGCTGGCCGCTGGTCGATCCTCTCACGGACATCCTGGAATGGTCCAGAGGAGGAGAAGGCGGAGCATCAGCGCATCCTCGGCCTGCAGCAGTAGGCCGAGGAGCAGGCCGCACGGCGTCGGGCGCTGTCTGGGCGTGAGCTCGCCTACCAAGGCGCCCCGCTCTACGTCCTGGACGACGAGGACGAGGATGCAGATCCGTCCTACCTGCCATGGAGGTACGGCGACCGCCGTGGCGCCTCGCTGTAACCAAACCGAGCGACGACGGCGACGAGGATGACAGCCGAGCCGACCCCCGCTACACGTAGTTCTACGGCAACTTCGACATGTAGGACGGCGAAGGCACCGGCGGCGGCCTTTAAGTTTATTATGTACTGGTTTCGTTTAAACTTGATGTAATCCGCCTATATTTCGCCCAACTTAATGAAAATCGCCTAAATTTGATGAATTTTAGCCAAACTTAGGGACTCAGTCTGGATACACGGGTGGGAGAAAGAGCGTACATAAGCCTTATCCCAGTTTAGTTCGGACAAAAAAAGACCAAATTTCGCCCTGGGTTTGGCCAACGAGTGGAGATGCTCTTACCTGTATATGAATCGAGTGGCGCAGACTGGAGGACATCCACATGCATAATGTAAAGAAGAATTAAAATAGAGATAAATTGATTCCATGACACTAGACATATATGCATCTCAGCATGATTTAACACTCGATTTTTACTAAAAAAAGCCATGATTTAACGCTTCATGTCCGGTTCTTTTACTAAACAAAAAAGTTGTCTTTTTTGCCAGATTCCCCTAATGAAAAGGCGGCGACGGGCTTAATAAAGGAGACGCCGGAATGACGGATGAACACCACCTACATCACTCTCTCTCTCTCTGCACGTGAACCTCTCCACCCTACCCCAAATCTCCCTCGTGTCACCGTCATCCTCCCTCTCTCTATCTCCCCTAAAACCCCAGGCAAAATTTCCGTAGAGCGAAGCGGAGGGCAAGAAGGCGAGTGGAGTGGCGATAGCAGCAGCAGCAGCAGGCAGCCGAACAGCGCCTCTCTTGTCTCTTTCTCCCCCGCGCCTCCTTTTTAGTCTCTCTCTATTCCCGCAAGAAAAGCTCGGATTTCTTGGTGGTTTCCCCTTCCTCGATCTGAGACTCTGCCTTGCTTTTGTCCTCCCCCAAATGGCCGCCTCCCGCTACCACTGAACTAAATCCCCCCGCCGGTACAACCTCCCCCGCTTCTTTGCTGCGCGCTGTCGGGTCTCAGGGACTGCGGATTTACTATACAGCCCAATGAGTGCTTGGGGAGGCAGGGCGAGGGCCGTCTCGGTGCTGCTGGTGGCCGCGCTCCTACTCGGCGCCTTCGCGCTTCCCGCCGACGCGTCGTCGTACCCCCAAAGTGAGCCCCGCGTGCTTGCTCTCTCGCCTCCCACGTTACTTGATTTGGATCGATTCGGTATTTCTGACGAGTGTTTCGTCGTCGTTGCAGAGGTGGTGACCGGGTTCCTCTCCAATGCGGCGTCGGCGGTGATGAAGCGGCTTTGGTCGCTCAAATCGACAACCAAGACAGGTGATTGCTGAAATCTCGTGTACTGTTGCGCGTCTTCCAGGTTCTTGATCTGGGTTTTCCTGAAACAATGTTGCTTTCTCTGTGGGTGGGGAGCAGCGAGCGGGGCGAAGTCGATGGTGAAGTACGAGGGAGGGTACACCGTGGAGACGGTCTTCGACGGCAGCAAGCTGGGGATCGAGCCGTACGCCGTGGAGGTCACCCAGGGCGGCGAGCTGCTCATTATGGACTCCATGAACAGCAACATCTACAGGATCGCGCTGCCGCTGTCCCGATGTGAGCTCCCTTTCTTTCTGTCTAGTCCTCCCCTAGATTTGTCGCGTGCTAGTGTTAGTGCCTAGTTGGATTCTGCTAATCAGATGTCTGCGCACTGATTGGTGGGGGTTGGTGCTGAACTGCTGATGGCTGATGCTGTGGGTTGGTTGGAGTCATGAATTCTGGTCTGGCCTAGCTCTTGATTGCGATGTATTTGTTAGTTAGCAATCTCCATTGCCATGTTTTTCATCTATTCCTGTAACCTGGTTAGTTCCACTCACACTCAGTGCTCAATCAACAGTAGTAATTCACACTTGCAAAAGTGGGCAATTGGGTCTTATTTGAACAGCCAATGCTAGTTATCTTTTTCAAGTTGATGATATAGTGTATAGCATTGAAAAGGACAACTTTGCATGATGGTATCTAGACTTGGATATGATAATTGTCCTAGACAGACAGCTTTACCCTGTTTCCCTATGATCTACCTTTTTGATCTGTACATTTTCCGTAAGGTGATGATGGCATGGCTATCCATGTTCAGCAATAGATGATTTTTTATCTACATGAGACCTTGTTTCATCTTGTGGTACTTGCTTGAACAATGCAGATAGCAGACCAAAGCTTGTTGCTGGTTCACCAGAAGGAATCCCTGGTCATATTGATGGGAGGCTGCGAGAGGCGAAGATGAACCATCCAAAGGGATTTACAGTGGACGGCAGGGGTAACATTTACGTGGCTGATGCTATGAACATGGCTGTTAGAAAGATCAGTGATACAGGTAAGCTAAAATGTCTAGTGGGGTATATGCACATGGTTTTGTCTGTTCCTTCAGCATCCTATGTCTGCCTTTTGGCTTTTGTTGGGCTTCTCCACCATGCGTTAAGCACCTGGCATAAAAACTTGCACTTGGAAATATGTGTATAATAATGTCAAAAGTTATGTACCCAGCTTGAGTAAATCTGCTTAAGTGATTTCCGGAATCATCGTTGTGACCAAAGTACGCTTTTAAAAACTTCTCCCTATGCACTTTACTTGGTTTGCAGAAATAGAAGAGAACACCGTGAGACAAGAAATCATAAGAGTACACGCAAGTCTGCAACTGCTCTTTTGTATTCAAAGCCGAGCTAACCTTGGAACATTAGAATGTTCTGGAGCTGACTAGAAAATTATTATATGAAACCTCACTGCTTTTCTAACTTGATTAAGTTGCCAGTTCATCTATTTCATAACAACAGATGATCACTGCATAACACTTTTACTTGGCATTGTTAATACAATGGTGTTTTCTTGCATTGTAACTGTGTTCTCCAAAACTACCCATTCATCTAAACTTAATTAGAAGTCTGACAGTTAATTCTCGTAAAATGCATAATAATATTACAATCTTGAAATTGACCGAGTTTCTTTGCAGTAAAATTCAACCTAGATGCTCTCTCATCTCGTTCATACTTTTTCTTATCTATTTTTCGTAAAAGAAGTTCTTGAAATATCGTGTCGTGTCATGTAGGAGTTACAACTATTGCGGGTGGGAAATCAAGTAGAGGAGGGCATGTTGATGGACCAAGTGGCGATGCCAAATTTTCAACTGATTTTGAAGTCCGCTATATTGCCAGTAGCTGCTCCCTTTTGGTGATTGACAGAGGAAACCAAGCTATTCGGGAGATTCAGCTCAACTTCGATGACTGTGTGTACCAGTATGAAGCTGGTTTTCCTCTAGGTATAGTCATCCTATATTGTGGAATTATTACTGACCTGAAAAACTTGATGTTGGCACATACTATTAATACCCGATTAAACTTTTTAACCATTTTGCACTACTTACAGGAGTAGCACTGCTTCTTGCTGCTGCTTTCTTCGGCTACATGCTTGCATTGCTCCAACGCCGGGTTTTAGGGATGGTATCAACAGAAGATGTAAGTGTTTACTGTTTTCTTTGTTTGTGAGGAAGAAAACATAACGTGCCTTCCCTGCCAGATTGGCAGAGTTAGCAAATAAGGCAATGACTACAATGGACCATGGGCCTGCTGTACCCCAGCAGGCCAGCACATGGATGTGTTGCCATTAGTCTTTTGTCACTCCTGGTACTGATTTTCATCATTCATAGGCCCCAGCCAGCTTCCTTACTATGCCCACACTTACCAGCTTGTGAGATAGCTAGGGCACTAGAACAGCATGCTAGTTGAAATTGGTGGGTAAAGTAAGATAGTTCTAGTTACCAGTCCAGTTAACGTAATTCGGAGTGGAAGCTGTACATGTCGGCACTTGTGTTACTTGAATCGCCTGATCTTAATCAGAAGCTGCATCTGATTAGATAAGTGGGGCATATGTAAGTTGCTTAAACGTCCAGTTTGTTTTGAATATCTTCAAGACAAAAGAGAATAGACATCATATTTCTGTAGGTTCATGCTATCCTTTTCCTTATTGGCTAAATTGGAATTATGTGTAATGTTACTTGCAGTAATTGGGTTTTGGCAGGGATGTTGTTGCAGTAAATTTGACCACAACAATGTTTTGAATGTATGTTTTACCTTGCAGGAACCCCAGCAGATTCCACCAAAAGCCAGCATCGCAAGCATCCCTCCGTACCAGATTCAGAAGCCACTGAAGCCTTCTCTTCGCCCCCCACTAATCCCAAACGAGGACGAGACCGAGAAACAAGAAGCTGAAGAGGGGTTCTTCACCTCAATCGGCAAACTAATCGAAGGAGCAAAATCATCTGTCGTGGAGATCCTTGGTGCAGCATTTTCCAGGAAGAAGCGTGTAAACACACACCATTACCAGCAGGCCAGAGCAGGGTCCTGGCCAGTACAAGAGAGCTACGCCATCCCGCGCGACGAGACGCCTCCAGCGCTGGACACGAGGACGTCGACCCCTCGCAAGAACTACGCATTCATGTCGAAGGAGCCAGAGAAGATCCACCGCATCCGGCAGGACGGTGGACGGACCCAGTACAGCGGCTGGAACGGAGAGTCCCCTCAGCAGCAGCAGCAGCAGGTGCACCACCAGCAGTACCTGCAGCACAACAGGCAGTACTCCCTAGGACCGCAGACCTTCTACGAGCCGAGCTGCGAGGCGACGAATGAGATCGTGTTTGGGGCCGTGCAGGAGGGGGACAGCACTCGCCGTGCCAGCTACAGCGACGCGGTCTACGAGCAGAACGGGCTGCGGTACCGCAGCGGTTACATGGGCTAAGAATAAGAAGCGCAGAGTTTGGTAGGGGGGGGTCGGTTGTTCTTTTTTGCCAGCTACATGATTAGATTTACTGCTATTTGGCCGCCTCTGTTGTAGTACCTGTAAGGCTGTGACAAGAAGAGTAAGCTGAGAGATAATGTAGCAAGTACCCGTTCTCTGGGTTGAACCATCGATGGAATGCTGGGTTTTTGCTAGAAGAGCGTCCTGATCTCAGGACTAATAATATATATATAGTAAGAGATATATGTATGTACATATGTACATGGATTGTGGATTGATCTGTTGGTCCTGAATTCGTTCGTGGGGTGGAGATGATTTGTGGCGCTGACTAGCATTTTAGTTGGAGGAACTGTGCTAGAACATGCGCCGTGAGGTACCACCCATTAACCCATGGTTGGCATGGCAGACAGGCAGGGCGGTTTTCTTGCTCATGGACCATGGGGGTAGGGAATGGTGGGCACGGCCGAGGGTAGAATGATTCAGTGGGACGGACGGACGGCCGCCTGCCCCGGCTCGTTGGCTTCATGTCCACTAGGGCGCTGGGCAAGGGAACAGGGAGGTGTGTACCACACCCAGGCGACACAGTGACACAGGCAAACGCCGGCCCTGAACCCTACAGTTCTGTGTTCTTTCGTTCCCATCATTCGTTTCATAAATGACCAATGCCAAACGAAGCCGACGAAACGATGCTGTGATGCCATATTTTGCTTACCGATAAACATAGTAGTATTATGTTCCTGGCTAAAGGAACTATTCTAGAACCTGGAATGTATCCAAATGGCACACACACTGTTCTATAGTAACCTCCTTGGTGCAAATCCGTAGGTGAATCCACCAGACGTGGCTTCACAGCTTAATTGAGTACAAGTGTCCTGCCAAACTAAAATTCTGATACGATGATTATAAATATTACCTGGCTCACGTTCATGCCGGGAAACAGGAATTTGGATAATCTCCCAAGCCAAGATCTCGTTACTAGTAGCAGGTAAAGTGAAGAAATGTTTCTCACATTCAGTTATACATATAGGACTGCAAATGCCTGTCTTCATATTACATTAGTTCACCGCATTACACTGGAACCGCAACCTACAACGCAAAACTGAGGAAAGCACTAGTAGCTACAATGTGTGGATGTGCTCAGGTATTTCCTGTTTGGCTCCATTCCCCGCTTCTTCTTTGGTGCACAACAGGAGGGACAATAGACCGCGTGGATCTCATTTCCGCCTATCCTTGGCCCTCTTGAATGTTTGCCTGCCCTTGTTCTTCCACTTCTGGTTGCCACCCGGAGTCCGAGTCTCCTGAATTTCCCTTACCTTACGCATCCTGCATTTTAACAGAGGGTGATGGCATTCAGTAATGTCTAGTTAAATGGAAAAGATGAATTGAGCACCATGATTAATAGGTACTGCTGGAGCCAAATGGATAAGGAAAACAAGGTGCATTGGCTCAGTTGGGATAGACTGACAACATGAAAAAGAAACTGAGGTTTGGGGTTTTAGAGATCTTTCATGCTTTCAATCTGGCCAGGCATGGATGCAGCTCCAAAAACCCCTCTTCTCTTTGTGCCAAGGTTCTCTTGGCAAGGTATTACCAAAATTCCTCGATTTTAGAAGCTAGACCAATAGACTATCTCTTATGTTTGGCGCAGCATACTAAAAAAAAGTACAACTACTAAAAGGGGAGACCATTTGGAGAATCAGAAATGGCGAGAATATTGACATCTGATGTGACCCGTGGATTCCTAGAGGCAGCACTAGAAGGGTCATTTTACCCAAAGGGACAACAACTCAGTAACAAGAGTTAGTGAACTGATTGACCCAGTCGCAAATAAATGGAAGGAAGACTTGGTGAGGCGAGTTTTTACTTCTGAAGATGCAGAGATTATCCTCCAGATTCCAATTCAGGAGCATATTCACGACTTCGTGGCATGACACTATGATAAAAGAGGTATATTTTCTGTAAAATCAGCCTAAAGAGTTGTGGTGGATGACGCAGCTCGTGAATCTATTTCAGGTCACACATCCTCCTCCAGTGCAGCTGAAGAACATGGAAGATTTTGATTGGAGCAAGATATGGTCACCACCCCTACTAAGTAAGGTGCTTCATTTCCTAAGGTGTCAGTCTACAAACAGCATACCCGTGCGTATGAAGCTCCATCACAGAGGTATGCAGGTAGACACTCGTTGCCCCCTTTTCTTCAGACTGGATGAGGACGGTGGGCACTGTTTTGTCAACCTCAAGAATGTAAAAAATGTGTGGAGAAGGGCTCAACCTGAACATATGGGTTGCGGCAGAGTGATGTTTGAAACTGATTCTACACAGCTGAAGAAGGCAGTGACAGCATTGACAACTATGACCTATCTGAATTAGGAGCCATTTTCAGACACATCAAAGTTCTGCTGCGTGTGAGTTTTCTGATGTCTGTGTTGTATCTTAACTCTGTGACGCACACTTTAGCTGTGCATGGGTGTAATCTGGGAGTAGGCATGTATGAGACTTGGATGGGCCAACTCCCTGAATCTGTACTGAAGCTTGTTGCTGGGCGACTTGTCGAGCGTTATAATATAAATGGAACGTGATGGGTGTTACTTTCAAAAAAAGAATGGAGAAGATACATTATCTACCAAGTGTTTTAGTTCTTTGAATCAGGGTGATCAATCACGTGTTGAGACAAACCAGTCAAACCCAGCTGCTTGATAGACTAATAGAATAGGGCAAAGTGTATTGCCGGAGAGAGGCTGTCACGTAAGAGACTTGGATGGGCCAACTCCCTGAATCTGTACTGAAGCTTGTTGCTGGCGACTTGTCCAGCGTTATAATATAAATGGAATGTGAAGGGTGTTACTTTCAAAAAAAAGAATGGAGAAGATACATTATCTACCAAGTGTTTTAGTTCTTTGAATCAGGGTGATCAATGTTTATAAAAAAAATGCTCTAATCTATGTTTATAATATGGTTTTGCTGTTGTATAACTACCCATGAACTCTAGCATCCAAAGGGCCATCTGGTCATATGAAATATATACACTAGAGATGCAGGTGGGTCACCACTAGGGTACCCTCTACCCTCTAGTTAAAAAAAATGAAGTAACTTTTCCAAAATGACGATGTCATTAGAAAAGTTACTTTATTTTGTTGAACTAAAGAGGATAGAGGGTACCCTAATGTTGATCTACTTGCACCTCTATATACAAACTTGCACCGACAGGTGAACAACAGGAACAAAGACAGTGATTCTCAAGTATCGCTGCATGTGGATAGAAAAGGATGATGGGCTTACCGGTAGTTCTTGAGTTTTGGGTCAGATAACAGCTCATCAACCAAGGTTGTCTTCTGTTCCTGCTTTGTCAGCCTACTTGAGTAGAACTCAGATGCAGGCGCAATGACTGTTCCGACCTAAACCCAATATCGAATATTCAGCACATTATTACTACTGATGAGCTCTCAAGTTTTGAACAGTGGGATATTTGAAATATTTAATACTAAATCTTTGTGATTTGGTCACTTACTTGGAAATACTTTGGAAGTGCCTTGGATTTACCAGACCTCTTGAAATGCCTTTTAGGGTCCATTACGTGCCTCAGCTGCAAAACATATGCCGAGAATATTGTGCTTAAGCGACCAAAAAAACACACACTCAAGAACAAGTAGATGGCCACACCCAACATTGTGAAACATTTACATTGCACTTCAACTCGCAATATTTGGTTCTTCTTAGAAGTAACACAGTTCAAGCATATTGCAATACCATCGGATATAAGACAACAAAAACGGAGCATGCTAACAAGTAAATATGGATGGTATATCAAGTGTTCACTGGACCATGATGTGTGTTTAATTGTTATTATTTCTCTCTTATTGAGACCAAACGAAAGGAGAAGCTTGACTTTGTTGTAGGGGAACTTATTTAAGTGGGAATCTGCTAGCAGTACTACATCAACTGTCTGATACTTGCCAACAGGTTTCAGGATCATCTTCCTAAATGCTAAAGCCAGTCTGCTTTCCACAGCCCCCCACTAAGGTATTACTACTGACAAGAATACACAGAAGCGTGAAGCTATACCTGCAAAATCTCAAGGTCTTTCTTCAACTCGGGAGTGATGGTCGGCGCCGGCATGTCGAACCTGAAAAACGAAGCAACGAATCATAAGCGCCCATCCAAAAAAAAATCCACCGAATCATTCTATTCTTTCTATATAAGAGGAACGCGACCCACCAGCCCTTGCCGGTGGTGTCCTTGACGTTCTTCCTCGCCATCTTGTTGAGCTTCCTCGGGTCCCTCGGCGGCACGAAGAGCCCGTCTACGAGCTCGCTGCTCGGCCTCCATAGGGAGTCCTTGGCGTCGATGCTCTGGGTCGGCGCCGAGCCCTTCTTGCTGCTGCTGCCGCCGGCCGACGGTAGGGAAGGAAGCTTGGGCGCCCAAGACAGGCCGATTGGCGCTTCTGCCATCGTTTCTACCGTCCCAATGTTGTTGGATGCGGCGGCGTCAGGGGCGGCTCGCGCGTGAGGGGCGGCGGTGGAGGGGGAGAGGAGGAAAGAGGCGACGGGGGAGAGAGGAGTAGGACGTGGATTTGGGCCGAAGCGGATTTTAATCGAAACTGGGCCGTGTCTCCTCCCTGTGCACCGGGCGTGGCTCGGTTCGCCCTGTGGCGTCCGCATAAAACGAAGCACGCGAGCGTAGACAGCCAGGAGCCAGCCTAGCAGCGAGTAAACCATATCAGTTGACTTTGATTTGGTTAGATTTAGATGTATTTAACATTAAAATATGTCTAGATAAATTTAAATCAATTAATATGGATCGGATGGAGTACCACAATTTGGGCTCTCAGTACTAGTCAGTACCAACATTGCTAACTTTTACGAGTCAATACCGAATTCGGGTCATAGCGTTGCGAATCGGATTTTTTGCATATTTGCCACACTTTTTATCTGAAATTTGCATATTTGCCATATGACCACCACATGTCAGTGACACAGAAAATGGCAAATATGCAAGGTGCAAAGAAAAGTATGGCAAATGTGCAAATTGCCATATGACCACCACATATCAGTGACACAGAAAATGGCAAATATGCAAGGTGCAAAGAAAAGTATGGCAAATGTGCAAATCCCCCTGAGTTGGCAGCGCATGTCTAAGAGGAGCTAAGGTGGAAGTAGGGCCCACCTGTCAACCCCTCGTCTTTTCATCTCTCCTTCCTCCACACGTCTCTGTCTAGCCAGATCAACTGAAGCACCATCGCGTGTGTCCTCCCTGGCCACACTCCGATGAACTGGAGCACCACTGCGTGCTCCTTACTTCTCTCCCCACCGGCGGTCCTCGCCCCTGCTCCTCTTCCTATCCGAGGGAGGCGCCCCTGCACACCCCCTATCATCGAGAGGCCATCTCGCTGCTCGTGCTTCTCTGCCCCACTGGATGGACACACCATTTCTCCCCTTCCCAACCAGCGGGAGGCCACCGCGAGCGCCCATGCTCCTCTCCCCTACCAGCTAGAGGCCAACACGCCCCCTGTTCCTCTCCCTCGCCCCCCTCGTTCCCTCCACGCTCGTGCGATCTGGCCTCACCGCCATCGTTCTACTCTTTCCCGAACCAAGACGAAGCGCCTTGGGGCTCTGCCTTGCCATGCTGATCATCTAAGCCAAGGGAATCGAATAATAGAGCCGTGTATCTTTGGGAATCGCTGTCGTTCTTGTCTCTGGCAACCGTCTTCTCCAGACGATTTCGTCGCCTTCAAGCCGCATCGATCCACGTCAGGGCCGGCCGCCTTGTGTCTCTCCGACCGCCAGCACCCCGGGTCTCCGTCGCTAACCGCCTAGGTTCTTCGCCGTCGGCCGCCTGCACCATTCAGGCGGCCCCCACCTGTAACATCCGCGGAGAGAGAAAGGGAATAAGGCAAAGAGGATGGGGCTGGCAGGTGGGACCAACGTCTAGCTCAGCTGATACTCCACATATGTTGCCAACTCAGCGCTTACAGCGGGTCGCATGGTCAGGGTTGTCCTCAAAAAACTCTTAGCCGTGAATTAGTCTGATTCACAACGCTGTGACCCGAATTTAGTACTGACTCGCAAAAATTAGCAATGTTTACACTGACTCGTACCGAGAACCTGAATTATGGTGGTATTATGCAATTTAGTCCCTAGCAGCATTCCCGCCCAAAAAAAAAGCAGCCAGCAGCATACGTACCGGCATCATAGTGAGCGAGCGTAAGGATGGCAATGGGCAGGGTATGGGCAGGGTAGATCAATACCATATCCATACCTGTGTAGCCAATGGGTACAAAAGCTTACCCATACCCATACCCGTGGATATAAAAGTTTACCCATACCCATACCCGGCGGATACCCATACCCATTGGGCATCCGGCGGGTATATCCAATATTATACAAGTTATTCAAAATTTACTTTCATCAATAGCATATTTGAAAAAAAGACAATAATCTCTACTTACTAATAGTAGACAAATACATAAAAGTATCAAATTAAAGTTTAGAAGTCGCAATCTCATACTCGTCCCTAGGCTTCTTGGTCATATAGGTTAAAACTATAGTAAGTTTGATACGCCGTTTAAACAGACAGATGGGATACCCATGCAATCTATATCCGTCATGCACTCCACGACTTAACAGAGGGTTTGATACCCATGGTTATAAAGTGTCTTACCCATACGCAAGATGCAGTGGCACTGCATCTGTGTAAAATTGCCATCCTTAAGCGAGCGAGACGAAGTTAAAAAAAAAGAGCGAGCGAGACGAAGTTAAAAAAAAAGGAGCGAGCGAGACGAGACGAGACGGTTTCGCGCAGGGGCTGGGATCAGAGGGAGGGGAGAGGCGCCGGGGCCGAAACCAACCAGGAATCCGAGCCACACACGAGCCAGGAAAGGAAGGCTGGTAAAACGCGAACGGTGAACAAATAGCTCCGAGGGAGACGGAGCCCCGGACTCCCGGCGTCGTCCCCCACGTACGTACGCGGCACCACGATTGATCGAGCGCCACCGCCGAGAGGCCCGGACCTCGTCGTCGATCATGGCGTCGCTGCCGCCCCTGCCGCCGGAGATACGGACGCTTCGGTCGACGCTGGAGCAGCGGGGGCTGGTGGACCCCCTGCTGCAGCCGTCCGACGAGTGGGGCGTCCTCCCGGGGACCGCCGGCGACGCCGCAGAGCGGGGACCCCTGTGCCGGGTCGCGGAGGCCGTGCGCGCGGGGGTCAGGGAGATGTGGGCGTTCGCGCACAATGACCCCAGGAAGCCCGTGTTCGCGGCCAAGGTGGCCACGGCGCTCGCGCTCATCACACTGCTCGTCTTCCTCCGCGAGCCCAGCGAGATCGTCGGCCACTCCGTCTGGGCCATCCTCACCGTCGTCGTCGTCTTCGAGTTCAGCATCGGTACGTTAGCCCCTTCTCTCTTTTCGTGCCTTTCTCGACACGATGATCGACCAAGGTGGTGTTCGTTAACGTTGCGATCATCCTTGAGCTAATTATAAACACGTCTGATTGCCAGGCCCTAAATGCCGAGGCTGATTTGCTTTGTTGCATGGTCTAGAGAAAATTAATTTCTGAATGTGTCCATCTAGTTTACCATCAATTATAAGCTTATTGATTGATTATTGCTCTAGTGAAGGATCATGCATCTTTGCAGATCGATACGCGATAAACTAGTATAGCAAAGATTTTCCTTTGGAACAACACAAATCAGCAAGGCATTAGCATGCAAATGGTACTAGGAGACTGCGATTGGTTCAATGCTAAAGTCATTTGGAATTTCCATCAAACTGTAAATGAACAACACATCCTAGAATTTGTCCCAAGGGCATTGTGGAAGTGTAATCAATTTATGTAGCATGGGAACCTAATTTCTTCCGAGGGCTGCCCTATCTCTAGATTCAAATCAAAGCTAATGATCATTTGATGCACGGCTTTGACTTTTCCCCCCCTAATGTCCACCATATACGCTTCCGATTTTTCTCGATCTCTAATGCATGATTTTTTGGCTATAGTATATGCTTGTAATGACCGAAAATCAGTACAATGTATCTAGCATAACATACAACAATTTTACGAAACAAGCACACAGAAAGTGTCTTTGGCTCCCAAGCTCCGGTGCTTCCTTTATATAAAAGTTTTAATAAAAATTGAAAATAATTCTGAACATAGTCAATGTTGTATTTCACAAGCATACAAAATCACAACACGAAATTCTTTGTATTGTGGGCTACATAATTTTTTTGACAAAATCTCATAAAGTTTAGGGATTTCAAAAATGCATACACAAATCCACACTTTTGTCATTCTTGTGTAGCTCAAAATAAAAAGTATCTGAAATTGATATTTTGCATGTTTGTGGGAAAAAAATATTGACTATATTTAGATATTTTTTTCCAATTTTTTTGAGACTCAGAAATATGATATTATTATTTTTTTAAAGCAGGAGCACTGGATCCAAAAATCTCCACTCACAATCACAATGATATTTCTCTTGCCTTGGGCAATCCATATACTGTTGCACATACTAGTGGTCAAAATTAAAAACGTTGACTGCACACATAATAATGCTCCTTATATTCTTGGACAAAGGGAATACACTATGAAAGAGTGAACTTGTCCCGAAAGAAAATTGGGCTATGAACCTATAATGATCATCTACTATGCTCCTTATAGTGTTTTTTTGTTTTTGGTTTTGTGACGCAGGTGCAACGTTGAGCAAAGGCCTTAACAGGGGACTGGGTACTCTCACCGCGGGAGGGCTTGCTCTAGCAGTTGCCGAAACGGCGAGGCACATTGGCAGTCAGGACATGGTGTTTCTCATCGTTTGCATTTTCGTTGTTGGTGAGTAATAACCCAAAAAAGGATCGATATGCTGAAATAATCCCAAATAATCGTTCTGTAATCCCGATATGTGAGCCCGTTGCCTTGTGATGGATGGATTGGCAGGATTTGGTACGAGCTTGATAAAGCAGCACCCCAAGACGAAGCCCTACGAGTACGGGCTCCGCGTCTTCCTGCTCACCTTCTGCTACGTCACGGTGTCCGGGTACACGACGGGGCAGTTCACCAGCACGGCCGTGAGCAGGTTCCTGCTCATCTTCATCGGCGCCGCCGTGAGTCTGGGGGTGAACATCGGCATATACCCCATCTGGGCGGGGGAGGACCTGCACCACCTGGTGGCCAAGAACTTCTCCAGAGTTGCAGAGTCCTTGGAAGGTACTACAGTACTAGGGCTGGTGATGCATGCATGATCCAACATTCTAAGATGATCGAGAACGCCAGCAGAATTAATTCTGCTCGATTATTATTCTAAGAGATGTGAAAATGGCTGCTCTGCTCGTTGTTTGTTGCAGGATGCGTGGATGGATACCTGACATGCATGGAGTATGAGAGGGTGCCTTCCAAGATCCTCACGTACCAGGCTTCTGATGATCCCGTCTACAGCGGGTACAGGGCAGCTGTTGAGGCACAATCACAGGAGGAAACCCTGGTATATATGTTGTTGGCTTTCTGCTTGCTCCAGATCATGCAATAATGCTTCTAGGATTATTATGAACACCGTACCATTGTGGTTGCAGCTAGGATTTGCTATATGGGAGCCACCGCACGGACCTTACAAGATGATGAAGTACCCTTGGAAGAACTACACCAAAGTCGGCGGTGCGCTGAGGCACTGCTCCTTCGCCGTCATGGCGCTGCACGGCTGCATCCTGTCGGAGATTCAGGTTCACGCATTTTAGTTTATTTTCTCTCATGGCATGTCGGAGATTGTTTTCTGAGTTTGCTAACTGAACTTGTCGGGTGTCAAAAAAAACATTCATCAGTCGCCGCCGGAGAGCAGGAAGGTTTTCAGCGCGGAGCTCCACAGGGTGGGCAACGAGTCCGGCAAGGTGCTGCGGGAGCTCGGGCATCTGGTGAAGACCATGACGAGGCTGAGCTCCCCGAACATCCTGGCCGAGGTCCACCACGCTGCCGTGGAGCTGCAGAAGAAGATCGACCAGCGGTCCTACCTCCTCGTCAACACGGAGCGGTGGGGAGAGACCATCGCCTGCAAGCGGGAGAACGAGCCGCAGCCGCCGCCGTCGCCGCCGGAGCACGCCGTGGCCATCAACATCGGCGGGCCGGCGGTGCACAGGTCAGACTCGGCCACGTCCCTCGCCCGCCACGCCGTGCTCACCAGCATGGGCGGCGCCATGCACAAGTCGGACTCGACCACGTCACTCGCCCGCCACGCCGCCCTCGCCAACGTCGGCGGCGGGATGCACAAGTCGGACTCCAACACGTCCCTCGCCCGGTTCGACTCGGCGGCGTCGATGGCGGCCCTGGCGGCGGCGGACGGGTTGCCGTTCAAGCCGCAGGCGTCCTGGCCCTTCCGGCTGCCGCCGCTCCACCCGGCGCTGCCGTTTGAGGCCACGGAGGCGAGGACCTACGAGAGCGCGAGCGCGCTGTCGCTGGCCACGTTCGCCTCGCTCCTCATCGAGTTCGTGGCGCGGCTACGGAACCTTGTCGACGCGGTCGAGGAGCTGAGCGACAAGGCCGGCTTCAAGGATCCTGTGGAGGAGCCCTCTACCCGCAGCAGGGAACAGACTTGTGGTGGTCTTCTAGGAAGAATACGAAGTTTTTGTAGACTCAAGACATGATGATGATTGATGACCATGGCAACAGCTTAAACACTAACTAACCGATTTTGTATGCAGCTGATGAGTACCACGAGAAGATGGCTGGCTGACAATGTAGTAGGGGATGGATGCTGATATACATATACTGTACAACCATGTAAATACAGTGATGGGAATCAGAGAATGCAAAGATGATTTCTCATGCAGTGAATCGAATCAGGGTGAAAGCAATTATATGTACCTCTATATAAATGGATAGCCGCACTTATAGAGCAAGAGTCTACAGGCCCGTGGAACTACATAGTACAATACATCCTTCAGTCGCGTACTTAAGGTCATTCTTTAGCTGAATAAAATACATACATTTCTTCTTGCGTATATACAATGCAATACATTACAAACGAATAGTACAACAAACAGCGGGATTTATGGTCAGTGACTGTGGATGGGATACGGTGAGCTGCTATCCGGTGAGCAGCTCCAATGCTATTAACCAATGTTTATTGTGCAATGCTCCTCAGAGGAAGGGAAAGCCCTTCTGTGATTGTGGCTTGCTGCATTCTGAATTAGCCCATCCAATCTGCCTCCGTTCATTGTCATACACAACTAACTTGCCGCGAAGAGAAACATCTACATGTAAAAACAGGAAATGGTCATGACATCCACATGTAAAAACAGGAAATGGTCATGACATCCACATGTAAAACCAGGAAATGACCATGGCAGGCTTGACAAACTTATCCATTAGATTACACATCCACATTTACTCCTTGTTGGAGAGTATAAGAAAAGAAAACCATGCATACCTCCGACTATTATTGTTGACCCATGATTGATCTCGGTTCCATTTAGCAGCCCCAGACAAACGTTGCCCTTATCCTGGAATAAGTCAATTAAGAAAAGACAAATAGGAATTTTCAGCATGGAACTCATGTTAGAGATGTGGAAAGATATTACATGACGTAACAGAAAACTATAGAAATACATCAAAACTTACACTCAAGATTAAGTAATCATCAGGAAGAATGGTGAATGTTTTGGGCACAACAAACCATATTCTCCCAAAATGAAGGTTTAAGGGCTTGAAGAACTGTTTGACATCTCCCAAATGCCTGAAAATTATGAGATGGTTAGGAAAAGGGCAAGTTGTTTCTTCGACGGGGATTTTCCTTTCAAACTTCCCACATCCTAGGAGAGGTGATCTATTACAGTTCCAGCGTATTACCTTACAGCAGAATCAGCTTTCCAGCATAGAGGTAATGTTGTATCTGAGTCATCTCGGACAAAACTGGGGGAGTCTTTTTCAATCTATGAAGTTAGAAAATAAGTTAGTAAATGAGATTGGATAGATTCACCCATACGCAAATTAGTAATAACACTCACAGCAGCAACAACGTTTTTATATATGTCATCTGGAAGGTATGTATATGAGCTTCCGCTATCAAAAATCACTTGAACAGAGTTTCCTGCTTGCCCGTGCAAACTGAGCTGCCGATCTCCATAGTTCACGTTATGGGCTACTGTGTGGTATAAATTACTGGCAATATTAGAAAAAAAACATCAAGGAATGTCAGCAACAAAAGCAAATATAATTCTGCTTTGATTTAGAAGCCAAAAGAGAACGGGATGATAAATATGCCAATGCATGCAAGTAAATTTTCAAAAAAAAAAGACAAAGGGTGTGACTTACTCTAGACCACCTCGAATAGGAGCCCATGTCAATCCCCATCTCGGTACATATTCATCACCCAGAAACATGTACCCACCACCACTTGCGTCTCTGGTGATACAATGACCAAAAACATTGGAAATAATTCCTTTGCTGGCCAGCTGACTAGGAAGGCTTATTGCTGCACTGCTAAGACCAAGAATCCCATCAGTCTTTGCTGGTGAGGACAAAAGCTGGCCTTGCTGATCATATGCACACCTATTTGGTAGAAAAAATATCAGTTAGATACTTGGTGATTTAAATCAGTAGCATGTCATACATGTGCTGGTCGTCTCTTCAAAGGATTGACCGTACCCAAATACATAGTCTAGTTTTTCTCTTCCACCATTTGTAGTGATCAGATGCATATCATCCTTTGCTAGGACACCCATAGAGGAGCTTCTATCGGCATATTCAATCTCATAGTCACATTGCTTGCAAGTCTCACAATAGTTCTGGTCGCCTTGCAACTCTTGACATAACGAATCCTTGGGAGGGACTATCTTTTCTTTTGTTGGCTTATATAAGGGATGAGGTCCCTGTGATTGCGGTACAAATTCGTTTGAGAGAACAATAAATAGGGAAATAATATGGAGCCTAATAACATATTGATACAGACATCCAGATTTGTTGGAAATAGAAATTTTTGCTTACTTTGGCACAATTTGCACAGGGTGCATCACACTGGATCCACGTCAAATCGCTTCCAGTATCAACGTCAAGAAAGTAAGGTCTTGGTGGATTGCCAACAAAGATAGATGTGTAATACTGCCTGCAGTTGTTGTGAGATAATATATCACTCTCAACAAGTCAAGCATGACCGGAAATCCAATTCGGCTCTAGAGTGTATATGAACCCATTATTTGAAAACACATTTCAAAATTTCAAAAAAAAAACAGAAAAAATATATGCATGTACATCCGGACATTCTATGTCCGCACACAAGTTTTCGGGGAAAAGGACATTTTTTGTGTCCCGTGTAAAAAGACAAATTTCGATGCTCCAACATGACTATTCATGGACATTTTTTTTTCTTTTTTCCACAAGCCACATAAAATGTTCTTTTTTCCCCGAAAACTCCTGTGTGCCGATATAGAATGTTCAGATGTACTCGGCAAATTTTCTTTCAGAATTTTTTGACACATAGAAATTTGTTTTTCATTTTTCATAATAGGTTCACATGCACCTGCGAGCCAAAACACATGACATACCAAGCATGACTTATTATTTTCAAGAAAAGGTCCACATACCCAGCTTTATAGGAAGCTAAAATAAGCAGAGCATGACTTGTTATTGGACACATTAGCATAACATAACACTACCCTTTTATGGATAAAGAATAGTAATCTAAGTATAGAGATTAGTCTGGTAAAGATGCTAGCCTTAACTAATAAAAAAGATAGATCATCAGGCCTTAAGAACAGTCTGCATATGATCTTAGGAGCGGAATTGAGTTCTTGAAGTAACTAAAACTAAGACTGCATCTTGAGTTCATGAAATAACTAAGGAACATAAATGTTGTGATTTGACCAAAGCCAAACTTCTAAACCTGTTTCTAGTACTTACTAAATCTAAACCTTCATTTTTAGGACCAAACTGAACCCAATTTTGTCATATGCATTAAGATGGATCTAAATTCTAAAAGATGGGTTAGCCCATCTCTTCCCCAAAGTTTTAGGGCCAAACCAGATCCATGGAACATACTAACCACATTAGATCATCAAAAACACCCTTCTTATCCCCAAACTGAGTAGAAACAGTTTCCCCTTGAATGATAACGTGGAGGAGCAATATTTACGCACGAATTAAATCAAGATACTGAAGAATTGAATCACTACGCACCCATCGGGGAACACATTGCCCTTGATCGGGAGCAGAACAGTGGAGTTGGTCCCGGCCGATGTCGCCCCCTCGACCTCCAACTTCTTCGTAACCTTCCCACCGCCGCCATCATCGACCCTCTTGGCAGCCAGCTTGATGTCCCCGAATTCCCGCAGCGCGCGGCCCTGCCGCGCCTTGGGGTACAGTGGCAGCAGGAACGACTTGGTCTCGTTCCTCTCCTTCTGCGCCTCCTCCTCCTCCATCCCCAGGAACTGCACGGCCACGTCCGAGTAGAAGCAGTAGTAGGCCGCGAGCGCGAGGGCGCCCAGAACGAGCACCATCGCCGCCGCCCGCCGCGGCGAGACCGCCCGCCTCGATCGCCTGGCGTCCGCATACGCGGGCGCCATCGCCGGTCCCCGGTGGAGGGGCGGGGTCAGAGAGCTCGGGGGATCGTCGGTGTAGGTGAAGGCGGTGATGGTCTTGCCCTTGGAGGGCTGGTCGGGCGGGGGTAGGGTGATGATGACGACGCCGTGGAGCTGCGGCTGCTCCGGAGGCGGCGGAGGCGGCGGAGGCCGCGGGGGGCGTGGTTGACGCGGAGGCGGTGGTGGCGGCGGCATCTCCGGTCGAGATCCCGGCGGCGCTCCGGTGGCGGTGGGTTCAGAGGCGGCGGGGAGGGCAAGACATCGGGGGCAAGTGAGAGGAGGAAACTGGCTAGGGGAAGGGGGTGGTTTTGGTGGCCGGACCCGGACTCCGAGCTCGGGAGTCGGGAGACTGTGATTGGATGGTTGACTCTTGACTTTTAAACAGAACGGTGTATGATTTGGATATTTTCGGTGGATAATTCTTCGACTCTAAGCGACGCGGATTGGCTTACACATGAAACTATGAAAGTTTTTTTTATTCCGAATATAATCGCAGATGGCATGTGCATTATTGGTAGCGGAATTGTAACGATGGAACTAACAAAACGTGTGCTTCGAGAATTAGTCAGGAGTAGTAATTTATTACGGAAGACACTAAGCTTTCCCCGGACGATCGAAAACTTCCATCGTCCTGGTCTAGGAGACGACACGTGTCCATCTGGAAAAGAAAAATACCACCCTTCTGCACCTCGCCCTTCTGCACCCCGTGTCCTCGCTCGTGACTTCCTTTTCTTTGCAGCACCTCACCCGCCTCCAATGGAGACAGCGTCTCGTCGCCAGAGAATATGCTAGCTTGCATCAACGCCGGTGGTCGGCAGCGGTCTCCTCGTAGCAACGACGGTGGTCGGCAGCGGTGGCCTCGCAGCAACGCCATTGCCCCCATGTAGCAATGGCGATCACTTGAAGCAAGGCGGCGGTCTTATAGCAATGCCGCCCGTGGTAGCGACGCTCGGTTCAGAGTAACGGCGACGGCTGCTGCGGCGACGCCCATGTAGCAAGGGCGCCGCAGATGTAGCAACGCCGCTTAGTTCAGAGTAACGGCGACGATCGCAGGCGGAGGCGCTGCGCCGGTGCTTGCGACGCAGCACCTCGACCTGCAATGGCGGCGCCAAGATGTAGCAAAGGTTACCGCCTGCGTGTAGCAATGCCGGATCAGAGTAACGGCGACGGATGCTTGTAGTAGCGGCGCCTGCAGGTGTAAGCCGCCTCGTCAGAGCAATGGCGATGGTCGCTGCGGCAGCACTCGACCTTGTAGCAGAAGAATGGCCACCACCGCCGACGGGACCTTCACCGCTTATGTAGCAAAGACGGTTCAGGCTTGTCTAGAAGGTTGGCATTGCCGCACTGCCTGGCTTGCAAAGACCACCGCTGGGTCAGTAGCATCTGCAAGGCGCGAGAAGTCCATGGCGACAAGGCGGCGGCGGCCTTGACGATGCAAGCACGATTGAGGCAGCGAAGGATGGGAGGGCGAGGAGGCGAAGTCATGGCGGAGAGCGGCGGTGCCAGTCCCAGTCACCAAGGGAGGGCTCGAGCGGAATTCCATGTTGGGGCGGGCGTGGGGCTGGCGGGAATCAGTCCGGCGGGCGAGAGGCCGAACAAAAAGGAGGTCGGGAAGGGCACGAGAGGAGGCTGGGGAGTCCGGAGGAGGCCGGAGAGGAGGCCGAGCGGAGAGGCGCATCTCCGTCTTCCTCCCGTGGAAGAGATAAGGAAGGAGGGATGGGGTGGGTCCATATGACGCGTCCTGGGAGGATACGTACATAGGTGGAAACTCGTGACCCGACCCGGACGATCATCGTCTGAGGAAAGGGGATCATTTTCCATTTATTATTCAAGGACAGGACCGGCGATTGTGATAGTGCGGTGATTTTTTTATATGGAGAGGCGATGATTTTTTCCTTTTTTGTTGAGAGAATGGTGCCGTGCTTGTTCTAGGCTTGTAGGATTTCATTTACGGGCCTCATTTAGTGCGGCCCAATAACATGTACTTCCTTCGATCCATATTAATTGTTATTGGATTGAACGTATTTAGTACTAAAATATGGCTAGATATATCTATTTCTGCGACAAGTAATATGGATCAGAGGGAATACTGGTTTTTGGTTGTTTCTATGTAGGCAGTTCAGTAATGAAAAAACATATCGTAATAGAAAACATATTTTGTTTTTGAACTCAAATGACAGACTTTATCGATTTAGAAGGGATAAATCGTTCAGTACATCACTCAACACTGATGGTGAAGGATCACAAAATGGAGAACATATTCATGGGTCGCAAAAGAAGACAATGTTATATGTGACAGCGATGTGTCATATTGGCTTACATGTGGGTCTCTATCTAGCCGGCGCGGAATCTTCACCGACCTATAAAAGAAATTCAACCCAAATTCCGGAATAAGTAGAAGATCAACTCTGAAGGTGCCATGAGAAGATGACCAAGATATAGAGATCAAAGCAGCAGAAACCTAATTGTATAAGTGTAGGACACCAACACGAAGCCACGAAGAGGGGGAGATCGACAAGGGTCGTGTTTCCCACACAACATAAAGACCCACACCAGCTATGGCTGACACATAAAGGGAGAAAAATCTTGATGTGTTTGAAAACATATTTTCGAGTGTTGATGTTAATGTATCAAAAGAGCGACCTCAAATTGTAGCCCTTCAATTCAGCGCGATGTAATAGTGCATTATTTCTCTTTTATTGGAGATAAGCGATGGTATTTTGTTTTAATGGAGCGGTGCGGTGTTGGTCAATGATGTCATTTTCTTTTGTTCGTAGAAACCAATGATAAAAATAAATTAGTTAAAAGATAGTCTAGGAAAAAAATCTGATAGAGCACGCTTTCATCCTATTCAAAATTTTAAATCAAGGTGATACAATCTAGAGAGCCACACCCGGCCTCTACAAGACAATTGTGCACACAATCGAAAGTATCAGAAAAAGAGATAGAAGCATCGGTCCATAGACATAATAACCTAGAATACATGAAACTATAAAAAAATGGTGGAGAAGGTTCAATCCGCAAGCCCACCCGGCCGCAGGCCCACCCGGGTTTCCTCGCCCGACCGCGCAGGGCGCGCGCTTGGGCCGTTCGCCAGCCCGCACTAGCTGATCAACACCTGGCGGGCCGCGGTCGCGGGTAAGGCCCACCCGGGAAAGGGGAGCCTCGGCGCTGGCTGGCGCCTACCAGCTAGGCAGCGGGTGGCGCCTAGGCCCACCCGGGCTGGTTTCCTTTGCTGCCTTGGCTTGATGGGCTGTGTAGAATCAGCCCATTCGGCTGGAACGAAAATTTCTGTTTATTTCTTTACCTTTAGTCCCACATGGGGCACCTAAGAGGGAGGGAACCCCTCTCTTAGCCTATATAAGGAGGTGTCTATGGGTGAGATTAAACACACAATAATCTGAGATATTCCCTTTGGTTTGAATACTCCCCTCTCTAAAGTTGCCTCTGCTAGTGCCCGGTTGAAAGATCACAGATGCCGTCTAGAGGGTGGTGAATAGGCGGTTTAATTTTTTTACGAGATGGGCTTAACAAAGGCAGAATAAAACTAGTATTTTTTTGTCAAGCATAAAGCCTATATATACTAAGGTTCACCTAGGTGCACCAACAACTTATGCTAAGCAAGACAAGCAACAATGTGATAGCAAGATAGATTACTTTAAGCACGAAGACTATCACAATGTAAAGTGCATAAGTAAAAAAGCTCGGATATAGAGATAGCTGAGGCACACGGGGACGACGATATTTTACTGAGTTCCTTCCAACATGGAAGTACGTATAGTTGGAGGGGTGAGCGATACTAAGACCACCAACGCCATACAAGGCCTCACCCTATTCTCCCGAGCACCCGCCGCACGGCAAGCACCCGATCAACTATACGGTGGCCTTCAAGGTGGCGACTGAAACCTTTACAAACTTGTTGAGTAGACCTCCACAACACTTGGAGTCTCCCAACATGATCCCAGAGCTTTACAACCAATGTTCGAGCTCCGAGACCGACCACTTCCACACAACCGTCTAGGGTTCCAAGAACCCAAGAGGGACAAGCTTCTTTTGATTTCACGAACCAAATCCTCCGAGGAGAACTCAAACCGATGCACCTAATGCAAATGGCAAGAACACCACAAAGATGCTCCAATTCTTCACTATCAAGTTCCAACAAAGCTACTAAACCATTTGGGGGAACAAGAGAGGAAGAACACTAGGATAACACCAAATCCTACAAGATCTAGATACCAAATAATCACTCACACAGAGATGATATGGTTTGGTCAAATTATAGATCTAGATCTCCTCTATCTTCCTCTCAAATATAGGCAAGAATCATTGGAGGGGAAGAGATTAGTCAAGCTCAAGAGATGTAAGAACAAAGGGGCAAAGCTAGAAGAAATAGAGGAACAAGAGCTATTGGAAAAAATAGAGAGAAAGCTTATATAGGGCCCATGATTTTTCTGCCCGTTAGGGGCTAAAAACCGACCTCGGCTGGTAGTACCGGAATGGGCCGATACTACCGGACCCAACAACCCAACAGCGACATCCCCAGGCAGAGGCGAGAAAGCGAGCAAGAGGGCGCAGCCGCGAGCCAACGAGCGAGAGGGGATCGGGGAGGCGCGTGTTAGACCCCTCCTTTATAAAGGAAAGGATCCCTGTGATTGCAATGTTAGTCCCTGGATCAATGCTAGCATCCACAGTTTAAGATGAAGTACACAGATACAAAGGTCGTTTATTACATTCATTCCAGAGATAAAACATAGTCTTTTACAACTCAGGGCCATAGGCCTAATACAAGAGTTTAAGGAATAAGTAAATAAACATAAGTCTTCATCTTCATGTGCCACAGGCAAGCATGTTGAGTGTAGACTCATGACTCCTACTCATCATCGGAGTAACCTGCAACATCACAAGTTCTGACCACGGAGGGTCAATACTTTGGAATAGTATTGGCAAGTGATACCTTAGTATATTTTAAGTGGACTATATTACTATATGCATTTTGGCTAAGTGTAGCTTGGCTTGCTTTGCTTGTAAATAGGTTTTACCTATTAGTTGAAATCACTAAGTTTTTTCTTTGTCAAAACATTCCCAAGAAACCACCAATAGACATTGGGGTCCTTCACCCTTGTTCACCCACAAATTTTACTTAGAAGTTGGAGTGATGAGATTCTTATAGCTTCCATGTCTTGATGCTCAAAAGTGTCCATTGCCTTGGACTAGGCTAAGTACTTAGGTTTTCCATCTGCAGAGGTTGTGCACTTTCCCCACCAGACTTGGTTTCCCAAGACAGGACCTTTCAGATGCTTTTCCTTAGTCAAATGGACGCGTTCCAACCTATCATCCCATCTACCACCAACTGTCCAAGTGACTAAGTTCTAGCAACCTATATGATCAAGGCAGAGCCCGTATTGCCAAGTGGTTGCACTGTAAGCTTTCTCAACACTTGGCCTCCAAATCCCTTTGTGCCTGGGTGGCATACCACAAGTGAGATACACAACCCAAGTCCATTTGTGTAACCACTCAACATAACCCAATCATCCATTCCACCCAGGAGGTTCATTTGACTTAGTTGTTTTATTAGAAAAACATAAGTCTCTTGACTTAGAAATATTTTCATCATAATAAGTATAGATGTTCACCACCCTTGTTTGCTAAGTAGCTAGGCTAAGCATGTTATGATAACTTAACTTAGGAAAATTCCCTAGCAATTCTACTATTCTACTCTACTTAGGATTTCCCAACTTAGCACTAGGCAAAATAGCATGCAATACTTAGCAAAATATCTAATGCTAGTACAAAACATAGGATAGAAATATTCATGAAAATATCACTTGCCTTGGTAGTGGGGAGAGTAGCACTCTTCACAATCACAATCACTAGCAAAATCTACAAAAAATTATATCATCCAATTACACACAATATATTCAATCAAAAATAATATGAATGCATGCATGCAAGAATTTTACTTAGTGGTGATTTTGAAAATTCTACCAAGCATGTGCATGATACTGAAACATAACAGGACACACAATTTGCCAAAACAAACTTATTTAACATTAAAACCAATTACCAAAACAAATCTATATTCAAAATAGATTTAAATATGATTCCACAAATAAATTCATTTTAATGGTTACTATCTGTTAAACAAATTGGATATTCAGAAAGGTTTTGTTTCACTGAATCCAACAGTATAAAGTTTGTAAAATTCTAACGTGGCATTCAAAAGTTATAGTAGTTTGAAGTTTGGATCTAAATCAGGTTTTAAATTCTGTTTTTGAATTTAACCTTGCCACGCGTCACAACCTCATCGGGCGCCAGACGGTTCGTGCGGATCGAGCGCCATGACCGCACAATCTAAATGAAATCGCGGCTCGAACACGCGTACCTCTTCGCCAGATCTATCCTAGCCTCACGATGCAGATCCAACGGACCTAACCACCAAGCCACAATCTTGCGGCGCAAGGCGCTAATCGGCGGCGCGTCTAACTACGGCGCGGCGTTCTACATCGCCCAGAAGCGTGAAGGTGCTTACAGATTCGCCAGACGTCTTTAAGCTTGTCGTGGTACTGTTTGGAGGGGCGCCGGAGATGGGCTCGATCTCGCTTGAGTTGCGTCTGGCGTCGGGTGGATGTTGTCGAGTCGCTGCGAGGCTCGCGTCGCCTAACACGAATCGAGGGTTCGTAGCGCAAGACAGTGCGAACATGCTCGTGAAGGAAAAGGCAAGGGTGCAGGACTTACCGAGATTGGTCACGGAGTTGGGGTGGTCGCCGTGCTTACGGCGTCAGCGAATACTGGCGACTGGGAAGTACGGATGATCTAATGTGGTTAGGAAGTGCAGGATGATTACGAAGTGTCTCGAACAAACCAGAGGGAAGGCGACGGGCTCACTGAATCGATCCGGAGTTGGCTCTGCTGCGGCGGTCTCGGCGAAGTCGTGGGCAGCCGGTGGCGTGAGTGTGGAATTGATCGGGGAAAATGACTGCGAGGAGGTGGGGATCTTATAGCTGGTGCCTCGACAGAAACGCGTGTTTTAATGCCCAATTAAGCGCCATTACCGGCAACATCGTAGGCTGCGATGGTCGCGGGCGTGGTTTGGGAAGACGATGACAACAGGATGTGGCCCGCCGATGTGCGAAATGGGGTGGGTTACTGTTGTCACGATCGTGTGCATTCGCACGTGAGAGAAGGAAATAAAATTCCCGGGTGGGCTAGTTGGGCTCGATCCTCTGCTGGGCCAGAAACCTGGCGCTCGGCCCTTTTCCTTTGTTTAGTCCTTTTTCTTTTCTAATTCGATTTTCTGATTAGGTTTTCAAATGGTTTCAAATACAATTTGAATTCAAATTCTCCTGGGGTTTTGCAGGGGTGAATTGGTCTCAGAAATAGGTCAAAACTTGTGGGGCTTCCTTGCAAAGGCTTGGTCCAACTTGGATTTCAAACTACAGAGGTTTTGCATCTGTTTTGAAAATGTTTGGAAAAGGGATTTTGAATTTCTTTCTAAATTTGAAACTTTGGGTTAACCCTTCTCTCCTAAACCTTTCCAATAATGGAGGCAAGCAATCAAGTTCCTAAACATTCAAGTTTCAAAATGGTGTTGGTCTTTTGAATTAAATCTGTCCACATAAAATCATATCACCAAAAGCTTCTGTTTTTCTGAAATGATTTTGAGAAGATCCCTAAATGTTGATGAATGCAAGGATGATATGAATGAGTTTTGTAATATGAATTTAGGGATGTTACAAATCTAACCCCCTTAAGATGAATCTCGCCCTCGAGATTCGGATTGGTTAGCAAATAGGTGAGGGTGGTCTTTCCGAAGATCATCTTCTCTTTCCCATGTTGCTTCCTCTTCGGAGTGATGATTCCATTGCACTTTGCAAAACTTGATAGTTTTTGTCCTTGTGACTCTTTCTGCGGTCTCAAGAATCTTGACAGGCTTTTCTTCATAGGTGAGGTCACTTTCTAGTTGAACTTCTTCCAATGGTATAGTATCCTTCAGAGAAGATTCTTCCATCTCTGGGTGACATTTCTTAAGCTGACTCACATGAAACACATTATGGACAGCTGACAGAGATTCTGGCAATTCAACTTCATATGCAACTTCTCCCTTGCGACTTAGAATCTTGAATGGCCCAACATATCTTGGTGCCAACTTTCCTTTGACTCCAAATCTTTTCACTCCACGAAGTGGTGATACTCTGAGATAAGCTCTATCCCCAACTTCGTAGGTGACTTCTCTACGCTTAGAATCCGCGTAGCTTTTCTGTCGGGACTGTGCTACCTTCAACCTGTCCTTAACCAATTTGACCTTCTCTTCGGCGTCTTTGATAAGATCAGGTCCAAATAAGCTTCTTTCTCCCACACCATTCCATAACAATGGGGTGGTACACTTCCTTCCGTAGGGTAACTCAAATGGTGCCATTCCAATACTAGATTGATGACTGTTATTGTAAGAGAACTCTGCGTAAGGCAAGCTTTCATCCCAACTTGCTCCATAATCTAAAGCACAGGCTCTCAGCATGTCTTCAAGAATCTGATTAGTCCTTTCTGTTTGTCCATCAGTTTGAGGATGAAAAGCAGTGCTGAATTCCAATCTCGTTCCTAAGGATTCATGAAGCTGTCTCCAAAAGTGAGAAGTGAACTGAGTTCCTTTATCTGACACAATACTCTTAGGCACACCGTGAAGGCATACAATTCTGCTCATGTAGATTTTGGCTAACTTGGCACTTGTATAATTTGTCTTCACGGGTATAAAATGAGCCACTTTAGTCAGGCGATCCACTACTACCCATATAGAATCATACCCTGACTTGGTCCTTGGTAATCCAGTAATGAAATCCATACCAATATTTTCCCACTTCCATTCAGGAATAGGCAGTGGTTGAAGCAAACCTGCTGGTTTCTGATGCTCTGCTTTCACCCTACTACACACATCACACAAAGCAATGTGTTCGGCGATATCTCTTTTGAGATTATTCCACCAAAATCTTTCCTTCATGTCCATGTACATCTTGGTATTTCCCGGGTGAATAGAATACGGAGAGTTGTGGGCTTCTTGTAAAATCAGTTTCCGCAACTCCGGGTCTTGTGGAACGCATATACGTTTCCCGTGCCATAAGGTACCTTGTTCGTCTATCTGGAAACTCTTAGCTTTCCCTAGACTTATATTTTCTTTAATCTTTTCAATTTCCTTATCAGTTTTCTGAGCTTCTCGGATCTTGTCCAATAAAGTGGGTTGAACATCTAAGGACATGAGATGTCCTTCAGGCACAATCTCCAATCTGAGTTCTTTGAATTGCTTACACAAGTCATCTGGAAATTCTCCTTTGATAAGGCCATTTACAAACGTCTTACGACTTAGAGCATCTGCTACTACATTCGCTTTACCGGGGTGGTATTGCAAACTTAAGTCGTAATCCTTAATAAGTTCTAGCCATCTCCTTTGTCTCATGTTGATTTCCTTCTGGGTGAAGATATACTTCAAACTCTTATGATCGGTGAACACTTCACATCGCTTTCCCAAAAGGTAATGTCTCCATGTTTTGAGTGCATGGACGACAGAGGCTAACTCCAAATCATGAGTAGGATAGTTTACTTCATGAGTTTTGAGTTGTCTCAAGCATAGGCTACGACTTTACCATCTTGCATAAGTACGGCACCCAAACCTTGATGAGACGATCACAATATACTTGGAAATCCTTTTCCAAATCATGGCGTATATAGCACGGTGTCACATTAGTCTCTTCTTCAATTCTTGAAACCGACTTCACAACCTTCGCACCAAGCAAATCTCTTGTCCTTTTTAACAATTCGTCATTGGCTTAGCAACCTTGAGAAATTTTCAATGAATCTTCTGTAGTAACCTGCTAAGCGAGGAAACTACGAACTTCTTTCACATTCTTGGGTGATTCCCATTCTCATCAAATTGAAACCTTAGCAGGATCAATCGCCACACCATCCTTTGTCATAACATGACCAAGAAAACCAACTTCCTCTAACCGTAACTCACATTTGCTGAATTTGGCATAGAGTTTATGCTCCTTAACTTTTCAAGTATCAAGCGTAAGTGTCTTTCATGTTCTTCCTTACTCTTGGAGTAGACTAAGATGTCATCGATGAAAACGACCACAAACTTGTCAAGGAATTCCATGAATACCTTGTTCATCATATTCATGAAGTATGCTGGAGCGTTGGTTAAACCAAAAGGCATCACAGTGTACTCATACAATCCATATCTTGTGGTGAATGCGGTCTTAGGTATGTCTTGCTCTCTTATCTTGAGTTGAAAATAACCTGACCGGAGATCAATCTTCGAGAACACACATGCTCCTTCTAGCTGATCAAACAAATCGTTGATTCTTGGCAAAGGATATTTGTTCTTGATGGTTACCTCGTTGAGAGAACGATAGTCAATACATAATCTTTGTGTTCTATCCTTCTTCTCCACAAACAATACTGGGGCTCCCCAAGATGAAGAACTTGGTTGAATAAACCCTTTCTGCAACTGTTCTCCTAGCTGATTCTTGAGTTCTTTCAGTTCATCAACTGACATTTTGTACGGTCTCTTAGCTATTGGTCCAGAACCTGGTACCAAATCTATCAGAAACTCCACATCTCTATCTGGTGGCATTCCTGGTAATTCTTCCGGAAATACATCCGGATACTCACACACAACGGGCACACTGTCCATGCTAACCCCCTTAAGAGAATTTAGCTTACTTCCTTTGGATTCGAAGTTAGATCTGAATTTTATTCTTTTTCCTTCTGGGGTTGTGAGTGCAACAGTACGATTAGCACAATCTAATACTCCCTCATACTTAGCCATCCAATCCATTCCCAAAATCACATCCAATCCTTGGGAATTCAGAATTATTAGGTTCACTGGAAACTTATGTTTCCCAAACTCTATGACTAAGTCATGACATCCTGAGTTTGCTATCATTTCTCCACCCGGAGAACTTACTCTTATAGGACACCCAATGGTTTCTATCGGTAGTTCATTTCTTTCAACGAATGCTTTTGATATGAATGATTGAGATGCACCGGTATCAAAGAGTACAAACGCTGAAATTGAATTGAGTCTGAACTTACCAGCAACGACATCAGGCTCCTCATAGACCTCCTCCACATTGATGTGGTTAACTTGTCCTTTCTGGAAAGGATTTGGCTTGTTAGGTCCTTCCACTTTCTTCTCAGGGCATTCATTAGCATAATGCCCCAGCTTCTTGCATTTGAAGCACTCAACTTGACTAATGTCCTTTTTAACATGCTGACTTCCACTTCCACTACCATTCCCACTGTGGTGGCTCTTATGTCCACTCTTGTGGTTCTTATACTTGTCATTGTCATGACTGCGATGATGTTTGTTGTCATGACGGTTGTGGTTGTGGTGCTTGTTGAATTTCCCATGCTTATGGGATCCTGAGATGCCACTGTCATCATAGTGAGATCGTTTGTGAGACGATCCCGAGCTGTGATTGTCGGAGTGTTTCCTCTTTCTACTCTCGACTTGTTTCAATTTACTCTCCAAAATAGCAGCCTTGTCACACAAAGACTGATAAGTTGGAACATATGCCACAGACAACTGTAGGTTCAGCTCATCATTCAAACCCTCCAGAAATTTTTCCTTTCTTTTTGCATCTGTGTCAACCTCATCCGGTGCATAGCGCCAGATTGTTGAACTCTTCTATGTACTCAGCCACGTCATGTGACGCCGCTTGTGTTATGAAACTCCTTCTTTTCGGACTCATCATTCCCGATGAGATATGAGCGATGAGAAAGCCATCTTCAAAGATAGCCCAAGTCACCTCATCAATAGGAGTGGTGATTTGGAAGTTGTCCCACCATGTGGCTGGTCCTTCCAACAGATGTGCGAACGACCTTTTCAAAGATCCGTAGCCCACGGT
This sequence comes from Avena longiglumis, assembly GCA_030063025.1. NCBI lineage: Eukaryota > Viridiplantae > Streptophyta > Magnoliopsida > Poales > Poaceae > Avena > Avena longiglumis. The sequence goes on along the minus strand of CP125978.1, from coordinate 338,605,127 downwards.
CACTAAGTCCTTGTTCACAGAACGTAGCCAGTCATTGGCTACCATGGGATCAGTTGTTCCCGAAAACTTAGCTGGCCTCAGACGCAGAAATCTGGTGAGCATATCAAAACCCGGAGGGTTGTTGTTGTTGTTGTTGTTGTTGTTGTTGTTGTTGTTGTTGTTGTTGTTGTTGTTGTTGTTGTTGTTGTTGTTGTTGTTGTTGTTGTTGTTGTTGTTGTTGTTGTTGTTGTTGTTGTTGTTGTTGTTGTTGTTGTTGTTGTTGTTGTTGTTGTTGTTGTTGTTGTTGTTGTTGTTGTTGTTGTTGTTGTTGTTATTCTGGTTTTGGATGAATGTTGTCATCATTTGCATAAGCTGTGTTTGCGCATTCATCATTTGTTGCATTTCCGGGGTGATGTTGTTGGGGTTGGGGTTTGCGCGACGGGGAGGCATCTGTGGTTTGTTCAAATAGATAAGAATGAGATACCCATAGATGTTTTATGCACAATACATCATAAGCAAACACATAACAAGCAACATAAGAATAAAAGTTCAACAACCACATAATAAGCTCATGAAGTAAACACACAAGTGGCAAGCCATCCACATGTCGGATGGTCCAATAATAAGTTCACAATAACAAGTATGAATATGAAAGATAAACGATTAGTCAAGTCTACTCATCAGCATCAATCTCCTCCTCGACGAAGGTAAGACATGCGTTCTCCATCGCGGTCTTGTTCTCCTCAATCGTAGTGGTCAAGGAATCGACTTTGGCCTTGAGAGCCCTCTTCTGGGAGCGAAGCCTCTCAATAACCATCTGCTGCTGCTCAAGCTCGAAATCCTTGGACTTCAGTTCCTCGGTCATGTCCCGGATCTTCTTGTTCCTATCCTGGACGCGTTTCTCCTGACTCTTGAACTTGCGATCCTGAGCCTCGAACTTTGTCTCCATTTCCTTGATCATCTCATCCTGCTGCGCAAAAAGCTTGTCCTTCTCGCGAAGCTGTACCTGAAGCTCGTCATTTCCGAGCATGACGTTCGTCCTGTCCATGTCTACGTGCCTGAGAAGAGTCTCTAAGTCCTGGAGGTAGAGACGTATCGGCTCTTCCGTGTCCCTCGAGTCGTCCTCAAAGTGGATGGACTCTCCATCAACATCACGTCTTCCGAAGACGTGAAAGTGGGTGCCCCTAACCTGTCGGGAGTGACGGCCTAACAGTCGTCCTATCAGGTCCTGCATGACTACCTCCATGCCTCTCTCCCTGTCGTCGTGCATCAGCTTGAAGACGATGGCCTCCGTAGTAGGCTCAGTCTGGCGTCCGGGCTGGTTCACCTTGAAGCCCCAGAGGTCCTTCCTCTCGAACTTGGTGAGTGGGTACACCGTGATGGTGGGAAGAGGGAGATCTAGCAAAGTGGTAAGCTCAACGATACGGGGACCAAAACGAGTAACCTGGAACTCCTCAACAGTGCTGATGGCAATAGGCATCTATTTATAAGAATGAAAAAGTTAGAACAACACAATTCAAGGTAAATCAAGACAAACATTCATACATATCCATGGAACACAATCAACACACAAGTCACGCATACATAAGTCCATTACATCAATCATGGCCCATACTTATTTGAAGTATCATTTTTGGGAAAATAAGGTGGTAAGTGGTGGTCCAACTATCGAAGTGCCCTTACAATCCAATCTCACTGGATCTTGTAGCAAACATAATGTTCCTAGAGGCAATCCACCAATCTTGTTCTCTTGACTCCATCACTAAGTCTATAACATCTCCCCTTAACTCCTGGTTGGTGGCTTCCAACTCTTGAGTAAGTTCCTTCTCTTTCTCTAAGTCCTTTTGGAGGTTGAGCATTCTGCACTTCACTCTAGCACTTAGTTCTTTGATAGTCCTCAAAACAAGCATCTCTGGCTGACTCAAAGAATGTGGTGTGCATTGTAGTGTTGGTATACATGCAGAATCCCCTTTCTTTGTGGTTGTCTTCCTTGTTCTTGTACAAGTGAAGTTGCACCCACCAATACTCTACCCCTTCATCCATCACTGGAAATCCCTTGTACATAGCTGCACCATGAGCTTCCATTGCCACCATGAGGTCCTTGAGAATATTGGGAAACCCGCCACACTCCAAGGTCATGGTCATGAGTGGTCCCTTCTTCACGGCTTCGTTGATGGAGTTCATCTACAAATGGAGTTGAGATTGAAAAGATTAGAAAAGTTTTACGAGAAGAATAGACAAGTGTAGAAATAGTTGAAAATTTTCCTTAGTGGTTTTCAATTCCTAGGGTCATAATCCTACAGGCAACACAGTGCTCTGATACCATCTGTTAGACCCCTCCTTTATAAAGGAAAGGATCCCTGTGATTGCAATGCTAGTCCCTGGATCAATGCTAGCATCCACAGTTTAAGATGAAGTACACAGATACAAAGGTCGTTTATTACATTCATTCCAGAGATAAAACAAAGTCTTTTACAACTCAGGGCCATAGGCCTAATACAAGAGTTTAAGGAATAAGTAAATAAACATAAGTATTCATCTTCATGTGCCACAGACAAGCATGTTGAGTGTAGACTCATGACTCCTACTCATCATCGGAGTAACTTGCAACATCACAAGTTACAGCCACAGAGGGTCAATACTTTGGAATAGTATTGGCAAGTGATACCTTAGTATATTTTAAGTGGACTATATTACTATATGCATTTTGGCTAAGTGTAGGTTGGCTTGCTTTGCTTGTAAATAGGTTTTACCTATTAGTTGAAATCACTAAGTTTTTTCTTTGTCAAAACATTCCCAAGAAACCACCAATAGACATTGGGGTCCTTCACCCTTGTTCACCCACAAATTTTACTTAGAAGTTGGAGTGATGAGATTCTTATAGCTTCCATGTCTTGATGCTCAAAAGTGTCCATTGCCTTGGACTAGGCTAAGTACTTAGGTTTTCCATCTGCAGAGGTTGTGCACTTTCGCCACCAGACTTGGTTTCCCAAGACAAGACCTTTCAGATGCTTTTCCTTAGTCAAATGGACGCGTTCCAACCTATCATCCCATCTACCACCAACTGTCCAAGTGACTAAGTTCTAGCAACCTATATGATCAAGGCAGAGCCCATATTGCCAAGTGGTTGCACTGTAAGCTTTCTCAACACTTGGCCTCCAAATCCCTTTGTGCCTGGGTGGCATACCACAAGTGAGATACACAACCCAAGTCCATGGCCTTGTGTAACCACTCAACATAACCCAATCATCCATTCCACCCAGGAGGTTCATTTGACTTAGTTGTTTTATTAGAAAAACATAAGTCTCTTGACTTAGAAATATTTTCATCATAATAAGTATAAATGTTCACCACCCTTGTTTGCTAAGTAGCTAGGCTAAGCATGTTATGATAACTTAACTTAGGAAAATTCCCTAGCAATTCTACTATTCTACTCTACTTAGGATTTCCCAACTTAGCACTAGGCAAAATAGCATGCAATACTTAGCAAAATATCTAATGCTAGTACAAAACATAGGATAGGAATATTCATGAAAATATCACTTGCCTTGGTAGTGGGGAGAGTAGCACTCTTCACAATCACAATCACTAGCAAAATCTACAAAAAATTATATCATCCAATTACACACAATATATTCAATCAAAAATAATATGAATGCATGCATGCAAGAATTTTACTTAGTGGTGATTTTGAAAATTCTACCAAGCATGTGCATGATACTGAAACATAACAGGACACAAAATTTGCCAAAACAAACTTATTTAACATTAAAACCAATTACCAAAACAAATCTATATTCAAAATAGCTTTAAATATGATTCCACAAATAAAGTCATTTTAATGGTTACTAGCTGTTAAACAAATTTGATATTCAGAAAGGTTTTGTTTCACTGAATCCAACGGTATAAAGTTTGTAAAATTATAACGTGGCATTCAAAAGTTATAGTAGTTTGAAGTTTGGATCTAAATCAGGTTTTAAATTCTGTTTTTGAATTTAACCTTGCCACGCGTCACAACCTCACCGGGCGTGCTGGTTCGTCGGATCGAAGCCGCGACCGCACGATCTAAATGAAATCTGGCGGCTCAGACACACGCGTACCTCTTCGCTCAGGATCTATCCTAGCCCTACGATGTAGATCCAACGGACCTAACCACCAAGCCACAATCTGGCGGCGCTGGCGGCGCTAACTGGCGGCGGCGCGTCTAACTACGGCGGCGCCGGTGTTCTACATCGCCCCAGGAAGCAGGAAGGTGCTTACCAGATTCGCCTAGACGTGCTGAACCTTGTCGTGGTACTGTTTTGCGGAGGGGCGCTCGGAGATGGGCTCTGGATCTCATCGGAGTTGCGTCTGGCGTCGGGTGGATGTTGTCGGAGTCGTTGCCGAGGCTCGCCGCCTAACACGAATCGAGGGTTCGAAAGTGCGCAAGACGATTCTGCGAACATGCTCGTGTGAAGGAAAAGGCAAGGGGTGCACGGAACTTACCGAGATTGGTCGCCGGAGTTGGGGTGGTCGTCAGGTGCTTACGGCGTCAAGCGAATACGGCGACCTGGGGCAGTACGGGATGATCTGATGTGGTTAGGAAGTGCGCAGGATGATTACGAAGTGTCTCGAACAAACCAGAGGGGAAGGGGCGCACGGGGCTCACCTGAATCGATCGCCGGAGTTGGCTCTGTCTGCGGCGGTCTCGAGCGAGTCGTGGGCAGCCTGGTGGCGTGAGTGTGGAATTGACTGGGGGAAAATGACTGCGAGGAGGTGGGGATCTTATAGCTGGTGCCTCGACAGGAAACGCCCGTGTTTTAATGCCCAATTAAGCCGCGCCATTACCGGCAGTCACTGCAGCTGCGACGTGGTCGTGGGCGTGGTTTGGGGAAGACGATGACAGCGTGGATAGGGCCCGCTCGTCAGCGATGTGTGCGAAATGGGGGTGGGGTCTGTTTGTCAGCGACTAGCTGTGTGCGTTCGCGCGTGAGATAAGGAAAGAAAATTCCCGGGTGGGCTAGTTGGGCTCGATCCTCTGCTGGGCCAGAAACCTGGCGCTCGACCCTTTTCCTTTGTTTAGTCCTTTTTCTTTTCTAATTCGATTTTCTGATTAGGTTTTCAAATGGTTTCAAATACAATTTGAATTCAAATTCTCTTGGGGTTTTGCAGGGGTGAATTGGTCTTAGAAATAGGTCAAAACTTGTGGGGCTTCCTTGCAAAGGCTTGGTCCAACTTGGATTTCAAACTACAGAGGTTTTGCATCTGTTTTGAAAATGTTTGGAAAAGGGATTTTGAATTTCTTTCTAAATTTGAAACTTTGGGTTAACCCTTCTCTCCTAAACCTTTCCAATAATGGAGGCAAGCAATCAAGTTCCTAAACATTCAAGTTTCAAAATGGTGTTGGTCTTTTGAATTAAATCTGTCCACATAAAATCATATCACCAAAAGCTTCTGTTTTTCTGAAATGATTTTGAGAAGATCCCTAAATGTTGATGAATGCAAGGATGATATGAATGAGTTTTGTAATATGAATTTAGGGATGTTACAGCGTGCAAACAGCGGTGGGGCGGGAGCAGCGTGAGGGAGAGAGCGCATACGCAAGCAATGACGGCGGCGATTAGCAGGAGCAGGTGAGCAGCTAGGCCGGCCCGCCCGGGTGGTAGTACCGCGGGGCCTAGGCCGGCAGCACTGGCCAGCACTACTGCAAGAGGCATTGGGGTGAGCGATGCCAAGAGCGGGCAATAGCTGCAGGCCGTAGTACCGCAAGGCCCAAAAAGTTTTTTTTTCTTTTTAAATCAAATAAGAGGCAATATTCAAATAGGCATAACTTGAGTTGGAAACTCCGATTGACCCGAAACCAATTTTGTTGGAAAGAGGACAACAAGAGCTACCCAACAAAGAGGACAATATTGGATATCACCAAGTGAGAATGTATCAAGTATTATACTGTGAGATACCTCACTTGGTGATAAACCGGAAAACCACCAAGGTCAAAAACCCAATAAGATATATAGGGGAAATTCATTTTTGATGAACTAGAGCTTGTTATAAAGATTACCACAAGCTCTAGAACCTCACAAGGATAAGATTCAAATAACAACCAAGAACGATGATGCTAAGAAATCAAAGGTTTGAGCTCTCTCCAAATGATATGATAGAGTTACTCACTTGAGAGCCTCTCTTGATAGAACGGATATATATATCCTAAACCCGGTCTCCCAACTAACAACATGAGACCGACAAAAGAGAAAACCTATCAAGATTATACCTTTGCCTTGAGCAATCCACTTGAGCGCAATGTAGACGATCTTGTCCTTCTCAAGATGGAACACCTTTCTTGATTCCTCTTCATCGATCCATGACCACCGAGGATGGCAAGCATCAAACATGAGATCTTTTAGAGATGGCGCATTTTGATCTTGCACAACACTTCTTCTTCATTTTATCTACCTTTAAGCCAACACATGCTCCAAGCGATGCCAATGGACAATTACTACAAGTGCAACTTAATACACACATTAGTCCATAAAGATTGTTATTAATTACCAAAACCACACATGGGGGCCCACATGTTCTTTCAGCGGTCCCAAGTCTGGACTATGTAGGCAAGGTGTTCTCTTCTGCGGCACGCCGTTGTGCTGCCGAGATTCCAGCCAGGAGGTCTACTTCCGCAACCTTGGCAGGATCTGAGGTCAGGAGTCGTCGTCTTGCACCGTATACCTATGGTAACTTGGTGGGGCTATTGAAGCTTCCGGGCCATCGTGCGAGGACCAGGACAAGGGTGACTTGCGAGGAGCTTCATGACCTTGAGGTCGGACAGGTACGACTACATTATCCACGCTTCTGCATGAGTGTAACGCTCTCTCGATATTCAAGGGTACATTACCGGTGTCTTCCTCCGTTAATGCATTACTATTAGATAGATCTTGGGCATTCAGGGTTTCTTCCACTTAGCATAAAATTTTGATTTTCTGCACCGAACCCCCAATAGTGATATCAAAGCCAGATCTATGCGTAGCATGCTAGTATGGAGTAGACACATGTAGAAGTGTGGGCATTGATACTCTAGTTGTTACCTTCTCACGTGTATTTGTTTATATCGCGGTACTGTGAGATGAAGCGGCCCGGACCGAACTTAAGCGTAATCATACGCGAGATGGGTTCCACGCTCAACATACGGCTTGTACTATATAAGTGGCTCGCGGGTGACTATCTGTCTCACAGTAGTTGATATAGCATCTAAGGAAGGCCCCGCATGGGGTGTAGTATTAACAACTATTGTATCCATGTTGTGGTTGGAAGTTCGTAGATAGAAGCGTTCTATTGCAAAAGCCTTAACAACCACATAAAATCTGCAGTAGATAAAGTAGAGGCGTCTAACTTTATGTTGTAGGGAGGGCTTTATGATGTGATATTGTTAAAGTCGTGAACAAGGTAAGGTAGTTTACAGTTCCTATTACTAAGTAGTATAATAATAGTCATGATGATGATGAACAACAAGACCGGTGGCGTCATGGACTTGGCGCGAAGCTGGTGGCCCGATGGAGATCATGCCAATGCACCTGATGGAGATCATGGAGAAAAAATACAACCATGTAACGTCACATTTTGATTATATGATTTAATCTTTGTGTGCATCCTGTTTTGAGTGTTGGTATTAGATATACAACGGTAGCATCTAAATAGGATGATCCCTAAGAGTAATTCCAATGAAAGTGTTCCCCTAGTGTGTGCACCACCAAGAAAGTTCTTTGCTATGAAGCCGTCTGTGATGATCGGGGGCTAGACATATCTATGTTCACATACAGTGGGTGTAAGAAAGGTTACACTGCAGTACACACTAGTTAGAGTTGGAGAGCCTAGCATGTGCAGACATGGCCTCGGAACACAAGAGATCAAAATATCAAGAATTAGTCACATGGTTGATGTGATTGACAATGGAGAATGTCTACCCTGGCAGCTTCATCAAAGTCTGTGACGATCGGAGATGATGTGGTTTAAAGGGATCATGTGATCACTTAAATTGTTGTTAGGGATAAACCATTTAAGTGGGAGCCTATTTTGTTAAATATGATTACAAATTGCCTCCTTCAATTATGAACTTAAGTCCAAGTCCTTCTGCAAATATCTTGTAGTCAATGTTGAAAGAGCATTTCCTATCCCTAGTGATTTTGGTGTTTTATAACAACACACATTTCAGACTAATTATTTGCCAAGTGTAGCGCAGGCGCATTGAAAAAGGCTTGACAATGGTTAAACAACCGCCCAGAAACTTTTTGCCTGGTGCGGTACCAAAAAGCGGTAGTGCTACCGGACTCAGTAGTAGATTGTGATTAGTTGCTAAAAAGCCACTGCCGGGATAGGTACTAAAAAGCGGTAGTACCACATTTTAGTACCTAGCGCGATAGTAGCTTTTTAACCACTTTTCAAAATCTACTGCTCGCTCCGGTACTAAAATGCGGTAGTACCGGATTTTAGTACCGTGCGGAGCAGAGCCTTTTTCCAACCTATAAAAGGCCACTGCTCACCCCGGTACTAAAATGCGGTAGTACCGCATTTTAGTACCTGGCGTGGCGGTAGCCTTTTGTATGTTGGAAAAAGTCACTGGCGTGACAAAGAGTTTTTTCGACCAAGTTGCTGATTCCACTACCCGTCCGATAGTACCGGTTTCCACTTGCGGTACTACCGCTTTACGGTAGCACCAAGTATAGTACCACTGTGGCCAGGGCTTATGAAGTTTGAAAGTTGGTCTTCCGGTACCAGGTCCCGTACCAGGTCCGGTAGTACCGGAGTTCTCCGGTAGTACCGCTTGAACTTCCGGTACTACCACTAATTAATGGCTGCAATGGCTAGATCTCTTGGAGGGGTATAAATACCCCTCCACCTACCTTGGGACAAAGTGCTCATCCACATTAAAGTCAAGACCACCTTGGAGCCACCAAATCTTCAAGATCTCCTCAATCCACCACCCAAAGTCTTTGGTCTTTGGGGAATCGAAGGAGGAGGCCCCGATCTACTACTTCACCAAAAGAGATCTTCATTTCCCCCTCATTTCATTGAGGACCCCTTTGCTCTAGTGTTTTCTTGGAAACCCTAGTTCTTGTTTTGGTTCTTACAAGCTTGTCTTTGATTGCTTTGACAACTTGCTTGTATTTGGGAGCCTCCGATTAAGTTGTGGATGTGTGCCCCAAACTTGTAAAGGTGCCGGCTTCTACCTTGAAGGTTGCCGATATAGTGGAAGGTGAATCGATCCCGTTGGGGTGAGATTCATCGGAGAACAAGGGAGGCCTTTCGTGGCGTTGGTGGTTTGCAACCACCCCCTCTCCAAACATAGACGTACTTCCCCTCAAAAGGAAGGAACTACGGGAAACAAATCCTTGTGTCTCCACGTCCACCACTTTGGTTACTTCTATCCTTTACCGCACTTTACTTACTTGTTCGTACTTTGTGTTGCGGTAGCTCTTGCATAATTGTCATATAGGTAAATTCACCTTAGTAGCATTATCTAGAGTATTTACCTTATTGTCAAACCTTAATTTGAAAAAGAAGAAAATTTGAAGTAGCACCTATTCACCCGCCCTCTAGGTGCCCATACGATCCTTTCAGTTGGTATGCCTCGGCTCTTTATTTGGGCTTTACCGCCTAAGAGAATATGGGTAGCAACGATGGTGATGGTGGTGGTGAGCCGACCCCGGTGACCATGGAAGATCTCAAAAACTTGGAAACAAGATTGAGCTCTTACTTGGTCAACGAAGTCAAGAAGATGCTTGAGCAACTTCTTAAAGACAAAGAAGGCTCATCACCCCATCTCCTCAAGAGGATCAACCATCCATTTTACCTAAAGGGAATACGTCGGTATCCCCCGAGGGTATGATGGTGGGGGGGTAAACAAGACAACACTAATTCCTCCACACAACTTGATGGGGGGAAGGGTGAGCACCGTGATTCTTGGTACTCTCCCGATCCTCCCGCCCCTCACCCTCATGTGTACAATAGGGGTGACCCACATAAGCTTGAAGAGTTTGCTACTTTTGCTCAATGGCAATCACTAATGAGAACTCATGTGCGCAGCTCTTGCATTGAACTATGGAACATCATCGAGCATGGACTCTTTATTGGGGATCCAAACAACTTGACAAGAAGAGAGGTTGTCAATAGTCAACTCAATGCCACTGCTTTGCATATGATTCAACAAGGATTGGGGACAAAGGATTATCCACACATTGAACACTTTAGCATTGCCAAGGAAGCTTGGGATGCCCTCACTGTATTGTTTGTTGGAAATGAGAGTATGAGGAGGAACCGATATGATGCTCTAAGCAATGAAGCCGAAGGCTTCTACATGAAAGAAGGTGAAGATCACGAAGACATGTACCAAAGACTCAAGACAACCGCCACCGCTTTCAGAAATGTGGGTGCCTCACATGTGGATGATGCATGTATAAAAAGGAAATATGTGAGTGCACTCATGCCTTTTGAGCCCACCAACTTGAAGAGCCTACAAGGAAGACACAACTACCATCTCATGACCTCAAATGAAGTTATGCAAGAGATGGCCGCCTTCAAAGTAGCCGCTAAGAATGCCAAAGATGCTCGTGCTCGTGCCCTTGGTATGAGCAATGTTGTCAATGTTGCATTGAAGGCCAAAGTTGTGGACCATGGGGATGAAGATGATAGTGATGAAGGCCTCTCCATGGACCATCCCGATGAAGTCAAGATTGCTCATGGTCAATATATGGCCTTATATGCAAAGAACTTTTGGAAGAACCCCGCCAAGGACAATATGGAAATGCAACGGAGAAGCAACCCAAATGGGAAAAGAGAGAATACCACTAGGTTGAGAACTTGCTTCAATTGTGGTGACCGCTATCACTTTGTGGCAAGTTGCCCCTCTGAGAAGAGAGAAGATCATGGTGGTAAACTTGTGTTGAAGAAGACTCTCAAGGCACCTTACAAGAAACCTTTCATCAAGAAGAATCTCATCAACAAGAAGTCGGGAGAAATTGTCTTGATCACTCATGAAGAATACTCCCCCGACAATGAAGATGATGAAGATGAGGAAGAGGAAACTTCTAATGGTGTGGCTGCTTTAGCCACCACTTCTACTCCGACATTCTCACTCTTCGATTCTCCAAATGAGAACTCTCCCACCAAGAACGTCACTTTCCTTATGGCAAGAGAAACGGAGGTATCCTCATCATCCCGCTCTACTCCCTTAGATAATGATGAAATTGATGATGAGATGTCTCTTGATGTTAAAAAGAAATTAATTTCCTTTGATGAGTTTATGACTAACCTAGAAGGAGATGCTAAGTTACATTTTGGAAACATCTTAGATCAACTTTCACATACTCAAGAGATTCTAGATGTAAGATGTAAACTTGGGCATGAACACTTGATTGAGCTAGAGGCTTTAAACAATGCTCTAGAAGAAGAACAAGAAACTAGGTTGTCACTTGAATTAAAACTTGAAGGGCTTGATGAGGCCAATGACATTATTGTTAACAAACTCATCAAAGAGCGTGATCATGCTATTGCTAAATACAAAAGGGCTAAAAAGGACAAGATTGAGTTTGGTGTGGTTCATGAAAAACTTGCCGAGGACTTTAGGTTGCTTAACAAGGCCCACAAGGCTTTGGAGAGTGAACTCTTGTCACTCACAAAGTCCCATGAAATGCTTCAAACTCAATTGGGCAATATTCCTTCACCTAGTAACTTAATTCCATCTAGTAGTTCAACTATTCTTGAAGAGAATGCTAGGTTGAAGGGGGAGCTTGCTAAGGCCACATTTCCACAAGGCAACAAGTCCATTGATGATCTTTTGAGCAAGCAAAGGCCTAGTGGTGATAAAGGGGGCATTGGTTTTGTCTCCAATACTAAGAATAAGAAGAACAACAAGAAGAAGAAGGCCAAGCCCGCACAAGAGACCAACAAGACCATTGTGGATAGTAAGACCACAAGTGGTAAAACTATGTCTCATGATGACTTTACGGGAAGTGCTAACCCTCACTATGTTCTAATGCGTGATTATTATGGTGATGTGTATGCGCAATATGTTGGCCCATATGATGGGTATATTGCTTGCTCTATTTGGGTTCCCAAGACCCTTGTTGCTAACAAAAGAGGACCCATTGAAAAATGGGTACCTAAAAATTAGCTTAATCTTTTGTAGACTTATGCTTCCAGAGGGTCAAAGTGGGTGCTTGATAGTGGTTGCACAAGTCATATGACCGGAAGCTCATCTATTGTCAAGGATTTAAAGCCAAATGATGATAAAATCACTGTGACATATGCCGACAAATCAAAGTCTAAGGTAATGGGGTTCGGCAAGGTTGTGGTTGCTCACGACATTACACTCGTGAACTTCATGCTTGTTGAGACCCTTGGATACAATTTACTTTTAGTCCTTGCTCTTGGAAAGATGGGCTTTGCCGTCTTTATTGATGTTGATATTGTGGTCCTCTTGTGGAGAAAGTCTCTCAAGGTCGCTTTCATTGAGTACGTCGAACATGACTTGTATGTGGTGGACTTTTCGGAGCAAACCACTACAGGTCCGATGTGCTTATTCAGAAAGGCCGATGTGGGTTGGCTATGGCATCACCGACTAGCCCATGTCAATATGAGAACTTTGCAAAGTCTCCATAAGGAGGGCCATATTGTTGGACTAAAAGAAAATGTTTCCTTTGCCAAAGATCGTGTTTGCAGGGCATGTGTTCTAGGGAAAATGCATGACGCTCCTCACAAGCCTAAGAAACGTATAAATTCTACCAAGATCTTGGAACTCCTCCATGTGGATCTCTTTGGTCCTCCATCTCATGCAAGTCTTGGTGGGAAGAAATATTGTTTGGTGATTGTTGATGATTTTTCAAGATACTCATGGGTATACTTCTTCAAGTTGAAAAGTGAGACCAAAAAGACCTTCATCAACATGGTCCAACGACAATACAATATTCCCGTGTTGATCATAAGGAGTGACAACGGCACCGAGTTCAAGAACTACACCTTGAATGATTTTCTTAGTGATGAGGGGATAAAACATCAATATTCCTCTGCATACACCCCTCAACAAAATGTTGTGGCCGAAAGGAAGAACTGGACTCTTATTGAGATGGCTAGGACCATGTTGGCGGAGTTTAAATCTCCATACAGCTTTTGGGACGAAGCCATCTCCACCGCTTGCCATGCTTCAAACCGGCTCTACCTCCGCAAATAAATCAACAAGACTCCATATGAAATTCTTACCGGTAACAAGCCCAACATATCTTACTTCCGGGTGTTCGGTTGTAAGTGTTTCTATCTCATAAAAGGTGTTTGTTTGTCTAAATTCGAGTCTAAAGCATTAGAGGGTATTTTTGTTGGCTATGGTCTCGAATCTCACACTTATAGAATCTATGATAAGCTCTCCGGAGCCGTCATAGAATCTTGTAGTGTGACATTCGAAGAATATGATGGTCCCTAAGGGGGGCGTGTTGATGCTTGTGATGCAGATGATGAAATGCCTCAGGATGCCATAGGAAGAATGGGTGTGGGATTTATCCGCCCCGTTGAGGAACCCCTTATGGCGGATCGAGAAGAACTATGCTCCACTCAAGTGGAGCCCTCATCTTCACAACCTCAACATGCTCCATCCACCGAAGAGGACATTGACTCAAGCCATAGACAAGATGTGGACCCTCAACATGGTGATCAAAGTGACAACTCTAGTCAAGGGGAGCTTGATTCATTCGCCAGGCTGTCTGGTGGTGCCAAGACAATTTCTCAAGGAAGATCCGTACAAACTGCTTTGAGACAAGCTCAAATTGATGCTAGAAGAGCACTTGATCAAGACCAAGGTCAATATTTGCCTCCCAATGTAGAGGATGATTCCAATGATGATCAAGGTTAAGATGATGGTCAAGACGAGGATCAAAATGAAGAAGAGGGTCCCCCAAGAAACAACACAAAGATCCATGACCGTCGCGAAGCTAGAAAGGAAAGAATGTTGGAATTAAGAGACCATAATCTACAAAATGTTGTTGGTGACCTTAGGAAAGGCATTTCCACAAGAGCACAATCGAAAAGGTTCAGTGAACATCAAGCTCACATCTCCATGATTGAACCTAAGAAAGTGTGGGAGGCTCTTGAAGATTCGGATTGGTTGGAAGCTATGCACAAAGAGCTCAACAACTTTGAGAGAAACAAAGTATGGAAGTTAGTTGAGAAGCCAAAGGATTGTCGCAATGTTATTGGAACAAAGTGGATATTCAAGAACAAGCAAGATGAGCATGGAATTATAGTAAGGAACAAGGCTAGATTGGTTGCACAAGGGTATTCTCAAATTGAAGGAATTGACTATGGAGAGACTTATGCACCCGTGGCTCGCCTTGAGTCCATACTGAAAGGATACGGATGTCGCCTAGAGGGGGGGGGGGTGAATAGGCGATTAAATTTTTTCCTAGAGTGGCTCAACAAAGGCGGAATAAAACTAGTGTTTACTTTGTAAAGCACAACCTAGAAACAACTAAGGTTTACCTATGTGCACCAACAACTTATGCTAAGCAATACAAGCAACAAAGTGATAGCAAGATATATATTACTTCAAGCACGAAGGCTATCACAATGTAAAGTGCATAAGTAAAGAGCTCGGGTAGAGAGATAACCGAGGCACGCGGGGACACCGATATTTTACTGAGTTCCTCCCAACATGGAGTACGTCTCGTTTGGAGAGGGGGTGGTATCAAACCACCAACGCCACAAAAGGCCTCCCTTATTCTCCGGTGAATCTGACCCCAATGGTATCGATCCACGCTTCCACTATCGGTGCACTTGTCGGTGGCAACCGGAACCTCTCACAAGGTTGGGGCAAAACTCCACAAGTTAATTGGAGGCTCCCAACAAACGCCACAAAAGGCCTCAACAAATGCCACCAAGGCTACAATGCCACCAAGGCCACAAAACCGTCTAGGGTTCCAAGAAACCAAGAGGGACAAGCTCCAATGAGCAATTCAAATCAAATCCTCCGAGGAGAACCCAAACCGATGCAACAAATGCAAATGGCAAGAACACCACAAAGATGCTCAAATCCCTCACTCTCAAGTTCCAACAAAGCTATCAAAGATATTGGGGGAACAAGAGAGGAGAAATCAAAGAGAGACACAAAATCCCCCAAAATCTAGATCCCCAAAGATACAGTCACAAAGAGATGTTTTGGTTTGGTCAAAACGTAGATCTAGATCTCCTCCAACAACCCCTCAAATATTTGCAAGAATGAATGGAGGGGTGTGTAGAAATCAAGCTTAAAGAGTAGAGCAAATGGGGGCAAAGCTTGGGCAAGAAAAGGAGGAAGAAGTAACCCTAAATGAAAATGGACAAAAGACTTATATAGGGCTAGCCAAAATATGACCGTTGGGGCAATTTTTCAGGGTGACGGTAGTACGGATTAGGCGGTACTACGGACCAAACGCATAAAACAGCGAGTGAGAGAGAAAGCGGCAGAAGGGCCACATGGCGGCAGCTGCGGCTCGGCGGGCCTTCTTGGCGTATGTGTTGCGACAAGCTGCGCGGCGTCGTGAGCGAGCAGCGGCCAGCAGCAACGATCAGCCTTGTGGGCATGCAGCGGCCGCACCTAGGCCTAGGAAGCAGCAGCCGTAGTAGCTAGCAAGAAGCGGTCTTGTGATCGCATAGAACAAGCGGCGCATGCAGTGGTCAATGCTGGCAGCAACAAGATGCAGCGGGCCAGATGGCGGCAGCAGCGAGCAGCATGCGCATAGCTGGCCAGGCGTCAGCGTAGCTGCAGCAACTCGGGTCAACGCGGCGAAGCAACAGGATCTGGATCTAAAATCAAGTGAATCTGGGCAAATAAACGGGCCGGCCGGTACTACCAGTCCACCGGGCGGTACTACCAGGCCGGGCGGTACTACCGTAAAAAGGTACCTAGAGAGGCAGAAGAAAACGGGCCGTTTTCAGGCCCGGGCGGTAGTACCGGCCCGTCCGGACGGTACTACCGCTCGGCCCAGAAAACAGACCGACAAGCAAATATTCAAATGGGAATAACTTTTGACTGGAAGCTCCGATTGACCCGATTCAAATTGCGTTGGATAGAGGACGATAAGGGCTTCCAAATAAAAAATGGAAATATTGATTATTACCAAGTGAAAAAGTATCAAGTAGAATAATGTGATATACCTCACTTGGTGAGAAACTGAAAAGCCGCATAAATCAAAAACGCAACAAGATACAAATGGGAGATCCGATTTAGATGAACAAGAGCTTGTTATGGAGATTACCACAAGCTCTATATCATCACATGGATAAGACCAAGTAACAACCAAATATGATGATGCAAGTATGCAAAGGTTTGAGCTCTCTCCGAACGATGTGACCGAATTACTCATACGAGAGCCCCTCTTGATAGTACGGTTATCTATCCTAAACCCGGTCTCACACACACAACGTGAGACCGGCAAAAGGGAAAACCTATCAATATTATACCTTTGCCTTGAGCATTCCGCTTGAGCTCGATGTAGACGATATTGCCCTTCTCAAGATGGAACGCCTTCCTTAATTCCTCATCATCGACCTCGCATATTGAGCTTGCCCAACAAATCTTCTTTGCATTTCTTTGACCTTGAAGCCAACACATGCTCCAAGCGATGCCAATGGACAAATCCTACAAGTATAACTTAATACACACATTAGTCCATAAAGATTGTCATTAATTACCAAAACCACACATGGGGGCCCAACATGTTCTTTCACATATGTATCCTTCTTGCTTATGCGGCACATCATAACTTCAAGTTGCAACAAATGGATGTAGAAAGTGCATTTCTTTATGGCCCATTAAATGAATTAGTATATGTTAAGCAACCCCCGGGATTTGAGGACCCCAAATTCCCAAACCATGTCTACAAACTTGATAAGGCGCTCTATGGGCTCAAGCAAGCCCCACACACGTGGTATGAGCACCTTAGAGAATTATTGTTTGACCGTGGATTTGAGGTTGGGAAAATCGATCCCACTCTTTTTACTAAGAGGGTCAATGGGGAGCTTTTTGTATGCCAAATATATGTTGATAATATTATCTTTGGCTCATCTAACAAAGCTTTTAATGATGAATTCTCAAAGCTTATGACTAGTAGGTTCCGGATGTCTTTGATGTGAAAGTTGAGAGTATTTCTTGGCTTTGAGATCAAGCAAGTTAGAGGAGGGATATTCTTCAATCAAGCCAAGTATACTCAAGATATGCTCAAGAGATTCAAAATGAAAGATTTAAATGGAGCTCCTACTCCCATGGCTACAAAGACTCATCTAGAACAAAATCCAAATGGTAAAGATGTGGATAAAAAGGTATACCGGTCCATGATTGGTTCTTTGCTTTACCTTTGTGCATCTAGACCCGATATTGTGTTGAGTGTAGGTGTGTGTGCAAGATATCAAGCAGATCCTAAAGAAAGCCATTTGATGGCGGTCAAGAGAATCTTTCGATATTTAGTTCATACCCCATTTTATGGTCTTTGGTATCCTCGAGGCTCAACATTTGCCCTTTGTGGATACACGGATTCGGATTGG
Source organism: Avena longiglumis (assembly GCA_030063025.1). NCBI lineage: Eukaryota > Viridiplantae > Streptophyta > Magnoliopsida > Poales > Poaceae > Avena > Avena longiglumis. The sequence continues at coordinate 338,587,616 of CP125978.1, read as the reverse complement.
GCGGGTAATAAGGATGATAGAAAATCAACATCCGGGGCTTTCCAATTTCTTGGTAGGTCCTTGGTATGTTGGTCTTCTAAGAAGCAAAATTGTATATCTCTCTCTACCGCCGAAGCCGAGTATGTGCCTGCCGCTAGTGCTTGCACTCAATTGCTACGGATGGGGCAAACTTTAAAGGAATACGGTGTCCATTGTGACAAAGTGCCTCTTCTATGTGACAATGAAAGTGCCATCAAGATTGCATACAACCCGGTGGATCACACAAGGACAAAGCATATTGAGATTCGTCATCACTTCATTAGAGATCATGTTGCTCGAGGTGATATTGATATATCCTATGTGTCAACCAAAGATCAACTTGCCGATATCTTAAAGAAGCCACTTGATGAAGCAAGGTTTTGCTACTTGAGGAATGAACTAAATATCGTAGATTCAATGAGCTTGACTTGATTATCTTACACTCTCACCTAATATTCGACCCATATTTGGTTTAGGTGTAGGATCGCCCCAAGAAGAAGGATGCTCTTGCACCACTATACATCAGGGGGCGCGGCATCCCTAGAAATATCAAAGGGCTTCTACCTACATATGACATCTTGCATCGCATCTTCCATGAGACCGTCGCCCCCCGTGCTGGGAATGTTGATGAGATACATGCCTTCATGGTGGATATTATGCTCGCCACCTTTCACCACCGTGACTGTGGCCTACCTATGGATGTGATGGATGTTATTTGGAATGAAATGGTCTGTGCCATTTTTCAAAGGAGGGTGCCTCGTTTTGCTCCGTACATCATGGCTCTCATTATTAGCAAGTGCCCTGTGATTTCCCATGACTTGTATTCTCTTCGCCTTGTCACTCACCGCCACAAGAATCTGTTGATCAAGACCCATCTCAAACCACGCAATGCCGATGGTCCGATTGTTGATGAGGATGGGAACCCTGTTGTGGAGGAATCCGATGATGCCGATGATGCCCAACAGGATGCTGACTTTGTGGTCTCACATCGCAAGACCGCTCAGCCATCTTGGGCCAAGAGGTTTGAGGCCAAACTCAAGAAGATATTCTGCCTCCAAGTGGACAATCAGAAACGCATGTACGAGGCCCATGTCTATGCCAAGAAGTCATGTGCTCGTCAGAAGGAAATGATGGAGGCTCAAGGTTTGACTGTCTCCAAGGGCTCCGAGAACAACATTACCCCAGAAGACCAATGGATCTCCAGGCACAACCACTGGGATGATGATGCCACCTCCTCCTTCCATGCCCCGCCAACTCATGATGATGCATGGGAGGATTATGATGACGAGTGATCTCTAGGACGTTAGTGTTGCTCTTGTCCCCTTTTTGGCGTCTTGATGCCAAAGGGGGAGAAGTTGAACATTAGGTATGCGGGATTTGCGAGGGAAAAGTCACAAGCTCGTTCTTGCCATTGATTCTTATTCGCTTGTGCACTTTATTTACTTGCCTCTTATTATGTGTGAACTAACTATTTGTGTTATGTATGGTGAGACTGTGTGGTTATCATATGGATCCATCTTGTGTGTAATATGGCTATTCTCATTTGGATCCATCTTATGTGGTGTATGTGACGACCTTCCCCATTCCTAATCAATATTGGTCATCACATGTTATTTAGCAAAGGTATGTGCTCTTTGTGTGACTTCTACTCCCAGGTAACTTATCGATAGAATGGGGCTTGATTCTACATATCTAGGGGGAGCCCCATCTCTATCTTGTCGTCATTGGATTACCCTGCAAAATGTGTGTTGTCATCAAACACCAAAAAGGGGGAGATTGAAAGAGCATTTCCTATCCCTAGTGATTTTGGTGTTTTATAACAACACACATTTCAGACTAATTATTTGCCAAGTGTATCGCAGGCGCATTGAAAAAGGCTTGACAATGGTTAAACAACCGTCCAAAACTTTACTTTGATGCGGTACCAAAAGCGGTAATCTTGCTTTTTTGCTACGGACTCAATGATGATTGATCAGTTGCTAAAAAGCCACTACCGGGCTAGGTACTAAAAAGCGGTAGTACCGCATTTTAGTACCTAGCGCGATAGTAGCTTTTTAACCACTTGTCAAAATCTACTGCTCGCTCCGGTACTAAAGTGCGGTAGTACCGAATTTTAGTACCGTGCGCAGCAGAGCCTTTTTCCAACCTATAAAAGGCCATTGCTCACCCCAGTACCGCATTTTAGTACCTGGCGTGGCAGTAGCCTTTTGTATGTTGGCAAAAGTCACTGGCTGCCTAGGTAGCAAAATGCGGTAGTTTTTTCGACCAAGTTGCTGATTCCACTGCGCGTCCGGTAGTACCGGTTGCCACTTGCGGTACTACCGCTTTACGGTAGCACCAAGTGTGGTACCGCTGTGTCCAGGGCTTATGAAGTTTGAAAGTTGGTCTTCTGGTACCAGGTCTGGTAGTACCGGAGTTCTCCGGTAGTACCGCTTGAACTTCCGGTACTACCGCTGCATTAATGGCTGCAACGACTAGATCTCTTGGAGGGGTATAAATACCCCTCCACCTATCTTGGGACAAAGTGCTCATCCACATTAAAGTCAAGACCACCATTGGAGCCACCAAATCTTCAATATCTCCTCAATTCACCACCCAAAGTCTTTGATCTTTGGGGAATCGAAGGAGGAGGCCCCGATCTACTACTTCACCAAAAGAGATCTTCATTTCCCCCTCATTTCTTTGAGGGCCCCTTTGCTCTAGTGTTTTCGTGGAAACCCTAGTTCTTGTTTTGGTTCTTACAAGCTTGTCTTTGATTTCTTTGACAGATTGCTTGTATTTGGGAGCCTCCGATTAAGTTGTGGATATGTGCCCCAAACTTGTAAAGGTGCCGGCTTCCACCTTAAAGGTTGCCGATATAGTGGAAGGTGAATCTGTTGGAGATATGCCCTAAAGGAAATAATAAAAGTGGTTATTATTATATCTTTGTGTTTATGATAAATGTTTACATTCATGCTATAATAGTATTAACAAGGAAACATTGATACTTGTGTGATTTGTAAACTTAAATTGAAGTCCCTAGTATAGCCTCTATACATCACTAGCTTGTTGGTTGATAAATGATTGTGGTTTCCCTATCATGAACATTGAGATGTTATCAACAACAAGATCATATTGTTAGGAGAGTGATATGGTGGACATACTCCTATAGATAAGCGTAGCATAAAGATCAAGTCATTTCAATAGTTCAATTGCTATATGCTTTCTGATACATAGTAACCTAATTCCTTCGACCATGAGATCATGCATATCACCTTTACCGGATGGATGCTTTAATGACATCAAACACCACACCGTAACTGGGTGGCTATAAAGGTGGCATTGAGTGTTCGGAAAGCATTGGTTGAAACACATGGATCAAGAGTGGGATTTGTCCATCCATATGACGGATAGATATACTCTGGGCCCTCTCGGTGGAATGTCATCCAATTAGCTTGCAAGCATGTGACTGGCTCACAAGGGATCACATATCACGGGAACGAGAAAAGAGTACTTATCGGTAACGAGGTTGAACTAGGTATGCAGAGATACCGACGATCATAACCTCGGATAAGTGAACTATCGTGAGACAAAGGGAAATTGGTATCGTATGTAAGTGGTTCATTCGATCGCAAAGTAATCGTATAAATATGTGGGAGCCATATGAATTTCCAGATTCCTCTATTGGTTATTGTTAGGAGAAGTGTCTCGATCATGTCCGCATAATTCACGAACCGTAGGGAGATACACTTAAGGATTCGACGTTGTTTGAGTAGTTATGGTATTATGATGTGGCATCCCGCAAAACCACTACTAGAAAATCGCGTTGTTTTTTTGCATTGCATCATCATGACCGCATGCTCATGTCATCATGCCGCATTGCATTTGAGCATCGTCATGTCATCTTGCATTTGTTTGCATAAAACTATTTTCGAAAAACCCGATTTTGTTTGCTAAGCGCCCCGTCTTGATTTCAAATTAAAAACCGGGTCTCCGGAATATTTTGTTTTGACTAACCACGGTTTGCAACGGTCCGTTTAAAATAAATAAAATATTTAATTATTTTTAGTGGGGCAGTCGAACGGGCCGATTCGACCCAGTCGACCACCCCCAGAATAAAATCGGTCCACCTAAACGAGCCCACCCGAATCCTAAAACTACCCAAACCTATTCTACCCTCCTATCCCAACTCGCCACCTCACCCCTCCCCCAATTCCCTACCCACCTTGCCACCTCATCAATCCCCCTCTTTTCCCCCCTCTCTCTCTCACCCCAGTCCCACCTACCCCTCTCCCTTACAACCTGGCCCCACCCTCCTGGCCCACCTCCTCTCTCTCTCTCTCCCCCTCTCTCTTCCCCTGGGTCCCACCCCACCCCACACGCCCCGACCCACACACACAGCAAACTCACCCCACACCACACGCGCCACCCCCACTCCCCACTGCCACCGCGGTCCCACCCCCTGGACCCGGTCCACCCCCACCTGCCGCTGTCCCCCGACCCCACCCTGCAGCCCCACCCCCAACCTCGCCTCCCTCTCCTCTGTTCCTCTTCCCAAACCCGACGCTCCCCTTCCCACCCTCTCCCCCCCTTGCTGACCCCTCTCCCCGCACTTGGCCGACCACCGCCCCAGCCTCCTCCCTCTTCCTCCCCGCGCCAGCCGACCCCGGCCCCGCTCCGGCCTCCCTCTACCCCTCTGCCGGCGTCCTCCTCGCCCGTCCCCAGCCTGGCGCCCTCCTCGTCCTGCCACGCCCTCCCCAGCGCGCCTGCCTCCTCCGACCTCGCCTCGCCTCCGACCGTCTCGGCGCCCACAGCGTGGCCTCCTCCGGCCCGAGCTCGCCCCGCCTCGGCGCCCCCTCCTCCTCGGCCCGAACCGCCCGCCCGCCCTCTCTCGTCCCTCCGCGTGTGCCCAGGCGCCTCCGCCCGCTCCCGTCCTCGCCCCTCTCCGTCGGCGCGCCACCTCGCCATGTCCCTCGCCCTCCCGTGAGCCCTGCTCAAGCGGCCCCTTGCACCGACCCGTTCTCCAGCAGCGGCCCCTGCCTCGACCTCCCGGACGCGGCCCCCCTCCCAGCACCGCGTCAACCTCGGCTCCGTCAGCGATGCCCTATTCGCAGTTGTGCATACACTAGCCACTGCCATGGGGTGTTGGGTGTACCAGTGTTACCAGAGTAGAGTACGAGTGAGCTTGTGTGGCCGTGAGATGGCAAGGCATGAACCAGGATTATTGTGTGCTGTCTGCATTGAACCAAAGGACATCGGGCGACAAGATCTTCGTCTCGGAAACCGCTACGCCTCAAGATCTCCGCCACGGAAACCCAAGGCCGTCGATGTAGGAATGACAAGGTCTGCGTCACGGTTTCGATGCCCCGAGCTCTCCCTCGAAAATGCCGAGTTCCCCTTTGCGGACACCAAGTTCTTCGACCCTGGATCCATCGAACGTTCCGCCGAAGCCACAGACCCTCGGGATGACAAGTTCTTCACCCAAGGGCGACAAGGCTTTCTTCACGGATTTCAAGACCCCACATCGAAACGAAAAGATCATCGTCATGGACCCGAAGACCATGGCGACGACAAGATCGACACCGACCAGGGCGAGCCGATGCGCCCCCGACACCGAACCCCAGATCCAAACCCTGTCGAACCCCGAACCCCGGAACCCCAAGTTCGTCGAGACCCTCTAATGTGTGAACCTTCTCCTGAGCCCCTATTTTATAAATGCTATATATAAAACATGTTGCATATCAAAGTGTCATTCTTGCATGCATATTGCCATGTGGTTTGGGGCCTTATGCCGATTCACCTCATAATTAAATATGGGGCCCATATGCGGGCAAATCTAGTCTTATATTGGCCTCATTTAAATTGGTGTAGCGAACCGGTGCTATATTTTGCCATGTTCAAACAACATTTAAATTGCGGGGTAGTTAAACAACCTGAATCATTTAATTAATTGTCGGGACCCCGGTTCCGCTTAATATGGCCTAATTGCATCGCAGCTTTGCCATGTCATACATCATACATGCATCATGCCGATCTTTTGCCGTAGTATTAAATATTGCATCCGGTGTTTATTCTAGTGTTTTGGTTCTTCGCGGATAAGGCCGTTGAGTTGATGCGAGAGTCGACCCGATCTTCGGTTGAACCTTCGACAATGTTTTCAGGCGAGCATCTTCCCCTTTCTACCTATCTTACTTTTATAGTATTTATTCCCTCCTGTTGATCTATTGCTATCTGTGTTGCAATGCTCTAGTTTTCGTGCCCGTGATATCCCTTGCAGCCTTATATTGCCTTGGACACATCCTATTACCTGTTGTTTGGTAGTTAGTTGGACTTGCGCGTCGTAGTCGCTTGCTCAAGTGCTGTTGCGTGTCGTCTAGAACCACAGTTGTTGGAGTATTGCCGCATGTTTGATGTTGGAGATGATCATGGCTTTACTTATCGTTCACTTTAATTCTTGTTTAACAACTAAAATTGAAGTAAGTAAGTAGAGGCACAGGTGGGCAATAGATGTTATTTGGTTGTTAACCGTCCACTTGTGTCCGTGGGACCCGAGTGCTTGATACATTCCTTGATTTATCGCTATCCACATCCGGAGGATTATGGGACCCCACGAGCGAGCTTGATTCATCTTATTTCTTGGGGCCACAAACTAGTTTGAGGTTTTATTTACTATCCTGTACTTATGCCATGCTACTTCTTTATTTACGATTGTGAGGAGCACCTGTACTATTTAGGTAAGCGGAGTGTTTTTCGGTATCGACAAGCCAGTTTTGGGTTCCCGATCGTTTATAGCCATTGTCAAACCTTGAGTCCGTCTCGAGTCATTAACTTCGTTGGGTCTACTCAATGGGGTGGCCCCTGAAATATTTCTGAATCCTGTGATTGCTTTGTCGTGAAGGCCTCGTTGGGTTTTGATTTGGTTTTCGAGGTTGATCGGCGTGTGTTGCTATTGGTGCACCCGGGGTAAAACTTTCGAAAGCCATGTCCGGTTATGGACGACTTGGAGCACAGTATCTCGATCATAGACAACTATAACTAAAGTAGTGCTATAAATTTGACTTTATAATGACTAGTAATCAGCTTCACTATAATGGAATGGCTAAATAATACTGCCCACAATTGCTTGTTTGGATTGTCGCTTGCGACCATTGTACCTGACTAGTAAGTATTGTAACTATAACGGAATGGCTAAATAAAAGAACCAACAACTGCTGGGTTTTGGGATATCTCATGCTAATTGTATCTGACTAGTAAGTGTTGCAACTACAACGGAATGGTTAACTAAAATGGCCCACTGCTTATTTTATCAGGATGATTATCTATACCTGACTAGTAACTGCCGCAACGATACATGAATAACTAAAACTGCCAACGGTGTGAGTTCCTCGGTTGACTTCCTCGTTTGGTCTCGAGGGGGAAACACCAGGATGGGTTTGTTTGGTGGTAGCATCAGGTTGGTTCCGAATAGGTCTTTCTTACCCCTCTCTGATATCCGCCAGTTGTATCGAGTCTCTATAGGTTGTTTAGTGCATGCTGCCGCCGCTTGATCCACCATACCTATGGCGAGGACGCGAATTCTAGCCTCGCCGTGTCTTGGCCTCGATCTTGCGCTCTTCTTTTCCTTTTCCTTTGTCGGCACCTTTTGTTTAAGCAGGTTTTGAGATCGACATCGTTAGCGAGGTTACCCTTCGGCTTGGCAGGGGTTATGGACGCCATTGGTTATTCTTCAGGGCTCTTAGCTAAATTTGCATCTTGTCCGTACTCGGACGCTGTATCGTTTTCAAGGTGATTTGGATCTTTGTACTGTATATCTGTATTCTTGACTCATGGAGCCGCTGTTGCATATATCTGTTCTGTGGGTCCCATCGAGGACTGTTGTGTAATGTTATTGCTTCGTTTTCCACCCGCACAAAAGTGCCTGGTGGGCACCTTTGAATCGTTTCTATGCGGGTTTGGCGGGTTTCGCTAAAACTTGCATAGGGCCGATTCTGAGGGTGTTACAGAGTGGTATCAGAGCTCAGCAGTTGCGATACCCCACAAGTCCAGCCTGTAGGATAACCTAGCTAACGGCCGAAGTAGAGTGTCAAAACTATTTTTGCAAAATCGGTTGGATAGTTCTGATTAGGTCTGATTTTTATTCCTTACCCCTCTGCTATTCTCCTCTTACCTCTGCGTGTTTTGAATCCGCTCTTTTCTCTCTCTTCGAGTCCAGGAATTCTCGTGGTTGGGTTTCCGTCGTACCTTCAGGGTTTCGCTTCCTCCTTTGGTAACGGTGTCTACATCTGGTCTTCATGCTATCCGAGGAATCCTTTATCTGTGGTACCATCCTTTGTTCCTTGTCTGCGCCTTCCGGTGTTTTTCCAACGCGACGACATCATCTACGCCAGATCCGATGCAGAGTCTGCATCACTCCTTGTTCCTGAACCTCGATTGTCGAGATCTTCAGTCTGAATTCCGAGAGTTGGTTGCATCATCCGCCTATTCGTGTGCAGAGTAATGGTTTGGGTGCGCGATGGACTGATCACCATCCGACTACTCCTATCATTCGCTCTTGTACATCGAATCAGTGGATCCAGCAATTTTACTCCGTCCATGGAAGCTAGAGGTGGCTTTATTTGTTGATACCTCTACCTTCGCCCTTTTATTTCCGGAGTGTTCCCTCGACGATCACGGACGAAGAACTCTTGTTAGTGGTGTCGCGAAGATCTACACGAAGCAAGAAGATTCAGATCGCCGCCCTTCTTCCCCGTACCAGGAGGCGGATCTCGAGGGCGAGATCCATTGTTAGTGGTGTCGAATTGTGGCATCCCGCAAAACCACTACTAGAAAATCGCGTTGTTTTTGTGCATTGCATCATCATGACCGCATGCTCATGTCATCATGCCGCATTGCATTTGAGCATCGTCATGTCATCTTGCATTTGTTTGCATAAAACTATTTTCGAAAAACCCGATTTTGTTTGCTAAGCGCCCCGTCTTGATTTCAAATTAAAAACCGGGTCTCCAGAATATTTTGTTTTGACTAACCACGGTTTGCAACGGTCCGTTTAAAATAAATAAAATATTTAATTATTTTTAGTGGGGCAGTCGAACGGGCCGATTCGACCCAGTCGACCACCCCCGGAATAAAATCGGTCCACCTAAACCAGCCCACCCGAATCCTAAAACTACCCAAACCTATTCTACCCACCTATCCCAGCTCGCCACCTCACCCCTCCCCCAATTCCCTACCCACCTTGCCACCTCATCAATCCCCCTCTTTTCCCCCCCTCTCTCTCTCTCTCAACCCAGTCCCACCTACCCCTCTCCCTTACAACCTGGCCCCACCCTCCTGGCCCACCTCCTCTCTCTCTCTCCCCCTCTCTCTTCCCCTGGGTCCCACCCCACCCCACACGCCCCGACCCACACACACAGCAAACTCACCCCACACCACACGCGCCCCCCCCACTCCCCACTGCCACCGCGGTCCCACCCCCTGGACCCGGTCCACCCCCACCTGCCGCTGTCCCCCGACCCGACCCTGCAGCCCCATTCCCAACCTCGCCTCCCTCTCCTCTGTTCCTCTTCCCAAACCCGACGCTCCCCTCCCCACCCTTTCGCTCCCATTGCCAGCCGCTCTCCCCCTGCCACGGCGACCACCGCGCCCCGCAGCCTCCTCCCTCTTCCTCCCCGCGCCCGGCCGGCCCAGCCCTCCGGCCTCCTCCCCTCTGCCGTCCTCCTCGCGTGCCCAGCGCCGCCCGGCCTCCTCCTCGCTCCGCGCCCTCCACCCTGAGCGCCTGCCTCCTCGGCCTCGCCTGCCTCCCGTCTCCGGCGCCCATGACCCTCCTCCGGCCCGGCTCGCCCGCCTTCGCCTTCCTCCTCGGCCCGAACCCGCCGCCCCGGCCCTCCTCTCGGCCCGCTCCCGCCGCGTCGTGGCCCAGGCCGACGCCTCCGCCCGGCTCCTCCGTCCTCTGCCCTCTCCGTCGAGCGCCGCTACCTCGCCATGTCCCTCTGCCCTCCGGCGAGCCCCTGCTCCAAGCCGGCCCCGCAGCACCGACCCGTTCTCCAGCAGCGGCCCCTGCCTCGACCTCCCGGACGCGGCCCCCCTCCTAGCACCGCGTCAACCTCGGCTCCGTCAGCGATGCCCTATTCGCAGTTGTGCATAGACTAGCCACTGCCAAGGGGTGTTGGGTGTACCAGTGTTACCAGAGTAGAGTACGAGTGAGCTTGTGTGGCCGTGAGATGGCAAGGCATGAACCAGGATTATTGTGTGCTGTATGCATTGAACCAAAGGACATCGGGCGACAAGATCTTTGTCTCGGAAACCGCTACGCCTCAAGATCTCCGCCACGGAAACCCAAGGCCGCCGATGTAGGAACGACAAGGTCTGCGTCACGGTTTCGATGCCCCGAGCTCTCCCTCAAAAATGCCGAGTTCCCCTTCGCGGACACTAAGTTCTTCGACCCTGGATCCATCGAACGTTCCGCCGAAGCCACGGACCCTCGGGATGACAAGTTCTTCACCCAAGGGCGACAAGGCTTTCTTCACGGATTTCAAGACCCCGACATCGAAACGACAAGATCATCGTCACGGACCCGAAGACCACGGCGACGACAAGATCGACACCGACCAGGGCGAGCCGATGCGCCCCCAACACCGAACCCTAGATCCAAACCCTGTCGAACCCCGAACCCCGGAACCCCAAGTTCGTCGAGACCCTCTAATGTGTGAACCTTCTCCCGAGCCCCTATTTTATAAATGCTATATATAAAACATGTTGCATATCAAAGTGTCATTCTTGCATGCATATTGCCATGTGGTTTGGGGCCTTATGCCGATTCACCTCATAATTAAAATATGGGGCCCATATGCGGGCAAATCTAGTCTTATATTGGCCTCATCTAAATTGGTGTAGCGAACCGGTGCTATATTTTGCCATGTTCAAACAACATTTAAATTGCGGGGTAGTTAAACAACTTGAACCATTTAATTAATTGTCGGGACCCTGGTTCCGCTTAATATGGCCTAATTGCATCGCAGCTTTTCCATGTCATACATCATACATGCATCATGCCGATCTTTTGCCGTAGTATTAAATATTGCATCCGGTGTTCATTCTAGTGTTTTGGTTCTTCGCGGATAAGGCCGTTGAGTTGATGCGAGAGTCGACCCGATCTTCGGTTGAACCTTCGACAATGTTTTCAGGCGAGCATCTTCCCCTTTCTACCTATCTTACTTTTATAGTATTTATTCCCTCCTGTTGATCTATTGCTATCTGTGTTGCGATGCTCTAGTTTTCGTGCCCGTGATATCCCTTGCAGCCTTATATTGCCTTGGACACATCCTATTACCTGTTGTTTGGTAGTTAGTTGGACTTGCGGCGTCGTGATACCTTGCTCAAGTGCTATGCGTGTCGTCGAACCCACGATTGTTGGAGTATTGTGGCATGTTTGATGTTGGAGATGATCATGGCTTTACTTATCGTTCACTTTAATTCTTGTTTAACAACTAAAATTGAAGTAAGTAAGTAGAGGCACAGGTGGGCAATAGATGTTATTTGGTTGTTAACCGTCCACTTGTGTCCCGTAGGACCCCGAGTGCTTGATACATTCCTTGATTTATCGCTATCCACATCCGAGAGGATTATGGGACCCCGAGCGAGCTTGATTCATCTTATTTCTTGGGGCCACAAACTAGTTTGAGGTTTTATTTACTATCCTGTACTTATGCCATACTCGCTTTATTTACGATTGTGCGAGGAGCACTGTCTTTATTTAGGTAAGCGGAGTGTTTTGCGGTATCGACAAGCCCGATTTTGGGTTCCCATCGTTCTGACCATTGTCGCAAACCTTGAGTCCGTCTCGGAGTCAGCTAACTTCGTTGCGGGTCTACTCAATGGGGTGGCCCCCTGAAATATTTCTGAATCCTGTGATTGCTTTGTCGTGAAGGCCTCGTTGGGTTTTGATTTGGTTTTTCCGAGGTTGATCGAGCGTGTGTTGCTATTGGTGCACCCCGGCCGGGTAAAACTTTCTGAAAGCCGTGTCCGCGGTTATGGACGACTTGGAGCACAATATCTCGATCATAGACAACTATAACTAAAGTAGTGCTATAAATTTGACTTTATAATGACTAGTAATCAGCTTCACTATAATGGAATGGCTAAATAATACTGCCCACAATTGCTTGTTTGGATTGTCGCTTGCGACCATTGTACCTGACTAGTAAGTATTGTAACTATAACGGAATGGCTAAATAAAAGAACCAACAACTGCTGGGTTTGGGGATATCTCATGCTAATTGTCGACTAGTAAGTGTTGCAACTACAACGGAATGGTTAACTAAAATGGCCTTTGCTTATTTTATCGGTATGATTATCTATACGACTAGTAATCGCCATAGCGATAATCGAATAACTAAAAGCGCCAAGCTGTGAGTTCCTCGGTTGACTTCCTCGTTTGGTCTCGAGGGGAAACACCGATGGGTTTGTTTGGTGGTAGCATCGAGTTGGTTCGAATAGGTCTTTCTTACCCCTCTCGATATCCGCCATTGTATCGAGTCTCTATAGGTTGTTTAGTGCATCCTGCTGCCGCTTGATCCACCATACCTATGTGGCGAGGGCGCCAAATTCTAGCCTCGTGTCTTGGCCTCGATCGACACTCCTATTTTTCCTTTGCCCTTTGTCGGCACCTTTTGTTTAAGCAGGTTTTGAGATCGGCGTCGTTAGCGGTGGTTACCCTTCCCGGCTTGGCACAGGCAGGGTTATGGCGCCATTGGTTATTCTTGAGGCTCTTAGCTCAATTTGCATCTTGTCCGTACTCGACTGATGTATCGCTTTCAAGGTGATTTGGATCTTTGTCTTTGTATATCTGTATTCTTGACTCATGGAGTCATTGTTGCATATCTGCTCTGTGGGTCCCATCGAGGACTGTTGTGTAATGTTATTACGTTTTCCACCATGCGAAGTGCTGGTGGGCACCTTTGAATCGTTTCTATGCGGGTTTGGCGGGTTTCGCTAAAACTTGCATAGGGCCGATTCTGAGGGTGTTACATATGAGAAAAAGACCGAATGTTGTTCGGAGTCTCGGATGGGATCCGGGATATCACGAGGTGATCCATAATGGTCCGGAGAATAAGATTCATATAAGGAAAGTCCCGTTTCGGAGTTCGGAATGATTCCGGTGTTTTCATCAGGAATGTTCTAGAAGGTTCCGGAATGTCCGGCACTCCGGAGGGGAAGGGGTACATGAATGTGTCATTACAATTTGGAATGATTGCATCATGTACTAAGTGTCATCGCTGTCCAAAATAAAGGGATTATTCAAATCCTGGTTTGAAAAGTCAAACGGCTAGTTTGAAAAGTCAAATGGCAATTTTTGGAAAGAGGAGGAGAGGTGGAAACTGAGTTGGGGAGGAGTTCCCTCCTCCAACCGGCGGCCCACCTCCAAGCCGAGTTGGGGAGGGACTCCTCTCCCTCCCCTTGGCCGGCCGGCCCCCTCCACCTATATAAGGAGGGGCAGGGCTCCCCTCCTTGATACACAACTCCTACTCCTCCAAACCCTAGCCCCAAGCCGCCGCCTCCAAGCCGCCGCCCACCCTAGGGCATCAACTGCGCCCCGCCTAGCTAAACCCTAGCCGGCTTGTCCCTCCTTGGTGTGTCTAAACCCTAGAACACCGAGGACTCTCATACTCCACCATACTCGCTCGGCTTAAGGCGAAGCCTGCGAGATCTCCCTCTACTTCGGTACCACGCCGTTGTCTTTGCCGGAATCACGAGGAGAGTGCTACAACCTCCATTTCTTTGGAACAAGGGAGAGGAAGGTCTTCGTCGACTACGAACGTGTGACCATTGCGGGAAGCTGCGCGGCCTTGAAGGATGATCTCTGCGATCTTGAGATCGGGAAGAGTACGACTACATCACCCACGAGAATCCGCTCTCGTTAAACACTTTGGAATCTTGAGGTAAGTTATTCCATCGACTCGTTGCTACAATCTAGTAGATAGATCTTGGCTTGTTTGTTTGTATGCGATAGAATTTTTGTTTTGCATGCTCGAAACCCTACTGATGGTATCGAGCCGTGTCTATATGTAGATCTGTTGCAGAGTAGAACACAATGGTCATTGTGGGTGTTGATGCTTTTATTGTCGATTGCTTCTTGTGTACTTTGCATCTTGCGGTATGTTGGGATGAAGCGGCTCGGGCTAACCTTACATGACATCGTTCATGAGACTTGCTCCACGCTTGACATGCAACTTGTATTGCATAAGTGGCTTTGCGGGTGCCTGTTTCTCCTAGCATAGTTAAGATCCAATTTACAACGGGTGATTAACAATACTAGTATCAATGTTGTGGTTCATGTTCGTAAGTTAGAACGACACTTATTGAAAGCCCCAAGCCACGTAAAACATGCAAAGAAAGTAGAGGCGTCTAACTTTGTTTTGCAGGGGTGTGCAGTGATGTGATATGGCCATGATTGTGATTATATTTGATGTATGCAATGTTCCTTATTGTAAGTTGGCAACCGGAAGGAGCCATATGGTTGTCTTTAATTTATGTTAAGACCCGCGTGTCTATTCAAAGTAGTTGTAATAGTTGAAGCCGGTGGACGACAACCATGGAGAAGCGTCATTGACCTTGATGCAATGCCGGTGATGATGGAGATCATGTTCGTGCTTGAAGATGGAGATCGGAAGCACAAAGAATAAAGGCCATATCATATCACATATTTTGAATTGCATGTGATGTTAATCCTTTATGCATCTTGTATTGCTTAGTAGACGACGGTAGCATTATAAGATGATCCCTCATGCAAATGAATTTCAAGTCATAAAGTGTTCACCCTTAGTTAGCACCGTTGCTAAAGCTTGTTGTTTCGAAGCACCACGTGATGATCGGGTGTGTTAGATTCTGCAAGTGTATACAACGTGAGCAAGCCAGATTTGCTCATGCGGAAACTAATGTTTGATCTTGACGAGCCTAGCATGTATAGACATGGTCTCGGAACACGGATCACCGAAAGGTAAAGCATGAATCATATAGTAGATATGATGAACATGACGATTGTTCGCCATTGAAACTATATCAACTCTCGTGATGATCGGTGTTGATGTAGTGGATTTGGTTCGTGTGATCACTAAAACAATGTGAGGGATGTTGTTTTGAGTGGGAGTTCACCTAGATTAACTTTATTATTAATTTGAACTCAATTTGTCATAAACTTAGTCTAAACTATTGCAAATATGTTGTAGATCAATGGCAGCCTACCATCAATTTTAATGCGTTCCTAGAGAAAGAAAAGTTGAAAACAATGGAAGCAACTTGGCGGATTGGTTCTGCAATTTGAGGATTGTCCTCACAATTGGTAATTTGACCTATGTCTTTGGATGCACATTTGGGTGACCCACTGCGGTGATGCTTCCGATGAAGTAAAGAATGTTTACCTCGCTCGGAAGAATCGGTACTCCATAGTTCGTGTGCTATCTTGTATGGTTTGGAATCGGAGCTTGAAAAGGTTTGAGAATTCAGACCCATATGATATTGTCGAGGATCTCAAATTGATCTTTGAGACTCATGCGGCAATTGAAAGTTATGAAGCTTCAAAAGTTCTTTAAGCGCAAGATGGAAGAGGGCAGCTCGTCGGTGAGCATGTGCTTAAGATGTCCAGGCACGCAAACAAACTTCAAAGCTTGGGTATAGTGATTCCTAATGCTTTGGGGATTTACCGTGTCCTCAATCACTACCACCAAGTTACAAGAACTTTGTGATGAACTACAACATGCGTAACATGAACAAGCGGTTGCGAACTGTTTGCTATGTTAAAGTCTGCGAAGTGGAGATCAAGAAAGAGCACCAAGTGTTGTTGGTCAATAAGACCACCAAATTCAAGAAAGGCAAGTCTAAGCGGAAGGACACTTCAAGAAGGGTGGTAAGAAAGTTACCACGCCGTGAAGAAGACCAAGGCTGGACCTAAGCCCGACATCTTGAGTGCTTTTCCGCAAGGAGAAGGTCCTTTGGGCGGAATTTCCCAAAGTACTTGGCGGATCTGAAGAACGGCAACATCAAGAAGAAAGGTATATCTGATATACATGTTATTGATGTGTATCTCACTAGTACTCGTAGTAGTGCCTGGGTATTTGATACTGGTTCGGTTGCTCATATTTGTAACTCGAAACAGGTGCTGCAGAATAAACGGAAGCTAGCGAATAATGAAGTGACGATGCGCGTGGGAAACGTATCAAAGGTTGATGTGATCGTGGTCGGCACGCTACCCCTTCATCTACCATCGGGATTAGTTTTATACTTAAATAATTGTTATTTGGTGCCTGCGTTGAGCATGAACATTATATCGTGATCTTGTTTATTGCGAGATGGTTACTTGTTTAAGTCCGAGAATAATGGTTGTTCGATTTATATGAGTAATATGTTTTATGCACATGCACCTTTGATAGATGGTCTATTATTATTGAATATCGATAGTGGAAATACACATATCAACAACATTGAGGCTAAACGTTTGAAATCAAGCGATAATTCGACCTATATGTGGCACTGTCGTCTTGGTCACATTGGAGTGAAACGTATGAAGAAACTCCATTCCGATGGACTTCTTGAATCACTTGATTTTGAATCACTTGAAAGATGCGAAGCATGTCTGATGGGTAAAATGACTAAGACTCCATTTTCTGGTATGATGGAGCGAGCTACGGACTTATTGGAAATCATACATACCGATGTGTGTGGTCCAATGAGTGTAGCATCATGTGATGGTTATCAAGTTATGTTCTTATCTTCACGGATGACTTGAGTAGATATGGGTATATCTATTTCATGAAACATAAGTCCGAAACTTTCGAGAAGTTTAAGGAGTTTCAAAGTGAGGTAGAGAATCAACGTAACAAGAAGATTAAATTTCTACGTTCTGATCGTGGAGGTGAATATCTAAGTTCTGAGTTTGGCGAGCATTTGAAGAAATGCGGAATACTTTCTGATTGACACCGCCGAACACCACAGTAATGGTGTGTCCAAGCGTCGTGTCGAACTCTCTTAGATATGGTTCGTTCTATGATGTCACTTACAGATTTACCGCTATCATTTTGGGGTTATGCATTAGAAACATCCGCATTCACTTTAAATAGGGCACCATCTAAATCCGTTGAAACGACACCGTATGAATTATGGTTTGGGAAGAAACCTAGATTGTCGTTCCTTAAAGTTTGGGGTTGCGAAGCCTATGTAAAGAAGTTACAGCCGGACAAGCTTGAACCCAAAGCGGAAAAATGCGTCTTCATAGGATACCCAAAGGAAACTATTGGGTATACCTTCTATCATAGATCCGAAGGCAAAATCTTCGTTGCCAAGAATGGATCTTTTCTAGAGAAGGAATTTCTCTCGAAAGAAGTGACTGGAAGGAAAGTAGAACTCGACGAGGTTGTCGAACCTTCTCTCGAAATTGCGAGTAGCGCAGCACTGGAAGAAGTTCCTGTGGTGCCTGCACGAATTAGAGAGGAAGCTAATGATGATGATAATGAAACTTCGGTTGAAGTTGCTACAGAGCCTCGAAGGTCAACGAGAACTCGTACCACTCCAGATTGGTATGATCCCGTTATGAGTGTCATGTTGGTGGACAACACCGATGACCCCGAGACATATGAAGAAGCGATGATGAGCCCAGATTCCAACAAATGGCAAGAAGCCATGAAATCCGAGATTGGATCCATGTACGAAAACCAAGTATGGACTTTGGTGGACATACCGGATGGCCGTAAGGCTGTCGAGAACAAATGGATCTTCAAGAAGAAAACAAATGCTGATGGTAATATTACTGTCTATAAAGCTCGACTTGTCGCAAAAGGGTTTCGACAAATTCAAGGAGTTGACTAAGATGAGACTTTCTCACCAGTAGCGAAGCTAAAGTCTGTGAGGATTATGTTAGCAATCGCTGCATATTACGATTATGAGATATGGCAGATGGATGTCAAAACAGCATTCCTCAATGGAGATATTGATGAAGAGTTGTATATGATGCAACCCAAAGGTTTTGTCAATTCTAAAGATGCTAACAAGGTATGCAAACTTCAACGGTCCATCTATGGATTGAAGCAAGCATCCCGAAGTTGGAATCAATGTTTTGATAAGGTGATCAAAAGTTTTGGTTTTATACAAACTTATGGAGAAGCTTGTATTTACAAGAAAGTGAGTGGGAGCTCTGTAGCATTCTTAATACTATATGTGGATGACATATTATTGATTGGGAATGATGTAGACCTTCTTAATAGTGTCAAGGAATATTTGAATAATAGTTTTTCAATGAAGGATCTTGGTGAAGCAGCTTACATATTAGGCATAAAGATTTATAGAGATAGATCGAAACGCCAAATATCATTATCACAGAGTACATATTTGGACACAGTTCTAAAGAGGTTTGGAATGGAAGAAAGCAATAAAGGGTTCTTGCCCATGTTTCCCAATACGACCTTGAGTAAAACTCAAAGTCCGACATCGGCAGAAGATAGAGAAAAGATGAGTAAGACTCCCTATGCCTTAGCCATAGGATCTCTAATGTATGCCATGCTATGTACTAGACCCGATATTGCATATGCTGTTAGTTTAACTAGCAGATATCAAAGTGATCCAGGAGTGGATCATTGGACAGCGGTCAAAAACATCCTTAAGTACTTGAGAAGAACTAAGGATATGGTTCTTTCTTATGGAGGTGATGAACAACTCGTTGTTAATGGTTACACCGATGCTAGTTGGAACACCGATCCGGATGATTCTAAATCACAATCTAGCTACGTATTTATTTTGAATGGTGCGTGATTAGCTTGAGGAGTGCAAAGCAAAGCGTTGTGGCGAGATCTTCAACCGAATCGAATACATGGTCGCCTTGAGGCTTCACAAGAAGCGATATGGATGAAATAGTTCATTACAGAGCTGGGTGTGGTTCCTAGTGCGCTGGACCCAATGTCTATCTACTGTGATAACATGGGCACCATAGCCAATGCGCAAGAACCAAGGTCACACAAGAAGCTGAAGCACATCAAGCTACGTTTTCACGCTATTCGAGAACATATCCAAGATGGGGATATAAATATTTGCAAAGTACACACAGATCTAAATGTGGCGGATCCGTTGACTAAACCTCTCCTGAGGGCAAAACATGACCAGCACCAAACTGCCATGGGTGTTCGGTATATTACCATGTAATCTAGATTAGATGACTCTAGTGCAAGTGGGAGACTGTTGGAGATATGCCCTAGAGGCAATAATAAAAGTGGTTATTATTATATCTTTATGTTTATGATAAATGTTTACATTCATGCTATAATAGTATTAACAAGGAAACATTGATACTTGTGTGATTTGTAAACTTAAATTGAAGTCCCTAGTATAGCCTCTATACATCACTAGCTTGTTGGTTGATAAATGATTGTGGTTTCCCTATCATGAACATTGAGATGTTATCAACAACAAGATCATATTGTTAGGAGAATGATATGGTGGACATACTCCTATAGATAAGCGTAGCATAAAGATCAAGTCATTTCAATAGTTCAATTGCTATATGCTTTTACGATACATAGTAACCTAATTACTTCGACCATGAGATCATGCATATCACCTTTACGGATGGATGCTTTGATGACATCAAACACCACACCGTGAATCGGGTGGCTATAAAGGTGGCATTGAGTGTTGGAAAGCATTGGTTGAAACACATGGATCAAGAGTGGATTTGTCCATCCATATGACAAATAGATATACTCTCTGGGCCCTCTCGGTGGAATGTCATCCAATTAGCTTGCAAGCATGTGACTGGCTCACAAGGGATCCATACTTATCGGTAACGAGGTTGAACTAGGTATGCAGAGATACCGACGATCATAACCTCGGATAAGTGAACTATCGTGAGACAAAGGGAAATTGGTATCGTATGTAAGTGGTTCATTCGATCGCAAAGTAATCGTAGAAATATGTGGGAGCCATATGAATTTCCAGATTCCTCTATCGGTTATTGTTCGGAGAAGTGTCTCGATCATGTTCGCATAATTCACGAACCGTAGGGAGACACACTTAAGGATTCGACGTTGTTTGAGTAGTTATGGTATTATGAGAAAAAGACCGAATGTTGTTCAGAGTCTCGGATGGGATCCGGGATATCACGAGGTGATCCGGAATGGTCCGGAGAATAAGATTCATATAAGGAAAGTCCCGTTTCGGAGTTCGGGAATGATTCAGGTGTTTTCATCAGGAATGTTCTAGAATGTTCCGGAATGTCCGGCACTCCGGAGGGGAAGGGGTACATGAATGTGTCATTACAAGTTGGAATGATTGCATCATGTACTAAGTGTCATCGCTGTCCAAAATAAAGGGATTATTCAAATCCTGGTTTGAAAAGTCAAACGGCTAGTTTGAAAAGTCAAACGGCAATTTTTGGAAAGAGGAGGAGAGGTGGAAACCGAGTTGGGGAGGAGTTCCCTCCTCCAACCGGGCGCCCACCTCCAAAGCCCGAGTGGGGAGGTACTCCTCTCACCTATATAAGGAGGGGCATGGCTCCCCTCCTTGATACACAACTCCTACTCCTCCAAACCCTAGCCCCAAGCCGCCGCCGGCCCCTAGGGCATCAACTCGCCGCCGCCTAGCTAAACCCTAGCCGCCGGCTTGTACCCTCCTTTGTGTGTCTAAACCCTAGAACACCGAGGACTCTCTCATACTCCACCATACTCGCTCCGGCTTAAGGCGAAGCCCTGCGAGATCTCCCCTCTACTTCCGGTACCATGCCGTTGTGCTGCCGGAATCGCGAGGAGAGTGCTACAACCTCCGCTGCCTGCTGGAACAAGGGAGAGGAAGGTCTTCGTCGAGTACCGAACGTGTGACCGATCATGAGCGGGCTCTTAGGAGCATAGCGGGAAGGATCGTCTACGCGATCTTGAGATCGGGAAGAGTACGACTATATCACCCACGAGAATCCGCTCTCGTTAAACACTTTGGAATCTTCGAGGGTAAGTTATTCCATCGACTCGTTGCTACAATCTAGTAGATAGATCTTGGCTTGTTTGTTTGTATGCGATAGAAATTTTTTGTTTTCCATGCTACGAAACCCTACAGAATCGATCCCGTTGGGGTGAGATTCATCGGAGAATAAGGGAGGCCTTTCGTGGCGTTGGTGGTTTGAAACCACCCCCTCTCCAAACATAGACGTACTTCCCCTCAAAAGGAAGGAACTACGGGAAACAAATCCTTGTGTCTCCACGTCCACCACTTTGTTTACTTCTATCCTTTACCGCACTTTACTTACTTGTTCGTACTTTGTGTTGCGGTAGCTCTTGCATAATTGTCATATAGGTAAATTCACCTTAGTAGCATTATCTAGAGAATTTACCTTATTGTCAAACCTTAATTTGAAAAAGAAGAAAATTTGAAGTAGCACCTATTCACCCTCCCTCTAGGTGCCCATACGATCCTTTCAAATGTCCATTCCCTCAGTTTGCAACTCCTTTGGTCCATTAATGGACGGGGAGAAACTTAAGCTAGATGTGTCAAATTTCATCGACTGGTACCAACGCCTCAAAAGGATCCTCATAGAAAACAATATTCTCTATGTCCTTCGTAAACCCTTAGAAGATTTCCCCGATGACTCCGATGGAAATGAAGATGCGAATCTTCGCGACCGCCGAGAGAAGTTCATGAAAGTCAAGTATGCCATGATTCATGCAATGGAACCTGACTTGAGAGTACCCTTCCACGAAATTGACACATATGATATGCTCGATGGATTGAGAGTATGTTCCCAACCGAATAAAGGTGCATGAAGTATGAGTATGTACAGGAGTTTGTCTCCATAAGGATGGAAGAAAACTCAAGCTTGGATAGCCACCTGGACACCATGGAAAGGCTCCATGAACGTCTTAAGGATGCTATAGGAGACGTGTTGACTGAATGTCTTGCAATAGATGGGGTGATGTGTTTGCTTTCCCCTAGTTACAAGGACATCGTCAAGGACCATATCGCGGCAGGGATTCCGAATACCTTTTGCAAAGTCATATCCAAGCTAAGAACTATCAAGGTCAAACCCAAGGCTAGGAATGATGTCAACGAAGAAGGTATATGATGATGTACAAGTTATAAATGTTTCCATGAAATACTTATGCAGTTGCAAGTATTGGATACTTACCCCTGGTTTATTTGAAATCAGGACCCTCTGCATGAGCTATGGATGGAACGAGGCCCTGATGGCGTGATAATGACAAGCAATCTGGTTGAAGGCTGAAAGCACTTCTGCCCTCAAAGTTTATCATTAGGATTTGAATACAAGATTTGTATAGTTTGTGAACCGTGCAAGTATGCCTTGCTTATTGCGATACAGTTATTCATATTAATGAGAAACAATCGTTTGTTCCTTTTTCTATGAATGATTTAGTTTATGATTCGCATTGAGGTTGCAAATAAGTTATTATAGTCCTTAATCTGTATGATAATAAAGCATTTATAAAAATGAAAAGTCGCCAAGAAATATCTAAGAGTGAATCTGAAATGGTTTGAATCGTTTAGAGTTTTCAAAATCAAAGGAGATATAGAATTAACAAGAATGTCAAAGTCATAGGGATTTGATCCAAGTGACTTCGAATTCGAGTTAATGGTGATATGTCATATAAGGGCTTGTGAAAAACTGTTTCAAAAATTATGGTGATTGGACTAATCAAACGGTTTTGATATGTCCAATGCAACATAATATGATGTATAAGATACATATGTCCTGAAGTAAATTCCAAATGGATTAACATTTGATATTAGAGTTATAGATTTAAATAGTATACACTCAATGGAAGATTAGGAACATCTAAAGATTCACGGAAACAACAACATATGAGATATGTCAATCTCGAGTTTCTAGAGATTTCAAAAGATTGAAATTGTTGCAAATAGTAAGTATTTGTAGGATGTTCTTAATAAGACTATGAAATTCTAGCTAATACCCAGAAAGGACAAAGGAAATTGTTTTCTCATGAAAAGTGTTAGTGGAAGGACATAAGTGTAAGCGTAATGTTTGACCTTACCTCCGAAATTGTTAAGAATGTGAAATGGAATATGTTCCGGAAACAAACTTTACAAATAGAGGGAAACCATAATGATGTGATCATAAATGTTTTAGCTAATACTTTTAAAAAGGTAGGATTCAGGTTTTCATTCTGCCCCTCGCAGAATGTCATTCTTGATTTACTTGACTTATTACTAGAATAAGCCATACCTACGAAATAAAAAGAAAGTTTGATGGACCTAAGTACAAGAAATGACTAAGAGTCATGAAATCCCAAATTAAGTAAACATTTGAGATTATGAAGTAAAAAGTTACTTGATCTCATTAAGTAATGGGGATTACTTAATCCTTCCTAGTAAACTTGAAAAGTTGAAAGGATGGAAATGAAACTTAAAAAAGGAAGACATAGAGGGTTGATTTTTCATAAAGATATTTTGGCAAATGCTTAATATCTGTTGGATTAAATTACCAGATAAGTCCAATTTGGAAATTGGCAAAGGACTGCTCAAAACTGCAAAGTCTTCAAGAGTATGAAGAAATGGTTATAACTGGTACAACAGGCAGGTTTTGATCAATCATGAATTGCTGAAGTCCTATAATAAAAAAAATCTTCATTTGATGTTAGATGAAAGAGTTTTGGATTTGCGAAGATTGTCGAGAGGGGTTCTAAATTGAGTGGGAGCTAATGAGTTTTCCCCATGCAATATGTGTTCAACATATTTGAGTGGGAGATGAGTGACATCCTGAAACATGAAATATTAATGACATATTTGAGTAGGAGCAAACAACATTCTTGAATATGTGGTTGACATATTGTTAAGAAAAGCACTGGGTACTGGAAATGATCGGATCATTTAGGTGAGATTAGACATAATACGACCCCTGTTCTCAGTTGTGAAGAATAGAGATTCTAGAATGATTCCTAAGCTAACCACTGAATTAGAGTTAAGTTTAGCGCAGAGGAAGCATGGTCAGAATCAAAGTTGCAATGGTTGCACTTTGATTGGAAACTATAAATATTTTGAAGTATAAAGGATACTTCAAAAATTAGCAAGTATAATTTTGGTCTGGAGAAAGTTCAACTTTTGACTAAGTGTGTTTATAGTTATACATGACATCTTGAAAAATCCAATTGATTGGTAGATCGTCATTGTATATACTAGAAAAACAAAAGTCTCACTTTGTCACCAAAATTGCTAAAAGTACATTTTGTGATAATGGGGGTTAATGTCAAATAGGTGACATTAATGATTTGCAAGATAGGACCTTATGAATTTGATATAACAGATTTAGGACAAGTAAGTCCTCCATGAGCAGCATGATCAACAAAACGCATATGAGATATGGTTTATTATTAGAAGCAATGCAACTAGATTATTTGGACTCTAGAGCAAGTGGGAGACTGAAGGAAATGTGCCCTAGAGGCAAATAATAAAGGAGTTTATTATACACATCTCATTAGTTCATAATAGTTTATGTCATGCTACAACTATATCAATAAGGAAACATTGATATAGGTGTGATATATAAACAAATCCGAGTCCCTAGTAGTCTCTATTCAACTAGTTCATTGGTCAATGTGTTGGGGATATGCTAAATGGGTATCACCATGGCATGTCTCTAATCTGGATAACCCGGGTGGCCCGCAGTTGGTAGCAAGGCCTATGGCCTGCTGGGCGGCCCAGTTAGATGGATCTAGAAGGGAGGCCCATGCCGGATAAAGGAAGGCTATGGTGGAGTCATCGTCATACCCGGAGCCTTGGAGTGCAAGACACGTTAGACTAGTTGTATACCGTGTAGGACTCTATCTATAACCTATCCGGCTAGGGCTTTCCCTGTAATCCTAGGATCTGGCGACTATATAAGACGGACCTAGAGAAGCCTTTAGGGCAACAGTAAGACGACACAACTCATATCGCGCACAGCGAATCGATCCCTGTAACCCCGCGTATTGCCGTTATAGTGATTTATAGCAGGAGTAGGATTCCGCCACCGTCGTGAGATCTGAACCTGGGTAAGCTGTGTCACCTCGCACCCGCCAACCTTCCGCCTTACCCCACATCTCTAAACATGCTCTATGGGGACCCTCCATGGTGTACTCGTCGACAATACCACGAAAGTTGACGCCCACCGTGGGGCAAGAGGCGCTTCAGGCTCTACAACGGGCGAGGTCCAAGATCTTCGCGGGAATTGGCGAAACTGTATCCATTGGTTGCGTTCTCTTATCCGGAAACATTCTGATCGCCCCTCCCAACGAGTTATGGATCCCGACAAAGATGAACCCCACCCGTTTCTCGATCGTTCCAATCGGGGACATCCACCTCTTCATGGGAGAAACCGACTCGGGCACTAGTTCCCTGGAAGTCGAAGGATCGTCGAGGCCCGCACGGACCGCCTACGGGCAGGATACGTCGTGGAAGGATCGAAGTCGGATCTCTCTTCTAAGTTCGCCGACTTATATCGGAAAAATTCAAGGCCCACCCAAACCGCCCTTGTGTAGGAGATAATGGTGGAAAATCGCTGCAAATCCGCCGGCTTCGCCCGTGCGTTTGGAAAGCAGAGATCGCACTTTGTTGGCGTGGTAACTATCTTCGATATGGCGCAATGCATCCATAGAGAAGGTGAAAGCCCTCGTGATTACCTCGACAAATGGCTCCGAATACGTGTCGACCTGGAAAACTACCGAGATGATGATGCTATCTATAACTTCGTGGAAGGGCTAGACAACGGTACGCTTCTCCTACATACGCTAAGGCGGCAACGGGCCGTGGGTCTCCTCACACTTGAGGGCATGATTGGCACCGTCAGCGATTCTGTTGTTGATGCATTGCCGTCAGAGCTCCCGCCATACCATACCGCCACCGCGCCATCGCCTCCGGTCATCCTGCTGCCTCGGCAAGATCGCCCTTCATCGAGGAATCTCCCGCACCCTCCGACTCCGTTCTGGATGCGCTCTATGCCGACGTCAACATGGACTCAGAGGAGATGGATATAAACCGGGAGGAACTCGACTCAGCCATGAAAGAGATGGAGGAGGAGATCAAGCGTGAGGAGAAGGCCGACAAGGCCGTCACATCCTGACAGGTGTTTGTCTCCATTGGGAGTGTGATGGAAGAAGACCAGACCTGACAAGCTCTGCCTAAGCCGCTGGACAAGGGGAAGGTACCAGCCGATGCTGCCGGCAATGATCGCGCAAAGGCTATGCCTCCTCCGGCTATCCCAGAACAACAACCACAGGAACTTAACACCGGTCCGAGTAACACCAACACCGCAAATCCGCCACCAGCAGCATCTACGTCTACGGCTGCCCAAATCACTCCAGCTGATAGAGTGATGTACGTCAATTTGCTCGTCGAGCCTATGACTGTGTCCCATATATGGAACATAGTCCAGCTTGATGATAAGCACCAGCATCTACTGGAGGAAGCGCATGCCAATGCGGAGCAAGGCGCAAAACTAGATCGAGATCTGGCCAAGGCACAGAAATCAATCGAAGCAGTTAGAGCCATGGAGGTTGAGTACAAGACTCTGCTCAAGCAGCAGAAGGCTAGGAAAGCTCCGGCTCACGTTGTCAACGACCCTGGCATACAGCGCAACCTAGGGTGGGCTCCCTCGAAGCTGGCACATGCCGAGCCATACATTGACAGTGAAGGCAGGCAGGTCATGCCCACACCTATCCTTAACTTGGCCGTCGCCAAGACCCTACTGGAGTAGGATAGATCACCTGCGGCTATGGAACAGGTCTATGACCTTGTGTCCAAGGATGTCAAACAGCAGGAAAAGGCCACCTCTCAGAGGCTTGAGTCTGATCTGGCATATGCCAATCTAGCAATCCTAAGAGGACAAGGGAAAGATCTCCTCATGCTGTCGGGTCCCAGACAGGTTCATCGGAACAAAGACGGAGGGACACGCACAATTTTGAAGGATGCTATCCCCATATCCTCCGACCACGGAGGCAAGGATCACCCTCGTCGTCCTTCTCCATCGCCCAGGCCCCCCGGCATCATGAAGACCCAAGAGCTCACCATCGTACGAGTATTCCTCCGCCTATATGCCCTTAAGGCGGCATTTTCATTCATGACAACACGGAGCAGCCTCGTCATGGCGGAGAGCGCAATGGCAATCAAGGACACAAGAGCAGGTCGCACCATGACCCTCTGCGTCCAACAAGCAACCGTGACAGACGCGAGGAGTCGTAGGAGGGTAACAACAAGAAGTCTAACCCACCGCCACCTCCCCCTCTGTTTCCTCCTAGCAGCCACCATGGTAGAGGAGGGCCGTGTCGCTCACGCATCCCTTCCCCTGATGGCAAGAATAAAAAAGCAAGCACGGAGACATACGACGTGTGTTCACACTTAGACAAGATTCAGGAGGCCCGGGAAGGACAGTACCTAGAACCATGTTTCTTTGGACCTATGATACGGACTGCAACTTACCCCAAGGGTTTTGCGGATTGACAAAATGATCAAGCCCTATGACGGAAACGCCAAGCCAGCTACGTGGTTGCACGTTATGATAACACGGTGGAGATCGACGGAGGAAACCCCAACGTTGCCGTCAAGTATCTACCACTAATGTTATCGGGCACAACCCGCTGATACGTCGTAAACATATCTATAATTTTTGATGTTCCATGCTTGTTTAGTATCTACTTTGCTTTGATTTGTCTACACTTTGAGGTGTTTTTATATGTTTTCTGGAACTAACCTATTGACAAGATGCCACAGGGCTCTACCGGTAGCTATGTATTCATCTTTATCCCTATGCATGATCTTATTGTGGTCATGAGCTTTGTAATCAAGTAGATATGCTCTGCTACTTAAGTGCTTTAATAGATCTCTGCTCTCCCCATGTGTGTGAAAGTTATAGCGTGCACGCCATGGTGGCACTTAGGCTAGAGTCTACATAAATACTCATCGTGCTTTAATAGATCTATGCTTTTCCCCACGTGTGTGGAAGTGACAGCATGCACACCGTGTGTGGCACTTAAGCTAGGTTACATATATATATTCATGAGTTATATTTGGAGTTGGATGTCTTTATGAAATTGTGGTGTTTGTTGGAACCATCTAGCGCTCAAGGTGACAGTGTGGGGTTATCTAGATGGGAAAGGCAGACTTTGAGGTGTGCTATTATAGCCCTACCATGGATTAGAGTGTCCAACCAAAGAGTAGTTAAGAGTAGTATCATGAAGAGAAGATATTTATATGACAGAGTGTTCACTAGTGAAAGTATGATCCCTAGGCCTTGTTTCTAAACATTGAAACACCATTCACAACTAGATCTGTTGCATGTTTGCTTGCTTCCAGTCTCTTCCACGCCGCCAAGCTCTTTTCTGGCGCCGTTGTCTTATAATCACCCATACCACTTGTATTTCACTATCTCTTCGCCGAACTAGTGCACCTATACACCTGACAAGTGTATTGGGTGTGTTGGGGACACAAGAGACTTCTTGTATCTTGATTGCAGGGTTGCTTAAGAGGGATACCTTTGACCACTTCCTACCCGAGTTTGATAAACCTTGGGTAATCCACTTAAGGGAAACTTGTTGCTGTTCTATAAACCTCTGCACTTGGAGGCCCAACAACTGTCTACAAGAATAGAAGTGCGTAGACATCAAGATCTTTTCTGGTGCTGTTCAAGGAAGTAAGGTAAAAGATACTGACATCCTCCGGTGTGAGTGCTCGAAGTTATTTCCTTTAGATTCTGCAATTTTGTATTTTTGTTTCTTGTTTTCACTAGTTAGGCTTAATGGAGAACAACAACAAAATTAGAGAGCTTTATAGTATCTATCTTGAGTTAGGACATGAAGTGTTTGAAGAGAAAATTAAAAAACCTATGGAACTTTATTTGCATGCAAATATCAATGTGATTAGTATGAACTATTTGGACACCATTGTTTCTAATGCTATGGATACGTCTAAGATTGGGGTAGCTAGTTTTTATGAAAATGATCTTTCTAGCCCCCCAGCTTTGGAAGATAGCTATTCTATTGCTTATGATGATACCAAACCTCCAATATATGATGATTACAATGATGAATATGATATTTTTAGTCAAACTACTATTGAGGAGGAAATTAATTGTGATTACAATATGCCTCCTATATTTGATGATTATGGTGATGAGAATAATAGTGATAGCTATTTTGTTGAATTTTCTCCCACTACAATTAGTAAGAATGACTATGCTTATGTGGAGAGTAATAATTATTATATGCATGTAGCTCATGATAAGAATGTTTTATGTGATAGTTATAATGTTAATTTTATTCATGTTGCTACTGAAAGTTATTATGAGAGAGGAAAACATGGTCTTATGCATCTCAAAAACATCAAGTTTCCCCTCTTTATGTTGAAAATTTTGAAGTTTCATTTATTTTGCTTTCCTATGCTTGTTGCTTCGTGATTTCATGACTTGTTTCTTTACAAGATTCCTATGCATAGGAAGTGGGTTAGACTTAAATGTGTTTTGAATTTGCTTCACCATGCTCTCTTTTACTTCAATTCATATTTCTTATGTGAGCATCTTCTCAAACTATCAAGCCTAACTTAAGGGCGTTAAAGAAAAGTACTTGTTGGGAGTTAACCCAAGAGTTTTCTTGAGTCTTGGAAGTTATTACTTCAGTAATGACCTCTTCTTATCCTTTTTGTTTGATTTTCGTGCCAAGAATAACCTCTAATGAGAGGGAAGTTAGATTTGGGGAGTTTCTGTCCCAAAATAGATTTTTGTGCTCCACCGTAAAAATTCGTGTAAAATATCTGTAAGTCAGATTGAGCCATGATTTTCTGAATAAATCCCCTGTATGTTAGATAACTTTCGTTAGTTCAACTCTTTTTTATTTGAGTAACAGAAGGTCTTTGAAAAAATCGGTTTTTACCCGCTGGTCTGTTTTGACAGATTTCTGCCATTATTTGCATTTGTTTCTTATTGATTCCTTTTTGGGTTCTTTTTGGGAAATTGAGCTTTTTGAGGGAATTGGTACAGTAGCTTGTGTTTTAAGTGAAAGTTCTTCTGTTCTAAAACTAAACCCCAAGGTATATTATCTTTTGAATACACTAATGTTGCTAATGAAGATTGTGTGAAGTTTTGTATGAAGGAAAATTTTCAGGTGTAGAGAAAGAATGATGTAATGAGATGAAGAATGGACAAAAGCTCAAGATTGGGGATGCCACCCCGTGTCACCCCAAGAAATATTCAAGAGGTACAAGCGTCAAAGCTTGGGGATGCCCAAGGCATCCCCTTCTTCATAAATAAAAATCTCAGTTCTTTCTAGACACCTCGTTTTTATTGTTTCATGCACAGTTGTGTTGTTCTTGGAGCGTCTTAGTTTTTGTTTTTGGTTTTTGTTTTCTTAGTTTGCTTGAATAAAGTTGGTTTCTTACAACACACTTATTTTGGAGAGAGACACACTCTGTTTTCATTGCATAGAACACTCTAGTTTTCATTCTTATTATTCTGTGAGTGTTCACTTTTGCTAGCACTTCGTTTAGCCTTAGTTTTCTTGTGCTTTCAGCTTAGAACTTTTTAGTTCTTCTTTGTGGATTTGTGATACAAGCTCACTGGTCTTTATTGATTAGTATCTTTGTGAGTTGTTTCAAATAAGTTGATTGGTGTTGGAAAGGAGTAGAAAGTTTCATGCTTATAGTGGTACAAAAGGAGATTGTTTTGACTATGGCTTAGACTTTATCATTTCATGCTTGATGTTGCTTTGACCTTATGCTTAGTGATTATTGTTGTAGCATGACTTGTTCCAAACAATTGGAATTGCTTAATGTGCCTTGAAGGAATCATGCGTTGTTTTAGCATACAAAAGCATAGTATTGTGGTATTCTCCTTTGATGCTTTGTTTGGGTTGCTTGGAACATGCTCACACCATGTTATGACTATGAAAAAGTCACCTTAGCCTCTATGATCATTTAGTTTTTGACTTGTAGTACAACTTTATGCTTTGATTGATAATGTTTTGTCGCTCTACATTATTATGGCCATTATTGCTCTCTTAGTTGGTCACTCCCAGTCTTTTGCTATCCTCCACTTGTATTGAGTAAGCTCTACTCATGCGTCAAACTCCCAAGAAACCAAGTTATTCCAAAGTGTCCACTATAAATTCCTATGCATGGTGTGTTACACCATTCCATGTATATTCTTGTTTTATCTATCTTCCAATTAAAAAGTTATTTTGTTATGTGAAAATTAGTGATTAAATCTCTCATAAACTTGATGGCACACGTTATTTTTCCTGCCCTAATAAACTTGAACTATTATGTCATCTATGTTGTATATGCTTGCACTTATATGCTGGAATTAGCAGAACCGTGCTGTCACGGGGAATGCTTTCAACATTGCATTTGTACTTTGTACACATTTGATATCATGCTCTTTTGTCTATGTGTCACATCCCAAAATTTTCCAAATTTTCAAATGTGAAAAATAAATAAACAAAATAATTAATTGTTGAAATTTAGGGTGAAAAGAAACTTTTTGTTTCTACATGGAAACATTAAAACCCATCTTGAACAAACTTTGAATAAAAGGGAAACCAAAAAAATTCAAATAAAGTGAAATGCATTCATCAATGAATGTATCTTGAAATTCAAACTTGGGAAAAATAAACCAAAACCCTAATGGAAGAAAATCATTTCCAAGATCTCTCAAAGACTATGGATTTGATCCATATAAAAATTTGTCAACAAACATTTATAAATGATCAAGGATGATAAATACAAATATTATAAAACCATAGAAATTGGTTTCATTTAATTTGGAACCATAGATAAAAACTTATGAGTTTAATATGACAAAACGAAATAATTTCCAAAGCTAATAAAGCTCCTATATAAAATCCATACAAAATTGTGAGTAAAATAATCTTAAAAGGATAAACAAATATTAAATAAAATTCTACAAATTGGAATCAACAATTTTGGATTTATAAATAAAAAGATATGAATTTTATAGGGCAAAGAAAGAAATAATAAATAAGGAATATTTAAAAGCCAAATTAAATCTTGGACAAACAAAAGAAATGAAAGCTTATGGAATAATAAAAGGAATAAAAGATTATTTAAATAAAATCATAAGGATTGAACAATATCCAATTTTATTTAAATAAGGATAATATGCCTAAACCAAATAATAAATCCCAAGGAATTATTTAGACAATTTAAAACCTTGAATTAAATCCATAAGAAAATGGAATAAAGTTAATCCAAATCC
Source organism: Avena longiglumis (assembly GCA_030063025.1). Classification (NCBI taxonomy): domain Eukaryota; kingdom Viridiplantae; phylum Streptophyta; class Magnoliopsida; order Poales; family Poaceae; genus Avena; species Avena longiglumis. Next base: position 338,555,386 of record CP125978.1, on the reverse strand, counting down.
AAATGAAATAAAGGGATAAAGAATAAACAAATAAAAGTATATGGGATTAAACCCAATTCCAATTTTATTTTAATAAAGACAAAATCCCTGAAGTAAATGATTAATTAAATCATGGGAAAATAATAATTGGAATTTACCCAAGTGGAATAAAAGTTATTTAATTAACTTAAATGGAATCAAAGAATTATTTGAAATAAAATTTATATGTAATTAAAACCATATTTGATTTTGTTTGAAATAAAAACAAATGCCCAATTTAAATGAATAAATAAATCATATTGAAATACTTTAAATAATTCAAAGTGAAGTATTTAACATCCTATTGAATAAACAAAGTCTACTGAAAAGGTTTTGAGAAAATAAGAAATCAAATAAGAATTTAAATTATACTAAAACCCTATTTGGTTAAAGACAAGTGACTAGCTTGAATAAATAATAAATCATATAAGAATAAAAGAAAATTATTTAAAAAGGTCTTTAAAATACATGTTTGAACAGAACAGAAATTTACTGAAAAGTTTGAAAACATTTGAACTGAAAAAGGGTTTGAAATCATTTGAACAAATTCAAAACAGAAAATGAAAATGGAAAAAAAGAAAAGGAAAACAGAATAAGAAAAAAATGGAAACCAGCCAGACCAGCCCAGCCCAACTAGCCCACCTGGCCCAGCAACGCAGCCCACTCCCTCTACCCCGAAACGTTTTCTGTCACTCGCGAATCGACCCGCATCCTCACTGACTCCGCGACCCCACCATTTTCCCTCTCAATCACTGACGACGTTGCCCCACCGCCAGGTCATCGTCTCCTCGCCCACGACCACGCCCCTCCGGCGTTTACGCGTTAACTCCTCAAAGATAAATTCGGTAATGGCTCAGTTATTAATGCTCGCGACCACGCTCGATTTATCGCCCAGTATTCCTCTCCATTTCCCCTCATTCGCCCACGCCAAAACACCACAGGGCTGCTCGAATTGCTTGCTCAAACTTCACTGTCTCCGACGCCCTCCGGCGACGATTCCGGCCGCTCATCGCCTCCCCTTGCCTCCCAGACTCCACGAGCCTACTCCCCACCTCTCTACGCGTCTTCTCGTAGCACCAGCTCGTCCGCGCAAGCCCCAGAGGCTCGACAACAACGACGCCTCCTCGCCACCGCCGTGTGCAACATCTCCGGTGAGCTCTATCACATGAACCAGTGCGCGCCTCGACCAGAGACTCATGCCATCTGGTTCGCATGTGTGTTATGAATCTCCAGGTGCTCGCCAACTACTCGCGCGTGACCTACAACCTCGCCTCCGATGACTCCCGAACATGCCGACGCCAGGAGCATCTCCGGCGAAGAATTCCCATCACGTCTATGCGCCCCTTAGCCAACTACGGCCACGTTGAGCATAGCATCGATCCCACGAACCTGGTAAGCGCCTCCTCCCTCTTCCTCGCTTCCTGCTTTAGCCGGACCACCGCATCCCAAGTGATCCGCCGCTCGCCGTTGACCCAGCGCCGCCAGACTTTGGTCAGGGCAAAGCTGCCCGTTAGATCTTGATCCCAGGGCCACGATAGATTCATTATACGAAGCGGTATAGAATGATCTGTGCCGTGCGATGTAAAGTAGATCAGATGGTCCACGTTTCTCAATCCAGACGAAGCGGTATCGTCCAGTAGAATTGTGACACGTAGCCAGACTCAGATTTTAAAACAGAAATTAGATCTATTAGATGATAGATTTTATAAAATTCATAACTTTAAATCTACACGTCCAACCATGCACTTTGTTTAATGTTTTGCTTCTGTAAATATAGTTTTTTTTGCAGAAACATGTGTAGGCATATTTTGTGTATAGAGTTTATTCTAAATTTTTTTAGGGTAAAATCTTTTGTAAATGGATTGTTTTGAACCTACTAACCATAGAAACCAACTTTTGGATATAAAAATATATTTTGTGACACTTAGGACTTATTCCTTTGAATTAAAACATTTCTAGCTAAATAAAAATGTTGAATATGCCTTAAAAATGCTTTTTGAGTAAAACATTTTGAAAATGGTTTGAATTAAACTCTCTGACCCTAAACACCAAGTTTTAGGAATTAAAAATGTATTTGATTAAACCCTAGAGAATTATTACCATGTTTAAAGGCATTTCCAACAAAATAAAATATTGCTTTGATTTAAAAATGGTTTATAGGTAAAACCTTTTGCAAATGGTTTTAATATTAAACACTTTGACCATAAAAACTAAACTTTGTGGTTCAAAATATATTTGTCAAACACTAGAAATTATTACTTTGATTTGAACCATTTCTAGCAAAACAAAAATGACTTAAAGTGGCCATTTTCACTAACTTGACTTAAAATGGTTTTGCCACTTTTATAAATGACCAATAGGTGTTTTATAATGTTTATAACCTATTAGAAACCACTTTTACAAATAAAACAATCTTTGGCATGCTTGCATGCATTTGCTTTGTTTTTATTATTCTATGTGATGAATTGCTTGAATGGTAGATTGAATTTGTGCCTTGATTGAATTGTAGTGAAATTTGAAGAGTGTGACTATTACAAGATCAAGGAGTGAACTTATATTCTCTACCAAAAATGCAAGTGGTGCTTCATACTTTTGTCCCATTATTTTCACTATGTATTAGTGATATTTCAAAGTAAGACTTGCATGGAATTTTACTAAGTGTGCTATGCCATGGGAAATCCTAGTAGGTGATGCCTTAGTAAATTTTTCCTAAGTTAAGATTCCTAATACTATCATGCTTAGCCTAGCTAGTAGAAAACAAGGGTGGATTATATTCATGCTATGGAATATTTCTAAGTCAAGGACTTGTGTTTTGTTTAATAAAACAACTATGTGAATGAATCACCTAGGTGGAATGGTATTGCTTGGATGGATTTTTGTTGAGTGGTTACACAAGGCCAGGAGACTAGTGAACCTTGTGTATCACACTTGTAGAATGCCACCCAGGAACAAAGAGATTTGAGATGTCAAATGTTGAGAAGCTTCAAGTGCAGCCACTTGGCATTATGGGCTCTGCCTGGATCATATAGGTCGCAATAACTTAGCCAAATGGACAGTTGGTGGTAGGGGATGATAGGTTTGGGAATGCGTCCATTCTGGTCTAAGGGAAGGCTTCAGAAAGATCTTGTCTTGATGCATGTCGAGTCTTGTGGGGAAAGTGCACCACCTCTCGAGAGAGTAAAATCTAAGTACTTAGTTGTGTCCCTGGCAATGGACAATTTGAGCGTCAAGACATGGAAGCTATCAAGAATCTCCTCATCCCAATTTCTAAGTTAAAAACTTGTGGTTGAACAAGGGTTAAAGGATCTTCAATCAATGATTGGTAGATGCCTTGGGTGATTTTGACAAATAAAAACTTTGTGTTTTCAAATGATTAGGAAAATCTATTTTGAGCAAAGCAATCCTAAGATCCAATTAGCAAAATGCATATAGATGATAGATACCACTATTCTACCATAGTATCACTTGCCAATACAATTCAAATGTATTGACTCTTGTGGCTGTAACTTATTATGTTGCAGGTTTGTTTGATGTTAGTGAAGTGTGTTGAATAGGATTACAAGTCTACAACCAACATGATTGCTTGTGGCACTTTGAAAATGAAGGACTCCATGCTATATAGTTATTTCTGCTGCATTGTAATGAGATAGCCAAATGAGCTATGTAAGATGTAATGAATTATGTTATTCCTGGTTATAAAGTTGTATTATGACCTTTGTTTATTGATATTACATCTTACCTGCGGATGATAGCTATTGATCCAGGGACTAGCATTGTAAACACAGGGATCTCTACCTTATTAAAGGTTGGGACCTCTACAGATGGTATCAGAGCACTGTGTTGCCTGTAGGATTGTAACCCTAGGATTGGACAAAACCCCTTAGAAATATAGGAGTTGTATTTGTTCAAAACATATTTACAAACAATCATGTAAACTCTTTCCTCAACCTTTTTGGTTTTGAATCTACATCTCTTCCTTTTCAACTTGTTGGATAAAATCTCAACATGAGAAAAGACTTCAACAAGAGCAAAAACATTAACTTGACCAATGAATTCAACTTTAGTTTCAACAAGGACTTCAACTTGGACATCACTAAGGACTACAAGTGAGACAAGAATGTAACTCAAGACTTGAAGACTAAGGAAACACAACTTAGAAGGAACCATCATCACCTTTGAAGTTTGTGACCAAGATGCAAGAATTTTTCCAAGGAAACCATGAACTCATTCATGAAGAATCAACTAAGAAGAATGGAATGATCTCAAGAAAACCATATAGTTGGACCACCAAACTAAAGTTTAGATCAAACACACCAACTTATGTGGTGTAGCAAACTATTTTGTTGCCTAAAAATGTGCTTGAACTTTGTTGTTTGAGTGAAACGTTTGTTTGTGATTGTCTGCACATTGCTTGTGTGACTTGTGATGTGTGTGATTAGAATTTTCCTATAGGAATCTTTTGCCTATTCTAATCCCAATCCAACCCAAACAAATGACTTTCCCAAGAGACTCCAACATCAAGAATGGTGACAATAACAACCAAGAGATGCACATGAGAGAACAACTCATAGCAACCCAAACCCAATTGACTCAAGTGACAACTCAGTTTTTAGCCAACAACAATGAGTTAGACCCAACCATGCAAAAGTTTTTGGAAATCCAATCCCAATTGTTGCAAGGGATGACCACTCAAATGATCAACATGAAAGACAACCTTTCCCAAGGAGATTGTGACAACAATGATATCAAGGATGATATTATAGAAGTAACTCAAGCTTGCAATATTTGTGGAGACATGGATCACACTTCCAAAGAGCATGAAGATCAATGCCCTAATTGTGAAGAGAAACATCCAACTAAACAATTCCCCACATCTCAAGTGACTTGCTTCCTATGTGAAGGAAATAATCATGTCCCTATCCAATGCCCCATCTATCCTATAGTTCAACAAAGGAAACAAGGTGGAATGCATCAAAAATTTTGTAACCCCCATGAGGAAACAACTTCTACCAACAAGGATGAAGACAAAGGAAAATCTCATCTTGCACCTCCATACATTAGGAATCACCTTGGTGGACAAAAGAGGAAACATAGGTATTATCCAAGGAATCGTTCAAGGAACCGAGGAAGCTTTCCCACCTTTGAGGTGAGATATGAAGAGCATGAACTAGAAGAACTCCTAGCTTTGGATAAACCCAAGAAGAAGAAGAATAAGGAAATTAGCCAAGTGTGGTGCAACAACTGCAAAGAGCTAGGACATTATGCATCATATTGTCCAGATAAGCCACCTCAAGACCTCAACCTTATCACATGTTTCAAATGCAAAGAGCTAGGCCACTATGCAAACCTCTGTCCAAAAAAGTTACATCAAGATCCCAAGTAAGCCAAGATGTAATCTAGTTGGAAATTTTTAAGGGTGGTAGTACCCTAGTTGTTTTGAAGCCAACTTGTAACCTCTAGCTTTCCCAAATCTCGAGACGAGCTTTCTTTTAAGGGTGGTAGCCTATCACATCCCAAAATTTTCCAAATTTTTAAATGTGAAAAATAAATAAACAAAATAATTAATTGTTGAAATTTAGGGTGAAAAGAAACTTTTTGTTTCTAAATGGAAACATTGATACCCATTTTGAACAAAATTTGAATAAAAGGGAAACCAACAAAATTCAAATAAAGTGAAATGCATTCATCAATGAATGTATCTTGAAATTCAAACTAGGGAAAAATAAACCAAAACCCAAAACCCTAATGGAAGAAAATCATTTCCAAGATCTCTCAAAGACTATGGATTTGATCCATATAAAAATTTGTCCACAAACATTTATAAATGATCAAGGATGATAAATAAAAATATTAGAAAACCATAGAAATTGGTTTCATTTAATTTGGAACCATAGATAAAAACTTATGAGTTTAATATGACAAAAGGAAATAATTTCCAAAGCTAATAAAGCTCCTATATAAAATCCATACCAAATTGCGAGTAAAATAATCTTAAAAGGATTTAAAAGGATAAAGAAATATTAAATAAAATTCTACAAATTGGAATCACCAAATTAGGATCTATAAATAAAAAGATATGGATTTTATAGGGCAAAGAAAGAAATAATAAATAAGGAATATTTAAAAGCCAAATTAAATCTTGGCCAAACAAATGAAATGAAAGATTATGGAATAATAAAAGGAATAAAAGATTATTTAAATAAAATCATAAGGATTGAACAATATCCAATTTTATTTAAATAAGGATAATATGCCTAAACCAAATAATAAATCCCAAGGAATTATTTAGACAATTTAAAACCTTGAATTAAATCCATAAGCAAATGGAATAAAGTTAATCCAAATCCAAATGAAATAAAGGGATAAATAATAAACAAATAAAAGTATATGGGATTAAACCCAATTCCAATTATATTTTAATAAAGACAAAATCCCTAAAGTAAATGATTAATTAAATCATGGGAAAATAATAATTGGAATTTACCCAAGGGGAATAAAAGATATTTAATTAACTTAAATGGAATCAAAGAATTATTTGAAATAAAATTTATATGGAATTAAAACCATATTTGATTTTGTTTGAAATAAAAACAAATGCCCAATTTAAATGAATTAATAAATCATATTGAAATACTTTAAATAGTTCAAAGTGAAGTATTTAACATCCTATTGAATAAACAAAGTCTACTGAAAGGTTTTGAGAAAATAAGAAATAAAATAAGAATTTAAATTATACTAAAACCCTATTTGGTAAAAGACAAGTGACTAGCTTGAATAAATAATAAATTATATAAGAATAAAAGAAAATTATTTAAAAAGGTCTTTAAAATACATGTTTGAACAGAACATAAATTTATTGAAAAGTTTGAAAACATTTGAACTGAAAAAGGGTTTGAAATCATTTGAACAAATTCAAAATATAAAATGAAAATGGAAAAAAGAAAACGAAAACAGAATAAGAAAAAAAATTGAAACCAGCCAGCCCAGCCCAGCCGAACTAGCCCACCTGGCTCATCAACGCAGCCCACTCCCTCTACCCCGAAACGTTTTCTGTCACTCGCGAATCGACCCGCAACCTCACTGAATCCGCGACCCCATCATTTTCCCTCTCAATCACTAACGACGTTGCCCTACCGCCAGGTCATCGTCTCCCTCACCCACCCGCTTACCACGCCCCCTCCCGGCCGTTTCTGCCGTTAACTCCTCAGCGTAAATCCACGGTAATGGCTTAGTGATTAACACTCGTGTCCACGCTCGATTTATCGCCCAGTATTCCTCTCCATTTCCCCTCATTCGCCCATGCCAAAATGCCACAGGGCTGCTCAAATTGCTTGATCAAACTTCACTGTCTCCGACGCCCTCCGACGATGATTTCGGCCGCTCCTCGCCTCCCCTTGCCTCCCAGACTCCACGGGCCTACCCCCACCTCTCTACGCGTCTTCTCGAAGCACCAGCTCGTCCGCGCAAGCCCTAGAGGCTCGACAACAACGACGCCTCCTCGCCACCGTCGTCTGCAACATCTCCGGTGAGCTCTATCACATGAACTAGTGCGCGCCTCGACCAGAGACTCATGCCATATGGTTCGCCTGTGTCTTATGAATCTCCAGGTGCTCGCCAAGACCTACAGCCTCGCCTCCGACGACTCCCGAATGTGCCGACGCCAGGAGCATCTCCGGCGAAGAATTCCCATCGCGTCTGTGCGCCCCTTAGCCAACTACGGCCACGTTGAGCATAGCATCGATCCCACGAACCTGGTAAGCGCCTCCTCCCTCTTCCTCGCTTCCTGCTTTAGCCGGACCACCGCAGCCCAAGCGCGCCGCCGCTCGCCGTTGACCCAGGGCCGCTAGACTTTGGTCAGGGCAAAGCTACCCGTTAGATCTTGATCCCACGGCCACGATACATTCATTAGACGAAACGGTATAGAATGATCTGTGCCGTGCAATGTAAAGTAGATCAGACGGTCCACGTTGCTCAATCCAGACGAAGCGGTCTCGTCCAGTAGAATTGTGACACGTAGCCAGACTCAGATTTTAAAACAGAAATTAGATCTATTAGATGATATATTTTATAAAATTCATAAATTTAAATCTACATGTCCAAATTTTACAAATTTTATATCAATGGAATCAGCAAAAAGAGTACTTTCCAACCATGCACTTTTTTTTAATGTTTTTTCTGTAAAATTAGTTGTTTTTGCAGAAACATGTGTAGGCATATTTTGTGTATAGAATTTATTCTAAAAATGTTTTTAGGGTAAAATATTTTGTAAATGGATTGTTTTGAACCTACTGACCATAGAAACCAACTTTTGGATTTTAAAATATATTTTGTGACAATTAGGAATTATTCCTTTGAATTAAAACATTTCTAGCTAAATAAAAATGTCGAATATGCCTTAAAAATGCTTTTTGAGTAAAACCTTTTGAAAATGGTTTGAATTAAACTCTCTGATCCTAAACACCAAGTTTTAGGAATTAAAAATTTATTTGATTAAACCCTAGAGAATTATTACCTTGTTTAAAGGCATTTCCAACAAAATAAAATATTGCTTTGATTTAAAAATGGTTTATAGGTAAAACCTTTTGCAAATGGTTTTAATATTAAACACTTTGACCATAAACACTAACCTTTGTGGTTAAAAATATTTTTGTCAAACACTAGAAATTATTACTTTGATTTGAACCATTTCTAGCAAAACAAAAATGACTTAAAGTGGCCATTTTCACTAAATTGACTTAAAATGGTTTTGCCACTTTTATAAATGACCAATAGGTGTTTTATAATGTTTATAACCTATTAGAAACCAATTTTCCAAATAAAACAATCTTTGGCATGCTTGCATGCATTTGCTTTGTTTTTATTATTCTATGTGATGAATTGCTTGAATGGTAGATTGAATTTGTGCCTTGATTGAATTGTAGTGAAATTTGAAGAGTGTGACTATTGCAAGATCAAGGAGTGAACTTATATTCTCTACCAAAAATGCAAGTGGTGCTTCACACTTTTGTCCCATTATTTTCACTATGCATTAGTGATATTTCAAAGTAAGACTTGCATGTAATTTTACTAAGTGTGCTATGCCATGGGAAATCCTAGTATATGATGGCTTAGTAAATTTTCCTAAGTTAAGATTCCTAATACTATCATGCTTAGACTAGCTAGTAGAAAAGAAGGGTAGATTATATTCATGCTATGGAATATTTCTAAGTCAAGGACTTGTGTTTTGTTTAATAAAACAACTATGTGAATGAATCACCTAGGTGGAATGGTATTGCTTGGATGAATTTTAGTTGAGTGGTTACACAAGGCCAGGAGACTGGTGAACCTTGTGTATCACACTTGTGGAATGCTACCCAGGAACAAAGAGATTTGAGATGTCAAATGTTGAGAAGCTTCAAGTGCATCCACTTGGCATTATGGGCTCTACCTGGATTATATAGGTTGCAATAACTTAGCCAAATGGACAATTGGTGGTAGGGGATGATAGGTTTGGGAATGCGTCCATTCTGGTCTAAGGGAAGGCTTCTGAAAGATCTTGTCTCGATGCATGTCGAGTCTTGTGGGGAAAGTGCACCACCTCTCTCAAGAGTAAAATCTAAGTACTTAGTCGTGTCCCTGGCAATGGACAATTTGAGCGTCAAGACATGGAAGCTATCAAGAATCTCCTCATCCCAATTTCTAAGTTAAAAACTTGTGGTTGAACAAGGGTTAAAGGATATTCAATCAATGATTGGTAGATGCCTTGGGTGATTTTGACAAATAAAAACTGAGTGTTTTCAAATGATAAGGAAAATCTATTTTGAGCAAAGCAAGCCTAAGCTCCACTTAGCCAAATGCATATAGATGATAGATACCACTCTACCATAGTATCACTTGCCAATACAATTCAAATGTATTGACCCTTGTGGCTGTAACTTATTATGTTGCAGGTTTGTTTGATGTTAGTGAAGTGTGTTGAAAAGGATTACAAGTCTAAAACCAACATGATTGCCTGTGGCACTTTGAAGATGAAGGACTCCATGCTATATAGTTATTTCTGCTGCATTGTAATGAGATAGCCAAATGAGCTATGTAAGATGTAATGAATTATGTTATTCCTGGTTATAAAGTTGTATTATGACCTTTGTTTCTTGATATTACATCTTAACTGTGGATGATAGCTATTGATCCAGGGACTAGCATTGTAAACACAGGGATCTCTACCTTATTAAAGGTTGGGACCTCTACAGATGGTATCAGAGCACTGTGTTGCCTGTAGGATTGTAACCCTAGGATTAGACAAAACCCCTTAGAAATATAGGAGTTGTATTTGTTCAAAAAATATTTACAAACAATCATGTAAACTCCTTCCTCAACCTTTTTGGTTTTGAATCTACATCTCTTCCTTTTCAACTTGTTGGACAAAAACCTCAACATGAGAAAAGAATTCAACAAGAGCTAAGACATCAACTTGACCAATGACTTCAACTTTAGTTTCAACTTGGACATCACTAAGCACTACAAGTGAGACAAGAATGTAACTCAAGACTTGAAGACTAAGGAAACACAACTTAGAAGGAACCATCATCACCTTTGAAGTTTGTGACCAAGATGTAAGAATTTTTCCAAGGAAACCATAAACTCATTCATGAAGAATCAACTAAGAAGAATGGAATGATCTCAAGAAAACCATATAGTTGGACCACCAAACTAAAGTTCAGATTAAACACACCAACTTATGTGGTGTAGCAAAATATTTTGTTGCCTAAAAATGTGCTTGAACTTTTTTGTTTGAGTGAAATGTTTGTTTGTGATTGTTTGCACATTGCTTGTGTGACTTGTGATGTGTGTGATTACAATTTTCCTATAGGAATCTTTTGCCTATTCTAATCCCAATCCAACCCAAACAGATGACTTTCCCAAGAGACTCCAACATCAAGAATGGTGACAATAACAACCAAGAGATGCACATGAGAGAACAACTCATAGCAACCAAAACCCAATTGACTCAAGTGACAACTCAGTTTTTAGCCAACAACAATGAGTTAGACCCAACCATGCAAAAGTTTTTGGAAATCCAATCCCAATTGTTGCATGGGATGACCACTCAAATGATCAACATGAAAGACAACCTTTCCCAAGGAGATTGTGACAACAATGATATCAAGGATGATATTATAGAAGGAACTCAAGCTTGCAATATTTGTGGAGACAAAGATCACACTTCCAAAGAGCATGAAGATCAATCCCTAATTGTGAAGAGAAACATCCAACTAAATAATGCCCCACATCTCAAGTGACTTGCTTCCTATGTGAAGGAAATAATCATGTCCCTATCCAATGCCCCATCTATCCTATAGTTCAATAAAGGAAACAAGGTGGAATGCATCAAAAGTTTTGTAACCCCCATGAGGAAACAACTTCTACCAACAAGGATGAAGACAAAGGAAAATCTCAGCTTGCACCTCCATACATTAGGAATCACCTTGATGGACAAAAGAGGAAACATAGGTATTATCCAGGGAATCGTTCAAGGAACCGAGGAAGCTTTCCCACCTTTGAGGTGAGATATGAAGAGCATGAACTAGAAGAACTCCTAGCTTTGGAGAAACCCAAGAAGAAGAAGAATAAGGAAATTAGCCAAGTGTGGTGCAACAACTGCAAAGAGCTAGGACATTATGCATCATATTGTCCAGATAAGCCACCTCAAGACCTCAACCTTATCACATGTTTCAAAAGCAAAGAGCTAGGCCACTATGCGAACCTCTGTCCAGAAAAGTTACATCAAGATCCCAAGTAAGCCAAGATGTAATATAGTTGGAAATTTTTAAGGGTGGTAGTACCCTAGTTGTTTTGAAGCCAACTTCTAACCTCTAGCTTCCCCAAATCTCGAGACGAGATTTATTTTAAGGGTGGTAGCCTGTCACATCCCAAAATTTTCCAAATTTTGAAATGTGAAAAATAAATAAACAAAATAATTAATTGTTGAAATTTAGGTTGAAAAGAAACTTTTTGTTTCTAAATGGAAACATTGAAACCCATCTTGAACAAACTTTGAATAAAAGGGAAACCAACAAAATTCAAATAAAGTGAAATGCATTCATCAATGAATGTATCTTGAAATGCAAACTTGGGAAAAATAAACCAAAACCCTAATGGAAGAAAATCATTTCCAAGATCTCTCAAAGACTATGGATTTGATCCATATAAAAATTTGTCAACAAACATTTTTAAATGATCAAGGATGATAAATAAAAATATTATAAAACCATAGAAATTGGTTTCATTTAATTTGGAACCATCGATAAAAACTTATGAGTTTAATATGACAAAACGAAATAATTTCCAAAGCTAATAAAGCTCCTATATAAAATCCATACCAAATTGTGAGTAAAATAATCTTAAAAGGATTTAAAAGGATAAACAAATATTAAATAAAATTCTACAAATTGGGATCACCAATTTTGGATCTATAAATAAAAAAGATATGGATTTTATAGGGCAAAGAAAGAAATAATAAATAAGGAATATTTAAAAGCCAAATTAAATCTTGGCCAAACAAATGAAATGAAAGCTTATGGAATAATAAAAGGAATAAAAGATTATTTAAATAAAATCATAAGGATTGAACAATATCCAATTTTATTTAAATAAGGATAATATGCCTAAACCAAATAATAAATCCCAAGGAATTATTTAGACAATTTAAAACCTTGAATTAAATCCATAAGAAAATGGAATAAAGTTAATCCAAATCCAAATGAAATAAAGGGATAAAGAATAAACAAATAGAAGTATCTGGGATTAAACCCAATTCCAATTATATTTTAATAAAGACAAAATCCCTAAAGTAAATGATTAATTAAATCATGGGAAAATAATAATTTACCCAAGGGGAATAAAAGTTATTTAATTAACTTAAATGGAATCAAATAATTATTTGAAATAAAATTTATATAGAATTAAAACCATATTTGATTTTGTTTGAAATAAAAACAAATGCCCAATTTAAATGAATTAATAAATCATATTGAAATACTTTAAATAATTCAAAGTGAAGTATTTAATATCCTATTGAATAAACAAAGTCTACTGAAAAGGTTTTGAGAAAATAAGAAATCAAATAAGAATTTAAATTATACTAAAACCCTATTTGGTTAAAGACAAGTGACTAGCTTGAATAAATAATAAATCATATAAGAATAAAAGAAAATTATTTAAAAAGGTCTTTAAAATACATGTTTGAACATAACAGAAATTTACTGAAAACATTTGAACTGAAAAAGGGGTTGAAATCATTTGAACAAATTCAAAACAGAAAATGAAAATGGAAAAAAGAAAAGGAAAATAGAATAAGAAAAAAAAAATGGAAACCAGCCAGCCCAACTAGCCCACCTAGCCCAGCAACGCAGCCCACTCCCTCTACCCCGAAACGTTTTCTGTCACTTGCGAATCGACCCACAACCTCACTGAATCCATGACCCCACCATTTTCCCTCTCAATCACTGACGACGTTGCCCCACCGCCAGGTCATCGTCTCTCTCACCCGCCCGCTTACCACGCCCCTCCCGGCCGTTTCTGCCGTTAACTCCTCAGTGTAAATCCGCGGTAATGGCTCAGTGATTAACGCTCGTGACCACGCTCAATTTATCGCCCAGTATTCCTCTCCATTTCCCCCCATTCGTCCATGCCAAAATGCCAAAGGGCTGCTCGAATTGCTTGCTCAAACTTCACTGTCTCCGACGCCCTCCGGCGACGATTTCGGCCGCTCCTCGCCTCCCCTTGCCTCCCAGACTCCACGAGCCTACTCCCCACCACTCTACGCGTCTTCTCATAGCACCAGCTCGTCCGCGCAAGCCCCAAAGGCTCGACAACAACGACGCCTCCTCACGACCGTCGTCTGCAACATATCCGGTGAGCTCTATCACATGAACCAGTGCGCGCCTCGACCAGAGACTCATGGCATATGGTTCGCTTGTGTCTTATGAATCTCCAGGTGCTCGCCCACTACTCGTGCGTGACCTACAGCCTCGCCTCCGATGACTCCCGAATGTGCCGACGCCAGGAGCATCTCCGGCAAAGAATTCCCATCACGTCTGTGCGCCCCTTAGCAAACTATGGCCACATTGAGCATAGCATCGATCCCACGAACCTGGTAAGCGCCTCGTCCCTCTTCCTCGCTTCCTGCTTTAGTTGGACCACCGCAGCCCAAGCGCGCCGCCGCTCGCCATTGACCCAACGCCGCCAGACTTTGGTCAGGGCAAAGCTGCCCGTTAGATCTTGATCCCACGTCCATGATAGATTCATTAGACGAAGCGGTATAGAATGATCTGTGTCGTGCGATGTAAAGTAGATCAGACGGTCCACGTTGCTCAATCCAGACGAAGCTGTATCGTCCAGTAGAATTGTGACACGTAGCCAGACTCATATTTTAAAACAGAAATTAGATCTATTAGATGATAGATTTTATAAAATTCATAAATTTAAATATACACGTCCAAATTTTACAAATTTTATATCAATGGAATCAGCAAAAAGAGTACTTTCCAACCATGCACTTTGTTTAATGTTTTTCTTTTGTAAAATTAGTTGTTTTTGCAGAAACATGTATAGGCATATTTGGTGTATAGAATTTATTCTAAAAATGTTTTTAGGGTAAAATATTTTGTAAATGGATTGTTTTGAACCTACTGACCATAGAAACCAACTTTTGGATTTAAAAATATATTTTATGACACTTAGGAATTATTCCTTTGAATTAAAACATTTCTAGCTAAATAAAAATGTTGAATATGCCTTAAAAATGCTTTTTGAGTAAAACCTTTTGAAAATGGTTTGAATTAAACTCTCTGATCCTAAACACCAAGTTTTAGGAACTAAAAATTTATTTGATTAAACCCTAGAGAATTATTACCTTGTTTAAAGGCATTTCCAACAAAATAGAATATTGCTTTGATTTAAAAATGGTTTATAGGTAAAACCTTTTGAAAATGGTTTTAATATTAAACACTTTGACCATAAACACTAACTTTTGTGGTTAAAAATATATTTGTCAAACACTAGAAATTATTACTTTGATTTGAACCATTTCCAGCAAAACAAAAATGACTTAAAGTGGCCATTTTCACTAACTTGACTTAAAATGGTTTTGCCACTTTTATAAATGACCTGGTAATGTTTATAACCTGTTAGAAACCACTTTTCCAAATAAAACAATCTTTGGCATGATTGCATGCATTTGCTTTGTTTTTATTATTCTATGTGATGAATTACTTGAATGGTAGATTGAATTTGTGCCTTGATTGAATTGTAGTGAAATTTGAAGAGTGTGACTATTGCAAGATCAAGGAGTGAACTTATATTATCTACCAAAAATTCAAGTGGTGCTTCATACTTTTGTCCCATTATTTTCACTATGCATTATTCATATTTCAAAGTAAGACTTGCATGGAATTTTACTAAGTGTGCTATGCCATGGGAAATCCTAGTAGATGATGCCTTAGTAAATTTTTCCTAAGTTAAGATTCCTAATACTATCATGCTTAGCCTAGCTAGTAGAAAACAAGGGTGGGTTATATTCATGCTATGGAATATTTCTAAGTCAAGGACTTGTGTTTTGTTTAATAAAACAACTATGTGAATGAATCACCTAGGTGGAATGGTATTGCTTGGATGGATTTTTGTTGAGTGGTTACACAATGCCAGGGGACTGGTGAACCTTGTGTATCACACTTGTGGAATGCCACCCAGGAACAAAGAGATTTGAGATTTCAAATGTTGTGAAGCTTCAAGTGCAGCCACTTGGCATTATGGGCTCTGCCTGGATCATATAGGTTGCAATAACTTAGCCAAATGGACAGTTGGTGGTAGGGGATGATAGGTTTGGGAATGCGTCCATTCTGGTCTAAGGGAAGGCTTCTAAAAGATTTTGTCTCAATGCATGTCGAGTCTTGTGGGGAAAGTGCACCACCTCTCTCAAGAGTAAAATCTAAGTACTTTGTCGTGTCCCCGGCAATGGACAATTTGAGCGTCAAGACATGGAAGCTATCAAGAATCTCCTCATCCCAATTTCTAAGTTAAAAACTTGTGGTTGAACAAGGGTTAAAGGATCTTCAATCAATGATTGGTAGATGCCTTGGGTGATTTTGACAAATAAAAACTTAGTGTTTTCAAATGATTAGGAAAATCTATTTTGAGCAAAGCAAGCCTAAGCTACACTTAGCCAAATGCATATAGATGATAGGTACCACTATTATACCATAGTATCACTTGCCAATACAATTCAGATGTATTGACCATTGTGGCTGTAACTTATTATGTTGCAGGTTTGTTTGATGTTAGTGAAGTGTGTTGAATAGGATTACAAGTCTACAACCAACATGATTTCCTGTGGCACTTTGAAGATGAAGGACTCCATGCTATATAGTTATTTCTGCTGCATTGTAATGAGATAACCAAATGAGATATGTAAGATGTAATGAATTATGTTATTCCTGGTTATAAACTTGTATTATGACCTTTGTTTCTTGATATTACATCTTAACCGTGGATGATAGCTATTGATCCAGGGACTAGCATTGTAAACACAGGGATCTCTACCTTATTAAAGGTTGGGACCTCTACAGATGGTATCAGAGCACTGTGTTGCCTGTAGGATTGTAACCCTAGGATTGGACAAAACCTCTTAGAAATATAGGAGTTGTATTTGTTCAAAACATATTTACAAACAATCATGTAAACTTTTTCCTCAACCTTTTTGGTTTTGAATCTACATCTCTTCCTTTTCAACTTGTTGGACAAAAACCTCAACATGAGAAAAGACTTCAACAAGAGCTAAGACATCAACTTGACCAATGACTTCAACTTTAGTTTCACCAAGGACTTCAACTTGGACATCACTAAGTACTACAAGTGAGACAAGAATGTAACTCAAGACTTGAAGACTAAGGAAACACAACTTAGAAGGAACCATCATCACCTTTGAAGTTTGTGACCAAGATGCAAGAATTTTTCCAAGGAAACCATGAACTCATTCATGAAAAATCAACTAAGAAGAATGGAATGATCTAAAGAAAACCATATAGTTGGACCACCAAACTAAAGTTTAGATCAAACACACCAACTTATGTGGTGTAGAAAAATATTTTTTTGCCTAAAAATATGCTAGAACTTTGTTGTTTGAGTGAAATGTTTGTTTGTGATTGTTTGCACATTGCTTGTGTGACTCGTGATGTGTGTGATTAGAATTTTCCTATAGGAATCTTTTGCCTATTCTAATCCCTATCCAACCCAAATAGATGACTTTCCCAAGAGACTCCAACATCAAGAGTGGTGACAATAACAACCAAGAGATGCACATGAGAGAACAACTCATAGCAACCCAAACCCAATTGACTCAAGTGACAACTAAGTTTTTAGCCAACAACAATGAGTTAGACCCAACCATGCAAAAGTTTTTGGAAATCCAATCCCAATTGTTGCAAGGGATGACCACTCAAATGATCAACATGAAAGACAACCTTTCCCAAGGATATTGTGACAGCAATGATATCAAGGATGATATTATAGAAATAACTCAAGGTTGCAATATTTGTGGAGACATGGATCACACTTCCAAAGAGCATGAAGATCAATGCCCTAATTGTGAAGAGAAACATCCAACTAAACAATGCCCCACATCTCAAGTGACTTGCTTCCTATGTGAAGGAAATAATCATGTCCCTATCCAATGCCCCATCTATCCTATAGTTCAACAAAGGAAACAAGGTGGAATGCATCAAAAGTTTTGTAACCTCCATGAGGAAACAACTTCTACCAACAAGGATGAAGACAAAGGAAAATCTCAGCTTGCACCTCCATACATTAGGAATCACCTTGATGGACAAAATAAGAAACATAGGTATTATCCAAGGAATCGTTCAAGGAACCGAGGAAGCTTTCCCACCTTTGAGGTGAGATATGAAGAGAATGAACTAGAAGAACTCCTAGCTTTGGAGAAACCCAAGAAGAAGAAGAATAAGGAAATTAGCCAAGTGTGGTGCAACAAATGCAAAGAGAAAGGACATTATGCATCATATTGTCCAGAGAAGCCACCTCAAGACCTCAACCTTATCACATGTTTCAAATGCAAAGAGCTAGGCCACTATGCAAACCTCTGTCCAGAAAAGTTACATCAAGATCCCAAGTAAGCCAAGATGTAATCTAGTTGGAAATTTTTAAGGGTGGTAGTACCCTAGTTGTTTTGAAGCCAACATGTAACCTCTAGCTTTCCCAAATCTCGGGACGAGATTTCTTTTAAGGGTGGTAGCCTGTCACATCCAAAAAATTTCCAAATTTTGAAATGTGAAAAATAAATAAACAAAATAATTAATTGTTGAAATTTAGGGTGAAAAGAAACTTTTTGTTTCTAAATGGAAACATTAAAACCCATCTTGAACAAACTTTGAATAAAAGGGAAACCAACAAAATTCAAATAAAGTGAAATGCATTCATCAATGAATGTATCTTGAAATTCAAACTCGGGAAAAATAAACCAAAACCCTAATGGAAGAAAATAATTTCCAAGATCTCTCAAAGACTATGGATTTGATCCATATAAAATTTTGTCAACAAACATTTATAAATGATCAAGGATGATAAATAAAAATATTAGAAAACCATAGAAATTGGTTTCATTTAATTTGGAACCATAGATAAAAACTTATGAGTTTAATATGACAAAAGGAAAGAATTTCCAAAGCTAATAAAGCTCCTATATAAAATCCATACCAAATTGTGAGTAAAATAATCTTAAAATTGTTTAAAAGGATAAAAAAATATTAAATAAAATTCTACAAATTGGAATCACCAATTTTGGATCTATAAATAAAAAGATATGGATTTTATAGGGCAAAGAAAGAAATAATAAATAAGGAATATTTAAAAGCCAAATTAAATCTTGGCCAAACAAATGAAATGAAAGCTTATGGAATAATAAAAGGAATAAAAGATTATTTAAATAAAATCATAAGGATTGAACAATATCCAATTTTATTTAAATAAGGATAATATGCCTAAACCAAATAATAAATCCCAAGGAATTATTTAGACAATTTAAAACATTGAATTAAATCCATAAGCAAATGGAATAAAGTTAATCCAAATCCAAATGAAATAAAGGGATAAAGAATAAACAAATAAAAGTATATGGGATTAAACCCAATTCCAATTATATTTTAATAAAGTCAAAATCCCTAAAGTAAATGATTAATTAAATCATGGGAAAATAATAATTGGAATTTACCCAAGTGGAATAAAAGTTATTTAATTAACTTAAATGAAATCAAAGAATTATTTGAAATAAAATTTATATGGAATTAAAACCATATTTGATTTTGTTTGAAATAAAAACAAATGCCCAATTTAAATGAATTAATAAATCATATTGAAATACTTTAAATAATTCAAAGTGAAGTATTTAACATCCTATTGAATAAACAAAGTCTACTGAAAAGGTTTTGAGAAAATAAGAAATCAAATAAGAATTCAAATTATATTAAAACCCTATTTTGTTAAATACAAGTGACTAGCTTGAATAAATAATAAATCATATAAGAATAAAAGAAAATTATTTAAAAAGGTCTTTAAATACATGTTTGAATAGAACATAAATTTATTGAAAAGTTTGAAAACATTTGAACTGAAAAATGGTTTGAAATCATTTGAAGAAATTCAAAACAGAAAATGAAAATGGAAAAAAGAAAAGGAAAACAGAATAAGAAAAAAATGGAAACCGGCACCATTATTAATTCGCCCAAAGAACGCAGCCCTCCCTCTACCGGCGTTTTCTGTCACTCGCGGATCGACCCGCAACCTCACTGACTCCACGACCCCACCATTTTCCCTCTCAATCACTGACGACGTTGCCCCACCGCCAGGTCATCGTCTACCTCACCCGCCCGCTTACCATGCCCCCTCCCGGCCGTTTCTGCCGTTAACTCCTCAGCGTAAATCCACGGTAATGGCTCAGTGATTAACACTCATGACCACGCTCGATTTATCGCCCAGTATTCCTCTCCATTTCCCCTCATTCGTCCATGCCAAAATGCCACAGGGCTGCTCGAATTGCTTGCTCAAACTTCACTGTCTCCGACGCCCTCCGACGACGATTTCGGCCGCTCCTCGCCTCCCCTTGCCTCCCAGACTCCACGAGTCTACTCGCCACCTTTCTACGCATCTTCTCGTAGCACCAGCTCATCCGTTCAAGCCCCAGAGGCTCGACAACAACGATGCCTCCTCCCCATCGTCGTCTGCAACATCTCCGGTGAGCTCTATCACATGAACCAGTGCGCGCCTCGACCAGAGACTCATGCCGTATGGTTCGCCTGTGTCTTATGAATCTCCAGGTGCTCTCCAACTACTCGCGTGTGACCTACAGCCTCGCCTCCGACGACTCCCGAACGTGCCGACGCCAGGAGCATCTCCGGCGAAGAATTCCCATCGCGTCAGTGCGCCCCTTAGCCAACTACGGCCACATTGAGCATAGCATCGATCCCACGAACCTGGTAAGCGCCTCCTCCCTCGTCCTCGCTTCCTGCTTTAGCCGGACCACCACATCCCAAGCGCGTCGCCGCTCGCCGTTGACCCAGCGCCGCCAGACTTTGGTCAGGGCAAAGCTGCCCGTTAGATCTTGATCCCACGGCCACGATAGATTCATTAGACGAAACGGTATAGAATGATCTGTGCTGTGTGATGTAAAGTAGATTAGACGGTCCACGTTGCTCAATCCATACGAATCGGTATCGTCTAGTAGAATTGTGACACGTAGCCAGACTCAGATTTTAAAACAGAAATTAGATCTATTAGATGATAGATTTTATAAAATTCATAAATTTAAATCTACACGCCCAAATTTTACAAATTTTATATCAATGGAATCAGCAAAAAGAGTACTTTCCAACCATGCACTTTGTTTAATGTTTTTCTTCTGTAAAATTAGTTGTTTTTGCAGAAACACGTGTAGGCATATTTTGTGTATAGAATTTATTCTAAAAATGTTTTTAAGGTAAAATCTTTTGTAAATGCATTGTTTTGAACCTAGTGACCATAGAAACCAACTTTTGGATTTAAAAATATATATTATGACACTTAGGAATTATTCCTTTGAATTAAAACATTTCTAGCTAAATAAAAATGTTGAATATGCCTTAAAAATGCTTTTTGAGTAAAACCTTTTGAAAATGGTTTGAATTAAACTCTCTGACCCTAAAAACCAAGTTTTAGGAATTAAAAATTTATTTGATTAAACCCTAGAGAATTATTACCTTGTTTAAAGGCATTTCCAACAAAATAAAATATTGCTTTGATTTAAAAATGGTTTATAGGTAAAACCTTTTGCAAATGGTTTTAATATTAAACACTTTGACCATAAACACTAACCTTTGTGGTTAAAAATATATTTGTCAAACACTAGAAATTATTACTTTGATTTGAACAATAGGCCATTTTCACTAACTTGACTTAATATGGTTTTGCCACTTTTATAAATGACCAATAGGTGTTTTATAATCAAATAAAACAATCTTTGGCATGCTTGCATGCATTTTCTTTGTTTTTATTATTATATGTGATGAATTGCTTGAATGGTAGATTGAATTTGTGCCTTGATTGAATTATAGTAAAATTTGAAGAGTGTGACTATTGCAAGATCAAGGAGTGAACTTATATTCTCTACCAAAAATGCAAGTGGTGCTTCATACTTTTGTCCCATTATTTTCACTATGCATTAGTGATATTTCAAAGTAAGACTTGCATGGAATTTTACTAAGTGTGCTATGCCATGGGAAATCCTAGTAGGTGATGCCTTAGTAAATTTTTCCTAAGTTAAGATTCCTAATACTATCATGCTTAGCCTAGCTAGTAGAAAACAAGGGTGGATTATATTCATGCTATGGAATATTTCTAAGTCAAGGACTTGTGTTTTGTTTAATAAAACAACTATGTGAATGAATCACCTAGGAGGAATGGTATTGCTTGGATGGATTTTTGTTGAGTGGTTACACAAGGACAGGGGACTAGTGAACCTTGTGTATCACACTTGTGGAATGCCACCCAAGAACAAAGATATTTGAGATGTCAAATGTTGAGAAGCTTCAAGTGCAGCCACTTGGCATTATGGGCTCTGCCTGGATCATATAGGTTGCAATAAATTATCCAAATGGACAGTTGGTGGTAGGGGATGATAGGTTTGGGAACGCGTCCATTCTGGTCTAAGGGAAGGCTTCTCAAAGATCTTGTCTCGATGCATGTCGAGTCTCGTGGGGAAAGTGCACCACCTCTCGAGAGAGTAAAATCTAAGTACTTAGCTGTGTCCTCGGCAATGGACAATTTGAGCGTCAAGACATGGAAGCTATCAAGAATCTCCTCATCCCAATTTATAAGTTAAAAACTTGTGGTTGAACAAGGGTTAAAGGATCTTCAATCAATGATTGGTAGATGCCTTGGGTGATTTTGACAAATAAAAACTTAGTGTTTTAAAATGATAAGGAAAATCTATTTTGAGCAAAGAAAGCCTACGCTCCACTTAGCCAAATGCATATAGATGATAGATACCACTATTCTACCATAGTATCACTTGCCAATACAATTCAAATGTATTGACCCTTGTGGCTGTAACTTATTATGTTTCAGTTTTGTTTGATGTTACTGAAGTGTGTTGAATAGGATTACAAGTCTACAACCAACATGATTGCCTGTGGCACTTTGAAGATGAAGGACTCCATGCTATATAGTTATTTCTGCTGCATTGTAATGAGATAGCCAAATGAGCTATGTAAGATGTAATGAATTATGTTATTCCTGGTTATAAAGTTGTATTATGACCTTTGTTTCTTGATATTACATCTTAACTGTGGATGCTAGCTATTGATCCAGGGACTAGCATTGTAAACACAGGGATCTTTACCTTATTAAATGTTGGGATCTCTACACTATGGATGTCGCCGGTGTGAAATAAAGAGGGATCTTGTAAGTCCATGGAGTTATATATGTGTGTTAGAGAAACGCCTGGGCCGCTAGCCTAAGCCATGCCTAATCATGGTGGAAACTTGCAGCATCACCATAGTGAGCAATCTATGAAGCTTTC
The DNA here is from genome assembly GCA_030063025.1 of Avena longiglumis. NCBI lineage: Eukaryota > Viridiplantae > Streptophyta > Magnoliopsida > Poales > Poaceae > Avena > Avena longiglumis. The sequence continues at coordinate 338,532,267 of CP125978.1, read as the reverse complement.
TTCTTATAAAATATTCATATTGAAAAGAGGAAAGAGAGAAAAAAGCACCATTTTCCCATGTTAAATAAGAAGATTGCTGAGATGCTCATTGTCTACTTGCCTTGTCATTTTGATTATGGGATAGCTCCTGTATCATGTGCAAGGGGTACCCATTGGCGGTTCTCTATGATACACATGTACTTACTATGACAAGAACTTACATGTGACTAAAGTTGAGTAGCATGAGGTGCGGCCCTCGTATTCAAGGGACATGAGATTGCCAACTTATACTTTGTCAAACAGATACTCCATAGTTTGTTCACTTTAACCTTAATCACTTCAAGATGCTTATGATAGGGGCAATGAGAGCTGAAAGCTAACAAGTACCATAATTTTTGGAAGCTCTTTTTGAGACGTGAAATCCTTGCTTTACTATATGAAGGGCCTTTCTTCCACCATTATATTGAGTCTCCACCTTCTACCTTTAGGCACCAGTTAAGAGAGGATAGTTGCCATTCTTAGTTCTATGTGCATTGTCCCAAAACTTATTGATTGATGCATATTGTTGATATTTCTTATTCTTGAACTATTTGTATCTAGTCACTCTTATGAACTTTGAAGGTGTCCTATGCATTTATTGCTACTCCATGAGGGACAAGCTGAATGCCACTATGCTATGCTTTCTATGTGAAACAAACAAACGTTTTTCAATGCATGTTATTCATGATCTTTGTTTGTAACCTTTCATGTTGCATGCATAGTTACTTTGTCTTACTGTCAAAACTCCATCTTTCATTCTCACGTTTAGAGTTCTTTGATCCCATCTTTCATTGCTTGCAAATGGTTTGATCTTGGTTTTGATGGTGCATGCCACCTCAAAAATTATTCTTTTATCACTTACCTACTCGAGGACGAGCAAGAGTTAAGCTTGGGGATGCTTGATACGTCGTAAACGTATCTATAATTTTTGATGTTCCATGCTTGTTTAGTATCTACTTTGCTTTGATTTGTCTACACTTTGAGGTGTTTTATATGTTTTATGGAACTAACCTATTGACAAGATACCACAGTGCCAATTGCTTGTTTTCTATTCTTTTTGGTTTCAGAAAGGCTAAAAAATGAATATTATCGGAATTAGAGGGCAGAAAACCCAAAGTTCATATTTTCCCTGAATGATACGGAAAATCGAAGACGAGATGGAGGAGGACACCAGGGTGGCCACACCCCTAGGTGCATGCGGGCCCCACCCTGGCAGTGCCCATAGGGGGTGTGGCCCCTGACCCTCCACCGACCTTGCCTCCTTCTCCTATAAGAAGCCCCTGACTCAGAAACCCGAAAGAGTCGAATAGAAAGCCATGAAAAGTTCCGCAGCGCGGGGAGGTTCAGGGGACATAAGTCCTTGTTCCGGTACGCTGCCGGGACGGGGAATTGCCCCCAGAGCTATCTCCATCGATGTCCACCAACATCTCCATCGCCATTTTTGATTCCCATGATGAGGAGGGAGTAGTTCTTCCTTGAGGCTAAGGGCTCTACCGGTAGCTATGTGTTCATCTCTCTCCCTATGCATGATCTTGTTGTCGTCATGAGCTTTGTAATCAAGTAGATCTGCTTTGCTACTAAAGTTCTTTAATAGATCTCTACTCTCCCCATGTGTGTGAAAGTTACAGCTGAAGGGATACGGGTAGGCTACACTAGCGCAAATAAAAATTTTCTACCGCGTAAACCAGGAATACTGTTGTCATAAATCACGGGATTACCACTAGACGCGTAGTTGCGGAATTGATGAAGCGCGTCGAGGCAGTGCAGACGTTCCACATATCCTCCTTGTCCTCGTCCCACAATAAGCTCCCCTTGCACGGCTCGTCCTAGTGCCAAAAATGCAGCACCTCCGAGGTATCGACACGTGCGGGGTGGAAGCGTCAGACGCCGGACTGCTAGGTCCTGCGCGTGCAACACATGCGTGAGGTGTGGCGGCTGGGTGAAATGGTCTAACCCTGGTCAGCTTGCCCCACCCTCCCTTATATAGGCGTCCCTAGTGGGCTTCTACATTAGGAGCCCATTAGTAGCCTAAGCCTGGTCTTATTCGGATCCAATCCTCATTAGGCTTCCAGCCCCTTAAGTGTGTGACCCTATAGGTTCATATACGTATAGACATGACACGAATACACTTATTCTGCCAATAGTTGGTAGTGGCCTCTAGCAAGACATGCCAACTCCTAAACACATACAAATATCATATCGTATGAACCATCACAATGTTTAGTACATGTCTTTCCCTTTGCCTCACGATATTTGGTCTAGCTCCAAGCTAACCTCTCTTTCTCGATACCGTAACTCGAAATCCCTTTACTAGGTTAACTCTTAACCTTATGTAGCACGTCCATGCATTTCTGGATCCGATCACTCGAGGGGCCCAGAGATATCTCTCTCAAGTAGAGAGGGGCAAATCCCATCTTGATAGACCATGCCTTGCAGCATGTTTCAGGACAAACCCGAAAGCTACCTTTATAACTACCTAGTTACGGAGTAACGTTTGATAGCCCCAAATTAGGTCGATCCACATCTCAAGTACATGCGACAATCTCAGGTCTAAGGACAAAACGTACACGATGTGTAGAGAGAGAGCTGCAAGTCTAATTGCCAGTCTCATGTTGGGTCAGTCCAACCCCATGTTCATAACATGTGTCCACATCATTGGTTTGACATCTCCATGTCTATGACTTGCGAAACATAGTCATCAACCAATCGATGTGCTAGTCTAATATTCACGTGTGTCCTCACATCAACTCCGACTAGGGACAACTCTTAAATAACCATACAAGTATAGAGTTTCACAAACAATTCACATAATTTCCAATCAATACAAGTTGCCTGATATGGATATTCAAGGAACATTACAATAACTCATGGATACATATGAAATATAATCATCTCTATGATTGCCTCTAGGGCATATTTCCTTTAATATCCCACTTGCACTAGAGTTAATCTAAAATGTATCTAATACCAATTGCTCTTGTGTGCGCATCATGCGCGGGCTGCGGGAGAGGCTTAGTCAAGGGATCAACAACATTTGAGTCTGTATGTATTTTGCATATCATGACACTACCATCCTCAACGAACTCTCGAATCTGATGGTAACGCATGCGAATATGTTTGTTCTTCTGGTGCTGTCTAGGTTCCTTGGCTTGTGCAATAGCACCATTGTTGTCACAATAAACGTCAAAGGGATTGGACGCGCCCTGAACCACACCGAGAGCGATCAGGAAATTCCTAATCCAAATAGGTTCCTTTATAGCCTCTGAGGTAGCAATATATTCAGCTTCTGTTGAAGAGGAGGTCACTGTATCTTGCTTGGAACTTTTCCAGCTCACAACACCACCATTCAAGACAAAAACATAACCTGATTGCGATTTCGAATCATCTGAGTCGTTAAGGTAACTCGCATCTGTGTAACCCTTTACACCGAGTTCATCCTCACCTCCATAAACTAGGAACACATCCTTAGTCCTTTTCAAGTACTTAAGGATGTTCTTTACCGCCGTCCAGTGACCTTCACCTGGATCAGCCTGGTATTTGCTCGTAACACACAGTGCATAGGAAACATCTGGGCGAGTACATATCATTGCATACATGATGGATCCAATAGCCGAATAATATGGAACCATACTCATGCGCTCATGCTCATCAGTAGTCGAAGGACACCGAGTCTTGCTGAGTTTTATGCCGTGAGACATAGGCAAGAACCCCTTCTTAGCCTCTTCCATGCTGAACCGTTTCAACACTTTGTCAATGTATGTACTCTGGCTTAATCCAATTAGCCTTCTTGATCTATCTCTATAGATCTTGATGCCTAGAATATATGCCGCTTCTCCCAAGTCCTTCATCAAAAAACTATTTTTCAATAAGGTCTTGACAGACTCGAGCATAGGAATGTCATTTCCAATCAGCAATATGTCATCTACATATAAGATTAGAAATACCAGTGCTCTCCCACTTTCCTTCTTGTAAACACATGGTTCTTGTTCGTTTTTGATGAAGCCAAACTCCTTTACAACTTCATCAAATCGAATGTTCCAACTCCGAGATGCTTGCTTCATCCCATAAATGGACTTCAGAAGTTTGCATACCTTTCCAGCATTGTTTGGATCGACAAAACCTTCGGGCTACATCATATACACGTCCTCAGTTAGGATTCCATTTAGGAAAGGCGTCTTGACATTCATCTGCCATATTTCATAGTCGAAATGTGCAGCAATGGCTAGAATTATCCATATAGATTTAAGCATCGCTACGGGCGAGAAAGTCTCGTCATAGTCAACTCCTTGAACTTGTCGAAAACCTTTTGCAACAAGTCGATCTTTATGGATGTGAACATTTCCATCCATATCAATCTTCTTCTTATAGATCCATTTGCACTCGATGGCTTTAAAACCATCAGGCAGGTCAACCAAGTTCCAAAATTGATTGTCTCCCATGGACTCTATCTCGGATCTCATGGCGATCAGCCATTTCTCAGAGTCTAGGTCCACCATCGCTTCTGCATAGGTCGCAGGCTCATCATTGCCTAACAATAATAATTCTCGCGCTTCGTGGAGCCTCGCCGACCTTCGTGGTTATGGTGCTTCTGTTGCCATGGGTTCCTCAACTTGTTCTGCTACAATAGCATCACTCGTAGAAGTCCCCGACTGGCTCATCTTGAACTTCTTCAAGTCTCACCGACCTTCCACTCATTCCCTTTGTGAGAAACTCTTTCTCTAGGAAAACACCGCTACGAGCGACAAACACTTTGCCCTCTTCTCGGTTGTAGAAGTAATACCCTAAGGTTTCCCTCGGATATCCCACGAAAATGCACTTATCCGATTTGGGTGTTAACTTGTCTGACTGAAGTCGCTTGACAAAATCATCACAACCCCAAATCTTTAGAAAAGACAAACTGGGATTGTTTCTAGTCCACATCTCATATGGTGTCTTCACTACGAATTTAGATGGTACCCTATTAAGTGTGAAAGCTGTCGTTTCTAGAGTGTAACCCCAAAATTACAATGGCAAATCCGACTGGCTCATCATCGATCGAACCATGTCCAAAAAAGTTCGATTACACCGTTCGGAGACCCCGTTCCTTTGAGGCGTTCCGGGCGGCGTAAGTTGTGGAACAATTCCGCAACTCTTAAGATGATCGCTAAACTCGTGACTCAAATATTCACCTCCACGATTAGATCGCAAGGCCTTTATTTTCTTGCCACGTTGATTCTCCACTTCACTCTGAAACTCCTTGAACTTTTAAAAATTTTCAGACTTATGCCTCATCAAGTAGACATAACCATATCTACTGAAATCATCAATAAAAGTAATGAAGTAGTGATATCCTCCTCTGGCTGTCGTGCTCATTGGTCCACATACATTAGTATGTATGAGTTCCAACAAGTCTGTCGCTCTCTCGGGTAAACCCGAAAAAGGCGACTTGGTCATCTTTCCAAGTAAACAAGCTTGACATGTCTCGTATGATTCAAAATCAAACGAAGTTAGAAGACCATCACCATGGAGCTTCTTCATGCGCTTTTCACTTATATGCCCCAAACGACAATGCCATAAATAGATAGGCTTCAAATAATTAGGCCGAAGCCTTTTAGCACTAACATTGTAAACAGATGCATCATCAAGATTTAAAATAAATAACCCATTCACAATGGGAGCATTAGCCATAAACATATCATTCTTAGAGATTACACAACCATTGTTTGCACTCGCGAATGAATAATCATCCCTCATCAAACATGAAGGTGATAAAATGTTTTGACACATACTAGGAATGTAATAACAATTATTTAACTCCATAATAAATCCTGACGGAAGGTGAAGTTGCATGACGCCGACGAACAATGCAGCAACCCTTGCTTTATTTCCGATGCAAAAATCCACTTTTCCTTTCTGCACTTCTCGAGTCCTTATTAGCCCCTGCATCGAATTGCAAATATGAGCAACCGGTCCGGTATCAAATACCCAAGAGTTAGCATAGGAATCAGCGAGAAGAATGTCCACAACATTTACAACAAGCGTACCTGAGTGGGAAGTACTCTTACTTCCACTCTTCTTCAAAGAAGCCTAGTACTTGCTGCAGTTTCTCTTCCAGTGGCCATGTTCATGACAGAAGAAGAACTCAGTGTCTTCTACAGGTCCAGCCTTTTTCTTGGGTGCAAGCTTACGGATCGTATCCTTAGCCTTGCCCTTCTTCTTCCAAGAAGTACCCTTTTTCTTGAAGCTAGGCTTGTTCTGCACAACCATCACATGGCTATGCCCTGCACACTTCTTCATGTCACTTTCTGCTGTTTTAAGCATCCCGCATACTTCATTAAGGCCCTTCTCCACCCCATGCATATGGTAGTTCGAAATGAACTGCCCATAGCTGGATGGAAGAGACGCCAAAATGAAGTCAGTGGCCAGCTCTTGGCCTAGTGGAAAACCAAGCTTTTCCAAAGTCTGACTGTAACCAACCATTTTGATCACATGGGGGCCTACAGCTGCTCCCTCTGCTAGCTTGCATTCGACAAAGGACTTGGCAACATTGTACCTCTCAGTCCTGTACTGATCTTGGAACATGTCCTTAAGCGCAACGATCATATTGTATGCATCCTGATCCTCAAACTTCTTTTGGAGTTCAGGTTCCATGCATGCAAGCATAAGGCAGCTAACCTCAAGAGAATCATCACATGCTCTCTTGTAGGCATTCTTTAGGGAAGCAGATGCATTATCAGCAGGTTCATCGGGGGATTGGGGTATCCAGAACCGTTTCCTTTTTATCTGACCTGAGAACAATTCTCAGGTTACGAACCCAGTCCGTATAGTTTGTTCCATTAAGTTTATCTTTGTCAAGAATTGAACACAAATAAAAAGGTGATGTAGTGTTCGGTGCCATTGATCTACAACAGAAAACATGTAAACTACTAAGCCATATAACCATGAAAGAGTAAAACATATTAAACAATTTAATAGCATATACTCCCACTTAAATCAATATCCCTCTATTGATACTAAGTGATTCAAGATCCACAATTAACAAGTCGACTAGTGAGCTTGAGCATCACTGCTAGAAGACAAGGTAAATCGGTAAGAAACACTTGCTAATCATATCACATATGACTCTTGTTGTTGGGTGACATCTCTATGTCAAAACTAGGCACCCAACCTTTATGCCCCAAGGTCCTTAACTGTTAAGATGACCTTGTCAAGCTCACCAACTCTTATGCGTGTAGGTATCCGATACAAACCCATCCAGCCAAGGAAAACCGTGGCACCCTAATTTCATACGCCCACCAACGATTGTACATGGCATAGGATGGTGCAAGGTTTGGTTGGGAGGGCATGGTTTAACTTAAACTTTGTGAGGGATCGTTCTACTTCTATCATCTAAGCATGCATAGTAGTAAAACACATAAGAATAGCATTCACATAGATGTGACATAGTATGGCCCATATTCTCTTGGTGATCTCCATCGCCATAGAACCTGTCCACCATGATGATCTCCATCTTCATGTTCCATGTGATCCATCTTCCAAATGATGAGTCCTCCAAGAACTAATACAAGCTATTACTCCTAACAGCTAGTAATCAAAATTACATAGTATTGGGATCATCACAAGTTGGCACGTAGGCCATTACAATAAATGACAACACATATGGCTCCAGCCGTGTTGCCCTACTCACAACACGCAGGTCATGCAAAATTTCATACATGAATCACATACATATATGGGCCATACTGATCACATACATCCTGCAAAAACAAGTTATGCATAGAATCGCATTCTACCGGATCATGTGACATCGCAGCAGCTAGTTACCTTAACGAGATACAAAAGGGTCTACGATTAAGGGGGGTCTAGGGGGTCTCCCCCTGCGGGGTTCGAAGGGGCAGTGCCCCTCGCGGTACACCGTGAAAAATGAGAGATCGAATCTTCACAATTTTCTTTAAGGATTTTGATCGGCGAATCAAATTTACCATAAACCGACTCCTGTCCCGATTCAAACAAACTCCTCTGATCACGGTACATCAATTTTAGATCTAGGTTCCGATTCGATCAATCATATTGATCTTCGCGTGATTCAACAGGATTTATGTGTCACTGTCTACCCCGATGGCGAAAACCGGCCGGTAGGGGTAAGTCATTCGACAACCTCAGAACCACGATCACGGAAAGCAAGATCATAGATCAATCCTAAATACCCGGCATATAAACGATCACATCATTCATATCAATCTGCATATCACCATATGTAAACATCCCGAACCTATAACTGAATAGCATCGGCTCTGATACCACTAAAGGGATACGGGTAGGCTACACTAGTGCAAATCAAAATTTTCTACCGCGTAAACCAGGAATACTGTTGTCATAAATCACGGGATTACCACTAGACGTGTAGTTGCGGAATTGATGAAGCGCGTCGAGGCAGTGCAGACGTTCCACGTCTCCTCCTTGTCCTCGTCCCACGATAAGCTCCCCTTGCGCAGCTCGTCCAAGTGCCACAGATGCAGCAGCTCCGAGGTATCCACATGTGCGGGGTGGAAGCGTGAGACGCCGGACTGCTAGGTCCGCGCGTGCAACACATGCGTGAGGTGTGGCGGCTGGGTGGAATGGTCTAACCCTGGTCATCTCGCCCCACCCTCCCTTATATAGGCGTCCCTAGTGGGCTTCTATATTAGGAGCCCATTAGTAGCCTAAGCCTGGTCTAATTCGGATCCAATCCTCATTAGGCTTCCAACCCCTTAAGTGTGTGTCCCTATAGGTTCATATACGTATAGACATGACACGAATACACTTATTCTGCCAATAGTTGGTAGTGGCCTCTAGCAAGACGTGCCAACTCCTAAACGCATACAAATATCATATCGTATGAACCATCACAATGTTTAGTACATGTCTTTCCCTTTGCCTCACGATATTTGGTCTAGCTCCAAGCTAACCTCTCTTTCTCGATACCGTAACTCGAAATCCCTTTACTAGGTTAACTCTTAACCTTATGTAGCACGTCCATGCATTTCTGGATCCGATCACTCGAGGGGCCCAGAGATATCTCTCTCAAGTAGAGAGGGGCAAATCCCATCTTGATTGACCATGCCTTGCGGCATGTTTCAGGACAAACCCGAAAGCTACCTTTATAACTACCCAGTTACGGAGTAGCGTCTGATAGCCCCAAAGTAGGTCGATCCGCATCTCAAGTACATGCGACAATCTCAGGTCTAAGGACAAAACGTACATGATGTGTAGAGAGAGAGCTGCAAGTCTAATTGCCAGTCTCATGTTGGGTCAGTCCAACCCCATGTTCATAACATGTGTCCACATCATTGGTTTGACATCTCCAGGTCAATGACTTGCGAAACATAGTCATCAACCAATCGTTGTGCTAGTCTAATATTCACGTGTGTCCTCATATGAACTCCGACTAGGGACAACTCTTAAATAACCATACAAGTATAGAGTTTCACAAACAATTCACATAATTGCCAATCAATACAAGTTGCCTGATATGGATATTCAAGGAACATTACAATATCTCATGGATACATATGAAATATAATTATCTCTATGATTGCCTCTAGGGCATATTTCCTTCAACAGCGTGCACGCCATGGTGGCACTTAGGCTAGAGTCTACATAAATACTCATCGTGATTTAATAGATCTATGCTTTTTCCCATGTGTGTGAAAGTGACATCATGCACGCCGTGGTGGCACTTAGGCTAGAGTTCATCAATATTTATCATGAGTATATTTTGAGTTGGTTGTCTCTGTGAAATTGTGGTGTTTGTTGGAACCATCTAGCGGTCAAGGTGGCAGCGTGGGGTTATCTAGATGGGAAAGGCGGACTTTGAGGTGTGCTGTTATAGCCCTACCATGGATTAGAGTGTCCAACCGGAGAGTAGTTAAGAGTAGTATCATGAAGAGAATATATTTATATGAGAGAGTGTTCACTAGTGAAAGTATGATCCCTAGGCCTTGTTTCTAAACATTGAAACACCATTCACAACTAGATATGTTGCATGTTTGCTTGCTTCCAGTCTCTTCCACGCCGCCAAGCTCTTTTCTAGCACCCTTGTCTTATAATCATCCATACCACTTGTATTTCACTATCTCTTTGCCGAACTAGTGCACCTATACACCTGACAAGTGTATTGGGTGTGTTGGGGACACAAGACTTCTTGTATCTTGATTTCAGGGTTGCTTGAGAGGGATACCTTTGACCACTTTCTCCCTAAGTTCGATAAACCTTGGGTAATCCACTTAAGGGAAACTTGCTGTTGTTCTACAAACCTCTGCACTTGGAGGCCCAACAATTGTCTACAAGAAAACAAGTGCGTAGACATCACCTGCCAATGGATCGATGACTTGCCAGAGAAGTCCATATGCAATTGGTTGGACATGCAAGAAGCATTCACCAAGAACTTTGAGGGTACATACAAACGTCCCTGCACTATTGGCGATCTATAGCGTTGCATGCAGGAGAAAAACGAGACATCTCGAGCCTACCTCTCCCGCTGTATAGATATGAATAATTCCTACGCAGGAGTGCACGATCAGACCGCTATGGCCGCCAACATTGATGGCTTGGAAAATTGTACTTTACTCTGACATAAGTTGAAGCGCCTGTAGGGAAATCATAGGCTAGATCTCAATCAGACGATCTCCTTGGCTAGTGAGTTCACGGCTGCCGACAACGATGCCCGCGGCTCTTTGCCGGCAATTGCCATTCCAACCCAAGCTAAGAGGAACGATAGCACTAAGCGGAAGAGCCCGCCAGAATAAAAGCCAACCTCCGACATGGTCGCAATGAAGTTTGCAGGAAGAGGTGATGGTGGACAGCACGGTCGAGGATGGGGGGGGGCTGGTCGTGGGCAGATGCGCGGTAGTGAAACTATCTTAGCAGCGCCCCGTGTTCCCCAAACGGACGAGGAATACCGTGATATTCCGTGCCTCTTACACCTCGATGACAATGGCAAAGACACCCACACAAAACGCAATTGCAAGTTCGTAAACGATCTCAAAGAAGACCCGAAGTCTGGCTACAAACGAAGCCGGAAGAACCGACTGCGAGGCAAGGGCAAAGGGAAGAAGAAGGAAGAGGAGTCCAAGGATTCAAGTGACATGGACGAGGACGTTGACTCCAAGCACACCGACAAGGGAGATGGCAAAGGCAAGAACCCCTTCGAGAAGAAGGCCCCCGTCTACCACACTTTCCTGGGCACCCCAACTGATTGGGCATAGATAAACTCACTCAGGATACTGATGGCCACCCTAACCCCAGTTCCCCAATACTTGCGCTGGCCAGAAGTTCCAATCACTTGGGACATGAAGGATCACCCCGACTCCAACGGAGAACCAATATGCCATGGTCATCAACCCTTTGATTGACGGCAATGAGTTCACCAAGTGCATGGTGGATAGTGGAAGCAACATCAATATCTTGTACCTGGATACACTGCACAAGATGAACTTGACGGATACCAACCTAAGGCGGACAAGCACCGTGTTCCATGGCGTAGTTCCTAGTCGGGAGGCTCGGTCCCTTGGGTGCATCACACTTCCAGACGCTTTTGGTGATGTTAACAATTACCGCCAAGAATGCATGACCTTTGAAGTGGTCCCCTTCAAGAGCGTGTACCACGTCATATTCAGACGCGTCTTCCACTCCTTCATGGCCAAGCCATGCTTCGTCTACAACAAGCTCAAGATACCCAGACCAAACGGTGTCATCACCGTATCCAGAAGCTTTTCAAAGGCAAGGGACTGCGAGATTGGAGAAGAAGCCTTTGCAGAAGCTGTCCTCTACAACAAATAATTCAAGGAGATCCAGAGCAAGGTCGACGCCTCGGAGATGCCAGCATCGAATAAGAAGATTTCTGACTCTGGTCCTGCCTTCAAGGCCGCCATCGAAACCAAGTTGGTGGTACCTGTGGTAGGCGATGCCTCCAAGACCACCGCCATTGGGATGAACCCGAACCCTAAATAGGAAAGTGCGCTCATTGAGTTCCTCCATGAGAATAGGGACATATTTGCCTGGTAACCTGCCGACATGAAAGGTGTACCTAGGGAACTTGCCGAGCACAGCTTGAATATTGATCCAAAATGCAAACCGGTGAAACAACCTCTACGATGCTTCAGATACGAGAAGAGATGCTCCATATGCAAAGAGATAGCTAGGACTTAAGGCTAGTTTTATCCGAGAAGTCCTTCACACCCAATGGGTGGTCAATCTTGTACTTGTCCCCAAAAAGGTAACCAAAGAATTAAGAATGTGCGTTGATTACACCGGCTTGAACAAAGCATGTCCAAGGATCCGTTTGTTTTGCCTCGTATTTACCAAGTCATTGACTCGGTGGCTGGATCGGAACTTCTGTGTTTTCTAGATGCATACTCAGGATACCACTAGATAAAGATGAGGAATTCAGACCAATTGGCCACTTCGTTCACCACACCTTACGGCATGTTTTTCTATGTCACGATGCCCTTTGGGCTAAAAAATGCAGGTGCTACGTACTAGCGGACTATGCAACATTGCCTAAACGACCAAATTGGTCAGAACATTCACTCCTACGTGGACGATGTCGCGGTGATATCTAAAAAACAAATGACTTAATCTCCGACTTGAAGGATACCTTTGATAATCTTCGGAAATACAACATGATGCTTAACCCAAACAAGTTCGTCTTCGGGGTTCCAACCAGCAAATTTTTGGGCTTCATCATTTCCTAGCGTGGAATTGAGGTCAACCCGGAGAAGATCAAGGCCATCCTAAACATCATTCGTATGGCATGCCTGAAGGACATTCAACGGCTCACATGATGCATTGTAGCAGTTAGCTGGTTTGTCAGCCGACTTGGAGAGAAGGCTCTACCGCTATACAAGTTGCTGAAGAAGGCAGACGAATTCGTATGGACAGAAGAGGCAGATGCTGCGCTTAAGGAGATGAAAATAATACTTTCTTCATCACCTGTACTCGCAGCACCCGGGATAATGGAGCCTATGTTGATTTACATGGTGGCTACCAACCGGGTTATCAGCATCGTCTTCGTGGTGGAGCGGAAAGGGCCAATGCATGAGTACGGAGTACAACGACCAGTTTACTATGTAAGAGAGGTCTTGATAGAGTCCAAGCAGCGGTACCCGCACTACCAAAAGCTAGCTTATGGAGTGTTCCTTGCTTCTCGGAAGCTAAGGCACTACTTCCAAGAGCACCCTATCACAGTAGTGAGCAAGGCTCCACTGTCCAACATCATCAATAACAGCGCCGCTACAGGACGGGTCGTGAAGTGGGGGCATTGAGCTTGCCGCCTTCAAGATCACCTACAAGAGACGCAATGCTATCAAATCACAAGTCTTGGTAGATTTTATCGCAGACTGGACGGAGATGCCAGATGCTACCCCTATACTAGAGCCAGAATACTGGGTAATGCACTTTGATGGATCAAAGCTACTCAATGGCTTGGGGGCTGGTGTACTGCTATAGTCACCGACAGGGGAAAAACTGCACTATGTCCTGCAGATCCACTTTGAGGCTACAAATAACATGGTGGAATATGAAGCACTCATTCATGGACTCCACGTATACAAGGATATTGACAGCAAGCGCATAGTTTTTTGTGGAGATTCCGACTTGGTTGCCCAACAAGTGGTTGGCACCTGGAACGCGCAGAACCCTATGATGGCAGAATATCAAGACGAAGTGGACGAGATAGCCAAGTGCTTCGAAGGCTACAAAGTCAAGTGTGTCAAGAGGGAGAAAAATGGGGCGGCTGATCTACTGTCAAATATTGGATCGGGGTGCAAACCAATTCCGCATGGCATTTTTCTGGAGCATCTACGGACCCCATTGATACGTCCATTTTGCATCACCATTCTATATCATAATTTGTTGTTATTCATTGATATATTCCTTATTAAGAGGTGATACTTATGTTATTTCATCTGTTTTTGCATGCTGGATGATTCTTGGAGGATGAACTGCCGGAGTTAGGATTCTGATGGAAAAAGCGGTGACTAGATGCAATTTTTGCGAAGATCAGAAAATACCAGAAAATATATGGAAAATTATATTTTTCTAGAAGACAAAGGAAGCCAGAAGGGGAGGCGAAGTTGGGCCACAGGGGTCCCACACCCCGAGGCGCGGGCCACCCTAGGCCGCACCAACAGGGGGTGTGGCCACCTTGGCCCACCTCTGGCTCCGCCCCTTCGCCTATATATCCATCCCGAAACCCTAAGGCTTGGGGAGCGACCACAGAAAGATTCCGTCGCCTCTGCGGGGCGGAAACCATAGAGATAGAAAGAGCTCTTCGGTAGACAGATTTCTACCGGGGAAATTCCTTCCCGGAGAGGGGAGATCATTGCCATCAACATCGTCATCAAGCTAGACTTCATCGGGATCATCATCATCATCATCCACACCACCATCTCCACCAGCACCATCATCACCACTCCATCCCGCTGTAAAAATTGTGTTGAATCTTGCATAGTTCTCAGGGGAAACTTTCCCGATGTTGATTACTTTTGTAGTTGATGCTTGTGACTAGAACCATTGAATTATTTTCTATGTTTAGATTGTTATTCATCATTATATCATCTCTGATCTTGATACATATGATATCTCGTGAGTAGTTCGTTTAGTTCTTGAGGACATGGGAGAAGTCATGTTTTTAGTAGTGGAATTGTGTTGAGGTATTATTCAATGGTTTAGTACTTAAGTTGTGGTGCTATTCTTCTAGTGGTGTCATGTGAATGTCGACAACATGATACTTCACCATTTATGGGCCTAGGGGAATGCGTTGTGTATTTGGCTACTAATTGTGGGGTTGCCGGAGTGACAGAAACCTGAACCCCCGTTAGGAAACCTTTGCACAAGGGAGTGTAGGATCTCAGAGTTTAAGGCCGTGGTTAGGTTTTTATCTTAATTACTTTATTGTAGTTGCGTATGCTTGCAAGGGGTTTAATCACAAGTATGTATTAGTCCAAGTAAGGTCGGTACATTATCATAGGTTCACCCACACAACACTTATCAAACCAAAGAAGATTAATCAACTATATGAAACGAAAGCACTTGACAGTATTCCCATGTGTCCTCGAGAACGTTTGGTCCGCATAAGTATTACCAGTGGCCTGTCCTTTGCTAAGAAAGGATTGGGCCAGTTGCTGCAATTATTTGCTGTCTTTATTTACTTTCACTTCATTTCCTTTCTTTATCAAAACCCCCTAAAAATCCGTTTGTTAAGTATTTACAGAGATTTCCTGCTCCAAACCACTAGTCAACACCTTCTGCTCCTCGTTGGGATCGACACTCCTATTTATCGAAAGTACTATGATACACCCCCTATACTTGTGGGTCATCAAGAATATTTTCTGGCGCCGTTGTCGGGGTGTGAAGCGTTATTGAAGACTGGAACTAGTAAAGGAAACTTCTACTCTGAGTATTGCTTTTATTTCTTTTTGCTACTTTGTTTCCAATATGGATAACCCACTTTGTTTCCTATTTGGGAAATCTACTACCACTGCTAGGGTAGTATATGAACCACCACCCGTTGAGATATATCCTTTTAAGATACCTACAAGAATTGTTGATCGTGTTATGGATAATTATTATTTTGGGGATGGAACTGTCCATCCTGGTGATCACTTGCTTTTTATCCATGAATTATGTGGGTTGTTTAAGTGTGCAAGTATCACAACTTAACAGGTTAAGAAGAAGTTACTCTCTATATCATTGAAAGGAAGAGCTGAAGAATGGTATAAGCTGCTAAAGAATGGACAATCTATGGAATGGGAGGAAATAGTACCTCTCTTTTATTCTAATTCTATCCTCCCAGTGAGATTCATAAGGATAGGAATCAAACATATAACTTTTGGCCACGTGATGGAGAGAGTACAGCCCAAGCTTGGGGGAGATTGAAGTTACTAATGCTTAAATGTCCTATTCATGAACTCCTAATAATATTATTATTAATAACTTTTATGCAAGACTTTATCTTCATGATAAAGATTTATTAGATGCTTCTTGTGCTAGATCATTGACACATATGAAAGAAGAAGCTAAATGGGATCTTATAGACCGTATTCAAGAGAACACTAAAGCATGGGAGAATGATAAAGGAAGAAAGTCAGGTATAAATTATGATTATGAATGCATTAAATCTTTTATGGAAACTGATGACTTTCATGATATTAGTACTGAGTATGGTCTTGATTCTCAAAGTATTGCCAACTGTTTTAAGGCCTTTGCCTCTTATATAGAAATTCCTAAAAATAAGTGGAACAAGTACCATGTACCTTATAAAGATGTTGTTAATCATGTTCCTGCTAGAAACACTGAAGTTTGTACAATTGATCCTATTTTGCCTGAACCTTATATTGAGAATATACCTTTTCCTGCTAAGGTAAGGGAACATTCTATTATGGCTAATGTGGTTAGCAAAAGTACAAAGAATGCTGTGGAACCTGATGAACAAATAAACATTAAACCTGTAGTAGCCATTGTTAAAGACCTTGTCACTAAAAATGTAGAAGATGGGCACATCGCCTTTTGTGAAGATGCTTCTAATATTGTCTCTCATCCTAGTAAAGCTAGGAAAGCTAGTGTCCCTGTGCTTTCTGTTAGAATTGGTGATCATTGCTATTATGGTTTATCTGACATTGGTGCTAGTTCTAGTGCTATTCCTTATGAGATTTACAAGGAAATTATGCATGAAATTGGTCCTTGTGAACTTGAGGACATTGATGTGGTTATTCACCTTTCTAATAGAGAGACAGTCTGCCCTATTGGTATTGTAAGATATGTGGAAGTTTTTTGTGGTAAGATTAAATATCCTGTTGATTTTCTAGTGCTTGGTTCAGAAGCTAGTAAAACTTGTCCTATCATTTTTGGTAGACCTTTGTTGAACACTTGTGGAGCTATTATAGTTTGTAAGAAGGAGAAAGTTTTAACTAAGTTTGATGGATAATCTTATGATTTTAATTTTTCCAAATTTTCTGAAGCTCCTTATGAAAATAATTTGCCTAATGAGGATTTCAGGGTTGAACAACTTGCTTCTGTTGATCCAGTTTATGACCTTAGACCTCTTTTTGATGATTGTAAGTATGCTCATTCTGATGATAAAGTTGTTTCTTGTGACAATTATATTTTCAACTTTATTCAAAGTTCTACTGAAAGTTATTATGAGAGAGGGAAACATGGTTTTATGCATCTCAATAATATTAAGTTTCCCTATTTTATGTTGAAAGCTTTGAAGTTGCACTTGTTTTGTCTTCCTATGCTAGTAGGCTTGTGTTTCAATAATTTGTTTTCTCATGAAACTCCCTTGCATAGGAAGTGGGTTAGACTCAAATGTGTTGGATATTTTCTTCTTGATGCTCTCTTTCACTTCAAATCCATATCTCCTATGTGAGCATCATTGAAATTATTATGCCCATCTTAATGGCTATAAAGAAAGAGCTTTTGGGAGACAACCCATTTTAGTTTGCTTTTGGTTTTTGTGTCTTTGAGTCTCGAAAGTTATTACCTCTGTAATAACCGCTCCCTATCCTTTTTTGGTTTTTGTGTCAAGATCAACCTCTTTTGAGGAGTAGAGGAGTTGTGAAAAGTTGCGGTTTTGGGACAGATTTTTTTGTGCTGCATTGTAAAAATTCCTGGTAGATATCAGTACTTCGGTTGGAGCTGTAATTTTCTGTGCTTATGCCCCAAGTTGTTGTCCAACTTTTGTTAGTTTTGCACTTTTTGATTTGAGCAACATAAGATCTTGAAAAAATCAATCTTTACCTGCTGGTTTGTTTTGACAGATTTCTGCCATCATTTGCATTTGCCTCTTAAATCAACTTCCTTTTAAATTATTTTTGGGCTTTTGAACTGGGTTGCTACAGTAGCTTATCTTTTGATGGATTTTGGTTGAAATTTTAACCCAAAAGTTTATTGTTTTTCCATACACTAATGTTGCTAATGAAGTTTGTGTGAGGCTTTGTATGAAAGGAACTTTTAAGTGTTGGAGAGAAGGAATCTACAGAGTCCGTCTTTGAATAGGTAAAAGTGTTGAAAATAGAAGGTTCGCGAAAGACTTATATCTTTATATTTTTGTTGTTTTTATTACATATGGAAGGTTACGAGACGAAAAAGAGGAGGAAAGGGAGCCCGGGTGGGCCACACCCACTAGTGGCGCGGGCCCTGCCTGGCCGCGCCACCAGGGGGTGTGAGCCTCCTGGAGTCCATCTCCGCCCCATTTTGCACAGTGCCTTCCTTATGTCGTAAAACTTTGTAATATATAACCCCTCGGATCCCCTGAGGTTCGTATATCGTGTTCTCGTCGTTTTTTTGTTTCGATCTGTTTCTGTCAGGAATTTTTCTCAAGTTTAGAGGCACCATGGTCTCCACCAACGACAAGGGAAAGAAACACGTGGAATACGATCTTCAAGACCCCAAGAAGAAGGAGGAGATCTTGGTTGAGGATGAATAAGATGTGAAGGAAGACGAGCATCCGGACACCCGCACTACCATTGTGAAGGGGATGAGCCTACCGGGGTATACCCAGCAGGACGTTTCCGACTGGCCCAGGAACTGGCGAGTGGGCCTGCAAGGCGGCGACTGGATCAAGGCCCGGCGTGGATCCAAGCGACTGGAAGCTGAAGGCCCAGGCGAGTAGATAGGCCCAGTCGAGTTAGGTTAAACGAGTACCGAAGCCTTAACTGATTCGGTTGAGATATGTAAACCCTAGGGGAGGTGAGCCTATATAAACCTCCCTGCAGGGCGTGTAGAGAGACGTTCCATCATACACCCAAGCGACTCGCCGCCTAGCCGCCGAGCTCGCCCATTGTACCACCATCATAATACAATCTAGCAGGAGTAGGTCTTTACCCTCCGGGGGGCCGAACCTGGGTAAACCCTGTGTCTCCGCCCTCATCTCGCACCGCAGATGGCTGGCCGCCCTTGCCCCTCGTTCTACTACTCGCTGCCGATTGCAGCATCTGCCGTGACCATTCCCACGACAGTGGCGCCCACCGTGGGGCCTGGCCGGTCTGGCCGGTGTTCTGCGGCGAGATCCAATCTGCCCATCAACGAGACGGTCGCCACCGGCCGCATGATAGCGATCGGCGAGATGCTCCAAATCTTGCCGAGCAGCTACGTCCCGGCGGCGCGACCCGTCACGCACAGCGTGATCCTGCCGGTCGCGATCGCCTCTTCGTCGGCCTCACCGGCGTCATCGTCTCGGAGGACTCGGCTCGCATCCGCGAGTCGCCTGATCGATCGTCTCCGAGCCAGTCGCCGCGATCCATCGCCTCGCCTCCAAGTACTTCCACGATAGCGTGGCGAAAACTCAGCGGCCGTGAAGACGCGGCCCTCAACGGCAGCGACTCGGCGACCCCGGCGTCACTCGCCGGATCCATCACCGCGGCCTCACCCGCGGGCTCCATCACCCAGGTCTCCAACATGGGAGACTTCGAGGACCCCTCCATCCTCGGGATCTTCGACTTTGATTCCGGGTCAGAAAATTCCGCCGACCTCCACGACGGAACCGGTCGCCACGCCGCGACCTACATGGCAACCGGCACCGAACCGCCGGAGGATCCCTTCTCCACCCCGATCCCTCCCAACACCACGGCAACGGAGGTCGAACCGCTGGCCCAGCGGAAGCGCAGGAGCAAGCCGGCGAAATTTTGCCTCGGCGGTGGCGCGAGAGCTATCGCGCTACCACCAGCAACGAATCAGGTCGCGCTGAACTCCACCGTCGAGGCGCCCTGAACCGGCGATGAAAGCGACCGGCCAGCGTGGCGCGGCCGCGCGATCGCGAACGCGCCACCGGGAAAGCGCCCGGCCCGGTGTCGGCGGCGATGGGCGTCCCACCTCCACCCAACCACACACCCCCCAGGGACCAGCCGCGGATAGTAGTCTCCTCACGGGAGCGAGACGCAAACGGCCTCCCACTGTTCTCCA
This sequence comes from Avena longiglumis, assembly GCA_030063025.1. Taxonomy (NCBI): domain Eukaryota; kingdom Viridiplantae; phylum Streptophyta; class Magnoliopsida; order Poales; family Poaceae; genus Avena; species Avena longiglumis. The sequence goes on along the minus strand of CP125978.1, from coordinate 338,512,326 downwards.
CCCCGATGGACAACCTCGTGGCGGGCCGAGCAACAGCCGACAACATCACGGCCACCGGGGACGGCGCCCTACAGATCCAGTACGTCAGGGCCATGCTCGCAAAGGCCGTCGAGCAGCAAAACGCAGGCGCCGACTCGCAGGGTCGAGTGTACTCGCGTTCTTCGGGAAGCAGAGCGGCCTCAAGCGGCCGCCCAATGGCGGCAAACACCCTCAACTGCCCGCCACCAGAGCCACTGCAGCTCCAACACCGACCCTTGAGCGCCACTCTCCTGCGACCCAGGCCAGCGACCAACTTCGTCGCCGCCAACGGTCAACCCATCGACGCCCGCACCCACATCATCAACAACCAAAGCTGGCGCGCACGCCAGCCCGACGACCTGCGACACACCCTAACCAATCGCCACGACAGCGAGCCCATGGGGTCGCTCAGTCGACTCGGCCCCAAGTTATTCGGACCAATGATCCGAGGCGAGAAGTACCCGCCAAACTTCAAGGCGCCGAAGGAGATAGAAAAGTATGACCCCTCGTACGACCCCGCCGTCTGGCTCGATACATACCTCATGGCGATGGGGATCGCAGGCCACACCGACCTGCTAGCCGCCCGTTACCTCCCCCTGATGATGGAGGGGACGTGCAGGCAGTGGATCAGCACCCTCCCCCAGGATAGCATCGACTCCTGGGAGGAGATGCGCGACGCCTTCGTCAGGCACTTCGAGTGCTCCTACACCCGTGCCACCACCATCGAGGACCTGGAGCGTCGTCCGGGGACCCATGAGTCGACCCGCAATCGGGTCCAGCGGTGTCAAGAACTCTGGTACAGCGGTCGGCATCCACCGGACACCACGATCCATTGCTTCAAGACCTCGTGTCGCTCGAGCCTTTGGTCGCCAAGCTCAGCGACATTCGCACTCGACAACATACCGGACCTCCTCGAGATCGCCAAATGGTACAGCGGAGGAAGATCCAAACCAGGAAACCGACGGCAGTCGGAGGTCAACGCCGCCGGCGGAAGCGACAGCGGACGATGGTCCGACCTCGCTACAACAACACTCGCCTCGCCGGCAAGCGCCGCGATGACGGCGAGTCGACCTTCGCCAACACCGCACGCTGCGAGCCCAAGAGCTTCCGCCGCGACGGAGGACAACGCCGCGACGGCGACAACTACAAGGCCAAGCCAAGGTTCGACCCTGCGGCCCTCCTTAAGCAACCTTGCGCGTTTCATAGCAAGGAAGGGAAGCCCGCAACACACACAACCGCCGACTGCCACACCCTCAGGGAGATCGAGAAGGCACGGCGAGCACGGGAGGACCCTGACAACGACCCGCCAAACGGCAGAAAATTCGGCAAAGTGGCCGGCTCGCTCCATACCTTCACAGGCTTCAACACGAAGCGCGAGAAGAAGGTCATCACCCGCGCCGTCACCGTCAACGCGGTGGCTCAGGTGGACGTTCCCCAGTTCCTCAACTGGTCGGAGCAGCCCATCACCTGGAGCCGCCAGGACGACTCGCCACGCATCGAGTACCCAGGACGAGTCGCCCTGGTGGTCAAGCCCAAGGTCGGCGACTACTGGCTCCCCAAGACATTGATGGACGGCGGCATCTCCATCAACATCCTGTACCTGGACACCTTCAGGCGGCTGCGGCTTCCGCAGTCGATGGTCGAGACAACTCACACCACGTTCCACGACATCGTCCCCGGTCGGAAGGCGTACCCGATCGGCAATGTCACGCTGCCAGTCACCTTTGTCACACCAGCAAACTTCCGCACCGAGCGGATCGTCTTCGAGATGGTGCCCTTCGACAGCCCCTACCACTGCGTCCTGGGGCGCCAGACGTTCTCCAAGTTCATGGCAGCGCCACATTACGCGTACAACGCGATGAAGCTCCCTGGGCCGTGCGGCGTCATCACCATCAACGGCGACCCAGACATGGCCGCCGAGTGCAAGGCCAAAGGAGTACAGCTCGCCGACGCCGTCATCGCGGCAGAAACCAACCACGCCGATGAGCTTCCCAAGTACGCGAGCGGGGTCAACAATGACGACCCCACCATACTCAAGAAGCCCAACTCGGAGGGCGCAAACACCTCAACCTTCGAGGCAACAACGCACACTCGCACCGTCAAGCTGGTCCCAGGTGACTCCAGCCAGACGGTGACGATCGGGACGGGCATGAGCCCAGCCTAGGAAGGCGCGCTCATCGAGTTCCTCCGTGAGAACAGGGACATCTTCGCATGGAAGCCCTCTGACATGCCTGGTGTCCCTAGGGAGCTCGCTGAGCACAAGCTAAACGCCGACCCCAAAGTGCGACCCGTCAAACAGTCGCTGCGGCCCTTCAATGAAGAGCGCCGCCGAGCCATCGCCGAGGAGGTGCAGCGTCTACTCGCTGCAGGCTTCATCCGGCCAATCAAGTACTCCAAGTGGCTGGCAAACCCAGTCCTGGTCGAGAAGAAGAACGGGACCTGGAGGATGTGTATCGACTACACAAACTTGAACAGCGCCTGCCCAAAGGAGCAGTTCGTCCTCCCGCGGATCGACCAAATAATCGATTCCACCGCGGGCTCGGAGTCGCTATGTCCTCGACGCCTACTCTGGGTACAACCAGATCAAAATGGCTGTCGAGGACAAGGAGAAGACGGCGTTCATCACACCATTCGGAGCCTTCTGGTACACCGCGATGACCTTCGGCCTCAAGAACGCCGAGGAGACCTACCAGCGGTGCATGCAAGAGTGCCTCGCGAACCAAATTTGCCGCAACATCAACGTCTACAGGGTGACCTACTCGCCGACCTGGCGGAAACGTTCGCCAACTTGCGAAAATACAAGATAAAGCTTAACCCAGGCAAATGCACCTTCGGTGTACCAGCAGGACAACTCTTTGGTCGTCGTCTCAGCGAGGATCGGCGAACCCCACCAAGATCGACACGATCGCCTCGACTGCAAACCCGAGTGCTGCGCGGCGTCGAGAAGCGGGCGGTAGCGGCTCTCGATCGCTTCATCCCCGCTGGCGAATAGGCGATGCCCTATACCGCTTTGATGCGCAGAACCCCACCTTACGGTGGGACAAGGAGGCGGATGACGCGCGACCTCAAGAAGGTGCTACTCACCGCACGCTACTCGCCCCCGACAAAGAACCCATGCTGGTTTACGTCGCGGCTTCGAAACACGTCGTCGGCCCGTCATGGTCGTCGGCGACGGAGGAAGGAAAGGCGCCCATCTGGCGACGGTGTACTACATCGCGAGTCCTCACCGAGTCGCGCCCGGCGATACCAATACCGAAGCTGGTATCTGGCGGTCTTGAGCAATGGCGCTGCGCACTACTTCCAGGAGCACCCGATCATGGTCGTCTCCTCAGCACCATTGCAGGACATCACCCGCAACCGCGAGGCGACCGGGCGGGTCGCCAAGTGGGCCATCGAGATCGGCATCCACAACATCAAATACGAGCCACGAAAAGCGATCAAGTCACAGGCCCTAGCGGACTTCATCGCCGACTGGGAAGAGGCCCAGCAGCCGGAGAAGCTGCCATACCTCCATTACTGGAGCCTGCACTTCGACGGCTCCAAGAACGCGGACGGCGCATGAGCAGGGATCATGCTAACTTCACCGAAGGGCGACAAGCTACGCTACGTCCTCTGCCTCGACTTCACCCCCTGCACCAACAAAATGGCCGAGTACGAGGCCTTACTCCACGGCATGCGAGCTGCTAGGGAGATGAATGTCAACCGCGTACGCTGCTACGGAGACACCGACCTCGTCGCTGGCACATGTGACGCCGTCTCCCCCACCATGGCGGCGTACCGCCAAGCAGTGGACAAGCTGGGCGGAAACTTCGCAGGCTACTCCGTCGAGTGGATTGACATGCGGAAGAACGAGGAGGCCGATGCACTCCCTCACATCGGGTCGGCTCGACTCGCACCACCCGCCGGCGTCTTCCTCGACACGATCACCAAGCCATCAGTCTCTCCCCCGAGGGAGATCTACATCGGAGTCCCGTTACAACCTTAGGCAGCCCTGGTCGCACTCGTCACTGAGCCAGACGACTAGACCAAGCCCTACGTCGCCTACCTGGAGGCCGGCACCTTGCCGGCAGATGAGACAGACGCTCGGATGATCGCACGCTGATGCAAGTCCTACACCATCATCGACGGCGAGCTCCACAAACGCAGCGTCACCGGCGTGTTCCAACGCTGCGTCTAACCCGCCGAAGGACGCAAGATCCTCCACGACATCCACTCCGGCGACTGCGGCAACCACGCCGGCGCCCGCTCTCTGGTCACCAAGGCTATGCGGCATGGCTTTTCGCCCGGCGCATGTCTGCGATCGTCGACATTGTCCAGCGCGGGTGCCGGCACGCCAACCAGACGCACGTGCCGAGCTCAGCGCTCAAGACAATCCCCATCACCTGGCCATTCGCCGTGTGGGGCATGGACATGGTAGGCCCCTTCAAAAAGGCTCCCTCCGGCTACACCCACCTCCTGGTCACGGTCGAAAAATTCACAAAGTGGGCGGAGGCCAAGCCAGTCCGGAAATACGACGGGAAGACCGCCACTAAATTCCTACGCGAGCTCATATATTGTAGGGGTTCGTAGCATGGAAAACAAAAAAATTTCTATCGCATACAAACAAACAAGCCAAGATCTATCTACTAGATTGTAGCAATGAGTCGATGGAATAACTTACCCTCGAAGATTCCAAAGTGTTTAACGAGAGCGGATTCTCGTGGGTGATGTAGTCGTACTCTTCCTGATCTCAAGATCGTGTAGACGATCCTTCCGCGCTATGTTGCGGCGCTTCATGATCGGTCACTGCGTTCGGTACTCGAGGAAGACCTTCCTCTCCCTTGTTCCAGCAGGCAGCGGAGGTTGTAGCTATTAGTATGGTGGAGTATGAGAGAGAGCTATTAGTGGTCTAGGGTTTAGACACAACAATTAGAAGGCTCTAATCCGAAGGCTAGTGCAATTAGAAGCTCTAAACCAAAGTGGCTCTAAACCGGAGTCTAGGGCTAGGATTTAGATTAGAGGATAGGAACTTGTGTGTCTAGAGGAGGAGGCCCTGCCCCTCCGTTTATAGGTGGGAGGGGCGGCCAAGGGGAGGGAGTCCCTCCCCAAGTCGGCCTTGGGTGGCGCGCCGGCTTGGAGAGGAGGGACTCCTCCTCCAAGTTGGTTTCAACCTCCTCTTGCTTGTTTCCCAGGTTTCTGTTTTAGCCGTTTGACTTTCAAACTGGCCATTTGACTTTTCAGTTTTAGGATTCAATTTACTCCTTTATTTGGAACAGCAAGAACACTTAGTACATGATGCAATCATTCCAATATGTAATGACACATTCATGTACCCCTTCCCCGAGTCTTGGGACATTCGGAACCTTCTAGAACATTCCCGATGAAAACACGGAATCATTCCCGAACTCGAAATGGGACTTTCCTTATATGAATCTTATTCTCCGGACCATTCCGGATCACCTCGTGATATCCCGGATCCCATCCGAGACTCCGAACAACATTCGGTCTCTTTCTCATAATACCATAACTACTCAAACAACGTCGAATCCTTAAGTGTGTCTCCCTACGGTTCGTGAATTATGCGGACATGATCGAGACACTTCTCCGAACAATAACCAATAGAGGAATCTGGAAATTCATATGGCTCCCACATATTTCTACGATTACTTCGTGTGGCATACCGCAAAACCACTACTAGAAAATCGCGTTGTTTTCGTGCATTGCATCATCATGACCGCATGCTCATGTCATCATGCCACATTGCATTTGAGCATCGTCATCATCTTGCAGTTGCTTGCATAAAACTATTTGCGGAAAAAACCCGTTTTTGTTTTCTGGACGCCCCATCTTTATTCAACACCAAATCCCGGGTCTCCGGATTATTTTGTTTGTCTGCTATCGGTTTGCAATCGGTCCGTTTAAAACAACTAAAATATTTAATTAATTTTAGTGGGGGCAGTCGAACGGGCCGATTCGACCCGAACGACCACCCCCGGTTCCAAATCGGTCCGCCTAAATTCCTAAACCCACCCAACCTAGTCTACCCACCCCTTTGGCCACCTCACCCCGGCCAACCCCGTCGCGCCACCTCACCAACCCTCTCCCACTCACCCAATCCCCATCTGCCACCTAATCCTATCCCTCTCCCCACCTCTCCCTCTCTCCCCACCCCACCAACCAGCAACACACAGCCACACAACACCACACACACACCACACACGCACACAGGAACCGGTCCACCCACCCGCGCCAACCACCCCAGCCCCACCCGGCCCCACTCCCTCTTCCCTCTGGCCCGCCCCCACGCGCCCACGCAGTCCCTCCTTCCCCTACCTCCCGATCGACCTCACCCCGCCGCCCGCTCCTCACCGCGAGCACCCCGCCGCCTGGTACCTCCCCTCCGCCTCGTTCCCCCTCTGCCGGCGCCCCTCCCGAGCCTTCCCGCACGCGTCGCCGCGCCGCCGGCGTCGACCCCGCCGCCCTCGGCCTCCCCAAGCCCGCCCGACGCTCGGCCTCCCTCGCCCCTCACTTGCCACCCGCCTCTGCACCTCGCGGTTCAGCGCTCCACCTCCCTCTCCCCGTCCAGCTCACCGCCCCTTGGCTCCAGCGGCGCCCGAGCTCGCCGGCCGGCCTCCCTCCCCTCCCGGCGTGGCGCCGCCTCCCGACCAGGCTCCGCCACCGCCTCGGCCCGCCTCCCCAGCGCCCGCCAGACCCTCGCCGACCTCGGCCGCCTCGCCTTCGCCCTATTCGGCCCGCCGCCTCGCCCGCCCTATTCCCGGCCCGGCACCCTCGTCGCCGCCGCGCCCTCCTCGGCATGACCTCGCCCGCCTCCCCACCTCCGACTCTGGGCTTCTCCTGCAAGCCACCGCCCTGTGTCACCGCCCTCCTCTCCGGGCCGCCGTTCGCCACGTCCCAACCCGCTCCGCTCCGCCCGGCGCCCGCCACGCCCGCATTCGCCGCCCTCCTGCAGCTTCGTCGTGGCGTTCATGCGCCCTCGCGGCCTTCCTCCTCTGCCGTGCACGCCCACGATGCTTCTAACCTGCTTTTGTTTTGATGCGAGGTAACGGGTGCAGAGATGCAACGATGGAGGGACATGTGAAGATGGTACCTAGACGCTCTACTTCAGCTCCAGTGCTGCAAGAGGGTAACGATATGAGAAAACCAAGACCTACCGATGCTTTATCGTCTTAATCTGCCGCCGTATTCCAAGCTCTCCTTCTCCTAACCCGAAGAACCATCTGGGAACGCCATGAACTCCTTCACGGACGTCAAGGCCTCCTTCCCGGAACCCGAAGAAACCGAGACCCTGGGTGCGACGACATGGATCCGAAGATCGATATCACCGAACACCAAGACCCCAGAACGCCAAGCGCTTCACCTCGAACGCCAAGACCGACCCGACACGAGGACACGACCAGATCTTCGCAACAACAAGATCGGCACCGACCAGGGCGAATCCGATGCCCGGCGCGAACAAGTACTTCCTCGGCGCCAAGAACTCCGCGTGAGACGTCAAGACCGACAACATGGCCCGACCACCGCGGATGCGACAAGATTACTTCCCCGATCCGAAGACCCTAAACCCCGGAGTCCGAGAACGATCCCGTCGAACCCTGAGACCGACCCCGAACCCCGGAACCTCAAGTTCGTCGAGACCCCCTAATGTGTGAACCCCTTCCCGAAACCCTATTTTATAATATAATACAACTTGTTGCATATTGAATCGTCATACTCGCATGCATATTTGTGTGGTTTGGGGGCCTTATGCCGATTCACCTCTAATTAAATATGGGGCCCATATGCGGGCAAATCTAGCCTTATATTGGCCTCATTTAAACTTGTGTAGCGAATCGGTGCCATCTTTTGTCCTGTTAACACAACATTTAATTTGCGGGGTAGATAAATAACTTGAACCGCCTAATTAATTGTCGGGACCCCGGTTCCACTTAATATGACCTAATCGCATCGCACCCTTGTCATGTCATGCATCATGCATGCATCATGCCCGATCTTTTGCCGTAGTATTAAATATTGCATCCGGTGTTTCTTCTAGTGGTTTGCTTCTTCGCGGATAAGGCCGTTGAGTTGATGTGAGCTTCGCCCCGATCTTCGGTTGGACCTTCGACAATGTTTTCAGGCGAGCATCTCCCCCTTTCTACCTATCTTACTTTTCTAGTATTTATTCCCTCCTGTTGATCTTTTGCTATCTGTGTTGCGATGCTCTAGTTTTCGTACCCGAGATATCCCTTGCCGCCTTATATTGCCTTGGACACATCCTATTACCTGTTGTTTGGTAGATAGCTGGACTTGCGCGTCGTAGTCGCTTGCTCAAGTGCTGTTGCGTGTCGTCAAGTGCCACAGTTGTTGATGTATTGCCGCATGTTGATGTTGGAGATGATTATGGCTTTACTTATCGTTCATTTTAATTCCTGTTTAACAACTAAAATTGAAGTAAGCAGAGGCATCGGTGGGTGATAGATAATATTTGGTTTACGAACGCCCACTTGTGTCCCGTAGGACCCCGAGTACTTGATACCTGTTCCTTGATTTATCGCGCTATCCACATCCGGGAGGATTATGGGACCCCCCTGAGCCAGAGCTTGATTCAGTCTTATTTCTTGGGGCCACAAACTAGTTTGAGGTTTTATTTACGATCCTGTACTTATGCCATGCTCTACTGCTTTATTTACGATTGTGCGAGGAGCACACTGTACTGTTTAGGTAAGCGGAATGTTTTCGCGGTATCGACAAGCCCAGTTTTGGGTTCCCAGTCGTTTCTGACCATTATCGCAAACCTTGAGTCCGTCTCGAGTCGGTGGCCGTTATGGTCTACTCAATGGGTGGCCGAAATAATTCTGAATCCTGTGATTGCTTTGTCGTGAAGGCCTCGTTGGGTTTTGATTTGGTTTTCGAGGTTGATCGGCGTGTGTTGCTATTGGTGCACCCGGCGGGTAAAACTTTCGAAAGCCGTGTCGCGGTTATGGGCGACTTGGAGCCTGATATCTCGACCATAGACAAGCATAACTAAAGTAGTACTATAAATTTGACTTTATAATGACTAGTATTCAGCTTCACTATAATGGAATGGCTAATTAATACTGCCCACAATTGCTTGTTTGGATTGTCGCTTGCGACCATTGTACCTGATTAGTAATTGTTGCAACTACAACGGAATGGCTAATAAAAGTACCAACAACTGCGGGGTTTTGGGTTTATCTCATGCTATCATGTCGATTAGTAATTGTTGCTTCTAGCGGAATGGTTAACTAAAATGACCCTTGCTTATTTTATCGGGATGATTACCTATACGACTAGTAATTGCTGCAATAAGCGAATAAATAAGTAAAACTGCCAACGGTGTGAGTTCCTCGGTGGACTTCCTCGTTTGGTCTTGAGGGGGAAACACCAGGATGGGTTTGTTTGGTGTTAGCTTCAGGTCGGATCCGGATAGGTCATTCTTATCTCTCTCTGATAACCGCCAGTTGTATCGAGTCTCTATAGGTTGTTTAGTGCATCTTTTGCCGCTTGATCCACCATACCTATGTAGGCGGACCGCCGAATTCTAGCCTCGCGTGTCTTGGCCTCGATCTTGGCGCTCCTCTTTTTCCTTTGCCCTTTGCACCCCTTTTGTTTAAGCGGGTTTTGAGATCGGCGTCGTTAGCAAGGTTACTCTTCCGGCTTGGCACAGCAGGGTTATGGGCGCCATTGGTTATTCTTGAGGCTCTTAGCCCCATTTGCATCTTGTCCGTGATGGACGCCCCATCTTTCAAGGTGATTTGGATCTTTGTACCGTATATCGTATTCTTGACTCATGGAGTCGTGTTGTATATATATCTGCTACGTGGGTCCCATCGAGGACTGTTGTGTAATGTTATTACCGTTTTCCACCCGCGAAAGTGCTGGTGAGCACCTTTGAATCGTTTATGCGGGTTTGGCGGGAATCGCTGAAACTTGCATAGGTCCGATTCGAGGGTGTTACGCCAGCGATCGAATGAACCACTTACATACGATACCAATTTCCCTTTGTCTCACGATAGTTTACTTATCCAGGGTTATGATCGTCGGTATCTCTGCATACCTAGTTCAACCTCGTTACCATAAGTACTCTTTTCTTGTTCGTGATATGTGATCCCTTGTGAGCCGTCACATGCTTGCAAGCTAATTGGATGACATTCCGAGAGGGCCCAGTATATCTATCGTCATATGGATGGACAAATCCACTCTTGATCCATGTGTCTCAACCAATACTTTCCGAACACTCAATGCCACCTTTATAGCCACCCAGTTACGGTGTGGTGTTTGATGTCATCAAAGCATCCATCCGGTAAAGGTGATATGCATGATCTCATGGTCGAAGGAATTAGGTTACTATGTATCAGAAAGCATATAGCAATTGAACTATTGAAATGACTTGATCTTTATGCTACGCTTATCTATAGGAGTATGTCCACCATATCATTCTCCTAACGATATGATCTTATTGTTGATAACATCTCAATGTTCATGATAGGAAACCACAATCATTAATCAACCAACAAGCTAGTGAAGTATAGAGGCTATACTAGGGACTTCAAATTAAGTTTACAAATCACACAAGTATTAATGTTTCCTTGTTAATACTATTATAGCATGAATGTAAACATTTATCATAAACACAAAGATATAATAATAACTACATTTATTATTGCCTCTAGGGCATATCTCCAACAGTCTCCCACTTGCACTAGAGTCATCTAATCTAGATTACATGGTAATATACCGAACACCCATGGCGGTTTGGTGTTGGTCATGTTTTGCCCTCGGGAGAGGTTTAGTCAACGGATCGCCACATTCAGATCTGTGTGTACTTTGCAAATCTTTATATCCCCATCTGGATATGTTCTCGAATAGCGTGAAAGCAGCTTGATATGCTTGACTTCTTGTGTGACCTTGGTTCTTGCGCATTGGCTATGGCGCCCATGTTATCACAGTAGATAGACATTGGGTCCGGTAGCACTAGGAACCACACCAGCTCTGTAATGAACTCTTTCATCCATATCGCTTCTTGTGAAGCCTCCGAAGCGACCATGCATTCGATTGATTGAAGATCTCGCCACAACGCTTTGCTTTGCACTCCTCCGACTAGCTGCTGCACCATTCAAAATAAATCATTATCCAGTTGTGATTTAGAATCATCCGGATCGGTGTTCCAACCAGCATCGGTGTAACCATTAACAACGGTTCATCACCTCCATAAGAAAGAACCATATCCTTAGTTATTCTCAAGTACTTAAGGATGTTTTTGACATTGTCCAATGATCCACTCTGGATCACTTTGATATCTGCTAGTTAAACTAACGACATATGCAATGTCGGGTCTAGTACATAGCATGGCATACATTAGAGATCCTATGGCTGAGGCATAGGAGTCTTACTCATCCTTTCTCTATCTTACTGGATGTCGGACTTTGAGTTTTACTCAAGGTCGTATTGAGCAACATGGGCAAGAACCCTTTCTTGCTTTCTTCCATTCAAACCTCTTTAGAACTTTGTCCAAATATGTACTCTGTGACAATGATATTTGGCGTTTCGATCTATCTCTATAAATCTTTATGCCTAATATGTAAGCTGCTTCGCCAAGATCCTTCATTGAAAACTATTATTCAAATATTCCTTGACACTATTAAGATGGTCTACATCATTCCCAATCAACAATATGTCATCCACATATAGTATTAAGAATGCTCTGAGCTCCCACTCACTTTCTTGTAAATACAAGCTTCTCCATCAGTTTGTATAAAACCAAAACTTTTGATCACCTTATCAAAGCGTTGATTCCAACCGGGATGCTTGCTTCAATCCATAGATGGACCGTTGAAGTTTGCATACCTTGTTAGCATCTTTAGGATCGACAAAACCTTTGGGTTGCATCATATACAACTCTTCATCAATATCTCCATTGAGGAATCTTTGTTTTGACATCCATCGCCATATCTCATAATCATAATATGCAGCGATTGCTAACATAATCCTCACAGACTTTAGCTTAACTCTTGGTGAGAAAGTCTCATCGTAGTCAACTCCTTGAATTTGTGAAACCCTTTTGCGTCAAGTCGAGCTTTATAGACGATAACATTACCATCGACATCTGTTTTCTTCTTGAAAATCCATTTGTTCTCGACAACCTTACCATCCGTAAGTCCACCAAAGTCCATACTTGGTTTTCGTACATGGCTCCAATCTCGGATTTCATGGCTTCTTGCCATTTATTGGAATCTGGGCTCATCATCGCTTCCTCATATGTCTCGGGGTCATCGGTGTTGTCCACCAACATGACACTCATAACGGGATCATACCAATGCAGGTGGTACGAGTTCTCGTTGACCTCAGGGCTCGTGGTAACTTCAACCAAAGTTTCATGATCACCATCATTAGCTTCCTCTCTTATTGGTGCAGGCACCACGGGGAACTTATTCGGTCTTTGCGCTACTCGCAATTCGAGAGAAGGTTCGACAACCTCGTCGAGTTCTACTTTCCTTCAGTCACTTCTTTCAAGAGAAATTCCTTCTCTAGAAAGGATCCATTCTTAACAGCGAAGATTTTGCCTTGGATCTGATAGAAGGTATACCCAATAGTTTCCTTGGTATCCTATGAAGGCGCATTTTTCGCTTTGGGTTCAAGCTTGTCCATTTGAAACTTCTTTACATAGGCTTCGCATCCCCAAACTTTAAGGAGCGACAATCTAGGTTTCTTCCCAAACCATAATTCATACGGTGTCGTTTCAGCAGTTTAGGCGGTGCCCTATTTAAAGTGAATGCGCTGTTTCTAATGCATAACCCCAAAATGATAGCGGTAAATCTGTTAGTGACATCATAGAGCGAACCATATCTAAGAGAGTTCGATTACGTCCGGACACACCATTACCTGTTGTGGTGTTCCCGGCGGTGTCAACTGTGAAAGTATTCCGCATTTCTTCAAATGCTCGCCAAACTCGTAACTTAGATATTCACCTCCACGATCAGAACATAGAAATTTAATCTTCTTGTTACGTTGATTCTCTACCTCACTTTGAAACTCCTTAAACTTCTCGAAAGTTTCGGACTTATGTTTCATGAAATAGATATACCCATATCTACTCAAGTCATCCGTAAAGGTAAGAACATAATGATAACCACCCCGCGATGCTACACTCATTGGACCACACACATCGGTATGTATGATTTCCAATAAGTCCGTAGCTCGCTCCATCATACCAGAAAATGGAGTCTTCATCATTTTTCCCATCAGACATGCTTCGCATCTTTCAAGTGATTCAAAATCAAGTGATTCAAGAAATCCATCGGAATGGAGTTTCTTCATACGCTTCACTCCAATGCGACCAAGACGACAGTGCCACATATAGGTCGAATTATCGCTTGATTTCAAACGATTAGCCTCAATGTTGTTGATATGTGTATTTCCACTATCGAGATTCAATAAGAATAGACCATCTATCAAAGGTGCATGTGCATAAAACATATTACTCATATAAATCGAACAACCATTATTCTCTGACTTAAACAAGTAACCGTCTACTTAATAAACAAGATCTCGATATAATGTTCATGCTCAACAGGCACTAAATAACAATTATTTAAGTATAAAACTAATCCGATGGTAGATGAAGGGTAGCGTGCCGAGCGATCACATCAACCTTTGATCTGTTTCCCAGCATCGTCACCTCGTTCTTCGCTAGCTTCCGTTTATTCTGCGGCACTGTTTGAGTTACAAATATGAGCAACCGAACCCGAGATCAAATACCCGAGCACTACTACAGTACTAATGAGATACACATCAATAACATGTATATCGGATATACCTTTCTTCTTGATGTTGCCGTTCTTGAGATCCGCCAAGTACTTTGGGCAATTCCGCTTCGATGACCTTCTCCCTTGCGGTAAAACACTCGATGTCGGGCTTGGGTCCAGCTTTGGTTTTCTTCTTGGCGTGGTAACTTTCTTACCACCCTTCTTGAAGTGTCCCTTGCTTAGACTTGCCTTTCTTGAATTTGGTGGTCTTATTGACCAACAACACTTGGTGCTCTTTCTTGATCTCCACTTGCAGACTTTAACATAGCAGTTACGGCAAATCTTTGTTCATGTTACGCATGTTGTAGTTCATCACAAAGTTCTTGTAACTTGGTGGTAGTGATTGGAGGACACGGTAAATCCCCAAAGCATTAGGAATCACTATACCTAAGCTTTGAAGTTTGTTCGTGCCCGGACATCTTAAGCACATGCTCAGCAGTGAGCTGCCCTCTTCCATCTTGCGGTTAAAGAACTTTTCGGAAGCCTCATAGCTTTCAATTGCCGCATGAGTCTCAAAAATCAATTTGAGATCCTCGACAATATCATATGGGTCTGAATTCTCAAACCTTTTACGAGCTCGATTCTAAACCATACAAGATAGCACCTGAACTATGGAGATCTTGATTCTTAGGCGAGGTAAACATTCTTTACTTCATCGGGAGCATCAGGCAGTGGGTCACCAATGGTCCATACTGACACATAGGTCAAATTACCAGCTATGAGGACAATCCTCAAATTGCGGAACCAATCCATGAGTTGCTTCCATTGTTTTTCAACTTTTCTTTCTCTAGGAACGCATTAAAATTGATGGTAGGGGCTGCCATTGATCTACAACATATTTGCAATAGTTTAGACTAAGTTTATGACAAATTGAGTTCAAATTAATTAATGAAATTAAACTAGGTGAACTCCCACTCAAAACAACATCCCTCACATTGTTTTAGTGATCACACGAACCAAATCCACTACATCAACACTGATCATCATGAGAGTTGATACAGTTTCAATGGCGAACAATCGTCATGTTCATCATATCTACTATATGATTCATTCTTTACCTTTCGGTGATCCGTGTTCCGAGACCATGTATGTACATGCTAGACTCGTCAAGATCAAACCTTAGTTTCCGCATGAGCAAATCTGGCTTGCTCACATTGTATACACTTGCAGAATCTAACACACCCGATCATCACGTGGTGCTTCGAAACAACAAGCTTTAGCAACGGTACTAACTAAGGGTGAACACATTATGACTTGAAATTCATGTGCATGAGGGATCATCTTATAATGCTACCGTCGTCTACTAAGCAATACAATATGCATAAAGGATTAACATCACATGCAATTCAATAATATGTGATATGATATGGCCTTTCTTCTTTGTGCTTCCGATCTCCATCTTCAAGCACGAACATGATCTCCATCATCACTGGCATTGCATCAAGGTCAATGGCGGCTTCTCCATGGTTGTCGTCCACGGCTTCAACTATTACAACTACTTTGAATAGACATGGTCTTAACATAAATTAAAACAACCATATGGCTCCAGCCGGTTGCCAACTTACAATAAGGAACATTGCATACATCAAATATAATCACAATCATGGCCATATCATCACACTGCACACCCCTGCAAAAAAAATTTAGACGCCTCTACTTTCTTTGCATATTTTACGTGGTTTGGGGCTTTCAATAAGTGTCGTTCTAACTTACGAACAAGAACCACAACATTGATACTAGCATTGTTGATCACCCTTTGTAAATTGGATCTTAACTATGCTAGGAGAAAGCGAGCACCATAAAGCCACTTATGCAATACAAGTTGCATGTCAAGCGTGGAGCAAGTCTCATGAGCGATGTCATGTAAGGTTAGCCGGGCCGCTTCATCCCAACATACCGCAAGATGCAAAGTACACAAGAAGCAATCGACAATAAAAGCATCAACACCCACAATGACCATTGTGTTCTACTCGTGCAACAGATCTACATATAGACACGGCTCTGATACCACTGTAGGGGTTCGTAGCATGGAAAACAAAATTTTCTATCGCATACAAACAAACAAGCCAAGATCTATCTACTAGATTGTAGCAACGAGTCGATGGAATAACTTACCCTCGAAGATTCCAAAGTGTTTAACGAGAGCGGATTCTCGTGGGTGATGTAGTCGTACTCTTCCCGATCTCAAGATCGTGTAGACGATCCTTCCGGCTGCGTTAAACGGCGCTTCATGATCGGTCACACGTTCGGACTTCGTGAAGACCTTCCTCTCCCTTGTTCCAGCAGGCAGCAGAGGTTGTAGCACTCTCCTCGCGATTCCGGCAGCACAACGGCGTGGTACCGGAAGTAGAGGGTGTTGGAGATATGCCCTAGAGGCAATAATAAATGTAATTATATCTTTGTGTTTATGATAAATGTTTACATTCATGCTATAATAGTATTAACAAGGAAACCATTAATACTTGTGTGATTTGTAAACTTAATTTGAAGTCCCTAGTATAGCCTCTATACTTCACTAGCTTGTTGGTTGATTAATGATTGTGGTTTCCATATCATGAACATTGAGATGTTATCAACAACAAGATCATATCGTTAGGAGAATGATATGGTGGACATACTCCTATAGATAAGCGTAGCATAAAGATCAAGTCATTTCAATAGTTCAATTGCTATATGCTTTCTGATACATAGTAACCTAATTCCTTCGACCATGAGATCATGCATATCACCTTTACCGGATGGATGCTTTGATGACATCAAACACCACACCGTGGCGGGTGGCTATAAAGGTGGCATTAAGTGTTCGGAAAGTATTGGTTGAAACACATGGATCAAGAGTGGGATTTGTCCATCCACATGACGGATAGATATACTCTGGGCCCTCTCGGTGGAATGTCATCCAATTGGCTTGCAAGCATGTGACTTGGTCACAAGGGATCACATATCACGGAGCGAGAAAGAGTACTTATCGAACGAGGTTGAACTAGGTATGCGGAGATCTGACGATC
This sequence comes from Avena longiglumis, assembly GCA_030063025.1. Taxonomy (NCBI): domain Eukaryota; kingdom Viridiplantae; phylum Streptophyta; class Magnoliopsida; order Poales; family Poaceae; genus Avena; species Avena longiglumis. The sequence goes on along the minus strand of CP125978.1, from coordinate 338,495,495 downwards.
ATAACCTCGGATAAGTAAACTATCGTGAGACAAAGGGAAATTGGTATCGTATGTAAGTGGTTCATTCGATCGCAAAGTAATCGTAGAAATATGTGGGAGCCATATGAATTTACAGATTCCTCTATTGGTTATTGTTCGGAGAAGTGTCTCGATCATGTCCGCATAATTCACGAACCGTAGGGAGACACACTTAAGGATTCGACGTTGTTTGAGTAGTTATGGTATTATGAGAAAGAGACCGAATGTTGTTCGGAGTATCAGATGGGATCCGGGATATCACGAGGTGATCCGGAATGGTCCGGAGAATAAGATTCATATAAGGAAAGTCCCGTTTCGGAGTTCGGGAATGATTCCGGTGTTTTCATCGGGAATGTTCTGGAAGGTTCCGGATTGTCCCAAGACTCCGGGAGGGGTACATGAATGTGTCATTACATATTGGAATGATTGCATCATGAACTAAGTGTTCTTGCTGTCCCAAATAAAGGATTAAATTGAATCCTAAAACAGAAAAGTCAAATGTCCAGTTTGAAAGTCAAACGGCCAAAACAAGAAACTGTGGGAAACAAGAAAGATGAGTTGGGAACCAACTTGAGGGAGGAGTCTCCTCCCAAGCCGCGCCACCAAAGGCCGACTTGGGAGGGACTCCCTCCTGGCCAGCCTCCCATCTATAAAAGGAGGGGCAGGGCTCCCCTCCTAGACACACAACTTTCTACCTCTAAATCTCCGGTTTAGAGCCGTTTTGGTTTAGAGCTTCTAATTGCTTTAGCCAGCGGTTTAGAGCCTTCTAATTGGTTTAGAGCCTTCTAATTGGTGTGTCTAATTACTAGACCACTAATAGCCTCTCTCATAAGCTCCACCATACTCGCACCGGCTTAAGGCGAAGCCCTGCGGGATTTCCCCTCTACTTCCGGTACCACGCCGTTGTGCTGCCGGAATCGCGAGGAGAGTGCTACAACCTCCGCTGCCTGCTGGAACAAGGGAGAGGAAGGTCTTCGTCGAGTACCGAACGTGTGACCGACTGCGGAAGCGCTGCCAGAACATGGCGCCGGAAGGATCGTCTACGCGATCTTGAGATCGGGAAGAGTACGACTACATCACCCACGAGAATCCGCTCTCGTTAAACGCTTTGGAATCTTCGAGGGTAAGTTATACCATCGACTCGTTGCTACAATCTAGTAGATAGATCTTGGCTTGTTTGTTTGTATGCGATAGAAAATTTTTGGTTTTCCATGCTACGAACCCCTACAGAGGGGAGATCCCGCAGGGCTTCGCCTTAAGCCGGAGCGAGTATGGTGGAGTATGAGAGAGAGCTATTAGTGGTCTAGGGTTTAGACACACCAATTAGAAGGCTCTAATCCGAAGGCTAGTGCAATTAGAAGCTCTAAACCAAAGCGGCTCTAAACCGGAGTCTAGGGCTAGGATTTAGAGGATAGGAACTTGTGTGTCTAGAGGAGGAGGCCCTGCCCCTCCTTTTATAGGTGGGAGGGGCGGCCAAGGGGAGGGAGTCCCTCCCCAAGTTGGCCTTGGGTGGCGCGCCGGCTTGGAGAGGAGGGACTCCTCCTCCAAGTTGGTTTCAACCTCCTCTTGCTTGTTTCCCACAGTTTCCTGTTTTAGCCGTTTGACTTTCAAACTGGCCATTTGACTTTCAGTTTTAGGATTCAATTTAATCCTTTATTTGGAACAGCAAGAACACTAGGTACATGATGCAATCATTCCAATATGTAATGACACATTCATGTACCCCTTCCCCCCGGAGTGCTGGACATTCCGGAACCTTCTAGAACATTCCCGATGAAAACACCGGAATCATTCCCGAACTCCGAAACGGGACTTTCCTTATATGAATCTTATTCTCCGGACCATTCCGGATCACCTCGTGATATCCCCGATCCCATCCGAGACTCCGAACAACATTCGGTCTCTTTCTCATAATACCATAACTACTCAAACAACGAATCCTTATGTGTCTCCCTACGGTTCGTGAATTATGCGGACATGATCGAGACACTTCTCCGAACAATAACCAATAGAGGAATGGAAATTCATATGGCTCCACATATTTCTACGATTACTTGCGATCGAATGAACCACTTACATACGATACCAATTTCCCTTTGTCTCACGATAGTTTACTTATCCGAGGTTATGATCGCCGTATCTCGCATACCTAGTTCAACCTCGCACCGATAAGTACTCTTTTCTTGTTCCCGTGATATGTGATCCCTTGTGAGCCACACATGCTTGCAAGCTAATTGGATGACATTCCACCGAGAGGGCCAGTATATCTATCCGTCATATGGATGGACAAATCCCACTCTTGATCCATGTGTCTCAACCAATACTTTCCGAACACTCAATGCCACCTTTATAGCCACCCCATTGTGGTGTTTGATGTCATCAAAGCATCCATCCGTAAAGGTGATATGCATGATCTCATGGTCGAAGGAATTAGGTTACTATGTATCAGAAAGCATATAGCAATTGAACTATTGAAATGACTTGATCTTTATGCTACGCTTATCTATAGGAGTATGTCCACCATATCATTCTCCTAACGATATGATCTTGTTGTTGATAACATCTCAATGTTCATGATAGGGAAACCACAATCATTAATCAACCAACAAGCTAGTGAAGTATAGAGGCTATACTAGGGACTTCAAATTAAGTTTACAAATCACACAAGTATTAATGTTTCCTTGTTAATACTATTATAGCATGAATGTAAACATTTGTCATAAACACAAAGATATAATAATAACTACATTTATTATTGCCTCTAGGGCATATCTCCAACATATATCGCTACGGGTTCCCAAACAGCATCATCACGGACAACGGCACCAACTTCTCCAAAGGATCCATGGCCGAATTCTGCGAAGAACACCACATCCGGCTCGACCTGCGCCGATCGCCCACCGAATCCAATGGCCGGCGAACGGGCCAATCAAAGCATCCTCCACGGCTGGCCGTGACTCCAAGTACCACTCGGCGCACCGGGTGCTGGGTCGAGGAGCTACCCTCCGTCATCTGGGGCATCCGCACCTCGGTCAACAGGTCGACAGGATTCACCCCCTTCTTCATGGTGTACGGCGCCGAGGCAGTCATGCCCACCGACCTTGAGCACGACTCGCCAAGGGTCGTCCACTACACGGAGGCTACAAACGAACTCGCCCGCCAGGATGGAATCGATTAACTCGACGAGGCACGTGACCTCGCTTGGTCGCGCACCGCCATCTACCAGCAGGGACTCCGCCGCTACCACATCCGGCGGGTGAAAACTCGCACCTTCCAAGAAGGCTACCTGGTGTTGCGGCTCATCCAGGGCAAGAAGGGCATGCACAAGCTTTCCCCTCCGTGGGAGGGACCATTCGCCATCGGGCGAGTACTCGGCAACGACGCCTACTACCTCATCGACGTCCGCGGGGACGGCAAACTCGACGTAAAGCGACCATGGAATGTAAACCTCCTACGGAAGTTCTAATCCTAGAACTCCACATATGTACTCTGCAGTCGCTATGAAATAAAAAGAATTGGTTACCGCAAATTGCGCCTACTCTCCGTGTCTTGTGCCACTCACACTCGTAATAACAACGTCAAGCTAATCACAGAAGTCAACCTTTGGTACTGCGATCGGCACGGCCAAGTAGTGCGGTACAAGAGCACTGGGTCACCCCAGGTCTTGCATCGTCCACAAAAAACGCCTACCCGGAGCCCCATTGGAGTCGCCCAGCCCGACTGGCTCTACGAGCCAAGACAACTGCCTTCGCTTCTCACAGTGACCATGATCCTCCGCATCCTCGACATAGAGACTCGAACGGCCAAGTACCACGCTCGGGGACTGACGACCAGTTCATCGCGAGAGGCTCGGAAAACGCCAAGTATGAGAGAATGCCCAGGACTCGCCACGCGACTGACCCAACGGGCCAGGCAGGAGTGATGCGCTCAAACCAACGCGCTAAGTCCTCACCCACCCTCGAGTCGCGCCTAGAACAACCAAGTACCACGCTCGGGGACTCGGCCACTCGACCTCGTTCGCGCAAGGGAAAACGGTGAAGTACAGAGCGCTCAAGGGAGTAGCCTTGCGACTGGCTGTCCGAGTCCGGGCGAGTCGACCACAATACCAAAACATTCAAAAACCACAAACACATCACACACGAGGTAAACCTCACAAAAAGGGCGGACGCGCTCGGGGACTCGTTCAACCCTTAATCGGAAAACACATGACAAGTCATAAAGAAAACACGATATCTCATTAATATCATGTCGCAATCATCTCAGAATACAAAATATGCCCAAACGGCCGATCTGCTACTAACGCCCCAGGGCAAACTACTCTATTCCGTGAAGCCGGCGACGACTCGCCAAACCCTTGCGATTGCGGATGAAGCGTGTATGCGGGTTTGATGCGTCATCAGCTCACCCTCCATCGCCGCGCGGAAGGGCTGCTCGACCTTGAAGTCCCGGTGCTGCGGCTCGGGGTCGTTGGGCGCGACGACCGTTTCCTGGTAAGGAAGGAGCCCGCCTGCAGCGCTCGGAGTACACCGTGGCACGACCCGTCAAATTGAGCACCTCGGAGATCTCCACCTCGCCAGTCGACGACGGGTAGCCACTCGTCACATCGTCCAGATCGAAATCTTCTGGAAAATGAGCAAGCCCAAGGCTAAGCGCCGTCGCCGCTCCACACCGGAACGCCGATCGCATCATGAACTCAACGACCGACGGCGCCTTCTCCGAGTACTTCCACACCTCGACGAGGTCGCTGGGAATTACTTCCGTGGGCGATATCTCCGGGAGGTAGGCTCGGATGCATGTCGCCGACAACGTTGCCGATTCGACGAGCGTGGCCACACATTGCCGCGCGTCGAACGAGCTCGCCTCTTCCGCGCTATCAAGGATACGAACTGCGGATAGAAGATAACAGTGAGTACATCGGATATTACGAAAAGACACATGCAATAGGCAAGGGCAGACAAACTCACCAATCAAGGGACGGGAGAGATCCATGATGAAGCTCTGAAGAGAAGTATAGTCGTCCTGAAGCCCAGCAACAAGGGCGTCAGAAACTTTACGCTCTTCCGCGGCGGCCGTAACGGCGGCCTTGGCTCGACCATCCGCCGAACTCGCCTCCTCTTTCGCCTCCCTCAGCTCGCGCTCGAGCTCGGCGATCCGCTTCTCAACCGATCTCAACGCCGATTGAGCCGTTGCCAACTCACCCGCGGGGACAAGTCCCTGGCGAGCCTCCTCTGCCTTCGCGGCAAACGCCTGAAGCCCCTTATTCGCCTCTTGGACGGTGGCCAGTTCCTTCTTCGCGCGGTGTTTCGCTGCCAATCGGTCAGCTGACTCACGTTGCAGACCCTGCACACAATCCAAACAGTTAACCAAAGCGAAATCCTAAGTGCCCACCCGCTGAAATTCAGCGAGTACGCACTCGGGGACTGGAAATCAAGAAGTCCTAAGTGCCCACACGCTGAAATTCAGCGAGTGCGCACTCGGGGACTGGCAATCGAGAAATCCTAAGTACCCACCCGCTGAAATTCAGCGAGTGCGCACTCGGGGACTGGCAATCGAGAAATCCTAAGTGCCCACCCGCTGAAATTCAGCGAGTGCGCACTCAGGGACTGGCAATCAAGAAGTCCTAAGTGCCCACCCGCTGAAATTCAGCGAGTGCGCACTCGGGGACTGGCGATCAACAAATCCTAAGTGCCCACCCGCTGAAATTCAGCGAGTGCGCACTCGGGGACTGGACGCAAAAAATAACAACAAGGCACTAAAAGAATCAGACCGCTGTAACTCACCGGCCTGACCCTCGGGGACTGGACATACCTGGATGGCTGCGCCAAGCATGCCGTGAACTTGTATCGCATCCACGGACACGAGGAGAGTCGGCGTGTGCCCACGACGCTGCTCTACCTCCGCGTCGGCGACCCAGTGTGCAGCTCGGCGAGTCCCACCACGCTGAGCCGACCTGGCCATGAAGCGGAACGTGGCGATGGAGGCACGGCACCAAAGGAGACCGCTCGGTCACCCGGCGAGGAGCACCCTCGCCGTGGTACGGCTGCCTCCATTGCGGGTTCATTCGGCGCGACCGCCGTGTCATCGGAGATCGTGACGACATCGTCGCCCTTGGCCTTCTTGGCGCCATCCGTAGGGACGACGACTTCGTCCGCCTTCCTCTTGTGGGAAGGATCCTCCTCGCTGACGATGGGTGGCACCTTAGACACGGTCGGGTGGCCTATCTTCTTCGCTCCGGTCCTGTAAATCGATCGTGTGAGCGAGATAATTCAAGCTGCTATGAAAGACAAAAGTAGGTGAGCAAACTCACTTGGCGACCGGAATGAAGCGTAGCCCTGTGCGGATGCCGGCCGGCTTCTCTAGTTCGGGGCCCAGTCGGCGGCTGAGGCCCATCTCCAGGACTTCGTGTGCCCAAGACACGGACGGCTTCTTCGTCGTCGAGGCTGCAACGGGAGCTTCTGGGACATCTTCGGCAGGAGCTTCCGTGCGAGGTGAAGCCGCCGCGGCCGGAGCGGCCCCTAGCGAATGGCGGAGGCATCGAGGCCAGTGGCACCTCGACAGCGGCCGTGTCCAGTGCGGCTGCCGTCGGAGACGCCTCGTCCTTGGCCGGGCTGGGGGCATCGGAGCTGCTCGCCGAATGCGGTGGCGAGGCCGGCCTCATCGGCTTCGTCGTCTTCTTCTTCGGAGGAGCCTTTTCCTCCTTCTCCTTCTTCTTCTTCTTCGACGGAGTAGCCTGGCGGCGCGAGGTGGTCTCCGGAAGTTCGTCATCGTCATCATGACGCTCGAGGCTTTTAATCGCCTCAAGCTCACGCTGACGCTGCCCGCGGGTCTTGCGGACCAGCGGGACGACCTCCTCCTCGAACTCGTCGTCTCCGTTGCTCTCGTCGCTCCCGGTGTCGCCCTTGGCGAGAGGCGATTCGCCCATGTCCTGGATGGACGAGCTCGAATTCTCGTCTTCTGAAGGTGGGAGCCATCCTTCCACCACTTGGAATAGCTGCAATGAACACAAAATGAAATTAGAACGACCGCGACTGCAAAAACTGCGACTGCGAATGATGCGAGGTGACTTACCGTTGGGGCTGGATGCTTTGCGGTGTAGGGGGCGACCCCAGCCTTTGCGTCGGTACCGCACTGGGTGATCTTCTTGATCTTTGGGGTGTAGTCCTCGAGCTTCCACTCGGCGAGGCAGGACTTCGTCGAGTCCTCCCGGCCCGTGTATTGGTACATGTAGTGGTCGCGCCAAGCCAGAGGGATGAGCCGCTGCCCGAGCCAGCAGTTGTATAGGTTGATCGTCTGGAGGCCCTTCTTCTTCAGACCGCGGATGGTTTGAAGCATTTCTTCCACGACCATCCGCTGGTCGCTGGGGAGCTTGCCGACTTGAAGTCGGCGCGGTTCGGACCGGTTGGCGGAGTATCGTGGGATCGTCGTCTCGCCCTCCGGGGTCGCCTCGACAACGTAGAACCAAGACTTCTTCCAGTCGCTCGCCGCCTTGGCGGGAAGCATCAAGTCAAAGAACGAAGCCTTCGACTTCAGCTGGAATGTTAGGCCACCCGCTTCCTCGCGGCTGATCCGTCCGTGGAACAGATCTTGCCATAGAGGGAAGTAGGGCCGGCAGCCCAAGTAGCACTCGCAGAACGCCACGAAGATGGCGAGCTGCTCGATGCTGTGTGGACCTAGGTCCGACGGTTGGATCCCGTAGTAGGCGCAGAAGCGCCAGAAGAACAGGGACGTGGGGAATCCTAGCCCCCGTTCTAGGTGGCTGGTGAAGCAGAAGAATTCCCCCTTTCGCGGGTTCGGGGTCACCTCTCCGGCCGCGGGGATGCGCCAGCAGCCGGCGCGCAGGATCCCGGCCTCCTCAAAGGAAGCCAGTTGCGCCCTCGTACACTTAGATCTACCCCAAGGTTCGGTGGAGAGGGCCATGGCGAAAGGATTTGTGGGGGGTCAGAGGATTTCGGGTCGGCAGGATCACGATGCGAAGGAAGGCGATAGTGCATGCAATCGGAGGAAATGGCGAGAAGATGGTTCTCTGATCGCCTGCCATTCCCCTTATATAGCGGTTGTTACCCGCCAAATCAGGGAGCCATTACTACGCGGTGATTACGCCAAAAGTTACCGTTGGATTACCCCAACGGCTAGTTTGACCACGTTTAACGGTCCAACTTCAGCCACTCGGCTCGCCGATCTGATCACTATGAAAGTGTTTCGCCGACTCGACTCGCCGAAGCTGCGATCAGGATGACAAGTTTTCTCCTTTATCTGAGGCCGCCGACGATTATTTGGATGTCTACTCTAAAGCCGTATACTCGTGCCCGGCAGCCACCTCGCCTAATCGACGGCGGCCTCGGGGACTCTTGGTGGGGATGAGCCTAAGGTATACCCAGGCGGGGCTTCCGGCCCAGAACTGGCGAGTGGGCCACGCAAAGGCGGCGATCGATCAAGGCCCGCGTGGATCCAAGCGATCGAAGTCAAGGCCCAAAGGTAGATACCCGGTCGAGTTAGGTTAAGCAATCAAGCCTTAACTGAATCGGTTGAGATATGTAAACCCTAGGGGAGGTGAGCCTATATAAACCTCCCTGCAGGGCGTGTAGAGAGACGTTCCATCATACACCCAAGCGACTCGCCGCCTAGCCGCCGAGCTCGCCCATTGTACCACCATCATAATAAAATCTAGCAGGAGTAGGTCTTTACCCTCCAGGGGGCCGAACCTGGGTAAACCCCTGTGTCTCCGCCCTCATCTCGCACCGCAGATGGCTGGCCGCCCTTGCCCCTCGTTCTACTACTCGCTGCCGATTGCAGCATCTGCCGTGACCATTCCCACGACACATTACAAGCGTTGGAGTGGTGGCAAACCCTATCAAGCTCAAGAGGACATCATAGATGTCTACAGGAGGGAAACCTCCGCGTCATTGCCTTGCTGCACGGTCACTTCCTCCACGCACCAAGAACCCCTTCCATACTCTTATACATGAGCAACAATATCAAAAGTTGCCCTCTATTTGGGATATGCCTCGTTCTAACCATGCATGGAAGGAACACTATAAGGAGGAAGAGTGGGGAAACAATAACAAGGAATGGAATTCTCGGTCCGACATGATCATGAACTGCATTGAGCATAATACGGAGTTGATTCGTACTCTAACCTTTGAGATTGGGGATTTGAGGAAGCTGATTGAAAATCTCATCAAAGGAACACCACCACCACCAAAGTAGTGATTCGTCATCAGGTTTTGGCATCCCCTTAGTTTGTTCCAAGCTTGGGGGAGTGCCGCGATATCACATCAATCTTTCATCTTTTTACTTTTTTAGTAGATCCATATCTTGAATAGAGGAGTTATCATATAGGATGGTTTGCATTGTGGAAGTATCTCTCCTTAAGTTGGTTATCTATGTATCCCTTGGTGTGAGTGCCTTTATGGAATATTAATGAGAAGTTTCATCTTTTACTTTTTGCACTTCTTATTTTAGTTGCAATCTCTATTATATGTTTGATCTTGTAGATTAGTATTGGTACCACTTTGGGAGCATCAAGTAAATCTAAATTGGTTTTGGCAAACCGAGCTCTGGTCAGTAGCAATACTTTTTGGGGTTTGAAAGGAAAAGAGAAAAGCACTTATAGGTATTTTGTATCATTTTTTTTCTTTCTTGATTGGATCATAAGGTTAGTATTCTTTATTTAAGATCTTTTTTGTCTTCAAGGAAGATTGCATGTTTGGCTTTATCACTTGTATGTTTGCTTGTTTCCTTCAACTCTTTTGCTTGCTACCCAGCCTTGCTAGCCAAAAACCTGTACTAAGAAGGAATACTTCTCGTCCATCCATTCCTCTAAACCAAAACCTATGACATCTGTGTCCACCATATCTACCTATTAGCATTATTGCTATTTCAAGTAAATTCTCAAGCTTCATCTATCTTTCAAAATAAAAATTCTTTTGTATGTGAAAACTAGTTAGTAAAGCTCTCACGAACTTGATGGCACACCTTATTTTCTTGCCCCTAATGAACTTGAACCATTGTGTCATCGATGTTGTATATGCTTGCACTTATAAGTTGGGATTAGCAAAACCGTGCTATCATGGGGAACGCTTTCAACACTTGTAATTATCTACCCCGTTGATATCATGCTCTTTTGTTTATGGATGTAGTCGGTGTGAAATAAAAGGGGAGCTTGTAAGTCCGTGGAGTTATGTATGTGTGTTAGAGAAACGTCTGGGCCGCTAGCCTAAGCCATGCCTAATCATGGTGGAAACTTGCAGCAAGCTTTCTTCTTATAAAAAAAGAGAGACTTTGAAAAGAGGAAAGAGAGAAAAATCGCCATTTTCCCATGGTAAATAAGAATATTGCTGAGATGCTCATTGTCTGCTTGCCTTTTCATTTTGATATGGGATAGCTCCTGCATCATGTGCAAGGGGTACCCCGTTGGCGGTTCTCTATGATACACATGTACTTACAATGACAAGAACTTACCGGTAACTAAAGTTGAGTAGAATGAGGAGCGGCCCTCGTACTCAAGGGACATGAGATTGCCAACTTATACCTCGTCAATCATATACTCCATCTTTGTTCACTTTAACCTTAATCACCTCAAGATGCTTATGATAGGGCAATGAGAGCTTAAAGCTAGTAAGTAGCATAATCTTTTGAAAGCTCTTTATGAACTTGAAATCCCTGCTTCCCTCTGTGTAGGGCCCTTCTTTTACTTCTTAGTTGAGTCAGTAAACCTATTCCTATCTATCTCCAGCAAGCATTTGAGTTTTTGTGTTTCAATCATTCATATGATGATTTATTCAATCATGTTCCTTATCTTCCTTGTTTTGCACAAGACTCTTATTTAAATGAGTATTACTTTGAAAGCCATCATTGTGAAAATCCTTTTATGTTTGAGCAAAAGGGACTCCTGTTATAAACTTCTTTACAAAAGCTTTACTTGAAAATTGTTTGTCAACTGTTCTCTAACCAAGAGCAAAGTTTGCCATTACCAATTATGATTTATCTTTATGCATCCTTATTATGACTTCCATACTCGTTGCAAGTTAAGTTATATAATGGTGAGTTGCTTTCTACTATGAGCTGTGTATTGGACATGTTTACTGAGCTCAGTTTTCGCTTGGGGACAAGCGAGGTCTAAGCTTGGGGGGAGTTGATACGTCCAATTTGCATCACCATTCTATATCATAAATTGCTGTTATTCATTGATATATTCCTTATTAAGAGGTGATACTTATGTTATTTCATCTGTTTTTGCATGTTGGATGATTCTTGGAGGATGAACTGTCGGAGTCAGGATTTTGATGGAAAAAGTGGTGTCTAGATGCAATTTTCGCGAAGATCAGAAAAATACCAGAAAATATATGGAAATTTATATTTTCCCAGAAGACGAAGGAAGCCAAAAGGGGAGACGGAGTTGGGCCACAGGGGCCCACCCCTAGGCGCGGGCCACCCTGGGCCATGCCACCAGGGGGTGTGGCCACCCTGGCCCACCTCTAGCTCCGCCCCTTAGCCTATATCTTCCTCCCAAAACCCTAAAGTTCGGGGAGCGACCACAAAAAGATTTCGCCGCCTCTGCGGGGCAGAAACCAAAAAGAGAGAAAGAGCTCTCTGGCAGATAGATTTCTGTCGGGGAAATTCCTTCCCGGAGAGGGGAGATCATTGCCATCAATACCGTCATCAAGCTAGACTTCATCGGGATCATAATCATCATCAGCCACACCACCATCTCCACCAGCACCATCATCACCACTCCATCCCGCTGTAACAAATTGTGTTGAATCTTGCATAGTTCTTAGGGGGAACTTTCTCGGAGTTGATTACTTTTGTAGTTGATGCTTGTGAGTGGAACCATTTAATATTGTTTATGTTCAGATTGTTATTCATCATTATATCATCTCTGATCTTGATCCATATGATGTCTCGTAATTAGTTCGTTTAGTTCTTGAGGACATGTGAGAAGTCATGTTGTTAGTAGTGGAATTGTGTTGAGGTATTATTCAATGGTTTAGTATTTAAGTTGTGGTGCTATTCTTCTAGTGGTGTCATGTGAACATCGACTACATGATACTTCACCATTTATGGGCCTAGGGGAATGCATTGTGTATTTGGCTACTAATTGTGGGGTTTCCGGAGTGACAGAAACCTGAACCCCTGTTAGGAAACCTTTGCACAAGGGAGTGTAGGATCTCAGAGTTTAAGGCCGTGGTTAGGTTTTTATCTTAATTACTTTCTTGTAGTTGCGGTTGCTTGCAAGGGGTTTAATCACAAGTATGTATTAGTCCAAGTAAGGTCGATACATTAGCAAAGATTCACCCACACAACACTTATCAAACCAAAGAAGATTAATCAACTATATGAAACGAAATCACTTGGAAGTATTCCCATGTGTCCTCGAGAATGTTTGGTCCTCATAAGTATTACCACCGGCTTGTCCTCTCTAAGAAAGGATTGGGCCACTTGCTGCAATTATTTTCCGTCTTTATTTACTTTCACTTTATTTCCTTGCTTTATCAAAACCCCCTAAAAATCCGTTTGTTAAGTATTATAGAGATTGCATGCTCCAAACCACTAGTCAACACCTTCTGCTCCTCGTTGGGATCGACACTCCTATTTATCGAAAGTACAACGATACACCCCACGGATGGGTGATGACCCACAAGTATAGGGGTGTATCGTTGTACTTTCGATAAATAGGAGTGTCGATCCCAACGAGGAGCATAAGGTGCCGAACAGTGGTATGGAGCAGGAAATCCCTGTGAATACTTAGCAAATGGATTATTAGTGGTTTTCCGACAAGGCAACAAAACAAAGAGCAAGTAACAGAAGTAACAAACAAACGGAGCAAGTGGCCCAATCCTTTCTTAGCAAAGGACAAGCCGGTGTAAATACTTATAAGGACCAAACGTTCTCGAGGACTCATGGGAATTCTGTCAAGTGCTTTCACTTCAAATAGCTGAGTACTCTTCTTTGGTGTTTCTAAGTGTTGTGTGGGTGAACCTGTGCTAACATACCGACCTCACTTGGACTAATACATACTTGTGATTAAACCTCCTGCAAACATCCGTAACTACAGGAAAGTAATTAAGATATAAATCTAACCACAGCCTTAAACTCTGAGATCCTACACTCCCTTGTGCAAATGTGTCCTAACGGGGGTTCAGGTTTCTGTCACTCCGGCAACCCCACGATTAGTAGCCAAACACACAATGTATTCCCCTAGGCCCATAAATGGTGAAGTGTCATGTAGTCGACGTTCACATGACACCACTAGAAGAATAGCACCACAACTTAAATACTAAACCATTGAATAATAACTCATCACAGATCCACTAATAACAACATGACTTCTCCCATGTCCTCAAGAACTAAACGAACTACTCACAAGAAATCATATGGATCAATATCAAAGATGATATGGTAATGGATAACAATCTAAACATAAACAATAATCCAATGGTTCCACTCATAAGCATCAACTACAATAGTAATCAACACCGCGAAAGTTTCCCCTAAGAACTAAAGACATATCCAACACAATTGTTACAGCGGGACAGAGTGGTGATGATGGTGCTGGTGGAGATGATGGTGTGGATGATGATGATCCCGATGAAGCCTAGCTTGACGACGGTGTTGATGGCGACGGTCTCCCCTCTACGGGAAGTAATTCCCTCGGTAGAAATCTGTTTGCCGGAGAGATCTTTCTCTCTTGGTGATTTCCGCCCCGAGAGGCGGCGGAAATCTATCTGTGGTTGTCGTGGTATTGCCGACGAGTATGCCATGGAGGGTTCCTTACAGTGCGTGTTTAGAGACCTGGGGGAAGGCGGACGGTTGACGGGTACGAGGTAACACATCTTACCCAGATTCAGATCCCATGACGGTGTCGGAATCCTACTCCTGCTATAAATCACTATAATGGCATTACGCCGAGTTACAGGGATTGGTTCGCTGTGCGAGGTGACTAGAGAGTCTAAGTTATCGTCTGAGATTGTCGTGCCCTAAAGGCTCCCATAGGCCCGACTTATATAGTCGCCAGGTCCTAGGGTTATAGGGAAAAGTCCTAGCCGGACAGGTTACAGAGTCCTACACCGTCTATTACTAGTCTAGGGTGTCTTGCACTCCAAGGCTCCGGGTACACTGGTGACTCCACCGTAGCCTTCCTTTATCCGACATGGGCCTCCCTTCTAGATCCTTCTAGCTATGGGCCATGCTACCAACTGTGGGCCACTCGGGTTATCCGGATAAGAGACATGCTATGAGGATACCCATATAGCATATCCCCAACAATAGCCCCGTAGAACTCCGAGATCTTGCGCCGTCTTGCCTCTTCACATGGAATGCTCCGTCTAGATGGATGTCGGAAAATCGTCAAGCAACATCTTGTAGTCCTCCCAAAGAACCCTGCAAGGTTTTCCCCGTCTTCAATTCGTAAGTCAGAGAATTGCTGAATCTTCCATCGTACTCTTCCGTAGCCGGACTGGATCCGTCCATGCCAGAATCTTCTGATGTGATGGTTCATCTGCCTATGACATCTAGGGCGACATAGACATAGGTCAGCAACGCCTCGTAACTTACACATGCAGAGAACGCAATCATGTCCACTTTTCCCGCGCGAGCGATACGAACCGTTTGCAGCGACGGTTGGTACATGGAAAAATTTCCGCGCACGTCTCCGCACACGTTGTCTACGGGGCAACCATTCGATCAAGCTGCATGAATCTTGATGCCAGAGACCATAAATAGTAACTGCGGTGGAAAATTTACTTTTTCACCTCATTCTCTCCTACATCGTCTTCTTCCTCCAGCGAACGCCTCCTCGAGCTCTCTGCGCAACGTGCGAAAAACCATAGCTCTCCAATCTTTAACAGTCACCGTCGAACACACCCAATGGCGAGCAGCAGCTCCCCCCTTCGATGACGGCGTCGGGCGAAGCCACGGCGAAGCCGGCGAGCTCCATCGTCGTGCCCCCAGAGGGCCTGGTCATCCCCAAGTCTGCGGTGGTCGAAACCACCGGCGGCGACCAGAATCCAGCGGCACTGGAGCTGCTGGAGGAGGAGTACGACTCGCACAAGGGCGACTGGCGCGGTTCGGATATCACGGACCGCGACATCAAAGAGATGATCAACGAGAGTTACCTCCGCTGACGGAGGCTCGCACATGGCGGCGCCCGACGGCGGTCACCTTCTCCCCAAGCCAGAGAAAAGGTGTACCTCAAAGCACAGATGGTACGCGGCGTCTCCCTGCCCATCTCCAACTTTTTCCTTGCTGTCCTGAATCATTACCGAGTATAGCCACAAAACCTCTCCCCCAATAGCATCTTAGCGCTCTGCGAGGGTTATTTAGGAATCAAGCCTAGGTAGATCTCTTCATATACTTGTTTACCGTCAAGCGCGAAGCCGGAGCTGACAAGGACGAGCTTAGGAATTATGGAACCATTAGTTTTAAGATCCGGCCTGGCCGGGGCTTCCCCGACATTGTCGGTCATGAATCATGCAAGAATTGGCAGCAGACGTACTTCTATGGCCCAGATACCCCTCTGGCTGGCCGAGAAGTCACGTACCCGGACTTTGTCGATGGAGCAGCCGCCAAAGCCTCGACATGTAGATCCCAGGCCCCCCTTCCCTCCGACATCGATGCTTCCCGCGCTATAAGGCGGATAGAGTGGTTCATAGAGACGGGTTTGACCGGACTAGACCTAGCCATGTGATGGTTCATCAGGCGGATCCAGCCTCTGAAGCACCGCTGGAAGTTGATGCACGAGTATTCCAACGATAGAAGGGATAGCCTCTGCATCTCTGAGGACAACTTCTCGAGCGACTCCATCAAGCTTCGCCTCAAGGACATCGTCAAGGTGAAGGATAGGAAGCGTGGCTTCACCATCACCTACGACATGTTCGTAGAGAGCAAGTGCCCAAAGGTAACTGCTTATTTTCTGTGTATGACATATAATCCAGTTCGTCCGTCTAGCCATTACCATCTCATCTAACACAGTGGTTCTTCACTTTAACAGCTCAGCGACATAGATGAGGATATCATGGCTCCTCAAATCTATGATCCAAAGATGAAGGAAGTCACCGTCGTGTCCGACGATGATGCTCCATTGGCGCGAAAGTGGAAGAGCTCCACCTCTAACGCTGCCGACGGAGGCAAGAAGAAGAATACAGGGGGTGTAGCCTCCAAGAAGACTACCGCCTCCCTGGAGGCGGAGAAAAGAAAGTTTACTGGGATCTCTTTTGCTAAAGCACCCCTCTTATGTAAGCTTCTTTCCCTACGACATTGTCCATTTGTCTGTCTTATTCCTGTACTTATGCATTTTGCACGTTTCAGAAAGAAAGCCACGACAAGCTTGAAGAAGACCTCCAAAACTTTGGGGGCTTCTAGAACCATCAAGGATATGCTGCATCGCGATGTATCTACCACCGTCGCCCCTGTCACTCCCATCTTCCAGCCTTCGTCCGCTCCGAAAAGCTCACAAGATAAAGAAGCATCTGGCCCTTCCTCCATGGAAGTGGACTCAGACACCTCTACAGAGCTTGCTGTTGTCGGCGAACAGGCGACGCAGGAG
This sequence comes from Avena longiglumis, assembly GCA_030063025.1. NCBI lineage: Eukaryota > Viridiplantae > Streptophyta > Magnoliopsida > Poales > Poaceae > Avena > Avena longiglumis. The sequence goes on along the minus strand of CP125978.1, from coordinate 338,478,931 downwards.
AGTGCCGCACACCAAATGGCTGAAGCTTTGGATAAGGATGCCATGGGTAGCGGTAAGGTGGTGCTAGAAGGTGGTACATTTGTCGAAGGCGGCGCCCCTGCACCCAAGAAAACCATAGAGTTTCTGAAGATAGTCTATCTGGTACTTACGCCGGGTAGCACTTCTATGGTTCCTGGTGCAGCGCCGACATCTCCAACGTGCGGTCTCGAGGAGCTTCTCCGGCAAGCAGAAATCTTGCAATGAAACAGTGTATCCTTCGACAAGTTGCTCTCTGAGAGTGCTACCAACCTCAAGATCATTGCACTTGTAAGTTATATTTGCCTTTTTGCATTTCATATGAATATCCCACTGTAGCCCCTGAGGATTTAGATGGAAAACCATAGGTCTTTGTGTCTAAATGCTCTAAGAGTGACTAAGCTAGAAAACTTATCACTATAGCCCCCAAGCATATAGGTGGAATGAATTATTCCGACTAGATGCTTTAAGAGTAGCATACGCAGTGTTTATAAATTTCAATACTGTAGCCCCCAAGCTTCTAGTTGTAACTGAATTAGTTCCGACTAGATGCTCAAAGAGAAGCTAAGCATACGTCCGAGTTAAAAAAACTTTATACTTTAGCCCCCAAGATTCTAATCAAAAACTCAATTAGTTCCGACTAGACGCTTAAAGAAAGACTAAGCATATTGCTAAGTTAAAAAACTCTCGCTGTAGCCCCCGAGCGTCTAGGTGGAAATTTTTCTGGCTAGATGCTCCAAGTAGACCAAACAACGTTTAACTTTCTTTTTTCCATAGAATGAGAATGCTCGGAGGGGCATGGCTAATGACAAGTACCAGAAGATGCGCGCGGATTTGGAAGCTGAAAAGGGCAAAACTGCCTTCTTGAAGGAACAGATCATCAAGAGCAAGCGTCTGTTTTTCCTTTCTTTTTCCGCACTCCGGCTTGGTCTTGTGCCAACATGCTCCGAGTACTCACTGTGTACTTTTCTTTCTCCGACTTGCAGAAACCATTTCCAAGGCTAAGGATATTGTCGAGCAATCCAAGCACATTCAGCAGCTGGATAGCAAGAACAAGATCCTTAAGAAGGAGAGGGAGGAGATGCTGAAAATGCATGAAGAATCGATGAAATCCCTGCAAGACTACGCCATCGAGGATATGAATCGCTTGAAGGAAGAAATCGCGATCTTAAAAGATCAGTAGAAAGCTGCCGATGAGAAAAATCAACGCCATCATGAAGTGTATAAGATCCTCCAACAAGAACGGGACTCTATGGCGGATACTCTCTGGCAGGATGAGGCCAACATCTTTAGTAAGTGATTCTCCGTCTTGGATTTCTATAGTCTAGATACTCTGAATTTTTGAACTCATGCGCCCCTTTGTCGGGAATTCGCAGCTCCTATGGGTTTAACCCGGTCGCCTCCTCCGCCAAAGGAATGCATGGTCCTTGCCGGCAACTTCATCAACACCACCATCGCGCATACCAAAGAGATTGCCAAATCCCTCCAGATTAACATCAAGGCACCGGACTCAGTAGCAAAGTTATCGGAGATCCTGCGCCGAGCCCCCGAGCGTATTTCAAGCTGGAAAGCTTCATGTGCACGGGCCAGTGCCAGGATGGCATTGTCAATGGTGAAGGGACACTATGAGAATGCGGACATCGAAACGGTAACCTCCGGTATCCCCGACGTAGACGACGAAGGCCAAAAGACAAACCATGAATCTATCTTGGCGTCGCTCGTGGGTTATGACACCAGAGTCGCCGAGTTGGTCGACGTTAACGTCTTTGTGCCCATGAAAACCATTGAAGACAAAGGCCAAGGCTCCTCCGAGTCCCTCAATACTGCCGACTTCGAGGGAGGTGACTCTCCTGCTGCTGGTGATGTTGCTTCCAAGTCGCCTGCACCAGAGGAATAAAAACAACTTGTAATATTGTTTCCTCTGTAACGTGTTATGCGTAAAAAACCATGTGTTAACTTAAGGTGGAAAACAATGGTGTATGTCCTGCTACTTAAGAACTATTTCCAGCATGTATATATTTTTAAGCAAGTGTTGGCTTATCCATTACTTCGGCTTTTATGCTTGACTCTTCGTGAGTCGGAAGACTCATTGTCGGAACCATGCGCTTAGGTGATGATGCCCAATGGCACCGTCAATAACCTAAGAACAAAATCGCCGATAATAAGTGCCAAAAGTCACTACTCCAGAATCCACATAAAAACAACAAAGAATGTGTAGACCAGAAAACTTAAGATAACGCCCGTAGGCGGAATTTTCACAAGTGCAATTGCAAAGCTTGTGCATAAAGGTTATATACGATCCAAAAATGAACACTAAAGGAGGTAAAAGACTCAGAAATATGAGTGAACCAAAGAGCTTTATTTCATTGATCATATAAGAGGTACACAATTAGATAAAAAATGCTAAGTGTAGAAAGGACGTAGATGTGCTATGTTCCATGGCCGATGAAGCTCCGAGTAGTCATCATCCGGGTCACGTCGCTTACGCTTATGATCCTTGTTGGGTCTATCCTTCAGTTCACGATTGTCAACGAGGTAGTAAGACCCATTGAGTAGCGCCTTGCTTATGATGAACGGTCCTTCCCATGGCGGGGATAATTTGTGTGACTTCTTCTGCTTAAGTCGGAGCACCAAATCCCCCTCTTTAAACGAGCGATTCCTAACGCGGCGACTATGGTAGCTGCTTAGCTTCTGCTGGTAGATGGCGGATCTTTGGCATGCCAAAACGCGCTCCTCCTCGAGAAGGTCCACATCTAGGCGTTTGGATTCTTCAGCGTCATCTTCGTCGTAGGCGTCAACCCTTGGTGCATCGTAAAGTATGTCGGAAGGTAGGATGGCTTCTGCTCCATATACCATGAAGTAAGGGGTGTAGCCGGTGGATCTGTTGGGTGTGGTTCGTAAACTCCACAGCACAGATGGAAATTCTTCCGCCCAGGCTGCAGCTGCTCTATGTAGCGGTGCCTCAAGACGTGGCTTTATTCCTTGCAGAATTAATCCATTGGCTCGCTCAACCTGACCATTGGATTGTGGATGTGCCACAGATGCAAGGTCAAGTCGGATGCCCTTCTCCCAACAATACGCCTCCACTTCTCTGAGTGACAAGTTGTTACCGTTGTCGGTGATAATGCTATGTGGGAGACCAAATCTCACCACTAGATCTCGAACAAACCTGAGGGCAGTTGCCCCATCAAGCTTTCTAATGGTTTTAGCTTCTATCCATTTAGTGAATTTATCAACAGCTACTAGCTGATGCGTAAACCCACATGGTGCCGTCTATAATGGTCCAACCATGTCTAGCCCCCAGACTACAAACGGCCAAGTTATTGGTATTGTTCGCAATTCTTTAGCAGGAACATGTGGTTGTCAGGCATAATACTGGCATCCCATGCATGTCTCAACCAGCTTGTCGGCGTCTGCCTTCGTGTTCAGCCAGTAGAATCCTTGCCGGAAGGATTTCGCGACCAACGATAGAAGAGCGGCGTGATGCCCGCAATCTCCGAGATGGATTTCACATAGGATTTCAATATCTTCTTGCTGGGAAACACACTTAAGGTATACACCAGTAGTGCTTCTTTTGTAGAGCTGTCCATTGATTATGGTATAGCCCTTCGCTCGACATACTATTTGCCGTCTTTCGAATTTGTTGTCGGGCAAAGTTCCATGTTCGAGATATTCCATGAACGGTTTTGTCCAAGCCGGAGGGACCTTTGCCACCATGTGGACGAAAGACTCAACTCAATCCAGGTTGTCGATGTCTGCTCCCTTCACGGAAGGTATCCGTAGATTCTCTAGGAAAACTCCTGGCAAAATTTGTTTGTGCCCTGATCCAAGCTTAGACAGCAGATCAGCCGCCTTGTTTTGCTCCCTAGGTACATACTTGACCTCGTAGCCCAAGAAGCTCTTGGATATCTCGTCCACTTCGTCTTGATATGCCGCCATAATAGGGTTCCGCGCAGTCCAGGTGCCAGCCACCTGCTGGGCAACCAAGTCGGGATCTCCACAGCAAACTATGCGCTTGATGCATATATCCTTGGCTACGCGTAATCCGTGAATGAGTGCTTCATACTCCGCCATGTTGTTCGTAGCCTCGAAGTGGATCTACAGAACATAGTGTAGCTTGTCCCCAGTTGGTGAATGTAGCAGTACACCAGCCCCTGAGCCGTTGAGCAGCTTTGATCCGTCAAAGTGCATCACCTAGTATTCTGGTTCCGGCAATGAGGTAGCATCTGGCATATTTGTCCAATCTGCAATAAAATCCGCCAAGGCTTGTGACTTGATAGCGTCGCGTCTCTTATAGGTGATCTCGAAGGTGGCATGTTCAATGCCCCACTTTGCGAACCTTCCTATAGCGTCGCTATTGTTGATAATGTCGGACAGTGGAGTCTTGCTCACTACTGTTGTAACATCCCAAATTTTTTTATTAGGGTGTTATTAGAAGCATGCATCATCCTTGCATCATTGGACCCTACAAATGAAGTTGCAACAAACCCTAACAACAAAACCTACCAAAACCCTAATAAAGATTTTTCCCTATGTGAGCAATAATGTTGTATTCATGCTTGACCCTTCTAAAAATATTAATCTATGTCCCTATAATGACCACCTTCTTTTTACAAAAAATTAGGAGTTGGTTTCATCACTTTTGGACTTGATATGCAAAAGTTATTGGAGTTTTATTAAAACAGAAATTGAAAAAATAATAAAGAGTAAAAAAAGGGGCAACAGCTTAACCTTGTTGGGCCGGCTGCGCCAGCCCACCCGCACCCCGCGCCCGCGCGACAGCTAACTAGCCAGCGCCTCGCGCCAGCCCGCACTGCCGCTCCCACTGACCAACCTGGCCCACCTGTCATCCCTCTCCTTCCCTTCCCCGGCAAGACCCTGGACAGAATCCTCGCCGGCCGTCTTCCCCCGTTCTCTGTGTCCAGCCAGGACTCCCCCAGGCAGCATATAAAAGCTCAGCCGCGCGACCCTCTCCTCCGTTCCTAGACCCTCAAAACCCTAGCCTCGCCTCCGATTCCGCTAGCTCGAGCCGCCACTAGCCTCGGTAAGATGACGAAATCGACGACAGGAGCACCCCTTCCCTTAATTCCTTCCCTAGCATGATCCCCTCGATCGACAACGTCGACTCACCCGTTTCCCCCTCTGTTTACCGCAGCGCAGCACCACCGATTGCTCGCCGGAGCTGCAGAGAAGAAGCAGCCACCGCCACCGCTTGGGGAAGAGAAGATCGTACCTGAGGCAAAAAGCGGGACTACGAGGAGGAGGCGATCGTCCGCGACTGCTTCACCCTCTCCGAAGAGCACGGACGCCGACGCCGACCACCGCAGCGCCCAACGCCGCTAGTCGCCGCCACCAGCAAGGTAGGTGGGCCGATCTTGTTTCTTAGCCATTAGATCTAGGTTCGACGGTGAGGATTAGAAGCTTGAATAGAAGGGGTATCGGCAAATCCTGCTCTGCCGCGTGGCAAGCCGCGACAGCGCGCTGCGTCGCCACCGCCTTGCCTAGCTGGCCCAATCAGGCTCTGCCACTTGGCACGTTCTAGAATTAGGACTAGATTTAATTGGCAGATTTGTATTAAAACTTGCGAAATTCATAGAAATTTAATTACTTGGACAAATTTAGCATATAATATACCGCTGGATTCACAAAATTATGTAGAACACAGATCTGCAATAAAACTTCAAGTCTACAGTTGGGTTTTCTATCTATAATTTAATCTTTAGGTTAGAGTGTTTAATCATAGAAAAATAATTAAAACCCCGTTTTAGTGGATTCTTGTTGCGTTGATTTGTTTTTACAATACCTACTGAATAAAATTATAAAACCTTGCTTAAGATCATTAGATCTAATTTGGGGCTAATTGGATGGTTGAATCTTCTAGTGAGCCTATGAATTATAATAATGATCCAAATTAATTTAAACCCGTAAGAAATCAATACAAATAATATCCCTAACACAATTACAATCCAATTAAACTACCTTGGTCAATTTTGAGAAACAAATCTTGCATAAGTACCATGTTGCATGCATGCATGCATGCATGTTATCTCTGTGGCATATTTTGTGCAAGTTGTGATTAGATCTGTGTTTGTGATTCGTTAGATTGTTCGGAGTGCGCTGAGGAGTGCTACTGTGTAGAGTGCTGCTTGTATCAAGGCAAGTTACACCACTTGTTCATAATTTTTGTCCCAGTTTTCATTCTATGCATGTGATCTTCAAAATTCTGTAGTATGCATGTGTAGGATGTTCTAGTAGAATTTTTCCTTAGAATTATTTTGCAAGTTTGATGATTTTTTAGCATGCCATGAGTAGCTCTATACTTAGGATTTCCCTTCTAATAGGTTCCCCTGTTTTTGCTAAGTTTTGCTTGCTATGCTATAAATATGTAAAGTACCGTTGGGGGGGTTCAAAAGACAATACATTTCTTCTAAGTATAAAGGCTCTCTTGGGCAAACTTTTCTTCTCAAATGAACTTCAAAATAAAACTAAGTTTTCTTCTGGGCGGAATGGTTGTCGGGTCAACGAGTGAGATTTTGGTGGAGGACGGTCGCCCAGGAATCAAAGAAGTCTGCCATGTTTCAGAATTCAGAAGCTTCCAGTGCAACCACAATACATATGGGCTCTGTCTTGGCCTAGTACTTAGTGGGAAACCTCACCTGGGTACCAACATTTGGAGATTCTTGGCATGGTTGGATCTAGAAGGTAGAGGGGCTACTAAGGGAAAGCCTCGCCATGGTCTTGTCTGTAAAAGGACTTGATCGTGGATTGTGGGTAAAGTGCACAAACTCTCGAGAGTATGGCAATCTGATCGATGAGCCGTGTTCATGGAAATAGAACAACATTGAGCATCTGAAGGATGGAGCCTCTGAAGGATCTTCCTCTCTCTCTTTTAAAACTTCAAGTTTTCTAAAAACCCAAGGCGTGAGTCATATCGCTATTGGGAGGGTTTTGGGAACTTGGTGAGTAATATCCAAGTGTTAGGTTGGTTGGAAACTTGGTGAGTAATATCCTCGTGTGCCATTCGACCATATGTTACTTGAACAAAAGTTTACAAAGTAGGGAAAATATTCTCTTCTTCTCTCTACTTAAGAAAAACTAGCTTTGAGCAAATGAACTCTACAGCCTAAATTAGCCTTGCATGTAGAGATAGTCTTTTCTTTCCTTGGTGTAATTTGCCAATACATTCAAAGTATTGACCCAACTTGTTGGCTGCATGTCTTATGTGCAGAATCCGAAGATTGAAAGGTGCGTAGGGATCGCGAGTCTACACTCGACAAGCCTGGGGCGTTGATGGACTCAAGCTGCTTTTATATTTCCGCTGTTATTTGAGCTAGCTTAATGCTAAGCAAATTTGTAATAAATTCATACTCTGGATTCTCCGTATAATAAAGACTTTGTGTTTACATGATATTTCATCGACTGTGAGTGCTAGCTATTGATCCAGGGACTAGCATGTTAATCACAGGGACTTAGGATCCTTAACGATCCGAGGTCATTACAACTGTGATTGGGTGCTCCTGAAAGTAATGCCTTAGCTTCCTAGAAGCAAGGAATACTCCATAAGCTATCTTCTGGTAGTGCGGGTAACACTGCTTGGCCTCCGTCAAGACCTCGCTTACATAGTAAACTAGTCGTTGAACTCCGTGTTCATAGCCTGGTTCCTTCCACTCTACCACGGCGATCTTTGACATTCGTTGGTTGCCGCCATGTAAATTAACATGAGCTCTCCAGGCTCGGGTGCTGCAAGGATGGGCGCTGAGGAAAGAATCTCCTTGAGCTGCTTCAATGTTGCATCTGCTTCATCTGTCCACGTGAATTTGTCCGCCTTCTTTAGCAACTTGTACAACGGAAGAGCCTTCTCTCCAAGTCGGCTGACGAACCGACTAACTGCTGCAACACAACCTGTTAGTCGTTGAATGTCCTTTAGGCATGTCGGACGGTTTATGTTTAATATTGCCTTGATTTTCTTCGGGTTGACCTCGATTCCACGCTGGGAAACGATGAAGCCTAACAATTTGCCGGCTGGAACCCCGAATACGCACTTCTTAGGGTTAAGCATCATGTTGTATTTCCGGAGATTATCAAAGGTTTATTTTAAGTCGGAGATTAAGTCATTTGAATTTTTAGAAATCACCGCTATATCGTCCACATAGGCGTGAACGTTCCGACCAATTTGATCGTGTAGGCAACATTGCATTGTCCGCTGGTACGTAGCACCTGCGTTTTTCAGCCCAAAGGGCATCGTAACATAGCAAAACATGACGTATGGAGTAGTGAACAAAGTGGACAATTGGTCCGACTTCCTCATTTTGATCTGGTGGTATCCTGAGTATGCATCGAGAAAACACAAAAGTTCCGAGCCAGCCGTCAAGTCAATGACTTGGTCAATGTGAGGCAAAGCAAATAGATCTTTGGGGCATGCTTTGTTCAAGACGGTGTAATCAACGCACATTATTAATTCTTTGGTTCCCTTTTTGGGGACAAGTACAGGATTGGCCACCCATTGGGTGTGAAGGACTTCTCGGATAAAGCTAGCCTTAAGTAACCTAGCTATCTCTTTGCCTATGGCGTGTCTCTTCTCATCTCCAAAGCGTCATAGAGGTTGCTTCACTGGTTTGCATTTTGGATCAATGTTTAAGCTGTGCTCGGCAAGTTCCCTAGGTACACCTTTCATATCGGCAGGTTGCCAGGCAAAGATGTCCCTGTTCTCATGGAGGAAATCGACGAGCGCACTTTCCTATTTGGGATCCAGGTTCGTCCCAATGGCGGTGGTCTTGAAGGCATTGCCTACCACAAGTTCCACCGGCTTGGTCTCGATGGTGGCCTTGAATGCTGGAGCGGAGTCGGAAATCTGTTTCTTCGATGCGGGCATCTCCGAGGCATCGACCTTTCTCTGGATCTCTTTGAATTCTTCGCTATAGAGGACAGCTTCCGCATAGGCTGCTTCATTAATCTCGCAGTCCCTAGCTTTGGCAAAGCTTCCGGATACGGTGATGACATCGTTTGGTCCGGGTATCTTGAGTTTGTTGTAGACGAAGCATGGCTTGGCCATGAAGGTGTGGAATATGCCGCGGACGAATATGACGTGGTACACACTCTTGAAGGGGACCACCTCAAAGTTCATGCGCTCTTGGCAGTAATTATTAACATCGCCAAAGGCAACCTTAAGTGTGATGCACCCAAGGGACAGAGCCTCCTGACCAGGAACTACGCCATGGAAGATGGTGTTGGTCCACCTTAGGTTTTCCTCCGTCAAGTTCATCTTCTGAAGTGTATCCAATTACATGATGATGATGCTGCTTCCACTATCCACCATACATTTGGTGAACTCATTGCCGTCAATCAAAGGGTTAATGACCATGGCATATTGGTTCTCCGTAGGGATAAAGTCTGGGTGATCCTTACTGTCCCAAGTAATTGGAATCTCCGACCAGCACAGAAACTGGGGAACTGGGGGTAGAGTAGCCATCAGTATCCTCATACAGGTCTCTTGTTGTCGGACGGTGGGGGTGCCAAAGAAAGTGTGGAAAACTGCCGCCTTCTTCTCGAAGGGGTTCTTGCCTTTGCTGTCTCTCTTGGCAGCGTGCTTGGGGTCAACATCCTTGTCCATGTCACTTGAATCCTTGGACTCCTCCTCCTTTTTCTTCCCCTTGCCCTTTCCTCGCGGTCTGTTCTTTCGACTTTTCTTGTAGCCGGACTCCGGGTCCTCCTTGAGGTCGTTGACGAACTTGCAGTGTCGATTGGTGTGGGTGGCCTTGCCGTTGACATCGAGGTGTACGAGGCACGACATATCGCGGTACTCTTCGTAGGTTTGGGGAACGCGGATCGCTGTCGAGGTAGTTTCACTTCCTTGCTACTGCCCACGGCCAGCTCCCCGTCCTCGGCCATGTTGTCCGCCATCACCTTGTCCTGCGAAGGTCATAGCGACCATGTCGGGAGTTTGCTTTTCTTCTGGAGTGGTTTTCCGCTTTGTGCCGATGTTCCTCCGAGCTTGAGTTGGAACGGCCGTTGCCGGCAGAGAGCCGTGAGCATCATCTTCGACAGCTGCGAACTCACTAGCCAACTGAATCATCTGGTTCAAGTCAAGCTGGTGATTGTCCTGCAAGCGCTTCAGCTTATGTCGGAGCAACGTGCCCCTTTCCAACCCATCGATGAAGGCGGCCATGGCGGTCTGAGCATGCACTCCTGCGCAAGAATTTTTCATATCCACCCAGCGGGAGAGGTAGGAGCGAGATGTCTCGTCTTTCTCTTGCACTCACCGCTCTAGATCGCCAACAGTGCAGGGACGTTTGTACGTACCCTCGAAGTTCTTGGTGAACGCTTCGTGCATGTCCAACCAATTGCAGATGGATTTCTCCAGCAAGTCATCAATCCATTGACGGGCTGTGCCTGCCAACATCAATGGGAGGTACTTGACGGCAACGTTGGGGTTACCCCCGGCAATCTCTACCACGTTGCCGTAATCTTGCAACCATGTAGCTGGCTTAGCGGTGCCGTCGTAGGGTTTGATGGTCTTGTCAATCCGGAAACCTTTGGGGTAAGTTGCGGACAGTATCGCAGGTCCAAAGCAACGTGGTCCCAGGTATGGTCCTTCTCGGGCCTCGTGGATCTTATCAATCCACGAACGTGCATCGTATGGCTCCGGGTTTCTTTTCTTCTTGTCAACAGGGGATGGGCTGCGTGAATGACGCGGGCCTCCTCCGCCATGGTAACTACTAGGTGGCGACGGAGGCGGAGGTGGCGGTGGGTTAGCCTTCTTGCTATTACCCTCCTGCGACGCCTCACGCCTATCGCGATTTCTTGTCGGACGCAGAGGGTCATGGCGCGACCTGCTCTTGTGTCCCTGGTTGCGCTCTTCATCATGACAGGTCTGCTCCGCGTCGTCGCGGATGACGATGCCGCTCTGCCTTGGCGGGGGCATATCCGTATGACGCTGAGCCTTGGGGTATTCGCGATGTTGGGGGGAGCGGGGCGGTGGCGATGGGCAACGAGGTTGGGCCTTTTCTCCATGGTTGGAGGATATTGGGATAGCATCCTTCCTGTTGTGCGCATCCCTCCGTCTTTGTTCTAATGAACCCGTCTGGGACCCGACATCAAGAGGAGATCTATCCCTTGGCGGCTTATACTGGCTAGACTGGCAAAGCGCTGGGTCAGACTCAAGCCTCTGAGAGGTGGCCTTTTCCTACCGTTTTATCGCCTTGGCCACTAGGTCATAGAGCTGGTCTACCGCCTCGGGCGATCTATCCTGCTCCAGAAGGGTCTTGGCGACGGCCAGGTTGAGGAGAGGAGTGGGCATCACCTTCCTGCCTTCACTGTCAATGTATGGCTTGGCTTGTGCCGGCTTCGGGGGAGCCCATCCTAGGTTTCGCCGTACACCAGGATCATTGATGATGCGAGCTAGAGCTTTCTTGGCCTTCTGCTGCTGTAGCAGAGTCTTGTACTCGGCCTCCATTGCTCTAGCTTTCTCTATGGATTTCTGCGCATTGACCATATCTCGATCTCGCTTAGCGCCTTGCTCCGTGATGGCCTACGCTTCCTCCAGTAGCTGTTGGTGCTTCTCGTCAAGGTGGGTCATGTTCCGGATATGAGCTACGGTCAGTGGCTCGATGAGGACATTGCCATACATCACTCTATCAGCTGGAGTAACTTGGGCAGCAGCAGACGTAGATGACGGAGGTGGCAAGTTTGCGGTGCTATTATTGATCGGACCGGTGCCGAGTTCCTGCGGCTGTTGCACTGGGTTAGGCGGAGGGGGCATGAACTTTGCGTGATCATTGTCGGTAGAAACAGGTGATCCCTTCCCTTTGTCCAGAGCTGTAGGCAGAGCTCGTCTGGGTTGATCTTCATCCATCGCCATCCCAATGGTGACGAACACCTCTCGAGACGTGACAGTGTTGTTGGCTTGCTCGTCGCGCATGTACTCTTCCTCCATCTCGTGCATGGCCGAGTCTAGTTCGTCTGGACTGAAATCTATCTCCTCTGAATCTGCACTAAAGTCGGCGTATAGCGCGTCAATCACAGAGTCGGAGGGTGCCAGGACTTCCTCGATGACGGGAGGTGTAGGTGCGATAGCAGCAACGATGACTGGAGGTGGCGGTGCAACTGCGGCGATGGCGACCGGAGGCGGTGGTGGTGGGTGCTGAGGCGGCGGCGCTCCGCCAACGAGCGCAAGATCCGCCTGAGCTGCCCCCTCGGCCTCCACGTAGCTGTTGACGGTGTTCACCATGCTTTCGGAGGTGAGGCGTCCTGAAGCTTGCTGCCGCATTAGAGAATGCCGGAGAAGCGTTCCCTGGTCCAGTCCTTCCACAAAGTGATACATAGCATCATCATTGGGGTAGTGGGCCAGATCGGCTCGTATACGGAGCCACCTAGAAAGGTCATCGCGGGGGTTTTCGCCCTCTCTCTGAACGCAACGCGACAGATCGAAGATGGTAACCACGCCGACGAACTTGGATCTCTACTGTCCAGACGCACGGACAAGGCCGGCGGACTTGCAGTGAACTTCCATCGTTATATCCTGCACAGGGGCGGTTCGGGTGGGCATTTAATTTTTCCAATCTTTGCTGGCAAACTCCGAAGAGAGATCCGACATCGATCCTTCCGTGAACGTATCCTGCCCGTAGGCGGTCCGTGCGGGTATTGATGCTCCTCCGACTCCCAGGGAACTAGTACCCGAGTCGGTTTCGCCGATGAAGAGGTGGATATCTCCGATAGGAACGACCAAACACCGCGTAGGGTTCGTCTTCACCGGTATCCAGAACTCGTAGGGAGGGACGATCGAAACGTTGCCGGAGAAGAGAACGCGACTGATGGCTATGGTTTTGCCGATTCTCGCGAAGATCTTGGTCCTCGCCCGCTGAAGAGACTCAAGCGCCTCTTGCCCCACGATGGCCGCCAACTATCGTGGTATTGCCGACGAGTACGACATGGAGGGGTCCTCACAGTGCATATGTAGAGACGTGGGGGAAGGCGAACGGTTGACGGGTACGAGGTAACACAGCTTACCCAGGTTTAGATCCCATGACGGTGGAGAAATCCTACTCCTTCTATAAATCACTATAATGGCAATATGCCGAGTTACAGGGATTGGTTCGCTATGCGAGGTGACTAGAGAGTCTAAGTTATCGTCTGAGATTGTCGTTCCCTAAAGGCTCCCATAGGCCCGAATTATATAGTCGCCAAGTCCTAGGGTTATAGGGAAAAGTCCTAGCCGGACAGGTTACACAGGCCTACACCATCTATTACTAGTCTAGTGTGTCTTGCACTCCAAGGCTCCGGGTACGCTGGTGACTCCACCGTAGCCTTCGGCATGGGCCTCCCTTCTCGATCCTTCTAACTGGGACGCCCAGCAGGCCATGGGCCATGCTACCAACTGTGGGCCACCCGGGTTATCCGGATAAGAGACATGCTATGAGGATACCCATATAGCATATCCCAATAGTGGTCGCTCCCTTGGTATTAGGGTTCCATAGGAAGATATAGGCGAAGGGGCGGAGTCAGAGGCCGGGTAGGTGGGCCACACCTGCCCTAGGCGCGGGGTCAGGTGGGCCCGCTCCTAGGGGGGTGTGGGCCCCCTGAGGCCCATCTCCGTCCCTCCTTCTGGCTTCCTTCGTCTTCTGGTAAAATAATACGTTTCCATATTTTTCCGATCTTCGCGAAATTGCACGGAAACGCCTTCTTTTCCATTAGAATCCAAACTCCGGCAGTCCATCCTTCAAGAATCATCCAACATGCATAAACAGATGAAAAAGCCATAATTAATACCTCATAATAAGACAAATATCAATGAACAGAGGTAAATTATGATATAGAATGGTGATGCAAATTGGGAGTATCAACTCCCCCAAGCTTAGATTTCGCTTGTCCCCAAGCGAATATTGAGCTCAGTAAATATGTCCACATGTTTATTGTAATATACCACCTTTTGTGTAATATAAATAAAATATGTTTGAGCATTGCATGCATGCATAAGCTTTGCACTTCGATTCAACCAAAGAAGAACAAACAAAACTCTAAACCCTAATAGCTTCCCTCTCTTTTTGAATCAATTCAAATGGTTTTTATATTTTGAAAATTATCAAAATGCATGGAGCTCAAATATCTATAAGTGCCCTTAGTGTTTTCAGATTTTATACAAAAGTTCCTGTGATTTGAAATTATTCAAAACAGATCTGAATTTAAAATACAAAAGGGGAAATCAGAAAATAGAAAAGAAAAAGGTTTTCTGGAAATAAAACAGTTTCTAACCTAACCTGGGCCGAGCCCATCTTCCCTCTCCTCTCTCCCTGCCGCCAGCAGCGCCAGCAGCAAACCCACCCGGGGCCCAAGCCAACCCACCTCTGGCCCGTACCGCTTTGGCCTCCCCCTTCTTCTTTTTCCTCGGTAGCAGTGTCAAGCCGCGCCTCGTCGATCCCGCCAAGATGTTGCGATGCATGCGGCCTAGAGCCGTGGATAAGACCCGCCTCGACCCCTCTTTCTCCCAGTACCGGTTTCACTTCGTCTCTCCCTCTCTCCCGCTTTCCCCCAAATGGCCGAACCCTAGCCGCCGTCGTTGCTACTTGTCGTCGTCGCTAGTGCCACAAGTTCAGTCAAGCTTAGCCATGCTTAGTGTTTCGATGCTGATCATTCAAGTGATGCACCGGAGATGCGAATGAATCTAGTATGGAAGGATGTGGTGATGTGATTAGAAGTGAATGATAAACATGATAAGGCTTGTTTGGGAGGCCACGTGGGTTGTGGTTTTTGTAGTCCCATACTTGCCATCCTTAGGACCTGATGTTCTCGCCTCTTGAACCAAGATGAGCGTACAACCACACGGGGTCCTGGAAACCCCCTCGACCAACTAACTTGCCTAGTAGATTCCATTATTCACATAGTTTGGGCTTTCCATTCGACATACGCATCTTGGTTGTTCTTGAATGGAGGTGAAGGAGGTGCATTCATAATAGGTAGGTAAGCGTGGCCGGGAATAAGAGATGCCCGGCATCCGTAATCTTGAACCCCGCACACATCATTAGGGACCGGCTTCAGGACTTGACCTGTTATGGCGGCATCTCCCTAGTGCGTGACTCATGGTCTCGGCGAAAGCAAGGTAAAGGCCGTGGTCAACCACTCTCTGCCAGCCTTCCAAGGAAGAGGGCTAATATATTGGCATTAAGAATTGGTTGGTACATGTGGGTAAAGTTGTGCACCCCTGTAGGGTTATTAATATTTCCGAAAAGGCGTGTCCACGGTTATGCACGACTTGGGAACGGATTCTGTGATCATAGAGAACTATAACCGAATGATAAAACTTGCCAACTAAAGTGAGATCCGGAATACTTCCTCGGGGTTGTTGATGGGGTACTCCGGGAAGAGAGGTTCTGTTGATGATGGTTCTTGGTGGATATCAAAGATGAATTTAAGAGCTATAGTTGAAGTCTTCTTATCCCCTTTTGGAAATGATCTGACTAGACGAGTTTCTTCTCCCTCTTGTTTTGAAAACAAAAGATGTCTTTATGCAAAATAACTCCACTAGCCATAAGTCTTGCAGAGTACACCATGTACTCAGCCTTTCTTCGTTGATGTTTTCTACAGATGAAGCTACTCGAACCAAAGGTGGTTTCTACATCGAAGTCGACGAGTATACGGGGTTCCCGGGCAGCAGCCTAGGATCTATGGAAGGGTCGCTACTTTTGTTATGGCCTCTTAGGCCCTTTTTCTAAGTTTGTTGTTTAGAACAACTTGTTGGCTTACGTTGTTTGATGTAATGATGGGTCTGTGACCCTTGGCTTGTATGACTGGTTTGTAACTCTCTTAAGAGTTTACCTTACTATGTATGGTTTGTAGGTTCTGTAATGTTACCGATCTTTCCCTGCGCGTTTCGTAATTTAGGTTAGGCTTTTATCAGAAGAGGATCTGGTATTTGTCTAGCCCTAATTCCGGGTCGTGACAGATTTTGGTATCAGAGCAGGACTGCCTGTAGGAAACCCTTCTAGCTGGTCGATGTTGAGTCTAGTGTTTGAGAAAACTATTTGAAAGCTAAAAACTATTTGCAAAACTCTGAATAGGACTCTTTTTACTCGTTATCCAAGGTTGTTCTGTTGCTGAGTTATCTTACCTTATTTGCTTTGCAAAGTTTTCACTTCTCGTCTATCATTTCAAAATTTTAGGATATAAGGGTTTGGGGTTGTTTTCCCCTAAGTACTCCGTACTTGGTTGCAAGGCTCAGAGTTTCCAAGATATATCTGTGCAACTGAAGCATTGTTTTTCAACTCTGCTAAGGATGCCTCCACTCTTGCTCTCAATTCTTTTGTGACTTGTTGGTATCATATCATGCTTGCATTCCATTGTTATGGTTTGTATCTAAGTTGGTAGCTTATACGTTTCGTATGCTTGTTCTACTACCATACTTAATGCATTGATATAGTTTTCATCCACATGTTCACCTCTACCATGATCCTTTGATATGGTTTTGCCATCCTTTGTTGTACCCTTTTTGGTGAATCCATTCTCATGGTTTCTGTTCTCTCCTCAGGATGCCGGCTGGTACTCGTGGATCCATTCGCCGTCGAGGAAACAACAATGCTGATCAGGAACTTCCTCCCACTCCCACAATGTATGAGGTTCTCAACAACATTGAGACCAACCGTCTGAGGAATGAACACCTTCTGGAGCGTGTGGCTCAAAACACCGAACGTCGTCCTGACGACTGTGTCACACTTGGAGATTTCATCTGCTCTTTTCCTCCAATATTCACCCACTCCAAGGATCCCCTTGAAGCTGATGATTGGCTCCACACCATAGAGCGCAAGTTCAGTGCTCTTAGAGTCCGTCCTGTTGACCGTGTCAACTTTGCCACCTATCAACTGGAAGGTGAGGCTGGTGTTTGGTGGGAAGGTTTTCAGAATCTGCAAGCTCAGGGACATGTCGTTACCTGGGAGGAGTTTGTTGCAGCATTTCGTGCCTCATATATCCCTAAGCCCGTCATGGATCTCAAAAGGAGGGAGTTTCTGGATCTGACTCAGGGGCGCAAGGATATTGAAGCCTATGTGCATGAGTTTACTCGCCTGGCTCGTTATGCAACCAGGGATGTGACCAATGATGAAGATAAGCAAGAGATGTTCCATAAGGGACTTAACCCTGCATTTCACTATGAGTTGCTGCCCTTCAAGTTCCAGTCTTTCTAGGACCTGCACAATCAGGCTCTTACCTTAGAGCATGGAAGTAAGGAAGGATATGGAAGTATCTCAGAAGCGTGAGGAAGGAAATTCTCGTGCTTCTTCCTATGGTAACAAGAAGCGCCGTGTCTTTGTTCCATATAGTGTTGTGCCTTGTGCTCCTTATGCATCCAAGCCTTTTGGCAATAATTCTCATCAGCCACAGTCAAATACTGGTGGATCAAACTATCATCCTCCTGCTAGTTCTCACACTGGGGTTACCTGTTACTCCTGTGGTCAGCCTGGTCATTACTCAAGGGAGTGTTCTCAAAGGGCTGCCGGACGCAATGATCAGCAGGCAAAGAAGAATGATAAATCTCAAGGTGCTGGACGTGGTCGTCTGACTCATGTCACTATTGAGGAAGCTCAGGAAGATCCACGCGTCATTCTGGGTACGCTCCATGTCAATTCAATTCTCGCAACAGTATTGTTTGATTCTGGAGCATCTCATACATTCATATCACAAGATTTTGCGCAAATGCATGATATCACATTTCAAGATATGGACTCTCCTCTAGAGATTAGAACTCCTGGGTCTCGTTGGAAGACCATCTGGGTTACTCATGGGGTTGAGATAGATATAGCATATCAGAAGTTTCCCACTTCCCTCATTGCACTCAAGTCAACTGACATAGATGTTATTCTGGGCATGGACTGGTTAACCAAGTATCAAGCTGTCATTGACTGTGCACTTAGAACAGTTGTTGTGACATCTCCTACTGGCATAACTGTCAAGTATTGGACTGATGGTTCAAAGTCTCCGTCATCAGTTCTTAAACCTTTCTCGGAGTTGTATGCCATGGATATCCTACCTATTCTCGAAGTTCAAGATTTCCATGTAGTTTGTGATTTCCCGGATGTCTTTCCTGAAGAGTTGCCTGGCATGCCACCTGATCGAAGTGTGGAGTTTTTCATAGAGCTAGTTCCTGGAAGTGCTCCTATCTCTAAAAGACCTTACCGCATGCCTCCTCATGAGTTGGTTGAGTTGAAGAAGCAACTTGAAGAGTTAGAGGGTCTAGGATACATCCAACCTAGTACATCCTCTTGGGGTTGCCCTACCATCTTTGTCAAGAAGCGGGATACAAATATTCCAAGATTGGTGGTTGATTACCATCCACTCAACGCGGTGACAATCAAGAATAAGTACCCACTTCCTCGGATAAATGACCTCTTTGATGAATTAAGTGGTGCCACTGTCTTCTCCTAAATGGACTTAAGATCAGGGTATCATCAAATCAAGATCAGAAAAGAGGATATTCCAAAGACAACATTCAAAACTCGTTATGGTCTTTACGAGTATACAGTGATGTCCTTCGGGTTGACCAATGCCCCTGCCACATTTATGAGGCTCATGAACTCTGTCTTCATGGAGTATCTCGACAAGTTCGTCGTGGTATACATTGATGACATTCTAATCTACTCCAAGACCGAAGAAGAACATGCCGAACATCTACGTTTGGTATTGAATAAACTTCGTGAACATCGTATCTACGCCAAGATTTCCAAATGTGAGTTCTGGTTACAAGAGCTCGTCTTCCTTGGTCATGCTGTGTCTTCAAGTGGTGTTGCTGTCATACCGGATAAGGTTCAGACCATTCTGGAATGGAAGTCGCCTACTTCAGTCAAGGAAGTACGAAGTTTTCTCGGAATGGCTGGATATTACCATCGATTCATCGAGAACTTCTCCAAGATAGCCAAGCCTATGACAGATCTTCTTAAGAAAGATAAGAAGTTTGAATGGTCAGAAAAGGCAGAAGAAAGTTTCCAAGCTTTGAAAACTAAGCTAACCACTGCTCTTGTGCTTATTCTTCCGGATACAAGCAAGCACTTCGTCATATATTGTGATGCTTCTCTCCAAGGGCTCGGTTGTGTGTTGATGCACGATAGTCATGTAGTGGCCTATGCTTCTCGGCAGTTGAATCCACATGAGAAAAATTATCCAACCCATGATCCCGAGCTCGCCGCTGTTGTTCATGCTCTTAAGGAATGGCGACATTACCTCATCGGTAACCGTTGTGAACTTTACTCGGATCATCAAATCCTAAAGTATCTCTTCACCCAGCCAGATCTGAATCTCAGGCAAAGAAGATGGTTGGAACTCATCAAAGATTATGATTTGGGTCTCAACTATCAACCCGGCAAAGCCAATGTCATCGCTGATACGCGAAGTCGGAAGTCTTATTGCAACAACCTAGTGATTTCACAAGCCCAACCTGTTCTCTACGAGGAAATCAAGCGTCTTAATCTTGAAGTAGTTCCTTGTGGATTCCTTGATAACCTTAAAATAAAATCTTCTCTCGAGAACCAAATCAAGGAAGCTCAAAAGCAAGATGATGAAGTTACCAAGATCAAAGAACGTGTTGCAACCGGTGAAGCTAAATGTTTCTCCGTCAATTATCAAGGTATTCTATACTTCAGTGACCGGTTAGTGGTTCCAAACAGTCGGAAAATCAAAGGTCTAATTCTTTTGGAAGCTCACGAATCCCGTCTGTCTATCCATCCTGGTGGTACCAAGATGTACGAAGATCTCCGTCAAAGATTCTGGTGGAGTGGAATGAAACCAGAAATCGCTCGCTTTGTTGTAGAGTGCGGCGTTTGCCGTCGTGTGAAGGCTGAACACCAAAGGCATGCTGGACTTCTGTAGCCGTTGAAAATTCCTGACTGGAGATGGGATGAAATTGGTATGGATTTTATCACTGGACTCCCAGAGACACAATCCGGTCATGATGCCATATGGGTACTTATTGATCGGCTATCCAAAGTTGCTCACTTCCTTGCTGTTCGGGAAAGCATTACTGCAAGCCAGTTGGCAGAGCTATAGATATCCCAGATAGTCGTCATCCATGGTGTACCCAAGAAGATCATATCTGATCGTGGAAGTTTGTTCACTTACAAATTCTGGCTAGTATCCAACATGCAATGGGAACTCAAGTTTCCTTCAGTACAGCCTATCATCCTAAAACCGGTGGTCAGACTGAAAGAGTGAATCAAATTCTTGAAGACATGCTCCGAGCTTGTGTCATATCCTTTGGAAAGAACTGGGAGAAATGTCTTCCTTTTGCGGAGTTCTCTTATAAAAACAGTTTTCAATCCAGTTTGGGCATGGCACCTTTCCAATTCCTGTATGGGAGAACATGTCGAACACCGCTAAACTGGAGAGAAACCAGCGAAAGACAATTCTTTGGTCCGGACATGATCCAAGAAGTAGAAGATCAAGTTCGCATAATTCAAGAGCGTCTGAAGGCTGCTCAATCTCGTCAGAGGACTAACTATGATCGTCATTATCTTGATGTTCATTATGAAGTTGGTGATCAAGTTTACCTCCGGGTCACTCCTCTGAAGGGTGTCCATCGATTCGGTATCAAAGGCAAATTGGCACCTCGCTACGTTGGTCCCTTTTGCATTCTCTCCAAGCGGGGTGATCTTGCCTACCAATTGGATCTACCTTCAACTTTTCCAGAGGTACATGATGTTTTCCATGTGTCTCAACTCAAGCGCTGCTTCAAAGATCCCATTCGTGGTGTGGACCATGAAACTTTGGATCTCCAAGATGATCCAACCTACCGAGAATACCCTGTTCGTATTCCTGATGAAACCGAGTGCAAGACTCATCGCCAAACCATAAAGTTCCTGAAAGTTCAACAGTCTCATCACTCTGAGTCAGAAGCAACCTGGGAACGCGAAGATCGTCTTCAGTCTGAGTACCCTGCCTTCTTCTCTAAAACCTAGGAATCTCGGGTAGAGATTCTTGTAAGTGGGGTAGAGCTGTAACATACCACCTTTTGTGTAATATATATAAAATATGTTTGAGCATTGCATGCATGCATAACCTTTGCACTTTGATTCAACCAAAGAAGAACAAACAAAACTCTAAACCCTAATAGCTTCCCTCTCTTTTTGAATCAATTCAAACGGTTTTTATATTTTGAAAATTCTCAAAATGCATGGATCTCAAATAGCTATAAGTGCCCTTAGTGTTTTCAGATTTTATACAAAAGTTCCCGTGATTTGAAATTATTCAAAACAGATTTGAATTCAAAATATAAAAGGGGAAATCAGAAAATAGAAAAGAAAAAGGTTTCCTGGAAGAAAACAGTTTCTAACCTAACCTGGGCCGAGCCCATCTTCCCTCTCCTCTCTCCCTGCTGCCAGCAGCCAGCCCACCCGGGGCCCAAGCCATCCCACCTCTGGCCCGTACCCCTTTGGCCTCCCCCCTTTCTTCTTTTTCCTCGCCGGCAAGAAGCTGCGTGCCGCAGCGCCCGCCGTCGATCCCTGTCGGCGTTGCGATGCGCGCCGCCGCCCCTAGAGCCGTGGATAAGACCCGCCTCGACCCCCTCTTTCTCCCAGTACCAGTTTCACTTCGTCTCACCCTCTCTTCCATTTTCCCCCAATTAGCCGAACCCTATCCGCCACCGTTGCCGCTTGTCGCCGTCGCTGGAGAATGCCCCAAGCCTCGCCGTTGACCCTGGGAGTTGCGCCTCGCCGAGCTGAGCCTCCCCGCCGAAGGAATCGGCCGCGGGCGCTCGGAATTGTCGACATAGACCTCATCTCTTCGACTACTCCTCCGTCCGAGCTCGCCTCACCTCCCTGACACCACCGTCGTGCTCCTGGTGAGCCACCGGTGCTCAAGCACCTCTCCATTTCCTCCCTTTCCCTCTGTAGCCTCTTCCCCGCGAGTGCCCGACGCCGCCGCCGCTGGAGCTCATCGGAGTCGATGCTCCGGTTACAAAGAATAAGCGGCGCCGCCACTATCTTGCTCCCCGCGATGCCCTCTTTCTAACGTGCCCATCCGCGCATCGAGGAGCGCTCGGGATCGAGGGATCCTTGTTCAATCTAAGGATGAGCTCCACTGCTGATGTCATGCTGACATCAGCATGAGGCAATAATCCATTTCCTTTATTTTCTTTAATTATTTCTGTAAATAGAAATCTATGACAGGTGGGCCCTACCTGTCAGGGTTTTAATATTTTCTTTAAATGTTTTTTGAAATGATTAAAAGTCTGACATGTGGGCCCAAGTTTGGAAATTATTTATAATATTCCAAAAATGATTTAAAATGAATTAAAATTTGGGAAATTCATAACTAATTCATTTTAAATCATAAAAATACAAATAATATACCAAAATGTTAAAAGAAGTGAAACCTATCTAACTAAGCTATAATCATACATTGTTAACCAACTTTGATATCAAGTTAAATTAGAAGAATCAATTTAAACCCCATAGGTGATTCCGATGATCCCCCTGTTTTGGGGTTTGGACTTTCGGAACCCCCTTTAAAGTGACCAAGCATGTTTTAGGGTTCAATTCAACACGGTTTAACTTGTCATATCATCCATATTGTATGAGCATTGCACATGCCATGCGTTGAGTGTTGTTTTCTCTTTTCCGGTGATTGGTTCTCGCGAATAGGAACCGAACCCGAAGCTGAAGTCGACGCCACCGAAGAGCAGTATCAGTCCAACAACGGACAAGACAAGCGAAACCCCACTCATACATATGAATCCTATGATTATAAAGTATTTCATTCTCGTCATATGCATTCGGTTCAAACAGTCTTTTATCAATAGACAGAGTAATCCTATCTGATGCATGTTTTCCTTTGTGAACTATATTACCTAATCCACCGCTCCTAGCATAACTAGGGTTTGGCTTATGAGCGTCGCTAGTGCCACAAGTTCAGTCAAGATTAGCCATGCTTAGTGTTTCGATGCTGATCATTCAATTGATGCACCGGAGATGCGAATGAATATAGTATGGAAGGATGTGGTGATGTGATCAGAAGTGAATGATAAACATGCTAAGGCTTGTATGGGAAGCCACGTGGGTTGTGGTTTTTATAGTCCCATACTTGCCACCCTTAGGACCTGATGTTCTTGCCTCTTGAACCAAGATGAGCGTACAACCACACGGGGGCCTGGAAACCCCCTCGACCAACTAAATTGCCTAGTAGATTCCATGAGTCACATAGTTTGGGATTTCCATTCGACATACTCATCTTGGTTGTTCTTGAATGGGGGTGAAGGAGGTGCATTCATAATAGGTAGGTAAGCGTGGCCGGGAACAAGAGATGCCCGGCATCCGTAATCTTGAACCCCGCACACATCATTAGGGACCGGCTTCGGGACTTGACCCGTTATGGCGGCATCTCCCTAGTGCGTGACTCATGGTCTCGGCGAAAGCAAGGTAAAGTTCGTGGTCAACCACTCTCTGCCAGCCTTCCAAGGAAGAGGGCTAATATATTGGCATTAAGAATCGGTTGGTACGTGTGGGTAAAGTTTTGCACCCCTGCAGGGTTATTAATCTTTTCGAAAAGCCGTGTCCACGGTTATGGACGACTTGGGAACGGATTCTGTGATCATAGAGAACTATAACCGAATGATAAAACTTGCCAACTAAAGTGAGATCCGGAATACTTCCTCGGGGTTGTTGAGGGGGTACTCCGGGAAGAGAGGTTCTGTTGATGATGGTTCTTGGTGGATATCAAAGATGAATTTAAGAGCTATAGTTGAAGTCTTCTTATCCCCTTTTGGAAATGATCTGACTAGACGAGTTTCTTCTCCCTCTTGTTTTGGAAAAAAAAGATGGCTTTATGCAAAATAACTCCACTAGCCATAAGTCTTACGGAGTACACCCTGTACTCAGCCTTGCTTCGTTGATGTTTTCTACAGATGAAGCTACTCCAACCGAAGGTGGTTTCTACGTCGAAGTCGATGACTAGACGGGGTTCCCGGGCAGCAGCCTAGGATCTATGGAAGGGTCGCTACTTTTGTTATGGCCTCTTAGGCACTTTTGCTAAGTTTGTTGTTTAGAACAACTTGTTGGCTTCCGTTGTTTGATGTAATGATGGGTCTGTGACCCTTGGCTTTTATGACTAGTTTGTAATTCTCTTAAGAGTTTACCTTATTATGTATGGTTTGTAGGTTTTTTAATGTTACCGATCTTTCCCTGCGCGTTTCGGAATATAGGTTAGGCTTTTATCAGAAGAGGATCTGGTATTTGTCTAGCCTTGATTCCGAGTCATGACATTTATGGAGTGAAGTGTCGATAAAAAGAATACGAACAAGAAGAATCACACTTACCATTGCACAACTCATAGGATAAAACAAATCACCATTATATAACTTTGCTTGCAACCAAGTACAGCAATCACAATAGAGATGCATAAAGATAAATCATAATTGGAATTGGCAAACTTGTTCTTGGTCAGAGAACACCTGGCAAACAGTTTCACAAAATATTTTTGTAGAAGTTTCAAAACAGGAACACTCTTTGCTCAAAAAGGTTTTTCACAAGTGAAGGCTTTCAAAGTAATACTCAATTGATAAGAGTTTTGTGCAAACAAGGAAGATAAATAACAGGATTGAATAAATCACCATATGAATGCTTGAAACACAACAACTCAAAAGCTTGCTGGAGATAGAGAGGAAGTAGGTTTACTGACTCAAACTGGTAGTGGGAGAAAGTTCCCTTCTTAGAGGGTAGTAGGGATTACAAGTCATAAAGAGCTTCCAAAATATTATGGTACTTACTATCTTTGAGCCCTCATTGCCCCTATCATAAGCATCTTGAGATGATTAAGGTTAAAGTGAACAAAGATGGAGTATATGCTTGATGAAATATAAGTTGGAAATCTCATGTCCCTTGAATATGAGGGCCACTCCTCATGCATACTCAACTTTGGGTACAGGTAAGTTCTTATCATTGTAAGTATTTGCATATCATTGAGAACCTCAAACGGGGTACCCCTTGCACATGGTACAAGAGCGTTCCCATAACCAAAGTGACAAGGCAAGCAGACAATGAGCATCCCAGCAATCTTTTTATTTACTATATGCATAGCTTTTTATTGAGAATGCTTCATAGATGACTCACTATGGTGATGCTGCAAGTTTCCACCATGATTAAGCATGGCTTAGGCTAGCGGCCTAGGCGTTTCTCTAACACAAGATACAAACTCCATGGACTTACAAGTTCCCTCTTTATTTCACATCGTTGACATCCATAGACAAAAGAGCACGATATCAACTGTGTACAGAGTACAAGTGCAATGTTGAAAATGTTCCCCGTGACATCACGGTTCTGCTAATTCCAACGTATAGATGCAAGCATATACAACTTTGATGTGCATAATGGTTTAAGTTTATTAGGGGCAAAGAAATAAAGTGTGCCATCAAGTTCGTGAGAGCTTTACTAACTAGTTTTCACATAAAAAAATACTCTTTAATTCGAAAGGTAGATTAAGCTTGAGAATTTGCTAGGAATAGAAACAGCTACTAGGTAGATATGGTGGACACAAATGGCAAAGGTTTTTGGTTCAAAGGGTTTTGGAAACATGAGAAGTATGCCTTCTCAAAACAGGTTTTTGGCTAGCAAGGCTGGGTAGCAAGCAAGAGAGTTGAAAGAAACAAGCAAACATACAAGTAATAAAGCCAAACATGCAATCTTCCTTAAAGACACAAAAGAATCTTAAATAAAGAATACTAATCTTATGAGCCAACAAGAAAGAAAACAAATGATACCAAATACCCGTGAGCTTTTTATTTCTTGCTTTCTTTCTTTTTCTTTCAAACTAATGCCACTGACCAGAACTCAGTTTGACAAAACCAATTTAGATCCACTTGATGATCCCAGAGTGGTGCCAATACTGAACAACAAGATCCATCATATAATAGAGATTGCAAACTAAAAATAAGAAGTGCAAAAAGTAAAAGATGAGACTTTCATTAATATTCCAATAAAGGAACTCACACCAAGGGATACATAGATAATCAACTAAAGGAGAGATACTTCCACATGGAAACCAAACTTTAAGATAACCTCTCTACCACATATATGAATCCACTAAAAAGGTAAAAGATAAAAGATAATGGTGGTGATACCGTGGCACTCCCCCAAGCTTGGAACAAGCCAAGGGGATGCCAAACCTAATGACGAATTACTCCTTCGGTGGTGGTGTTGCCTTGATAAGCTCCTCAATCAACTTCCTTAGTTCCTCGAACTCAAAAGCACAAGTACGGATTAGCTCCGAGTTTTGCTCTATACGGTTCATGATCATGTCAGCCCGAGAATCCCAGTACTTGTTATTTTCCCCCACTCTTCATCCTTAGCATGATCCTTCTTTGCATTGTTAGAACGATGAAAATCCCAAGTCGAGGGAAAATTCCCTTTGGGCACATGTTGATATTGATATTCATGTATAAGTGCATGGAAGGGTCTCTTTTTACGTGGAGGAGATGACCGTGGATTATAGAAGAGACATGGAGGTTTCCCTCCTGTGGACATCTGTGCTGTCCTCTTAGGCTTGATAGTGGTTTTCACCACTCCAATGCTTACGACGGTAGCACGAGTGTCCAGTTGCTTGTCCTCCTCCATGTCACCTTCATACCCTACCGGAATCTCCTCCTCCT
The DNA here is from genome assembly GCA_030063025.1 of Avena longiglumis. Lineage (NCBI taxonomy): Eukaryota > Viridiplantae > Streptophyta > Magnoliopsida > Poales > Poaceae > Avena > Avena longiglumis. The sequence continues at coordinate 338,452,308 of CP125978.1, read as the reverse complement.
TGGGAACTTGAGGTTCTTCTTCCTCGGTATTCTTGCCTTTGTCGTTGGCGGAGGCCATGGTACTCTAAACTTGAGAAGATTTCCTGACAGAAACAGATCGAAACGAAAACACGATGCATGAACCTCGGGGGATCCGGGGGTTATATATTACGAAGTTTCAATGCATAAGGAAGGTTTTGACATGGAAACGAGGCGGAGACAGAGTTCAAGGGTGGAACACCCCCCTCTCCGTTTCCTCTTCAGTTTAGTCTCGTAACTTTCCTTATGTATTAGAAACATAAAAAATATAAAAAGATTGGAGTTTCACGAACTTTCTGTTTTCACCACTTTTACCTATTCACAGACGAACTCTGCAGATTCCGTTTCTCTTTCTCCTGAAAATTTCCTTCTTACAAAACCCTTGCACAAACTAAATGAAAACATTAGTCTAGGCAAAAACAACAACTTTTAGGCTCACGCTTCAACAGAAATCTATCAAAACAAAGGCTTCTATAAGAGGCAAATTGTAACATCCCTAAAATCATGATTTCAAAGATTGCATATCATTCATGCATGCATATAGTTTTGAGATCAATTTCAAACCAATTCCAAGAAAACAGAAGCACATAGTGCTATCATTTTATGTGAGCAAACTTAAATCAAATGACCATCCCCATTTGAGAGCTTAAGTGTTTTAAAACCAACTTTGTTTGTTTCCTTGTTGATTCGATTGAGTGTGGAGTTTGAACAAAATTATACAAAATAAAAATGGTTTCAAAACCATTTTCAAAACTTTTGCAAATCAAGTGCTATGGCACTGTTTATTTTGTTTATTCAAAAGAACCAATCTTGAACAGAGAGACCACATGTTTCTATGCCCAGAAATATGAATGTTGCACCCTACAAAATCCTGGAAAAAGTTTGAATTCAAAAGCTTTTGCAATCATTTGAAAATCAATCCAGAAAATCAAATTAGAAAAAGAAAAGGAATAAACAAAAGGAAAAGGGCCGGCGCTACTATTCTGGCCCAACAGCGAATCCAGCCCAGCTAGCCCACCCGAGTACTCTCTCTCTCTCACTCGCAGAAGCACCCCCAGAGTCGCTGACACTCGGACCCCAATCCCTCTCTGTTCTATTCGCTGACAAGCGGGCCCTCTCCACGTCGACTCCTTCTTCCCCAAATCGCGCCCGCAGACCACGTCGCCGCTGCCGTTGATGCCGGTAATGGCGCGGCGTAATTAGCCTTGATACCGCGAGTGTTTCTTGTCGCGCTTCGGCCTATTTAAACCACACCCCGCCGCGGTCATTTCCCCCCATGCTGCACTCTCTTCTCGCCACCAGGCTGCCCCTAATTCGTGTTGCACCGCCGCAGCCAGAGCTAGCTCCGGCAAGGTATTCCGGTAAGACCCCGTTGCCCCTTGCTGTCTAAACTTGCCAGTACAATCTCCGCGACCATGCGCACCTCCTGACCCCTCTGGTGCATGCTAGGATCATCCAGAGCCTCGGCAACGTCGGCGACCACACGCGTGAGACGACCCCATCAACTCCGGCAATCAATTGCGGTAAGCACCGAGCGCCCCTTGATCTCTCATGCATACGAGGTTGTTCGCTACCGTCTTTCGCATCTTCTAATCCATCTGGTTCGTGCTAGGGCAACGCAGAACCTCGGCAACAACTTTGACAGCAACCACCTGACGCCGTGCACAACTCCGACGAGCTCCCCCAGCCACTACAGCGCGCCCCTTGACCAGCTGACACCACCTTGAGCATCAGCATCGCACGGCGAGCTCGGTAAGCCCCTTCCCCTCCCCCGTGCGACCTAGAACGCCAGCGCCGCCACTGACAGAGCGCTCCGCCACTCGCCGCTGCGCTAGCGCCACCAGACCTTGGTCGTTTGATCAAGAGCCGTTGGATCTAGATCCAACGCGTGTAATAGAATCACTTAAACGAAGCGGTACGTTAGATCTGAGCCGTGCACGTTCACTTAAATCCAACGATCTGCGTCGATCGATCCTCCCAAACCGGTACGGGCCAATAGGAAACAGACGCGTGGCAGCGAGTTAGATTTAAAACTGATTTTGAATCAGATTATAGTTCAAATTTGTTTTCTTTGTAACTTTTGATTTCCATGTTAGATTTTGACAAATTTTATACCGTTGGAATCAGGAGAGCAAGCTCTTTCAAATTATGCAATGTGTTTAGTATTTAGCTTCTGTTAAAAAGGCTTTATTTGCAGAAACTTGTTTAAGACTAATTTGAGTGTTTGAAATGTTTAGGAAATGCTTTAGGGTATAAATATTGGTTGTTTGGCAAGTTTTTGTCTTGTTAGTGAATCAGTACCTTGCACTTGCTTGGTTGAGTTTTGAAAATCATCACTTAGCATTTTGCATGCATGCATATATTTATGTTTGTATATGAATTGTGTGTAATTTTGTGCTACCATTCTTTGTGTAGACTTTGGTCCTAGTGATTGTGATTGTGAAGAGTGATACTCTCCCAACTACCAAGGCAAGTGGTACTTCAAGAATATTTCTATCCCTATATTTTATACTAAGCATTAGAAATGTTTTGCTAAGTCTTGCATGTTAATATTTTGCCTGAATGCCATGTTGGGAAATCCTAAGTAGTTGTAAATTGCTAGGAAATTTCTAAGTTAAGTTACTATCTATGCCATGCTTAGCCTAGCTAGTAGCAAACAAGGGTTGGTGAAATACACATGCTATGATGAAAATATTTCTAAGTCTTTGGACTTTGTTTTGCTTAATAAAACAACTAAGTTAATGAATCACCTGGGTGGAAAGGGACTTGATTGGTGGATCTCACTTGTGGCAAGCCACCCAGGAACAAAGAGATTTTAGAGGCCAAGTGTTAAGAAGCTTATAGTGCAGCCACTTGGCAATATGGGCTCTGCCTGGATCACATAAGTTGCTAGAACTTAGCCATTTGGACAGTTGGTGGTAGTGGGAATGATACGTTGGAGCGCGTCCATTTGGTCTAAGGGAAGGCTTCTGAAAGGTCCTGTCTTGGGAAACCAAGTCTGGTGGGGAAAGTGCACAACCTCTGCAGATGGAAAAATCTAAGTACTTAGACAAGTCCATGGCAATGGACAACTTGAGCATCAAGGCATGGAAGCTATCAAGAATCTCCTCATCCCAATTTCTAAGTAAAAATTTGTGGGTGAACAAGGGTAAAGGACCTCAATGTCTATTGGTGGTTCCTTGGGAAAAGTTTTTGACAAAGAAAAATTTAGTGATTTCAACTAATAGGAAAAACCTATTTTGAGCAAAGCAAGCCAAGCTACACTTAGCCAAATTTGCATATAGTATCTAGCCCACTTAAAATTTAACTAAGGTATCACTTGCCAATACTATTCCAAAGTATTGACCCACTGTGGCTGTAACTTGTGATGTTGCAGGTTACTCTGATGAGGATTAGGTGTCATGAGTCTACACTCAAAATGTTTGCCTGTGGCACATGAAGATGAAGACTTATATTTATTTACTTATTCAAATTCTTGTATTAGGCCTTGGCCTTGAGTTGTAAAGACTATGTTTATCTCTGGAATGGATGTAATAAATGACCTTTGTATCTGTGTACTTCATCTTAAACTGTGGATGCTAGCGATGATCCAGGGACTAGCATTGAAATCACAGGGATCCTTTTCCTTTACAAAGGAGGGATCTTACAGATGGTATCAGAGCACTGTGTTGCCTATTGGATTATGACCCTAGGATTGGAAACCACTAAGGAAAAAAAATTCAGCCACTTCTACACTTGTCTATTCTTCTCGTAAAACTTTTCTAATCTTCTCTCTCATCTCTATTTGTAGATGAACTCCATCAACGAAGCCGTGAGGAAAGGACTACTCATGACAATGACTTTGGAGTGTGAGACAGAATTCCCCAAGGCTCTCAAGGACCTCATGGTTGCATTAGACATACAAGGTGCAGCTGTGTACAAGGGCTTTCCTGTGATGGATGAAGGAGAGGAATACTGGTGGGTACAACTTCACTTGTATAAAAACAAGGAAGACAACCATCAGGAAAAAGGATTCTGCATGTTCACCAATTCAGTGGTGCACCCTACATTCTTTGAATCAGCAAAGGATGCAGCTTGGAAGACCATCAAAGAACATGGTGATAGAGTCAAGTGCAGAATGCTCAACCTCCAAAATGATCTAAGGAAAGAGAAGGAACATACCCAAGAGTTGGAAGCTACCAACCAAACCTTAAGAGGAGACATTATAGACTTAGTGATGGAGTCATGTGAGCAAGATAGGCTGATTGCTTCTAGAAACATTGTGTTAGCCAACAGATCCAGTGAGATAGGATTGTAAACGTACTTCGTTAGTTGGACCACCACCTATCACCTTATTTTCCAAAACGTTGCTTTAAAATAAGATTGAACCTTGGTTGTTGTAATGGTTTCATGTATGCATGACTTGTGTGTTTTGCTTCCCAAGGATATGTATGTGTTGTTTTGTCTTTTGTTTTATCATGATTTGTGTTGTTCTAACTTTTCTATCTTATAATAGATGCCTATTACCATCAGCACTGTTGAGGAGTTCCAGGTTACCCGCTTTGGTCCTCGTATCATTGAGCTTACTACTTTGCTCAATCTCCCTCTTCCCACCATCATGGTGCATCCCCTCACCAAGTTTGAGAGGAAGGACCTCTGGGGCTTCAAGGTCAACCAGCCCGGACGCCAGACGGAGCCTACCACGGAGGCCATTGTCTTCAAGCTCATGCACGATGACAGGGAGAGAGGCCTTGAGGTAGTTATGCAGGATCTGATATGACGTCTGCTAGGGCGACACTCCCGACAGGTTAGAGGTACCCACTTCCACATCTTTGGAAGACGTGATGTGGATGGAGAGTCCATCGACTTTGAGGACGATTCGAGGGACGCAGCATAGCCGATACGCCTGTACCTCCAGGACTTAGAGTCTCTCATTAGGCACGTGGACACAGACAGGACCAATGTCATTATCAGCAATGACGAGCTCCAGGTGCAGCTTCGCGAGAAGGACAAGCTCTTCGTGCAGCAAGACGAGATAGTCAAGGAAATGGAGGCGAAGTTCGAGACCCAGGACAAGAGGTTCAACAGGAGAAGCGTGTCCAGTATAGGAACAAGAAGATCTGGGACATGACTGAAGAACTGCAGTCCAAGGACTTCGAGCTTGAGCAGCAGCTGACGGTGATAGAGTGGCTTCGCTCCCAGAAGAGGGCTCTCAAGTCCAAGATAGAGACCTTGACCACTAGCATCGAGGAAAACAAGAACGCGATGGAGAACGCAAGTCTTACCTTTGTCGAGGAGGAGATTGATGCCGATGAGTAGATTGACTACTCGTTTATCTTTTATTATCATACTTGTTGTTTGAGAACTTGTTATTTGACCATCCGACATGTGGATGGCTTGCTACTTGTGTGTTTTACTTTGTGAACTTGTTATCTTGTTGTTGAACCTTTATCTTCTGTTGCATGCTTGTGTTTGCTTATGTGATGTAATGTGCATGAAAGCATCTATGGGTATCTCATTCTTATCTCTATTTGAACAAACCACAGATGCCTCCCCGTCGTGCAAACCCCAACCCCAACAACAACAACAACATCACTCCAGAAATGCAACAAATGATGACTGCTCAAACTCAGCTAATGCAGATGATGACGATGTTCATCCAGAACCAAAACAACAATAACAACAATAACAACAACAACAACAACAACAACAACAACAACAACAACCCACCGGGTTTTGATATGCTCACCAGGTTCTTGAGATTGAGGCCAACTAAGTTCTCGGGGACGACTGATCCCATGGTGGCCAATGATTGGCTACGCTCAGTAAACAAGGACTTGGTAACCGTGGGCTATACATCTTTGAAAAGGTCGATTTAAAGACATCGGCTGGAAGGGCCAGCCGCCACTTGGTGGGACAACTTCCAGATCACCACTCCCATAGATGAAGTGACATGGGCTATCTTTGAGGATGGCTTTCGCACTGCTCATATCTCATATGGAGTGATGAGTCTAAAAAAGAAAGAGTTCCACAATTTGAAGCAGCGCCACCGCAGCGTGGCTGAATATATTGAGGAGTTCAACAATCTGGCGCGTTATGCACCGGATGAAGTTGACACTGATGCCAAGAGAAAGGAAAAAATTCTTGAAGGCTTGAATGATGAGCTGAATCTTCAATTGGCCGTGGCATATGTTCCCACTTATCAGTCGCTCTGTGACAAGGCTGCAATATTGGAGAACAAAATGAAGCAAGTTGAGAGTAGAAAGAGGAAGCACTCCGACAAGCACAACTCGGGATCGTCTCACAAACAATCTCATTATGATGACAGCGGAAGCTCAGGATCCCACAAGCATGGGAAATTCAACAAGCACCACAATCACAACCGTCATGACAACAAGCATCACCGTAGTCATGACAATGACAAGTACAAGAACCACAAGAGTGGACATAAGAGCCACCATAGTGGTAGTGGAAGTGGAAGTGGAAGTCAGCCTGTTAAGAGAGACATCAGTCAGGTTGAATGCTTCAAATGCAAGAAGATGGGGCATTATGCAAACGACTGCCCAGAAAAGAAAGTTGAAGGACCCAACAAGCCCAATCCTTTTCAGAATGGACAGGTGAACCACATCAGTGTGGAGGAGGTCTAAGAGGAGCCTGATGCTGTTGCTGGTAAGTTCAGACTCAATTCTATTCCAGCATTTGTTCTTTTTTATACTGGAGCATCACATTCATTCATATCAAAAGCATTTGTTGATAGAAATGGGTTTCCAACTGAAAACATTGGGTGTCCAATAAAAGTTAGTTCTCCTGGTGGAGATATGATAGTAAGTCTTGGATGCCGGGATCTAGTAATAGAGTTTGGAAAGCATAAATTTCCAGTGAGTCAGATAATCCTAGATTCCCAAGGACTGGACGTAATATTGGGAATGGATTGGATGGCTAAGTATGAAGGAGTACTAGATTGTGCTAATCGTACTATTGCACTCACAACCCCGGAAAGATAGCGGATTAAATTCAAGTCCAACTTTGAATCTAAAGGAAGTAAGCTAAATTCTCTTAAGGGGGTTAGCATGGACAGTGTGCCAATTGTGAGTGAGTATCCAGATGTGTTTCCGGAAGAATTGCCGGGAATGCCACCAGATAGAGATGTGGAGTTTCTGATAGATTTGGTACCAGGGTCTGGACCAATAGCACAGAGACCATATAAAATGTCAGTTGATGAACTGAAAGAACTCAAGAAACAACTTGGAGAACAATTGCAGAAAGGGTTTATTCAACCAAGTTCTTCATCTTGGGGAGCCCCAGTTTTGTTCGTGGAGAAGAAGGATAGAAGTCAAAGGTTATGCATAGATTACCGTTCACTCAACGAGGTAACTATCAAGAACAAATACCCTTTGCCTAGAATCAATGACTTGTTTGATCAGCTAGAAGGAGCCTGTGTGTTCTCAAAGATTGATCTCCGGTCAGGCTATTTTCAACTCAAGATAAGGGAACAAGACATACCTAAGACAACATTCACTACAAGGTATGGATTGTATGAGTATACCGTAATGCCTTTTGGCTTGACCAATGCTCCAGCATACTTCATGAATATGATGAACAAGGTGTTCATGGAATTCCTTGACAAGTTTGTTGTCGTTTTCATCGATGACATCTTAGTCTACTCCTAGAGAAAAGAAGAGCATGAAGGACACTTGTGTTTGATACTTGAGAAATTAAGAGAGCATAAACTTTATGCCAAGTTCAGCAAGTGTGAGTTCTGGTTGGATGAAGTTGGTTTTCTTGGTCATGTTATGACAAATGATGGTGTAGCAGTTGATCCTGCTAAAGCTTCAGCGGTAACTGAATGGGAATCTCCCAAGTCCGTGAAAGAAGTTCATAGTTTCCTTGGCTTAGCAGGTTACTACAGAAGGTTCATTGAGAATTTCTCTAAGGTAGCTAAGCCTATGACTGAATTGTTAAAGAAAGACAAGAAGTTTGCTTGGTCTGAAGGTTGTGAACTCAGCTTTCAGGAATTGAAGAAGAGACTTGTGACAGCACCAGTCTTGTGTCTGCCAGATTTGGAAAAAGATTTCCAAGTATATTGTGATGCATCTCATCAGGGTTTGGGTGCAGTACTTATGCAAGACGGTAAAGTTGTGGCATATGCCTCGAGACAACTCAAAACTCATGAAGTGAACTATCCGACTCATGATTTAGAGTTAGCCTCTGTTGTCCATGCACTCAAAACATGGAGACACTATCTTTTGGAAAAGCGTTGTGAAGTGTTCACAGATCACAAAATTTTGAAGTATATCTTCACCCAGAAGGAAATTAATATGAGACAAAGAAGATGGCTAGAACTTATCAAAGACTATGACTTAAGTTTGCAATACCATCCTGGTAAAGCAAATGTTGTAGCAGATGCTCAAAGTCGTAAGGTTTTTGTGAATGGCCTTACCAAAGGAGAATTGCCAGATGATCTGTGTACCCAATTTAGAAAACTCCGATTGGAGATTGTGCCTGAAGGACATCTCATTTCTTTGGATGTTCAACCCACTTTGTTGGACAAGATCAAAGAAGCCCAGAAGACTGATAAGGAAATTGAAGAGATTAAGGAAAAGATTGGCAAAGGAAAAGCCAAAGAATTCCATGAAGACGAACAGGGTACTTTATGGAATGGGAAACGTATCTGTGTTCCACAAGACCCGGAGTTGCAGAAACTGATTTTGCAAGAAGCACACAACTCTTTGTATTCCATTCATCCGGGTAACACCAAAATGTACATGGACATGAAAGAAAGATTTTGGTGGAATAATCTCAAGAAGGACATCGCCGAACACATTTCTTTGTGTGATGTGTGTAGTAGAGTAAAAGCGGAACATCAGAAACCAGCCGGTTTGTTTCAACCACTACCTATTCCTGATTGGAAGTGGGACAAGATTGGTATGGATTTCATTACCGGATTACCAAGGACCCGGTCAGGATACGATTCTATTTGGGTAGTAGTGGATCGCCTAACTAAAGTGGCTCATTTAATACCCGTGAAGACAACCTATACAAGTGCTAAGTTAGCCAGAATCTACATGAGTAGAATTGTATGTCTACATGGAGTGCCCAAGAGTATTGTGTCTGATAGGGGAACTCAATTCACTTCCCATTTTTGGAGACAGTTACATGAGTCATTGGGAACGAGGTTGGAATTCAGTACTGCTTTTCATCCTCAAACTGATGGACAAACAGAAAGGACTAATCAGATTCTTGGAGACATGTTGAGGGCATGTGCCCTAGACTATGGAGCCAGTTGGGATGAAAGTCTTCCTTACGCAGAATTTTCTTATAACAACAGCTATCAAGCCAGCATTGAGATGGCGTCATTTGAGTTTCTCTACGGAAGAAAGTGTACCACCCCATTGTTATGGAATGGTGTGGGAGAAAGAAGTTTATTCGGACCAGATCTTATTAAAGAAGCCGAAGAGAAGGTCAAGTTGGTAAAGGACAGGTTGAAGATAGCACAGTCCCGATAGAAAAGCTACGCAGATCCTAAGCATAGAGAAGTCACCTACGAAGTGGGTGATAGAGCTTATCTTAGAGTGTCACCACTTCGTGGAGTGAAGAGATTCGGAGTCAAAGGAAAATTGGCACCAAGATATGTTGGGCCATTCAAGATTCTGAGTCGCAAAGGAGAAGTTGCCTATGAAATTGAACTTCCAGAATCTTTGTCAGCAGTTCATAATGTGTTTCATGTGAGTCAACTTAAGAAATGTCACCTAGAAATGGAAGAAACTTCTTTGAAGGATACTATACCTTTGGAGGAGGTTGAATTGGAAAGTGATCTCACCTATGAAGATAAACCTATCAAGATTCTTGAGACTGCAGAAAGAGTCACAAAAACTAAGACTATCAAGTTTTGCAAAGTACAGTGGAATCATCATTCCGAAGAGGAAGCAACATGGGAAAGAGAAGATGATCTTCGGAAAGACCACCCTCACCTATTTGCTAGCCAAACCGAATCTCGAGGGCAAGATTCACCTTAAGGGGGTTAGATTTGTAACATCCCTAAATTCATGATTTCAAAGATTTCATATCATTCATGCATGCATATAGTTTTGATATCAATTTCAAACCAATTCCAAGAAAACAGAAGCACATAGTGCTATCATTTTATGTGAGCAAACTTAAATCAAATGACCATCCCCATTTGAGAGCTTAAGTGTTTTAAAACCACGTTTGTTTGTTTCCTTGTTGATTGGAATGAGTGTGGAGTTTGAACAAAATTATAAAAAATAAAAATGGTTTCAAAACTTTTGCAAATCAAGTGCTATGGCACTGTTTATTTTGTTTATTCAAAAGAACCAAGCTTGAACAGAGAGACCACATGTTTCTATGCCCAGAAATATGAATGTTGCACCCTACAAAATCCTGGAAAAAGTTTGAATTCAAAATCTTTTGAAATCATTTGAAAATCAATCCAGAAAATCAAATTAGAAAAAGAAAAGAAATAAAGAAAAGGAAAAGGGTCGGCGCTACTATTCTGGCCCAACAACAAATCCAGCCCAGCTAGCCCACCCGGGTCCTCTCTCTCTCTCTCACTCGCAGAAGCACCCCCAGAGTCGCTGACACTCGGACCCCACTCCCTCTCTGTTCTATTCGCTGACAAGCGGGCCCTCTCCACGTCGACTCCTTCTTCCCCAAATCGCCCTTGACCACGCCATCTGCCGTTGATGCCGGTAATGGCGCGGCGTAATTAGCCTTGATACCGCGAGCGTTTCCTGTCGCGCTTCGGACTATTTAAACCACACCCCGCCGCGTTCATTTCCCCCCACGCTGCACTCTCTTCTCGCCACCAGGCTGCCCCTAATTCGCGTTGCACCGCCGCAGCCAGAGCTAGCTCCGGCGAGGTATTCCGGTAAGACCTCGTCGCCCCTTGCTGTCTAAACTTGCCAGTACAATCTCCGCGACCATGCGCACCTCCTGACCCCTCTGGTGCATTCTAGGATCATCCAGAGCCTCGGCAACGTCGACGACCACACGCGTCAGACGACCCCATCAACTCCGGCGATCAATTGCGGTAAGCATCGAGCGCCCCTTGATCTCTCACGCATACGAGGTTGTTCGCCATCGTCTTGCGCATCTTCTAATCCATCTGGTTAGTGCTAGGGCGACGTGGAACCTCGGCAACAACTGCGACAGCAACCACCTGACGTCGTGCACAACTCCGACGAGCTCCCCCAGCCACTACAGCGCGCCCCTTGACCAGCCGACACCACCTTGAGCATCAGCATCGCACGGCGAGCTCGGTAAGCCCCTTCCCCCTCCCCCGTGCGACCTAGAACACCAGCGCCCCACTGACATAGCGCTCTGCCGCTCGCCGCCGCGCTAGCGCCGCCAGACCTTGGTCGTTTGATCAAGAGCCGTTGGATCTAGATCCAACGCGTGTAATAGAATCACTTAAACGAAGCGGTACGTTAGATATGAGCCTTGCACGTTCACTTAAATCCAACGATCTGCGTCGATCGATCCGCCCGAACCGGTACAGGCCAATAGGAAACAGACGCGTGGCAGTGAGTTAGATTTAAAACTGATTTTGAATCAGATTATAGTTCAAATTTGTTTTGTTTGTAACTTTTGATTTCCACGTTAGATTTTGACAAATTTTATATCGTTGGAATCAGGAGAGCAAGCTCTTTCAAATTATGCAATGTGTTTACTATTTAGCTTATGTTAAAAAGGCTTTATTTGCAGAAACTTGTTTATGACTAATTTGAGTGTTTGAAATGTTTAGGAAATGCTTTAGGGTATAAATATTGGTTGTTTGGCAAGTTTTTGTCTTGTTAGTGAATCAGTACCTTGCACTTTCTTGGTTGAGTTTTGAAAATCATCACTTAGCATTTTGCATGCATGCATATATTTATGTTTGTATATGAATTGTGTGTAATTTTGTGCTACCATTCTTTGTGTAGACTTTGGTCCTAGTGATTGTGATTGTGAAGAGTGCTACTATCCCAACTATCAAGGCAAGTGGTACATCATGAATATTTCTATCCTTATATTTTATACTAAGCATTAGAAATATTTTGCTAAGTCTTGCATGTTAATATTTTGCCTAAATTCCATGTTGGGAAATCCTAAGTAGTTGTAGAATTGCTAGGAAATTTCTAAGTTAAGTTACTATCTATGCCATGCTTAGCCTAGCTAGTAGCAAACAAGGGTTGGTGAAATACACATGCTATGATGAAAATATTTCTAAGTCTTTGGACTTTGTTTTTCTTAATAAAACAACTAAGTTAATGAATCACCTGGGTGGAAAGGGACTTGATTGGTGGATTTTGGTTGAGTGGTTACACAAGGCCCATGGCTATGGTTTACCTTGTGTATCTCACTTGTGGCAAGCCACCCAGGAACAAAGAGATTTTAGAGTCCAAGTGTTAAGAAGCTTATAGTGCAGCCACTTGGCAATATGGGCTCTGCCTGGATCACATAAGTTGCTAGAACTTAGCCATTTGGACAGTTGGTGGTAGTGGGAATGATAGGTTGGAGCGCGTCCATTTGGTCTAAGGGAAGGCTTCTGAGAGGTCCTGTCTTGGGAAACCAAGTCTGGTGGGGAAAGTGCACAACCTCTGCAGATGGAAAAATCTAAGTACTTAGCCAAGTCCATGGCAATGGACAACTTGAGCATCAAGGCATGGAAGCTATCAAGAATCTCCTCATCCCAATTTCTAAGTAAAAATTTGTGGGTGAACAAGGGTGAAGGACCTCAATGTCTATTGGTGGTTCCTTGGGAAAAGTTTTTGACAAAGAAAAACTTAGTGATTTCAACTAATAGGAAAAACCTATTTTGAGCAAAGCAAGCCAAGCTACACTTAGCCAAATTTGCATATAGTATCTAGTCCACTTATAATTTAACTAAGGTATCACTTGCCAATACTATTCCAAAGTATTGACCCACTGTGGCTGTAACTTGTGATGTTGTAGGTTACTCTGATGAGGATTAGGTGTCATGAGTCTACACTCAACATGTTTGCCTGTGGCACATGAAGATGAAGACTTATATTTATTTACTTATTCAAACTCTTGTATTAGTCCTGTGGCCTTGAGTTGTAAAGACTATGTTTATCTCTGGAATGGATGTAATAAATGACCTTTGTATCTGTGTACTTCATCTTAAACTGTGGATGCTAGCAATGATCCAGGGACTAGCATTGCAATCACAGGGATCCTTTTCCTTTACAAAGGAGGGATCTTACAGATGGTATCAGAGCACTGTGTTGCCTGTAGGATTATGACCCTAGGATTGGAAACCACTAAGGAAAAAAATTTCATCCACTTCTACACTTGTCTATTCTTCTCGTAAAACTTTTCTAATCTTCTCTCTCATCTCTATTTGTAGATGAACTCCATCAACGAAGCCGTGAGGAAATGACCACTCATGATAATGACTTTGGAGTGTGAGACAGAATTCCCCAAGGCTCTCAAGGACCTCATGGTTGCATTAGACATACAAGGTGCAGCTGTGTACAAGGGATTTCCTGTGATGAATGAAGGAGAGGAATACTGGTGGGTACAACTTCACTTGTATAAAAACAAGGAAGACAACCATCAGGAAAAAGGATTCTGCATGTTCACCAATTCAGTGGTGCACCCTACATTCTTTGAATCAGCAAAGGATGCAGCTTGGAAGACCATCAAAGAACTTGGTGATAGAGTCAAGTGCAGAATGCTCAACCTCCAAAATGATCTAAGGAAAGAGAAGGAACATACCCGAGAGTTGGAAGCTACCAACCAAACCTTAAGAGGAGACATTATAGACTTAGTGATGGAGTCATGTGAGCAAGATAGGTCGATTGCTTCTAGAAACATTGTGTTAGCCAACAGATCCAGTGAGATAGGATTGTAAACGTACTTCGTTAGTTGGACCACCACCTATCACCTTATTTTCCAAAAAGTTGCTTTAAAATAAGATTGAACCTTGGTTGTTGTAATGGTTTCATGTATGCATGACTTGTGTGTTTTGCTTCCCAAGGATATGTATGTGTTGTTTTGTCTTTTGTTTTATCATGATTTGTGTTTTTCTAACTTTTCTATCTTATAATAGATGCCTATTACCATCAGCACTGTTGAGGAGTTCCAGGTTACCCGCTTTGGTCCTCGTATCGTTGAGCTTACTACTTTGCTCAATCTCCCTCTTCCCACCATCATAGGACAAGTTTTGCTAGCTGCTGAATTAAGCACTAGAAAATTAGCAGGATACTTAATCTTACCACAAAGAACCTCCACATCTCTTACAATTTTAATGGGGCAAATGGTTTCCTTATTAGCAAGTTGGATAACCACATCAATGTCCTTAAGCTCACAAGGACCAATCTCATGCATAATTTCCCTGTAAAGCTCATAAGGAATATCACTAGAACTAGCACCAATATCACATAAACCATAGTAGCAATGATCACCAATTTTAACAGAAAGCACATGAACACTAGCTTTTCTAGCTTTACTACGATGAGAGATAATATTGGAAGCGTCTTCACAGAAGAAAATGTGCTCATCCTCTCTATCTCTAGTGACAGGGTCTTTCAGAATGGCTACCACAGGTTCAACATTCAATTACTTGCCAGGCTCCACAGTTTTCATTGTACCTTAGTTATTTGCACTAATAATCATAGAATACTCCTTTACCTTAGCTGGGAAAGGCATTTTCTCAACATGAGGTTCAGGCACACTGTGATTAGTAGTACAAATTTGAGTACTTCTAACAGGAACATGACTAACAACATCTTTATACGGAGCATGCCATCTCCTCCCATTCCATGGATTGTCCATTCTTCAGCAGCTTATACCATGCTTCATCTCTCCCTTTCAAGGATATGGAGAGTAACTTCTTCTTCACCTGTTCAGTTGTGATACCTGCACACTTAAACAACCCGCATAATTCATGGATAAAAAGCAAGTGATCACCAGGATGGACAGTTCCATACCCTAAATAATAATTATCCATGCCATGATTAACAATACTTGTAGGTATCTTAAAAGGATCTATCTCAACAGGAGGTGGTTCATCTACTACCATAGCAGTGGTAGTAGTTTTCCCAAATAGAAAACCAAGTGGGTTATCCTTATTGGAAACAAAGTAACAAGCAGTAACAAAAGCAATACTCACAGTAAAAGTTTCCCTTACTAGTTCCACTCTTCAATAGCGCTTCACTCCCAGGCAACAGCGCCAGAAAATAGTCTTGATGACCCACAAGTATAGGGGGTGTATCGTAGTACTTTCGATAAATAGGAGTGTCGATCCCAGCGAGGAGCAGAAGGTGCTGAATAGTGGTATGGAGCAGGAAATCCCTGTGAATACTTAGCAAACGTATTTTTAGTGGTTTTCTGACAAGGCAACAAAACAAAGAGCAAGTAACAGAAGTAACGAACAAACGGATCAAGTGGCCCAATCCTTTCTTAGCAAAGGACAAGCCGGTGGAAATACTTATAAGGACCAAACGTTCTCGAGGACACATCGGAATTCTGTCAAGTGCTTTTGCTTCAAATAGCTGAGTACTCTTCTTTGGTGTTTGTAAGTGTTGTGTGAGTGAACCTGTGCTAACATACCGACCTTACTTGGACTAATACATACTTGTGATTAAACCCCCTGCAAACATCTGTAACTGCAGGAAAGTAATTAAGATATAAATCTAACCACAGCCTTAAACTCTGAGATCCTGCACTCCCTTGTGCAAAGGTGTCCTAACGGGGGTTCAGGTTTCTGTCACTTCGGCAACCCCACGATTAGTAGCCAAATACACAATGCATTCCCCTAGGCCCATAAATGGTGAAGTGTCATGTAGTCGACGTTCACATGACGCCACTAGAAGAATAAAACCACAACTTAAATACTAAACATTGAATAATAACTCATCACAGATCCACTAAAAACAACATGACTTCTCCCATGTCCTCAAGAACTAAACGAACTACTCACAAGACATCATATGGATCAAGATCAAAGATGATATGGTAATGGATAACAATATGAACATAAACAATAATCCAATGGTTCCACTCACAAACATCAACAACAATAGTAATCAACATCAGGAAAGTTTCCCCTAAGAACTAAAGCAATATCCAACACATTTGTTACAGCAGAACGGAGTGGTGATGATGGTGCTGGTGGAGATGATGGTGTGGATGATGATCCCTATGAAGCCTAGCTTGATGACGGTGTTGATGGCGACGGTCTCCCCTCTCCCGGAAGTAATTCCCTCGGCAGAAATCTGTCTGCCGGAGAGATCTTTCTCTCTCGGTGTTTTTCGCCCCCCATAGGCGGCGGAAATCTATCTGTGGTCGCTCACTTGGTATTAGGGTTCCATAGGGAAGATATAGGCGAAGGGGCGGAGTCAGAGGACAGGCAGGTGGGCGACACCTTCCCTAGTGTAACATCCCTAAAATCATGTTTTCAAAGTGTTGCATATCATCCATGCATTCATGATCATTTTAGGATCATTTTCAAAGTTATTACAAAAACTGGAGCATTTGAATGCTTATTATTTTATGTAAGCAAAGCATTGATCCAATGCTACTCTCTAATGAGAGATTATTTGTTTTAAACCAAAGATGTTTATTCATAGATTTGTTTGATAAATTCCAAAGCTTGGACAAAGTTTTCAAACAAAGAAATAAATTTAAACCATTTCTTTGTCTTTATTAAACAATGGGTAAAAACATTGTTTATTTTAAAATTTCAAAGTGCCAAATTAATTTAGAAGTGTACAACATTGTTCTGCAATCAAATGTGTACAATTTTCACTTTACAAAAATCCAGAAGTGATTTGAATTCAAACTTATTTGAAACTGATTTGAAAATGTTTCCTGAAAATCGAATTAGAAATAGAAAAGGATAAAGAATCAGAACTGGGCCAGGTGCCACCCTTTCGGCCCAATAGTCAAAACAGCCCACCCGTGGTTCCCTCTCCCCCTCTGTTTCTCACTGCAACCACGCGCACCCACTCGCTGACAGCCCAACCGCACTTGCCCCGTCAACGTCGTCCCAAACCCCGCCCACGGCCTGGCCTTGCCGTTTCCTCCCTCAACTTCACTGTCGCGTTTAAAATTGATTAAATGTTGTTGATTGCGTGCATAATCCTCGCCCCCGCTCTGGGTACTTAATCCCCTCCCCCTCACGGCCATTTCCCCCAACATAGCCAGCTAGAAGCGCCGCCAGGCTCCGCAAATTCTCGCTTGCACCGCCGCTGTCCCGACGAGCTCCGGTGACTAATTTCGGTGAGTTACGGGCACCCCTCGCCTTCGGCTTGACCCTGTCGAGTTCGCCATGTCTCTGTGCTTCTCCTAATGCCTTTGGTTTGCCCGCGCATGACCCAGGTCGCCATCCCCAACCACCTCAGCAAGCGACAGAGCCGCCGCCAAACTCTGGTGAACGATTTGGTAAAACCCGACTACCCCTTGCCTTCTCTCTGACCTATCTTGATCGCCAGATTGTTGTGCACACCCTGACGCCTTTGGTTTGTGTTAGGGCGGTCCACATCGTTGGCAACGTCGTCGTCTGCAAGAACCCGACATCGTCCGCAACTCCGACGAGCCCTAGTGACCTCGACAGTACGCCCCGTCCACACCAGCGAGTCATTGAGCTTCAGCACGACCTTGCGAGTACGGTAAGCACCTATGCTAACCCCATCCCCCTCTGTAGCCGCCGGAACACCACTGACAGAGCGCCTCCTCCGCGCCGCCGTCGCTGGCGCCGCCCATCCATGGTCGCATGCTTAGCAACCGTCAGATCTAGATCCAGCGCATAGGAATAGATCACTTCTCGAAGGGGTACGTTTTAGATCTGGCCGTGCGTTTTCACTTAGATTATGCGGCCCACGTTGATCGATCCGGCCGAACCGGTACGGCCAATCAAAACACACCGTGTGGCCTGAGTTTAGTTTTAAAAACAGAAATTAGTTCTATTAGTTGTTCAAACTTGCAAAATTCATATCTTTTGATCCACACGTTCAAATTTTGCAAATTTTATATCATTGGAATCAGGAGAAAGAATTCTATCCATTTATGCAATGTGTTTAATGTTTTGATTCTGTAAAATTGGTTATTTTTGCAGAGACATTTATAGGCTTATTTTGAGTATAGAAATGATATGAAAAATGATTTAAAGATCAAATAAAAATTATTTAGTGTGTCTTGGTATTGTTTATGATTCAGTATTGTATAGTTGTCTTGTTTGGTGTATAAAATCATCACATGGCATTTGCATGCATTCATATATTTTTGCTTGTATATTTTTGATATGTGAATTTGGTGCCATTATTTTATGTGTAGATTTTGGTGCTAATAGTGATTGTGGTTGTGAAGATTGTTGCTACTCCCCAAACTACCAAGGCAAGTGGTGCTTCATGTTTCTATCCCAATATTTTGCCTATGCATTAGAAATATTTTGTATAGGACTTGCATGATTATTTTGCTAAGTATCTATATGCTATGCTTGGGAAATCCTAGTAGTTGTAGTAATGTTAGAATTTACTCTAAGTTAAGATACTTTCTATTGCCATGATTAGCCTAGCTAGTAGAAACCAAGGGTGGATTATACATATTCATGCTATGAGAATTATTCCTAAGTCTTTGACTTATGTTTTGCTTAATAAAACAACTAAGTGAATGAAACACCTGGGTGGAATGGAAAGAATGGTTTATGTTGAGTGGTTACACAAGGCCCATTTCTATGGTTTACCTTGTGTATCTCACTTGTGGAAAGTCACCCAGGAACAAATGGATTTGAGATGCCAAATGTTAAAAAGCTTCTAGTGCAGCCACATGGCATTATGGGGTCTGCCTGGACCACATAGGTTGCAATAACTAAGCCATTTGGACAGTTGGTGGTAGTGGGATGATAAGTTGGAACGCGTCCATTTGGTCTAAGGGAAGGCTTCTGAAAGGTCCTGTCTTGGTGAAAATCAAGTCTTGTGGGGAAAGTGCACAACCTCTGCAGATGGAAGAATCTAAGTACTTATCCATGTCCATGGTATTGGACAATTTGAGCATCATGACATGGAAGCTATCAAGAATCTCCTCATCCCAATTTTCTAAGTTAAAACTTGTGGTTCAACAAGGGTGAAGGTTCACCAATTTCTATTGGTGGTTCCTTGGGAAAGTTTTGTCAAAGAAAAACTTAGTGTTTTCAACTAATAGGTAAATCCTATTTTGAGCAAAGCAAGCCTAAGCTACACTTAGCCAAATTCATATAGTAACTAGATGCTAATATTTTACTAAGGTATCACTTGCCAATACTATTCCAATGTATTGACCCACTGTGGCTGTAACTTGTAATGTTGCAGGTTACTCTGATGATGATTAGGGGTTATGAGTATACACTCAACATGCTTGCCTGTGGCACAGGAAGATGAAGACTTTATTTTATTGTTATGAATGAACTCTTGTATTAGGCCTATGGCCATGGAGTTGTAAAAGACTATGTTATCTCTGGAATGACGATGTAATAATGACCTTTGTTTCTGTGTACTTCATCTTAAACTGTGGATGCTAGCAATTGATCTAGGGACTAGCATTGCAATCATAGGGATCCTTACCCTTATAAGGGAGGGATATTACATATGGTATCAGAGCACTGTGTTGCCTGTAGGATTATAACCCTAGGATTGGATTTGAAACCACTAAGGAAAATTTCAACACTTTGAAAAATTTCTACACTTGTCTTTTCTTCTCGTAAACTTTTCTAATCTTCTTTCTCATCTCTATTTGTATATGAACTCCATCAACGAAGTCATAAGGAAGGGACCACTCATGACCATGACTTTAGAGTGTGAGACTGAATTTCCAAAAGCCCTCAAGAACCTTATGGTTACCATGGGGATACATGGTGCAACTATGTACAAAGGTTTCCCTGTGATGGATGAAGGAGAGGAGTATTGGTGGGTGCAACTTCACTTGTACAAAAACAAGGAAGACAACCACAAAGAATGAGGATTCTGCATGGTCACCAACTCAGTAATGCACACCACATTCTTTGACTCTGCAAGGGATGCAGCTTGGAAAGCCATCAAGGAGCTTGGTGATAGACTCAAATGAAGAATGCTTAACACCCAAAATGACCTTAGGGAAGAAAAGAAACATACCCAAGAGTTGGAGACTACCAACCAAAAACTAAGGGAAGACATCATAGACCTTATTTGGGAATCTTGTGAACAAGATAAACAGATGGCTACTAAGGATGCTTTGATCGCCATTTTGTCTAGTGAGTGAGAGTTGTAATATACTTCGTTAGTTGGACCACCACACTTATCGTTTTATTTCCAAAATTTTGTCTAAGTTATGTTGAACCTTGGAATTCTTGTAATGAATTTATGTATGCCATGACTTGTGTGTTTGCCAATGATATGCTTGTGATACTTTGACTTGAGATTTTCTATTGATGATTGAATTCTAACTTTTCTTATCTTATAAAATAGATGCCTAATGTTACCATCAGCACAGCTGAAGAGTTCAAGGGAACTCGTTTTGGCACTCGTCTTATTGAGCTCACTAGTGTGCTCAATCTTCCACTCCATAGCATCATGATGCTTCCCCTCACCAAGTTTGAGAGGAAGGACCTTTGGGGCTTCAAAGTTACCCAGCCAGGACGCCAGACTGAGCCAGCCACGGAGGCTATCACCTTCAAGCTAATGCATGACGACAAGGAGAGAGGCTTAGAGTTAGTCATGCAAGATTTACTTGGGCGTCTGTTAGGGAGGCACTCCAGGGAGCTTAGAGGTACTCACTTTCACGCCTCCGGAAGACGCGACGAGGATGGTGAGGCTATCGAGTTCGAGGATGCTGCTAGAGAGATGGCAGAGCCGATTCGTCTGTACCTCCAGTTCTTAGAGGTTCTTCTTAGGCACCTAGATACTGATAGGACCAACGTCATGATTAGCAATGACGAACTTCAGGTGCAGCTTCGTGAGAAGGACAAGCTCTTCGCGGAGCAAGACGAGATAGTCAAGGAAATGGAGGCTAAGTTTGAGAGCTAGGATGGGAAGTTCAAGAGCCAAGAGAAAAGAGTCCAAGATAGGAACAAGAGGATTCGAGAGATGAATGCAGTACTAGAGGCCAAGGACTTCGAGATCGAGCATCAGCAGGGTGTGATTGAGAGACTTCGTTCACAGAAGAGGGCTCTCAAAGCCAAGATAGAGGCCTTGACTACGAATGTCGAGGAATACAAGACCGCTATGGAGAATGCAGGTCTTACACTTGTTGATGAGGAGGTTGATGCAGAGGAGTAGTGATGACTACTCATTTAGCATGCTTATGATTATTGAGTCGCAATGACCATCCAACATGTGGATGGCTTGCTATTGGTGTGTTTGCTTTTCAAACTTGTTGTTTATGTCGTTGAACTTTATGTTATTTTGATGCTTGTTTGGTGATTGTCTATGTGATGTATTGTGCATGTTAAGCATCTATGGGTATCTCATTCTTATCCTTATTGAAAACCATAGATGCATCCTCGACGTGCCAACCCCAACCCGAACAACAACAATGTCACCCCCGAGATGCAGCAGCTGATGACAGCACATGCACAGCTGATGCATATGATGACCACTTTCATGCAGAATTAGAATAACAACAACAATAACCACAACAACAACAATTAGAACAATCCACCAGGATTTGACATGCTCACCAGATTCTTAAGACTGAGGCCTGAAAAGTTCTCAGGAACTACTGATCCCATGGTGGCCAATGATTGGCTACGTGCAGTGAACAAGGATTTGGTGACTGTCGGCTGTACCGACGAGGAGAAAGTCAGGTTTGCAGCACACTTGTTGGAAGGACCAACAACTACTTGGTTGGATAACTTCCAGATCACCACTCCCATTGAGGATGTGACATGGGCTATCTTTGAAGATGGTTTCCGTACAGTTCACATCTCATCCGGAGTGATGAGTTTGAAGAAGGAGTTCCATAACCTAAAGCAGCGCCACCGCAGCGTGGCTGGATATATTGAGGAGTTCAACAATCTGGCGCGTTATGCACCGGATGAAGTTGATACTGATTCCAAGAGGAAAGAGAAGTTCCTCGAAGGACTGAACGATGAACTGAATCTGCAGTTATCTGTGGCCTATGTCCCCACCTACCAATCCCTTTGTGACAAGGCTACCATCTTGGAGAACAAGATGAAACTGGTGGAAAGCAGAAAGAGGAAGCACAGCTCGGGATCGTCTCACAAGCATTCCCATTATGATGATAGTGGGAGTTCTGGATCCCACAAGCATGGAAAGTACAACATCCACCACAACCACAACCGCCATCATGACAACAAGCACCACCGTAGTCATGACAAGTACAAGAACCACAAGGGTGGATACAAAATCCACCACAATGGAAGTGGAAGTGGTAGTGGAAGCCAACCTGTCAAGAAGGATCTCAGTCAGGTTGAATGCTTCAAGTGTAAGAAGATGGGGCATTATGCAAATGAGTGCCCAGAAAAGAAAGTTGAAGGACCCAACAAGCCCAACCCTTTCTAGAAAGGACAGGTGAACCACATCAATGTGGAAGAGATCTATGAGGAACCTGATGCAGTGGCTGGTAAGTTCAAACTCAATTCTGTTCCAGCACTTGTTCTTTTTGATACTAGCGCATCGCATTCATTCATATCAAGAGAATTTGTTGAAAGAAATGAACTTCTAGTTGAAACTATTGGGTGTCCTATAAAAGTAAGTTCTCCTGGTGGAGAAATGATAGTGAACTCGGGATGTCATGACCTAGTCATAGAGTTTGGGAAGTATAAGTTTCCCGTTAATCTGTTAATCCTAAATTCCCAAGGATTGGATGTCATATTGGGAATGGACTGGATGACTAAGCACAAGGGAGTGCTAGATTTTGCCAATCATACTAGCACACTCACAACCCCGGAAAATAAAAGGATTAGATTCAAGACTAACTTTGAATCAAAAGGGACTAAGCTAAATTCTCTTAAGGGGGTTAGCATAGACAGTGTGCCAATTGTGAGAGAATATCCTGATGTGTTTCCGGAAGAATTGCCGGGAATGCCACCAGATAGAGATGTGGAATTTCTGATTGACTTGCGACCAGGATCAGGACCAATAGCAAAGAGACCTTACAAGATGTTAGTTGATGAGTTGAAAGAACTCAAGAAACAACTTGGAGAACAGTTGCAGAAAGGATTTATTCAACCAAGTTCTTCCTCTTGGGGAGCACCAGTCTTGTTTGTGGAAAAGAAAGTTAGAAGTCAAAGGTTATGCATAGATTATCGTTCTATCAAGAACAAATATCCTTTGCCTAGAATCAATGACTTGTTTGATCAGCTAGAAGGAGCCTGTGTTTTCTCAAAGATTGATCTCGGGTCAGGTTATTTTCATCTTAAGAAAGGGAACAAGACATACCTAAGACAAGTTTCACCACTAGGTATGGATTGTATGAGTATACAGTAGTGCCATTTGGATTGACCAATGCACCAGCTTACTTCATGAATATGATGAACAAAGTGTTCATGGAGTTCCTTGACAAGTTTGTTGTCGTTTTCATCGATGACATTTTAATCTACTCCAAAAGCAAAGAAGAGCATGAGGGACATTTGCGTTTGATACTTGAGAAGCTTAGAGAGCATAAGCTGTATGCCAAATTCAGCAAGTGTGAATTCTGGTTAAATGAAGTTGGATTTCTTGGACATGTTGTGTCAGGAGATGGTGTAGCAGTTGATCCCGCAAAAGTGTCAGCTGTAACTGAATGGGAATCTCCTAAGTCAGTAAAGGAAGTTTGTAGTTTCCTTGGCTTGGCAGGATACTACAAAAGATTCATTGAGAATTTCTCCAAAGTAGCTAAGCCAATGACGGAGCTGCTAAAGAAAGACAAGAAGTTTGCTTGGTCTAAAGGATGTGAACTCAGTTTCCAAGAATTGCAGAAGAGACTAGTGACAGCACCAGTCCTAGGTCTGCCAGATTTGGAGAAAGATTTCCAAGTGTATTGTGATGCATATCATCATGGATTAGGTGCAGTTCTAATGCAAGAAGGGAAAGTTGTGGCTTATGCCTCGAGACAACTCAAAACTCATGAGGTAAATTACCCTACTCATGATTTGGAGTTAGCCTCTATTGTCCATGCACTCAAAACATGGAGACACTATGTTTTGGGAAAGCGATGTGAAGTGTTCACATATCACAAAAGTTTGAAGTATATCTTCACCCAGAAAGAAATCAACATGAGACAAATAAGATGGCTAGAACTCATCAAGGACTATGACTTGAGATTGCAATACCACCCCGGTAAAGAAAATGTTGTAGTAGATGCTCTAAGCCGTAAAGTATTTGTGAATGGCCTTACTAAGGGAGAAATGCCAGATGATCTGTGTGCCCAATTTAGAGACCTTAGATTGGAGATTATGCCTGAGGGACATCTCATGTCATTAGATGTTCAACCCACATTGTTGGACAAGATCAAGGAAGCCCAAAAGCCGGACAAGGAAATAGAAGAGATTAAGGAAAATATTGTCAAGGGAAAAGCCAAAGGATTCCATGAAGACGAACAAGGTACTTTATGGTATGGAAAACGTATCTGCGTTCCGCAAGATCCGGTGCTTCGGAAACTGATTTTACAAGAAGCACACAACTCACCATATTCCATTGATCCGGGTAACACCAAAATGTACATGGATATGAAGGAAAGATTTTGGTGGAATAATCTCAAGAAGGACATTGCCGAACATATTTCTTTGTGTGATGTATGTAGTAGAGTGAAAGCGGAACATCAGAAACCAGCAGGATTGTTACAACCACTACCTATTCCTGATTGGAAGTGGGACAAGATTGACCTGGATTTCATCACCGGATTTCCAAGGACCAGGTCTGGATATGATTCTATTTGGGTAGTAGTGGATCGCCTCACTAAAGTGGCTCATTTCATACCCGTGAAGACAACCTATACAAGTGCTAAGTTAGCCAAGATCTATATGAATAGGATTGTATGTCTACATGGAGTACCCAAGAGTATTGTGTCTGATAGGGGAACTCAATTCACTTCTCATTTTTGGAGGCAACTACATGAGTCATTGGGAACGAGATTGGAATTCAGCACTGCTTTTCATCCTCAAACTAATGGACAAACAGAAAGGACCAACCAGATTCTAGAAGATATGTTGAGGGCATGTGCCCTAGACTATGGAGCCAGTTGGGATGAAAGTTTGCCCTACGCAGAGTTCTCTTACAATAACAGCTATCAAGCCAGTATTGAGATGGCACCATTTTAGTTTCTCTATGGGAGAAAATGTACTACCCCATTATTATGGAATGGTGTAGGATAGGAGAAAGAAACTTGTTCGGACCAGAACTAATCAAAGAGGCTGAAGAGAAAGTCAAGCTAGTTAAGGACAGATTGAAGATAGCACGGTCCTGACAAAAGAGATACACAGATCCTAAGCGTAGAGAAGTCACCTATGAAGTGGGTGATAGAGCTTATCTTAGAGTGTCACCACTTCGTGGAGTGAAGATATTTGGAGTTAGAGGAAAATTGGCCCCAAGATATGTTGGACCATTCAAGATTTTGAGTCGAAAAGGTGAAGTAGCTTATGAAATTGAATTGCCAGAATCATTATCTGCAGTTCACAATGTGTTTCATGTGAGTCAGCTAAAGGAATGCCATCTAGAGATGGAAGAGACTTCTTTGAAGGATACTATACCTTTGGAAGAGGTCCAATTGGAAAGTGATATCACTTATGAAGAAAAACCCATCAAGATTCTTGAGATTGCAGAAAGATTTACTCGGACTAAGACTATTAAATTCTGCAAAGTTCAATGGAACCATCATCCCGAAGAAGAAGCAACATGGGAAAGAGAAGATGATCTTCGGAAAGACCACCCTCACCTATTTGCTAGCCAATCCGAATCTCGAGGGCGAGATTCACCTTAAGGGGGTTAGATTTGTAACATCCCTAAAATCATGTTTTCATAGTGTTGCATATCATCCATGCATTCATGATCATTTTAGGATCATTTTCAAAGTTATTACAAAAACAGGAGCATTTGAATGCTTATTATTTTATGTAAGCAAAGCATTGATCCAATGCTACTCTCTAATGAGAGATTATTTGTTTTAAACCAAAGATGTTTGTTCATAGGTTTGTTTGATAAATTCCAAAGCTTGGACAAAGTTTTCAAACAAAGAAACAAATTTAAACCATTTCTTTGTTTTTATTAAACAATGGGTAAAAACATTGTTTATTTTAAAATTTCAAAGTGCCAAATTAATTTAAAAGTGTACAACATTGTTCTGCAATCAAATGTGTACACTTTTCACTTTACAAAAATCCAGAAGTGGTTTGAATTCAAACTTATTTGAAACTCATTTGAAAATGTTTCCTGAAAATCGAATTAGAAATAGAAAAGGATAAAGAATCAGAACTGGGCCAGACGCCACCCTTTCGGCCCAGTAGTCAAAACAGCCCACCCGGGGTTCCCTCTCCCCCTCTGTTTCTCACTGCAACCACGCGCACCCACTCGCTGATAGCCTGACCCCACTTGCCCCATCATCATCGTCCCCAAACCCCGCCCACGACATGGCCTCGCCGTTTCCTCCCTCTCCTTCACTGCCGTGTTTAAAATCGGTTAAATGTCGTTGATTGCGTGCGTAATACTTGCCCCCACTCCGGCTACTTAATCCCCTCCCCCTTGCGGCCATTTCCCCCAACATAGCCAGCCAGAAGAGCCGCCAGGATCCGCAAATTCTCGCTTGCACCGCCGCTGTCCCGACGAGCTCCGGTGACTAATTCCAGTGAGTTCCGGGCGCCCCTCGCATTCGTCTTGACCCTGTCGAGTTCGCCATGTCTCTGTGCTTCTCCTAATGCCTTCGGTTTGACCGCGCATGACCCAGGTCGCCATCCCCGACCTCCTCAGCAAGCGATAGAGCCGCTACCTAACTCCGGTGAACGATTTTGGTAAAACCTGACTACCCCTTGACTTCTCTCTAACCCTATCTTGATTGCCAGATTGGTGTGCACACCCTGATGCCTTTGGTTTGTGTTAGGGTGGTCCACATTGTCGGCAACGTCGTCGTCTGCAAGAACCCGATGTCGTCCGCAACTCCGATGAGCCCCAGTGACCTCCACAGTACACCCCCGTCCACACCAGTGAGTCGTTGAGCTTCAGCGTGACCTTGCGAGTCCGGTAAGCACCTATGCTAACCCCAGCCCCCTCTGTAGCCACCAGAACACCACTGGCAGAGCGCCGCCGCCGCGCCACTGTCGCTGGCGCCGCCCATCCATGGCCACATGCTTGGCAACTGTCGTATCTAGATCCAGCGCATAGGAATAGATCACTTATCGAAGGGGTAAGTTTTAGATCTGGCCATGCGTTTTAACTTAGATCGTGCGGCCGACGTTGATCGATCCGGCCGAACCGATACGGGTCAACCAAAACATGCCGCGTGGCCTGAGTTTAGTTTTAAATACAGAAATTAGATCTATTAGTTGTTCAAACTTGCAAAGTTCATAACTTTTGATCAACATGTTCAAATTTTGCAACTTTTATATCATTGGAATCTGGAGAAAGAATGCTATCCATTTATGCAATGTGTTTAATGTTTTGCTTCTGTAAAATTTGTTATTTTTGCAGAAACATTTATAGGATTATTTTGAGTATATAAATGATATGGAAAATGATTTAAAGATAAAATAAAGTTTATTTAGTGTGTCTTGGTCTTATTTATGATTCAGTACTGTATACTTGTATTGTTTGGTGTCGAAAATCATCACATGGCATTTGCATGCATTCATATATTTTTGTTTGTATATTTTTGATATGTGAATTTGGTGCCATTATTTTATGTGTAGATTTTGGTGCTAATAGTGATTGTGATTGTGAAGATTGTTGCTACTCCCCAAAATACCAAGGCAAGTGGTGCTTCATGTTTCTATCCCAATATTTTTCCTATGCACTAGAAATATTTTGTATAGGACTTGCATGATTATTTTGCTAAGTATCTATATGCTATGCTTGGGAAATCCTAGTAGTTGTAGTAATGTTAGAATTTTCCTCTAAGTTAAGATACTTGTTATTTCCATGCTTAGCCTAGCTAGTAGCAACCAAGGGTGGATTATACATATCCATGCTATGAGAATTATTCTTAAGTCTTTGACTTATGTTTTGCTTAATAAAACAACTAAGTGAATGAAACACCTAGGTGGAATGGAAATAATGGTTTATGTTGAGTGGTTACACAAGGACCATTTATATGGTTTACCTTGTGTATCTCACTTGTGGAAATCCACCCAGGAACAAATGGATTTGAGATGCCAAATGTTAAGAAGCTTCTAGTGCAGCCACATGGCATTATGGGCTCTGCCTGGACCACATAGGTTGCAATAACTTAGCCATTTGGACAGTTGGTGGTAGTGGGATGATAGGTTGGAACGCGTCCATTTGGTCTAAGGGAAGGATTCTGAAAGGTCCTGCCTTGGTGAAAATCAAGTCTTGTGGGGAAAGTGCACAACCTCTGCAGATGGAAGAATCTAAGTACTTAGCCATGTCCATGGTATTGGACAATTTGAGCATCAAGACATGGAAGCTATCAAGAATCTCCTCATCCCAATTTTCTAAGTTAAAACTTGTGGTTCAACAAGGTGAAGGTTCACCAATTTCTATTGGTGGTTCCTTGGGAAAGTTTTGTCAAAGAAAAACTTAGTGTTTTCAACTAATAGGTAAATCCTATTTTGAGCAAAGCAAGCCTAAGCTACACTTAGCCAAATTCATATAGTAACTAGATGCTAATATTTTACTAAGGTATGACTTGCCAATACTATTCCAATGTATTGACCCACTGTGGCTGTAACTTGTAATGTTGCAGGTTACTCTGTTGATGATTAGGGGTTATGAGTCTACACTCAACATGCTTGCCTGTGGCACATGAAGATGAAGACTTTATTTTATTTTTATGAATGAACTCTTGTATTAGGCCTATGGCCATGGAGTTGTAAAAGACTATGTTATCTCTGGAATGACGATGTAATAATGACCTTTTTTCTATGTACTTCATCTTAAACCGTGGATGCTAGCAATTGATCTAGGGACTAGCATTGCAATCACAGGGATCCTTACCTTTATAAGGGAGGGATCTTACACCTAGGCGCGGGGTTAGGTGGGCCCGCGCCTAGGGGGGGTGTGGGCCCCCTAAGGCACATCTCCGTCCCTCCTTCTGGCTTCCTTCTTCTTCTGGTAAAATATTATGTTTCCTTATTTTTCTATTATTTTCTGATCTTTGCAAAATTGCACCGAAATGCCTTCTTTTCCATTAGAATCCAGACTCCGACACTCCATCCTTCAGGAATCATCCAACATGCATAAACAGATGAAAAAGCCATAAGTAATACCTCATAATAAGACAAATATCAATGAATAGAGGTAAATTATGATATAGAATGGTGATGCAAATTGGGCGTATCAGAGCAGACCCTGAGAACCCAGTTAGAGTTTACTCATTTGTTAATGCAGTAACAATAGTCCCTTCGGCTTGGACAAAACCGTTCATGCAATATCTCGTACACGAAACTTTGCCCATCGACAAAGTCGAAAGTCGACAAATAGTATGTCGAGCAAAGGGCTATACCATAATCAATGGGCAGCTCTACAAAATAAGTACCACTTTTGTACAACTGAAGTGTGTCTCCTAGCAAGAAGGTATTGAAATCCTTCTTGAGATCCATCTCGGAGATTGCGGGCATCATGCCGCTCCTTGATCGTTGGTCTCCAAAGCTTTCTAGCAAGGATTCTACTGGCTGACCATGAAGGCGGACGCCGACAAGCTGGTCGATACATGCATGGGATGCCAGTATGATGCCCAACAACCACATGTACCAGCTCAAGAATTGTGAACCATACCAATAACTTGGTCGTTCGCAGTCTGGGGGCTAGACATGGATGGTCCATTACAAATGGCACGTTGTGGGTTTACGCATCTTCTAGTAGCAGTTGATAAATTCACAAAATGTATTGAAGCTAAACCCATTAGAAAGCTTGACGGGGCAACTGCTCTTAGGTTTGTCCGAGATCTAGTGGTGAGATTTGGTCTCCCACATAGCATCATCACCGACAACGGCAACAACTTGTCACTCGGAGAAGTGGAAGCTTATTGTTGGGAAAAGGGCATCCGACTTGACCTAGCATCTGTGGCACAACCACAATCCAATGGACAAGTTGAGCGAGCCAATTGATTAATTCTGCAGGGAATAAAGCCACGTCTAAAAGCACCGCTACATAGAGAAGTTGGAGCCTGGGCGGAGGAATTGCCATCTGTTATGTGGAGTTTACGAACTACTCCCAATAGATCCACCGGCTACACCCCTTACTTCATGGTATATGGATCAGAAGCAATTCTACCTTCCGACATCCTCCACAATTCACCAAGAGTTGTCTCCTATGACGAAGATGACGCTGAAGAATCCAGGCACCTAGATGTAGACCTTCTCGAGGAAGAGCGCGTGTTGGCATGCCAGAGGTCCACCATCTACCAGCAAAAGCTACGCAGCTACCATAGTTTGTGCTCCGACCGCGTGATGGGGATAATTTGTGACTTCTTCTGCTTAAGTCAGAGCACCAGATCCCCCTCTTTAAACGAGCGATCCAGGCATGCCAGATGTAGACCTTATTTGTTGTTTTTGTGTGGATTCTGGAGTAGTGACTTTTGGCACTCGAAGTTGGTGATTTTGTGCTTAGGTTTTTGACGGTGCCATTGGGTATCACCACCTGAACGCATAGTTCCGACTAAGGGTCTTCCGACTCATGAAAAGTCAAGCATAAACACCAAAGTAAATGGATAAGCCAGCACTTGCTTAAAAAATATATACATGGTGGAATTAGTTCTTAAGCAGTAGGAAGCTTATATCCATAGTTTTCCGCCTTAAGATAACACCATTGTTTTTCTGCATACACAAAACAACCAGAGGTAACAAATATTACAAAGTGTTTTCACTTCTCTGGTGCAGGAGACTTCGAGGTTGCATCATCGGCCGCAAGAGAGCCATATGGCCCATCAACAAAGTCGGCAGTCTTCAAGGACTCGGAGGAGCTTTGGTCGACATCAATCACCTCAAGAGGCACGAAAGAGTTCGCATACACCAATTGGTGACCCTGGTATCGTAGACGACGAGAGAAGCCCAGATAGCATCATGATCGATGTTCTATCCGTCTTTGTCTACGTCCGGCAAACCAGAGGTCACCGTGGCGATGTCGGCATTGTCATAGTGGGACTTGACCATGGCTAGAGCCATCCTAGCGCCAGACTGGGTACATGAAGCTTTCCAGCTTACGATATGCTCTGGGGATCGGCGAAGGATCTCCGAGTACTTCATGACGGAGTCCACTCCTTTAATGTTGATGTCCAAGGGCTTGGCAATCTCTTTGGCCTGGGTGATCGCGGTACTGATGAAGTTGCCCGCAAGAACCATGCATTCCTTTGGTGGAGGGGCATTATTGGTCAAACCAATAGGATCTGCATTTCAGGACAAAATGTTTGAGTACATGAGTTCAACATAAAAAGATCAAAGTACCTGTTTTACAGAAGTACAAGACGGAAAATGCTTACCAAATATGCTGCTCTCAGCTTGCTGGAGAATTTCTGCCATGGAATCCAATTATTTTCGGAGGGTCTTGTACGCCTCAAGGTTCTGAGTATTTTCCTCATCAGCAGCTTTGTTATGCTCCTTGATGGAACCCACCACTTGTCGTGGGACGCTTCGTTGGAAATCCCAAGAGCAAGGTATGAAGCAGCACAACAGCAAGCTTCCCTTAGTAAGAAACCGAGGTTATCGAACCAGTAGGAGGAAGGAAATGTCACACAGGTGTTGCAAGCAACGCGGAGACCTGCACAACACAAACTCAAGACTTTGCCCCAAAGAATCAGTGAAGTTGTCAAGCTCACCAGTTTGCTATAACAAACTATTAAAGTATGGTGTGGAAGGTAATGTTTTGCAGCAAGTAAACAAGTAACACTAGAAGATGTATCAATGGTAAAGATTGGACCGGGGTCCATAGTTCACTAGAGGTTCTCTCCTTAGATAAACAACATGGCATGAAGGGTAAACAAATTAGAGCAGGGCAATTGACAGGAACTGAGCAAGGCATAACAATGCGATTACTAGTCAGAAAGATCATATGAGATTCGATTGGGCAATACAACGAGATACAAAGACCGCCATCCAACTACATCTATGACTAGAAGTCCACCTTCAGGTTATCATCCGAACCCCCTCCAGTATTAAGTTGCAAGCAACAGACAACTACTTTAAGCAAAGTGTGTAAGGTAAACAGTCCACATGTTCCATGAACAAGATACCATTGTTTTCTCCCTAGTAGCAACAACACATCTACAACCAAAGAGATTATTGTCACTTCCCTTGGAAACTAGAAGCATGAACCCACTATCGAGCATAAATACCCCCTCTTGGATTCACTAGAAACTACTTGGCCAAGATAGCTACTAACAACGGAGAGCATGCAACATCACAAACAACACATACATGATAGAATCATAAAGACAAAACCATTAATAAAACTAACATAATAATCTCAATATCCATCGGATCCCCGCAAACACAACATGCATGATTACAAATAGATTAGATATTGATCATGAACGGATCTCACAAGATCTATACATGAAAGCACAAAGGAGGAGATACAACCATCTAGCTACTACATGGACCCATAGTCCAAGGTGGAACTACTCAAGCATCATACCAGAGAGAAGGCCTCCGGGATGATCTCCCCTCCGGCAGGGTGCGGGGAAGAACTTCAGATCCCCCCGATCTTGGGACGATGGTGGCGGCGGCTACAGACGGTTTCATGGATATTTGATCGGGTGCTTAGGGTTTCTGCATCGGGTGCTTCTTATAGGCGAAGGGGGAGGCCGAGGCGGCGGCCAGGGTCCCCACACTCCTCCCAGGTGCAAGGCAGGGCCCACCCGCGCCAAGGGGAGGTCTGGGCGCCCTAGCCTGCCTCTCCGGCTCCCCTCTGGACTTCTTGTTCCCCACGGAAAGTAATTGACTTTGACTTTTGTTCCGTCCAATTCCGAGAATATTTCTTTACTAACTTTTTTGAAACCAAAAAACAGCAGAAAACATGCTACTGGCACTGTGGCAACTTGTTAATAGGTTTGTACCAGAAAACATGTAAAAATCACCTCAAAGTGTAGACAAGCAAAGCAAAGTAGATACTAAACAAGCATGGACCATCAAAAATTATAGATATGTTTCTGACGTATCAACATCCCCAAGCTTAACTCCTGCTCGTCCTTGAGTAGGTAAGTGATAAAAAGAATTATTTTTTAGGTGACATGCACCCTCACAAAGATCCAACCATTTGCAAGCATTAAAAGTTGGGATCAAAGAACTCTAAACATGTGCATGAAAGATGGATTTCTAACAATAGGACATAGTAACTATGCATGCAACATGACAAACTACAAACAAAGATCATGAATAACATGCATTGAAAAACATTTTTTTGCTTCACAAACAGAAAACATAACATTGTGGCAATCAGCTTGTCCCTCATGGAGTAGCAAATAGATGCATAGGACACCTTCAAAGTTCACAAGGGTGACTAGAAACAAATAGCACAAGAACAAGTAATATCACAATATGCATCAATTAATAAGCTTTGGAACACTGCACACAGAATGACAACTATGCTCTCTTAATGGTGCCTAAAGGTAGAAGATGGAGACTCAAATAATGGTGGAAGAAAGGACTTTTTGTAAAGGAAGCAGGGATTTCAAGTTTCAAAAAGAGCTTCCAAAAATTGTGGTACTTATTAGCTTTCAGCCATTATTGCCCCTATCATAAGCATATTGAAGTGATTAAGGTTAAAGTGACAAAGATGGAGTATATGCTTGACGAAGTATAAGTTGGAAATCTCAAGTACCTTGAATACTAGGGCCACACCTCATGCTACTCAACTTTAGTCACCTTTAAGTTCTTGTCACTGTAAGTATTTTCATATCATTGAGAACCGCCAACGGGGTACCCCTTGCACATGGTACAGGAGCTATCCCATAACCAAAATGACAAGGCAAACATACAATGAGCATCTCAGCAATTCTTCTTATTTACCATGGGAATATGGTGCTTTTTCTCTCTTTCCTCTTTTCTCAATGTGTCTCTCTCTTTTTTTTATAAGAAGAATGCTTCATAGATGTCACTATGGTGATGCTGCAAGTTTCCACCATGATTAGGCATGGCTTAGGCTAGCGGCCCAGACGTTTCTCTAACACAAGATACAAATTCCATGGACTTACAAGTTCCCTCTTTATTTCACACCGGTGACATCCATAGACAAAAGAGCATGATATCGACTGAGTACAAAGTACAAGTGCAATGTTGAAAACGTTCCCCGTGACAGCACGATTCTGCTAATTCGAACGTATAAGTGCAAGCATATACAACATAGATGACACAATGGTTAAATTTTATTACGGGCAAAGAATATAAAGTGTGCCATCAAGTTTGTGAGGGCTTTAATCACTAAGTTTTCACATAACAAAATAGTTTTTAATTGTAAGATAGGTGAAAACAAGAATATACTTGGAATGGTGTAACACACCATGCGTAGGAGTTTATAATGGACACTTTGGAATAACTTGGTTTCTTGGGAGTTGGAAGCATGAGTATAAATTACTCATACAAGTGGAGGCTAGCAAAAGACTGGGAGCAACCAACTAAGAGAGAAATAATGGACAAAATCATGCAGTGCAACAAAGCATACTTAATCAAAGCATAGAGTGGTACTACAAGTCAACTAAATGATCATAGAGGCTAATGGTGACTTGTGAGAGTCATAATATGGTGTAAGCTTATGCCAAGTCAACCCAAGCAAAGTATCAAAGGAGAATACCACAATACTACGATTTTGCATGCTAAAACAACACATAATTTCTTCAAGGCACACTAAGCAATCCCAATTGTTTGGAACAAGACATGCTACAACAATAATCACTAAGCATAAGGTCAAAACAACACCTAGCATGTCATGCTAAAGTCTAAGTCACAGTCAATGCAAGCTCCTCTTGCACTTACAAGCAAGAACTTACTACTCCTTTCCAAACACCAAGCAAACTTATTTGCAAAAAAACACAGCGAGAAAGGGGGTCCAAACTACTCAAGCAAACTAAAAAAACTAAGAAAACCAAACGAAAACTAAGACGCTCCAAGAACAACACAATTGTGCATGAAACAATAAAAACGAAGTGTCTAGACAGACCTGAGCTTTTTATTGATGAAGAAGGGGATGCCTTGGGCATCCCCACGCTTTGACGCTTGTACCTCTTGGATATTTCTTGGGGTGACACCATGGTGGCATACCCAAGCTTGATATTTTGTCCATTCTTCATCTCATTGCATCATTCTCTCTTTACACCTAAAATTTTTCCTTCACACAAAACTTCACACAATCTTCATTAGCAACATTAGCTTATTCAAAAGATATTAGACCCCTGGCAAAGCTTTGAAACACCAAGGCTTTTCACTAAAAACTCAAGCTAATGTAGTAAATCCTTCAAAAAGCTCAGTTCACCTAAAGATAACTCAAAAAGGAATCAATAAGAAGCAAATGCAAATAATGGTAGAAATCTGTCAAAACAGACCATTAGGTATAAACCTATTTTTCTGTTGCTCAAACCAAAAAGTGTTGAACTAACGAAAGTTAGCTAACATACTGGGGGATTTATTCGTAAATTTGGATCTCAATCCGAGTTACAGATACTCCTCGTGAATTTTTATGGTGGAGGACAGGAATCTGTTTCGGGACAGCAACTCCCCAAATCTTACTTCCCTCTCATTAGAGGTCATTCTTGGCACAAAAAGCAAAAAAAGGATAAGGAGAGGTCATTACATAAGTAATAACTTCCAAGACTGAAAACTCTTGGGTTATCTCCCAACAACTATTTTTCTTTAACGCCTTTAAGTTAGGCACAAGAAGCAAGAAGAATCAAGTATTTTCAAATGAAGAAGCATTAACATCAAACCTTGCTTTCAAAGGAGGAGCAATAAGCAACTTCTCTCTCCTCATAGGGAATTGTTCAATACCTTTCTTGAATGGAAAATGATATTTAATGGTGCCTTCTTTCATATCAATGATGGCACTAACTGTTCTAAGAAAAGGTCTTCCCAAAGTAATAGGACAATAAGCATTGTATTCAACATCCAAAACATAGAAATCCACAGGGACATAAGCATTGTTAACCATAATGAGAACATCATTAATACTCCCCATGAGTTTCTTCTTAGAATTATCATTAAGTGGGACATCCAAATAACAATCTTCCAATGATGGCAAATCTAGCATTTCATAAATCTTCCTAGGAATAATAGAGACACTAGAACCAAGATCACATGAAGCTTTGAGATCAAAGTCATTCACTTGTATATTAATAATGGGTTCCCAACTATCTTCTACTTTCCTAGGAATAGAAGATTTGTGTTTTAGCTTCTCTTCCTTAATCTTAACAAGAGCATCTGTAATGTGTTTGGTGAAAGCAACATGCATATCACTAGCATAAGGACTTCTAGCAAGATTTTGTAGGAACATAATCACTTCATAAATATTGCAACCATCTATATCAAATTCAAACTTAGCATCACTAGTAGTAGGCTCAATAGGCTTAGGCATAGTAGGAGGAGGAACAAGGACTACTTGTGGTTTAGTGGTGATGGTGCACACACTACTGTTTCTATCAATTTCAGCTTCCCTTTCCCACCTAGCATGAAGTTGAGCTAACAGCCTAACATTTTCATCAATAGTAACTTGTATGGCATGAGCAGTAGCAAAGGTATTTTCCATAGTTTCAGGTTTAGCAGCCATTTTATTAACCAAGGAAGTTTGAGCTTCAGACAATGAGGATATATTTTTCTCAACAGTTAAAAGCTTTTCCTCTATAGTCTTATTGAAAGCGGTTTGTTTACTAATAAAGTCCTTGAGCATGACTTCAAGTTTAGAGGGGGCATTTCTAGCATTGTTGTAGGAGTTTCCATAGGAATTGCCATTATTAGGAGGATAAGGCCTATAATTGTTGTTACTACCAAAATTATTCCTATCGGCATTGTTGTTGAAATTGTTGTTTCTAATGAAGTTTAGATCAACTTGCTCTTCTTGAGCAACCAAAGAGGCTAAGGTAATACTATTAGGATCTAGAGGACCTTTGTCATTAACAAGCATAGCCATAATAACATCAATCTTTTCACTCAAGGAGGAAGTTTCCTCAACAGAATTTACCTTCTTACCATGTGGATCTCTCTCAACATGCCATTAAGAGTAGTTAACCATCATATTATCAAGGAGTCTTGTTGCAGCACCCAAGGTGAGGCCCATGAAGGTACCTCCAGCACCTGAATCCAACAGATTTCTTGAGGAGAAGTTCAAACATGCATAAAAAGTCTGGATAATCATCCAAGCAGTGAGTCCATGAGTAGGGCAATTCTTAACCAAAGATTTCATTATTTCCCAAGATGGAGCAACATGTTCACTATCAAGTTGTTTAAATTTCATAATGTCACTTCTCATAGATATAATCTTAGCAGGAGGATAGTACTTTCCAATAAAAGCATCTTTGCACTTAGTCTAAGAATCAATACTATTTTTAGGCAAGGATATCAACCATTCTTTAGCTTTTCCTCTCAAGGAGAAAGGAAAAAAGCTTGATCTTAATAATGTCTCCATCTACATCCTTATACTTTGCATCTCACAAAGTTCAATAATGCTATTGAGATGGGCAGCGGGATCATCAGAACCAGCACCAGAAAATTTCTCTCTCATCACAAGATTCAACAAAGTAGGCTTAATTTCATAAAAGGTAGCATCAGGAGCAGGTGGAGCAATAGGAGTGCTAAGTAAATCATTGTTGTTGGTGCTAGTGAAGACACACAACTTGGTGTTCTCAGCAAAGTTCATTTTGGCAAATGTGGGCAAGCCAAAAATAGTAGCAGCAGCTAGAGCAGGAACTAAATTTTTTTGTGTTTTTTAATAAAGAAAGAAAACCAAACTAGACTAATTTTTTTGTTTTTTTTGGAAAGAGGCAAACAAAACCAAGCAAAAGAAAGAAAGCAAACTAAAAACAAAGTAAAGAGAAAGGAAGTGAAGGACTCCCCTAGTGAAGACGTCCTTAGCCTCCCCGGCAACAGCGCCAGAAAATAGCTTGATGGCGCCCACCCCTTGTCGTGGGACACTGCGTTGGAAACCCCAAAATCAAGGTAT
Organism: Avena longiglumis; assembly: GCA_030063025.1. Classification (NCBI taxonomy): domain Eukaryota; kingdom Viridiplantae; phylum Streptophyta; class Magnoliopsida; order Poales; family Poaceae; genus Avena; species Avena longiglumis. The sequence goes on along the minus strand of CP125978.1, from coordinate 338,414,089 downwards.
GAAGCAACACAATAGCAAGTTTCCCTCAGTAAGAAATCGAGGTTATCGAACTGGTAGGAGGAAGGAAACATCACACATGTGTTGCAAGAAACGCGGAGACCTTCACAACACAAACTCAAGACTTTGCCCCAACGAATCCGTGAGGTTGTCAAGCTCACCGGTTTGCTGTAATAAAGGATTAAACGTATGGTGTGGAAGGTAATGGTTTGCAGCAAGTAAACAAGTAATAGTGGAAGATGTATCAATGGTAAATATGGGAGAGAGGTCCATAGTTCACTAGAGGTGTTCTCCTTAGTTAAACAACCTAGCAAGAAGGGTAAACAAATTACAGCAGGGCAATTGACAGGAACTGATCAAGGCATAACAATGCAATTACTAGTCAGAAAGATCCTATGATATTCGATTGGGAAATACAACAATATACATATAGCGCCATCCAACTGCATCTATGACTAGAAGTCCACCTTCAGGTTATCATCCGAACCCCCTCCAGTATTAAGTTGCAAGAAACAAACAACTACTTTAAGCAAAGTGTGTAAGGTAAACAGTCCACATGTTCCATGAACAAGAGACCGTTGTTTTCTCCCTAGTAGCAATAGCACATCTATAACCGAAGAGATTATTGTCACTTCCCTTGGAAACTAGAGGCATGAACCTACTATCGAGCATAAATACCCCCTCTTGGAGTCACTAGCAACTACTTGGTCAAGATAGCTACTAATAATGGAGAGCATGCAACATCACAAACAACACATACATGATAGAATCATAAAGACAAAACCATTAATCAAACCAACATAATAATATCAATATCCATCGGATCCCCGCAAACACAACATGCATGATTACAAATAGATTAGATCTTGATCATGAACGGAGCTCACAAGATCTATACATGAAAGCACAAAGGAGGAGATACAACCATCTAGATACTACATGGACCCATAGTCCAAGGTGGAACTACTCAGGCATCATACCGGAGAGAAGGCCTCCAGGATGATATCCCCTCTGGCAGGGTGCCGGGAAGAACTTCAGATCCCCCCAAATCTAGGGACGATGGTGGCGGCGGCTACAGACGGTTTCATGGAGATTTGATCGGGTGCTTAGGGTTTCTGCATCGGGTGCTTCTTATAGGCAAAGGGGGAGGCCGAGGCGGCGGCCAGGGGCCCCACACCCCTTCCAGGCACGGGGCAGGGCCCACCCGCACCTAGGGGAGGTCTGGGCGCCCTAGCCCACCTCTCCGGCTCCCCTCTAGACTTCTTGTTCCCCAAGGAAAGTAATTGACTTTGACTTTTGTCCCGTCCAATTCCCAGAATATTTCTTTACTAACTTTTCTGAAAAAAAATAGCAGAAAACAATCAACTGGCACTGTGGAAACTTGTTAATAGGTTAGTACCAGAAAACATGTAAAAAGCACCTCAAAGTGTAGACAAGCAAAGCAAAGTAGATACTAAACAAGCATGGAGCATCAAAAATTATAGATACATTTCCGACGTATCACTCCTTGAGGGTTGCAATCTCCTCCTTAAGGCGGTTGATCTCCATGTTTGCAGATTCTTGCATGGCAGCTAATGCATCTTCGTGCATCTTCAGCGAGTCGGTTCTCTCTTGCTTCAGGATCTTATTTTCGCTATCCAGCTCTTGTATGTGCTTGGATTGCTCAACAATGTCCTTGGCCTTGGCAATAGCTTCTCTAAGTCAGATAAATGAAAATAATCACAATGATTAGTCGGAAGATAACAACATAAGATCAAGTTGAGCATGAAACTAAAAAGATAATAGACTCTTGCCCTTGGCGATCTGCTCCTTCAAGAAGGAGGTTTTACCCTTTTCAGCTTCGAGGTCCTTGCGTATCTTGTGGAACTTGCCGTTGGCGGCAACCTTCTAAGTATTTTCATTCTGCAAAAAACCAAGGCTACTTAGTCTACTTGGAGCATCTAGCTGGATAAGTATCCGCCTAGAGGCTTGGGGGCTAAAGTACGAGTTTTTAACTCAAAGCTATGCTTAGTCTTTCTTTAAGCATCTAGTCGAAACTAATTATGTTTCAACTAGAGACTTGGGGGATACATTATTGAAATTTACAAACACTGCATATGCTACTCTAAAAGTATCTAGTCGGAATAATTCATTCAGCTAAATACTTGGGGGCTACCGTGCAAAGTTTCTTGCTTAGTTACTCTTAGAGCATTCAGACCAAAAGACCAATGGTTTTCCGTCTAAATCCTTGGGGTCTACAGTGGGATACTACATATGAAATGCAAAAGGCATACAAAACTTCCAAGTGTGATGATCTTAAGGTTGATGGCTGATGTCTACGCATGCTTCTATTCTTGTAGACAATGTTGGGCCTCCAAGTGCAGAGGTTTGTAGAACAGCAGCAAGTTTCCCTTAAGTGGATCACCCAAGGTTTATCGAACTCAGGGAGGAAGAGGTCAAATGTATCCCTCTCAAGCAACCCTGCAATCAAGATACAAGAAGTATCTTGTGTCTCCAACACACCCAATACACTTGTCAGGTATATAGGTGCACTAGTTCGGCAAAGAGATAGTGAAATACAAGTAATATGGATGATTATAAGTGGTAATTGCAATCTGAAATAAAAATGGCAGCAAGCAAACATGTGTAACACCTTTGCCTGATAAGGCTGAGTTCATGTGTATAGTGCCAATACCTGGATCGGTTCACTGGCACACACAATACAAAATGATAACAAATATAACTGTGCATCATAAATACAAAGGATATGATCTTGAATTTACATTATTTATTCAAGTACACAACGGAAAATGAATACAAGGTAGATCTCCATCCTTCAACAGGCGAACAATTATTGAGTGGAGTCTCGCAACCTATGAACGATCACTCAGATACGATATATCCTGCAACATAAAACGTAGCAGTTCCGAATGGTCAATACATGGAATATATGGCAAGTAGGATAAAGTGGTTAACAACAGAGCTATCAACTACATGCTTATTTGGTTAGGTGGAGTTCAGGCTCATTTGCATAAAGAAATAGTTTTAGCCTAACATTTATAACAAAGTAGTTTTCCAATACGATAAATAGGACACTCTGGTTCACTTCCAGGTGCTCCTATCCAATTGAGTTCACCCAACAAGTTTTAAGTAATTGAGAAAATGGGATGAGTGAGAAATTGCATAGCATCAGCAGGGGTTGTACACTTTACCCATGTGACCTGGCCAACCCAGCTCGGACCACCACACTCATAATGTGTGATGATAGGGAGAAGTTCAAGACGAGACAATTTGGGAAGATCTTCCCAAACCCATCCATGCACCGTACCAACCTACACTATCTACATCTCTGGCTACGTAGGGTTCGAGTCGCCACAACCAACTAATTCCAGCCAGCCACCCATTTCTTACTGGCACATGGTTGCACACGAAAGCTAACAAATAAAGAAGTCAATCCTTTCTCTTTGTCCTGGGCGGCATTCCCCACCATAAATCCACACCCGATGACCCAATCAATGCCATTCTGCCCAGGTGGTTCAATAAAATCATGTTTGTTTGTCATTTAGCAAAATATAATCCTTTCAAAACATATAACATTCCATTTTGTGATTCGCTTCCTCGTCTAAATAGCATATCTAAAAAATCTACCAATACGATGGCTCATAAACAAGGAATACTAGGGAATAATATGGGACATAGCATATCATATACACATCAATTCCTATATATGCAATTCTACAAAAAACATCTACAATGCATAGGAAAACAATATGACATTTATGACCAAGATAGCACCACTTGCCTTTGTTGTAGAGGTAGTCTATTAGATAATTCTCACACTCCTCATAGATATAATGGTTGCACTCATCATAATCACAATACTTGCAATCATAATAGTTGCACTCCTTCCAATCTAGTGTTTGAAACAAACCACAACAACACACCATTCAAAACAATGCAATAATGCACAATACAATAAAACCATGATGAACAAATGCATGCATGACGATTTCAGTTGTCACAATGGTTGTAATTAGTTATCTGAACAATATTAGAATACATGATATATGCAAGAGATCATTTAATGCAACAGGGTATTTATTATTAAATCGTGATTGCTAATATAGATGTTTTAATAGTTCTATTACAACTTCAGTACTAGTTGTCGAATTAAATTTAGTTCTGAAGTGTACTGGATAAGGGATGAATATGAACCAGTAGCAATTGGATTCACCTTAATCGGAGTTGTAGATCTTTTTCTATGATTTAATTACTATTTAGTAGAGATTAATTCACATAAATAGTTTACATTGTATAACATTATATTTAAGACCAGATATGATATCTACATGAAATTTTGAATCCAGGGACATATTAATCATAATTTTACGATCTATAAATTATTTACTATGAATTTAATGCTCTAAAAGGCCATTAAAACTATTTAATTTACTACAGTAATTCTACACGGTAAAAGTTGTATCTAATAGCATATTAATATCGTATATGAAATTACGAATCCATAGACACGTTATTTGTATTTTTTTGATATACAGATAATTTGCTATGATTTATTATGTCTAAATTGTCCATTAAAGTATTTAATTTATTATAGTAAATATTTACCGTAAAAGTTAGATCTAATCATGTATTAATTTTCTACACAATTTTATGAATCCAATGGTATATCATTTGCAATTTTTGGACAAATATTTAATTTTATATGAATTTTGCAAGATTTCCCTATATAAAAGAATATGCTGACTATGCGCATTGACTGGGCACGTTGACTGGGCTGCGTTTGCTGACCTGGAAGACGACGTGTGCGCTGAACATGCACCGATGAAGGTAGACATGTGGCGAATCCTGGTAGACCGATACCTCTTTGGAAGGGGTTCTAATCTTGCTCGTTCGTCTTTGATCCGACGGTCTGAGAATCAAATCTTGCGAGCTTGTCGGCCTGGGCAAGGTGGACGGCGGCGGGCGCTCAGGAGTAGATGGTGGCGGTCCTTACGGTGGTCACCGGCGATGGCGGTGTGGACAATGAGGCTCAGAGGATGAAGGCGAGCTTGACGAAGATCTCTTCATGTTCTCGTGCTTCCTGTGGCGGCAGAAAGGGGCGTCTGGAGGCGTCGGTGGTGGGGTGGCTCCAGCGGTGTCGGGTAGTTGATTCGGGGCTCTGCGGAAGGGAAAATTGGGTCAGGGTGAAGCAGTGATGCTCGAGGAACAGGTTCAGAGGGAACATGAGGGCTCGGGAGGTCGGTACCGTCAGCAGAAAGGTCGATCTGAAGCAATGGCGGCGGCAGAATTTCGACAAGGTCGGTATGAGGCTAGGGTTTACGGTTTGTGAAATTTTTGGTCGTGAAGGGCGCGTTGGAGTTTATATGGGGTCATGGCGTGAAAATCTTGGAGAGGGGAAAGGGACACGACGTGAATCAGACGTATTCCGCGGGGGTTCGTCGGATCGTGTTCATCACGGTTTCTGGGGCAAGGAAGGAGAAGATCAGGGTGGGGTCCACCCATCAGTGACCACGGAGGAGAGGAGATGGATGCGGGATGCTGCTGGGCGATAGTTGGGCCGGCCTTGGGTTGTTGCGTTCTGCTGTGCGATGCCTGTGCGCAGCAGAGATAGGAGAGGGCAGGTGGGCTGCGCTGGGCTGGGTCACCGGGGTAGGTTAGTTCTTTTTTTATTTACCTTTTTTTCCTATTTCTCTTTATCTATTTATTTTTTATCTTTTTTCATACTAACTCCAAATAAGCTGAAATTTGTTTCTAAAATCTTGTAGATCAGTTTAGGATCATTGTTATATCCTTTTATTTAGTTCAAATATATTGGATTTATAAAATCCTTGAATATTCCTTATAGGAATATTTGCAAAATCCATTTAGAGTTAGGGTTTTCAAATTCATTTCTTGCAAATTTTTGCATGGATGCAATGCAATGCTCATGAATGATATGTAAAATATTTTTTTCTTTTCTAATCCTAATTTCTAAAATCTTGGGATGTGACAACATGTAGCAGGACTGACTATAAACGGTGTTTTAATGCTTAGAAACAAGGCCTAGGGATCATACTTTCACTAGTGGACACTCTCAATAAACATATATATCTTCTCTTCACTATGCTACCCTGAGCTACTCTCCGGTTGGATAACAAACACTAATTCACGGTGTAGGTCTATAACAGTCACTCCTTAAAGTTTGCATTCCCCATCTAGGTAACCCCACACTGTCACCTTGAGAGCTAGATGGTTCCAGACAAACACTATAATTTCATAGAGACATCCAACTCAAATTATTACTCATGATAAGTACTTATGTAATCTTTAGCCTAAGAGACACACACGGTGCACACACTGTCACCTTCACACACGTGGGACAAGGTGTCTCCAGAGATTACATTAATAAAAGCACTTGAGTAGCATAATAGATCTACTTATTCAACTAGATTACAAAGCTCGTGATCATAATAAGATCACGCATAGAGAGAAAGATGAACAAATAGATACCGGTAGAGCCCTTAGCGTAGGGGGAGAACTACTCCCTCCTCATCATGGGAGTCAGCAACGGCGATGGAGATGGCGGTGGAGTCGATGGAGATGGATCTGAGGGCAATTCTCCATCCCGGCAGGGTGCCAGAACAGAGATTTTTGTCCCCCGAATCTCATCTTCGGTGGCGGCGGCATTACGGAACTTTTCATAGAATTCTGATCTCGTATTTAGGGTTTTTTCCTCGGGGGGAATATATAGGCGAAGGGGCAAGGTCGATGGACAACCGAGGGGCCCACACCATATGGTGGATGATGTCTACGCACTTCTATTCTTGTAGACAGTTGTTGGGCCTCCAAGTGCAGAGGTTTGTAGAACAGTAGCAAGTTTCCCTTAAGTGGATCACCCAAGGTTTATCGAACTCAGGGAGAAAGTGGTCAAAGGTATTCCCTCTCAAGCAAACCTCCAATCAAGATACAAGAAGTCTCTTGTGTCCCCAACACACCTAATACACTTGTCAGGTGTATAGGTGCACTAGTTCGGCGAAGAGATAGTGAAATACAAGTGGTAACGGTTCCAGAAAATAGCTTCTAACTTGTTGTTGATGTGGGGTAACGGTGCCAGAAAAGAGCTGATGGCGTGGAGGAAATGTAAAAGCCCAAAACCTCCCTGACAAACGGAACAAAGATGGAAGCAAGCAAACATGCAACAGATCTAGTAGCAAACGGTGCTTCAGTGTTTAGGAACAAGGCCTAGGGATCATACTTTCACTAGTGAACACTCTCTCATATAAATATCCTACCTTCATGATACTACTCTTAACTACTCTCCGGTTGGACACTCTAATCCATGGTAGGGCTATAACAACACACCTCAAAGTCCGCCTTCTCCAATCTAGATAACCCACACTGTCACCTTGAGCGCTAGATGGTTCCAAGAAGCACCACAATTTCATAGAGACATCCAACTCCAAATATAACTCATAAAAAATATTCAATCTAGACAAAGTGCCACACACGGTATGCACGCTGTCACTTTCACACACGTGGGGAAAAGCATAGATCTATTAAAGCAAAAAGAGTATTTATGTAGACTTAAACCTAAGTGCCACCATTGCGTGCACGCTGTCACTTTCACACACATGGGGAGAGCAGATATCTAATTAAGCACTTGAGTAGCAAGGTAGATCTATTTGATTACAAAGCTCATGACCACAAGATCATGCATAGAGAGAGAGATGAACACATAGCTACCGGTAGATCCCTTAGCCCTGAGGAAGAACTACTCCCTCCTCATCATGGGAATCAACAATGGTGATGAAGATGGCGATGGAGATCGGTGGAGATGGCTCTAGGGGCACTTCCTCGTCCCGGCAGGGTGCCGGAACAGAGACTTTCTGTCCCCTGAATCTCCCTTTCGGTGGCAGCGGCGCTACGAAGGTTTTCATGGATTTCTTCTGGATTGTTTAGGGTTTTCCCATCGGAGGCTTCTTATAGGCGTAGGAATCAAGGTCGGTGGGGGTCCAGGGGGCCCACACCCCCTCCAGACGCCTCCAGGGCTTGCCCGCGCCTAGGGGGGGTTGGCCATCCTGTGTCCCCCTCTGGCTCTTCTTCGTGGTTCCATGTTGCTCCTGGACAAATAATAACTTTGTCTTTTGTCCCGTACAATTCCGAGAATATTGATTTTCTGCCGTTCTGGAACCAAAAAAACAGAAGAAAACAGGAAACTGGCACTGTGGCAACTTGTTAATAGGTTAGGTGCAGAAAATATATAAAAACACCTCAAAGTGTAGACAAAGCAAAGCAAAGTAGATACAAAATAAGCATGAAGCATCAAAAATTATAGATACGTTCCCGACGTATCAAGCATCCCCAAGCTTAACTCCTGCTCGTCCTCGAGTAGGTAAGTGATAAAAAGAATAATTTTTGAGGTGACATGCACCATCAAAACCAAGATCAAACCAATTGAAAGCATTGAAAGCTGGGATGAAATAACTCTAAACATGTGCATGAAATATGGAGTTCTATCAATAGGAAATAGTAACTATGCATGCAACATGACAAGCTAAAAACAAAGATCATGAATAACATGCATTGAAAAACGTTTGTTTGTTTCACATGCTGAAAACATAGCATAGTGGCAATCAGCTTGTCCCTCATAGAGTAGCAAATAGATGCATAGGACACCTGCAAAGTTCACAAGGGTGACTAGAAACAAGTAGCACAAGAGCAAGTAATAACACAATATGCATCAATTAGTAAGCTTTGGAACACTGCACACAAAATGACAACTATGCTCTCTTAATGGTGCCTAAAGGTAGAAGGTGGAGACTCAATAGTGGTGGAAGAAAGGCCTTTTTGTAAAGGAAGCAGGGATTACAAGTTTCAAAAAGAGCTTCCAAAAATTATGGTACTTGTTAGCTTTCAGCCCTCATTGCCCCTATCATAAGCATCTTGAAGTGGCTAAGGTTAAAGTGGCAAAGATGGAGTATATGGTTGCGAAGTAAAAGTTGGGAATCTCAAGTCCCTTGAATACGAGGGCCACACCTCATGCATACTCAACTTTGGGTCCAGGTAAGTTCTTGTCATTGTAAGTATTTGCATATCATTGAGAACCGCCAATGGGGTACCCCTTGCACATGGTACAGGAGCTTTCCCATAACCAAAATGACAAGACAAGCAGATAATGAGCATCTCAGCAATATTTTTATTTACCATATGCATAGATTTTTATTGAGGATGCTTCATAGATAGTTCATTATGGTGATGTTGCAAGTTTCCACCATGATTAGGCATGGCTTAGGCTAGCGGCCCAGGCGTTTCTCTAACACAGGATACAAACTCCATGGACTTACAAGTTCCCTCTTTATTTCACACCGGTGACATCCATAGACAAAAGAACATGATATCAATTGAGTACAAAGTACAAGTGCAATGTTGAAAACGTTCCCCGTGACAGCACGATTCTGCTAATTCCAACTTATAAGTGCAAGCATATACAACAAAGTTACAATGGTTCAAGTTTATTAGGGGCAAAGAATATAAAGTGTGCCATCAAGTTTGTGAGGGCTTGAATCACTAAGTTTTCACATAACAAAATACTTTTTAATTGGAAGATAGCTGAAAACAAGAATATACTTGGAATGGTGTAACACACCATGCATAGGAGTTTATAGTGGACACTTTGGAAAAACTTGGTTTCTTTGGAGTTGTAAGCATGAGTAGAACTTACTCATACAAGTGGAGGCTAGCAAAATACTGGGAGCAACCAACTAAGAGAGCATAATGTCCATAATCACGTAGAGCAACAAAGCATTACTAATCAAAGCATAGAGTGGTACTACAAGTCAAGGACTAAATGATCATAGAGGCTATGGTGACTTGTCATAGTCATAACATGGTGTGAGAATGTGCCAAGTAAACCCAAACAAAGCATCAAAGGAGAATACCAAAATACTATGCTTTTGCATGCTAAAACAATGCATGATTTCTTCAAGGTACATTAAGCAATCCTAATTGTTTGGAACAAGTCATGCTATAGCAATAATCACTAAGAATAAGGTCAAAAAAAGATCTAGCATGACATGATAAAGTCTAAGCCACAGTCAAAACAAGCTCCTTTTTATACCACTTAAGCATGAAGCTTTCTACTCTTTCCAACATCAAACAACTTATTTGAAACAACTCACAAAGATAATACTCAATAAAGATCAGTGAGATTGTCTCACAAATCCACAAAGAAGAACTAAAAAGTTCTAAGCTGAAAGCACAATAAAACTAAGGCTGAACGCAATGCTAGCAAAAGTGATCACTCACAAAAAAATAAGAGTGAAAACTAGAGTGTTCTAGGCAATGGAAACAGAGTGTGTCTCTCTCCAAAAGAAGTGTGGTGTAACCAACAAACTTACTCAATAAAACTAAGAAAACTAAAACCAAAAACGAAAACTAAGACGCTCGAAGAACAACACAACAATGCATGAAACAATAAAAACGAAGTGTCTAGCAAGACGTGAGATTTTTATTGATGAAGAAGGGGATGCCTTGGGTATCCCCAAGCTTTGACGCTTGTACCTCTTGAAAATTTCTTGGGGTGACACCGGGGTGGCCTCCCCAATCTTGATATTTTGTCCATTATTCATCTCATTACATCATTCTTTCTCTACACATGCAAATTTTCCTTCATACAAAACTTCACACAAAATCTTCATTAGCAACATTAGTTTATTCAAAAGATATTAGACCTCTGGCAAAGCTTTGGAACATCAAGGCTTTTCACTAATAACACAAGCTACTGTAGTAACTCCTCAAAAAACTCAATTTACCTAAAGATAACTCAAAAAGGAATCAATAAGAAGCAAATGCAAATAATGGCAGAAATCTGTCAAAACAGACCAGCAGGTAGAAACCGATTTTTTAGAACATCTTCTGTTGCTTAAATCAAAAAGTGTTGAACTAACTAAAATTATCTAACATACTGAGGGATTTATTAGTAAATTTTGAGCTCAATATGAGTTATACAGGCTCCTCACGAATGTTTTTCGTGGATGACAGAAATCTGTTTCGGAACAACAACTCCCTAAATCTTACTTCCCTCTCATTAGAGGTCATTCTTGGCACAAAAAGCAAAATAAAAAGGATAAGGAGAGTTCATTACTGAAGTAATAACTTCCAAGACTCAAGAAAACTCTTGGGTTATCCCCCAACAAGTACTTTTCTTTAACGCCTTTAAGTTAGGCTTGATAGTTTGAGAAGATGCTCCCATAAGAAATATGAATTGAAGTAAAAGAGAGCATCAAACATCAAATATAAAACCAATTTATTTCTAACCCAGTTCCTATGCATAAGAATCTTGTAAAGAAACAAGTCATGAAAGCACAAAGCAACAAGCATAGGAAAGCAAAACAAGTGCAACTTCAAAAATTTCAGCACATAGAGGGGAAACTTAATATTTTTTAGATGCAAAAAACCTTGTTTCCCTCTCTCATAATAACTTTCAGTAGCAACATGAAAAAAATTAACAATATAACTATCACATAAAACATTCTTATCATGAGCCACATGCATAAAATGACTATTACTCTCCACATAAGAATAGCCATTCTTATTAGTTGTAGTGGGAGAAAATTCAACAAAATAGCTATCATCATTATTCTCATCACCATAATCATAAAATATAGGAGGCATATTGTAATCACAATAAATTTTCTCCTCAATAGTAGGTGGACTGAAAATATCATATTCATCATTGTAATCATCATATATTAGAGGTATAGTATCATCATAAGCAATAGAATAGCTTTCTTCCCAAGTGTGTTCATTTGTAAATGTCACGTCCCAAAATTTTCCAAATTTTGAAATGTGAAAAATAAATAAACAAAATAAAATTTTGTTTAAATTTAGGGTGAGAAGAAACTTTTTGATTCCAAATGAAAACATCAAAAACCTATTTTGATCAAATAGAATCCTAAAGGGATATACAAAGATAAAAAATAATAAATAAAGTTATAATAGTTGGAATTACCATTTTTGGATCTTTAAATAAAAAGATATGGTTTTTATAAGCAAAGGTAGAAATAATGAATAAGGACTATTTTTAAAGAGCCAAATTAAATCTTGGCCAAGCTTTTAAAATAAAATATTTTGTTTGATAAAAATAGTAAAGGTTTATTTAAAGAAAATAATAAGGATTTATTAATATCCAATTTTATTTAAGTAAAGGCTTTTCCATTTCAAATAAACCTTAAAACTTATTAAATTTTTTAAAAATAAAAATTCCAAGTGTTTTAGTTTTTCAAATAAAACCTACTGAAAAGGTTTTGGTATTAATTAGATTTCAAATAGAGTTTTAAAATAAATTAAATCCTATTTGAAGTAAATACTAAGGTCTATTTATTTAATTATTAATAGATCCTAAAAGAATAAAAGAATTATTTTTTTTGGACTTTGGATTATGTTGATAAACATAATTAAACTATACCTAAAGTTTGGTGGTGGTTTGAATTGAATTGGTGTTTGAATTATTTGAAATAAAATTAAAACAGAAATTCAAATTGGAAAAAGAAAAAGGTTCAGAACAAAAAAAAACGAATCAAACCCAACCAATCTGGCCCGCCCAGCAAGCCCACTCGTATCCCACTAGCTCCCCCCACTCGCGAACCGTTTTTACCCAGAAAAGAACCCGCGAAGTCACTAACGCTGCGACCCCACGCCCCCTCTCTCACTCTCGCTGACCGTTGGACCCCACTGCCCCGTCATCGTCTTCCTCCCCACCACGATGACCAAGCCTCCCCCCCGTCGCCATTTCTGCTGTTTAAATCCTCGCGTAAATTCACGTTATTGCAGCCATCACTCCCCCTGAGACTACGCCGTACTTAATTGCCCACGCTCCCTCCTTCTTTCCCCTCAACCCTCACACGACCGGAGCCACCAGGCTGCCTGGATTCTGCCGGCAACGCCACTGCTCCGACGAGCTTCCCCAACCGATTCCGGCCACACCTCGCCGTGCCTCGACCCCTCGACCACACGAGCGTGTTCCACAGACTCTGGCGCATCTCCCAGTACTCCTAGCTCAGCCGCGCAAACTCCCTAGCGTCGGCAACCTCAACGCCACTCGCCACCGTCTCTGGCTTGAACTCCGACGAGCTCCCCAGGTATCCTCCGTCCGCCCCGAACCTTTCCGTTAATGCTCCCATGATCCCTAGTGCCGTATGCGTCTAACCGTGTGCTCCGTTTGCCTTAGCGCGCTCGCAAACCCCGCCCCCGACGACGAACCGAAGCATCTGGCGCCACTGCAAACTCCGACGAGCAATCACCGCCGTTCTCGTGCGCCCCCTGGCCAACGACGAGCACCTTGAGCATCAGAGCGTCACTGCGAACACTGTAAGCACCTTCACTCCCTCCCTCGCTTCCTGAATCGTCGCTAACGCCCCCGCCAAAGCCGCGCCGCCGCTAGCCAACGTCGAGCGTCGCCAGTTCCTGGTCGAGCTGCTGTGCGCCGTAGGATCTAGATTTGAGCGTCACGATTAGATTTAACCCGAAGGGGTATGTATCCACCAGAGCCGCACGATTTCACTTAAATCAAACATTTCACAGCGACCGATCCGAGTGAAACGGTATCGGCCAGTGAAATCACGCCACGTGGACAGAGTCTGTTTAAAACAGAAATTAGAATCTATTAGATTTGCAAACTTGTAAAATTCATAACTTTAGTTCTACACGTCCAAATTTTGAAAATTTTATATCAATGGAATAAGCAAGACAAATCCTACCCAACCATGCACTTTTTTTAATGTTTTGATTCTTGAAAATTGGTTGAATTTGCAGAAACTTGTGTAGGCTTATTTTGAATATAAAAATTGTTCTAGATATATTTTTAAGATGAAATCTTTGTAAAATGGTTTGTTTTGAACCTACTGACCATAGTAACCAACTTATGGATTTAAAAATGTATTTTGTGAAGTTAGGGAATAAATAATTGAGTTAGAGCATTTCTAGTCAAATAAAAATATTGTTTATGGTTTAGAAATGATTTTTGAGTAAAATATTTGGGAAATGATTTTAATTAAACCTTCTGACCCTAAACACCAAGTTTTGTGATTTAAGAACATATTTTATGAACCATATAAATTTATTACTTTGCTAAAAGATATTTTCAACAACATAAAATATCACCTTAGCATAATATTTGGTTTATGAGATGAAACCTTTTGCAAATGGTTTTACCACTTTTGTAAATGACCAATGTGAGCTTGAAAATGTTTAGAGCCTAATATAAACCACTTTTCTAAATAAAATCATCTTTTTCATGCTTGCATGCATTGCCTTGTTTCTATTATTTTATGTATGATAAATTGTTTGAATGTTGGTTTGAAAATGTGTTTGCTTGATTGAATTGTAGTGAAGTTAGAAGAGTGTGATATTTGCAAGATCAAGAAGTGAACCAACATTCTCTAATAAAAAGGAAAGTGACACTATCATCCATGTCCTACTATTTTAATTACACTTAGTGGATTTTGTAACATTCATGGAAAGGACTACGAAATGCCCAATGCAAATGCACCGATGTACCGAAGGGAAGTAGAAACTATATTTTATGCTATGCTAAATCCTAATAGGATACCCTTATATCTTCCTTCTTGAAAACATTGTATTTGTAGTATGCTTAGCCCTGCTCTATATTGGGATGGGATACATGATATGATTATATGAAGTGTTGGAAAAATATATGTTTTATATAATAAAACAAGTACTGAATGAACCACCTGGGTGGAAAGAGGATACTCAAGTTTTGGACAAAGTGACAACAAAGAGAACCATGTTTATATGGCTATATTTTTGGATGTGCACTAGAAGAAAACCACCCAGGGACTTAGAGATTGAACATGTTTCTCGTACTGTGGCTTCCGTGTACAACCACATGCTAAATGGGCTCTGGCTTAGTCAACTACATATTGGAAGACCCATGCATTGGCATCTTCAGGTTAACTATAATTGTGTATTGGAAATATATCCTTACATTGGTGCCTAGTAGACAAGCTAGCATTGTGTATTGGGAGGACTTCTATGGAAAGACTTTGTCACATTCTCGATCTGCCGGTACTCCATTAGGTGAGTACTTATCCAGCGGCCACTGGTGGCGTCAAGACGAGATTGTGTCAAGTGGGTAAAGTGTACAACTTCTGTAGAAGATCAAAATTATAAGTACTTAGCCGTGTCCCCGGTTATGGACAATTCTGAGCAACTAAGGCCTGAATCTATGGAAGATCTCGACATTCCAATTTCTCAAAGTAAAACTTGATGGTGTCAACAAGGGATTAGAAGCACTTGGAGTTTTCCAAGGAGTTCAGAAAGATTTCAAAAGAACAAAACTATTTTGAAAAGATAGGAGAAAACTATATTGCTTTCTGCAAATGAGCCTAAACCCCACTTAGCCAAATATGCATGTAATGATAGGATCCACTTATTTCTACATAGTAGTGAAACTTGCCAATACAATTCAAATGTATTGACCCTTGGTGGCTGCAACTTATTATGTTGCAGGTTTGTTTGATGTTAGTGAAGTGTGTTGAATAGGATTACAAGTCTACAACCAACATGATTGCCTGTGGCACTTTGAAGATGAAGGACTCCATGCTATATAGATATTCTGCTGCATTGTAATGTGATAGCCAAATGAGCTATGTAAGATGTAATGAATTATTTTATTCCTAGTTATAAAGTTGTATTATGACCTTTGTATCTTGATATTACATCTTAACTGTGGATGCTAGCTATTGATCCAGGGACTAGCATTGTAAACACAGGGATCTCTACCTTATTAAAGGTTGGGAACCTTACAGATGGTATCAGAGCACTGTGTTGCCTGTAGGATTGTAACCCTAGGATTGGACAAAACCCTTAGAAAAATAGGAGTTGTGTTTGTTCCAAAAACTAATTTACAAACAATCTTGTAAACTCTTTCCTCAACCTTTTGGTTTTGATTCTACACCTCTTCCTTTTCAACTTGATGGAAAAAGCCTTCACCATGAACAATGACTTTAATTTTAGTTTCACCAAGGATTTCACTAAGGACTACAAGTGAGAACCAAGAGACATTAGATTGCCTACCATAAACATTGATATCATGTTATTGTATGGATCATATTGACCTATGAGGTATAACTACACTAAGTTATTTATTTCAAGAAAACTTGTTGTTTCCTTCAACTCATGAGTTAAGCTCATAAGTTGTTAAGTGAATAGTTGCTTGTTGATTGATTGATTGTTTGATTGAACTTGGTTTTTTTGAGTTGTGTGTTAGAACTTCCTTAGGTCTATCTGCCATTACTCATCCCTATCAACCAACAGATGCCTCCCCGTCGTGCCAACCCCAACCAAAACAACAACATCACTCCTAAGATGCAGCAGATGATGACAGCTCACACGCAACTGATGCAGACGATAACCACGTTCATACAGAATCAGAACAACAACAATCAGAATAATCCTCCAGCACATGATATGCTCACCAGGTTTCTGAAACTAAGGCCTGCAAGGTTCTCTGGAACAACTGACGCAATGTTAGCCAATGACTGGTTACGTTTGGTAAATAAGGACTTAGTGACTGTTGGTTGCACCGACGAGGAAAAATTTAGGTTTGCAGCATTTCTGCTTGAAGGACCAGCAGCAACATGGTGGGACAACTTTCAGATTACCACTCCCCTTGAGGATGTGACTTGGGCTATTTTTGAGGATGGTTTCCGTACAGCTCACATCTCATCTGGAGTGATGCACTTGAAGAAAAAGGAGGTCCACAATCTGAAACAGCGTCACCTCAGTGTGGCTGAGTATATTGAAGAATTCAACAATCTGGCACGCTATGCACCAGATGAAGTTGATACAGATGCTAAGAGAAAGGAGCTATGTAAGATGTAATGAATTATCTTATTCCTGGTTATAAAGTTGTATTATGACCTTTGTATCTTGATATTACATCTTAACTGTCGATGCTAGCTATTGATCCAGGGACTAGCATTGTAAACACAGGGATCTCTACCTTATTAAAGGTTGGGAACCTTACAGTAAACATATCATCATTAGAAGGAACATGGATAGCACTAATAGCACAACAACTATTAATATCATCATTTTCAAAATTGGTACCGAAGAGATTTTCAATATCAAAAGTGGTGTGCTTTTCCCAATCATGATCACTACTATATGTAACAGGCATAGGAACATCATCTAGTTCAGACTCATAAGCAAAAACTATGATAGGAGCAACATGATTAGAGGAATATACCGTTTCCTATCTCCTTTTACTCTTCTTCTTCTTCTTCTTCTTCTTATCCTCTTTAGGAGGGAGAGGCTTGAAAGGAAGCTTCTCCACATACCCTGGCTTATTGTTAGAGACAATAGAAGAAACTTTGGATGATTCCTCCTTTTTATTAATAAGATCAAAACACATATCAGTCCTGTCATAATTTGGTAAAATGTCATCTTTTATAAGATTTTGTATGTAAGTATTTGTGTGGCAACTTTCAACACAATAAATATGACAACCATGCAGGACGCTATTCATATCAAAAGTACTCATGTCTATCAAAGAAGTTTTTCTTGAGAACTCTTCACACCCCAAAAATAATGTAAGTTCATCATGTTGATTATCAGTGATCACGTTATCACAATACAAACTTGCAGGATTATTATGGCCAGAGCATTGAAAATTGAAATGACCCACTTCAAAGCAAAGTTCACAAAAAAAGGATAGAGGGCACAAACTTTTTTACCAAGATCATCTAGAGCCTTATACCACTTTCTAGTTTTTTCATTCGAGTGGGTGATACAATATTCCTCTTCTGTTTGATTCTTCTCACAAGGTCTATGCATACCACAAAAATTAACATGCTTATAAGAAATAGTACTTTCAAAAGTTTGAGCATGTTTATTGCAATCATTAAAAACATTTTCATTTTCCATGCAAGTGTCTTTAAAAGGTTCATGATACATGTCCCATTTTTCTTTAGGAGCATTAATATGGGAAGCAAAGGCTCTATAGTATCTAAAAAGAATTTGAGGATCAAGACCATATTTAGCACTAAGCTCTTGAAAATCAGCAGTTTCAGCGAAAGACTTAATGCAATCATACTCATAGTTTATACCTGGTTCTTACCTTTGTCGTTATCCCAATGTTCAGTATTGCTTTGAATTGTTTCAAGAAGATCCCACTTATCTTTGTCCTTCTTACTTTTGAAGGATCCCTCTAAACATGTATCTAGATAGTCCTTGTAGTGTCCTGAAAGCCTTGCATAAACATTATTGATAACAATATTACTAGGGAGCTCATGAATGGGACATTTGAGCATTAGTGACTTTAATCTACCCCAAGCTTGGGCAATACTTTCTCCCTCATGAGGATGAAAATTATAAATATAATTCCTATCTTTATGAATTTCATGAGGAGGATAAAATTTAGAATAAAAGAGAGATTCAAGTTCCTTCCACTCCAAACGATGAGGATCATCTAGTAGCTCATACCAATCCCTTGCTTTGCCCCTAAGTGAGAAAGGGAATAGCTTCCTCTTAGCTTGGTCCATTGAAATACCTGCACACTTGAACAACTCGCATAATTGATATATAAAGACTAAATGATTACTAGGATGGACAGTTCCATATCCAAAATAGCAGTTGTTCATAACACGTTCAACAATTTCAATAGGTATTTTAAAGGGGACACTTTCAATATGTGGATCACAAGTATCATTAGTATTACCACATATGGGAGATGAAGTATCATCAGTGCAAATTTTCTTCCCTAAAGCTGTGGAACTAAAACGATCTTTCTAATAAAAACTATCTTCCCCAAGTTTAGACTTTTCCATACCATTAGTAACCATGGTGTTCAAAAAATTCATACTAATAACATTGCTATTAGCATGCAGATAAAGTTCCATAGGTTTTTTAATTTTCTCTTCAAACACTTCATGTCCTAACTCAAGATAAATGCTATAGAGCTCTCTAAGTTTGTTGTTGTTTTCCATTAAGACTAACTAGTGAAAACAAGAAAAAGAAAGACAAAATTGCAGAATCTAAAGGAATTAACTTCGATCACTCACAACGGAGGATGTGAGTACCTTTTACCTTACCTCCCCGGCAACAGCGCCAGAAAAGTGCTTGATGTCTACGCATTTCTATTCTTGTAGACAGTTGTTGGGCCTCCAAGTGCAGAGGTTTGTAGAACAGTAGCAAGTTTCTCTTAAGTGGATCACCCAAGGTTTATCGAACTCGGGGAGGAAGTGGTCAAAGGTATTCCCTCTCAAGCAACCATGGAATCAAGATACAAGAAGTCTCTTGTGTCCCCAACACACCTAATACACTTGTTAGGTGTATAGGTGCACTAGTTCGACGAAGAGAAAGTGAAATACAAGTGGTAACGGTGCCAGAAAATAGCTTCCGACTTCTTGACATGGGGTAGTTGTGCCAGAAAAGAGATGATGGCGTGGAGGAAAGATAAAAGCCCAAAACCTCCCCGGCAAACGGAACAAAGATGGAAGCAAGAAAACATGCAACAGATCTAGTAGCAAACGGTGTTTCAATGTTTAGGAACAAGGCCTAGGGATCATACTTTCACTAGTGAACACTCTCTCATATAAATACCCTCTCTTCATTGTACTACTCTTAACTACACTCCGGTTGGACACTCTAATCCATGGTAGGGCTATAATAGCACACCTCAAAGTCCGCATTCCCCAATCTAGATAACCCACACTATCACCTTGAGCGCTAGATGGTTCCAACAAACACCACAATTTCATAGAGACATCCAAGTCCAAATATAAATCATAAAAAATATTCAATCTAGCCAAAGTGCCACACACGGTATGCACGCTGTCACTTTCACACACGTGGGGAAAAGTATAGATCTATTAAAGCACAAAGAGTATTTATGTAGACTCAAATCTAAGTGCCACCATGGCGTGCACGCTGTCACTTTCAAACACATGGGGAGAGCAGATATCTAATTAAGCACTTGAGTAGAAAGGTAGATCTACTTGATTACAAAGCTCATGACCACAAGATCATGCATAGAGAGAGAGAGATGAACACATAGCTACCGGTAGAGCCCTTAGCCCTGAGGAAGAACTACTCCCTCGTCATCATGGGAATCAACAACGGTGATGAAGATGGCGATGGAGATCGGTGGAGATGGATCTGGGGGCACTTCCCCATCCCGGCAGGGTGCTGAAACAGAGACTTTCTGTCCCCTGAATCTCCCTTTCGGTGGCGGCGGTGCTACGGAGGTTTTCGTGGATTTCTTCTGGATTGTATAGGGTTTTCCCATTGGAGGCTTCTTATAGGCACATGAATCAAGGTCGGTGGGGGTCCGGGGGGCCCACACCCCCTCCAAGCGCCTCCAGGGCTTGCCCGCGCCTAGGGGGGTGGCCACCCTGTGTCCCCCCCCTCCGGCTCTGCTTCGTGGTTCCGTGTTGCTCCGGGAAATATAATAACTTTGGCTTTTGTCACATCTCATTTCGAGAATATTGATTTTCTGCCTTTCTGGAACCAAAAAACAGAAGAAAACAGGCAACTGGCACTGTGGCAACTTGTTAATAGGTTAGTTCCAGAAAAGATATAAAAACACCTCAAAGTGTAGACAAATCAAAGCAAAGTAGATACAAAACAAGCATGAAGCATCAAAAATTATAGATACGTTTCCAACGTATCAGTGGCGTGTCCAGGGGGCCGTGCGGCCATGTGGTGTGGTTGCTTCACGGCTAATCTTCGTCTCCCCTTCAGACTCTGTGTTGTGTCTAAAAAATAAGAACTTTGGCTTTCGTTTCGTCCAATACCGAGAATATTTCTTTTGGTAAAAACCTATAATAGAAAAACAGCAGAAAACATGAACTGGCACTATGGCATCTTGTTAATAGGTTAGTTCTAGAAAATGTATAAATATGCCACAAAGTGTAGACAAAACATAAAGAAAATGGTGTAAATCAAGCATGGAGCATCAAAAATTATAGATACGTTTGCAACATATCAGCATCCCCAAGCTTAAATCCTGCTCGTCCTCGAGTAGGTAAGTGATAAAAAGAATAATTTTTTAAGTGACATGCACCATCACAATCTTGATCAAGGTATTGTAAAGCATTGATAGCTGGGATCAAAGTACTGTAACATAAGCATGAAAGATAGATTTCTAACAATAAGACATAGAAACTATGTTGTAACATGAAAGGCAACATAAACAAAATATCATGAATAATGCTTTGAAAGACGTTTGTTTGTTTCACATAGAGAAAACATATCAAGAGTGGTATTCAGCTTGTCCTTCATGGAATAGCAAAACATAAATGCATAGGACACCTTCAAAGTTTATAAGAGTGACTAGATACAAATAATTTAAGAACAAGAAATACCATAATTATGAATCAATCAACAAGTTTTGGGACAATGCACATTGAACTAAGAATGACAACTATGTTCTCTTAATTGGTGCATAAAGATAGAAGATGGAGACTCAACAAAACGTAAAAAGAAAGGCCCTTCGCAGAGGGAAGTAGGGATTTCAAGTTTCATAAAGAGATTCCAAAAATTATGGTGCTTACTAGCTTTGAGCTTTCATTGCCCCTATCATAAGCATCTTGAAGTGATTAAGGTTAAAGTGAGACAAATATGAGTTATATGCTTGACAAATCACAAGTTGAAAATCTCACGCCCCTTGAGTATGAGGGCCGTTCCTCATGCTACTGAACTTTAGTGACAAGAAAGTTCTTGTCATTGTAAGTATATGTGTATCATATAGAACCGCCAATGGGTTACCCCTTGCCCCATGACACAGGAGCTATCCCATATCAAAATGACAAGGCAACAGACAATGAGCATCTTAGTGATCTTTTTATTTACCATGAGCATGATTTTTTTTCTTTTTTTCTATATTTTTTTCTGAAGATGCTTCATAGAATGCTCATTACGTGTCACATCCCAAAATTTTCCAAATTTTGAAATGTGAAAAATAAATAAACAAACTAAATAATTGTTGAAATTTAGGGTGAAAAGAAACTTTTTGTTTAAACTTGGAAACATCAAAACCCTACTTGAACAAACTTTGAAGAAACTAGAATCCAACAAAATTCAAATCAAGTGAAATGTATTCATCAAAGAATGAGTCTTGAAATTTAAACACTTGGATAAGTTAAATCAAAATCCCCAAAACCCTAATGGAATAAATCATTCCAAAGATTTATCAAAGACTATAGATTTGATCGCTAGTAAAAATTTAGCAACAAGCATTTATAAGTGATCAAAATGACAAATAAAAATATTATAAAACCATAGAAATTGTTTTCATTTAGTTTGAGCCATGGATAAAAACTTATGAATTTAATAAGATAAAGAAATTAATTTTCCAAAGCTAATAAATCTCCTATCTAAAATCCATACCAAATTGTGAGCAAAGTAATCCTAAAAGGATTTAAAAAGATAAAAAATATTAAATAAAGTTATACAAATTGGAATCACCAATTTTGGATCTATAGATAAAAAGATATGGGTTTTATAAGATAAAGAAATAAATAAATAAATAAGGAATATTTAAAAGCCAAATTAAATCTTGGCAAAATCCATAAACAAATGGAAGTTATTGAATAATAAAAAGGATTAAAAGATTATTTAAATAAAATCATAAGGATTGACAATATCCAATTGTATTTAAACAAAGACTATTTGCCTAAATAATAAATCCTAAGAAAATTATTTGGAAGACAATTTAAATCTTGAATCTAATCCATAAGCAAATGAAATAAAGATATTCCAATTAAAATAAAGGGATAAAGAATATTCAAATAAAATTATATGGCATTAACCAAATTCTATTCCATTTGAATAAAGACAAAATCCCTAATAGAAATGAATAATTAAATCATGGGAAAATAAATTGGAAATTGCCAAAGTGGAATAAAAGTTAATTAAATAACTTAAATGGAATAAAAGAATTATTTGAATAAAAATCTACAAGGGTTTAAAACCATATTTGATTTTATTGGAATGAAGACAAATGCCCAATTTAAATGATTAATAAATCATATTAAAAATATTTCAAATATTTCAAAGTGAATTATTCACACTAATGAATAAATAAAACATACTGAAAAGGATTTGGTAAAATATGGTTTTCAAATAGAAGTTTGAAAATATATTGAAAATTCAATTAAATAAAGACAAGTGTCTAAATTAATTAATTAATAAACAATAAAATAATAAGGAAAAATTATTCTAAAATGGACTTTGAATAAAAGTTTAAAACAAGATAGAAACTTACTGAAAAGGTGAAAAGATTTGAAATGAAAGAGGGTTTGAAATCATTTCAATGAATTGAAAATAGAAAAATCAAAATGGAAAAAGAAAAAGAAACAGGAAAAAAAGGGAAAGAACTAGCCCAACCCACTAAGCCCAGCTAGCCCATCTCCTTCTTCCCCATAGAAAAACGATTCGCACCGCAAACCCAACCCACGTAGTCACTGACCACAGGACCCCACCACGTATTTCTCTCTCTCGCTGACGCCAGACCCCACCTGTCAGCTCATCATTCTCACTCGCCGCGACCCTTTCTCCCCCTAACCTCGTCGCCGTTTTTGGTTTTGAATCCATCGATTAATTCGCCATAACGTTCCAGTAATCCCTGGCCGCGACTACGCATCTTAAATGCCTAGTCCCTCTCTCCCGTTTTCCCCAGACGCCACTCCCCCTCGGCCCCTAGGCTGCATGAATTCCTCCCTGCAAGCCACACTGCCCGACGACCTTTCCCGGACGATTCCGGCGGAACCAGACCACCCCTCCACTCCCCGTACCCGCTAGCATGACCCCCATCAGGCGCACCTTCCCATAGCTCTAGTTCACCCGCGCGTGCCCCAGGAGCTCACCTCGGACTACCTCCGAACGTCGCCGCCCACTACTTCGACTTCGGCAGCTTTCCCCGGTAAAATCTGAGCACCCCCTCCTCTCTGGATTACCTGAGCATGTTCGCCTAACTCACGCGCCTTGTTTAAACTTAGCACGGTCTGTAGCATCACCTCCGACAACGAACAGAAGCGCTTGTCGCCAGGAGATTCTCCGGCGAGCGATTCAAGTCAGCCCCTGTGCGCCCCTTCGCCAACCAATGACATGTCGAGCATCAGCGAGATCACTTGATTCTGGTGAGCCATCCCACTCCTTCTCTTGCTTCCTCAGATGGCAAAGATCACCGAAGGCTGCGCCGCTACCACCATCGCCAAGCCCATCCGTGGTCATTTCGTTCTGGAGCATTAGATCCCGATCCAGCGGCTAGGATAGGTGACTTAAGTGAACCAGTATGAATAGATCTGAGCTGCATAGATTCATTTTAATCGTACGGTCTGTAATGTGTGATCCATATGAAACGATGCCGCGAATAGGATTGCTCCACGTGGCTCAGACTTTGATTTAAAAACAGAAACATTTCTATTAGATATGTGATTTTGTAAAATTGATAACTTTAAATCTACACGTACAAATTTTACAAACTTCATATCAATAGAATCAGAAAAAAGAGTACTTTGCATCCATGCCCTTTGTTTAGTGAATTGCTTCTGAAAAATTGATTGTTTTTGCACAAACATGTGTAGGCATATTTTGTGTATAAAATTTATTCTAAATTTTTTAGGGTAAAATCTTTTGTAAATGGATGGTTTTGAACCTACTGACCATATAAACCAACTTGTTGATTGAAAAACATATTTTGTGATGCTAAGGAATAAATCCTTTGAATAAAAGCATTTCTAGTTAAATAAAAATGTTGAATGTGGTTTAAAAATGCTTTTTGAGTAAAACCTTTTGAAAATTGTTTGAATTAAACTCTCTGACCCTAAACACCAAGTTTTTGGATTTAAAATTATATTTGGTGAACCCTAGAAAATTACTACTTGGTTCAAAGACATTTCCAACAAAATAAAATGTTGCTTTGATATAAAATGGATTTTGGATTAAACCCTTTGCAAATGAAATTGTTTTAAAACATTATGACCCTAAACATTAATATTGGTGTTTAAAAACATTTTGGCTAACACTAGAAATTATTCTTTGAATAAAATCAATTCTAGCAAAACAAAAAGGATTTAAAGTGGCCATTTTCACTAACTTGTTATCAAATGGTTTTGCCACTTTGATAAATGACTAATAGGTGTTTTAAAATTTTTTATAGCCTAATATAAACCACTTCTCCAAATAAAACAATCTTTTGCATGCTTGCATGCATTGTTTGATTTCCTTTATTTTATGTGATGAATTGTTTGAATGCTGGATTGAATTTATGCCTTGATTGAATTGTAGTGAAATTTGAAGAGTGTGACTATTGCAAGATCAAGGAGTGAACTTACATTCTCTACCAAAAAGGCAAGTGGTGCTTCATACTTTTGTCCCATTATTTTTCACTATGCATTAGTGATATTTTGAGTAGGACTTGCATGGAATTTTCTAAGTATAAGCTATGCCTTGGGAAATCCTAGTAGATGATGCCTTAGTAGAATTTTCCTTAAGTTAAGATCCCTACTACTATCATGCTTAGATTAGCTAGTAGAAAACAAGGGTGGATTATATTCATTCTATGAAATATTTCTAAGTCAATGACTTGTGTTTTGTTTAATCTATGTGAACGAAACACCTGGGTGGAATGGTGAGAATGGATTTATGTTGAGTGCTTACACAAGGCCAGGGGACTGGTGAACCTTGTGTATCACACTTGTGGAAAGCCACCCAGGAACAAAGAGATTTGAGATGTCAAATGTTGAGAAGCTTCAAGTGCAGCCACTTGGCATTATGGGCTCTGCCTGGATCATATAGGTTGCAATAACTTATCCAAATGGACAGTTGGTGGTAGGGGATGATAGGTTTGGAGCGCGTCCATTTTGTTCTAAGGGAAGGCTTCTGAAAGATCTTGTCTCGATGCATGTCGAATCTTTTGGGGAAAGTGCATCACCTCTCAAGAGAGTAAAATCTAAGTACTTAGCTGTGTCCCCGGTAATGGACAATTTGAGCATCAAGACATGGAAGCTATCAAGGGTCTCCTCATCCCAATTTCTAAGTTAAAAACTTGTGGTTGAAAAAGGGTAAAGGATCACCAATATCTATTGGTAGATGCTTTGGGTGATTTGACAAACAAAAACTTAGTGTTTTCAAATGATAGGGAAAATCTATTTTTAGCAAAGCAAGCCTAAGCTCCACTTATCCAAATTCATATAGATGATAGATACCCTATTATACCATAGTATCACTTGCCAATACAATTAAAATGTATTGAACCTTGTGGCTGTAACTTATTATGTTGCAGGTTTGTTTGATGTTAGTGAAGTGTGTTGATTAGGATTACAAGTCTACAACCAACATGATTTCCTGTGGCACTTTGAAGATGAAGGACTCCATGGTATATAGTTATTTCTGCTGCATTGTAATGAGATAGCCAAATGAGCTATGTAAGATGTAATGAATTATTTTATTCCTAGTTATAAAGTTGTATTATGACCTTTGCTTCTTGATATTACATCTTAACTGTGGATGCTAGCTATTGATCCAGGGACTAGCATTGTAAACACATGGATCTCTACCTTATTAAAGGTTGGGACCTCTATAGATGGTATTAGAGCACCGTGTTGCCTGTAGGATTGTAACCCTAGGATTGGATAAAACCCCTTAGAAAAATAGGAGTTGTATTTGTTCCAAAACTTATTTACAAACAATCTTGTAAACTCTTTCCTCAACCTTTTTGTTTTGATTCTACATCTCTCCCTTTTAAAACTTGTTGGAAAAATACTTCACCATGAGAAAAGGACTTCACCAACTCAAATAACTTCAACTTCACCATCACCAATGACTTCAACTTTAGTATCATCAAGGACTTCAACTTGGACATCACTAAGGACTACAAGTGAGACAAGAAATATTACTCAAGACTTGAAGACTAAGGAAACACAACTTAGAAGGAACCATCATCACCTTTGAAGTTTTGTGACCAAGATACAAGAATTTTTCCAAGGATACAATGATCTTGTTCAAGAAGAAACAACTAAGAAGAATGGAATGATCTCAAGAAAACCATATAGTTGGACCACCATACTAGTAATTAGTAAAACCCACCAACTCATGTGGTGTAGCAAAAATATTTTGTTGCCTAAAAATGTGTTTGAATCTTGTTGTATGAGTGGAATTCTTATTTGTGATTGCTTACACATTGTTTGTGTGAATTGTGATGTGTGTGATTAGATTTTTTTCTGTAGAAATCTTTGCCTATTCTAATCCCAATCCAACCCAAATAGATGACTTCTCCAAGAGACTCCAACATCAAGAATGGTGACAACAACAACCAAGAGATGCACATGAGAGAACAACTACTAGCAAACCCAAGCCTAGTTGAATCAAGTGACAACTCAGTTTTTAGCCAAAAACAATGAGTTAGACCCAAACATGCAAAAGTTTTTGGAAACCCAATCCCAATTGTTGCAAAGGATGACCAATCAAATGATCAACATGATAAGCAACTCTTCCCAAGGAGATTGTGACAACAATGATGTCAAGGATGGTATTATAGAAGGAACTCAAGCTTGCAATATTTGTGGAGACATGGAACACACTTCTAAGGAGCATGAGGATCAATGCCCTAATTGTGAAGATAAACATCCAACTAAACAATGCCCACCTCTCAAGTTACTTGTTTCCTATGTGAGGGAAATGATCATGTCCCTATCCAATGCCCCATCTATCCTATAGTTCAACAAATGAAACAAGATGGAATGCACCAAATGTTTGGAAACCTCCATAAGGGAACAACCTCTACCATGAAGGATGAAGGCAAAGTCAGAACCATGCCTCATAAGGCCAAATCCAAAGTGACCACCAAGTGTTGCTACTCTTATGGAGAAGAAGGTCATATCTCTAGTAACTGCCCCAAGAAGAGAGAAAGTTTTCCCACCTTTGTAGTGAAATATTAAGAGCATGAACAAGAAGAACTCCTAGCTTTGGAGAGACCCAAAAAGAAGAAGAAGGACATAAGCAAGTTGCAATGTTACAATTGCAAAGAGATGGGACACTATTCCAGTGAATGCCCAGAAAAGAAGAAGAACCAAGGAAACAAACAAGATGCAATGATACCAAAGGAAAAGAAGGATATTAGCCAACTGATGTGTTTCAAATGCAAAGAGCTAGGACATTATGCAAATAAGTGTCTAGAGAAAATACATCAAGATCCCAAGTAAGCCAAGATGTAATCTAGTTAAAAACCTTTTTAAGGGTGGTAGTACCCTAGTTGCCTTGAAGCCAACTTGTAACCTCTAGCCTTCCCAAATCTCGGGATGATATTTCTTTTAAGGGTGGTAGCCTATCACATCCCAAAATTTTCCAAATTTTGAAATGTGAAAAATAAATAAACAAAATATATAATTGTTGAAATTTAGGGTGAAAAGAAACTTTTTTTAACTTGGAAACATCAAAACCCTACTTGAACAAAATTCGAAGAAAATAGAATCCAACAAAATTCAAATCAAGTGAAATGCATTCATCAAAGAATGAGTCTTGAAATTTAAACACTTGGAAAAATTTAGCAACAAACATTTGTAAGTGATCAAAATGACAAATAAAAATATTATAAAACCATAGAAATTGGTTTCATTTAGTTTGGAGCCATGGATAAAAACTTATGAATTTAATAAGATAAAGAAATTAAATTTCCAAAGCTAATAAAGCTCCTATCTAAAATCCATACCAAATTGTGAGCAAAGTAATCCTAAAAGGATTTAAAAAGATAAACAAATATTAAATAAAGTTATACAAATTGGAATCACCAATTTTGGATCTATAGATAAAAAGATATGGGTTTTATAAGATAAAGAAAGAAATAAATAAATAAGGAATATTTAAAAGAAAAATTAAATCTTGGCCAAATCCATAAACAAATGGAAGTTATTGAATAATAAAAAGGATTAAAAGATTATTTAAATAAAATCATAAGGATTGACAATATCCAATTTTATTTAAACAAAGACTGTTTGCCTAAATAATAAATCCTAAGAAAATTATTTGGAAGACAATTAAAATCTCGAATCAAATCCATAAGCAAATGAAATAAAGATATTCCAATTAAATAAAGGGATAAAGAATATTCAAATAAAATTATATGGCATTAACCAAATTCTATTCCATTTTAATAAAGACAAAATCCCTAATAGAAATGAATAATTAAATCATGGGAAAATAAATTGGAAATTGCCAAAGTGGAATAAAAGTTAATTAAATAACTTAAATGGAATAAAAGAATTATTTGAATAAAAATCTACAAGGGTTTAAAACCATATTTTATTTTATTGGAATAAATACAAATGCCCAATTTCAATGATTAATAAATCATATTAAAAATATTTCAAATAATTCAAAGTGAATTATTCACACTAATGAATAAATAAAACCTACTGAAAAGGATTTGGTAAAATTTGGTTTTCAAATAGAAGTTTGAAAACATATTGAAAATTCATTTGAATAAAGACAAGTGTCTAAATTAATTAATTAATAAACCATAAAAGAATAAGGAAAAATATTCGAAAATGGACTTTGAATACAAGTTTAAAACAATATAGAAACTTACTGAAAAGTTGAAAAGATTTGAAATGAAAGAGGGTTTGAAATCATTTGAATGAATTGAAAACAGAAAAATCAAAATGGAAAAAGAAAAAGAAACAGGAAAAAAAGGGAAAGAACCAGCCCAGCCCACTAAGCCCAGCTCCTTCTTCCCCGCAGAAAAACGATTCGCACCGCAAACCCAACCCGCGCAGTCACTGGCCACAGGACCCCACCGCATATATCTCTCTCTCGCTGACGCCAGACCCCACCTGTCAGCTCATCGTTCTCACCCGCCGTGACCCTTTCTCCCCCAAACCTCGTCGCCGTTTCTTGTTTTGAATCCACCGATTAATTCGCCATAAAAATGTAGTAATCCCTTGACGCAATTGCGCCATCTTAAACGCCTAGTCCCTCTTTCCCGTTTTCCCTAGACGCCACTCCCCCTCGGCCCCTAGGCTGCATGAATTGCTCCCTGCAAGCCACAATGCCTGACGACCTTTCCCGGACGATTCCGGCGGAACCAGACCACCCCTCCACTCCCAGTACCTGCTAGTGTGACCCCCATCATCAGGCACACGTGCCCATAGCTCTAGTTCACTCGCGCATGCCCCAGTAGCTCGCCTCTGACTACCTCCGAACGTCGCCGCCCACTGCTTCGACTCCGGCAGCTTTCCCCGGTAAAATCTGAGCACCCCCTCCTCTCTGGATAACCCGAGCATGTTCGCCTAACTCACGCACGCCTGACACAATTCTTGTTTCAACTTAGCATGGTCCGTAGCGTCGCCTCCGATGACGAACAGAAGCGCTTGTCGCCAGGAGCTTCTCCAGCGAGCGATTCAAGTCAGCCCCGTGCGCCCCTTCGCCAACCAAGGACACGTCGAGCATCAGCGATATCACGCAATTCTGGTGAGTCATCCCACTCCTTCTCTCGCTTCCTGTATTGCCGACAGCATCACCTCCCGAGCGCGCCGCCGCCAGCAACCGTTACCACGCCGCCCATCCGTGGTCATTTCGTTCTGGAGCGTTAGATCCCGATCCATCGGCTAGGATAGATGACTTAAGTGAACCGGTATG
The DNA here is from genome assembly GCA_030063025.1 of Avena longiglumis. Lineage (NCBI taxonomy): Eukaryota > Viridiplantae > Streptophyta > Magnoliopsida > Poales > Poaceae > Avena > Avena longiglumis. The sequence continues at coordinate 338,383,456 of CP125978.1, read as the reverse complement.
AATATATCTGAGATGCATAGATTAATTTTAATCGTACGGTCTGTAATGTGTGATCAAGACAAAACGATACCGGCGAATAGGATTGCTCCACGTGGCTCAGACTTTGATTTAAAAACAGAAACATTTCTATTAGATATGTGATTTTTTAAAATTCATAAATTTAAATCTACATGTACAAATTTTACAAACTTCATATCAATAGAATCAGAAAAAAGAGTACTTTGCAACCATGCCCTTTATTTAGTGAATTGATTCTGAAAAATTGATTGTTTTTGCATAAACATGTGTATGCATATTTTGTGTATAAAATTTATTCTAAAATTGTTTTTAGGGTAAAATCTTTTGTAAATGGATTGTTTTGAACCTACTGACCATAGAAATCAACTTGTGGATTTAAAAACATATTTTGTGATGCTAAGGAATAAATACTTTGAATAAAAGCATTTCTAGTTAAATAAAAATGTTGAATATGGTTTAAAAATGCTTTTTGAGTAGAACCTTTTGAAAATGGTTTGAATTAAACTCTCTGACCCTAAACACCAAGTTTTTGGATTTAAAGTTATATTTTGTGAACCCTAGAAAATTACTACTTTTTTAAAGACATTTCCAACAAAATAAAATGTTGCTTTGATTTAAAATGGATTTTGGATGAAACCCTTTGCAAATGAAATTGTTTTAAAACATTATGACCCTAAATGTTAATATTGGTGTTTAAAAACATTTTGGCTAACACTAGAAATTATTCTTTGAATAAAATCAATTCTAGCAAAACAAAAAGGATTTAAAGTGGCCATTTTCACTAACTTGTTTTCAAATGGTTTTGCCACTTTGATAAATGACCAATAGGTGTTTTAAAATGTTTATAGCCTAATAGAAACCACTTTTACAAATAAAACAAACTTTTGCATGCTTGCATGCATTGTTTGATTTCCTTTATTTTATTTGATGAATTGTTTGAATGCTATATTGAATTTGTGCCTTGATTGAATTGTAGTGAAATTTGAAGAGTGTGACTATTGAAAGATCAAGGAGTGAACTTATATTCTCTACCAAAAAGGCAAGTGGTGCTTCATACTTTTGTCCCATTATTTTCACTATGCATTAGTGATATTTTGAGTTGGACTTGCATGGAATTTTCTAAGTATAAGCTATGCCTTGGGAAATCCTAGTAGATGATGCCTTAGTAGAATTTTCCTTAAGTTAAGATCCCTACTACTATCATGCTTAGCTTAGCTAGTAGAAAACAAGGGTGGATTATATTCATGCTATGTAATATTTCTAAATCAATGACTTGTGTTTTGTTTAATAAAACAACTATGTGAATGAAACACCTAGGTGGAATGGTGAGAATAGATTTATGTTGAGTGGTTACACAAGGCCAGGGGACTGGTGAACCTTGCGTATCACACTTGTGGAAAGCCACCCAGGAACAAAGAGATTTGAGATGTCAAATGTTGAGAAGCTTCAAGTGCAGCCACTTGGCATTATGGGCTCTGCCTGGATCATATAGGTTGCAACAACTTAGCCAAATGGACAGTTGGTGGTAGGGGATGATAGGTTTGGAGCGCGTCCATTTTGTTCTAAGGGAAGGCTTCTGAAAGATCTTGTCTCGATGCATGTCGAGTCTTGTGGGGAAAGTGCACCACCTCTCGAGAGAGTAAAATCTAAGTACTTAGCCGTGTCCCCGGCAATGGAAAATTTGAGCATCAAGAAATGGAAGCTATCAAGGATCTCCTCATCCCAATTTCTAAGTTAAAAACTTGTGGTTGAACAAGGGTAAAGGATCACCAATATCTATTGGTAGATGCTTTAGGTGATTTGACAAACAAAAACTTAGTGTTTTCAAATGATAGGGAAAATCTATTTTGAGCAAAGCAATCCTAAGGTCCACTTAGCCAAATGCATATAGATGATAGATACCACTATTCTACCATAGTATCATTTTCCAATACAATTCAAATGTATTGACCCTTGTTGCTGTAACTTATTATGTTGCAGGTTTGTTTGATGTTAGTGAAGTGTGTTGATTAGGATTACAAGTCTACAACCAACATGATTGCCTGTGGCACTTTGAAGATGAAGGACTCCATGCTATATAGTTATTTTTGCTTCATTGTAATGAGATAGCCAAATGAGCTATGTAAGATGTAATGAATTATTTTATTCCTGATTATAAAGTTGTATTATGACCTTTGCTTCTTGATATTACATCTTAACTGTGGATGCTAGCTATTGATCCATGGACTAGCATTGTAAACAGAGGGATCTCTACCTTATTAAAGGTTGGGACCTCTACATTACGGTTATGCTGCAAGTTTCCACCATGATCAGGCATGGCTTAGGCTAGCCGCCGAGGCATTTCTCTAACACATATACAAACTCCATGGACTTACAAGCTCCCCTTTTATTTCACATCGCTAGCATCCATAAACAAAAGAACATGGTATCAACTGAATAGATACGTACAATGTTGAAAGTGTTCCCCATGATAGCATGGTTCTGCTAACTCCAAACTTATAATTTGTAAGCATATAAGGAGCATAGATGGACACAATGGTTCAAGTTTATTAAGTGCAAGAAAATAAAGTGTGCCATCAAGTTCGTGAGAGCTTTAATCACTAATTTTCACATAACAAAAAATTAATTTGGAAGATAGATAAAAACATGAATATACTTGGAATGGTGTAACACACCATGCATAGGAGTTTATTGTCACATCCCAAATTTTAGATTTGGTTCTGCATATCATTCATATCATTGCATCATACTTTTCCATGCAAATTTGTCGGTTGAAAAGAATCGGCGAAACGCTATTTATTAAACCCTATTCTATTTTGCTACGAGGCTCCTGCGGGAGGATTTAGTAGGACTTGCGCTGTCCATCCTTGTAGCCTAGTGGTTTCGCCCAACCCTTGACCCTAGTTTGTTCTCCTCGATTTTACAAAACCGTAGGAGCGAGAATCGCCCGAATCGGAGCTCGTACGGAGAAGTTATCGCCGTTTTATTAAAAGATAGAAAGACGGGCCGATTTTACGAGTTCGTGTCCAACCGCACGCCGAATCCGCGTAGGACCCCCGCGAGAGGGCCCCACTTAAGGGACACACCCGGCCGAGCCGCCCCTGCCCGCATCGTAGATCGCGCCCGCTCCTCGGGACCCGTGCCTCCCGTGATCGCCGCCTCCTCCTCGAAACCAAGCCCCGCCACCACCCAATCTCCTCGGGATCGCCGCCGCCACCTCGAAGCCCGCGCTTCGCCGCCTTCCGTCTTGCCGCCACACCCGCGGCTCCGACGCCGCCCAGTACCCGACCCGCCTCACATCACCCGGCCAACAAGATTCGCGCTGCGCCAACCGCCGCCACTCGCCAAGGCGGCTGCGTTGCCAGACGCGCGGCATTGCTGTTGCCGCCATTGCTACATGGCTGTTGTCAAGCCGCCGCTGTTATTGCCGCTGCGCACAAGGCCATTACGCTGCCGCTGCAAGACACACACGCACGCTGCCGCCGCGCCATACGCTTGCGCCGTCTGCGTTGCGTCAAGACGCCATCGCCGCCGCACGCGCCGTCGCCGTGTTGTTGACCGCCCCGTACTACGCGCTGATCGTTTCCCCTACCGCGCAGGTAACCATCGTCGCCGGAACCGATCGCCGCACCGTCCGGAGTTCGTTTCGCCGTTTGTCTCCGGTAAGCCTGCAGCCACCGTTAGATTTCAAATCAGCGGTTCAGATCAGCCGTTGACCGGTCAGGCGTTGACTAGTCGACGCCCAACAAGAGATGACCGACCAATGCATACGCTTGATCGGTTATTTTCGTTAATCGTTTTAGTTGACAGATTTCGATAGAAACTTGTAAATTGCATAGAAATTAAACCGCTGAGCCAAAAATTGCAAATAAAATACGTGTAGGTTCAGAAAGTCGTGTAGAATCTTGCTGTACCTTTGGTTCAGACTTTAGCGGCAAGGTTTAGTACAATTTAATCAAACTAGTTAGTGGCCTTTTTGGAGTAATTAATTCGTAGAAAAAGATCCGTAGCTCCAAAAATCGCGTATGATATGTCCCTGGATTCAGTGGAACGAGGGGAATCTCATCGTGAATTAAAAAGTTAGGCTTAGAGTGAAAACTTCTGCAGAAATTGTCTAGTGGCTTTCTGCAGTGTTTTAATTACTCGGGGAGTTTTATAATTCCTTTTTGAGTAATTCCAGTTGGTACTGTTTCTAATCAGAGATGCCTATGCGGTAGATTTTTCCCAAGATTTTACAAACAGTATACTACCGGTAGTGAATTATTTGAGTTCTAGCTCTAGTTTTGAGCATTACTTTTGCATATTAGTTTTCCTTGCGCTAAAACTATTTTTCATGCATGAAAACAGTACCTCTACTGATTTCTATTATGTGGTGCAGCTGTAGGACCAATTCACTTGCCTTGCATACCTTCATGCATCATCTTTGTTGCATATGTTTGTGGATTGTTTGTTTCTCGCTCTTTCTAATTTCTTAAATGTTTTAATATTGTTGGGTTAATTTAATTGGGATCTTTTCAAAGAAAATCAAAAACTGTTTATGAAAGTAGGACAAAGGTATTTGCAAATGCATACGTACTCCACTTGCCAAATATGCATGTAGATGTTAGTACTATTGTCTCCATTTACTAGCTCTACTTGCCATACATTCCATGTATTGACCCTTCGGGGCTGCTACGCTTTATGTTGCAGGTTATTCCGATTCTGAGTAATCGATATAGGCCACGGTACTCCACTCGGCACTTGTTCACTTGTCGGCAATTTGAAGAATGGAGGATTTACATTATTTATGTTGCTACCTGAATAATTTGAGCTAGCCTTGGGCTAAGCTTTTATTGTAATAATGGTACTCTGGATCTTCGTTATTCATGATACACGGATATTTTGCTATGTTATTCATCTTATTCTATTGTGGGCCAATGAACCGATCCAGGGATTGGCATGTCACATAGAATCCTCGGTCTTTTCAGAACCGTGGTGTTACAAGATGGTATCAGAGCCCGTGTGTCGACTGTAGGATCATGACCTAGGATTGGATTAGCAAGCCTTAGATTCATTAAGCCTATATTAACTCTGTCTTTCCTCCTATGCCTTTCACCCTCGTAAATTCTTACCATATGCTATTCTCACACTTTCCTCTTTTACTTGATAGATGGGAGAAGTCAGGACTGAGTATGCCACCATGGAGTCACCAAGGACCTTTGCAAGATAGTTAGCACAACTCTCGCAGTCATTGGGATTGCCACTGTCCATGTTCAAGGGAAGAAGGCTGTACACCTATGGATATGGAGAGGATGCATGGGAGATCACTACCTTCATATTCAGAGATGCCGCCTTGCCAAATCCAGTGCATTTGATCTACACCAAGACATACTGCAACTGGGGACTTGGAATCAACTTGGCCATACATGAAGCCCTGTCTCGCCAGTGCCATAATGTCCGACACCTACTGCTGTAACACCCTCAGAATCGGCCCTATGCAAGCTTTAGCGAAACTCGCCAAACCCGCATAGAAACGATTCGAAGGTGCCCACCAGGCACTTTCGTGCGGGTGGAAAGCAAAGTAATAACATTACACAACAGTCCTCGATGGGACCCACAATGATATATATACAACAATGATCAAGAGTCAAGAATACAAATATAATATACAAAGATCCAAACCACCTTGAAAACGATAGAGCGCCCGCTACGGACAAGATGCAAATGGGGCTAAGAGCCTCAAGAATAACCAATGCGTCCATAACTCGCCTGTGCCAAGCCGAAGGGTAACCTTAACGGCCGATCTCAAACCTTCTTAAACAAAAGGGTGCCGAAAGGGCAAAGGAAAAGAAGGAGCCAAGATCGAGGCCAGTACACGGCGAGGCTAGAATTCGGCGGTCCTCGCCTACATAGGTATGGTGGACTGAAGCGGCAGCGGCAGCGGCAGCATGCACCAAACAACCTATAGAGACTCGATACAACGGCGGCTATCAGAGAGGGATAAGAATGACCTAACCGGATCCAACCTGAAGCTATCGCCAAACGAACCCATCCTGGTGTTTCCCCCTCGAGACCAAACGAGGAAGTCAACCGAGGAACTCACACAGTTGGCAGTTTTACTTATTCCGTTATAGTTGCCGCAATTACTAGTCAGGTTTAGATATTCATCCTGATAAAGTAAGCAGTGGGCATTTTTAGTTAACCATTCCGTGACAGTTGCAGCACTTACTAGTCAGATACAATTAGCATGAGATAAACCCAAGACCCAGCAGTTGTTGGTACTTTTACTTAGCCATTTCCGTTGTAGTGAAGCTGATTACTAGTCATATCGAATACAAGTCAATTTATAACAGTAAACTTTAGTTATAGTTGTCTATGATCCAGCACTGTGCTCCAAGTCGTCCATAACGGCGGACACGGCTTCTCGAAAAGATTAAACCCTGCAGGGGTGCACCAAAGTATCCACATACTTGACCCTTTTGCCGATCGCTAACATACACCCATCGGTATGTCGGCGGGGCCTAAGTCACGACGTTCCCAGATCCAAAGCAAGTACATGGGGGCCACCCCACCAAGTCGACACCCGCAACGAAGTCGGCCGGTCTTCGAGACGGACTTGGGGTTTGGGAAGACGGCTGTGAACGACAGTCTGCCCCCAAACGGGGACTGTCGACACCGCAAAATCGTGGCCCGATCCTAAACAGTACAACGTGCTCCTCGCACAAACGTAAATACATAAGTAGCATGGCATAAGTACAGGATAGTAAAAACACCCCAAACTAGTTGTGGCCCCCAGTACAATACTTTGAAATCAGGTAATTATCAATGGGGGGCCCATATCTCCCCACCTGTGGTTAGCGCGCTCGATCTCGGAACAGGTGTCAAGAACTCGGGTCCTACGGGACACAAGTGGGCGTTCGGAAAACCAACATTACCTATCACCCACCGATGCCTCTGCTTATTTCAATTTTAGTTATTAAACAGTAATTGAAATGAACGATAAGTAATTCCAATATCATCTCCAACCTCAACATGCGGCAATCCTCCAACAATTGTGGTACTTGACGACAAGCAAAACACTTGAGCATGCGACTACGACACGCGGGTCCCACTATCTACCAAACAACAGGTAATAGGATGTGACCAAGGCTATATATGGCTGCAGGGGATATCACGGGTACGAAACTAGAGCATCGCAACACAGATAGCAAAGATCAACAGGAGGGAATAAATACTAGAAAGTAAGATAGGTAGAAAGGGGGAGATGCTCGCCTGAAAACATTGTCGAAGGCTCAACCGAAGATCGGGGCGAAGCTCACATCAACTCAACGGCCTTATCCGCGAAGAAGCAAAACACTAGAAGAAACACCGGATGCAATATTTAATACACGGCAGAAGATCGGCATGATGCATGTATGATGTATGGCATGGCAAGGTGCGATGCAATTAGGTCATATTAAGTGGAACCGGGGTCCCGACAATTAATTAGGTGGTTCATGTTATTTAGATACCCCGCATTTTAAATGTTGTTTATCAAGGCAAGATAAGATACCGGTTCGCTACACAAGTTTAAATGAGGCCGATATGAGACTAGATTTGCCCGCATATGGGCCCCATATTTAATTATTAGGTGAATCGGCAAACGGCCCCCAAACCACACAAATATGCATGCGAGTATGGCAATTCGATATGCAATAAGTTGTCATTATATTATGAAATTAGGGTTTCGGGAAGGGGTTCGCACATCAGAGGGGGCTCGACGATCTTGGGTTCCGGGGTTCGGGGTCGGTCTCGGGGTCCAGGGTTCGACGGGATCGGTCTCGCGGGAACGTTCTCGGTAACGGGGTAGATCTTGTCGTTCCGGAAAACCGGACTTGGTTCGGTGTCGGGGCATCGGACTCGCCCGGGTCGGTGTCGTGCTTGCCGGGTTCTTGTGTCGGTTCGGTCTTGGCGTCGGGGTGAAGCACTTGGCGTTCTGCGGCGGGGTTCTTGCCGTTCGTGTTCTCGAGCATCGCCTCCGGGAAGGAGCACTTGGCGTCCATCGGTTCCATGTCGACGACCTTGGTCTCCTCGATGGCGAACTCGGCGTATCCATGGCGTGGTCCTTGTCGGGGTTCTCGGCTCCGGTTCCACGACGGAGATCCTGAGGATCCATGCCGGCACACTTGGCGCCTTCTAACCCGACGATCGGTCTCATGTCCAGGTATGGGTGCTTGATGGTCCGAGAGGGGTTCTTGTCCGCGATTCTTCGAGCACCTGGCCGCCGTGGACCTGCGGTTACTCCCGGGAGGCGCCAAGGCGAGGAGGCGGTTGCCGCGGGGCTCGGCGGCGCTGGAGGGGCCGGCTTGCTGCGGGACGAGCTGGACGCGGAGGCGCGGGACGCCGGAGGCGTGCTCGCGCAGACGGAGGGGTGGTGGCAGGAGACGAGGCGACTGGCGTCGGCGAGCTTGGCGGCGGGGCGGGCCCGCACGGGGAGGTGGCCGACTCGGGATCAGGACGTCGTGGCAGCGCTCGGAGGTGGGCTCTGGGGCGGTTCGAACGGCGCGGCTCGGGCGACGGTTGGGTCAGGCGCGGGACGGTCGTGGAGGCGGGCCGACCTGGGCGGTGTCCGGCGAGGAGGACCCGCAGCGGGCGGCGCACGGGCGGAGGATGCGCGCAGGCGCGAGGCGGGCGTGGATGCGCGGGCGGCCGGGCGCAGGTCGGGCGGCGGCCGGGCGAGAGCGGCGGCGCTGCGCCGAGGCGCTGGAGGCGGAGGTGGCGAGGTTGATGGTGACGGGCGGCGGGGAAGCTCGGCGGAGGCGGAAAACCGCCGAGCGGGCGGCGGGCTGGCAGGCGCTGGAGAAGGAGGTTGCAACGCCGGCGTGGGCGGAGAGGCGGGGACGCTGCCAGGGCGGCTCGAGAGAGACCACGCGGGCGCGGGCGAGGAGCAGGCTGGCGGCGCCTAGCTCGCGGGCGGTCGGGGCGGTCCGCGAGGAGGTTGGAGCCGGGCGGGCGAGGGCGACGCTGGCCAGGGAGCGGGCCGGGCGAGGAGGTTGGAGCGGGCGGCAGGCGACGCTGGTCAAGTGAGCGGGGCCGGGTCGAGGCGAGAGGAGGAAGAGGAGGGAGGCGGGGCAGGGACGCAAGTGGGAGGCGGTTCAGGAGGCGGTCGTGGGCAGGTGGGGCGTGGGGCCTGTGGTGGGTCCAGGGGCGGACTGGTCCAGGAGCGGGGTTGTGTGTGAACGCAGTGAGGTCTGGGGTGGGGCCCACGCGGTGAGCTGGCTCGATGGGGAGGAGAGAGGGAGAGAGAGGAAAAGGGAGGGTTAGCCTAGGTGGCAGCAATGATTATCGGAGGGAGGAGAGAAGGTGAGGTGGCGGATGGGGATAGGCGAGGTGAGGTGGCTGGTTGGTGGGTAGGTTAGGTGTAGGTAGAAAAGGTTTAGGAGAGACCGATTAGTTTTTTTTTACTGGGCGGTGCTCGGGTCGTCCTGCTCGACGCCCTAATAAAAATAATTTAATATTTTATTTATTTTCGAATAGCTTTTATAACTAGTTTTAGACAAACAAATTATCCGGTGCATCCGGGGGTTTGGCGTTTAAATAAAAGATGGGTCATTTGGAAAACAAATCGGGGTTTGCAAAATAGTTTTATGCAAACTATGCACGATGATGACGATGCAATGCACAAATTCAACGCGATTTTCTAGTAGTGGTTTTGCGGGATGCCACAATTCGACACCACTAACAATGGATCTCGCCCTCGAGATCCGCCTCATGGTACCGGAAGGAAGGTCGGCGATCTGCGTCTTCTCGCTTCATGTAGATCCTCGCGACACCACTAACAAGAGGTCGTCGTCCCTGTTCGTCAAGAGAGCACTCCGGATAAACAACGGACGCAGTTAAAGGTAAGGTCACCTCTAACTTTCATGGACTGAGTAAGAATTGCATCGATCCACCATTCAATATACAAGGCAAATGATAAGAGTAGTGGTATGGTCGCGACTCCATCCCGCACTCGAAGCATTACTCTGTACACGAACAGATAGATTATGCAACCAACCCTCAGGATTCAGACTGAAGATCTCGACAAGCGAGGTTCGGAACAAAGGAGTGATGCGGAATCTGCATCGGATCTGGCGTAGAGGATGTTGTCGCGTCGGAAACACCGGAAGGCACAAACAAGGAACAAAGAATGGTACCACAGTAGACGGATTCCTCAGGCAGCTTGAACACCGGATAATAGAACACCGTTGACAAAGGAGGAAGCGAAACCCTGAAGGTACGACGGAAAACCCACCACGAGAAATCCTGGACTCGAAGAAAAGATAAGAGAGCAGGTTCAAAACACGTCGAGATAAGAGGAGAATCGTAGAGGGGTAAGGAGTAAAATCAGACCTAACCAGAACTATCCAACCGATTTTTCAAAAATAGTTTTGACACTCTACTTTGGCCGTTAGCTAGGTTATCCTACAGGCTGGACTTGTGAGGTATCGCAACTGCTGAGCTCTGATACCACTCTGTAACACCCTCAGAATCGGCCCTATGCAAGCTTTAGCAAAACTCGCCAAACCCGCATAGAAACGATTCGAAGGTGCCCACCAGGCACTTTCGTGCGGGTGGAAAGCAAAGTAATAACATTACACAACAGTCCTCGATGGGACCCACGTAATGTATATATACAACAGCGACTCGAAGAGTCAAGAATACAAATATAATATACAAAGATCCAAACCACCTTGAAAACGATAGAGCGTCCAGCTACGGACAAGATGCAAATGGGGCTAAGAGCCCTTAAGAATAACCAATGGCGTCCATAACCCTGCCCAGGCCAAGCCGGAAGGGTAACCCTGCTAACGGCGTCGATCTCAAAACCTGCTTAAACAAAAGGGGTGCCGACAAAGGGCAAAGGAAAAAGAAGGAGCGTCAGTACTGAGGCCAGTACACGGCGAGGCTAGAATTCGGCGGTCCTCGCCTACATAGGTATGGTGGACTAAAGCGGCAGCGGCAGCATGCACCAAACAACCTATAGAGACTCGATACAACGGCGGCTATCAGAGAGGGATAAGAATGACCTAACCGGATCCAACCTGAAGCTATCGCCAAACGAACCCATCCTGGTGTTTCCCCCTCGAGACCAAACGAGGAAGTCAACCGAGGAACTCACACAGTTGGCAGTTTTACTTATTCCGTTATAGTTGCCGCAATTACTAGTCAGGTTTAGATATTCATCCTGATAAAGTAAGCAGTGGGCATTTTTAGTTAACCATTCCGTGACAGTTGCAGCACTTACTAGTCAGATACAATTAGCATGAGATAAACCCAAGACCCAAAGCTTGTTGGTACTTTTACTTAGCCATTTCCATTGTAGTGAAGCTGATTACTAGTCATATCGAATACAAGTCAATTTATAACAAGAAACTTTAGTTATAGTTGTCTATGATCCAGACTCGGCTCCAAGTCGTCCATAACCGCGACACGGCTTCTAAAAGATTAACCCTAGGGTGCACCAAAGTATCCACAGGCACTTCGACCCTTTTTACCAGATCAGTTAACATACACCCATCGGTATGTCGGCGGGGCCTAAGTCACGAAGTTCCCAGATCCAAAGCAACTACATGGGGGCCACCCCACCAAGTCGACACCCGCAACGAAGTCGGCCGGTCTTCGAGACGGACTTGGGGTTTGGGAAGACGGTGAACGATGCCCCTCAAACGGGACGCCGACACCGCAAATCGTGGCCCGATCCTAACAAAGACAGTGCTCCTCGCACAAACGTAAATACATAAGTAGCATGGCATAAGTACAGGATAGTAAAAACACCCCAAACTAGTTGTGGCCCCCAGTACAATACTTTGAAATCAGGTAATTATCAATGGGGGGCCCATATCTCCCCACCTGTGGTTAGCGCGCTCGATCTCGGAATGTGTCAAGAACTCGGGTCCCACGGGACACAAGTGGGCTCGAAACCAACATTACCTATCACCCACCGATGCCTCTGCTTATTTCAATTTTAGTTATTAAACAGTAATTGAAATGAACGATAAGTAATTCCAATATCATCTCCAACCTCAACATGCGGCAATCCTCCAACAATTGTGGTACTTGACGACAAGCAAAACACTTGAGCATGCGACGATTACGCCGGGTCCCACTATCTACCAAACAACAGTAATAGGATGTGACCAAGGCTATATATGGTGCAGGGATATCACGGGTACGAAACTAGAGCATCGCAACACGTATAGCAAAGATCAACAGGAGGGAATAAATACTAGAAAGTAAGATAGGTAGAAAGGGGAGATGCTCACCGAAAACATTGTCAAGGCTCAACCAAGATCGGGAAGCTCACATCAACTCAACGGCCTTATCCGCCAAGAAGCAAAACACTAGAAGAAACACGGATGCAATATTTAATACACGGTAAGATCGGCATGATGCATGTATGATGTATGGCATGGCAAGAAAGATGCAATTAGGTCATATTAAGTGGAACCGGGTCCCACAATTAATTAGGTGGTTCATGTTATTTAGATACCCCGCCTTTTAAATGTTGTTTATCAAGGCAAGATAAGATACCGGGTCGCTACACAAGTTTAAATGAGGCCGATATTAGACTAGATTTGCCCGCATATGGGCCCCATATTTAATTATTAGGTGAATCGGCAAACGGCCCCCAAACCACACAAATATGCATGCGAGTATGGCAATTCGATATGCAATAAGTTGTCATTATATTATGAAATTAGGGTTTCGGGAAGGGGTTCGCACATCAGAGGGGGCTCGACGATCTTGGGTTCCGGGGTTCGGGGTCGGTCTCGGGTCCAGGTTCGACGGATCGGTCTCGGGAACGTTCTCGCAATAGGGTAGATCTTGTCGCTCGAAACCGGACTTGGTTCGGTGTCGGGCATCGGACTTCGCCGGTCGGTGTCGTGCTTGCCGGGTTCTTGTGTCGTTCGGTCTTGGCGTCGGGTGAAGCACTTGGCTCTTGGCGGGGTTCTTGCCGCTCGTGTTCTCGAGCATCGCCTCGGAAGGAGCACTTGGCGTCCATCGGTTCCATGTCGACGACCTTGGTCTCCTCGATGGCGAACTCGGCGTATCCATGGCGTGGTCCTTGTCGGGTTCTCGGCCCGTTCCACGACGGAGATCCCGAGGATCCATGCCGCACACTTGGCGCCTTCTAACCCGACGATCGGTCTCATGTCCGTATGGGTGCTTGATGGTCCGAGAGGGTTCTTGTCCGCGATTCTTGAGCACTGCCGCCGTGGACCCGGTTACTCGGAGGCGCCAAGGCGAGGAGGCGGTTGCCGCGGCTCGGCGCCGAGGGGCCGGCTTGCGGGACGAGCCGGACGCGAGGCGCTGGACGCGGGCCGAGTGCCGCAGACGGAGGGGTGGTGGCAGAGACAGGCGACCGGGCGCCGGCGAAGCTTGGCGGCGGGCGGCCCGCACGGGAGGTGGCCGACCGGATCGTGACGCCGTGGCGCTTCGGAGGTGGGCTCGGGGCGTTCGAACGGCGCCTCGGGCGACGTTGGGTCAGCGCGGACGGTCGGGAGGCGGCCGACCTGGGCGGTGTCCGGCGAGAGGACCTGCAGCGGCGGCTGGCCACGGCGAGGATTGCGCGCAGGGCGCCGGAGGCGCGGTGGATGCGGGCGGGCGGCCGGTCGGGTCGGCGGCTCGGGCGAGACGCGCGGCGGCGCGCGGGAGGCGGAGGTGGCGAGGTTGATGGTGACGGCGCGGGCGAGCTCACAGCGGAGGCGGGAAAACCGCCGGCAGCGCGGCGGGCTGGCGAGGCGCTGGAGAAGGAGGCCGGAACGCCGCATGGGCCGGAGAGGCGGGGGACCGGGCCAGGGGCCTCGACGAGGAGACCACGCGGCGGGCGAGGAGCAGGCAAGGGCGCTAGCTGCGGCGGTTCGGGGCCCCGCGAGGAGGTTGGAGCCGGGCGGCGAAGCGGGTCGGGCGGAGCGGGCCGGGCGAGGAGGTTGGAGCTGGCGGGCGAGGCGACGCTGGTCGGGCGGAGCGGGGCCGAGGCGAGAGGAGGAAGAGGAGGGAGGCGGTGGACGCAAGTGGGAGGCGGTTCCAGGGGAGGCGGGTCGCGTGGGCGTGGGCAGGTGGGGCGTGGGGCCCAGGGTGGGTCCCGCGGGGGCGGACCGGGTCCAGGGGGAGCGGGGGCTGGCGGTTGTGTGAACGCAGTGAGGTCTGGGGTGGGGCCAAGGTGAGCTGGCTCGGTGGGGAGGAGAGAGGGAGAGAGAGAGGAGGGAAAAGGGGAGTGGGTTAGCCTAGGTGGCAGCAGCCGATTGGCTGGAGGGAGGAGAGAAGGTGAGGTGGCGGATGGGGATAGGCTGAGGTGAGGTGGCTGGTTGGTGGGTAGGTTAGGTGTAGGTAGAAAAGGTTTTAGGGAGAGACCTATTTAGTTTTTCTGGGGCGGTCGTTCGGGTCGTTCGTCCCGTTCGACTGCCCCTAATAAGAATAATTTAATATTTTATTTATTTTCGAATAGCTTTTATAACTAGTTTTAGACAAACAAATTATCCGGTGCATCCGGGGGTTTCGCGTTTAAATAAAAGATGGGTCGTTTGGAAAACAAATCGGGGTTTGCAAAATAGTTTTATGCAAACTATGCACGATGATGACGATGCAATGCACAAATTCAACGCGAATTTCTAGTAGTGGTTTTGCGGGATGCCACAACTGCCAGCAGATTCACCCTACCGTGACTATGGGAGGCGTGATGAAGATGGGCACATTGTGGTTACCCCGGGCGACAGGAACAACATGCCGCCCCGTCGGAGGTACATAGAGGACATGGAAAGGGAGAATGGAGCTCTAGCTGAGAAAGTGATGATGGTGAAGGAGATTGCAGATTTTGCTAGCAATGGTATGGTGGTCCAAGGAAAGGAGATTGACACCCTGCATGAAGCTGTGGGAGTTCTGGAGAATACCCTGATATCCAGAGATGCAACCATAGCTCATCTTCATAATGCATGTGGAAAACAAACACCAGAACATACAACAAACCAAAGGGGACCCGGAAAAAGATCAAACACTATTGATATGAGCTATGACAGCCCGATTGCCAAGCCCAAGCCATCCACCATCCATCATGGATGATGACATGATGGGAATGGGGGGATGATGGGATGATGATGGATGATGGGAATGATGATGATGATGATGGATGATGGATGATGGATGATGAGATGGAGGATGATGGAGGAGAGAGGAGAAAGCAGGAGAGATGAGAGAAGAAGAGAGAGAAGAGAGAGGAGGAGAGAGAGAGAGAGGAGAGGATCTCAAGTGAGAGATGTACAGGAGGTTGTACCCGCGGCCATACCGAAGAGCGCCAACGACGATGCAAGAAGGACCTACCGCAACCTCTTCAAGGAGTAGATAGAAGTCCACCAATTAGTCCTCGTTAGGCAAATTCGTTAGGATTAGTCTCAATCGTTGTGAAGCTTAGTTCGTGTTAGTTTAAAAGTGTTTAGTTGCTTATTTGTGTACTCCAATATCCCAGGAATTATTTGTGCGAATCTTATTAAAGAGTTATGGCAAGTTTGGTTACTATCTGTGTTATTTTCATTGCAGTTTTTCTGCTGATACAGCAGTACTGTATGATTTTTCATAATTTTCTGGTAACTGGGAAAAATCTGAAAAATAACTGGGCTGATGCGAAACTCTCTGTACTATATGTGCAAAAATCAGCTAAATTTTCTGACGAGTTTAAGTCAGGCGGAAAAATTCGCGAACTCTGCTGGACTGTTCTGGCAGATTGCTGATTTGTTGTTTAGTTGATCAACTGTTTGGTTAACCATTGCCAACTCTTGTAAAACTATTTCAGTAGGTATATACTGCTAGGATAACCCCTGGGATGTTTCTGGATCACTTGTTTGTTGATGTGAAGCTTGCTTGTGATTGTCTGCCATTGTTTGTTGTTGATTGATCATATGCATTGGTAGAATCCTATTATCGTAGTTGATTCTCTCTAAACTTACCTGTGCTGAACCGCAGATGCCTCCTCGCCGTGAACCCACTGAGTTGGAGCAACTCATGGCAGCTCAGGCACAGCTGACCCAAGTGATGACTCAGTTCATGGCAAATCAGAACAACAACAATGGAAACAATCAGCCT
The DNA here is from genome assembly GCA_030063025.1 of Avena longiglumis. Lineage (NCBI taxonomy): Eukaryota > Viridiplantae > Streptophyta > Magnoliopsida > Poales > Poaceae > Avena > Avena longiglumis. Next base: position 338,367,361 of record CP125978.1, on the reverse strand, counting down.
CAGGGAGATGCTCTCACCAGATTTCTGAGGTTAAGGCCAGCTAAGTTCTCTACTGCAACGGAACCAATGGTTGCTCTCGACTGGTTGCGTTCAGTCAACAAGGATCTGGTAACGGTTGGATGCACTGATGCTGAGAAGGTGAGGTTTGCCGCTCACCTACTGGAGGGACCAGCCGCTTCTTGGTGGGACACTTTTCAGATCACCCACCCGCTGGATACCGTGACTTGGGCTATGTTTTAGGAAGGTTTCAGGACCAACCACGTGTCTTCAGGAGTTCCGAGCCTGAAGAGGAAGGAGTTCCGCAACTTGCGCCAAACCAATCGCACCGTGGCTGAGTACATTGAGGAGTTCAACAACCTGTCCCGTTATGCACCTGAGGATGTTGACACTGATGCAAAAAGGAGGGAGAGATTCCTGGATGGCCTCAGTGATGAGCTTTCAGTACAGCTACTGGTGGTTTATTGCCCCACTTTCCAGGATCTTATGGACAAGGCCAGTATCTTGGAAGGGAAGCACAAGCAGGTGGAGAACCGCAAGAGAAAGAGCAGCAATCACCACTCTGGTTCACATCACAAGTCTCGCACTTCATATGATGGATACTCCAAGCATGGAGGGAGTGACCATGGGAGCCATGACCGCCACCACCATGGAGGCGATGGACATCGCCATGACAACCACAAGAGCAGCCACCACAACCACAAGGGAGGACACTCTCACCACTCTGGAGGACACGGTGGACATGACCGCAACCGCGATCGCAGCTTTGTGAAGAAGGATCTGAGTGAGGTGACGTGCTTCAAGTGTAAACAGAAGGGACACTATGCTGACAACTGTCCGGAGAGGAAAGGACTGAAGCCAACCAACAGCGAGAAGGCCACAGTGAACCACATGAATGTGGAGGAGATTCCAGATGAGCCTGACCTTGTGATTGGTAAGTTCCCAATCAACACTTACCCTGCACTTATACTTTTCGATACTGGTGCATCGCATTCATTCATATCAAGGGCATTTGTGGATAATTATAAGTTACCTACTGAGTCTATGAAAAGGTCTATTAGAGTGAGTTCACCTGGAGGAGATATGATAGCTAGCGCGGGATGCCACGATTTAACTGTGAGGATTGGAACACACAACTTCAGTGCGCATTTGGTAGTGTTGGATTCACAGGGGTTAGACGTTATTCTGGGTATGGATTGGATGTCTATGCATGGGGGACACATAGATTGTGCACAGCGAGCTGTTTCACTCAAAACCCCGGATGGTAAGAGGATTAGATTCAAGTCGGCTGGACGACCAGGAAGGTGTAAGTTGAACTATCTTAAGGGGGTTAGCATGGATACTGTGCCAGTGATTAGGGATTACCCCGATGTGTTTCCGGAAGAACTGCCAGGGATGCCACCTGACAGGGAAGTAGAGTTTCTCATCGACCTGATGCCGGGAACAGGACCAATAGCAAAGAAACCATATAAGATGGATATGGATGAGCTGAAGGAATTGAAGAAGCAGTTGAAAGAGCAGCTGGAAAAGGGATTCATTCAGCCTAGTTCGTCGTCGTGGGGTGCACCTGTTTTGTTTGTGGAGAAGAAAGACAGCAGCAAGAGATTAGTGGTGGACTATCGCTCGCTGAATGAAGTAACCATCAAGAACAAATACCCTCTGCCGAACATAAATTATTTGTTTAATCAACTGGAAGGAGCAAAGGTGTTTATCAAGATTGATCTGCGATCGGGCTACTTCCAATTGATGATCCGGGAGGAGGACGTACCAAAAACCGCCTTCACCACTAGGTATGGTTTATATGAGTATACGGTTATGTCTTTTGGACTAACAAATGCCCCGGCGTATTTCATTACCATGATGAACAAGGTATTTATGGAGTACTTGGACAAGTTCGTGGTGGTGTTTATTGATGACATACTGATATATTCCAAGGATGATGCTGAGCATGAGAAGCATCTACGACTGATTATGGAGAAGCTGAGGGAACACAAGCTGTATGCCAAATTCAGCAAGTGTGAATTCTGGCTTAACACCGTTGGGTTTCTTGGACACGTAGTGTCAGGAGAAGGAGTCACTGTTGATCCAAGCAAAGTGACTGCAGTAACTGAGTGGGAAGCGCCCAAGAATGCGGGAGAGATTCAAAGCTTTTTGGGACTTGCTGGATATTACAGGCGGTTCATTGAAAACTTTTCCAAGATTGCAAAGCCGATGACTGAACTTCTGAAGAAGGAGAGGAAGTTTGAATGGTCAGACGTATGTGAAGCCAACTTTCAGGAACTGAAGCGTCGACTAGTGACCGCGCCTGTTCTATGCATACCAGACCTTCAGAAGGATTTCCAGGTGTACTGTGATGCTTCTCGACAGGGACTTGGGAGTGTGCTGATGCAAGATGGGAGAGTAGTGTCATATGCCTCGCGACAACTCAAGCACCATGAGCGGAATTACCCCACACACGACTTGGAGTTAGCGTCAGTGGTTCATGCGCTCAAGGTATGGAGGCATTACTTAATGGGAAAACACTGTGATGTGTACACCGACCATAAGAGCCTGAAGTACATATTTACACAGAAGGAACTGAACATGAGGCAAAGGAGATGGTTGGAACTTATCAAAGACTACGATATGAATCTACAATACCACCCAGGAAAGGCCAATGTAGTAGCAGATGCTCTGAGCCGGAAGGTTTATGCCAACGGATTGACAGTTGGTAAATTGCCTGAGGATTTGTGCAAGCAATTCAAGGACCTTAGACTGGAGGCAGTATCTGAAGGATACTTGGCAACAATGGAAGTCCAACCAACACTACAGGACAAGATCATGAAAGCTCAGGTGGGAGACAAGGAAATAAAGGAGATAAAGGAAAAGATGAAGGAGAATCGGGAAAAGGATATTCGCGAGGATGAGCATGGTACCTTGTGGTATGGAGATCGTTTGTGTGTTCCCAACGATCCGGAGTTGAGGAAGTTGATTCTGCAGGAAGCTCATGACTCGCCGTATTCCATACATCTAGGCAACACAAAGATGTATATGGATTTGAAGAGCAGATTTTGGTGGAACAACATGAAGGGAGATATCGCCAAGCATATTGCCGTATGTGATGTGTGCAAAAAGTGAAGGCGGAACACCGAAGCTGCAGGATCGCTGCCGTTGCCGTGCAGTTGGAAGTGGGATAGAGTGGGATGATTTTATCACAGGACTTCCCAGGACCAGGTCAGGATATGACTCCATTTGGGTAGTGGTCGACCATTTGACCAAGGTAGCCCACTTTATACCGGTGAAGACGACCTATACAAGTGCAAAGTTGGACAATATTTATATGGACAGAATTGTGTGCCTACATGGAGTTCCCAAGAGTATTGTATCTGATAGAGGCACCCAATTCACCTCACACTTCTGGCGCCAGCTACACGAGTCACTCGGTACTAGACTGGAGTTTAGCACAACGTTTCACCCACAGACTGATGGACAGAACGAAAGGGTGAATCAGATTTTGGAAGACATGCTGAGAGCTTGCGCCTTGGATCATGGCTCTAGTTGGGATGAGAATCTGCCATATGCGGAATTTTCCTACAACAACAGCTATCAAACCAGCATCAAGACGTCACCGTTTGATGTACTGTATGGGAAACGGTGCCGGACACCATTGCTATGGGATGGAGTAGGAGAACGTCAGTTGTTTGGGCCTGATTTGATCAAGGATGCTGAGGAGAAGGTCTCCTTGATTAGGGACCGGCTGAAGGTAGCACAATCAAGGCAGAAGAGCTACGCTGATGCCAAGCGCAAGGAAGTGGTGTATGAGAAAGGTGATAAAGCATACCTCAGAGTGTCGCCACTTCGAGGAATCAAGAGATTTGGAATTAAGGGTAAGCTGGCACCTCGATTTATTGGACCGTATCGGGTCTTAGCACGCAAAGGAGAAGTTGCTTATCAGTTGGAGTTGCCAGAGGCTCTGTCCGCTGTTCACAATGTGTTCCACGTATCCCAGCTGAAGAAGTGCCATCCGGAAATGGTGGATACACCATTGAGAGACACTGTACCGCTAGAGGAGGTCCAGCTTGAGAATGATTTGACCTATGAGGAGAAACCAGTCAAGATTCTGGAGACAGCGGAGAGGATTACACGTACCAGGACGATCAGGTTTTGCAAGGTACAGTGGAGCCACCACACCGAAGAGGAAGCCACTTGGGAGCGTGAGGATGACATCCGAGAGGACTACCCACACATATTTGCTAGCCGCGCCGAATCTCGAGGACGAGATTCATCTTATTGGGGTTAGTCTTGTCACATCCCAAATTTTAGATTTGGTTCTGCATATCATTCATATCATTTCATCATACTTTTCCATGCAAATTCGTCGGTTGAAAAGAATCGGCGAAACGCTATTTTCTAAACCCTATTCTATTTTGCTACAAGGCTCCTGCAGGAGGCTTTAGTAGGACTAGCGTTGTCCACCCTTGTAGCCTAGTGGTTTCGCCCAACCCTTGACCCTAGTTTGTTCTCCTCGATTTTACAAAACCGTAGGAGCGAGAATCGCCCGAATCGGAGCTCGTACGGAGAAGTTATCGCCGTTTTATTAAAAGATAGAAAGACGGGCCGATTTTCCGAGTTTGTGTCCAACCGCACGCCGAATCCGCGTAGGAACCCCGCGAGAGCGCCCCACTTAAGGGACCCACCCGGCCGAGCCGCCCCTGTCCGCCTCGTAGATCGCACTCGCTCCTCGGGACCCGTGCCTCCCGCGATCGTCGCCTCCTCCTCGAAACCGAGCCCCGCCGCCACCCGATCTCCTCGGGATCACCGCCGCCACCTCGAAGCCCGCGCCCCGCCGCCTCCTTCCGTCTTGCCGCCACCCGCTGCCCGCCCCGCCGCCCTAGGTACCCGCCCGCCTCCATGCCGCCGCCCCGCCGCCCGCCACGCGCCGCCTTCCGCCTCGCCACCACGCTGCGCCGCCGCCATTGCTGCGCTGCGCCGCTTCTTCTTCAGCTGCTGCCGCTACTGCTGTTGCTGCGCCTTCGCTCGCCATTGCGTCGCACGCTGCTGCATCGCGCCACGCATGCAGCGCTTTGCGCCATGCGCCTTCGCTTCGTGCCGTCAAGATCGCCATCGCCGCAGACGCTGCCGTCAGCTGTGTTGTTGACCGCCTCGTACTACTGGCGATCGCTTTCCCTACCGCAGTAACCGTCGTCGCCGGAACCGATCGCCGCACCGTCCGAGTTCGTTTCGCCAGATGTCTCGGTAAGCTGCAGCCACCGTTAGATTTCAGATCAGCGGTTCAGATCAGCTGTTGACGGTTAGACCCGGCGTTGACTAGTCGACGCCTTGATCGGCGCCAGTCGGCGAACCGTTGACCGATCAACCACGATTATTTGGTTATTTTTAATCGTTTTAGTTGATAGATTTCGGTAGAAACTTGTAAATTGCGTAGAAATTAAACCACTGGGCCAAAAATTGCAAATAAAATACGTGTAGGTTCAGAAAGTCGTGTAGAATCTTGCTGTACCTTTGGTTCAGACTTTTGCAGCAAGGTTTAGTATAGTTTAATCAAACTAGTTAGTGGCCTTTTCGGAGTAATTAATTCGTAGAAAAAGATCCGTAGCTCCAAAAATCTCATCGTGAATTAAAAAGTTAGGCTTACAGTGAAAACTTCTGCAGAAACTGTCTAGTGGCTTTCTGCAGTGTTTTAATTACTCGGGGAGTTTTATAATTCCTTTTTAAGTAATTCCAGTTGGTACTGTTTCTAATCAGTGATGCCTATGCAGTAGAATTTTCCCAAGATTTTACAAACAGTATACTACCGGTAGTGAATTATTTGAGTTCTAGCTCTAGTTTTGAGCATTACTTTTGCATATTATTTTTCCTTGCGCTAAAACTATTTTTCATGCATGCAATCAGTACCTCTACTGATTTCTATTATGTGGTGCAGCTGTAGCACCAATTCACTTGCCTTGCATACCTTCATGCATCATCTTTGTTGCATATGCTTGTGGATTGTTTGTTTATGATTGCAATTGTGTCGTGTAGATTGTGACGAGTGCAACGCTTGCTCGTGTGTGGATTGTTCTTCCGACCGCTACAACCAAGGCAAGTAGATGCTACTTTGTTCACGATATCATCCTACTATTTTCTATGCATTGTCGTGTATTTTGTAGATGCATGTGTAGGATGATACTATCGCTATGCTATGACCTATTATGTGGTAGGGCTTTCATTGTAGATGAACCACCGTTGGTAGATGTGCTTAGCCATGCTATGTTGAAAGAGGGCTGGGTTACATCATTGAGACTTGTTTCTAAAAGTATTGGTTTGTGAAAACTAAAACAACTTAATCAATGAATCTCCTGGGTGTGATGGTATTGATAATTTTTGGTGGTTTCATTGCGGAAAGGCACCCAGGTATCGAGAGAAATTGATTGGCTTCTTTATTGTGTATCTTACGTGTACAACCATGTGCCAATAATGGAATGGGCGGTTGGTTGGACTTAGTAGGTTGTGGTAACTCGAACCCGCGTATCCAGAGATGTAGAATTTTGGTAGGTTGGACCGGTGCGCGTCGGGATTGAGGAGCTACTTCCCGAACAGTCTCTTCTTGGACTTCTCCCTATCATCACCCAAAATCAGAGCGATGGTACGAGCTGGGCTGGCCAAGTCACATGGGTAAAGTGTACTAACCTCTGCAGGGTGTATAATCTAATCGATTAGCCGTGTCCCCGGTTATGGACAACTGAGTTGCTTGATATTGATTCCATGACATGTTTCTCGCTCTTTCTAATTTCTTAATTGTTTTAATATTGTTGGGTTAATTTAATTGGGATCTTTTCAAAGAAAATCAAAAACTGTTTATGAAAGTAGGACAAAGGTATTTGCAAATGCAAGCCAGACACAGCTCCACTTGCCAAATATGCATGTAGATGTTAGTACTATTGTCTCCATTTACTAGCTCTACTTGCCATACATTCCATGTATTGACCCTTCGGGGCTGCTACATTTCATGTTGCAGGTTATTCCGATTCTGAGTAATCGATATAGGCCACGGTACTCCACTCGGCACTTGTTCACTTGTGGGCAATTTGAAGAATGGAGGATTTACTTTATTTATGTTGCTACCTGAATAATTTGAGCTAGCCTTGGGCTAAGATTTTATTGTAATAATGGTACTCTGGATCTTCGTTATTCATGATACACGGATATTTTGCTATGTTATTCATCTTATTCTATTGTGGGCCAATGAACCGATCCAGGGATTGGCATGTCACATAGAATCCTCGGTCTTTTCAGAACCGTGGTGTTACATTTATAGTGGACTCTTTGGAATAACTTGGTTTCTTGGGAGTTGGATGCATGAGTAGAGCTCATACTCAGTACATGTGGAGGCTAGCAAAAGACTAGGAGCAACCAACTAAGAGTGCAATACTTGCCATAATCATGCAGAGCGACAAAACATTATTAATCAAAGCATAGTGATATCACAAGTCAAAAAAAATGATCATAGAGGCTAAGGTGACTGGTTCATATTCTTAACATGGTGTAAGCATGTGCCAAGTCAACCCAAATAAAGCATCAAAGGAGAATACCACAATATTATGCTTTTGTATGCTAAAACAACGCATGATTATTTCATGGCACATTAAGAAATCTTAATTGTTTGAAACAAGTCATGCTACAACAATAATCACTAAGCATATAGTAAAATAAATATCTAACATGACATGAAAAAGTCTAAGCCACAGTCAAAATAAGCTTCTTTTTGTACCACCATAAGCATGAAACATTCTACTCTTTTCCAACAGCAATCAACTTATTTGAAACAACTCAAAAAGATAATAATAAATAAAGATCAGAGAGCTTGTTTCACCTCACTACAAAGAAGAACTAAAAAGTTCTAAGAAAAAATAATAAGAAAAGTAAAGCTAAAATCAGTGCTAGCAAAAGAGAACACTCGCAGAACAATAAGAGTGAAAACTAGAGTGTTCTAAACAATGAAAATGGAGCGTGCCTCTCTCCAAAAGAAATGTGCTGGGACCCAACCAACTTATTGCAGCAAACAAAGCAAAATAAAACTAAAAGCAAAAACAAATACGCTCCAAGAACAACACATAGTGCATGAAGCAAAAAATATAGTATCATGAAAGAAAACCTGAGATTTTTGTTGATAAAGAAGGGGATGCCTTGGGCATCGCAAGCTTTGACGCTTGTACTTCTTGAATATTTCTTGGGGTGACACGGGTGGCATCCCCAATCTTGAGGTTTTGTCCATACTTCATCTCATCACATCATTCTCTCCCTACACTTGAAAATTTCCTTCATACAAAACATCACACAATCTTCATTAGCAACATTAGTGTATTCAAGATAATAAGACTTTGGGTTCAGTTTCAACTCAAGTAAATCATCCATTAAAACATAAGATATTGTAGACACTTCTTTTAAAAGCTCAAGTGATCAAAGAGAACTCAAAAAGAAACCGATTAAGAGGCAAATGCAAATAATGGCAGAAATCTGTCAAAATAGACTAGCAGGTAAAGACCGATTTTTTCGAAAATCTTCTATTGCTCAAATCGAAAAGTGAAAACTAACGAAAGTTGGGTAAATACCAGGGGCATGCGCAAAAAAAATTCAGCTCAGTACGAGGTTCTGGGATTTTTCACGTTTTTTTTTACAGCAAAGCACAAAAATCTGTTTCGGGACAACAACTTCCCCAAATCTTACTTCCCTCTTATTAGAGGCTATTATTGGAACAAAAACCAAACCAAAATGATAAGGAGAGGTTATTATATAGGCAATAACTTTGAAGACTCAAATAAACAAAAATAAACTATAAGAAAAAATAAAATGGGCTGTCTCCCAAAATATCTTTCTTTATAGCCATTAAGATAGGCATGATAATTTCGATGATGCTCACATAAGAAATATGAATTGAAGTAAAAGAGAGCATCAAGAAGAAAATATAAAACAAATTTAAGCCTAACCCACTTCCTATGGAAAATAATCTTGTAAATAAACAAGTCATGAAAGCATAAAGCAACAAGCATAGGAAAGCAACACAAGTGCAACTTCAAAATTTTCAACATAAAGAGGGGAAACTTAATATTGTTTAGATACATAAAACCATGTTTACCTCTCTCATAATAACTTTCAGTAGCATCATGAATAGAATTAATAATATAACTATCACATAAAACATTCTTATCATGAGCCACATGCATATAATAATTATTACTCTCCACATAAGCATAGTCACTCTTATTAATTGTAGTGGGAGCAAATTCAAAAAAATAGCTATCATTATTATTCTCATCACCATAATCATCAAATATAGGAGGTATATTGTAATCATAATTAATTTTCTCCTTAATAGTAGGTGGACTGAAAATATCATATTCATCATTGTAATCATCATATATTGGAGGTATAGTATCATCATAACAAATTTTATCCTATAAAGCTGGGAAACTAAAAAGATCATTTTTATAAAAACTAGCTTCCCCAAGCTTAGACATTTCCATAGCATTATCAATAATGGTGTTCAAAGAATTCATACTAATAACATTGCTATTATCATGCAAATAAAGTTCCATAGGTTTTTTATTTTTCTCTTCAAACACTTCATGTCCTAACTCAAGATAAATACTATAAAGCTCTCAATTTGTTGTTGTTTTCCATTAAGCCTAAATAGTGAAAATAAAAACAAGAAACAAAAACATATAATTGCAGAATCTAAAGGAAATAACTTCGAGCACTCACACGCCAGCAACAGTACTAGAAGATAGCTTAGTAGTCATAGGATGTGAGTACCTTTTACCTTACCTCCCCGGCAATGGCGCCAGAAAAGAGCTTGATGTCTATACACGCTTGTATTCTTGTAGACAGTGTTGGGCCTCTAAGTGCAGAGGTTTGTAGAACAACAACAAGTTTCCCTTAAGTGGATCACCCAAGGTTTATCGAACTCAGGGAGGAATAGGTCAAAGGTATCCCTATCAAGCAACCCTGCAATCAAGATAAAAGAAGTCTCTTGTGTCCCCAAGACACCCAATACACTTGTCAGGTGTATAGGTGCACTAGTTCGGCGAAGAGATAGTGAAATACAAGTAATATATATGATTATAAGTGGTAACTGCAATCTGAAATAAAAATGGCAGCAAGCAAACATGTAGCAGGACTGATTGTAAACGGTGTTTTAGTGCTTAGAAACAAGTACTAGGGATCATACTTTCACTAGTGGACACTCTCAATAAACATATAATATCTTCTCATCACTATGCTACCCTGAGCTACTCTCCTGTTGGATAACGAACACTAATTCACGGTGTAGGGCTATAACAGTCACTCCTTAAAGTTTGCATTCCCCATCTAGGTAACCCCACACTTTCACCTTGAGCGCTAGATAGTTCCATATAAACACCACAATTTCATAGAGACATCCAACTCAAATTATACTCATGATAAGTATTTCTGTAATCTTTAGCCTAAGTTACACACACGGTATGCACACTGTCACCTTCACACACGTGGGACAAGGTGTCTCCAGAGATTACATTAATAAAAGGACTTGAGTAGCATAATAGATCTACTTATTCAACTAGATTATAAAGCTCATGATCACAATAAGATCATGCATAGAGAGAGAGATGAACACATAGCTACCGGTAGAGCCCTTAGCCTCAGGGGAGAACTACTCCCTCCTCATCATGGGAGTCAACAGCGACGATGGATATGGCGGTGGAGTCAATGGATATGGATCCGGGGGCAATTACATGTCCCGGCAAGGTGCCAGAACACAGACTTCTGTTCCCTGAATCTCGTCTTCGGTGGCGGCGGCGCTGCGGAACTTTTCATGGAATTCTGATCTCGTATTTAGGGTTTTTTCCTCGGGGGGAATAAATAGGCGAAGGGGCAAGGTCGATGGACGCCTGAGGGGCCCACACCATATGGTGGCGTGGCCAGGGGGCCGTGCGGCCTCATGGTGTGGTTGCTTCGCGGCGAATCTTTGTCTCCCCTTCGGACTCTGTGTTGTGTTTGAAAAAATAAGAAATTTGGCTTTCGTTTCGTCCAACCGAGAATATTTCCTTTGGTAAAAACCTGGAATAGAAAAACAGCAGAAAACAGGAACTGGCACTATGGCATCTTGTTAAAAGGTTAGTTCCATAAAATGTATAAAAATGCCACAAAGTGTAGACAAAACATAAAGCAAATGGTGTAAAACAAGCATGGATCATCAAAAATTGTAGATACGTTTGCAATGTATCAATGGCGCTCTCGGCAAACAACTTGCCAAAAGCAAGCGTGTTAACTCGGACAATCTTTGCTTGTTTGAGCAGCTCCTCAAGGCCGCATGAAGGAGAAGTTGGCACAACACCAGGAGCCAGAGCTGAGCTACTCGGTGTGAGCACCGGATAGACAATCTTGGGAAGCTCAGTTGGCGTCTAGGGTGCAACAGTTCCACTGTTGTGACCTTGGATCAATAAAGATCCTAAGTCCCTGTGATTCACATGCTAGTCCCTGGATCAATAGCTAGCACTCACGGTCGATGAATATCATGTAAAACACAAATTCATTATTACACGAGGAATCCAGAGTATGAATTTATTACAAATTTGCTTAGCATTAAGCTAGCTCAAATAACATCGGAAACATAAAGCAGCTTGAGTCCATCAACGCCCCAGGCTTGTTGAGTGTAGACTCGCGATCCCTATGCACCTTTCAATCTTCGGATTCTGCACATAAGACGTGCAACCAACAAGTTGGGTCAATACTTTGAATGTATTGGCAAATTACACCAAGGAAGGAAAAGGCTAACTCTACATGAAAGGCTAGTTTAGGCTGTGGAGTTCATTCGCTCAAAGCTAATTTTCTTAAATATGGAAAAGAAGATAAGATTTCCCTACTTTGTAAACATTTGTTTAATTAATATATGGTCGAATGGCACACGAGGATATTACTCACCAAGTGGCCAAACAACCTAACACTTGGATATTACTCACCAATTTCCCAAAACCCACCCAATAGCGATATGACTCACGCCTTGGGTTTTTAGAAAACTTTAAGTTTTGGAAGAGAGAGAGGAAGATCCTTCAGAGGCACCATCCTTCAGATGCTCAAGTGTTCTTTTCTGTGAACTCGGATGGTCGATCAGATTGCAATACTCTCGAGAGTTTATGCACTTTACCCACAATCCGCGATCAAGTCCTTTTACAGACAAGACCATGGGTAGTCTTTCCCTTAGTAGCCCCTCTACCTTCTAGATCCAACCGTGCCAAGAACCTCCAAATGTTGGTACCCAGGTGAGGTTTCCCACTAAGTACTAGGCCAAGACAGAGCCCATATGTATTGTGGTTGCACTGGAAGCTTCTGAATTCTGAAACATGGAAGACTCCTTTGATTCCTGGGCGGCCGTCCTCCACCAAACTCTCACTCGTTGACGCGACAACCATTCCGCCTAGAAGAAAACGTAGTTTTATTTTGAAGTGGAGTTGAGAAGAAAAGATCGCTCAAGAGAGCCTTTATACTTAGAAAATTTCTTGTCTTTCCAAACCCCCAACTGTACTTTATATATATAGCATAGCAAGGACTTAGCAAAAACAGGGGTAACCTATTAGGAGGGGAAAAATCCTAAATATAGAGCTACTCATGGCATACTACAAAAATCATCGCACTTGCAAAATAATACTAAGGAAAATCTACTAGAACATCCTACACATGCATACTATAGAATTTGAAGATCACATGCATAGAATCAAAACTAGGACAAAAATTATGAACAAGTCGTGTAACTTACCTTGATCCGAGCAGCACTCTACACAATAGTACTCCTCAGCACACTCCGAACAATCTAACGAAACACAAACATAGATCTAATCACAACTTGCACAAAATAATGCCACAAAAATAATATGCATGCATGCAACATGGTAATTATGCAAGATTGTGCTCTAATTTGACCAAGGTATCCTTATTGGGTTTCTAAGGTGTTAGGGATGTTGTTAGTATTAGTTTCCCACAGATTTTAATTAATTTGGATCATTACTTTAATTTATAGGCTCATAAGGATATCCAACCATCTAATTATCCCCGAATCATATCTAAAGATCCTAAGGAAGATATTATAATTGTTGTCATTCGGCATTGTGAAAACAAGGCCAACGCAACAAGAATCAACTAAAACAGAGTTCTAATTATTTTTCTATGAATTAAATACTCCAATCTATAGATTAAATTCTACAAAGAAAATACTACTACAAACTCGCCAAATTATTTCATATCTGTGTTCTACACAATTTTTTGAATCCAACGGTATATTATACACGATTTTTGGCCAAACGGTTGAATTTCTATGAATTTTGCAAGATTTGGATATAATCTGCCAATTCAAAACTAACCCTAATAGAATCACGACAAGTGGCAGTTTCTGTGTAACACCACGGTTCTGAAAAGACCGTGGCTTCTATGTGACATGCCAATCCCTGGATCGGTTCATTGGCCCACAATAGAATAAGATGAATAACATAGCAAAATATCCGTGTATCATAATTAACGAAGATCTAGAGTACCATTATTACAATAAAAGCTTAGCTCAAGGCTAGATCAAGTTATTCAGGTAGCAACATAAATAAAGCAAATCCTCCATTCTTCAAATTGCCCACAAGTGAACAAGTGCCGAGTGGAGTACCGTGGCCTATATCGATTACTCAGAATCGGAATATCCTGCAACATGAAACGTAGCAGCCCCGAAGGGTCAATACATGGAATGTATGGCAAGTAGAGCTAGTAAAGGAGACAATAATGCTAACATCTACATGCATATCTGGCAAGTGGAGCTGTGGCTAGCTTGCATTTGCAAATACCTTTGTCCTACTTTCATAAACAGTTTTAGATTTTCTTTGAAAAGATCCAAATTAAGTTAACCCAGCAACATTAAAGCAATTATGAAATTCGAATGAGCGAGAAACATGTCATGGAATCAATATCAAGCAACTCAGATGTCCATAACCGGGGACACGGTTAATCGATTAGATTATACACCCTGCAGGGGTTAGTACACTTTACCCATGTGACTTGGCCAGCCCAGCTCGTACCATCACTCTTATTTTGGGTGATGATAGGGAGAAGTCCAAGAAGAGACTGTTCGGGAAGTAGCTTCCCAATCCCGACATGCACCGGTCCAACCTACCAAAATTCTACATCTCTGGATACGCGGGTTCGAGTTACCACAACCTACTAAGTCCAACCAACCGCCCATTCCATTATTGGCACATGGTTGTACACGTAAGCTACAACATAAAGAAGCCAATCATTCTCTTGATACCTGGGTGCCTTTCCGCAATGATACCACCAAAATTTATCAATCCCATCACACCCAGGAGGTTCATTGATTAAGTTGTTTTAGTTTTCGCAAACCAACACATTTAGAAACAACTCTCAGTGATGTAACCCAGCCCTCGTTCATCATAGCATGGCTAAGCACATCTACCAACGGTGGTTCAACTACAAGGAGAGCCCTACCACATAATAGGACATAGCATAGCGACAGTATCTTCCTACACATGCATCTACAAAATACATGACAATGCATTGAAAATAGTAGGACGATATCATGAACAAGGTAGCATCTACATGATACAATTGCATTCATAAACAAACCATCCACAAGCATATGCAAGAAAAGATGATGCCAGAATGCATGCATGACAAGTGGATTGATGCTACAGCAGCACCACATAATCCTATTCAGTAAAGCTACTGAATGCATGCATGGAAAATAATTTTAGCGCAAGGAAAACTATTATGCAATTTATAATGCTCAAAACTAGAGTTAGAAACCAAATAATTCACTACTAAAAACATACTGTTTGTAAAATCTTGGGAAAAATCTATTGTATATACATTGTTAATTAGGATCAGTACCAATTGGAAATTCTCAAAAAGGAGTTATAAAACTCCCTGAGTAATTAAAATACTGCAGAAATCCACTAAATAGTTTCTGCAAAAGTTTTTATTGTAAGCCTATCTTTTTAATTCACTTTGAGATTCCCCTTGTTCTACTGAATCCAGGAACATATTATTTGCAATTTTTGGAGTTACAGATCTTTTTCTACGAATTAATTACTCCAAAAAGGCCATTAACTCATTTAATTAATCTGGACAAAAACTTGTTGTAAAAGTGTGAAACAAGGGTACAGCAAGATTCTACACGACTTACTGAATCTACACATATTTTATTTGCAATTTTTGGCCCAGTAGATTAATTTCTATGAATTTTACAAGTTTTAGCTATTATCTGCAATTTCAAAATTCATTTTAAAAATCTTTATTGCGCAGTCAACGCGGCTGACGAGTCAGCGCTGATGCGGCTGCGACGTGGCGTCCACGCGGGATCCACGCGGCTGCCACGCGGCGCGCTGGTACTGGCCGGTACCGGTTCGGCCGTGGTTCTAATCTTGCGCGTTGAAAACAGATCGGACGGCCGGGGGTGCTCGCGTCCTCAACTTTGGCGGCGAGTGGCGGCGGTGGGCGCAGACGGTGGCGGCGGCGAGAGCTCTAGCGGTCCCTGGTGAGGTCGAGGCGTCTACGGGGTGCGGGGAGTCTCAGCGAGTTCGATGGCGAGGTCGGGGTCGTTGATTTCTTCCTGGAAGGTCGACTGCGAGCGACCGGAGTAGGCGGGCGGCGTTGGGTCTCCGGCGAGCAATCGGAGGGGACATCGATGATCTACGGGGAGGGGAACCAAGTCAGGGCGTGTGGTGGATCGAGGGGGAGAGAAGGAGGGGAACAGGATGGCCAAGGGGCGACTGCTGTGTCGAGAACCTTGAGCTCTGAAGCTCGGCAATGGAGGCGGCGGCAGCGGGGTTCGTGGAGGCTAGGGCTTGCGAGTCTTGCGAAAGAAACGAAACAAGGCGGAGGAGGGGGTAAATATTTAGGGGGTAGCGTGCAGAGGGGAAAGAATCGGCGCCGATTTCATCGGGATTCCGTTCGGTTGCTGGACTCCGTGACGAACACGAGTTCATCCGGAGGAAGAGGAAGGCGGGGTGGGGTCACTTTGCAGCCTGCAGGGGAGGAGGGAGGAGTGGGCTCTTGGGTGCTCTGCTAGGCCTCTGGGCTCACATTGCGTTCTTGCTGCTTTCGTGAGGAAGGCGCGCGGAAGATAGGGTAGGCCGGGCAGGTGGGCTGGGCCAGGTAGTTTAGGTTAGCTAGTTTTTTTGTTCCTTTGCTTTTATTCATTTTGCTTTTCTTATTTCTTTTATAACTTTTTAATAGGAAATCCAATTGAATTGATTTTTGTCTTCAAATTTTTCTAAAATACCAAGGATCATCCTAGGATCATTTTTCGCAACAAAAAGTCTATTTCAAACTAGTGACTTCAAGGGTCCAACTATTCCTCTTTGTAATAATACTTGAGTCATTTCGTCTAGGATTTGAATGCAGGGTTTTGAATTTGACAAAAGATTCATGAGAGCAGAATGACATGAGTGATATGCAGAACCAAATCTAAAATTTGGGATGTGACGAGACTAACCCCCTTAAGATGAATCTCGTACCCGAGATTCGGCGCGGCTAGCAAATAGGTGTGGGTAGTCCTCCCGGATGTCATCCTCACGCTCCCAAGTGGCTTCCTCTTCGGTGTGGTGGCTCCATTGCACCTTGCAAAACCTGATTGTCTTGGTACGGGTAATCCTCTCCACTGTCTCCAGAATCTTGACCGGCTTCTCCTCATAGGTCAAGTAATTCTCAAGATGAACCTCCTCTAGTGGCACAGTGTCTCTCAATGGTGTATCCACCATCTCCGGATGGCACTTCTTCAGCTGGGACACGTGGAACTCATTGTGAACAGCGGACAGAGCCTCTGGTAACTCCAACTGATAAGCAACTTCTCCTTTGCGTGCTAAGACCCGATACGGTCCAATAAACCGAGGTGCCAGCTTACCCTTGATTCCAAATCTCTTGATTCCACGAAGTGGCGACACTCTGAGGTATGATCTATCACCTATCTCATACACCACTTCCTTGCGCTTGGCGTCAGCGTAGCTCTTCTGCTTTGATTGTGCTACCTTCAGCCTGTCCCTAATCAAGGCGACCTTCTCCTCAGCGTCCTTGATCAAATCAGGTCCAAACAGCTGTCGTTCTCCTATTCCATCCCATAGAAATGGTGTCCGGCACCGCTTCCCATACAATACATCAAACGGTGACGTCATGATGCTGGTTTGATCTCTGTTATTGTAGGAAAACTCAGCATACGGCAAATTCTCATCCCAACTAGAACCATGAGCCAAAGCGCAAGCTCTCAGCATGTCTTCGAAAATCTGATTCACCCTCTCGGTCTGTCCACCAGTCTGTGGGTGAAACGCTGTTCTAAACTCCAATCTTGTCCCAAGCGACTCGTGCAGCTGGCGCCATAAGTGTGAGGTAAATTGGGTGCCTCTATCTGATACAATGCTCTTGGGAACTCCATGTAGGCACACAATTTTGTCCATGTAGATCTTGGCCAACTTTGCACTCGTGTAGGTCGTCTTCACTGGTATAAAGTGCGCTACCTTGGTCAAATGGTCGACTACTACCCAAATGGAGTCATATCCTGACCTGGTCCTGGGCAATCCTGTGATAAAATCCATTCCCACTCTATCCCACTTCCAATCCGGCACGGGCAATGGCTGTAGCAGTCCTGCTGGCTTCTGGTGTTCCGCCTTCACTCGGCTACACACATCGCATAGGGCAATATGCTTGGCGATGTCTCCCTTCATGTTATTCCACCAAAATCTGATCTTCAAATCCATATACATATTTGTATTTCCCGGATGTATGGAGTATGGCAAGTTATGAGCTTCCTGCAGAATCAACTTCCTTATCTCCGGGTCGCTGGGCACACACAGACGATCTCCATACAACAAGGTACCATGCTCATCCTCGTGAATATCCTTTTCTCGATTTTCCTTCATCTTCTCCTTTATCTCTTTTATTTCCTTGTCTCCTATCTGAGCCTTCCTAATCCGGTCCTGTAGCGTTGGTTGGACTTCCATTTCTGCCAAGTATCCTTTTGACACTACCTCCAGTCTAAGGTCCTTGAACTGCCTGCACAAATCCTCGGGCAATTCCCCAATTGTCAATCCATTGGCATAGACCTTCCGGCTCAGAGCATCTTCTACTACATTCGCTTTTCCTGGGTGGTACTGCAGATTCATATCATAATCCTTGATAAGTTCCAACCATCTCCTTTGCCTCATGTTCAGTTCCTTCTGTGTAAATATGTATTTCAGGCTCTTGTGGTCGGTGTACACATCACAGTGTTTTCCCATTAAGTAGTGCCTCCATACTTTGAGCACATGAACAACCGATGCTAATTCCAAATCATGTGTGGGATAATTCCTCTCATGGTGTTTAAGTTGCCGCGAGGAATATGACACCACTCTCCCATCTTGCATCAGCACACTCCCAAGTCCCTGTCGAGAAGCATCACAGTAGACTTGGAAATCCTGCTGAAGATCAGGTAAACACAGAACATGTGCGGTCACTAGTCGACGCTTCAGTTCCCGAAAGCTGGCTTCACACCCATCCGTCCATTCAAACTTCCTCTCCTTCTTCAGAAGTTCTGTCATTGGCTTAGCAATCTTGGAGAAGTTTTCAATGAACCTCCTGTAGTATTCGACAAGTCCCAGAAAGCTTCGGATCTCTCCCGCATTCTTGGGCGCTTCCCACTCAGTTACTGCAGTCACTTTGCTTGGATCAACAGCGACTCCTTCTCCTGACACCACGTGTCCAAGAAATCCAACAGTGTTAAGCCAGAATTCACACTTGCTGAATTTGGCATACAGCTTAAGTTCCCTCAGCTTCTCCATAATCAGTCGCAGATGTTTCTCATGCTCAGCATCATCCTTGGAATATATCAGTATGTCATCAATAAACACCACCACGAACTTGTCCAAGTACTCCATGAATACCTTGTTCATCATGGTCATGAAATATGCCGGGGCATTCGTTAGTCCAAAAGACATAACTGTATACTCATATAACCCATACCTAGTAGTGAAAGCGGTTTTTGGTATGTCCTCCTCCCGGATCTTCAATTGGAAGTAGCCCGATCGCAGATCAATCTTGATAAACACCTTTGCTCCTTCCAGTTGATCAAACAAATCATTTATGTTCGGCAGGGGGTATTTGTTCTTGATGGTTACTTCATTCATCGTGCGATAGTCCACCACTAATCTCTTGCTGCTGTCTTTCTTCTCCACAAACAGAACAGGTGCACCCCATGACGACAAACTAGGCTGAATGAATCCCTTGTCCAACTGCTCTTTCAGCTGCTTCTTCAATTCCTTCAGCTCATCCACATCCATCTTATATGGTCTCTTTGCTATAGGTCATGTTCCCGGCATCAGATCGATGAGAAACTCCACTTCCCTGTCAGGTGGCATCCCTGGCAGCTCTTCCGGAAACATGTCGGGGTAATCCTTAATCACAGGCACAGTATCCATGCTAACCCCCTTAAGAGAATTCAGCTTACACCTTCCCGGTCGCACAGCCGACTTGAACCTAATTCTCTTACCATCCAGGGTTTTGAGTGAAACATCTCGCTGTGCACAATCTATGTGTCCCCCATGCGTAGACATCCAATCCATACCCAGAATAACATCTAACCCTTGTGATTCCAACACTACCAAATGTGCAATGAAATTGTGTGCTCCAATCCTCATAGTTAAGTCATGGCATCCCGTGCTAGCTATCATATCTCCTCCAGGTGAGCTTACCCTAATAGACTCTTTCATAGACTCTGTAGGTAGCTTATACTTATCCACAAATGCCCTTGATATGAATGAATGCGATGCACCAGTATCGAAAAGTATAAGTGTTGGGTGAGTGTTGATTGGGAACTTACCAATCACAAGGTCAGGCTCATCTGGGATCTCCTCCACATTCATGTGGTTCACTGTGGCCTTCTGGTTGTTGGTTCACTTCAGTCCCTTCCTCTCCGGACAGTTGTCAGCATAATGTCCCTTCTGGCCACTCTTGAAGCATGTCACCTCACTCAGATCCTTCTTCACAAAGCTGCGATCACGGTTGCGGTCATGTCCACTGTGTCTTCTAGAATGTTGAGTGTGTCCTCCCTTGTGGCTGTGGTGGTTGCTCTTGTGGTTATCATGGCGATGTCATCGCCTCCATGGTGGTGGCAGTCATGGCTCCCATGGTGCCCATGGTCACTCCCTCCATGCTTGGAGTATCCATCATAAGAAGTGCGAGACTTGTGGTGAGAACCAGAGTGGTGATTGTTGCTCTTCCTCTTGTGTCTTTCCACTTGCTTGTGCTTCCCTTCCAAGATCCTGGCCTTGTCCATAAGCTCCTGGAAACTGCGGCAATAAACCACCAGTAGCTGCACTGAAAGCTCATCACTGAGGCCATCCAGGAATCTCTCCCTCCTTTTTGCATCAGTGTCAACATCCTCAGGTGCATAACGGGACAGGTTGTTGAACTCCTCAATGTACTCAGCCACGGTGCGGTTGGTTAGGCGCAAGTTGCGAAACTCCTTCCTCTTCAGGCTCAGAACTCCTGAAGACACGTGGTTGGTCCTGAACCCTTCCTCAAACATCGCCCAAGTCACGGTGTCCAGCGGGTGGGTGATCTGAAAAGTGTCCCACCAAGAAGCGGCTGGTCCCTCCAGTAGGTGAGCGGCAAACCTCACCTTCTCAGCATCAGTGCATCCAACAGTTACCAGATCCTTGTTGACTGAACGCAACGAGTCGAGAGCAGCCATTGGTTCCGTTGCAGTAGAGAACTTAGCTGGCCTTAGCCTCAGGAACCTGGTGAGAGCATCTCCCTGGGGCTGGTTGTTCCCATTGTTGTTGTTGTTATTCCGAGCTTCCATGAACTGAGTCATAACTTGGGTCAGCTGTGCCTGAGCTGCCATGATCTGCTCCAACTCAGTGGGTTGACGGCGAGGAGGCATCTGCGGTTCAGCACAGGTAAGCTTAGAAAGAATCAACTACGAAAACAGGATTCTACCCATGCATTATGATCAAACAACAACAAACAATCGCAGACAATCTCAAGCAAGCAACACATCAACAAACAAGTGATCCAAAAACATCCCAGGGGTTATCCTAGCAGTATATATCTACTGAAATAGTTTTAGAAGAGTTGGCAATGGTTAACTAAACAGTTGATCAACAAAGCAACAAAAACAGCAATTGGCCAGAACAGTCCAGCAGTGTTCACGAATTTTTCTACCTGACTTAGACTCGTCAGGAATTTTAGATGATTTTTGCACATATATTAAAGATGGTTTCACACCAGACCTATTTTTTTCATATTTTTCCTAGATATTAGTAAAATATGAAAATTCGTACAGTACTGCTGTATCAGCAGAAAACTACAGTAGGAATAACACAGATATTAACCAAACTTGCCATAACTCTTTCATAAAATTTGCACAAATAATCCTGGGATATTGGAGTACACAAATAAGAAACTAAACACTCTTAAACTAACAGTAGTTAAGTTTTACATCGATCGAGACTAATCCTAACAATTTTACCTAACGAGGACTAATTGGTGGACTTTTATCTACTCCTTGAAGAGGTTGCGGTAGGTCCTTGCACTCATGCATTGGCGCTTCTCTCCACGGTTTAACCATGGCGGCGGAGTGTACACCTTTCCTGAGTCATCACTTGAAATCTCAAACTCCACCTCTTCTGGATTCTCCTCCTCTTCTTCACTCTCTGCTGCAACTGCAACAGCTTCATCTCCTCCACCATCATCATCTCCATCATCATCATCCTCGTCCTCCTCATCATCATTGTTCCCACTGTCATCATCATCATCATTGCTGCCACCATCTCCATTGTCATCATCAGAGGGTGGATTCAGCTGTGCTTGGAGAGCAGCAATCTGGGCTGCCATAACTTCAATAGTTTGATCCCTTTCCT
Source organism: Avena longiglumis (assembly GCA_030063025.1). Lineage (NCBI taxonomy): Eukaryota > Viridiplantae > Streptophyta > Magnoliopsida > Poales > Poaceae > Avena > Avena longiglumis. Next base: position 338,345,465 of record CP125978.1, on the reverse strand, counting down.
GGACGGTCCCTTGCAACTGTTGTATGGTCTGGTTGTTATCCTACACAGTCCCATTAAGATGAGCTATGGTTGCATCCCTGCCTGTCAGGGCATTTTCCAGAACTCCCACAGCTTCATGCAAGGTGTCAATCTCCTGTCCTTGGACCACCATACCATTGCTGGCAAAATCTGCAATCTCCTTTATCATCATCACTTTCTCAGCTAGAGCTCCATTCTCCCTTTCCATGTCCTCTATGTGCCTCCGATGGGGAGGCATGTTGTTCCTGTCGCCCGGGGTAACCACAATGTGCCCATCTTCATCCCGCCTCCCATAGTCACGGTAGGGTGAATCTGCTGGCAGTAGGTGTCTGACAAGATGGCACTGGCGAGACAGGGCTTCATGTATGGCCAAGTTAATTCCAAGTCCCCAGTTGCAGTATGTCTTGGTGTAGATTAGGTGCACAGGGTTTGGCAAGGCGGCATCTCTGAATATGAAGGTGGTGATCTCCCATGCATCCTCGCCATAACCATAGGTGTACAGCCTTCTTCCCTTGAACATGGGCAGTGGCAATCCCAATGACTGCGAGAGTTGTGCTAACTATCTTGCAAAGGTCCTTGGTGACTCCATGGTTGCATACTCAGTCCTGACATCTCCCATCTATCAAATAAAATAGGAAAGTGTGACAATAGCATATGGTAATAATTTACGAGAGTGAAAGGCATAAGATGAAAGACAGAGTTAATATAAGCTTTAATATTTCTATGGCTTCCTAATCCGATCCTAGGTCACGATCCTACAGTAGACACACGGGCTTTGATACCATCTTGTAACACCACGGTTCTGAAAAGACCGTGGCTTCTATGTGACATGCCAATCCCTGGATCGGTTCATTGGCCCACAATAGAATAAGATGAATAACATAGCAAAATATCCGTGTATCATTATTAACGAAGATCCAGAGTACCATTATTACAATAAAAGCTTAGCTCAAGGCTAGCTCAAGTTATTCAGGTAGCAACATAAATAAAGAAAATCCTCCATTCTTCAAATTGCCCACAAGTGAACAAGTGCCGAGTGGAGTACCGTGGCCTATATCGATTACTCATAATCGGAATATCCTGCAACATGAAACGTAGCAGCCCCGAAGGGTCAATACATGGAATGTATGGCAAGTAGAGCTAGTAAAGGAGACAATAATGCTAACATCTACATGCATATCTGGCAAGTGGAGCTATGGCTAGCTTGCATTTGCAAATACCTTTGTCCTACTTTCATAAACAGTTTTAGATTTTCTTTGAAAAGATCCCAATTAAGTTAACCCAGCAACATTAAAGCAATTATGAAATTCGAATGAGCGAGAAACATATCATGGAATCAATATCAAGCAACTCAGATGTCCATAATTGGGGACACGGCTAATCGATTAGATTATACACCCTATAGGGGTTAGTACACTTTACCCATGTGACTTGGCCAGCCCAGCTCGTACCATCACTCTCATTTTGGGTGATGATAGGGAGAAGTCCAAGAAGAGACTGTTCGGTAAGTAGCTTCCCAATCCCGACGCGCACCGGTCCAACCTACCAAAATTCTACATCTCTGGATACGCGGGTTCGAGTTACCACAACCTACTAAGTCCAAGCAACCGCCCATTCCATTATTGGCACATGGTTGTACACGTAAGATACAACATAAAGAAGCCAATCATTTTCTCTTGATACCTGGGTGCCTTTCCGCAATGATACCACCAAAATTTATCAATCCCATCACACCCAGGAGGTTCATTGATTAAGTTGTTTTAGTTTTCACAAACCAACACATTTAGAAACAACTCTCAGTGATGTAACCCAGCTCTCGTTCATCATAGCATGGCTAAGCACATCTACCAACGGTGGTTCAATTACAAGGAGAGCCCTACCACATAATAGGACATAGCATAGCGATAGTATCTTCCTACACATGCATCTACAAAATACATGACAATGCATTGAAAATAGTAGGACAATATCATGAACAAGGTAGCATATACTTGCCTTGGTTGTAGCGGTCGGAAGAACAATCCACACACGAGCAAGCGTTGCACTCGTCACAATCTACACGATACAATTGCATTCATAAACAAACCATCCACAAGCATATGCAAGAAAAGATGATGCCAGAATGCATGCATGACAAGTGGATTGATGCTACAGCAGCACCACATAATCCTATTCAGTAAAGCTACTGAATGCATGCATGGAAAATAATTTTAGCGCAAGGAAAACTATTATGCAATTTATAATGCTCAAAACTAGAGTTAGAAACCAAATAATTCACTACTGAAAACATACTGTTTGTAAAATCTTGGGAAAAATCTACTGTATAGAAATTGTTAATTAGGATCAGTACCAATTGGAAATTCTCAAAAAGGAATTATAAAACTCCCTGAGTAATTAAAATACTGCAGAAATCCACTAAATAGTTTCTGCAAAATATTTACAGTAAGCCTATCTTTTTAATTCACTTTGAGATTCCCCTTGTTCTACTGAATCCAGGGACATATTATTTGCAATTTTTGGAGTTACAGATCTTTTTCTACGAATTAATTACTCCAAAAAGGCCATTAACTCATTTAATTAATCTGGACAAAAACTTGTTGTAAAAGTGTGAAACAAGGGTACAGCAAGATTCTACACGACTTACTGAATCTACACATATTTTATTTGCAATTTTTGGCCCAGTAGATTAATTTCTATGAATTTTACAAGTTTTAGCTATTATCTGCAATTTCAAAATTCATTTTAAAAATCTTTACTGCGCAGTCAACGCGGCTGACGAGTCAGCGCTGATGCGGCTGCGACGTGGTGTCCACGCGGGATCCACGCGGCTGCCACGCGGCGCGCTGGTACTGGCCGGTACCGGTTCGGCCGCGGTTCTAATCTTGCGCGTTGAAAACAGATCGGACGACCGGGGGTGCTCGCGTCCTCAACTTTGGCGGCGAGCGGCGGCTGGCAGCGGCGGTGGGCGCAGACGGTGGCGGCGGCGAGAGCTCCGGCGGTCCCTGGCGAGGTCGAGGCGTCTACGGGGTGCGGGGAGTCTCGGCGAGTTCGATGGCGAGGTCGGGGTCGTTGATTGCTTCCTGGAAGGTCGACTGCGAGCGACCGGAGTAGGCGGGCGGCGTTGGGTCTCCGGCGAGCAATCGGAGGGGATGGCGACAATCTGCGGGGAGGGGAACCAAGTGAGGGCGTGTGATGGATCGATGGGGAGAGAAGGAGGGGAACAGGAGGGCCAAGGGGCGACTGCTGTGTCGAGAACCTTGAGCTCTGAAGCTCGGCAATGGAGGCGGCAGCGGGGGGGTTCGTGGCCGCTAGGGCTTGCGATACTTGCGAAAGAAACGGAGCGAGGCGGAGGAGGGGGTAAATATTTAGGGGGTAGCATGCAGAGGGGAAAGAATCAGCGCCGATTTCGTCGGGATTCCGTTCGGTTGCTGGACTCCGTGACGAACACGAGTTCATCCGGAGGAAGAGGAAGGCAGGGTGGGGTCCGCTGGCGTATCAGAGGGAGGGCGGAGTGGGCTGCTGCTGGGTGCTCTGCTAGGCCTCTGGCTGCTTCTGCGTTCTTGCTAACGTGGGGAAGCCTTGGCAGATAGGGTAGGCGGGGCAGGTGGGCTGGGCCGGGTAGTTTAGGTTAGCTAGTTTTTTTGTTCCTTTGCTTTTATTCATTTTGCTTTTCTTATTTCTTTTATAACTTTTTAATAGGAAATCCAATTGAATTGATTTTTGTCTTCAAATTTTTCTAAAATACCAAGGATCATCCTAGGATCATTTTTAGCAACAAAAAGTCTATTTCAAACTAGTGACTTCAAGGGTCCAACTATTCCTCTTTGTAAGAATACTTGAGTCACTTCGTCTAGGATTTGAATGCAGGGTTTTAAATTTGACAAAAGATTCATGAATGCAGAATGACATGAGTGATATGCAGAACCAAATCTAAAATTTGGGATGTGACATTCTGATTGGCCCTAGCTAGACGACGCGGCACTGATGCGACGCGCTGATGCGTTCAAGACACGCGGCACAACGCGATTCGTTGATACCCCTTCGGTAACAACTTCTAATCTAAACTGCACGATCTCTATCTAATGGACAGTGGTGACGTTGGCGACTTACAGGGCAACGGCGACGGTGATGGGCGGCGGCAGTGTCGGTGGTGACGGTCGGTGGCGATTCTGTGGCTTCCCGAGGCGGCGGTGTGGTCGACGGGGTGCAGCTGGTCCTCGCGGTCACGCTCGCATCCTTGGCCGCGCTCCTCGCTTCTTCTTCCGTCGGCAAAGCTCCGCCGTCCCTCCTCGTCCCCGGCGATGCTCCAACGAGCAATTGTGGCCGCGGTGCTGCGAGAGGCAAGGCGAAAGCTTGTGAAAACAGAGATTCAAACGAGGGGGTCACGGGGAAAGGAAAAGAAGTAGAGGAGAGGCTCAGAATCCTCTTCCCCGAGCTCGACCGAGCCTTACTCCGGCGAGATCGGAAACGCGTTTGCAAACGGTGGCCTGGTGGCAAGAGATCGAGGGATTTTTAGGGTTTCGAAGCACCGGGGTCGCGGGGTTCACGGATTCTTCTCCGAATCGGCCGGAGTTCGTTCTGTCCATGACGGTGTCCGATTTCCACAGGGGTGAGGAAGATGACAAGTGGGCCATGATCGATGTAGCGACCGTGGTCAGGTCTTGTGGTCAAGGCGGGCATTCTGACCAGTTAGTTAGGTGACGCGAACTTGTGGCGGTACCGCTGCCCGGCTAGGTTAGGCAGTTTTTTTTGTTATTCTTTATTTTTTTTCCATTATTCTGTTTTACTAAATCTTTAATAACTTTTGCATAACAAGTACAAAAGCAATGAAACCAATTTCTAAATTTTTGTAAAAAGGAGGTGGTCATCATAGAACCGGAGAATATTATTTTTACAAGGTTTTGGAAGGCCAAGCAAGAGTACCTCCTTCTTGCTCACATTGAGGGATTTTTATTAGGGTTTTGTTAGGGTTTGGTGATAGGGTCCTTAATGTACATTTAGCTTTGTAGGATGCAATGATGCAAGGATGATGCATGCTTCTAGTAACATCTTAATAAAAAAATCTGGGATGTTACAAACCTACCCCCTTAAGAAGAATCTCGTCCCCGAGATTCGGGTTGTCTATCAAATAGGTGTGGGTGTTCCGCCTTCAAATCTTCTTCACGTTCCCACGTGGATTCTTCCTCGGAATGGTGGTTCCATTGGACTTTGCAGAATCTGATAGTCTTGGTACGGGTAATCCTTTCGGCTCTTTCCAATATTTTGATGGGCCTTTCCTCATAAGTAAGGTCATTCTCCAACTCAACCTCATCTAGGGGAACTGCATCTCTTAGCAGTGTTTCGGCCATTTCCGGGTGGCACTTCTTTAGCTGTGACACATGAAACACATCATGAACAGTCAGTCCTTCTGGTAACTCCAACTGATAAGCAACTTCCCCTCTATGGGCCAGAACCTTATATGGTCCTATGAATCATGGGGCTAACTTACCCTTGATTACGAACCTCTTAACTCCTCGTAGTGGTGAAACTCAGAGGTACGCATGGTCCCCTATTTTATAAGTCACATCTCTGTGCTTGGAATCAGCATAACTCTTTTATCGGGATTGGGATACCTTTAGCCTATCTTGAATCTGTCGTACCTTTTCCTCGGCATCCTTGATCAACTCAGGACCAAACAGGCTAGGTTCTCCAACTCCACTCCACAACAGTGGGGTTCTGCATTTCCTGCCATATTGAACTTCAAACGGAGCCATCATTATAATTGTTTGGTAACTGTTGTTGTACGAGAACTCCGCATACAGCAAGTTATCATCCCAACTAGACCCATAGTCTAGTGCACAAGATCTCAACATATCTTATAGAATCTGGTTCACCCTTTCTATTTGGCCATCTGTCTGAGGGTGGAAAGCAGTACTGAATTCTAGTCTGGTTCCAAGAGACTCATGTAGCTATCGCCAAAACTTTAAAGTGAACTGGGTGCCTCTATCTGACACAATTCCCTTGGGAACACCATGCAGACTTACAACTCTTGACATATATATCTTGGCAAGCTTAGCACTTGTATATGTGGTCTTTACGGGGATAAAGTGAGCCACCTTGGTAAAGTGCTCCACCACTACCCAGATCGAATCAAATCCTGAACGAGTCCGGGGTAATCCCATGATAAAATCCATGCCTACCTTGTCCCACTTCTAGTCGGGTATGGGTAGTGGTTGCAGCAATCCGGCTGGTTTTTGATGCTCGACCTTAACTCTATTGCATACGTCACACAGGGAAATATACTCGGAAATTTCTCTTTTCAAATTATTCCACCAGAATCTATCCTTCACATCCATGTACATCTTGGTGTTACCCGGATGAATTGAGTATGGTGAATCGTGAGCCTATTGTAAAATCAACTTTCTGATATCAGAGTCATTGGGAACACACAAACACTTTCCATACCAAAGGGTTCCTTGTTCGTCCAGACAGAAATATTTTGCCTTCCCTTCACTTATTTTGACACTTATTTCTTCCAACACCTTATCTCCCTTTTGTGCTTCCTTGATTCTCTCTTAAAGAGTAGGCACTATTTCCATAGTCGCTACGTGTCCTTTCAGAATTATTTCTAGCCTGCGATCTTTAAACAGCTTGCATAAATCCTCTAGGAGTTCCCCTGCGGTAAGTCCATTCACATAAACTTTATGGCTAAAGGCATCAGCTACTACATTAGCCTTTCCGGGGCGGTACTGTAAATCCAAGTCATAATCCTTAATCAGTTCAAGCCATCTTCTTTGCCTCATATTCAACTCCTTTTGGGTGAAGATGTACTTCAAACTCTTATGATCCGTGAACACATCACAATGTTTGCCCATGAGGTAGTGTCTCCATACCTTGAGTGCATGTACCATAGACGCAAGTTCCAAATCATGTGTGGGGTAGTTGTGTTCGTGGTTCTTAAGTTATCGAGAGGCATAGGATACCACCTTCCCATCTTGCATCAATACACTTCCAAGTCCTTGCCGAGAAGCGTCACAATAGACTTGAAAATCCTTTTGGATATCAGGCAGACATAGAACTGGTGCCGTTACGAGGCGTTTCTTCAACTCTTGAAAGCCTGCTTCACATGCCTCAGTCCATAGGAATTTCTTTTCCTTCTTCAACAGTTCTGTCATGGGTTTTGCTATTTTGGAAAAGTTTTCAATGAACCTCCGGTAATATGCTGCGAGGCCTAAGAAACTCCTAATATCTCCCACATTCCTGGGTGACTCCCATTCAGTTACGGAAGCTACCTTACTAGGGTCTATGGCAACTCCTTTTGCCGACACAACATGGCCAAGGAAACCCACTTCCTTTAACCAGAACTCGCATTTGCTGAATTTGGCATACAACTTGTGTTCCCTTAGCTTCTCCATAATTAGGCACAGATGCTTCTCATGTTCCCTCTCATCCTTGGAGTATATAAGTATATCATCTATGAATACCACGATAAACTTGTCCAAATATTCCATGAACACCTTTTTCATCATGGTCATGAAGTATGCCGGGGCATTGGTTAGTCCAAACGACATCACGGTGTACTCATACAATCCATATCTTGTGGTGAAGGCTGTTTTGGGCACATCCTGTTCTCGAATCTTTAGCTGAAAGTAACCAGATCGCAGATCGATCTTTGAGATCACACCGGATCCCTTTAGCTGATCGAATAGGTCATTGATGTTAGGTAGAGGGTACTTGTTCTTGATCGTCACTTCATTCAACGAGCGGTAGTCCACAACTAGCCTCTTGGTTTTATCCTTCTTTTCCACAAATAGGACAAGCGCTCCCTAAGATGACGCGCTGGGTTGGATGAATCCCTTGTCCAATTGTTCCCTAAGATGTTTCTTGAGTTCCTTCAACTCTTCCACATCCATCTTGTATGGTCTCTTGGCTATCGGCCCTGTTCCTGGCATCAAGTCGATGAGAAACTAAATATCACGGTCGGGAGGCATCCCGGGTAGCTCTTCCAGAAAGACATCTGGGTATTCCTTCACAATGGGTACATCCTCCAAGCTAACCCCCTTAAGAGAATTCACCATAACTTCCTTAAGTGCAAAGTTTGACTTGATACGAATCCTTTTCCCTTCCGCTGTTGTGAGCGTGACAGTCCTTTTGGCACAATATATGACTCCCTCATATTCGGTCATCCAATTCATGCCCAAGATTATGTCTAATCCTTGTGACTCCAGAACTACTAGACTTGTGGGAAAATTGTGTGTCCCAATCCTTAGTTCTAACCCCCGGCAACCGGAGTTTGCCACTATTTCTCCTCCAGGAGAACTTACCCTTAGGGGAGAATTTATAGTCTCCGTAGGTATCTTGCCTCTATCCACAAATACCCTTGATATGAATGAATGTGATGCACCAGTATCAAAAAGAACAACTGTGGGAACGGAATTGAGCTTGAACTTACCAATCACAGAGTCCGGTGCGTCACAAGCATCCTCCATAGAGACATGATTCACCGTGGCTTTGACAAACGGATTTGGCTTCTTCCCGTTTCCATTACCAGGGTTGTGTCCATTGCCATTGCCATTCTTCTTCTTGGGGCAAGTGGTTGCATAGTGCCCTGTCTTGTTGCACTTAAAGCATGTCACCTCACTGAGATCCTTTCCATTACTGCCATTTCCATTGTGGTGCTTATGCCCATTGTGTTTGTGACCGCCATGGTGATGACCGTTATGGTTGTGGCCATTACTGTTATAAGGTGGTGGTGATGAAGTGCGCTGCTTCTGATACGGAACAGAGTGCTTGTGAGGGTTAGTCTTCCTCTTGCGGTTCTCTATGCTCTTCCTTTTGGATTCAACCACAATGGCCCTGTCCAAGAGCTCCTGAAAGTTGTCGAACTTCTGAGCCACAAGCTAAATTGATATCTCATCATTGAGTCCTCTTAAGAATTCCTCCTGCCTCTTGGCATTAGTGGAAACATCATCGGGTGCATAACGGGCTAGTTTGTTAAAAAGCTCACCATACTCAGTGATAGAACGGTGCAACTGGTGTAAGTCGCGAAACTCGCGCCTTTTCAGAGTCATGACACCAGCAGCCACATGATGAGTGTGGAAATCTATCTCGAATTGATTCCAAGTGATAGCATCAATATCCGGGTGGGTGACTTGGTAGTTATCCCACCATTCTGCAGCAGGTCCTTCAAGCTGGTGCGCGGCATAACGCACCCTGTCGTCTTCGACAGCTTGCACGGTGTCTAACTTCTTGTTAATTGTGCGGAGCCAGTCATCTGCAATGATTGGTTCAGTGCTGCTAGTGAAGGTAGGTGGTTTCAACCTCAAAAACCGAGTCAAGTGATCCTGTTGAGGTGCTGATGGATGTGGGGGTGGCGGAGGTGTCGCGTTGTTGTTGTTGTTGTTGTTGTTGTTGTTGTTGTTGTTGTTGTTGTTGTTTTGCATGTTCTGAGTGAGCAGTTGGATCAGCTGGTTCTGAGCGGCCAAAAGTTGTGCGATCTCTGGAGGGATTTCGGTGTTCGCACGTCTTGGCGGCATCTGTGGGGTTTGAGAAACAAGTTAAGAAATAGACAGAGAGACTAAGTAGTAAACGCATACTCTTATGAAAACACAGAAGGCACACAAGACACAAGCAACACAAGTATAACACAAAAATCATCCAAGTTTAAGTAAACCAAACATGTCTTGGTATTTATTACAATTGCGAATAATGTTCAACTATAGAATTTAAAGGTGGTCCAACTACTACACATCTTTCACGCCTTCCCGTTCCTCGTCCTCGAACGAGTAGCCCTCCTGCTCTAGGGTTGTTTTGTACAGCTCCATCTCCTTTGTGGTGGCTTCAAGCTTCTCTTGGAGGTCCTTTATTTTATCTTGCAGCTTCTTGGTAGTGGCTTCTAGCTGCTCCTGAAGTCCCTCCTTCTCGCCTTGCAGCTCATCCACTAGGCTTGAATTTTTTGCGGCTTCAAGTTTCTTTGCCAAGTCCCTCTTGGAAGCACGCACATCATTGATTATCTTGGAAAGGCCCTCGGTCTGTACTTCAGTTCCCTCGATTTCCTGTTTGAGTTCCCTAATCCTCTTGTTTTTATTTATCACCCTCTTCTCTTGGTTAGCGAACTTATTCTCTTGGTCCTCGAACTTCATCTCTTGGAACTTCATTGCCTCCTCCTGCTGCTTGATTATTTCCTCCTTCTCCTTGATGAGAGCGTATAGCTCATCGTTCCTTAGCATCTCGATAAGCTACCTTTTTCAAGGTCATGGATGTGGCACTCCAAGTCTTGATATTGGGTCCTCTGGCGCTTGGTAGAAGCCTTTTCCTCAAAGATTAACTCCATGGGAATTCCTTCCTCATCTCGCCTTCCAAAAAGGCCGCCACAGTGTCCTTGGAGAATTTCATGATGGCGTCCACATAGGTGACCAATGAGCTGCTGCAAGCTGATGCTAAGGGCCTTCTCCTTGGAGTCGCTAACGATGTGGATTGCTATGTCCCCCTCCGGGCGCTTGCCTCGATCTTGTCCTAGCTAGATGACTTTGACTCCCCAACAACCGTCCTTGTGGAGTTTCTTCATTGTGCTTCCTTGGATTGTTGGCAGGGGAAGCTCCAAACGTGTGAGGAGATCCATGAGGCATCCCCCAAAGCGAAGGGGCTCGATTTCCGCGACGGTGTCGTAGAGGAAGATTGTCATCTTTAAGTTGGAGGAATGAAAATTAGATACTTAAACAAGTAGAGGAAAATCAGGTACTAGAGGTGCGTGAAAAATACTTAGAAGAAAAGAAAGTAAGGCACATAAGTTAAAGGTGGTTCCAATCCTAGGGTCACTTCCTATAGTCAATGATGTGCTCTAATACCATATGTTGTGACCTTGAATCAATAAAGATCCTAAGTCCCTGTGATTTACATGCTAGTCCCTGGATCAATAGCTAGCACTCACAGTCGATGAATATCATGTAAAACACAAAGTCATTATTACATGAGGAATCCAGAGTATGAATTTATTACAAATTTGCTTAGCATTAAGCTATCTCAAATAACAGCGGAAACATAAAGCAGCTTGAGTCCATCAACACCCCAGGCTTGTTGAGAGTAGACTCGCGATCCCTACACATAAGACGTGCAGCCAACAAGTTGGGTCAATACTTTGAATGTATTGGCAAATTACACCAAGGAAGGAAAATACTAACTCTACATGCAAGGCTAGTTTAGGCTGTGGAGTTCATTTGCTCAAAGCTAATTTTCATATATATGGAAAAGAAGAGAATATTGCCCTACTTTGTAAACATTTTTTAAAGTAATATATGGTCGAACGGCACACTTGGATATTACTCACCAAGTGCCCAAACAACCTAACACTTGGATATTACTCACAAGGTTCCCAAAACCCACCCAATAGCGATATGACTCACGCCTAGGGTTTTTAGAAATTTTTAATTTTTGGAAGAGAGAGAGGAAGATCCTTCAGAGGCTCCATCCTTCATATGCTCAAGTGTTCTTTTCCGTGAACTCGGCGGATCAATCAGATTGCAATACTCTCGAGAGTTTGTGCACTTTACCCACAATCTGCGATCAAGTCCTTTTATAGACAAGACCATGGAGAGGCTTTCCCTTAGTAGCCCCTCTACCTTTTTGATCCAACCGTGCCAAGAAACTCCAAATGTTGGTACCCAGGTGAGGTTTCCCACTAAGTATTAGGCCAAGACATAGCCCATATGTATTGTGGTTGCACTAGAAGCTTCTGAATTCTGAAACATGGCAGACTTCTTTGATTCCTGGGCGGCCGTCCTCCACCAAAATCTCACTCATTGAACCGATAACCATTCCTCCCAGAAGAAAACTTAGTTTTATTTTGAAGTGGATTTGAGAAGAATAGATCGCTCAAGAGAGCCTTTATACATAGAAAATTTCTTGTCTTTCGAACCCTCAATGGTACTTTATATATATAGCATAGCAAGGACTTAGAAAAAACAGGGGTAACCTATTAGGAGAGGGAAAATCCTAAGTATAGAGCTACTCATGGCATACTACAAAAATCACCGCACTTGCAAAATAATACTAAGGAAATATCTACTAGAACATCCTACACATGCATACTACAGAATTTGAAGATCAGATGCATAGAGTCAAAACTAGGACAAAAATTATGAACAACTGGTGTAACTTGCCTTGATCCAAGAAGCACTCTACACAATAGTACTCCTCAGCGCACTCTGAACAATCTAACAAAACACAAACATAGATCTAATCACAACTTGCACAAAATAATGCCACAGAAATAATATGCATGCATGCAACATGGTAATTATGCAAGATTGTGTTCTAATTTGACCAAGGTATCCTTATTGGGTTGCTAAGGTGTTGAGGATGTTGTTAGTATTAGTTTCCCACAGATTTAATTTAATTTGGATCATTACTTTAATTTATAGGCTCATAAGGAGATCCAACCATCTAATTAGCCCCGAATCAGATCTAAAGATCCTAAGAAATATATTATATTTTATTCAGTAGGCATTATGAAAAATAGGCCAAACAACAAGAATCAACTAAAACGGAGTTCTAATTATTTTTCTATGAATTAAATAATCCAATCTAGAGATTAAATTCTACACAGAAAATACTACTACAAACTCGCCAAATTATTTCAGATTTGTGTTCTACACAATTTTGTGAATCCAACGGTATATTATACGCGATTTTGGCCAAATGGTTGAATTTCTATGAATTTCGCAATATTTGGATATAATCTGCCAATTCAAAACAAACCCTAATAGAATCGCGACAAGTGGAAGTTTCTGATTGGCCCCAGCTAGACGACGTGGCGCTGCCGCGTGCAAGCCGCGCGACACAGCGCGATTCGCTGATACCCCTTCGGTAACAACTTCTAATCTAAACCGCACGATCTTGATCTGACGGACAATGGTGACGGTGGCGACTTACAGGGAAACGACGAAGGCGATGGGCGCAGCGGTGTCGGTGGTGACGGTCGGCGGTGATTCCTTGGCTTCCCGAGGCGGCGGTGTGGTCGACGGGGTGCAGCTGGTCCTCGCGGTCACGCTCGCGTCCGCCGCGCTCCTCGCTTCCTCTTCCATCGGCAAAGCTCCGTCGTCCCTCCTCGTCCCCGGTGATGCTCCGACGAGCAATTGTGGCCGCGGTGCTGCGAGAGGCAAGGCGAAAGCTTGTGAGAAGAGAGAGTCGAACGAGGGGGTCACGGGGAAAGGAAACGATGCAGAAGAGAGGCTCAGAATCCTCTGCCCCGAGCTCGACCGAGCCTTACTCCGGTGAGATCGGAAACACGTTTACAAACAATGGCCTGGTGGCGAGAGATGGAGGGATTTTTAGGGTTTCGAAGCGCCGGGGTCACGGGTTTATATGGTCGACGAAACTTGGCGAGGGGTTCACGGATTCTTCTCCGAATCGGCCGGAGTTTGTTCTGTCCACGACGGCGTCCGATTTTCGCGGGGGTGAGTAAGATGAAAAGTGGGCCCGCGTGGTCAGTGGGAGCTGGTGGCCGCGGGCTAGCGCCGGTTCTAGTGGGCTCACACTGACGGGCTGGCGCTGCAGCCCAGTTAGTTAGGTGACGCGCGCGCGCTGCGGCCTGGCTAGGTTAGGCAGTTTTTTTGTTTTTCTTTATTTTTTTCCATTATTCTGATTTACTAAATTTTTAATAAATTTTGCATAACAAGTCCAAAAGCAATGAAACCAGTTTCTAAATTTTTGTAAAAAGGAGGTGGTCATCATAGAACCAGAGAATATTATTTTTACAAGGTTTTGGAAGGCCAAGCAAGAGTACCTCCTTCTTGCTCACATTGAGGGATTTCTATTAGGGTTTGGTGATAGGGTCCTTAATGTAAATTTAGCTTTGTAGGATGCAATGATGCAAGGATGATGCATGATTCTAGTAACATCTTAATATAAAATCTGGGATGTTACATCCGCCTTTGGCAGAAGTTCTGCCTTCCACCATCCCCTTACCGCTACCAGTGGCATCCTTAGCTGGAGCTTCAACCACTTTGGAAGTGATTCTCTCCTGTGTTGCCCTTTCGCCGACAACGTGGACCTCCACGGTAGCATCTAGGACCTCCTGAGAAGGAGTAGGGTCCACTTCCATGGTGGAAGGTTTAGATGTTACCTTTGCCGGAGAACCAGTGGGTGCGGCAGAAGGCTGGGCGCTAGGAGTGGGAGGAGCGATGGCGGGAGACGCCTGGACAAACATCTCTTTAATGTTTTTAGAAGCCCTCGATGTTTTGAGGTCTTCCTCAAACTTAAACTAGCCTTCTCCCTGAAACATGCAAAATTATAAGTACATGAATAAGAGGGGGATGATAAGAACCTTACACAATAGTAGGTGCCTTGTTCAAAGGGATACCAGTTAACCTTCTTTTCTCCGCCTCCAGGGAGGTGGTGGATCTCTTGGAGTCTCCACCTTCCGTCTTCTTTTTCTTGCCACTGTCGGCAGCGTTAGAGGTGGAGCCCTTCCGCTTTCGTACCAACGGGACGTCATCGGCGGACACAACGGTGACTTCCTTCATCTTAGGGTCATAGACTTGTGAAGCCATGCTGCCTTCGTCCAGATCCCCTAGCTGTTAAGTGAGTCCTAAGTGTTAGATGCAAAGGCATGTGCAAGACGGAAGAACTAGAGCATACGTCATACATGGAAAATAAATGTGTACCTCTGGGCACTTGCCACCCTCGAACATGTCGTAGGGGATGGTGAAGCCACACTTATGATCCTTCGCCTTGACTATGTCCTTGAGATGGAGCTTGACGGAGTCACTGGAGAAGTTTTCCTCGGAAATCCGGATGCTATCCTTCCTATCCTTGGTGTACTGGTGCATGAGCTTCACGCGGTGCTGCAGAGGTTGGATCCTCCTGATGAACCAGCACATGGCTAAGTCCAAGCCGGCCAGACACATCTCTACGAACCAGTCAATCTGCCTTACAGCGTGAGAGGCTTCATTGTCGGAGGGAAGGAGGGTTTGTGATATCCATGTTGGGGCTTCGGCGGCGGGCCCGTTGACAAAGTCCGGGTACGATGCTTCTCGGCCGGCCAGAGGGATATCTGGGCCATAGAAATACGTCCTTTGCCAGTTTTTGCAGGACTCGTGTCCCACGATGTCGGGGAACCGCTGGCCAGGCCGGATCTTGAAGATAATTATTCCACAATTTCTGAGCTCCTCCTTGCTCAATATGGCTTCACTCTTCACGATGAAGAAGTAGATGAACAGATCTAACCTAGGCCTAATTCCTAGGTAACCCTTGCATAACCGCACGTAATTTCTAAGCGCGAAGATACTATTCGGAGAAAGGTTCTAAGGTTGAACCCAGAAGTGTTTGAGGACTTGGACGAAGAAGTCGGAAATTGGGAGGGAGACGCCACGCACAAACTGGGCCTTGAGGTATACCTTTTCTCCGGCTTGGGGAGAAGGAGTGACCTTGCGGGCCGGCGCCGCCCGCTAGACCAGGCCCTCCGTAGCGGGGAGGTACCCTTCGTCGAGCATCTCCTTGATGTCACTCTCGGAGATGTCCGAGCCTCGCCATTCTCCCTTGTGGGAACTTCTTCCTCCAACGGCTCTAGCACCGCTAGAATTTGGTCGATGCCGGTGGACTCAACCACCGTAGTATGCGGCACCACCACGCCCTCTGGTGGGATGTGAACGGATCCAGATGGCTTGGCCGTAGCCTCGCCAGATGCCGCCATCGATGGTGTACTGCTGCTGCTCGCCATTGGAAAAGATTAGGGTTTTCCTCTATGCGTTCAAAGATCTCGAGGATGGGTTTGGCTGGAGGAAGACTTTGACACGAGGAAGAATGAGGTGAAAAGATAAAATGCCACCGCAATTAAAATATATATAGTACTCGGTGTCAAGATTCATACAAGATGATCCAACGGTTGATGCGTGGACAACGCGTGCATGAGCGTGCACATAAATTTCGCCACGTTCCCACCACGGCTGCCAACGTTTCACATCCTTCGCGCCTGAAAAGCAGATATGATTACGTTCTTTGCATGTGTGAGTTACGAGGCACCGATGACCTATGGTCTACGACATCCTACTGACACAGGCAGATGAACAGACCCATCTGAACATGATCGGATCCTGTCCAACTACGAGAAGAGTACGATGGAAAGCTTAACGATCCTCCGACTTACATATCCAAGATGGAGAGTATTGCAGGGTTCTTGGGAGGACTAAAAGATATTGCTTGACGATTTGACGACATTCATCTAGACGGAGCATTCAACCTGAAGAGGCAATACGGTGCAAGATCTCGGAGTTCTCCGGGGGCTACTATTGGGGATATGCTAAATGGGTATCACCATGGCATGTCTCTAATACGGATAAACCAGGTGGACCATAGTTGGTAGCAAGGCCTATTTCCTGCTGGGCGGCCCAGTTAGATGGATCTAGAAGGGGGGACCATGACAGATAAAGGAAGGCTACGATGGAGTCATCGTCATACCCGGAGCCTTGGAGTGCAAGACACGTTAGACTAGTTGTATATCGTGTAGGACTCTATAACCTATCCGGCTAGGAATTTCCGTGTAACCCTAGGATTTCGCGATTATATAAGTCAGACCTAGAGGAGCCTTTAGGGAAATAGTCAGACGACACAACTCATATAATGCACAGCAAACCGATCTTTCTAACCCGATGTATTGCTGTTATAGTGATTTATAGCAGGAGTAGGATTCCGCCACCGTCGTGGGATCTGAACTTGGGTAAGCTGCGTCACCTCATACCCGCAAACCTTCCGCCTTACCCCACATCTCTAAACATGCTCTGTGAGAACCCGTCCATGGCATACTCGTTGGAAATACCACGACACAACGGGTGTTCAAAGGTTTCCTAACCATGAAGGTTCTTCGACACCTAATTGACAATGGAGCTATCTCGTTGGAGGATGAGATAGTGGACACTATTCTGCAGATGATTGTTGCAACACAATCATATCACGAAGTTCGTAGTTGCAATTGTCAGAAACATAGTGACTTGTTCCTCAGACTGTGAGACCATATCAAATTACTGTTTCCCGAGGTTACTTTGATGGCACTTAATGTCACTCAGTGAAATGGTGATCATAATGGTGTTGTTGGGTATCAGAGGAAATAGGTTGAGGAGACTGCGTCAAGAGCAAGATTTGTACATCCGTGTGATGGAAGATATTCTAGGCCCACTCGGATAAGTTATATCAAATATGTTGCACAACATGTGATTGGATCACGGGATATCACTTATCGGTATGAGTTTTAAAGTAGAATTGTCGATAACGAGATCGAACTCGACATGGAGATGTAGATGACCAAATCTCGAACAATGTAAGTATCGAAGAGACAAAAGGAACATAACACATAATGTTTTAGGTTTGAAACGATGGAGAATCGTGAGTGTCATCGGGGGTACAAGTGCATCCCGGGTACCTCTATGCTCATAAATGGAGATTATATCTATGGCATTCCCGAACCATAGGGACACATGCTTAAGGGCTTTATGACGCTTGATATGTTCCTGTAAGAGGGAATCCTGAAAGATATGGAAGAGAGAGAAACCAGAAGTGTCCTGGGGAAATCCGAAGTTATTCGAAGTGAGAAAGGAATAAGGAAAAAGGACTGAAAGGAGTTTCAGATAAATAGGAATTTGAATATGTATTTATTATATGTTAATTATAAATTAATATATTCTAAATAATACTCCCTCCATTCCATTCAATAGTGCCTATAGTTTTTGGTACGGAAATTAAGAAAAGCACATGGAGAGAAAATTAAAATAGTTTTGGGTGGGATTTCTCATGGCCAATTGATGCGATAAAATAGAGGAGTTTGCACGAGACATAAATGCTATATACTTTATGTAAACACCCTAAAAAATTTGTCTAGATGAGTTGTGTTACTCAATATATCTTATATGTTGGATTTTTTCTTATTAGGGCAAATCCTCGGAGTGAATTGATCTAGGAGAAATGCTTCCATAAAAATAACAAAAGGAAAAAAGAAAAACAGTTGGAATGGGCCGTTATGACCGGCCCATGAGCAAAAGATTGCTTCGTGAAGCATAGGGGGCCAAGCTAGGCGAGAGGCACTTCAGCGGGGGGTGGGGGGCTAGGCCGCCAGGTTGCAGGACCACCCGGGCTTCCTCGCTCGACCGTGTCGGTCGCGCACTTGGGCCGTTTGCCAGCCCGCTCTGGCTGATCGACGCCTGGAAGGCCGAGGCCACGGGAAAGGCCCACCTGTAGGGGCCCAATCAATAACTAATTGAGGAATCTGGAAATTCATATGGCTCCCACCTATTTATACGATTACTTTGCGATCGAATGAACCACTTAAATACGATACCAATTTCCCTTTGTCTCGCGATAGTATACTTATCCGAGGTTTGATCGTCGGTATCTCCGCATACCTAGTTCAACCTCGTTACCGATAAGTACTCTTTTCTCGTTCCCGTGATATGTGATCCCTTGTGAGCCAGTCACATGCTTGCAAGCTAATTGGATGACATTCCACCGAGAGGTCCCAGAGTATATCTATCCGTCATATGGATGGACAAATCCCACTCTTGATCCATGTGCCTCAACACATACTTTCCGAACACTGAATGCCACCTTTATAGCCACCCAGTTACGATGTGGTGTTTGATGTCATCAAAGCATCCTTCTATTAATGGTGATTAGCATGATATCATGGTCGAAGGAATTAGGTTACTATGTATCAGAAATCTTATAGCAAACGAACTATTGAAATGACTTGATTTTTATGCTACGCTTATCTATAGGAGTATGTCCGTCACACCATTATCCTAATGATATGATCATGTTGTTCATAACATCTCAATGTTCATGATCGGGAAACCACGATCATCTATCAACCAAAAAGCTAGTATTACAAAGAGGATTTACTAGGGACTCTAATTTAGTTTACAAATCACACAAGTATTAATGTTTCCAGTTAATACTATTATAGCATGAGTGTAAAACATTTATCATAAACACAAAGATATAATAATAACCACTTTTATTATTTCCTCTATGGCATATCTCCAACAGTCTTCCACTTGCACTAGAGTCAACTAATCTAGATTATATGGTAATATACCGAACACCATGGCGGGTTGTGTAACATCCCAAAAATCATGATTTCAAAGTTTGCATATCACTCATGCATTCATAATCATTTTAGGATCATTTCTTCAGAAACAGAAACTTTGTGGTCTATTATTTTATGTAAGCAAGGCAATTGCCTTATTGCTACCTTCTAATAAGAAAATACTTGTTTTAATCAGTAAAGATTTGAACTTAAGTTTGAGTGTTGTTTCTAAGGCTTGATCAAAGTTTCAAAAACAAATTATGAATTCAAAATCATTCTCATGTTCTATTTAAATAAATAATAAAAGCAAGGTTTATTTTTAAATATCATTGGACCATTACAAATTCAAGTGAACAACTATACTGTATACATAAATATGAACATGTTTCACTATACAAAAATCCAGAAAGTGTTTGCATTCAAACTCTTTTAAAATCATTTGAAAAGATTCCTGGAAAATCAATCTGAAAAAGGAAAAAGCAAAAGAAATGGAAAAAGGCCAGCGCCAGCAAATAAGCCCAACAGCAGAAGCAGCCCATTAGCCAGCCCACCCGGGGTTTTCCTTCCTCTCTCTATTTTTTCCACCGCACTTGCGCTACCCAAACGGTCATTGACTGGTGGACCTCGCTAGCTCACCTCCTTCCCCAAATCACGCTCGCGACCACGTCGTCGCCGACTGTTTCCTCCGCCTTCACCACGGCGCCATAACTCGAGTAAATGCCATCGATTACGTGCGCGATCCTCGCCCCGGCTCTGGCTACTTAACCCCCACCCCTCGACGACCATTTCCCCTCACTCAGCACCCCCACTCCGCCACCAGGCTGCCCCCAATTTCTCTTAAACCGCCGCAGTGCCGACGAACTCCGACGACGAAATTCCGGTGAGCTTGACCACCCCTGTCCTTCTAGTTCATACGAGCGTGCTCCTTATGACTTTGTGCATCCTCTGACACCATTCGTTTGTTCGCGCATGACCCAGGCCGCCGTCCCCGTTCACGCCTGCAAGCGACAGAGCCGCTGCTCAACTCCGGCGAGAGATTTAGGTAAAAACCTGACCACCCCGTGCCTTTCCCTTGACCCTATCGAGTTCGCATGAACGTTGCACACACACTGATGCCTTCTGTTTGTGTTAGGGCGGATCAAAACGTCGCCAACGTCGCCGTCCACCTAAGCCCGACGCTCTCCCCGACTCCGACGAGCTCCCACGGCCATAGCAACTTGCCCCTGTCCACGCCAGCAACATTTGGAGCTTCCTCGCAACCTAGCGACGCCGGTAAGCATAGCCACAGCCCCCAGCCCTCGCTAGAATCGCCGCACCATCGCCGACATAGCCGTCGCTGCCGTTCTGGACATTTGTGCCGCCGGTTTAGGGTCAAAACGATTAGATCCACTGGATCTAGATCCAGTGGTCAAGATTAGACGCCAGGCCGAAGAGGTACGGGTAGATCTGAGCCGCTGGATCTTATTTAGATCTGACGATGCGCAATCCTGATCCGCGTGAAACGGTATCGACCAATCAGAAGCTGCCGCGTGGCGCTGTTTTATTTAAAAAGACAGAAACATTTCTATTAGATGTTCAAACTTGCAAAATTCATAACGTTTGATCCACACGTCCAAATTTTGCAAATTTTACATCATTGGAATCAGGAGAAAGAATTATATCCAACCATGCACTTTGTTTAATAAATTTCTTCTATAAATTTGGTTATTTTTGCATAGACATTTGTAGGCCTATTTTGAGTATAAAAATTATTTGAAAAATGTTTTAAAGATCAAATTAAGTTTAGTTAGTGTGTAAATGTTTAGTTTAATGTTAAGTATTGTTTTACTTGTCTTGTTTGAATTGGAAAATCATCACATGGCATTTGCATGCATTCATATATTTTTGCTTGTTTATTTTGATTGTGAATTTGGTGCTATCATTTTATGTGTAGATTTTGGTGCTAGTGGTGATTGTGATTGTGAGGATTGTTGCTACTCCCCCAACTACCAAGGAAAGTGGTGCTTCATATTTTTGTCCCAATATTTTGACTATGCATTAGAAATATTTTGTATAGGGCTACATGTATATTTTTGCTAAGTATCTAAATGCTATGCTTGGGAAATCCTAGTAGTTGTAGAATTGTTAGAATTTTCTCTATGTTAAGATACTTGCTATTGCCATGCTTAGCCTAGATAGTAGCAACCAAGGGTGGAATATATACATGCTATGGAAAAATATTGCTAAGTCTTTGACTTATGTTTTTGCTTAATAAAACAACTAAGTGAATGAAACACCTGGGTGGAATGGTGGATTGGTTTGTGTTGAGTGGTTACACCAGGCCCATTTCTATGGTTTACCTTGTGTATCTCACTTGTGGAATGCCACCCAGGAACAAAGGGATTTGAGATGCCATATGTTAAGAAGCTTCTAGTGCAGCCACATGGCATTATGGGCTCTGCCTGGATCATATAGGTTGCAATAACTTAGCCATTTGGACAGTTGGTGGTAGTGGGTGATAGGTTGGAATGCGTCCATTTGGTCTAAGGAAAGGCTTCTAAAAGGTCCTGTCTTGGTGAAAATCATGTCTTGTGGGGAAAGTGTACCACCTCTGCAGAAGGAAGAAACTAAGTACTTAGCCGTGTCCCCGGTAATGGACAATTTGAGCATCAAGACATGGAAGCTATCAAGAATCTCCTCATCCCAATTTTCTAAGTTAAAACTTGTGGCTGAACAAGGGTGAAGGTTCACCAATTTCTATTGGTGGTTCCTTGGGAGTTTTTGCTAAACAAAAACTTAGTGTTTTCAACTGATAGGTAAAACCTATTTTGAGCAAAGCAAGCCTAATCTACACTTAGCCAAAATTCATGTAGTAAATAGATGTTAATATTCTACTAAGGTATCACTTGCCAATACTATTCCAATGTATTGACCCACTGTGATTGTAACTTGTGATGTGGCAGGCTACTCTGATGATTATGGGTCATGAGTCTACACTCAACATGCTTTCCTGTGGCACATGAAGATGAAGACTTTTATTTATATTGTTAAGTTAAACTCTTGTACTAGCCTATGGCTATGGAGTTGTAAAAGACTATGTTATCTCTGGAATGACGATGTAATAATGACCTTTATTTCTGTGTACTTCATCTTAAACTGTGGATGCTAGAAATTGATCCAGGGACTAGCATTGCAATCACAGGGATCTTTACCATTATAAAGGTGGGATCTTACAGATGGTATCATAGCACTGTGTTGCCTGTAGGATTATGACCCTAGGATTGGATTAGAAGCCACTAAGGAAAAACTTCCAACACTTTCAAAATTTCCACACTTGTCTTTTTCTTCTCATAAACTTTTCTAATCTTCTATCTCATCTCTATTTGTAGATGAACTCCATCAATGAAGACGTAAGGAAGGGACCACTCATGACCATGACTTTGGAGTGGGAGACTGAATTTCCCAAAGCTCCCAAGAACCTTATGGTTACCATGGGGATACATGGTGCAGCTGTGTACAAAGGATTCCCTGTGATGGATGAAGGAGAAGAGTACTGGTGGGTGCAACTTCACTTGTACAAAAACAAGGAAGACAACCACAAGGAGTCAGGATTCTGCATGGTCACGAACTCAGAAATGCACACAACATTCTTTGACTCTGCAATAAATGCAGCTTGGAATGCTATCAAGGAGCTTGGTGATAGACTCAAGTGAAGAATGCTCAACACCCAAAATGACCTTAGGGAATAAAAGAAGCATACACAAGAGTTAGAGTCCACTAACCAACGTTTAAGAGAAGACATCATAGACTTAGCAATGTAGTCATGTGATCAAGATCGACAGATTGCCTCTAGGGATGCCCTGATAGCCAATTTGGCAAGTGAGTGGGGATTGTAACGTACTTCGTTAGTTGGACCACCACACTTATCGTTTTTATTTCCAAAAAAAATTCTAAGTTATGTTGAACCTTTGATGCTTGTAATGGATTTGTTTATGCCATAACTTCTGTGATTGTTGCAAAAGATATGCTTGTGATATTTTGTCTTGTGATTTTTCTCTATTTTTGTTGATTCTAACTTTTCTTTATCTTATAAAAATATATGCCTAATGTTACTATCAACACGGCCGAGGAGTTCAACGGAACTCGTTTTGGTACTCGTCTCATTGAGCTCACTAGTGTGCTCAACCTTCCACTTCCTGCATCATGACACTTCCACTCACCAAGTTTGAGAGGAAGGACCTTTGGGGCTTCAGAGTCACTCAGCCCGGACGCTAGGCAGAGCCAACCACGGAGACTATCACCTTCAAGGTGATGCATGACGACAAGGAGAAAGGCTTAGATGTAGTCATGCAGGAGTTACTCGGGCGCCTGGTAGGGAGACACTCCACTGAGCTTAGAGGCCTTTACTTTCACCCCTTCGGGAGACACAACAAGGAGGGTGAAGCTATAGAGTACGAAGATGCTGCTAGAGAGACGATGGGGCCGATTCGTCTGTACCTTCAGGACCTAGAGGGTCTTATTAGGCACCTAGATACTGATAGGACCAACATCATGCTTAGCAATGATGATCTCTAGGTCTAGCTCCGAGAGAAGTACAAGCTCTTCGCGGAGCAAGACGAGATAGTCAAGGAAATGGAGGCCAAGTTTGAAAGCCAGGACAAGAAATTCAAGAGCCAGGAGAAAAGAGTCCAAGACAGGAACAAGAAGATCCGGGAGATGAAGGAAGAGCTTGAGGCCAAGGACTTCGAGATTGAGCATCAGCAGGGAGTGATCGAGAGGCTTCGCTCACAGAAGAGGGCTCTTAGGGCCAAGATAGAGGCCTTGACTACTAATGTTGAGGAGTACAAGACCGCTATGGAGAATGCAGGTCTTACCCTTGTTGATGTGGAGATTGATGCGGAGGAGTAGTGTTGACTACTCATTTATCTTTCATCTACCGTACTTTTGATTATTGAGTAGCAATGACCATCCAACATGTGGGTGGCTTGCTATGGTGTGTTTGCATTTCCAAACTTGTTGTTTATGTCCTTCAAACTCTATGTTATTTTGATGCTTGTCTATTGTGATTGAGTATTGATGTATTGTGCATGCTAAGCATCTATGAGTATCTCATTCTTATACTTATGAAAACCACATATGCCTCCTCGCCGTGCCAACCCCAACCCAAACAACAACAATGTCACTCCCGAGATGCAGCAGTTGATCACAACACAGACACAACTGATGCAGATGATGACCACTTTCATGCAGAACCAGAATTAGAATAAAAACAATAACAATAACAACAACAACAACCAGAATAATCCACCAGGATTTGACATGCTCACTAGATTCCTAAGACCGAGGCCTGCAAAATTCTCAGGAACCACTGATCCAATGGTGGCCAATGATTGGCTATGTTCTGTGAACAAGGATTTAGTGACTGTCGGCTGCACCGACAAAGAGAAGGTCAGGTTTGCACCACATATACTAGAAGGGCCAGCAGCAACCTGGTGGGATAATTTTCAGATCACAACTCCCATTGAGGATGTGACTTGGGCTATCTTTGAGGATGGATTCCGTACAGCTCACATCTCACCGGGGTGATGAATTTGAAGAAGAAGGAGTTCCACAATCTGAAGCAGCGTCACCGCAGTGTGGCTGAATATATCGAGGAGTTCAACAATCTGGCGCATTATGCACCGGATGAAGTTGATACCGATGCCAAGAGGAAGGATAAATTCCTCGAAGGACTGAATATGAACTGAATCTGCAGATGTCTTTTTCCTATGTCCCAACCTACCAATCACTTTTTGACAAGGCTACCATCTTGGAGAACAAGATGAAACATGTTGAAAGCGGAAAGAAGAACCATAGCTTTGACAAGCACAGCTCGGGATCGTCTCACAAGCGTTCCCATCATGATGATAGTGGGAGTTCTGGATCCCACAAACATGGAAAGTACAATAACCACCACGGCCACAACCGCCATCATGACAACAAGAATCACCGTAGTCATGATAATGACAAGTATAAGAACCACAAGAGTGGATACAAGAGCCACCACAATGTAAGTGGAAGTGGTAGTGGAAGTCATCCTGTCAAGAAAGGTCTCAGTCAGGTTGAATGCTTCAAGTGTAAGAAGATGGGGCACTATGCTAATGAGTGCCCAGAAAAGAAAGTTGAAGGCGCCAACAAACCCAAACCTTTCCAGAAGGGACAAGTGAACCACATCAACGTGGAAGAAATTTATGAGGAACCTGATGATGTGGCTGGTAAGTTCAAACTCAATTTTGTTCCAGCACTTGTTCTTTTTGATACTGGCGCATCGCATTCATTCATATCAAGAGCATTTGTTGATAGAAATGAACTTCCAGTTGAAAATATTGTGTGTCCTATAAAAGTAAGTTCTCCTGGTGGAGAAATGATAGTGAACTCAGGATGTCATGACCTAGTCATAGAATTTGGGAAGTATAAGTTTCCCGTTAATTTGGTAATTATAAATTCCCAAGGATTGGATGACATTTTGGGAATGGACTGGATGACTAAGTACAAGGGAGTGCTAGATTGTGCCAATCATACTGTCACACTCACAACCCTAGATAATAAAAGGATTAGATTCAAGACTAACTTTGAATCAAAAGGGAGTAAGCTAAATTCTCTTAAGGGGGTTATCATAGACAATGTGCTAATTGTGAGAGAATATCCGGAGGAATTGCCGGGAATGCCACCAGATAGAGATGTGGAATTTCTTATTGACTTGCTGCCAGGATCTGGACCAATAGCAAAGAGACCATGAAAGATGTCAGTTCATGAGTTGAAAGAACTCAAGAAACAACTTGGCGAACAGTTGCAAAAAGGATTAACCAAGTTCTTCATCTTGGGGAGCACCAGTTTTGTTTGTAGAAAAGAAAGATAGAAGTCAAAGGTTATGCATAGATTATCGTTCACTCAATGAGGTGACTATCAAGAACAAGTATCCTTTGCACAGAATCAATGATTTGTTTGATCAGTTAGCAGGAGCCCGTGTGTTCTCAAAGATTGATCTCCGGTCAGGCTATTTTCAACTTAAGATAAGGGAACAAGACATACCTAAGACTGCTTTCACCACTAGGTATGGATTGTATGAGTACACCGTAATGCCGTTTGGTTTGACCAATGCACCAGCGTACTTCATGAATATGATGAACAAACTGTTCATGGAGTTTCTTGACAAGTTTGTCGTCGTTTTCATCAATAACATTTTGATCTACTCCAAGAGCAATGAAGAGCATGAAGGACATTTGCGTTTGATAGTTGAGAAACTTAGAGAGCATAAACTATATGCCAAATTCAGCAAGTGTGAATTTTGGTTGAATGAAGTTGGATTTCTTGGACACATTGTGTAAGGAGATGGTGTAGCAGTTGATCCCGCAAAAGTGTCAGCCGTAACTGAGTGGGAATCTCCTAAGTCAGTGAAAGAAGTTCGTAGTTTCCTTGGCTTGGCAGGGTACTATAGAAGGTTCATTGAAAATTTCTCAAAGGTAACTAAGCCAATGACGGAGTTACTCAAGAAAGACAAGAAATTTGATTGGACTGAAGGGTGTGAACTCAGTTTCCAAGAGTTGAAGAAGAGACTAGTGACAGCACCAGTTTTGTGTCTGCCAGATTTGGAGAAGGATTTCCAAGTTTATTGTGATGCATCTCATCAAGGATTAGGTGCAGTTCTGATGCAAGAAGGAAAAGTTGTGGCTTATGCCTCGAGAAACTCATGAAGTGAATTATCCTACTCATGATTTAGAGTTAGCTTATGTTGTCCATGCACTCAAAAAATGGAGACATTATCTTTTAGAAAAGTGATGTGAAGTGTTCACAGATCATAAAAGTTTGAAGTATATCTTCACTCAGAAAGAAATCGACATGAGACAAAGAAGATGGCTAGAACTCATCAAGGACTATGACTTGAGTTTGCAATACCACCCCGGTAAAGCAAATGTTGTAGCGGATGCACTAAGCCGTAAGGTATATGTTAATGGCCTTACTAAGGGAGAGTTGCCAGATGATCTGTGTACCCAATTTAAAGATCTCAGATTGGAGATTGTGCCTGAAGGACATCTCATGTCATTGGATGTTCAACCCACCTTGTTGGACAAAATCAAGGAAGCCCAAAAGACCGACAAGGAAATTGAAGAGATTAAGGAAAAGATTGGCAAGGGAAAAGCCAAAGGATTCCATGAAGACGAACAGGGTACTTTATGGTATGGAAAACGTATCTGCATTCCGCAAGATCCGGAGCTTCGGAAACTGATTTTACAAGAAGCACACAACTCACCATATTCCATTCATTCGGGTAACACCAAAATGTACATGGATGTGAAGGAAAGATTTTGGTGGAATAATCTCAAGAAGGACATCGCCGAACATATTGCTTTGTGTGATGTATGTAGTAGAGTGAATGTGGAACATCAAAAGCCAGCAGGATTGTTACAACCATTACCTATTCCTGATTGGAAGTGGGACAATATTGGCATGGATTTTATCACCGGATTGCCAAGGACCAGATCAGGATATGATTCTATTTGGGTAGTAGTGGATCGCCTAACTAAAGTGGCTCATTTATACCCGTGAAGATAACCTATACAAGTGCTAAGTTGGCCAAGATCTATATGAATAGGATTGTGTGCCTGCATGGAGTACCCAAGAGTATTGTGTCTGATAGGGGAACTCAATTCACTTCTCATTTTTGGAGGCAACTGCATGAGTCATTGGGAACGATATTGGAATTCAATACTGCTTTTCATCCCCAGACTGATGGACAGATAGAAATGACCAACCAGATTTTAGAGGATATGTTGAGAGCATGTGCCCTAGACTATGGAGCTAGTTGGGATGAAAGTCTATCCTATGCAGAATTCTCTTATAACAACAGCTATCAAGCCAGTATTGATATGACACCGTTTGAATTTCTCTATGGGAGAAAGTGTACTACACCATTTCTATGGAATGGTGTTGGAGAAAGAAACTTGTTCGGGCCAGAGCTAATCAAAGAAGCTGAAGAGAAAGTCAAGTTAGTAAAGGACAGATTGAAGATAGCACAGTCCCGACGGGAGAGCTACGCAGATCCCAAGCGTAGGGAAGTCACCTATGAGGTGGGTGATAGAGCTTATCTTAGAGTATCACCACTTCGTGGAGTGAAGAGATTTGGAGTCAAAGGAAAATTGGCCCCAAGATATGTTGGACCATTCAAGAATCTGAGCCGTAAAGGAGAAGTGGCATATGAGATTGAATTACCTGAATCATTGTCTGCCGTTCACAATGTGTTTCATGTGAGTTAGCTAAAGAAATGCCATCCAGAGATGGAAGAGACTTCTTTGAAGGATACTATACCTTTGGAGGAGGTCCAATTGGAAAGTGATCTCACTTATGAGGAAAAAACTATCAAGATTCTTGAGACTGGAGAAAGAGTTACTCGGACAAAGACTATCAAATTCTGCAAAGTTTAGTGGAACCATCATTCCGAAGAAGAAGCAACATGGGAAAGAGAAGATGATCTTCGGAAATATAACCCTCACCTATTTGCTAGACAATCCGAATCTCGAGGGAGAGATTCACCTTAAGGGGGTTAGATTTGTAAAATCCCAAAAATCATGATTTCAAAGTTTCCATATCACTCATGCATTCATAATCATTTTAGGATCATTTCTTTAAAAACAGAAACTTTGTGGTCTATTATTTTATGTAAGCAAGGCAATGACCTTATAGCTACCTTCTAATAAGAAAATACTTGTTTTAATCAGTAAAGATTTGAACATAAGTTTGAGTGTTGTTTCTAAGGCTTGATCAAAGTTTCAAAAACAAATTATGAATTCAAAATCATTCTCATGTTCTATTTAAATAAATAATAAAAGCAAGGTTTATTTTTAAATATCATTGGTCCATTACAAATTCAAGCGAATAGCTATACTATATACACAAATATGAACATGTTTCACTTTACAAAAATCCAGAAAGTGTTTGGATTGAAACTCTTTTAAAATCATTTGAAAAGATTCCTAGAAAATCAATCTGAAAAAGGAAAAAGCAAAAGAAGTGGAAAAAAAAGGCCGACAATAAATAATGAAGCATCCCATTAGCCAGCCCATCCGGGGTTTTCCTCCCTCTCTCTGTTTTTTCCACCGCACCCTCGCTACCCAAACGGTAACTGACTGGTGGACCTCACCAGCTCACCTCCTTCTTCCCCAAATCACGCCCGCGACCACGTCGTCACCGGCTGTTTCCTCCGCCTTCACTGCCGTGCCATAACTCGAGTAAATGCCGTCGATTACGTGCGCGATCCTCGCCCCGGCTCCGGCTACTTAAACCCCACCCCTCGATGACCATTTCCCCTCACTCAGCACCCCCACTCCGCCACCAGGCTGCCCCCAATTTCTCTTACACTGCCGCAGTGGCGACGAACTCCGACGATGAAATTCCGGTGAGCTTGACCACCCCTGTCCTTCTAGTTCATACCAACGTGCTCCTTATGACTTTGTGCATCCTCTGACACCATTCGTTTGTTCGCGCATGACCTAGGTTGTCGTCCCCGTTCACGCCTGCAAGCGATAGAGCCGCCGCTCAACTCCGGCGAGAGATTTAGGTAAAAACCTGACCACCCCGTGCCTTCCCCTTGACCCTATCGAGTTCGCCTGAATGTTGCACACACACACTGATGCCTTCTGTTTGTGTTAGGGCAGATCAGAACGTCGCCAACATCGCCGTCCACCTAAACCCGACGATGTCCCCGACTCCGAGGAGCTCCCACGGCCACAACAGCTTGCCCCTATCCAAGCCAACAACATTTGAAGCTTCCTCGCAACCTTGCGACGCCGGTAAGCATAGCCACCTCGCCAACCCTCGCTAGAATCGCCGCACCATCGCCGGCAGAGCCGTCACCGCCGTTCTGGCCATTTGCGCCGCCGGTTTAGGGTCAAAACGATTTGATCCACTGGATCTAGATCTAGTGGTCTAGATTAGACACCATGCCGAAGAGGTACGGGTAGATCTGAGACGCTAGATCTTATTTAGATCTGACGGTGCGCAAGCCTGATCCGCGCGAAATGATATCGACCAATCAGAAGCTGTCGCGTGGCACTGTTTTATTTAAAAAGACAGAAACATTTCTTTTAGATGTTTAAACTTGCAAAATTCATAACTTTTGATCCACACGTCCAAATTTTCTAAATTTTATATCATTGGAATCAGGAGAAATAATTCTATCCAACCATGCACTTTTTTTAATAAATTGATTTTATAAAATTGGTTATTTTTGCAGATACATTTGTAGGCCTATTTTGAGTATAAAAATTATTTGAAAAATGTTTTAAAGATCAAATGAAGTTTAGTTAGTGTGTAAATGTTTAGTTTAAAGTTCAGTATTGTTTTTCTTGTCTTGTTTGAATTGTAAAATCATCACATGGCATTTTCATGCATTCATATATTTTTGCTTGTTTATTTTGATATGTGAATTTGGTGCTATCATTTTATGTGTAGATTTTGGTGCTAGTGGTGATTGTGATTGTGAGGATTGTTGCTACTCCCCCAACTACCAAGGCAAGTGGTGCTTCATATTTTTGTCCCAATATTTTGACTATGCATTAGAAATATTTTGTATAGGGCTTACATGTCTATTTTTTCTTAGTATCTAAATGCTATGCTTGGGAAATCCTAGTAGTTGTAGAATTGTTAAATTTTCTCTAAGTTAAGATACTTTCTATTGCCATGCTTAGCATAGCTAGTAGCAACCAAGGGTGGAATATATACATGCTATGGAAAAATATTGCTAAGTCTTTGACTTATGTTTTTGCTTAATAAAACAACTAAGTGAATGAAACACCTGGGTGGAATGGTGGATTGGTTTGTGTTGAGTGGTTACACAAGGCCCATTTCTATGGTTTACCTTGTGTATCTCACTTGTGGAATGCCACCCAGGAACAAAGGGATTTGAGATGCCATATGTTAAGAAGCTTCTAGTACAGCCACATGGCATTATTGGCTCTGCCTGGATCATATAGGTTGCAACAACTTAGCCATTTGGACAGTTGGTGGTAGTGGGTGATAGGTTGTAACGCGTCCATTTGGTCTAAGGGAAGGCTTCTAAAAGGTCCTGTCTTGGTGAAAATCAAGTCTTGTGGGGAAAGTGCACCACCTCTGCAAAAGGAAGAAACTAAGTACTTAGTCGTGTCCCCGGTAATGGACAATTTGAGCATCAAGACATGGAAGCTATCAAGAATCTCCTCATCCTAATTTTCTAACTTAAAAGTTGTGGTTGAACAAGGGTGAAGGTTCACCAATTTCTATTGGTGGTTCCTTGGGAGTTTTTGCTAAACAAAAACTTAGTGTTTTCAACTGATAGGTAAAACCTATTTTGAGCAAAGCAATCCTAAGCTACACTTAGACAAAATTCATTTAGTAACTAGATGCTAATATTCTACTAAGGTATCACTTGCCAATACTATTCCAATGTATTGACCCACTGTGGATGTAACTTGTGATGTTGCAGGTTACTCTGATGATGATTAGGGGTCATAAGTCTACACTCAACATGCTTGCCTGTGGCACATGAAGATGAAGACTTTTATTTATATTGTTAAGTTAAACTCTTGTACTAGCCTATGGCTATGGAGTTGTAAAAGACTATGTTATCTTTGGAATGACGATGTAATAATGACCTCTATTTCTGTGTACTTCATCTTAAACTGTGGATGTTAGCAATTGATCCAGGGACTAGAATTGCAATCACAGGGATCTTTACCTTTGTAAAGGTGGGATCTTACAGTTTGGTGCTGGTCATGTTTTGCCCTCGGGAGAGGTTTAGTCAACGGATCTGCCACATTCAGATCTGTGTGTACTTTGCAAATCTTTATGTCAGCATCTTGGACATTCTCTCGAATAGCGTGAAAACACAACTTGATATGCTTCAGCTTCTTGTGTGACCTTGGTTCTTGTGCATTGGCTATGGCGCCCATGTTATCACAATAGATAGACATTGGGTCCAGAGCACTGGGAACCACACCAAGCTCTGTAATGAACTCCTTCATCCATATCGCACTCTTGTGAAGCCTCTGAAGCACCTATGTATTCTGATCCAATTGAGGATCTCGCCACAACGCTTTGCTTTCCACTCCTCCAGCTAACTGCTGCACCATTCAAAGTAAACACGTATCCAGATTGAGATTTAGAATCATCCGGATCGGTGTTCCAACTAGCATCGGTGTAACCATTAACAACGAGTTGTTCATCACCTCCATAATAAAGAACCATATCCTTAGTTCTTCTCAAGTACTTAAGGATGTTTTGGTCACAGTCCAATGATCCACTCCTGGATCACTTTGATATCTGCTAGTCAAAATAACAACATATGCAATGTCGGGTCTAGTACATAGCATGGTATACATGATAGATCCTATGGCTGAGGCATAGGGAGTCTTACTCATCCTTTCTCTATCTTCTACCGTAGCAGGACTTTGAGTTTTACTCAAGGTCGTATTGGGCAACATGGGCAAGTACCCTTTCTTTCTATCTTCCATTCCAAACCTCGTTAGAACTTTGTACAAATATGTACTCTATGACAATGATATTAGGCGTCTCGATCTATCTCTATAAATCTTTATGCCTAATATGTAAGCTGCTTCGCCAAGATCTTTCATTGAAAAACTATTATTCAAATAATCCTTGACACTATTAAGAAGGTCTACATCATTCCCAATCAACAATATGTCATCCACATATAGTACTAGGAATGCTACAGAGCTCTCAATCACTTTCTTGTAAATACAAGCTTCTCCATAAGTTTGTATAAAACCAAAAAATTTGATTACCTTATCAAAACGTTGATTCCAACTCCGGGATGCTTGCTTCAATCCATAAATGGACCGTTGAAGTTTGCATACCTTGTTAGAATCTTTAGGATCGATAAAACCTTTGGTTTGTACCATATACAACTCTTCATCAATGTCTCCATTGAGTAACGCCATTTTGACATCCATTTGTCATATCTCATAATCATAATATGCAGCGATTGCTAACAAAATCCTCGCAGACTTTAGCTTCGCTACCTGTGAGAAAGTCTCATCATAGTCAACTCCTTGAATTTGTCGAAACCCTTTTGCGACAAATCGAGCTTTATAGACAGTAACATTACCATCAACATCTGTTTTCTTCTTGAAAATCCATTTGTTCTCGACAGCCTTCCGACCATCCGGTAAGTCCACCAAAGTCCATACTTGGTTTTCGTACATGGATCCAATCTCGGATTTCATGGCTTCTTGCCATTTATTGGAATCTGGGATCATCATCGCATCCTCATATGTCGCAGGGTCATCGGTCTTGTCCACCAACATGATACTCATAATGGGATCATACCAATCAGGAGTGGTATGAGTTCTCATTGACCTGTGAGGTTCCGTAGTAACTTCAACCGAAGTTTCATGATCAACATCATTAGCTTCCTCTCTTATTGGTGTAGGCTCCACAGGAACTACTTCTGGTGCTGCGCTACTCTCAAGTCTGAGAGAAGGTTCAACAACCTCGTTGAGTTCTACTTTCCTTCCAGTCACTTCTTTCGAGAGAAACTCCTTCTCTAGAAAGGATCCATTCTTGGCAACAAAGATTTTTCCCTCGGATCTATGATAGAAGGTATACCCAATAGTTTCCTTCGGGTATCCTATGAAGATGCATTTTCCACTTTGGGTTCAAGCTTGTCAGGCTGTAAATTCTTTACATAAGATTCGCAACACCAAACTTTAAGGAACGACAATTTAGGTTTCTTCCAAAACCATAATTCATACGGTGTCGTTTCAACGGATTTAGATGGTGCCCTATTTAAAGTGAATGTGGCTGTTTCTAACGCATAACCCCAAAACGATAGCGGTAATTCTGTAAGTGACATCATAGAACGAACATTATCTAAGAGGGTTCGATTACGATGTTCGGACACACCATTACGTTGTGGTGTTCCCGGCGGTGTCAATTGTGAAAGTATTCCGCATTTCTTCAAATGCTCGCCAAACTCGTAACTTAGATATTCACCTCCAAGATTAGATCGTAGAAACTTAATATTCTTGTTACGTTGATTCTTTACTTCACTTTGAAATTCCTTAAACTTCTCGAAAGTTTCGGATTTATGTTTCATGAAATAGATAGACCCATATCTACTCAAACCATCCGTGAAAGTAAGAACATAACGATAACCACCGTCGGATGCTAAACTCATTGGGCCACACACATCGGTATGTATGATTTCCAATAAGTCTGTAGCTCGCTCCATCATACCAGAAAATGGAGTCTTAGTCATTTTACCCATCAGACATGCTTCGCATCTTACAAGTGATTCGAAATCAAGTGATTCAAGAAGTCCATCGGAATGGAGTTTCTTCATACGCTTCACTCCAATGTGACCAATACGACAGTGCCACATATAGGTCGAGTTATCGCTCAATTTCAAGCGTTTAGCTTCAATGTTATTAACATGTGTATTACTACAATCGAGATTCAATAAGAATAGACCATCTATCAAAGGTGCATGTGCATAAAACATATTACTCATATAAACCGAACAACCATTATTATCGGACTTAAACAAATAACCGTCTTGCAATGAACATGATCCGGATATAATGTTCATGCTCAACACAGGCACCAAATAACAATTATTTAAGTATAAAACTAATCCCGGTGGTAGATGAAGAGGTAGCGTGCCGACCGCGATCACATCAACCTTTGATCCATTTCCAACGCGCATTGTCACCTTGTTTTTCGCTAGTTTCCGTCTATTCTGCAGCACCTGTTTCGAGTTACAAATATGAGCAACCGAACCAGTATCAAATACCTAGGCACTACTACAACTACTAGTGAGATACACATCAATAACATGTATATCGGATATACCTTTCTTCTTGGTGTTGTCGTTCTTCAAATCCGCCAAGTACTTAGGGAAATTCCGCTTCTAGTGACCTTCTCCCTTGCAGTAAAAGCACTCAGTATCAGGCTTAGGCCCAGCCCTGGTTTTCTTCGCCGACACGGTAACTTTCTTACCGCCCTTCTTGAAGTTTCCATTTTTCTTAGACTTGCCTTGTTTCTTGAATTTGGTGGTCTTATTGACCATCAACACTTGGTGCTCTTTCTTGATATCCACTTCCGTAGACTTTAACATGGAGAAGAGTTCGGGCAACGACTTCTCCATGTTTTGCATAGTGTAGTTCATCATAAAGTTCTTGTAACTTGGTGGTAGTGATTGGAGGACACGGTGAATCCCCAAAGCATTAGGAATCACTATACCCAAGCTTTGGAGCTTACTTGCGTGCCCAGACATCTTAAACACGTGCTCACTGACGGAGTTGCCCTCTTCAATCTTGAAGTTAAAGAACTTTTCAGAAGCCTCATAACTCTTAACTGCCGCGTGAGCCTCAAATGTCATTTTGAGTTCACGGACAATATCATGTGGGTCATGGTTCTCAAACCTTTTCTGAAGCTCCGATTCAAAACCATAGAAGATAGCACACTGAACCGTGGAGTACTAATTCTTCCGAGAGAGGAAAAAATTCTTCACCTCATCGGTAGCATCAGCTGCAGGTGGGTCACCCAGTGGTGCATCCAGCACATAGGTCAAATTACCAGCATTTAGGACAATCCTCAAATTGCGGAGCCAATCCGCGAAGTTGCTTCCATTGTTTTTCAACTTTTCTTTCTCTAGGAACGCATTAAAATTGATGGTAGGGCCGCCATTGATCTACAACATATTTGCAATAGTTTAGACTAAGTTTATGACAAATTGAGTTCTAATTAATTATTAAATTAATCTAGGTGAACTCCCACTCAAAACAATATACCTCACATTGTTAATGACTTGATCTTTATGCTACGCTTATCTATAGGAGTATGTCCATCACACCATTCTCCTAATGATATGATCATGTTGTTAATAACATCTCAATGTTCATGATCGAGAAACCACGGTCATCTATCAACCAACTATTGGGCCACGTAGAGATAAAACAAAACTTTTCCCTCTAACATGGTGATCTCAAGATCTAGCTGAGGTAGAAGGCTACGAGGTTTACCACTAGACGCGTAGTTGTGGATTACTGATGAAGCGTCAGTTGATGCAGTGCAGTCCTCACGATCCGATCGTCCTGGTGCTGATCATACAACACCTCTGCTGGTATCGACACGTACAAGGAGGAGCACCGGTGGCGAACTTCTAGGTTAGATACGACGGTAGGACTGCTGTGGAGCTAGGGTTTCCAACACATGGAATGACCTAACCGATCAATGATTAACCCTTCTGGGTTACTGTTCTCCACTATATATAGGGATTGAACATGGGCTCTGCTCGTGCGACCCATTCACTAAAGTCCATATAATATTAGTCCCTATGAGTCCGACTCACTTACTCAGTCCAAATCAGGCTCGGGTCCAACCCAACCAGATTTCCAGTTCAGATCCAATCCTAACTTGCTCCTGCTCTTAAGTGTGTGACCCCGCAGGCTCATGGTTACTTGGAAACGATTAGAGTATGACTCTCAATCGATCAGTCGGTAGCGGCTTCTAGCAGAACATGCCGACTCCCAAGTACCAAAGAGTCATGACGACTTGCCTTTCCAATGCGACTTGCGTCCGAGTCCCTTTTGCCTCACGATATACCTTGTCAGACTATAGGCGAATAATTGTCATCCCTTAAATAGTCTGACTCTCTTCTCGATCCGAGATAAGTGATTCACCCGACTAACTCTTAGTCGATCGCCTCGGTTAACACTTAACTGAGTCGTGCATGGCCATGCTTTCCGAATCATATCATCCGAGAGGGCCCAGAGAATATCTCTCCGAGTGGAGGGGCAAAATCCCATCTTGGTTATTCACATCACGCAGCTTGATTCTCAGTCGACCCGAACTCTGCCTTTATAACTACCCAGTTATGGATCAGCGTTTGACAGAAGCTAAGTCGGTGATCCTCAACTCGGACTATGCAATAACCTCAGGTCTAAGGATTACATTGTTTGAGATATACAAATGACAACTTGTTCATTGTACCTCAATATGGGTCAATCCAAATCGCTAAATTCTTTAGCTGAATCTGTGTAAGTTGTAATAGCATCTCCATGACCATGACAAGTGGAACTGAGTCATAAAGCCGACTTTCACATTGGTCTAAGTTGTGTGTCGAGCACAACCTCAATGACCAAGGATATTTAGTACGAACAATATGAATGTATAGTTCCACAACCGAATCACATATTCAATGATACACATCAGATGTTTATACAAGGACAACTTAATAACTTTATGAATACAATGGGAAATCTCATCATACATGATTGCCTCTAGGGCATAGCCTCAGGGGAGAACTACTCCCTCCTCATCATGGGAGTCAACAGCGACGATGGATATGGCGGTGGAGTCGATGGATATGGATCCGGGGGCAATTCCATGTCCCGGCAAGGTGCCAGAACACAAACTTCTGTTCCTTGAATCTCGTCTTCGGTGGCGGCGGTGCTGCGGAACTTTTAGTGGAATTTTGATCTCGTATTTAGGGTTTTTTCCTCGGGGGGAATAAATAGGCGCAGGGGCAAGGTCGATGGATGCCCGAGGGGCCCACACCATATGGTGGCGTGGACAGGGGGGCGTGCGGCCTCGTGGTGTGGTTGCTTCACGGCTAATCTTTGTCTCCCCTTTGGACTCCGTGTTGTGTTAGAAAAAATAAGAACTTTGGCTTTAGTTTCGTCCAATTCCGAGAATATTTCCTTTGGTAAAAACCTGGAATAGAAAAACAGCAGAAAACAGAACTAGCACTATGGCATATTGTTAAAAGGTTAGTTCCATAAAATGTATAAAAATGCCACAAAGTGTAGACAAAACATAAAGCAAATGGTGTAAAACAAGCATGGAGCATAAAAAATTGTAGATATGTTTGCAATGTATCAATGGCGCTCTCCGCAAACAACTTGCTAAAAGCAAGCGTGTTAACTCGGACAATCTTCGCTTGTTTGAGAAGCTTCTCAAGGCCGCATGAAGGAGAAGTTGGCACAACACCAGGATCCAGAGCTGAGCTACTCGGTGTGAGCACCGGATAGACAATCTTGGGAAGCTCAGTTGGCGTCTTGGGTGCAACGGTTCCGCTGTTGTGACCTTGGATCAATAAAGATCCTAAGTCCCTGTGATTCACATGCTAGTCCCTGGATCAATATCTAGCACTCACGGTCTATGAATATCATGTAAAACACAAAGTCATTATTACACGAGGAATCCAGAGTATGAATTTATTACAAATCTGCTTAGCATTAAGCTAGCTCAAATAACAGCGGAAACATAAAGCAGCTTGAGTCCATCAACGCCCCAGGCTTGTTGAGTGTAGACTCGCGATCCCTATAAACCTTTCAATCTTCGGATTATGCACATAAGACGTGCAACCAACAAGTTGGGTCAATACTTTGAATGTATTGGCAAATTACACCAAGGAAGGAAAAGACTAACTCTACATGCAAGGCTAGTTTAGGCTGTGGAGTTCATTTGCTCAAAGCTAATTTTCTTAAATATGGAAAAGAAGAGAAGATTTCCCTACTTTGTAAACATTTGTTTAAGTAATATATGGTCGAACGGCACACGAGGATATTACTCACCAAGTGCCCAAACAACCTAACACTTGGATATTACTCACCAATTTCCCAAAACCCACCCAATAGCGATATGACTCACGCCTTGGGTTTTTAGAAAACTTTAAGTTTTGGAAGAGAGAGAGGAAGATCCTTCAGAGGCTCCATCCTTTAGATGCTCAAGTGTTCTTTTCCGTGAACTCGGATGGTCGATCAGATTGCAATACTCTCGAGAGTTTATGCACTTTACCCACAATCCACGATCAAGTCCTTTTACAGACAAGACCATGGCGACGCTTTCCCTTAGTATCCCCTCTACCTTCTGGATCCAACCGTGCCAAGAACCTCCAAATGTTGGTACCCAGGTGAGGTTTCCCACTAAGTACTAGGCCAAGACAGATCCCATATGTATTGTGGTTGCACTGGAAGCTTCTGAATTCTGAAACATGGCAGACTCCTTTGATTCCTGGGCGGCCGTCCCCCACCAAACTCTCACTCGTTGACGCGACAACCATTCCGCCTAGAAGAAAACTTAGTTTATTTTGAAGTGGATTTGAGAAGAAAAGATCGCTCAAGAGATCCTTTATACTTAGAAAATTTCTTGTCTTTCGAAACCCCCCAACTGTACTTTATATATATAGCATAGCAAGGACTTAGCAAAAACATGGGTAACCTATTAGGAGGGGAAAAATCCTAAGTATATAGCTACTCATGGCATACTACAAAAATCATCGCACTTGCATAATAATACTAAGGAAAAATCTACTAGAACATCCTACACATGCATACTATAGAATTTGAAGATCACATGCATAGAATCAAAACTGGGACAAAAATTATGAACAAATCATGTAATTTACCTTGACCCGAGCAGCACTCTACACAATAGTACTCCTCAGCGCACTCTGAACAATCTAACGAAACACAAACATAGATCTAATCATAACTTGCACAAAATAATGCCACAGAAATAATATTCATGCATGCAACATGGTAATTATGCAAGATTGTGCTATAATTTGACCAAGGTGTCCTTATTGGGTTTCTAAGATGTTTGGGATGTTGTTAGTATTAGTTTCCACAGATTTTAATTAATTTGGATCATTACTTTAATTTATAGGCACATAAGGAGATCCAACCATCTAATTATCCCCGAATAAAATCTAAAGATCGTAAGCAAGAAATTATAATTGTAGTCATTAGGCATTGTGAAAACAAGGCCAATGCAACAAGAATCAACTAAAACGGAGTTCTAATTGTTTTTCTATGAATTAAATACTCCAATCTAGAGATTAAATTCTACACAGAAAATACTACTACAAACTCGCCAAATAATTTCATACCTCTGTTCTACACAATTTTTCGAATCCAACGGTATATTATATGCGATTTTTGGCCAAATGGTTGAATTTCTATGAATTTTGCAAGATTTGGATATAATCTGCCAATTCAAAACTAACCCTAATAGAATCGTGACAAGTGGCAGTTTCTGATTGGCCCCAGCTAAACGACGCGGCACTGACGCGACGTGCTGATGCGTGCAAGACACGAGGCACAACGCGATTCGGTGATACCCCTTCGGTAACAACTTCTAATCTAAACCGCACGATCTCTATCTAATGGAAAGTGGTGACGGTGGCGACTTACAGGGCAACAACGACGGAGATGGCGGCGGCAGCGTCGGTGGTGACGGTCGGCGGCGATTCCGTGGCTTCCCGAGGCGGTAGTGTGGTCGACGGGGTGCAGCTGTTCCTCGCGGTCATGCTCGCGTCCTTGGCCGCGCTCCTCGCTTCTTCTTTCGTCGGTAAAGCTCTGCCGTCCCTCCTCGTCCCCGACGATGCTCCGACGAGCAATTGTGGCCGCGGTGCTGCGAGAGGCAAGGCGAAAGCTTGTGAGAACAGAGATTCGAACGAGGGGGTCACGGGGAAAGGAAAATAAGCAGAGGAGAGGCTCGGAATCCTCTGCCCCGAGCTCGACCGAGCCTTACTCCAGCGAGATCGGAAACGCGTTTGCAAACGGCGGCCTGGTGGCAAGAGATCGAGGGATTTTTAGGGTTTTGAAGCACCGGAGTTGCGGGGTTCACGGATTCTTCTCCGAATCGGCCGGAGTTCGTTATGTCCATGACGGCGTCCGATTTCCATGGGGGTGAGGAAGATGACAAGTGGGCCCGCACGGTCAAGGGAGCAAAGACCGTGGTCAAGCGTCGGTCTTTGGCAGGATGACGTGGCGAGCCTTTGTGACCCGATTAGTTAGGTGACGTCTTGTATTTGGCGGCTGCGCGCTGTTGCCCGGCTAGGTTAGGCAGTTTTTTTTGTTATTCTTTATTTTTTTCCATTATTCTGTTTTACTAAATCTTTAATAAATTTTGCATAACAAGTCCAAAAGCAATGAAACCAGTTTCTAATTTTTTGTAAAAAGGAGGTGGTCATCATAAAACCGGAGAATATTATTTTTACAAGGTTTTGGAAGGCCAAGCAAGAGTACCTCCTTGCTCACATTGAGGGATTTTTATTAGGATTTTTTTAGGGTTTGGTGATAGGGTCCTTAATGTAAATTTAGCTTTGTAGGATGCAATGATGCAAGAATGATGCATGCTTCTAGTAACATCTTAATATAAAAATTTGGGATGTTACAAACCTACCCCCCTTAAGAAGAATCTCGTCCCCGAGATTCGGGTTGTCTATCAAATAGGTGTGGATGTTCCGCCTTCAAATCTTCTTCATGTTCCCACGTGGCTTATTCCTCGGAATGGTGGTTCCATTGGACTTTGCAGAATCTGATAGTCTTGGTATGGGTAATCCTTTCGGCTGTTTCCAATATTTTGATGGGCCTTTCCTCATAAGTAAGGTCATTCTCCAACTGAACCTCATCTAGGGGAACTGTATCTCTTAGCGGTGTTTCGGCCATTTCCTTCTGGTAACTCCAACTGATAAGCAACTTCCCCTCTATGGGCCAGAACCTTATATGGTCCTATGAATCGTGGGGCTAACTTACCCTTGATTCCGAACCTCTTAACTCCTCGTAGTGGTGAAACTCAGAGGTACGCACGGTCCCCTATTTTATAAGTCACATATCTGCGCTTGGAATCAGCATAACTCTTTTATCGAGATTGGGATACCTTTAGCCTGTCTTGAATCTGTCGTACCTTTTCCTCGGCATCCTTCATCAACTCAGGACCAAACAGGCTAGGTTCTCCAACTCCACTCCACAACAGTGGGGTTCTGCATTTCCTGCCATATAGAACTTCAAACGGAGCCATCTTGATACTTGTTTGGTAACTGTTGTTGTACGAGAACTCAGCATACGACAAGTTATCATCCCAACTAGACCCATAGTATAGTGCACAAGATCTCAACATATCTTCTAGAATCTGGTTCACCCTTTCTATTTTGCCATCTATCTGAGGGTGGAAAGCAGTACTGAATTCTAGTCTGGTTCCAAGAGACTCATGTAGCTGTCGCCAAAACTTTAAAGTGAACTGGGTGCCTCTATCTGACACAATTACCTTGGGAACACCATGCAGACTTACAACTCTTGACATATATATCTTGGCAAGCTTATCCCTTGTATATGTGGTCTTTA
The DNA here is from genome assembly GCA_030063025.1 of Avena longiglumis. Classification (NCBI taxonomy): domain Eukaryota; kingdom Viridiplantae; phylum Streptophyta; class Magnoliopsida; order Poales; family Poaceae; genus Avena; species Avena longiglumis. The sequence goes on along the minus strand of CP125978.1, from coordinate 338,303,252 downwards.
CGGGGATAAAGTGAGCCACCTTGGTAAAGTGCTCCACCACTACCCAGATAGAAGCAAATCCTGAACGAGTCCGAGGTAATCCCATGATAAAATCCATGCCTACCTTGTCCCACTTCCAGTCGGGTATGGGTAGTGGTTGCAGCAATCCGGCCGGTTTCTGATGCTCGACCTTAACTCTATTGCATACGTCACACAGGGAAATATACTCGGAAATTTCTCTTTTCAAATTATTCCACCAGAATCTATCCTTCACATCCATGTACATCTTGGTGTTACCCGGATGAATTGAGTATGGTGAATCGTGAGCCTCTTTTAAAATCAACTTTCTGATATCGGAGTCATTGGGAACGCACAAACGCTTTCCATACCAAAGGGTTCCTTTTTCGTCCAGACGGAAATGTTTTGCCTTCCCTTCACTTATTTTGACACTTATTTCTTCCAACACCTTATCTCCCTTTTGTGCTTCCTTGATTCTCTCTTAAAGAGTAGGCACTATTTCCATAGTCGCTACGTGTCCTGTTAGAACTATTTCTAGCCTGTGATCTTTAAACATCTTGCATAAATCCTCTAGGAGTTCCCATGCGGTAAGTTCATTCACATAAACTTTACGGCTTAAGGCATCAGCTACTACATTAGCCTTTCCGGGGTGGTACTGTAAATCCAAGTCATAATCCTTAATCAGTTCAAGCCATATTCTTTGCCTCATATTCAACTCCTTTTGGGTGAAGATGTACTTCAAAATCTTATGATCCGTGAACACATCACAATGTTTGCCCATGAGGTAGTGTCTCCATACCTTGAGTGCATGTACCATAGACGCAAGTTCCAAATCATGTGTGGGGTAGTTTTGTTCATGGTTCTTAAGTTGTCGAGAGGCATAGGATACCACCTTCCCATCTTGCATCAATACACTTCCAAGTCCTTGCCGAGAAGCATCACAATAGACTTGAAAATCCTTTTGGATATCAGGCAGACACAGAACTGGTGCCGTTACGAGGCGTTTCGTCAACTCTTGAAAGCCTGCTTCACATGCCTCGGTCCATAGGAATTTCTTTTCCTTCTTCAACAGTTCTGTCATGGGTTTTGCTATTTTGGAAAAAAATTCAATGAACCTCCGGTAATATGCTGCGAGGCCTAAGAAACTCCTAATATCTCCCACATTCCTGGGTGACTCACATTCATTTACGGAATCTACCTTACTAGGGTATACGACAACTCCTTTTGCCGACACAACGTGACCAAGGAAACCCACTTCCTTTAACCAGAACTCGCATTTGCTGAATTTGGCATACAACTTGTGTTCCCTTAGCTTCTCCATAATTAGGCACAGATGCTTCTCATGTTCCCTCTCATCCTTGGAGTATATAAGTATATCATCTATGAATACCACGATAAACTTGTCCAAATATTCCATGAACACCTTGTTCGTCATGGTCATGAAGTATGCCGGGGCATTCGTCAGTCCAAACGACATCACGGTGTAATCATACAATCCATATCTTGTGGTGAAGGCTATTTTCGGCACATCCTGTTCTCGAATCTTTAGCTGAAAGTAACCAGATCGCAGATCGATCTTTGAGAACACACTGGCTCCCTTTAGCTGATCGAACAGGTCATTGATGTTAGGTAGAGGGTACTTGTTCTTGATCGTCACTTCATTCAACGAGCGGTAGTACACAACCAGCCTCTTGGTTTTATCCTTCTTTTCAACAAATAGGACAAGCGCTCCCTAAGATGACGCGCTGGGTTGGATGAATCCCTTGTCCAATTGTTCCCTAAGATGTTTCTTGAGTTCCTTCAACTTGTCCACATCCATCTTGTATGGTCTCTTGGCTATCGGCCCTGTTCCTGGCATCAATTCGATGAGAAACTCAATATCACGGTCGGGAGGCATCCCGGGTAGCTCTTCCGAAAAGACATCTGGGTATTCCTTCACAATGGGTACATCCTCCAAGCTAACCCCCTTAAGAGAATTCACCATAACTTCCTTAAGTGAAAAGTTTGACTTGATACGAATCCTTTTCCCTTCCGCTGTTGTCAGCGTGACAGTCCTTTTGGCACAATCTATGACTCCCTCATATTCGGTCATCCAATTCATGCCCAAGATTATGTCTAATCCTTGTGACTCCAGAACTACTAGACTTGTGGGAAAATTGTGTGTCCCAATCCTTAGTTCTAACCCCCGGCAACCGGAGTTTTCCACTATTTCTCCTCCAGGAGAACTTACCCTTAGTGGAGAATTTATAGTCTCCGTAGGTATCTTGCCTCTATCCACAAATACCCTTGATATGAATGAATGCGATGCACCAGTATCAAAAAGAACAAATGCGGGAATGTAATTTAGCTTGAACTTACCGATCACAGAGTCCGGTGCGTCACAAGCATCCTCTATAGAGACATGATTCACCGTAGCTTTGACAAACGGATTTGGCTTCTTCCTGTTTCCATTACCATGGTTGTGTCCATTGCCATTGCCATTCTTCTTCTCGGGGCAAGTGGTTGCATAGTGCCCTGTCTTGTCGCACTTAAAGCATGTCACCTCACTGAGATCCTATCCATTGCTGCCATTTCCATTGCGGTGCTTATGCCCATTGTGTTTGTGACCGCCATGGTGATGACCTTTATGGTTGTGGCCATTACTATTATAAGGTGGTGGTGATGAAGTGCGCTGCTTCTGATACGGAACAGAGTGCTTATGAGGGTTAGTCTTCCTCTTGCGGTTCTCTATGCTCTTCCTTTTGGATTCAACCACAATGGCCTTGTCCAAGAGCTCCTGAAAGTTGTCGAACTTCTGAGCCACAAGCTGAATTGATATCTCATCATTGTGTCCTCTTAAGAATTCCTCCTGCCTCTTGGCATTAGTGGAAACATAATCAGGTGCATAACGGGCTAGTTTGTTGAAAAGCTCACCATACTCGGTGATAGAACGGTGCAACTGGTGTAAGTCGCGAAACTCGCGCCTTTTCGGAGTCATGACACCAGCAGCCACGTGATGAGTGCGGAAAGCTATCTCGAATTGATTCCAAGTGATAGCATCGATATCCGGGTGGGTGAATTAGTAGTTATCCCACCATTCTGCAGCAGGTCCTTCAAGCTGGTGCACGGCAGAACGCACCCTATCGTCTCCGACAGCTTGCATGGTGTGTAACTTCTTGTTAATTGTGCGGAGCCAGTCATCTGCAATGATTGGTTCAGTTGCTAGTGAAGGTAGGTGGGTTCAACCTCAAAAACCGAGTCAAGCGATCCTGTTGAGGTGCTGATGGATGTGGGGGTGGAGGAGGTGTCGCGTTGTTGTTGTTGTTGTTTTGCATGTTCTAAGTGAGCAGTTGGATCAGCTGGTTCTGAGCGGCCAAAAGTTGTGCGATCTCTGGAGGGATTTCGGTGTTCGCACGTCTTGGCGGCATCTGTGGGGTTTGAGAAACAAGTTAAGAAATAGACAGAGAGACTAAGTAGTAAACTCATACTCTTATGAAAACACACAAGGCACACAAGACACAAGCAACACAAGTATAACACATAAATCATCCAAGTTTAACTAAACCAAACATGTCTTGGTATTTATTATAATTGCGAATAATGTTCAACTATAGAATTTAAAGGTGGTCCAACTACTACACATCTTCCACGCCTTCCTCTTCCTCGTCCTCGAACGAGTATCCCTCCTTCTCTAGGGTTGTTTTGTACAGCTCCATCTCCTTTGTGGTGGCTTCAAGCTTCTCTTGGAGGTCCTTTATTTTATCTTTGAGCTTCATGGTAGTGGATTCTAGCTGCTCCTGAAGTCCCTCCTTCTCGCCTTGCAGCTCCTCTACTAGGCTTGAATTTTTTGCAGCTTCAAGTTGCTTTGCCAAGTCCCTCTTGGAAGCATGCACATCATTGATTATCTTTCAAAGGCCCTCGGTCTGTACTTCAGTTCCCTCGATTTCCTGCTTGAGTTCCCTAATCCTCTTGTTTTTATTTATCACCCTCTTCTCTTGGTTAGCGAACTTCTTCTCTTGGTCCTAGAACTTCATCTCTTGGAACTTCATTGCCTCCTCCTGCTGCTTGATTATTTCCTCCTTCTCCTTGATGAGAGCGCATAGCTCATCGTTCCTTAGCATCTCGATAAGCTACCTTTTTCAAGGTCATGGATGTGGCACTCCAAGTCTTGATATTGTGTCCTCTGGCGCTTGGTAGAAGCCTTTTCCTCAAAGGTTAACTCCATGGGAATTCCTTCCTCATCTCGCCTTCCAAAAAGGCCGCCGCAGTGTCCTTGGAGAATTTCATGATGGCGTCCACATAGGCGACCAATGAGCTGCTGCAAGATGATGCTAAGGGCCTTCTCCTTGGAGTTGCTAACGATGTGGATTGCTATGTCCTCCTCGGGGCGCTTGCCTCGATCTTGTCCTGGCTGGATGACTTTGACTCCCCAAAAACCGTCCTTGTGGAGTTTCTTCATTGTGCTTCCCTGCATTGTTGGCAGGGGAAGCTCCAAACGTGTGAGGAGATCCATGAGGCATCCCCCAAAGTGAAGGGGCTAGATGTCCGCGACGATGTCGTAGAGGAAGCTTGTCATCTTTAAGTTGGAGGAATGAAAAATAGATACTTAAACAAGTAGAGGAAAGGCAGGTACTAGAGGTGCGTGAAAAATACTTAGAAGAAAAGAAAGTAAGGCACATAAGTTAAAGGTGGTTCCAATCCTACGGTCACTTCCTACAGGCAATGATGTGCTCTAATACCATATGTTGTGACCTTGGATCAATAAAGATCCTAAGTCCCTGTGATTTACATGCTAGTCCCTGGATGATGGGGATGTGCCTACCGGGGTATACCTAGCAGGACGTTTCCGACTGGCCCCAGACCTGGCGAGTGGGCCTGCAGTAAGGCGACTGGATCAAGGCCTGGTGTGGATCCAAGCGACTGGAAGCTGAAGGCCCAGGCGAGTAGATAGGCCCAGTCGGATTAGGTTAAACGAGTACCGAAGCTTTAACTGAATTGGTTGAGATATGTAAACCCTAGGGGAGGTGAGCCTATATAAACCTCCCTGTAGGGCGAGTAGAGATACGTTCCATCATACACCCAAGCGACTCGCCGCCTAGCCGCCGAGCTCGCCCATTGTACCACCTTCATAATACAATCTAGCAGGAGTAGGTCTTTACCCTCCGGGGCCGAACTGGGTAAAACCTGTCTTTGCCCTCATCTCGCACCGCAGATGGCTGGCCGCTTGCCCTCGTTCTACTACTCGCCGATTGCAGATTCGCCGTAACCATTCCCCCACGGCGCCCACCGTGGGGCCTGGCCGGTCTGGCCGGTGTTCTGCGGCGAGATCCAATCTGCGCATCAACGAGACGGTCGCCACCGGCCGCATGATAGCGATTGGCGAGATGCTCCAAATCTTGCCGAGCAGCTACGTCCCGGCGGCGCGACCCGTCACGCACAGCGTGATCCTGCCGGTCGGCACGATCAGCCTCTTCATCGGCCTTACCGACATCGTCGTCTCGGAGGATTCTGCTCGCATCCGTGAGTCGCCTCCACGCGATCGGCTCTCCGAGAGCCAGATCCGCACGATCCATCGCCTCGCCTCCGAGTACAATTCGGCCCACAGCGACGTGGCCGAAAACTCAGCGGCCGCAGAAGACGCGACCCTCAACGACGACGCCGACTCGGCGACCCCGGCGTCACTCGCCGGGTCCATCACCGCGGCTTCACCCGCGGGCTCCATCACCCAGGTCTCCAACGTGGGAGACTTCGAGGACCCCTCCATCCTCGGGATCTTCGACTTCGACTCCGGGTCGGAGAACTCCGCCGACCTCCGCGACGGAACCGGTCGCCACGCCGCGACCTACATGGCGACCGGCATCGATCCACCGGAGGATCCATTCTCCACCCCAATCCCTCCTAACGCCACGGCAACGGAGGTCGAGGAACTCCGCCTGAAAATGGCGCAGGCGGTGCGCAAGGAACAAGCCGAGCGCGAAAAATTTCGCCTCGAGCAGGTGACGGTGCAGGAACTATCGCGCTACCACTAGCAGCGGATCAGGTCGCGCCTGAACCCCACCGTTCAGGGGCGCGCCCTAAACTTCGGCGACGAAAACGACCCGACCCGCGTGGCCGAGCGTGCAATCTGCGAGAACGCGCCACCACGAGGAAGCGCCCGCCCCCCGCCAGGATCAACGGCGATGGGCGCCCCACCTCCACCCAACGGCACACCTCCCAGGGACCAGCCGCGGATAGTAGTCTCCTCACGGGAGAGAGACGCAAACGGCCTCCCACTGTTCTCCACCCCGATGGACAACCTCGTGGCAGGCCGAGCAGCAGCCGACAACATCACGGCCACGGGCGACGGCACCCTACAAATCCAGTACGTCAGGGCCCTACTTGCAAAGGCCGTCGAGCAGCAAAACGCGGGCGCCGACTCGCAGGGTCGAGTATACTCGCGTTCGTCGGGAAGCAGGGCGGCCTCAAGCGGCCGCCAATGGCGCAAACACAATCGCCGCCACCGAGCCACGCAGCTCAACACCGACCGGCCAAACGCGGCACTATCCACCAACGACCCGGCCAGCGACCAACTTCGCCGCCAACGGGCAACCCATCGGCCCGCACCCACATCATCAACAACCAAAGCCGCGCCACGCCACCCGACGACTGTGACACCCTAACCAATCGCCGCGACGGCGAGCCCATGGGGTCGCTAAGTCGACTCGGCCCCAAGTGCTTCGGACCAATGATCCGAGGCGAGAAGTACCCGCCAAACTTCAAGGCGCCGAAGGAGATAGAAAAGTACGACCCCTCATACGACCCCGCGGTCTGGCTCGACACATACCTCATGGCAATGGGGATCGCATGCCACACCGACCTGCTAGCCGCCCGTTACCTCCCCCTGATGATGGAGGGGACGTGCAGGCAGTGGATCAACACCCTCCCTCAGGACGAGTCAGGAGGTCAACGCCGCACGAGCGGCAACGACAAGGGACGACGGTCCGACCTACGCTACAGCAACACTCGCCTCACCGGCAAGCGCCGCAGTGACGGGCGAGTCGACTTCGTCGCCAACGCCGGGCACGCGTAACGCGAGCCCAAGAGCTTCCGCCGCGACGGAGGACAACTCTGCGACGGCGGCAACTACAAGGCCAAGCCAAGGTTCGACCCCGCGACCCTCCTTAACCAACCATGTGCGTTTCATAGCAGGGAAGGGAAGCCCGCAACGCACACCACCGCCGACTGCCACACCCTCAGGGAGATCGAGAAGGCACGGCGAGCGCGGGAGGACCCCGACAACGACCCGCCAAATGGCGGAAAATTCGGCAAAGTGGCCGGCTCGCTCCATACCTTCACGGGCTTCAACAAGAAGCGCGAGAAGAAGGTCATCACCCGCGCCGTCGCCGTCAACGCGGTGGCCCAGGTGGACGTTCCCCAGTTCCTCAACTGGTCGGAGCAGCCCATCACCTGGAGTCGACAAGACCACTCGCCACGCATCGAGTACCCAGGTCGAGTCGCCCTGGTGGTCAAGCCTAAGGTCGGCGACATCGGCTCCCCAAGACATTGATGGACGGCAGCTCCATCACATGCACCGACACCTTCAGCGTGGCTCCCGCAGTCGATAATTGAGACGACCCACACCACGTTCCACGACATCGTCCCCGGTTGGAAGGCGTACCCGATCGGTAAGGTCACGCTGCCAATCACCTTCGGCACACCAGCAAACTTCCGCACCGAGCGGATCGTCTTCGAGCTCGTGCCCTTCGACAGCCCCTACCATTGCGTCCTGGGGCGCCAGGCATTTGCCATGTTCTTGGCAGCGCCCCACTACGCGTACAATGTGATGAAGCTCCCCAGGCCGTGCGGTGTCATCACCATCAACGGCGACCCCGACATGGCCGCCGAGTGCGAGGCCAAAGGAGCCGAGCTCGCTGACGCCGTCATCGCGGCGGAGACCAACCACGTCGATGATCTCGCCAAGTACGCGAGCAAGGTCAACAACGACGACCCCACCATACTCAAGAAGCCCAACTCGGAGGGCGCAAACACCTCAACCTTCGAGGCAACGACGCACACCCGCATCGTCGAGCTGGTCCCAGGCGACTCCAGCCAGACGGTAATGATCGGGACGGGCATGAGCCCAGCGTAGGAAGGCGCGCTCATCGAGTTCCTCCGTGAGAACAGGGACATCTTCGCATGGAAGCCCTCTGACATGCCCGGTGTCCCTAGGGAGCTCGCTGAGCACAAGCTAAACGCCGACCCCAAAGTGCGACCCGTCAAACAGTCGCTGCGGCCCTTCAATGAAGAGCGCCGCCGAGCAATCGCCGAGGAGGTGCAGCGTCTACTCGCTGCAGGCTTCATCCGGCCAATCAAATACTCCAAGTGGCTGGCAAACCCAGTCCTGGTCGAGAAGAAGAACGGGACCTGGAGGATGTGTATCGACTACACAAACTTGAACAACGCCTGCCCAAAGGAGTAGTTCGTCCTCCCGCGGATCGACCAGATAATCGATTCAACCACGGGCTCGGAGTCGCTCTGTTTCCTCGACGCCTACTCCGGGTACAACCAGATCAAAATGGCTGTCGAGGACGAGGAGAAGACGGCGTTCATCACGCCATTCGGAGCCTTCTGCTACACCGCCATGACCTTCGGCCTCAAGAACGCCGGGGCGACCTACCAGCGGTGCATGCAAGAATGCCTCGCGAGCCAAATTGGCCGCAATATCCACGTCTACATCAGTGACGTGGTCGTAAAGTCCGCTCGCCAGGGTGACCTACTCGCCGACCTGGCGGAAACATTCACTAACTTGTGAAAATATAAGATAAAGCTCAACCCAGGCAAATGCACCTTCGGCGTACCAGCAGGACAACTACTGGGGTACATCGTTTCCAAACGAGGGATCGAGGCGAACCCCACGAAGATCAACACAATCACCCAGCTCGGCAAACCCGAGTGCCTGCGCGACGTCCAGAAACTGGCCGGGCGAGTAGCGGCTCTCAGTCGCTTCATCCCCCGCCTGGGCGAAAAGGCGATGCCCCTATACCGCCTGATGCGCAAGAACCCCACCTTCCAGTGGGACAAGGAGGCAGATGATGCGCTCCGCGATCTTAAAAAGGTGCTACTCGTCGCACCGCTACTCGCCGCCCCCACCAACAAAGAACCCATGCTGGTCTACGTCGCAGCTTCCGAGCGCGTCGTCAGCGCCGTGATGGTCGTCGAGCGACTAGAGGAAGGAAAGGAGAGCCCTGTACAGCGACCGGTGTACTACATCAGCGAGGTCCTCACCGAGTCGCGCCAGCGGTACCCCTAGTACCAAAAGCTGGTATACGCGGTCTTCAGAGCTCAGCGGCGCCTGCCGCACTACTTCCAGGAGCACCCGATCACGGTCGTCTCCTCAGCACCACTGCAAGACATCATCCGAATCATGAGGCGATGGCGGGTCGCTAAGTGGGCCGTCGAGATCGGCGTCCACAACATCAAATACGAGCCGCGAAAAGCGATCAAGTCACAGGCCCTAGCGGACTTCATCGCCGACTGGTGTAACACCCTCAGAATCGGCTCTATGCAAGTTTTAGCGAAACCCGCCAAACCCGCATAGAAACGATTTGAAGGTGCCCACCAGGCACTTGCGTGCGGGTGGAAAACGAAGTAATAACATTACACAACAGTCCTCGATGGGACCCACAGAATAGATATATATACAGCACGACTCCAAGAGTCAAGAATACAGATATAATATACAAAGATCCAAATCACCTTGAAAATGATCGAGCGTCCGACTACGGACAAGATGCAAATGGGGCTAAGAGCCCTGAAGAATAACCAATGGCGTCCATAACCCTGCCCAGGCCAAGCCGGAAGGGTAACCCCGCTAACGGCGTCGATCTCAAAACCTGCTTAAACAAAGGTGCCGACAAGGGCAAAGGAAAAAGAGCGTCGATCGAGGCCGTACAGAGAGGCTAGAATTCGGCGGTCCTCGCCTACATAGGTATGGTGGACTATAGCGGCAGCGGCAGCATGCGCTAAACAACCTATAGAGACTCGGTACAACGAGCGGTTATCAGAGAGGGGTAAGAAAGACCTATTCGGATCCAACCTGAAACTACCACCAAACAGAACCCGTCCTGGCGTTTCCCCCTCGAGACCAAACGAGGAAGTCAACCGAGGAACTCACATAGTTGGCAGTTTTATTTATTCAGTTATCGTTGTAGTAATTACTAGTCCAATATAGATAGGCATCCTGATAAAATAAGCAGTGGGCACTTTTAGTTAACCATTCCGTTATAGTGGAATCACTTACTAGTCAGATACATTTAGCATGCGATAACCCCAAAACCCAGCAGTTGTTGGTACTTTTATTTAGCCATTCCGTTGTAGTGAAACTGATTACTCGTCAAATCGGATACAAGTCAATTTAAAACAGTAAACTTTAGTTATAGTTGTCTATGATCAAGCACTGTGCTCCAAGTCGTCCATAACCGCGGACACGGCTTCTCGAAAAGATTTACCCTGCAGGGGTGCACCAAAGTATCCACAGGCACTTCGACCCTTTTGCGGATCGTTAACATACACCCATCGGTATGTCGGCGGGGCCTAAGTCACGGCGTTCGGACCCAAAGAAAGTACATGGGGGCCACCCACCAAGTCGAACCATAGCGAAGTCGGCCGGTCTTGAGAGACTTAGGGTTTGCGTCGGTGGCTGTAACGACAGCAAATCCCCAAACGGGACTGTCGATACAGCAAAACACTCCGCTTCCTAAAGACAAAGTGTGCTCCTCGCACAAACGTAATAAAGCAGTAAAGCATGGCATAGGTACAGTATCGTAAATAAAACCTCAAACTAGTTTGTGGCCCCCAGTACAATACTTTGAAATCAGGTAATAATCAATGGGGGGCCCATATCTCCCCACCTGTTTTTAGCGCGCTCGATCTTGGAACAGGTGTCAAGAACTCGGGTCCTACGGGACACAAGTGGGCGGTCGGAAACCAAATATTACCTATCACCCACCGATGCCTCTCCTTAATTCAATTTTAGTTATTAAACAGGAATTAAAGTGAACGAAAAGTAAAGCCATGATCATCTCCAACATCAACATGCGGCAATTCTCCAACAATTGAGGTACTTGACGACACGCAAAAACACTTGAGCAAGCGACTACGACACGCGGGTCCAACTATCTACCAAACAACAGGTAATAGGATGTGTCCAAGGCTATATATGGCTGCAAGGGATATCACGGGTACGAAAAACTAGAGCATCGCAACACAGATAGCAAAGATCAACAGGAGGGAAATAAATACTATAAAAGTAAGATAGGTAGAAAGGGGGAGATGCTCGCCTGAAAACATTGTCGAAGGGTTCATCCGAAGATCGGGGCGAAGCTCACATCAACTCAACGGCCTTATCCGCGAAGAAGCAAAGCACTAGAATAAACACTGGATGCAATATTTAATACAACGGCAGAAGATCGACATGATGCATGGCATGGCAAGGTGCGATGCAATTAGGTCATATTAAGCGGAACCGGGGTCCCGACCTTTAATTCATAGGTTCAAGTTATTTAGCTACCCCGCAATTTAAATGTTGTAATAACATGGCAAGATATGGTACCGGTTCGATGCACAAATTTAAATGAGGCCGATATGAGACTAGATTTGCCCGCATATAGGCCCCATACTTAATTATTAGGTGAATCGGCATAAGACCCCCAAACCACACAATATGCATGCGAGTATGACAATTCAATATGCGACAAGTTATTATTATATTATAAAATAGGGTTTCGGGAAGGGGTTCACACATTTAGGGTTCGACGATCTTGGGGTTCCGGGGTTCGGGTTCGGGATCGGGTTCGATGGGGAACGGCTCGACGGGATCGGGATCGGTGTGGGGAGGGGTCTTGTCGCAACCGGGAAGCAGGACTTGGTTCGGCGGTATCGGTCTTCGGACTCCGTGAACGGGGCATCGGTTCCGCGTCTGTGAAGGAGATCTTGGCGCGGCACCGGGTTCGGGATCTATCTTCGGCTTCGGGGAACGGTCTTGCGGTCCGTGTAGACGACCTTGGCGTCATGGTGGTCGATGACGAACTTGTCGGATGGCATGTTCTTCGTAAGATCTTGGCATTCCCTGACGACGATCTTAGCGGAACACAAAGGTTCTCGGCTTGCGACGGCATCTCCCGAAGGTCTTGTTGTTGGGATGGATTTCGCCCTCTAGGCATGGTACATACTCGGCCACCACAGAACCCGCGACCGAAAGCAACGTTCCCAAAGCACCCGTACTGCCACATCCAACGCCGACGACGCCGCGGCGGCTGCTCGAGCGGACCACCCTGCCAGGGCTGCCTCCGCGCAGACGGACGGAAGGGCTGGCCCCCACGAGACGGAGGGCAGCGCCGCCGCGGAGGCACCGGTCTGCGCCAAGGTCGGGCCTCACCGCTGATTCCAGAGTGGCCGTAGAGAACAGCGGCGGCGATGGAAACCGAACCGCAGACGGGACGAGGGAGAGCGGCGAGGCGGCGGCGAGGCGGTCGACGACGGGCGAGGCCCGGCGAGGAGGATGGGGCGAGGCGCGGCAAGGTGGCGGTCGAGGTAGCGGCGGGCGCTGGCGCCGGCTGGGCGCCGGGCGGAGCTCGGCCGCGGGCAGCGGGTTGCAGAGGGGCGGAGCGACGACGCGAGGCGGTCGTTGGCGGCGGTGGACGCAGGTCGGGGGACGGGCCGGGGCGGAGAGAAGAGATGCAATGGCGGCGGAGGAACGCGGGGCTGGCGCTACCTCGGGAGGGGGAACCGGCGGCGGGGCGAGGGGGTTGGAGGGGGAGGCCACGGGCGGGAGCGTGGAAGGGCGCCGGAGAGGAGGGCGGAGGGCGAGCTCATGAGCGGCAGCAGAACGGAGGGGAGAGGATGGCGAGAGAGAGAGGTGGCCAAGGCGGGGCAGGAGGGGTTGGGGAAGAAGACAGAGGAGAGGTCCTGCTGCGGGTGGGCCAGGTGGGACCGGTGGCGGGTGGGTCAGGTGTGGCGTGCGTGGGTGTGGGCCTGGGGGGTGTGGACCGGCTGGGTGTGAGTGTGTGTGGTGGGGGGTTAAGAGAGAGAAGGAAGGGAGGTGGCGCATGGTGATAGGATGAGTGGGTGAGGGTTGGTGAGGTGGCGCGACGGGGTTGGCCGGGGTGAGGTGGCCAAAAGGGGTGGGTAGACTAGGTTGGGTGGGTTTAGGAATATGGGGTAGACCAATTTAATTTCTGGGGTGGTCGTTCGGGTCGATTCGGCCCGTTCGACTGCCCCACAAATATACTCTGATATTTTATTTGTTTTAAACACGGCTTCTGCAAACCAATAGCAGACAAACACAATATTCCGGCGACCGGGTTTTAGCGTTTGAAAACAAGACGGGGCGTTTAGGAAACAAGACTAGGTTTTTCCGCAAATAGTTTTGTACAATCAAATGCAAGATGATGACGATGCTCCAATGCAATGTGGCATGATGACATGAGCATGCTGTCATGATGATGCAATGCACAAAAAACATGATTTTCTAGTAGTGGTTTTTGCGGGATGCCACAACTGGGAAGAGGCCCAGCAGCCAGAGAAGCTGCCATACCTCCAGTACTGGAGCCTGTACTTCGACGGCTCCAATAACGCGGACGGCGCAGGCGCATGGATCGTGCTAACTTCACCAAAGGGCGACAAGCTCCGCTACATCCTCTGCCTAGACTTCACACCCTGCACCAACAACATGGCCGAGTACGAGGCCCTACTCCACGGCATGCGAGCTGCCAAGGAGATGAATGTCAACCGCCTACGCTGCTACGGAGATTCCGACCTCATCGCGGGGCAAGTCGCTGGCACCTGCGACGCCGTCTCCCCCACCATGGCGGCGTACCGCCAAGCAGTGGACAAGTTGGGCGGACACTTCACAGGCTACTCCGTCGAGTGGATTGACAGGCGGAAGAACGAGGAGGCCGACGCACTCTCTCGCATCGGGTCGGCTCGACTCGCACCACCCGCCGGCGTCTTTCTCGACACGATCACCAAGCCATCAGTCTCTCCCCCGAGGGAGATCGACATCGGAGTACCGCTCCAACCAGAGGCATCCCTGGTCGCACTCGTCAACGAGCCAGACGACTGGACCAAGCCCTACATCGCCTACCTGGAAGCCGGCACCTTGCCGGCAGACGAGACGGACGCTTGGATGATCGCTCGACGATGCAAGTCCTACACCATCATCGACGGCGAGCTCCACAAGCGCAGTGTCACCGGCGTGTTCCAACGCTGCGTCCAACCCGCCGAAGGACGCAAGATCCTCCACGATATCCACTCTGGTGACTGCGGCCACCACACCGGCGCCCGCTCTCTGGTCGCGAAGGCTATGCGACATGGCTTCTACTGGCCCACCGCACACGCCGACGCTGTCGACATTGTCCAGCGGTGCGCCGGGTGCTAGAAGTACGCCAACCAGACGCACGTGCCAAGCTTAGCGCTCAAAACAATCCTCATCACCTGGCCATTCGCTGTGTGGGGCATGGACATGGTAGGCCCCTTCAAGAAGGCTCCCTCCGGCTACACCCACCTGCTGGTCGCGGTCGACAAATTCACAAAGTGGGTAGAGGCCAAGCCAGTTCGGAAATGCGACGGGAAGACCACCACCAAGTTCCTACGCGAGCTCATATATCGCTACGGGTTCCCAAACAGCATCATCACGGACAACGGCACCAACTTCGCCAAAGGAGCCATGGCCGAATTCTGCGAAGAGCACCACATCCGCTCGACCGTGACGGTCGCCCACCCGAGTCCAACGGCCAGCGAGCGAGCCAACCAAAGCATCCTCCACGGCTGCCGTGACTCCAAATACCTCGAGCGCACCGCCAGGTGCTGGGTCGAGGATCTACCCTCCGTCATCTGGGGCATCCGCACCTCGGTTAACAGGTCGACAGGATTCACCCCCTTCTTCATGGTGTACGGCGCCGAGGCAGTCATGCCCACTGATCTCGAGCACGACTCGCCACGGGTCGTCCACTACACGGAGGCTGCAAACGAACTCACGCGCCAAGACGGAGTCGACCAGCTCGACGAGGCACGTGACCTCGCTCGGTCTCGCACCGCCATCTACCAGCAGGGAATCCGCCGCTACCACAGCAGGGCGGGTGAGAACCCGCACCTTCCAGGAAGGCGACCTGGTGTTGCGCCTCATCCAGGACAAAAAGGGCATGCACAACCTCTCCCTTTGTGGGAAGGACCATTCGCCATCGGGCGAGTGCTTGGCAACGATGCCTACTACCTCATCGACGTCCGCGGGGACGGTGAACTCGACGTCAAGCGACCATGGAATGTAAACCTCCTACGGAAGTTCTACCCCTATAACCTCACATATGTACTCTCCAGTCGTTGTGAAATAAAAAGAATCGGTTACGGCAAATTGCGCTTACTCTCCATGTCTTGTGCCACTTGCACTCGTAATAACAGCGTCCAGCTAACCGCAGAAGTCAACCTTTGGTACAGCGATCGGTACGGCTAAGTAGTGCGATGCAAGAGCACTGAGTAACCTCAGGTCTTGCATCGTCCATGAAAAATTCCTACCCGGAGCCCCATTGGAGTCGCCTCGCCCGACTGGCTTTACGAGCCAAGACAACTTCCCTCGCTTTGTACCGCGACCATGGTCCTCCGCATCCTCGGCATAGCGACTCGAACGGATAAGTACCACGCTCGGGTACTGACTACCAGTCCATCGCGAGCGGCTCGGGAAAACGCCAAGTAAGAGAGCATGCCTAGGACTCACCACGCGACTGGCCCAACGGGCCAGGCAGGAGTGATGCGCCCAAACCAACGCGCCAAGTCCTCAACCACCCTCGAGTCGCACCTAGAACAACCAAGTACCACGCTCGGGGACTCGGCCACCCGACCCCGTTCGCGCAAGGGAAAAAGTGAAGTATAGAGCGTTCAAGGGAGTCGCCCTGCGACTGGCTCTTCGAGTCCGGGCGAGTAGACAACAGTAACAAAACATTCAAAAAACAACAAACATATCATACACGAGGTAAACCCCACAAAAGGGCGGACGCGCTCGGGGACTCGTTCAAACCACAATCACAAAACACATGACAAATTCCAACACAGACACGGTGTCTCATTCAAAAGCATGTCGCTTTGTTTCACATTACAAAATATGCCCATACGGCAGACTTGCTACTAACGCCTCAGGGCAAACTACCCTATTCTGCAGGCTTCGACGACGACTCGTCAGCACCCCGACGACCGCGAATGAACGGCGTGTATGGGTTTGACGGGTACGTCGTCAGCTCACCCGCCATCGCCGCGCGGAAAGGCTGCTCGACCTTGAAATGCCGGTGCGGTGGCTCAGGGTCGTGGGGCGCGACAACCGTCTCCTGGTAGGGAAGGAGGTCGCCAATTGCCCAGACACGCTCCGAGTACACTGCGGCGCGGTCCGTCAACTTGAGCACCTCGGAAAGCTCCACCGCGCCAGTCGACGAAGGGTAGCCGCTCGTCACGTCGTCGAGGTCGAAGTCCTCTGGGAAGTGAGCAAGTCCAAGGCTCAGCGCCGTTGATGCTCCGCGTCGAAACGCCGACCGCGTCATGAATTCAACTACCGAGGGCGCCTTTTCCAAGTACTTCGACACCTCGACGAGGTCGCTGGGAATCACCTCTGTGGGTGATATCTCCTGGAGGTATGCTCGGATGCACGTCGCCGACAATGTCGCCGAGTCAACGAGCATGCCCACACAATGCCGCGTGTCGAGCAAGCTCGCCTCTTCCGCGCTATCAATGATGCGACCTGCGAGTAGAGGACAATAGTGAGTACGCTGGACATCACAAACAGCACAAGCTACTGGCAAAGGCAAGCACACTTACCAATCAGCGGGCGGGCGAGATCCGTGATGAAGCGTTGAAGCGCAGTATGATCGTCCTGAAGCCCAGCAACAAGGGCGTCCGACACTTTACGATCCTCTTCAGAGGCCGCAATGGCGGCCTTGGCTCGCCCATCGGCCGAGCTCGCTTCCTCCTTCGCCTCTCGCAGTTCGCGCTCGAGGTCCGCGATCCGCTTTTCAGCCGAGCTCAGAGCCGAGTGCGCCGCTGCCAATTCACCTGCGGGGACAAGTCCCTGGCGAGCTTTCTCCGCCTTCGCGGCAACCGCCTGAAGCCCTTTATTCGCTTCCTAGACGGTGGCTAGTTCCTTCTCCGCGCGGTGCTTCGCTGCCAATCGGTCAGCTGATTCACGTTGCAGACCCTGCACATCATTCAAACTGTCAGATGATGCAAAAAATCCTAAGTGCCCACCCACTGAAATTCAGCGAGTGCGCACTCGGGGACTGGAAATCAAAGAAATCCTAAGTGCCCACCCGCTGAAATTCAGCGAGTGCGCACTCAGGGACTGGCACTCAAAAAATTATAAGTGCCCACCCGCTGAAATTCAGCGAGTGCGCACTCGGGGACTGGACGCGAAAAATAATAACAAGTTGCTTAAAGGATCAGACCGCTGCAAAACACCGACCTGATCCTCAGGGACTGGACATACCTGGATGGCTGCGCCAAGCATGCCATGGAGTTGTATCGCATCCACGGACGCGAGGAGAGCTGGCGTATACCCACGACGCTGGTCGATTTCCGCATCGGCAACCCCGTGTGCACGGCTCGATGGAGAAGTTCCACTCGCCGTGGCCGCTTTGGCCATAAAGCGTGGGAATGTCGCGATGGAGGCATCCGCCCCGAAGGAGGTCGTCTCGGCCATCCCAGGCGAGGGAGCGCCCTCCTTCGTGGATGTGGCCACCTCTGTTGCGGGCTCAGTCGGTGCGACCGTCGTATCGTCAGAGGTCATGACGACGTCATCGCCCTTGGCCTTCTTGCTGCCATCTGTAGGGTCGACGACCTCGTCCGCCTTCCTCTCACGGGAAGGATCTTCCTCGCTGGTGACGGGTGGCACCTTAGCCATGGTCGACTGTCCCATTCTCTTCACTCCGGTCCTGTACATCAATCGTGTAAGCAAAGATAATTCAAGTGGTTATGGAAGACAAAGGAGGGTGAGGGTACTCACTTGGCGACTGGAATAAAGCGTAGCCCCGTGCGGAGGCCGGCTGGTTTCTCTAGTTCAGGGCCCAGTTGGCGACTGAGCCCCATTTCCAGGACGTCCTGTGCCCAAGACACGGATGGTTTCTTTGTCGTCGAGGCCGCAGCCGGAGCCTCTAGGATATCTTCGGCAGGGGCTTCCCTGCGAGGCGAAGCCGCTGCGGCTGGGGCACCCCCCAGCCCAGAGACTGGGGAGAATGGCGGAGGCATTGAAGCCAGCGGCACCTCGACGGTGGCCGTGTCCAGCACGGCTGTCGTCGGCGGCGCCTCGTCCATGGCCGGGCTGGGGGCGTCGGAACTGCTCGCCGAGTGCAGCGGCGAGGCCGGCCTCGTCGGCTTCGGCTTCCTCTTCGGAGGAGCCTTCGTCTCCTTCTCCTTCTTCTTCTTCTTCTTCTTCGACAGAGTCGCTTGTCGGTGCGAGGTGGTCTCTGGAAGTTCGTCGTCGTCATCGTGATGCTCGAGGCTTTTACTTGCCTCAAGCTCACGCTGTTGCTGCCCGCGGGTCTTGCGAACCAACGGGGCGACCTCCTCCTCGGACTCGTCGTCGTCATCGATCTCGTTGCTCCCAGGATCGCCTTTGGCGGGAGGCGACTCTCCCATGTCCTGGACAGACGAGTTCGAATTCTCGTCGTCCGAGGGTGGGAGCCATCCTTCCACCACTTGGAACAGCTGCAAAGAATGCAAGATGAAATTAGAGTTACCGCGACTGCAAAAACTGCGACTGCGAATGAGGCGTCCAGGTACACTGCGTCCAGGTACACTGCCTGGGTGATCTTCTTCAGTGCTGGGATGTAGTCCTACAGCTTCCACTCGGCGAGGCAGGCCTTCGTAGAGTCTTCCCGGCCCGTGTACTGGTACATATAATGGTCGCGGCGAGCCAGAGGGACGAGCCGCCGCCCGAGCCAGCAGTTGTATAGGTTGATCGTCTGGAGGACCTTCTTCTTTAGACCGCGGATGGTCTGGAGCATCTCGTCAACGACCATCTGCTGGTCGTTGGGGAGCTTGCCGACTTGGAGACGGCGCGGCTCGGACCGGTTGGCGGAGTACCGCGGAATCGCCGTCTCGCCCTCCCGGGTCGCCTCGGCAACGTAGAACCACGACTTCTTCCAGTCTCTTGCCACCTTGGCAGGCAGCATCAAGTCGAAAAATGAAGCCTTCGACTTCAGCTGGAAGGTAAGGCCGCCCGCGGCAAGCATTGGGCCGCCCGCCTCCTCGTGGCTGATCCGTCCATGAAACAGATCTTGCCATAGAGGGAAGTAGGGCCGGCAGCCCAAGTAGCACTCACAGAACGCCACAAAGATGGCGAGCTGCTCGATGCTGTGGGGACCAAGATCCGATGGCTGGATCCCGTAGTAGGCGCAGAAGCGCCGGAAGAACAGGGACGTGGGGAACCCTAGTCCCCGTTCAAGATGGCTGGTGAAGCAGATGAATTCCCTCTCTCGCGGATTCGGGGTCGTCTCTCCTGAAGGGAATATGCCCTGAGAGGCAATAATAAAGTGTTTATTATGTGTATTCCAAGTATATGATAGATGTTTATTTTGCATGCTATAATTGTATTGATACGGAAACGTTAATACATGTGTGTTTAATAAACAGACAGAAAGTTCCTAGTTATGCCTCTCTCATAAACTAGCTCGTTGATTAACAAGATGATCAAGGTTTCCTGATCATGGACATTGGATGTTGTTAATAACGGGATCACAACATTAGTGTAATGGTGTGATGAACTCATCCGAAGTATAGCATTACGATCAAAGTCATTGAGTTTATATTGCTATAACAACTTACGAAGTGATCCTAATCCTTAGACCATGAGATCATGTCAATCACTAACACCGGAAGAGTTTCTTGATAACATCAAACATCACACCGTAACAGGGTGATTATAAAGATGGATTCAGAACTAATAAAGTGTTATGTTGAGGCTCATGGATCGAGAGTGGAATTTGTTCATCCCGATGACGGATAGATATACTCTGGGCCCTCTCGGTGATATCACATTGATTAGCTTGCAAGCAAGTGATTTGATCACTAGAATGTTATATCACAGGAACGAGAAAAGAGTGCATGTCGGTACCGAGATCAAACTAGGTATGGAGATACCGATGATCGAATATCGGACATGTAATATATCGTCAAACAAAGGGATTAATATACTAGCATAAAAGGTTCCGACGATCACAAGAAAGTCATCGTTGAATGTGTGGGAGTCAGTATGGGTCTCCAGATCCCGCTTCTGATTATTGATCCGAGAGGGGTCTCGATCATGTCCGCATTATTCACGAACCGTAGGTTGACACACTTAAGAGACACCGACATCCAATTGGAGCAAATGTTTCATGCCGAAATAATGAACAAGCGCAGGAATTTATTTCACTAGATACCGAAACTGGTTTTCGGGTGAAATTGCATAAAGTGGTTATGCATGTGAAATAGAATTCTAGCAAGGGGTTATTTGTGAATGTTTGTCATTAAAGTAATTGGCAAAATTCTGAATAAAATAAAAGAGTTTTATTTAATGAGAGTTTGCATTAAATTTGGTGGAAATTTAATGGGAATTTGAGTGGACTTTTGAGTGGAGGGAATTTAGAGGAGATTTGTGAGTGGAGTGTCCACCCACATGAAGGGGAGGGAAAGGGGCAGCCCCATCATGCCACCCCTTGGGGTTCCCCCTCCTCCTATAAAGGATCCCCTCCTCACTTGTCTCTCACACCTCCTCGTGAAGGATCTCTCTCCCCCTCTAGAATTTATCCCCCATGGTCTCGGACTAGCGAGATACATGTTCCCGGTGGCTATTCGGCAAGAAAGAGTTGTGCTTCGCTGCATCGCTGAGCGAGGAGGCGGAGGTCGCTCGGTGCCTCGAGCGTGTGTCGAAACGGATGCGCTGCTGATTTGCGGCGCTAGGACTTCCTCTCGATCTTGAGATCGGCAAGAGATCGTCTACATCAACCACGAGTTGAACTCGTTAAGCTTTGTCGGTCTTCAAGGGTATGTTCTCTACGGATATACATCCGCCCGTTGTTTGTATCTAGTAGATAGATCTTGGTATATAGTTCACATCGTAGGAAAATTTTTGTTTTCTATGATGCGAACCCTCTGGTGGTATCGAGCGGATCTATGCGTAGATACTTTACACGGTAGTACACATATGAGTATGTGGGCGATGATGATCATGTTGTTGCTCCTTTGTTGTAATTTTGGATATTGGTGGCATAGTGGGATGAAGCGGCCCGGACAAACTTTACATGTCCTCGCACATGAGACATGTTCCACGCTTGACATGCAACTAGTTTGCATAAGTGGCTAGCGGGTGTCTGTCTCTCCTACTATAGTCAATATCTATTTTGCAAGCGAGTTGTCAACAATTTGATTATCCTCGTTGTGGTTCATGTTCGTAGGTAAGAAAGGTTCTATCTCGAAAGCCCTAAGCCACGTAAAACTTGCAATGAATAAATTAGAGGCGTCTAGTTTAGATTGTTGCTGGGCTAGTGTTATGATATGGTAGTGTTGTAAGTAGAAGTATGAGATGATACTCTTACAACACACATAGCGTGTAAAATCCATAGACCTTGGATTTACACATATAGGTATGATAGTGATCCTACCATGATGCACATGATAGAGATCATCTGCGGGAACCATATCATTTCACTAATAAACATATGATGTTTGATAGCATCTTATATTGCTTGTTTAGCGCTTTGTAAGCATAATAAGATGATCCCTCATTTAAATATCAAGATAAGAATGTGTTCTTCCTTTAGTATGCACCGATTATGTTTTCGTCGCTCCAAGACATCACGTGATGATCGGGTGTTCTTGGATCCACGACCATATTTCGGGTGTAAAAGCGATTACACGCGAATACTAAGGTTCTAACTTGGTGAGCCTAGCATGTACAGACATGGCCTCGGAACACGGACCAAAAGGTTAAGCATGAGTCATATAGTTGATATGATGCCCATTTGATGCTCGCCTTTGAAGCTATACCGACTCACGTGATGATCGGACTTGGTGTAGTGGATTTGGTTCATGTAATCACCAAAAAGGCACGAGGGATGTCGTTTTTGAGTGGGAGTTCATTCGTAATATAGATTAGTTGAACTCAATCTATCATACACTTAGTCTAAACTTTAAAAATTCTGTTGTAGATGGCACCACCTGCTTTTAATTTCAATGTGTTCATGGAGAAAGAGAAACTAGCAACGAATGGTAGCAACTTTACCGAATGGGACATGAATTTGAGGATTCTCCTCTCTGCTGCACAAAAGCAATATGTGCTAGAAGCGCCGTTAGGCCCCCCACCTTTAGATGATGCCCCTGACGAGGAGAAGAATGTCTATCTGACTCGTCAGGAGGACCACAACTTAGTTCATTGCGGCATATTGTATGGGCTAGAGCCGGAACTTCGAAAGCGTTTTGAAAACGGCAATGCATTTGATACAATGGGTGAGTTGAAAATGATTTTCGACACACATGATGTTGTAGAGAGCTACAACGCTCGAAAAGTTCTTTAGTCTGCATGATGGAAGAGCACACTCCGTTAGTGAGCATGTACTCAAGATGTCGGATTCTGCCGATAAGCTTGTGTCCTTGGGAATATCGATTCCCATTGACTTAGGCATCCATCGTGTTCTGCGGTCTCGCCACCTAGCTATAAGAGCTTCGTGATGAACTATAATATGCAAGGCATGAAGAAGTCTCTCCCGAGCTTCCATCAATGCTTAAAAGCTGCAGTGGAGATCAAAAGGAACATCAAGTGTTGATGATCAATAGGAACACGGTTTCAAGAAAGACAAGAAGGGAAAGCGTAAAGGGAAGTAAGGGCGGCAAGCCTGTTGCAGCCTGAAAAAAACCCGAGTTGGACCTAAGTCGATTCGAGTGCTACTATTGTAAGGGGATGGCCATTGGGCATAAGCGCCCAAGTATCTGGCGACAAGAAGGCAAGGCAAACAAAGGTATATATGATATACATGTTATTGATGTGTACTTGACTAGTGCTCATGATAGCACAGGTATTTGATACCGGTTCAGTTGCTAATATTTGTAACTCGAATCAGGGGCTGCGGAACAAGCGACCGCTAGCAAGGGGTGAGGTCAAGATGCGTGTTGGCAATGGATCAAGCGTTGATGTGATCGCTGTCGGAACGCTGCCTCTCCACTTACCATCGGGATTAGTTATAAACTTGAATAAATGTTATCTGGTGCCTGCACTGAGCATGAACATTGTATCTAGATCGTGTTTGATGCGAAGTGGTTATTCATTTAAATCCGAGAACAATGGTTGTTCCATTTATATGAATGAAATATTTTATGGTCATGCACCGATGATGAATGGTTTATTTCTATTAGATCTCGATGATAATGTTACACATATTCATAATGTTGATGCTAAAAGGATTAAACTTAATGATGATATATCTCCATATATGTGGCACTGCCGTCTAGGTCATATTGGCGTGAAACGCATGAAGAAGCTCCATTCGGATGGACTTTTGGAATCACTTGATTATGAATCATTTGATACATGTGAGCCATGCCTTATGGGCAAGATGACTAGAACGTCGTTTTCCGGTTCAATGGAACGGGCGACAGATTTATTGGAAATCATACATTCTGATGTATGTGGTCCAATGAGTGTGTCGGCGCGAGGTGGATATCGTTATTTTGTTACATTCACGGATGATTTGAGTAGATACGGTTATATCTACTTGATGAAACACAAGTCTGAAACCTTTGAAAAGTTCAAGGAATTTCAAAATGAAGTGGAAAATCATCGTAATAGAAAGATCAAATTTCTATGGTCCGACCATGGAGGTGAGTATCTAAGTTACGAGTTTAGCACTCACATGAAAGAGTGTGGAATTGTTTCACAACTCACACCTGCCGGAACACCACAGCGAAATGGTGTGTTGGAACGTCGTAATCATACTTTATTAGATATGGTTCGATCTATGATGTCTCTAACGGACTTGTCGTTGTCATTTTGGGGTTATGCACTAGAAACTGCTGCATTCACTTTAAATCGGGCACCATCTAAATCCGTTGAAAAGACCAGATGAATTGTGGTTTGGAAACAAACCTAAGTGTCATTCTTAAAGTTTGGGGATGCGATGTTTATGTGAAGAAACTTCAACCGGATAAACTCGAACCCAAAGCGGAAAAATCGTCTTCATAGGATACCCTAAAGAAACTATTGGGTATTCCTTCTATCACAGATCCGAGGGCAAGGTTTTTGTTGCCAGAATGGATCCTTTCTAGAGAAAGAGTTTCTCATGAAAGGTGTGAGTAGTCGGAAGGTAGAACTCGAAGAGGTTGTGGAACCTTCTCTTCAAAGTATGGCGAGTAGCGCTTGGGAAGTTGTTCGGAGTTGGCTCCACTGTTGAAGAGGAACTAATGATAATGATCATGAAACTCCGAAGAGAGTACTACCTAACCTCGCAGTCAAACAGACGCTGCAGCTCCCGAGTCTGGAAATCCTGTCATGAATTTCATGGTTGATGAAAATGATGACCTGCGACGTATGAAGAAGCGATGATGAGCCCGTTCCAACAAATGGTTAGAAGCCATGAAATCCGAGATGGAATCCATGTATGAAAATCAAGTTTGGAACTTGGTAGAATTACCTCACGACCAAAGGCCGTGGAGAACAAATGGATTTTCAAAAGGAAAACTGATCTTGATGGTAATGTGACATCTATAAAGCTCTACTTGTCGCAAAGGGGTTTCGACAAATTCAAGGAGTTGACTACGATGAGACTTTCTCTCCCGTAGCGATGCTAAAGTCAGTTAGGATTATGTTAGCAATTGCTGCATATTTCAATTATGAGATATGGCAGATGGATGTCAAAACCACGTTTCTCAATGGTAATATTGAAGAAGAGTTGTATATGATACAACCAAAGGGTTTTGTCGATCCTAAGGATGCTAACAAGGTGTGCAAGCTTCAGCGATCCATCTATGGATTGAAGCAAGCATCACGAAATTGGAATCTCCGCTTTGATGAGGTAATCAAAGAGTTTGGATTTGTCCAAACTTATGGAGAAGCTTGTATTTACAAGAAAGTGAGTGGGAGCAATGTGGCATTTCTGATATTATATGTGGATGACATATTATTGATCGGAAATGATATAGATCTTTTAAACAGTGTTAAAAGTTATCTAACACAAATTTTCAATGAAGGACCTAGGTGAGCGTCATACATATTAGGCATAAAGATCTATAGAGATAGATCTAGGCGCCTAATAGGGCTATCAAAGTACATACCTTGATAAGATTTTAAAGAAGTTTAAAATGGACAAAAGTAATAAGGGTTCTTACCTATGTTGCGGGCAAGACATTGAGTAAGACTCAAAGTCCGGCTTATGGAAGAAAGAGAGATAATGGACAAAGTCCCTATGCTTCAGCCATAGGCTCTATAATGTCGCCATGCTATGTACAAGACCGGATGTGGCACATGCTATTAGTTTGACTAGTAGGTACCAATCGGATCCGAGGTTGAACCTTTGGATAGCGGTCAAGAATATCCTTAAGTACTTACGAAGAACTAAGGATATGTTTCTTGTATACGGAGGTGAAGAAGAGCTCGTCGCTAAGTGTTATGTCGACGCTAGCTTTGACATCGATCCGGATGACTCTAAGTCTCAATCCGGATACGTATTTCTCATGAATGGCAGAGCGGTTAGTTGGAGGAGCTCCAAACAACCTGTGGTAGCGGGATCAACAACGGAGGCCGAATATGTTGCTGCTTCAGAAGCGGCTCAGGAAGCAGTTTGGATGAAGGAGTTCATATCCGAACTAGGAGTGGTGGCAAACACGTTGGACCCAATGGTGATCTATTGTGAAAACAATGGTGCCATTGCCAATGCCAAAGAGCCAAGGTCTCACAAGCATTCCAAGCATATTAAGCGTCGGTTTCACTCCATCCGCGAGCATGTCAAGGATGGAGATATAATGATTTGTAAAGTACATACAGATCTCAATGTAGCAGATCCGTTGACTAAAACTCTCCCTAGAGCAAAACATGATCAACACCAGAACTCAATGGGTGTTAGTTTTATCACTATGTCACTAGATTATTGTCTCTAGTGCAAGTGGGAGACTGAAGGAAATATGCCCGGAGAGGCAATAATAAAGTGTTTATTATGTGTATTCCAAGTATATGATAGATGTTTATTTTGCATGCTATAATTGTATTGATACGGAAACGTTAATACATGTGTGTTTAATAAACAAGCAAAAAGTTCCTAGTTATGCCTCTCTCATAAACTAGCTCGTTGATTAACAAGATGATCAAGGTTTCCTAATCATGGACATTGGATGTTGTTAATAACGGGATCACAACATTAGTGTAATGGTGTGATGAACATTCATCCGAAGTATAGCATTACGATCAAATTCATTGAGTTTATATTGCTATAACAACTTACGAAGTGATCCTAATCCTTAGACCATGAGATCATGTCAATCACTAACACCGGAAGAGTTTCTTGATAACATCAAAGCGTCACCTTTGTAATGTGGTGATTATAAAGATGGATTCAGAACTAATAAAGTGTTATGTTGAGGCTCATGGATCGAGAGTGGAATTTGTTCATCCGATGACGGATAGATATACTCTGGGCCCTCTCGGTGATATCACATTGATTAGCTTGCAAGCAAGTGATTTGATCACTAGAATGTTATATCACGAGCGAGAAAAGAGTGCATGTCGATAGATATCAAACTAGGTATGGAGATACCGATGATCGAATCTCGGACATGTAATATATCGTGAAACAAAGGGATTAATATACTAGCGTAAAGGTTCCGGCGATCACAAGAAAGGCATCGTTGAATGTGTGGGAGTCGGTATGGGTCTCGGATCCGCTTGATTATTAATCCGAGAGGGTCTCGATCATGTCCGCATTATTCACGAACCGTAGGGTGACACACTTAAGAGACACCGACATCCAATTGGAGCAAATTTTTCATGTTAAGAATGAACAAGCGCGAATTTATTTCACTAGATCAAAACAGGTTTTGGTGAAATTGCATAAAGTGGTTATGCATGTGAAATAGAATTCTAGCAAGGGGTTATTGTGAATGTTTGTCATTAAAGTAATTGACAAAATTCTGAATAAAATAAAGAGTTTTATTTAATGAGAGTTTGCATTAAATTTGGTGGAAATTTAATGGGAATTTGAGTGGACTTTTGAGTGGAGGAATTTAGAGGAGATTTGTGAGTGGAGTGTCCACCCACATGAAGAGGGAGGGCAAGGGGCAGCCCCATGCGCACCACCCCTTGGGGTTCCCCTCCTCCTATAAAAGGCCCCCTCCTCACTTGTCTCTCACACCTCCTCGTGAAGGATCTCTCACCCCCTCTAGAATTTATCCCCATCGTCCCGGACTAGCGAGATACATGTTCCCGGTGGCTATTCGGCAAGAAAGAGTTGTGCTTCCGCTGCATCGCTGGAGCGAGGAGGCGGAGGTTGCTCGGTGCCTCGAACGTGTGTGCGAGTAAGGATGCGCTACTAATTTGCGGCGCTAGGACTTCCTCTCGATCTTGAGATCGGCAAGAGATCGTCTACATCAACCACGAGTTGAACTCGTTAAGCTTTGTCGGTCTTCAAGGGTATGTTCTCTACGGATATACATCCGCCCGTTGTTTGTATCTAGTAGATAGATCTTGGTATATAGTTCACATTGTAGGAAAATTTTTGTTTTCTATGCTGCGAACCCTACATCTCCCGCCGCAGGGATGCGCCAGCAGCCGGTTCGCAAGATCCTGGCCTCCTCGAAGGAAGCCAGTTGCGCCCTTGTGCACTTAGATCTACCCCAAGGCTCGGCGGAGAGGGCCATGGCGGAGAGATTTGTTGGGGGTCGGAGGATTTCTGGTCGGCTGGGTCGCGATGCGAAGAGAGGCGAAAATGCGTGCAGTCGGAGGAAATGGTGAGAAGGTGGTTCCCCGATCGCCTGCCATTCCCCTTATATAGCGGATGTTACCCGCCAAATCAGGGAACTGTTACCGCGCGATGATTACGCCAAAAGTTACCGTTGGATTACCCCAACGGCTAGTTTGACCACGTTTAACGGTCCAACTTCAGCCACTCGGCTCGCCGACCCGTTCACTATGACAGTGTTTCGCCGACTCGAATCGCCAAAGCCGCGAGCGGTATGCTTAGATTTTCCTTTATACAGGAGCCCGCCGCCGATTCGACTGGATGTCTACTCAGCAGCCGTATGCTCCGACTGCCAGCAGCCACCTATGACAAATCAACGACGGCCTCGGGGACTAATGATGGGGATGTGCCTACCGGGGTATACCCAGCAGGACGTTTCTGACTGGCCCAAGACCTGGCGAGTGGGCCTGCAGTACGGCGACTGGATCAAGGCATGGCGTGGATCCAAGCGACTGGAAGCTTAAGGCCCAGGCGAGTAGATAGGCCCAGTCGGATTAGGTTAAACGAGTACCGAAGCTTTAACTGAATAGGTTGAGATATGTAAACCCTAGGGAAGGTGAGCCTATATAAACCTCCCTATAGGGCGAGTAGAGATACGTTCCATCATACACCCAAGCGACTCGCCGCCTAGCCGCCGAGCTCGCCCATTGTACCACCTTCATAATACAATCTAGCAGGAGTAGGTATTTACTCTCCGGGGGGCCGAACCTGGGTAAAACCCTGTGTCTTTGCCCTCATCTCGCACCGCAGATGGCTGGCCGCCCTTGCCCCTCGTTCTACTACTCGCTGCCGATTGCAGAATCTGACGTGACCATTCCCACAACACTGGATCAATAGCTAGCACTCACAGTCGATGAATATCATGTAACACACAAAGTCATTATTACACGAGGAATCCAGAGTATGAATTTATTACAAATTTGCTTAGAATTAAGCTTGCTCAAATAACAGCGGAAACATAAAGCAGCTTGAGTCCATCAACACCCCAGGCTTGTTGAGTGTAGACTCGCGATCCCTACACACCTTTCAATCTTTGGATTCTGCACATAAGACGTGCAGCCAAAAATTTGGGTCAATACTTTGAATGTATTGGCAAATTACACCAAGGAAGAAAAATACTAACTCTACATGCAAGGCTAGTTTAGGCTGTGGAGTTCATTTGCTCAAAGCTAATTTTCATATATATGGAAAAGAAGAGAATATTTCCCTACTTTTGTAAACATTTGTTTAAGTAATATATGGTCGAACGACACACTTGGATATTACTCACCAAGTGCCCAAACAACCTAACATTTGTATATTACTCACCAAGTTCCCAAAACCCACCCAATAGCGATATGACTCACGCCTAGGGTTTTTAGAAATTTTTAAGTTTTGGAAGAGAGAGAGGAAGATCCTTCAGAGGCTCCATCCTTCAGATGCTCAAGTGTTCTTTTCCGTGAACTCGGCTGATCGATCAGATTGCAATACTCTCGAGAGTTTGTGCACTTTACCCACAATCTGCGATCAAGTCCTTTTACAGACAAGACCATGGAGAGGCTTTCCCTTAGTAGCCCCTCTACCTTTTGGATCCAACCGTGCCAAGAACCTCCAAATGTTGGTACCCAGGTGAGGTTTCCCACTATGTACTAGGCCAAGACAGAGCCCATATGTATTGTGGTTGCCTTTGGAAGCTTCAATTACAAACATGGCAGACTTCTTTGATTCCTGGGCGGCTGTCCTCCACCAAAATCTCACTCATTGAACCGACAACCATTCCGCCTAGAAGAAAACTTAGTTTTATTTTGAAGTGGATTTGAGAAGAAAAGATTGCTCAAGAGATCCTTTATACTTAGAAAATTTCTTGTCTTTCGAACCCTCAATGGTACTTTATATATATAGCATAGCAAGGACTTAGAAAAAACAGGGGTAACCTATTAGGAAGGGTAAAATCCTAAGTATAGAGCTAATCATGGCATACTACAAAAATCATGGCACTTGCAAAATAATAGTAAGGAAATATCTACTAGAACATCCTACACATGCATACTACAGAATTTGAAGATCATATGCATAGAATCAAAACTAGGACAAAAATTATGAACAACTGGTGTAACTTGCATTGATCCAAAAATCACTCTACACAATAGTACTCCTCAGCGCACTCTGAACAATCTAACGAAACACAAACATAGATCTAATCACAACTTGCACAAAATAATGCCACAGAAATAATATGCATGCATGCAACATGGTAATTATGCAAGATTGTGTTCTAATTTGACCAAGGTATCCTTATTGGGTTGTTAAGGTGTTGTGGATGTTGTTAGTATTAGTTTCCCACAGATTTTAATTAATTTGGATCATTACTTTAATTTATAGGATCATAAGGAGATCCAACAATCTAATTAGCCCCGAATCCGATCTAAAGATCCTAAGCAATATATTATAATTTTATTCAGTAGGCATTGTGAAAAATAGGCCAACCAACAAGAATCAACTAAAACGGAGTTCTAATTATTTTTCTACGAATTAAATACTCCAATCTAGAGATTAAATTCTACATAGAAAATACTACTACAAACTCGCCAAATTATTTCAGATCTATGTTCTACACAATTTTGTGAATCCAACGGTATATTATACGCGATTTTGGCCAAATGGTTGAATTTCTATGAATTTCGCAATATTTGGATATAATCTGCCAATTCAAAACTAACCCTAATAGAATCGCGACAAGTGGAAGTTTCTGATTGGCCCCTTCTAGACGACGTGGCGCTGACGCATGCAAGCCACGCGGCACAGCGCAATTCACTGATACCCCTTCGGTAACAACTTCTAATCTAAACCGCACGATCTCTATCTAACGGACAATGGTGACGGTGGCGACTTACAGGGCAACGACGACGGCGATGGGCGGCGGCGGTGTCGGTGGTGACGGTCGGCGGTGATTCCTTGGCTTCCCGAGGCGGCGGTGTGGTCGACGGGGTGCAGCTGGTCCTCGCGGTCACGCTCGCGTCCTTGGCCTCGCTCCTCACTTCCTCTTCAGTCGGCAAAGCTCCGCCGTCCCTCCTCGTCCCCGGCGATGCTCCGACGAGCAATTGTGGCCGTGGTGCTGCGAGAGGCAAGGCGAAAGCTTGTGAGAAGAGAGAGTCGAGCGAGGGGGTCACGGGGAAAGGAAACGATGCGGAAGAGAGGCTCGGAATCCTCTGCCCCGAGCTCGACCGAGCCTTACTCCGATGAGATTGGAAACACGTTTGCAAATGATGGCCTGGTGGCGAGAGATCGAGGGATTTTTAGGGTTTCGAAGCGCCGGGGTCACGGGTTTATATGGTCAACGAAACTTGGCAAGGCGTTCACGGATTCTTCTCCGAATCGGCCGGAGTTCGTTCTGTCCACGACGACGTCCGATTTCCGCGGGGGTGAGGAAGATGAAAAGTGGGCTCGCGTGGTCAATGGGAGCTGGTGGCTGCGGGATGGCGCCGGTGCTAGTGGGCTCACGCTGGCGGCTGTACCGCCCGATTAGTTAGGTGATGCTACAGCAGCTATTTCGTCTAGGTTAGGCAGTTTTTTTTGTTATTCTTTATTTTTTCCATTATTCTGTTTTACTAAATTTTTAATAACTTCTGCATAACAAGTCCAAAAGCAATGAAACCAGTTTCTAAATTTTTGTAAAAAGGAGGTGGTCATCATAGAACCAGATAATATTATTTTTACAAGGTTTTGGAAGGCCAAGCAAGAGTACCTCTTTCTTGCTCACATTGAGGGATTTTTATTAGGGTTTTTCTAGGGTTTGGTGATAGGGTCCTTAATGTAAATTTAGCTTTGTAGGATGCAATGATGCAAGGATGATGCATGATTCTAGTAACATCTTAATATAAAATCTGGGATGTTACATCCGCCTTTGGCAGAAGTTCCGCCTTCCACCATCCCCTTACCGCTACCAGTTGAATCCTTAGCTGGAGCTTCAACCACTTTGGAAGATATTCTCTCCTGTGTTGCCCTTTCGCCGACAACGTGGACCTCCACGGTAGCATCTAGGACCTCCTGAGAAGGAGTAGGGTCCACTTCCATGGTGGAAGGTTCAGATGTTATCTTTGCCGGAGAACCAGTGGGTGCGGCAGAAGGCTGGGCGCTAGGAGTGGGAGGAGCGATGGCGGGAGACGCCTGGACAAACATCTCTTTAATGTTTTTAGAAGCCCTCGATGTTTTGAGGTCTTCCTCAAACTTAAACTAGCCTTCTTCCTGAAACATGCAAAATTATAAGTACATGAATAAGAGGGGGATGATAAGAACCTTACACAATAGTAGGTGCCTTATTCAAAGGGATACCAGTTAACCTTCTTTTCTCCGCCTCCAGGGAGGTGGTGGATCTCTTGGAGGCTCCACCCTCCGTCTTCTTTTTCTTGCCACTGTCGGCAACGTTAGAGGTGGAGCCCTTCCGCTTTCGTACCAACGGGACCTCATCGGCGGACACAATGGTGACTTCCTTCATCTTAGGGTCATAGACTTGTGAAGCCATGCTGCCTTCGTCCAGATCCCCTAGCTGTTAAGTGAGTCCTAAGTGTTAGATGCAAAGGCATGTGCAAGACGGAAGAACTAGAGCATACGTCATACATGGAAAATAAATGTGTACCTCTAGGCACTTGCCACCCTCGAACATGTCGTAGGTGATGGTGAAGCCACACTTCTGATCCTTCGCCTTGACTATGTCCTTGAGATGGAGCTTGACGGAGTCACTGGAGAAGTTGTCCTCGGAAATCCGGATGCTATCCTTCCTATCCTTGGTGTACTGGTGCATGAGCTTCGCGCGGTGCTGCAGAGGTTGGATCCTCCTGATGAACCAGCACATGGCTAAGTCCAAGCCGGCCAGACACGTCTCTACGAACCAGTCAATCTGCCTTACGGCGTGAGAGGCTTCATCGTCGGAGGGGAGGAGGGTTTGTGATCTCCATGTTGGGGCTTCAGCGGCGGCCCCGTTGACAAAGTCCGGGTACGATGCTTCTCAGCCGGCCAGAGGGATATCTGGGCCATAGAAGTACGTCCTTTGCCAGTTTTTGCAGGACTCGTGTCCCACGATGTCGGGGAACCGCCGGACAGGCCGGATCTTGAAGCTAATTATTCCACAATTTCTGAGCTCCTCCTTGCTCAATATGGCTTCCCTCTTCACGATGAAGAAGTAGATGAACAGATCTAACCTAGGCCTAATTCCTAGGTAACCCTTGCATAACTGCACGTAATTGCTAAGTGCGAAGATACTATTCGGAGAAAGGTTCTAAGGTTGAACCCAGAAGTGTTTGAGGACTTGGACGAAGAAGTCGGAAATTGGGAGGGAGACGCCGCGCACAAACTGGGCCTTGAGGTATACCTTTTCTCCGGCTTGGGGAGAAGGAGTGACCTTGCGGGCCGGCGCCGCCCGCTAGACCAGGCCCTCCGTAGCAGGGAGGTACCTTTCGTCGAGCATCTCCTTGATGTCGCTCTCGGAGATGTCCAAGCCTCGCCATTCTCCCTTGTCCAACGGCTCTAGCACCGCTAGAATTTGGTCGCTGCCGGTGGACTCAACCACCGCAGTATGCGGCACCACCACGCCCTCCGGTGGGATGTGAATGGAGCCAGATGGCTTGGCCGTAGCCTCGCTAGACGCCGCCATAGATGATTTACTGCTGCTGCTCGCCATTGGAAAAGATTAGGGTTTTCCTCTGTGCGTTCGAAGATCTCGAGGATAGGTTTGGCTGGAGGAAGACTTTGACACGAGGAAGAATGAGGTGAAAAGATAAAATGCCACCGCAGTTAAAATATATAGTACTCGGTGTCAAGATTCATACAAGATGATCCAACGGTTGATGCGTGGATAGCGCGTGCGTGAGCGTGCACGGAAATTTCGCCACGTTCCCACCACGACTGCCAACGTTTCACATCCTTTGCGCGGGAAAAGCGGATATGATTACGTTCTTTGCATGTGTGAGTTACGAGGCATCGATGACCTATGGTCTATGACATCCTACTGACACGGGCAAATGAACTGACCCATCTGAAGATTCCGACATGAACAGATCCTGTCCAACTGCGAGAAGAGTACGATGGAAAGCTTAACGATCCTCCGACTTACATATCCAAGATGGAGAGTATCGCAGGGTTCTTGGGAGGACTAAAAGATATTGCTTGACGATTTGCCGACATTCATCTAGACGGAGCATTCAACCTGAAGAGGCAATACGGTGCAAGATCTCGGAGTTCTCCGGGGGGCTACTATTGGGGATATGCCAAATGGGTATCACCATGGCATGTCTCTAATACGGATAAACCGGGTGGACCATAGTTGGTAGCAAGGACTATTGCCTGCTGGGCGGCCCAGTTAGATGGATCTAGAAGGGAGGACCATGACAGATAAAGGAAGGCTACGATGGAGTCATCGTCATACCCGGAGCCTTGGAGTGCAAGACATGTTAGACTACTTGTATATCGTGTAACCCTAGGATCTGGCGATTATATAAGTCGGACCTAGAGGAGCCTTTAGGGAAATAGTCAGATGACACAACTCATATAATGCACAGCAAACCGATCCCTGTAACCTGATGTATTGTTGTTATAGTGATTTATAGCAGGAGTAGGATTCCGCCACCGTCGTGGGATATGAACTTGGGTAAGCTGTTTCACCTCATACCCGCCAACCTTTCGCCTTACCCCACATCTCTAAACATGCTCTGTGAGAACCCCTCCATGGCATACTCGTCGGTAATACCACGACACAACGGGTGTTCAAAGGTTTCCTAACCATGAAGGTTCTTCGACACCTAATTGACAATGGAGCTATCTCGTTGGAGGATGAGATAGTGGACACTATTCCGTAGATGATTGTTGCAACACGATCATATCACGAAGTTCATAGTTGCAATTGTCAGAAACATAGTGACTTGTTCCTTAGACTGTGAGACCATATCAAATCACTGTTTCCCGAGGTTACTTTGATGGCACTTAATGTCACTCAGTGAAATGGTGATCATAATGGTGTTGTTGGGTATCTGAGGAAATAGGTTGAGGAGACTGCGTCAAGAGCAAGATTTGTACATCCGTGTGATGGAAGATATTCTAGGCCCACTCGGATAAGTTATATCAAATATGTTGCACAACATGTGATTGTATCACGGGATATCACTTATCGGTATGAGTTTTAAAGTAGAATTTTCGATAACGAGATCGAACTCGGCATGGAGATGTAGATGACCAAATCTCGAACAATGTAAGTATCAAAGAGACAAAAGGAACATAACACATAATGTTTTAGGTTTGAAACGATGGAGAATCGTGAGTGTCATAGGGGGCACAAGTGCATTCCGGGTACCTCTATGCTCATAAATGGAGATTATATCTATGGCATTCCCGAACCATAGGGACACACGCTTAAGGGATTTATGACGCTTGATATCTTCCTGTAAGAGGGAATCCTGAAAGATATGGAAGAGAGAGAAACCAGAAGTGTCCTGGGGAGATCCGAAGTTATTCGAAGTGAGAAAGGAATAAGGAAAAAGGACTAAAAGGAGTTTCAGATAAATAGGAATTTGAATATGTATTTATTATATTTTAATTATAAATTAATATATTCTAAATAATACTCCCTCCATTCCATTCAATAGTGCCTATAGTTTTTGGTACGGAAATTAAGAAAAGCACATGGAGAGAAAATTAAAATAGTTTTGGGTGGGATTTCTCATGGCCAATTGACGCGATAAAATAGAGGAGTTTGCACGAGACATAAATGCTATATACTTTATGTAAACTCCCTAAAAAAGTTGTCTAGATGAGTTGTGTTACTCAATATATCTTATATGTTGGATTTTTTCTTAAAAAATTACAGTCACTATAGAAAGGAATGGAGGTAGCATTTAAATTAAGATTTATAAAGCAACTTTCTTATTAGGGCAAATCCTAGGAGTGAATTGATCTAGGAGAAATCCTGCCATAAAATAACAAAAGGAAAAAAGAAAAACAGTTGGAATGGGCCGTTATGACCGGCCCATGAGCAAAAGATTGCTTCGTGCCGCACAGGGAGCGAAGCTAGGCGAGAGGCACTTCAGCGGGGGGTGGGGGGCTAGGCCGCCAGGTTGTAGGACCACCCGGGCTTCCTCGCTCGACCATGTCGGGCGCGCACTTGGGCCGTTTGCCAGCCCGCTCTGGCTGATCGACCGCATGCACACAAACAAACAAGTCAATATCTATATACTAGATTGTAGCAACGAGTCAATTAGAGTACTCACCCTTGAATATTCCAAAGCGGTTAATGAGAGAAGATTCTCGTGGGTGATGTAGTCGTACACTTGCCGATCTCAAGATCGCGTAGACGATCCTTCTGGCGCTATGTTCCGGTAGCACTTCCACAGTCGGTCACATGTTCGGTACTCGATGAAGACCTTCCTCTCCCTTGTTCCAGCAGGCAGTGGAGGTTGTAGTTCTCCCCTCGCAATTCCGACAGCACGACGGCGTGGTGTCAGAAGTAGAGGGAAAATCGTGCAGGGCATCGCCTAAGCTGGAGCAGGTTATGGTGGATCTAGGGTTTCCGGCGATCTAGGTTTAGAGGGCTGGAGAGAAGGAGGTTGAGTCGGCGGAGGCTAGGGCGGTGGCGACAATCCGCCGGCGGCGACGCTGGGGGAGGCGGCGGCTTGGTGGGGAGGGCTGGTTGTGTGGCCTTGGGGCACCCCTCCCCTCTATTTATGAGAGGGAGGGAAACTTGGGAGTGGGGACTTTGAATCCTTCCCCAACTCCCTCTCCTAGTTGGCTTGTGGTGGAGGGAAAGAAGGATTCTTTCCTTCCTCCACTAGGATACATTGTCCCAGTTTGACTTTTCAAACTTGCCTTTTGACTTTTAATTTTGGAGCTTTATTTCTTTCTTGAAAATTCCCAACCAAGTGACCTAGGACATGATCCAATCATTCCACTTATCCATGACACATTCATGTACCCTTCCACTTCCGGTCCGGTGAACCTTCTAGACCCTTCTAGAACCTCTCTGATGAAAACATCGGAATCATTCTCGAACTCCGAAATTGGACTTTCCTTATATGAACCTTATTCTCCGGACCATTCCGGATCTTCTCGTGATATCCCGGATCCCATTCAAGACTCCGAACAACATTTGGTCTCCCTACTTGAATTCCATACCTACTTAACAACATTGAATACTTAAGTGTGTCTCCCTACGGTTCGTGAATTACGCGGACATGACCGAGACACTTCTCCAATCAATAACTAATAGAGGAATCTGGAAATTCATATGGCTCCCACCTATTTCTACGATTACTTTGCGATCGAATGAACCACTTACATACGACACCAATTTCCCTTTTTCTCGCAATAGTTTACTTATCCGAGGTTTGATCGTCGGTATCTCTGCATACCTAGTTCAACCTCGTTACCGATAAGTACTCTTTTCTTGTTCCCGTGATATGTGATCCCTTGTGAGCCATTCACATGCTTGCAAGCTAATTGGATGACATTCCACCGAGAGGGCTCAGAGTATATCTATCTGTCATATGGATGGACAAATCGCACTCTTGATCCATGTGCCTCAAGACATACTTTCCTAACACTGAATTCCACCTTTATAGCCACCCAGTTACGACATGGTGTTTGATGTCATCAAAGCATCCTTCTAGTAATGGTGATTAGCATGATCTCATGGTCGAAGGAATTAGGTTACTATGTATCAGAAATCTTATAGCAAACGAACTATTGAAATGACTTGATTTTTATGCTACGCTTATCTATAGGAGTATGTCCATCACACCATTTTCCTAATGATATGATCCTGTTGTTCATAACATCTCAATGTTCATGATCGGGAAACCACGATCATCTATCAACCAACAAGCTAGTATTACAAAGAGGATTTACTAGGGACTCTAATTTAGTATACAAATCACACAAGTATTAATGTTTCCAGTTTATACTATTATAGCATGAGTGTAAAACATTTATCATAAACACAAAGATATAATAATAACCACTTTTATTATTGCCTCTAGGGCTTATCTCCAACAGTCTCCCACTTGCACTAGAGTCAACTAATCTAGATTACATGGTAATATACCAAACACCCATGGCGGTTTGTGTAACATCCCAAAAATCATGATATCAAAGTTTGCATATCACTCATGCATTCATAATCATTTTAGGATCATTTCTTCAGAAATAGAAACTTTGTGGTCTATTATTTTATGTAAGCAAGGCAATTGCCTTATTGCTACCTTCTAATAAGAAAATACTTGTTTTAATCAGTAAAGATTTGAACTTAAGTTCGAGTGTTGTTTCTAAGGCTTGATCAAAGTTTCAAAAACAAATTATGAATTCAAAATCATTCTCATGTTCTATTTAAATAAATAATAAAAGCAAGGTTTATTTTTAAATATCATTGGGCCATTACAAATTCAAGCGAACAGCTATACTATATACAAAAATATGAACATGTTTCACTTTACAAAAATCCAGAAAGTATTTGCATTCAAACTCTTCTAAAATCATTTGAAAAGATTCCTGGAAAATCAATCTGAAAAAGGAAAAAGCAAAAGAAATGGAAAAAGGTCGGCGCCAGCAAATAAGCCCAACAGCAAAAGCAGCCCATTAGCCAGCCCACCCGGGGTTTTCCTCCCTCTCTCTGTTTTTTCCACCGCACCCGCGCTACCCAAACGGTCACTGACTGGTGGACCTCGCTAGCTCACCTCCTTCTTCCCCAAATCACGCTCGCGACCACGTCATCACCGACTGTTTCCTCCGCCTTCACTGCGGCGCCATAACTCGAGTAAATGCCATTGATTACGTGTGCGATCCTCGCCCCGGCTCTGGCTACTTAACCCCCACACCTTTATGACCATTTCCCCTCACTCAGCACCCCCACTCCCCCACCAAGCTGCCCCCAATTTCTCTTACACCGCCGCAGTGCCGACGAACTCCGACGATGAAATTCCGATGAGCTTGACCACCCCTGTCCTTCTAGTTCATACAAGTGTGCTCCTTATGACTTTGTGCATCCTCTGAAACCATTCGTTTGTTCGCGCATGACCCAGGCCACCGTCCCCGTTCACGCCTGCAAGCGACAGAGCCGCTGGTCAACTCCAGCGAGAGATTTAGGTAAAAACCTGACCATGCCGTGCCTTCCCCTTGACCCTATCGAGTTCGCCTAAACGTTGCACACACACTGATGCCTTATGTTTGTGTTAGGGCGGATCAGAACGTCGCCAACGTCGCCGTCCACCTAAGCCCGACGCTGTCCCCGACTTCGACGAGGTCCCACGGCCACAGCAGATTGCCCCTGTCCACGCCAGCAACATTTGGAGCTTCCTCGCAACCTAGCGACGCCGGTAAGCATAGCCACCGCCCACAGCCCTCACTAGAATCGCCGCACCATCGCCGGCATAGCCGTCGCCGCCGTTCTGGCCATTTGTGCCGCCGGTTTAGGGTCAAAACGATTAGATCCACTGGATCTAGATCCAGTGGTTTGATTAGACGCCAGGCCGAAGAGGTACGGGTAGATATGAGCCGCTGGATCTTATTTAGATCTGACGGTGCGCAATCCTGATCCGCGTGAAACAGTATCGACCAATCAGAAGCTACCGCGTGGCGCTGTTTTATTTAAAAAGACAGAAACATTTATATTAGATGTTCAAACTTGCAAAATTAATATCATTGGAATCAGGAGAAAGAATTATATCCAACCATGCACTTTGTTTAATAAATTGCTTCTATAAAATTGTTTATTTTTGCAGAGACATTTGTAGGCCTATTTTGAATATAAAAATTATTTGAAAAATGTTTTAAATATCAAATTAAGTTTAGTTAGTGTGTAAATGTTTAGTTTAATGTTCAGTATTGTTTTACTTGTCTTGTTTGAATTGGAAAATCATCACATGTCATTTGCATGCATTCATATATATTTTCTTGTTTATTTTCATTGTGAATTTGGTGCTATCATTTTATGTGTAGATTTTGGTTCTAGTGGTGATTGTGATTGTGAGGATTGTTGCTACTCCCCCAACTACCAAGGCAAGTGGTGCTTCATATTTTTTCCCAATATTTTGACTATGCATTAGAAATATTTTGTATAGGGCTTACATGTATATTTTTGCTAAGTATCTAAATGCTATGCTTGGGAAATCCTAGTAGTTGTAGAATTGTTAGAATTTTCTCTAAGTTAAGATACTTGCTATTGCCATGCTTAGCCTAGCTAGTAGCAACCAAGGGTGGAATATATACATGCTATGGAAAAATATTGCTAAGTCTTTGACTTATGTTTTTTCTTAATAAAACAACTAAGTGAATGAAACACCTGGGTGGAATGGTGGATTGGTTTGTGTTGAGTGGTTACACAAGGCCCATTTCTATGGTTTACCTTGTGTATCTCACTTGTGGAATGTCACCCAGGAACAAAGGGATTTGAGATGCCATATGTTAAGAAGCTTCTAGTGCAGCCACATGGCATTATGGGCTCTGCCTGGATCATATAGGTTGCAATAACTTAGCCATTTGGACAGTTGGTGGTAGTGGGTGATAGGTTGGAATGCGTCCATTTGGTCTAAGGGAAGGATTCTGAAAGGTCCTGTCTTGGTGAAAATCAAGTCTTGTGGGGAAAGTGCACCACCTCTGCAGAAGGAAGAAACTAAGTACTTAGCCGTGTCCCCGGTAATGGACAATTTGAGCATCAAGACATGGAAGCTATCAAGAATCTCCTCATCCCAATTTTCTAAGTTAAAACTTGTGGCTGAACAAGGGTGAAGGTTCACCAATTTCTATTGGTGGTTCCTTGGGAGTTTTTGCTAAACAAAAACTTAGTGTTTTCAACTGATAGGTAAAACCTATTTTGAGCAAAGAAAGCCTAAGCTACACTTAGCCAAAATTCATGTAGTAAATAGATGTTAATATTCTACTAAGGTATCACTTGCCAATACTATTCCAATGTATTGACCCACTGTGGCTGTAACTTGTGATGTGGCAGGTTACTCTAATGATGATTAGGGGTCATGAGTCTACACTTAACATGCTTGCCTGTGGCACATGAAGATGAAGACTTTTATTTATATTGTTAAGTTAAACTCTTGTACTAGCCTATGGCTATGGAGTTGTAAAAGACTATGTTATCTCTGGAATGACGATGTAATAATGACCTTTGTTTCTGTGTACTTTATCTTAAACTGTGGATGCTAGAAATTGATCAAGGGACTACATTGCAATCACAGGGATCTTTACCATTATAAAGGTGGGATCTTACAGATGGTATCAGAGCACTGTGTTTCCTGTAGGATTATGACCATAGGATTGGATTAGAAGCCACTAAGGAAAAACTTCCAACACTTTAAAAATTTCCACACTTGTCTTTTTTTCTCATAAACTTTTCTAATCTTCTTTCTCATATCTATTTGTAGATGAACTCCATCAATGAAGCCGTAAGGAAGGGACCACTCATGACCATGCCTTTGGAGTGTGAGACTGAATTTCCCAAAGCTCTCAAGAACCTTATGGTTACCATGGGGATACATGGTGCAGCTGTGTACAAAGGATTCCCTGTGATGGATGAAGGAGAAGAGTACTGGTGGGTGCAACTTCACTTGTACAAAAACAAGGAAGACAACCACAAGGAGTCAGGATTCTGCATGGTCACAAACTCATAAATGCACACAACATTCTTTGACTCTGCAATAAATGCAACTTGGAATGCTATCAAGGAGCTTGGTGATAGACTCAAGTGCAGAATTCTCAACACCCAAAATGACCTTAGGGAAGAAAAGAAGCATACACAAGAGTTAGAGGCCACTAACCAACGTTTAAGAGAAGACATCATAGACTTAGCAATGTAGTCATGTGATCAAGATCGACAGATTGCCTCTAGGGATGCCTTGATAGCCAATTTGGCAAGTGAGTGGGGATTGTAACGTACTTCGTTAGTTGGACCACCACACTTATCGTTTTTATTTCCAAAAAAATTTCTAAGTTATGTTGAACCTTTGATGCTTGTAATGGATTTGTGTATGCCATAACTTGTGTGAT
This sequence comes from Avena longiglumis, assembly GCA_030063025.1. Classification (NCBI taxonomy): domain Eukaryota; kingdom Viridiplantae; phylum Streptophyta; class Magnoliopsida; order Poales; family Poaceae; genus Avena; species Avena longiglumis. The sequence continues at coordinate 338,261,277 of CP125978.1, read as the reverse complement.
TGTTGCAAAAGATATGCTTGTGATATTTTGTCTGGTGATTTTTCTCCATTGTTGTTGATTCTAACTTTTCTCTATCTTATAAAAATAGATGCCTAATGTTACTATCAACACGGCCGAGGAGTTCAATGGAACTCGTTTTGGTACTCGTCTCATTGAGCTCACTAGTGTGCTCAACCTTCCACTTCCTAGCATCATGACACTTCCACTCACCAAGTCTGAGAGTAAGGACATTTGGGGCTTCAGAGTCACTCATCCCGGACGCTAGGCAGAGCCAACCACGGAGACTATCACCTTGAAGCTGATGCATGACGACAAGGAGAAAGGCTTAGATGTAGTCATGCAGGAGTTACTCGGGTGCCTGGTAGGGAGATACTCCACTGAGCTTAGAGGCCTTTACTTTCACCCCTTCGGGAGACGCAACAAGGAGGGTGAAGCTATAGAGTACGAAGATGCTGCTAGAGAGACGATGGAGCCGATTCGTCTGTACCTTCAGGACCTAGAGGGTATTATTAGGCACCTAGATACTGATAGGACCAGCATCATGCTTAGCAATGACGAGCTCCAGGTCTAGCTCCGAGAGAAGGACAAGCTCTTCGCGGAGCAAGACGAGATAGTCAAGGAAATGGAGGCCAAGTTTGAAAGCCAGGACAATAAATTCAAGAGCCAGGAGAAAAGAGTCCAAGACAGGAACAAGAAGATCCGGGAGATGAAGGAAGAGCTTGAGGCCAAGGACTTCAAGTTGAGCATCAGCAGGGAGTGATCGAGAGGCTTCGCTCACAGAAGAGGGCTCTTAGGGCCAAGATAGAGGCCTTTACTACTAATGTTGAGGAGTACAAGACCGCTATGGAGAATGCAGGTCTTACCCTTGTTGATGTGGAGATTGATGCGGAGGGGTAGTGTTGACTACTAATTTATCTTTCATCTACCGTACTTTTTATTATTGAGTAGCAATGACCATCCAACATGTGGGTGGCTTGCTATGGTGTATTTGCATTTCCAAACTTGTTGTTTATGTCGTTCAAACTCTATGTTATTTTGATGCTTGGCTATTGTGATTGAGTATTGATGTATTGTGCATGTTAAGCATCTATGGGTATCTCATTCTTATACTTATGAAAACCACAGATGCCTCCTCGACGTGCCAACCCCAACCCAAACAACAACAATGTCACTCCCGAGATGCAGCAGTTGATGACAACACAGACACAACTGATGAAGATGATGACCACTTTCATGCAGAACCAGAATCAGAATAACAACAATAACAATAACAATAACAACAACAACAACCAGAATAATCCACCAGGATTTGACATGCTCACTAGGTTCCTAAGACTGAGGCCTGCAAAATTCTCATGAACCACTGATCCAATGGTGGCCAATGATTGGCTACGTTCTGTGAACAAGGATTTAGTGAGTGTCGGCTGCACCGACGAAGAGAAGGTCAGGTTTGCAGCACATCTACTGGAAGGGCCAGCAGCAACCTGGTGGGATAATTTTCAGATCACCTCTCCCATTGAGGATGTGACTTGGGCTATCTTTGAGGATGGATTCTGTACATCTCACATCTCATCCGGGGTGATGAATTTGAAGAAGAAGGAGTTCCACAATCTGAAGCAGCGTCACCACAGTGTGGCTGAATATATCGAGGAGTTCAACAATCTGGCGCATTATGCACCGGATGAAGTTGATACCGATGCCAAGAGGAAGGAGAAATTCCTCGAAGGACTGAATGATGAACTGAATCTGCAGTTGTCTGTTTCCTATGTCCCAACCTACCAATCACTTTGTGACAAGGATACCATCTTGGAGAACAAGATGAAACATGTTGAAAGCAGAAATAGGAACCATAGCTTTGACAAGCACGGCTCGGGATCGTCTCACAAGCGTTCCCATCATGATGATAGTGGGAGTTCTGGATCCCACAAACATGGAAAGTACAACAACCACCACGGCCACAACCGCCATCATGACAACAAGCATCACCATAGTCATGATAATGACAAGTATAAGAACCACAAGAGTGGATACAAGAGACACCACAATGTAAGTGGAAGTGGTAGTGGAAGTCAGCCTGTCAAGAAAGATCTCAGTCAGGTTGAATGCTTCAAGTGTAAGAAGATGGGGCACTATGCTAATGAGTGCCCAGAAAAGAAAGTTGAAGGCGCCAACAAACCCAACCCTTTCCAGAAGGGACAAGTGAACCACATCAATGTGGAAGAAATTTATGAGGAACCTGATGATGTGGCTGGTAAGTTCAAACTCAATTTTGTTCCAGCACTTGTTCTTTTTGATACTGGTGCATCGCATTCATTCATATCAAGAGAATTTGTTGATAGAAATGAACTTCCAGTTGAAACTATTGGGTGTCCTATAAAAGTAAGTTCTCCTGGTGGAGAAATGATAGTGAACTCAGGATGTCATGACCTAGTCATAGAATTTGGGAAGTATAAGCTTCCCGTTAATTTGATAATTCTAAATTCCCAAGGATTCGATGTCATTTTGGGAATGGACTGGATGACTAAGTACAAGGGAGTGCTAGATTGTGCCAATCATACTGTCACACTCACAACCCCGGATAATAAAAGGATTAGATTCAAGAATAACTTTGAATCAGAAGGGAGTAAGCTAAATTCCCTTAAGGGGGTTATCATAGACAGTGTGCTAATTGTGAGAGAATATCCGGATGTGTTTCCGGAGGAATTGCCAGGAATGCCACCAGATAGAGATGTGGAATTTCTGATTGACTTGCTGCTAGGATCTGGACCAATAGCAAAGAGACCATACAAGATGTCAGTTGATGAGTTGAAAGAACTCAAGAAACAACTTGGAGAACAGTTGCAGAAAGGATTTATTCAACCAAGTTCTTCATCTTGGGGAGCACCAGTTTTGTTTGTAGAAAAGAAAGATAGAAGTCAAAGGTTATGCATAGATTATCGTTCACTCAATGAGGTGACTATCAAGAACAAGTATCCTTTGCCCAGAATTAATGATTTGTTTGATCAGTTAGAAGGAGCCCGTGTGTTCTCAAAGATTGATCTCCGGTCAGGCTATTTTCAACTTAAGATAAGGGAACAAGACATACCTAATACTGCTTTCACCACTAGGTATGGATTGTATGAGTACACCGTAATGCCGTTTGGTTTGACCAATGCACCAGCATACTTCATGAATATGATGAACAAAGTGTTCATGGAGTTTCTTGACAAGTTTGTCGTTGTTTTCATCAATGACATTTTGATCTACTCCAAGAGCAATGAAGAGCATGAAGGACATTTGCGTTTGATACTTGAGAAACTTAGAGAGCATAAACTGTATGCCAAATTCAGCAAGTGTGAATTTTGGTTGAATGAAGTTGGATTTCTTGGACACATTGTGTAAGGAGATGGTGTAGAAGTTGATCCCGCAAAAGTGTCAGCCATAACTGAGTGGGAATCTCCTAAGTCAGTGAAAGAAGTTCGTAGTTTCCTTGGCTTGGCAGGGTACTATAGAAGGTTCATTGAAAATTTCTCAAAGGTAGCTAAGCCAATGACGGAGTTACTCAAGAAAGATAAGAAATTTGATTGGACTGAAGGTTTTGAACTCAGTTTCCAAGAGTTGAAGAAGAGACTAGTGACAGCACCAGTTTTGTGTCTGCCAGATTTGGAGAAGGATTTCCAAGTTTATTGTGATGCATCTCATCAAGGATTAGGTGCAGTTCTGATGCAAGAAGTAAAAGTTGGGGCTTATGCCTCGAGAAACTCATGAAGTGAATTATCCTAAACTCATGAAGTGAATTATCCTACTCATGATTTAGAGTTAGCTTTTGTTGTCCATGCACTCAAAACATGGAGACATTATCTTTTAGGAAAGCGATGTGAAGTGTTCACAGATCATAAAAGTTTGAAGTATATCTTCACTCAGAAAGAAATCAACATGAGACAAAGAAGATGGCTAGAATTCATCAAGGACTATGACTTGAGTTTGCAATACCACCCCGGTAAAGCAAATGTTGTAGAGGATGCACTAAGCCGTAAGGTATATGTGAATGGCCTTACTAAGGGAGAGTTGCCAGATGATCTGTGTACCCAATTTAAAGATCTTAGATTGGAGATTGTGCCTGAAGGACATCTCATGTCATTGGATGTTCAACCCACCTTGTTGGACAAAATCAAGGATGACCAAAAGACCGACAAGGAAATTGAAGAGATTAAGGAAAATATTGGCAAGGGAAAAGCCAAAGGATTCCATGAAGACGAACAGGGTACTTTATGGTATGAAAAACGTGTCTGGATTCCGCAAGATCCAGAGCTTCGGAAACTTATTTTACAAGAAGCACACAACTCACCATATTCCATTCATACGGGTAACACCAAAATGTACATGGATGTGAAGGAAAGATTTTGGTGGAATAATCTCAAGAAGGACATCGCCGAACATATTGCTTTGTGTGATGTATGTAGTAGAGTGAAAATGGAACATCAAAAGCCAGCAGGATTGTTACAACCATTACCTATTCCTGATTGGAAGTGGGACAATATTGGCATGGATTTTATCACCGGATTGCCAAGGACCAGATCAGGATATGATTCTATTTGGGTAGTAGTGGATCACCTAACTAAAGTGGCTCATTTCATACCCGTGAAGACAACCTATACAAGTGCTAAGTTGGCCAAGATCTATATGAATAGGATTGTGTGCCTGCATGGAGTACCCAAGAGTATTGTGTCTGATAGGGGAACTCAATTCACTTCTCATTTTTGGAGGAAACTGCATGAGTCATTGGAAACGAGATTGGAATTCAGTACTGCTTTTCATCCCCAGACTGATGGACAGACAGAAAGGACCAACCAGATTTTAGAGGATATGTTGAGAGCATGTTCCCTAGACTATGGAGCTAGTTGGGATGAAAGTCTATCCTACGCAGAATTCTCTTATAACAACAGCTCTCAAGCCAGTATTGAGATGGCACCGTTTGAATTTCTCTATGGGAGAAAGTGTACTACACCATTTCTATGGAATGGTGTTGGAGAAAGAAACTTGTTCGGGCCAGAGCTAATCAAAGAAGCTGAAGAGAAAGTCAAGTTAGTAAAGGACAGATTGAAGATAGCACAGTCCCGACAAAAGAGCTACGCAGATCCCAAGCGTAGGGAAGTCACCTATGAGGTTGGTGATAGATCTTATCTTAGAGTATCACCACTTCATGGAGTGAAGAGATTTGGAGTCAAAGGAAAATTGGCCCCAAGATATGTTGGACCATTCAAGATTCTGAGCCGTAAAGGAGAAGTGGCATATGAGATTGAATTACCTAAATCATTGTCTGCCGTTCACAATGTGTTTCATGTGAGTCAGCTAAAGAAATGCCATCCAGAGATGGAAGAGACTTCTTTGAAGGATACTATACCTTTGGAGGAGGTCCAATTGGAAAGTGATCTCACTTATGAGGAAAAACCTATCAAGATTCTTGAGACTGAAGAAAGAGTTACTCGGACAAAGACTATCAAATTCTGCAAAGTTCAGTGGAACCATCATTCCGAAGAAGAAGCAACATGGGAAAGAGAAGATGATCTTCGGAAATACCACCCTCACCTATTTGCTAGCCAATCCGAATCTCGAGGGAGAGATTCACCTTAAGGGGGTTAGATTTATAAAATCCCAAAAATCATGATTTCAAAGTTTCCATATCACTCATGCATTCATAATCATTTTAGGATCATTTCTTTAGAAACATAAACTTTGTGGTTTATTATTTTATGTAAGCAAGGCAATGGCCTTATAGCTACCTTCTAATAAGAAAATACTTGTTTTAATCAGTAAAGATTTGAACATAAGTTTGAGTGTTGTTTCTAAGGCTTGATCAAAGTTTCAAAAAAAATTATGAATTCAAAATCATTCTCATGTTCTATTTAAATAAATAATAAAAGCAAGGTTTATTTTTAAATATCATTGGGCCATTACAAATTCAAGCGAACAGCTATACTATATAAAAAAATATGAACATGTTTCACTTTACAAAAATCCAGAAAGTTTTTGGATTCAAACTCTTTTAAAATCATTTGAAAAGATTCCTGGAAAATCAATCTGAAAAAGGAAAAATCAAAAGAAGTGGAAAAAGGCCGGCGCCAGCAAATAAGCCCAACAGCAGAAGCAGCCCATTAGCCAGCCCATCCGGGGTTTTCCTCCCTCTCTCTGTTTTTTCCACCGCACCCGCGCTACACAAACGGTCACTGACTGGTGGACCTCGCCAGCTCACCTCCTTCTTCCCCAAATCACGCCCGCGACCACGTCGTCGCCGGCTGTTTCCTCCGCCTTCACTGCCGCGCCATAACTTGAGTAAATGCCGTCGATTACGTGCGCGATCCTTGCCCCGGCTCCGGCTACTTAACCCCCACCCCTCGACAACCATTTCCCCCTACTCAGCACCCCCACTCCGCCACCAGGCTGCCCCCAATTTCTCTTACACCGCCGCAGTGCCGACGAACTCCGACGATGAAATTCCGGTGAGCTTGACCACCCCTGTCCTTCTAGTTCATACCAGCGTGCTCCTTATGACTTTGTGCATCCTCTGACACCATTCGTTTGTTCGCGCATGACCCAGGCCGCCATCCCCGTTCACGCCTGCAAGCGACAGAACCGCCGCTCAACTCCGGCGAGAGATTTAGCTAAAAACCTGACCACCCTGTGCCTTCCCCTTGACCCTATCGAGTTTGCCTGAACGTTGCACACACACTGATGCCTTATGTTTGTGTTAGGGCAGATCAGAACGTCGCCAACGTCGCCATCCACCTAAACCCGACGCTGTCCCCGACTCCGAGGACCTCCCACGGCCACAGCAGCTTGCCCCTATCCACGCCAACAACATATGAAGCTTCCTCGCAACCTTGCGACGCCGGTAAGCATAGACACCGCCCCAACCCTCGCTAGAATCGCCGCACCATCACCGGCAGAGCCATCGCCGCTGTTCTGGCCATTTGCGCCGCCGGTTTAGGGTCAAAACGATTTGATCCACTGGATCTAGATCCAGTGGTCTAGATTAGACACCGGGCCGAAGAGGTACGGGTAGATCTGAGCCGCTGGATCTTATTTAGATCTCATGGTGCACAAGCCTGATCCGCGTGAAACGATATCGACCAATCAGAAACTGTCGCGTGGCGCTATTTTATTTAAAAAGACAGAAACATTTCTATTAGATGTTTAAACTTGCAAAATTCATAACTTTTGATCCACACGTCCAAATTTTGCAAATTTTATATCATTGGAATCAGGAGAACTAATTCTATCCAACCATGCACTTTGTTTAATAAATTGATTTTGTAAAATTGGTTATTTTTGCAGAGACATTTGTAGGCCTATTTTGAGTATAAAAATTATTTGAAAAATGTTTTAAAGATCAAATTAAGTTTAGTTAGTGTGTAAATGTTTAGTTTAATGTTCAGTATTATTTTACTTGTCTTGTTTGAATTGGAAAATCATCACATGGCATTTGCATGCATTCATATATTTTTGCTTGTTTATTTTGATATGTGAATTTGGTTCTATCATTTTATGTGTAGATTTTGGTGCTAGTGGTGATTGTGATTGTGAGGATTGTTGATACTCCCTCAACTACCAAGGAAAGTGGTGCTTCATATTTTTTCCCCAATATTTTGACTATGCATTAGAAATATTTTGTATAGGGCTTACATGTCTATTTTTGCTAAGTATCTAAATGCTATGCTTGGGAAATCCTAGTAGTTGTAGAATTGTTAGAATTTTCTCTAAGTTAATATACTTTCTATTGCCATGCTTAGAATAGCTAGTAGAAACCAAGGGTGGAATATATACATGCTATGGAAAAATATTGCTAAGTCTTTGACTTATGTTTTTGCTTAATAAAAAAACTAAGTGAATGAAACACCTGGGTGGAATGGTGGATTGGTTTGTGTTGAGTGGTTACACAAGGCCCATTTCTATGGTTTACCTTGTGTATCTCACTTGTGGAATGCCACCCAGGAACAAAGGGATTTGAGATGCCATATGTTAAGAAGCTTCTAGTGCACCCACATGGCATTATGGGCTCTGCCTGGATCATATAGGTTGCAATAACTTAGCCATTTGGACAGTTGGTGGTAGTGGGTGATAGGTTGTAACGCGTCCATTTGGTCTAAGGGGAGGCTTCTGAAAGGTCCTGTCTTGGTGAAAATCAAGTCTTGTGGGGAAAGTGCACCACCTCTGCAGAAGGAAGAAACTAAGTAATTAGTCGTGTCCCCGGTAATGGACAATTTGAGCATCAAGACATGGAAGCTATCAAGAATCTCCTCATCCTAATTTTCTAAGTTAAAAGTTGTGGTTGAACAAGGGTGAAGGTTCACCAATTTCTATTGGTGGTTCCTTGGGAGTTTTTGCTAAACAAAAACTTAGTGTTTTCAACTGATAGGTAAAACCTATTTTGAGCAAAGCAAGCCTGAGCTACACTTAGACAAAATTCATGTAGTAACTAGATGCTAATATTCTACTAAGGTATCACTTGCCAATATTATTCCAATTTATTGACCCACTGTGGCTGTAACTTGTGATGTTGCAGGTTACTCTGATGATGATTAGGGGTCATGAGTCTACACTCAACATGCTTTCCTATGGCACATGAAGATGAAGACTTTTATTTATATTTTTAAGTTAAACTCTTGTACTAGCCTATGGCTATGGAGTTGTAAAAGACTATGTTATCTTTGGAATGAAGATGTAAAAATGACCTCTGTTTCTATGTACTTCATCTTAAACTGTGGATGTTAGCAATTGATCCAGGGACTAGCATTGCAATCACAGGGATCTTTACCTTTATAAAGGTGGGATCTTACAGTTTGGTGTTGGTCATGTTTTGCCCTCGGGAGAGGTTTAGTCAACGGATCTGCCACATTCAGATCTGTGTATACTTTGCAAATCTTTATGTCACCATCTTGGACATTCTCTCGAATAACATGAAAACACAGCTTGATATGCTTCAGCTTCTTGTGTGACCTTGGTTCTTGCGCATTGGTTATGGCGCCCATGTTATCACAATAGATAGACATTGGGTCCAGCGCACTGGGAACCACACCAAGCTCTGTAATGAACTCCTTCATCCATATCGCACTCTTGTGAAGCCTCTGAAGCAGCTATGTATTCTGATCCAATTGAGGATCTCGCCACAATGCTTTGCTTTGCACTCCTCCAGCTAACTGCTGCACCATTCAAAGTAAATACGTATCCAGATTGAGATTTAGAATCATCCGGATCGGTGTTCCAACTAGCATCGGTGTAACCATTAACAACGAGTTGTTCATCACCTCCATAAGAAAGAACCATATCCTTAGTTCTTCTCAAGTACTTAAGGATGTTTTGGTCGTAGTCCAATGATCCACTCCTGGATCACTTTGATATCTTCTAGTCAAACTAACAACATATGCAATGTCGGGTCTAGTACATAGCATGGTATACATGATAGATCCTATGGTTGAGGCATAGGGAGTCTTACTCATCCTTTCTCTATCTTCTACCGTAGCAGGACTTTGAGTTTTACTCAAGATCGTATTGGGCAACATGGGCAAGAACCCTTTCTTGCTATCTTCCATTCCAACCCTCTTTAGAACTTTGTACAAATATGTGCTCTATGACAATGATATTAGGCATCTAGATCTATATAAATCTTTATGCCTAATATGTAAGCTGCTTCGCCAAGATCTTTCATTGAAAAACTATTATTCAAATTATCCTTGACACTATTAAGAAGGTCTACATCATTCCCAATTAACAATATGTCATCCACATATAGTACTAGGAATGCTACAGAGCTCCCACTCACTTTCTTGTAAATACAAGCTTCTCCATAAGTTTGTATAAAACCAAAAAATTTGATTACCTTATCAAAACGTTGATTCCAACTCTGGGATGCTTGCTTCAATCCATAAATGGACCGTTGAAGTTTGCATACCTTGTTAGAATCTTTAGGATCGACAAAACCTTTGGTTTGTACCATATACAACTCTTCATCAATGTCTCCATTGAGGAACGCCATTTTGACATCCATCTGTCATATCTCATAATCATAATATGCAGCGATTGCTAACAAAATCCTCACATAGTTTAGCTTCGCTACCGGTGAGAAAGTCTCATCATAGTCAAATCCTTGAATTTGTCGAAACCCTTTTGCGACAAGTCGAGCTTTATAGACAGTAACATTACCATCAACATATGTTTTCTTCTTGAAAATCCATTTGTTCTCGACAGCCTTCCAACCATCCGGTAAGTCCACCAAAGTCCAAACTTGGTTTTCGTACATGGATCCAATCTCGGATTTCATGGCTTTTTGCCATTTATTGGAATCTGGGATCATCATCGCATCCTCATATGTCGCAGGGTCATCGGTGTTGTCCACCAACATGATACTCATAATGGGATCATACCAATCAGGAGTGGTATGAGTTCGCATTGACCTGCGAGGTTTCGTAGTAACTGCAACCGAAGTTTCATGATCAACATCATTAGCTTCCTCTCTTATTGGTGTAAGCTCCACAGGAACTACTTCTGGTGCTGCGCTACTCTCAAGTCCAAGAGAAGGTTCAACAACCTCGTCGAGTTCTACTTTCCTTCCAGTCACTTCTTTCGAGAGAAACTCCTTCTCTAGAAAGGATCCATTCTTGGCAACAAAGATTTTCCCCTTGGATCTATGATAGAAGGTATACCCAATAGTTTCCTTCGGGTATCCTATGAAGACGCATTTTTCCATTTTGGGTTCAAGATTGTCAGGCTGTAACTTCTTTACATAAGATTCGCAACCCCAAACTTTAAGGAACGACAATTTAGGTTTCTTCCCAAACCATAATTCATACGGTGTCGTTTCAACGGATTTAGATGGTGCCCTATTTAAAGTGAATGTGGATGTTTCTAATGCATAACCCCAAAACGATAGCGGTAAATCTGTAAGTGACATCATAGAACGAACAATATCTAAGAGGGTTCGATTACAACGTTCGGACACACCATTACGTTGTGGTGTTCCCGGCGGTGTCAATTGTGAAAGTATTCCGCATTTCTTCAAATGCTCGCCAAACTCGTAACTTAGATATTCACCTCCAAGATTAGATCGTAGAAACTTAATATTCTTGTTACATTGATTCTCTACTTCACTTTGAAATTCCTTTAACTTCTCGAAAGTTTCGGATTTATGTTTCATGAAATAGATAGACCCATATCTACTCAACTCATCCATGAAAGTAAGAACATAACGATAACCACCGCCGGATGCTAAACTCATTGGGCCACACACATCGGTATGTATGATTTCCAATAAGTCAGTAGCTCGCTCCATCATACCAGAAAATGGAGTCTTAGTCATTTTACCCATCAGACATGCTTCGCATCTTACAAGTGATTCGAAATCAAGTGATTCAAGAAGTCCATCGGAATGGATTTTCTTCATACTCTTCACTCCAATGTGACCAATACGACAGTGCCACATATAGGTCGAGTTATCGCTCAATTTCAAGCGTTTAGCTTCAATGTTATTAACATGTGTATTACTACAATCGAGATTCAATAAGAATAGACCATCTATCAAAGGTGCATGTGCATAAAACATATTACTCATATAAACCGAACAACCATTATTATCGGACTTAAACAAATAACCGTCTCGCAATGAACATGATCCGGATATAATGTTCATGCTCAACACAGGCACCAAATAACAATTATTTAAGTATAAAACTAATCCCGATGGTAGATGAAGAGGTAGCGTGCCGACCGCGATCACATCAACCTTTGATCCATTTCCAACGCGCATCATCACCTTGTTTTTCGCTAGTTACAAATATGAGCAACCGAACCAGTATCAAATACCTAGGCACTACTACAACTACTAGTGAGATACACATCAATAAAATGTATATCGGATATACCTTTCTTCTTGATGTTGTCGTTCTTCAAATCCGCCAAGTACTTAGGGAAATTCCGCATCTAGTGACCTTCTCCCTTGCAGTAAAAGCACTCAGTATCAGGCTTAGGCCTAGCCCTGGTCTTCTTTGCCGACGCGGTACCTTTCTTACCGCCCTTCTTGAAGTTTCCGTTTTTCTTAGACTTGCCTTGTTTCTTTAATTTGGTGGTGTTATTGACCATCAACACTTGGTGCTCTTTCTTGATCTCCACTTCCGCAGACTTTAACATGGAGAAGAGTTCGGGCAACGACTTGTCCATGTTTTGCATATTGTAGTTCATCACAAAGTTCTTGTAACTTGGTGGTAGTGATTGGAGGACACGGTGAATCCCCAAAGCATTAAGAATCACTATACCCAACCTTTGGAGCTTACTTGCGTGCCCAGACATCTTAAGCACGTGCTCACTGACAGAGTTGCCCTCTTCCATCTTGCAGTTAAAGAACTTTTCAGAAGCCTCATAACTCTCAACTGTCGCATGAGCCTCAAATGTCATTTTGAGTTCACGGACAATATCATGTGGGTCATGGTTCTCAAACCTTTTCTGAAGCTCCGATTCCAAACCATACAAGATAGCACACTGAACCGTGGAGTACTGATTCTTCCGTGTGAGGAAAAAATTCTTCACCTCATCGGTAACATCAGCTGCAGGTGGGTCACCCAGTGGTGCATCCAACACATAGGTCAAATTACTAGCATTTAGGACAATCCTCAAATTGCGGAGCCAATCCGCGAAGTTGCTTCCATTGTTTTTCAACTTTTCTTTCTCTAGGAACACATTAAAATTGATGGTAGGGCCGCCATTGATCTACAACATATTTGCAATAGTTTAGACTAAGTTTATGACAAATTGAGTTCTAATTAATTATTAAATTAATCTAGGTGAACTAGTGATCACACGAACCAAATCCACCACATCAAAACCGATCATCATGAGAGATGATGTAGCTTCAATGGCGAACAATCAACATGTTCATCATATCTACTATATGACTAATGTTTTACCTTTCGGTGATCCGTGTTCCAAGACCATGTCTGTACATGCTAGGCTCGTCAAGATCAAACCTTAGCTTCCGCATCAGCAAATCTGGCTTGCTCCCGTTGTATACACTCGCAGAATCTAACACACCCGATCATCACGTGGTGCTTCGAAACAACGATCTTTAGCAACGGTGCCTACTAAGGATGAACACTTTGTCACTTGATATTTTGTGAGAGGGATCATATTATAATACTACCGTCGAGAACTAAGCAATACAAGATGCATAAAAGGATTAACATCACATCCAATTCAAAATATGTGATATGATATGGCCTTTCTTCTTGTGCTTCCGATCTCCATCTTCAAGAACGAACATGATCTCCATCATTACCGGCGTGGCATCAAGGTCAATGGCACCGCTCCATGGTTTTCGTCCACCAGCATCAACTATTACAACTACTTTGAATAATAGACACATAGGTCTTTAACGAAATTAAAAAAATAACCATATGGATCCTGCCGGTTGCCGACTTACAATAAGGATCATTGCATACATCATATATAATCACAATCATGGCCATATCACATCACAGCACACCCCTGCAAAACAAAGTTAGACGCCTCTAATTTTCTTTGCATATTTTACGTGGTTTGGGGCTTTCAATAAGTGTCGTTCTAACTTAGAAGAAGAACCACAACATTGATATTTGAACTATCAAGTGCCCGTTGTAAATTGAATCTATACTATGATGGGAGAGACAAACACCCGCAAAGCCACTTATGCAATACAAGTTGCATGTTAAGCGTGGAGCAAGTCTCATGAACGATGTCATGTAAGGTTAGCCCGGGTCGCCTCATCCCATCATACCGCAAGATGCAAAGTACACAAAAAGCAATTGATAATAAAAGCACCACCGCCCAAAATAACCATTGTGTTCTACTCGTGCAACAATTCTGCATATAGACACGACTCTGATACCACTGTAGGGGTTCATAGCATGGAAAACAAAAAAATTCTACCACATGCACACAAAAAAGCCAAGATCTATCTACTAGATTGTAGCAAAGAGTCGATTAGAGTACTCACCCTCGAAGATTCCAAAGCGGTTAACGAGAGCAGATTCTCGTGGGTGATGTAGTCGTACACTTGCCGATCTCAACATCGCGTGAAGCGATCCTTCCATGCGCTGCATTCGTAGCGCTTCATGATCGGTCACACGTTCGGTACTCGATGAAGACCTTCCTCTCCCTTGTTCCAGCAGGCAGCGGAGGTGGTAGTTCTCCCCTCGCGATTCCGCTAGCACGACGGCGTGGTGTCGGAAGTAGAGGGAAAATCCTACAGGGCTTCGCCTAAGCCGGAGCAAGTTATGGTGGATCTAGGGTTTCCGGTGATATAGGTTTAGAGGGCCGGAGAGGAGGAGGTGGAGTCGGCGGCGGCTAGGGCGGTGAAAACGATCTGGCGGCGGTGCGACGGCTTGGTGGGAAGGACTGGTTGTGTGTCCTTGGGGCACCCCATCCCCTCTATTTATGAGAGGGAGGGCATCTTGGGAGAGGGGAGTTTGAATCCTTCCCCAACTCCCTCTCATAGTTGGCTTGTGGTGGATAGAAAGAATGATTCTTTCCTTCCTCCACTAGGATACATTGTCCCAGTTTGACTTTTCAAACTTGCCTTTTCACTTTCAATTTTGGAGCTTTATTTATTTCTTGCAAATTCGCAACCAAGTGACCTAGGACATGATGTCACATCCCAAATTTTTGATTTGGTCTTGCAGATCATTCATAGCATTGCATCATATCTTTCCATGCAAAACCGTCGAGTAGAAAGGTTCGGCGAAGCGCCATCGTCAAAACCCTTTTTTGTTTCGACCCGAGTTTCCTGCGGAGAGCTTTAGAGGGACTTGCCACAACCACCCCTGTAGGTTCGAGTTTTCGCTCAAACTTCGACTGAAGGTTGTTCCCTTCGACGATACGAACCCGTAGGCGCGAAAATCGCTCCAATCAGAGTTCGTATGCAAAAGACTCGGACGTTTTAATAAACCGCCGGAAATCGGTCCGAAAATCTGGACCGATTTCCGAATCGGAGTCAAATCTGGACCGTTTTCAGTATAGGACTATTTCTTTTTTTTCTTTCTTTCTTTCTTTCTTTCGCGCAAGAGTTTTTAAAGTGGGGCCCTGCCTTGGGACCCGTGCCCCTGCCACACACCCCGCCGCCACAACTCCTCCCTGGCGCCGCGCGACTCCTCCCAGCGATCGCGCCCGCCACCGCTTCTCCTCGCCGCCGCCGGCCACCCCTCCGCCGCCGGCCATCGCCGCGTTTGTTGTCGGGTTCGCCTCGATCTTCTCTTTCCGTTCCCGTGCTCCGCGTCTCCATCCGCCGCCGCCATCTGCGCCCTGCAGATCGCCCAGCGCCACAGACGCTGCTGTTATTGCATGTCTGGCGTACGCACGCATCTGTGGCGTCTGCGTCTTGCGTTTATTATTCCGGGAGTCGTAGTTGACCGTGTGTGTACGTGCAGGAAGAACCACGACGCCGGAACCGACCGTCGCCGCCGTCCGGAGCTCGCCGGAGTTCGATTCGCCGACCGTTTCCGGTAAGACAGCAGCCACCGTCAGATCTCAGATCAGCGGCTTAGATCGTTCGTTGACTGGTCAGCACTCCAGACGTTGACTAGTCAGACGCCCCAGACGTTGACTGGTCGGCCGATCAGCAGTCATCGAACAGTTGACTGGGTCAATTTCGTTAATCCTATTAGTTGACAGATTTCGGTAGAATCTTGTAAATTGCGTAGAAACTAAAACGCTTGGCCAAAAATTGCAAATAAAATATGTACGAGTTCAGTGAGTCGTGTAGAATTTCACTGTACCTTTGGTTCAGACTTTTACCGTCAGGTTTAGTACAGTTTAATCAAACTAGTTAGTGGCCTTTTCGGAGTAATAAATTCGTACAAAAAGATTCGTAGCTCCAAAAATCGCATATGATATGTCCCTGAATTCGTATGAACGAGGGGAATCTCATCGTGAATTAAAAAGATAGGCTTATAGTAAAAAATTCTGCAGTATTTGTCTAATGGCTTTCTGCAGTGTTTTAATTACTCGGGATGTTTTATTACTCCTTTTTGAGTAATTCCAATTGGTACTGTTTCTTATCAGCGATGCCTATGCTGTAGAATTTTTCCAGGATTTTACAACCTGTCTACTACCTGTAGTGAATTATTTAAGTTCTAGCTCTAGTAGTGATCACTACTTTTGGTTAATAGTTTCCCTTGCGCCAAATCTATTTTCCATGCATGTATTCGGTAGTAATATGTATTAGTATTATGTGGTGCAGCTGTAGCACCAATTCACTTGCCGTTCTTGTATTCATGCATCATCCTTGTTGCATATGTTTGTGAATTGTTTGTTTATGAATGCAATTGTGTCGTGTAGATTGTGTGGAGTGCAACCCTTGCTCGTGTGTGGATTGTTCTTCCGACCGCTACAACCAAGGCAAGTAGATGCTACTTTGTTCATGATATCGTCCTACTATTTTCAATGCATTGTCGTGTATTTTGTAGATGCATGTGTAGGATGATACTATCACTATGCTATGTCCTATTATGTGGTAGGGCTTTCCTTGTAGATGAACCACCGTTGTAGATGTGCTTAGCCATGCTATGTTGAACGAGGGCTGGGTTACATCATTGATACTTGTTTTCTCAAAGTATTGGTTTGTGAAAACTAAAACAACTTAATCAATGAATCCCCTCGGTGTGATGGTATTGATAAATTTTGGTGGTTTCATTGCGGAAAGGCACCCAGGTATCAAGAGAAATTGATTGGCTTCTTTATTGTGTAGCTTACGTGTACAACCATGTACCAATAATGAAATGGGCGGTTGGTTGGACTTAGTAGGTTGTGGTAACTCAAACCCGCGTATCCAGAGATGTAGAATTTTGGTAGGTTGGACCGGTGCGCGTCGGGATTGAGGAGCTACTTCCCGAACAGTCTCTTCTTGGTCTTCTCCCTATCGTCCCTCGCGATTGACGAGCTGGGCTGGCCAAGTCACATGGGTAAAGTGTACTAGCCTCTGTAGAGTGTATAATCTAATCGATTAGCCGTGTCCCCGGTTATGGACATCTGAGTTGCTAGATATTGATTCCATGACATGTTTCTCGCTCATTCTAATTTCATAATTGCTTTAACATTGTTGGGTTAACTTAATTAGGATCTTTTCAAAGAAAATTCAAAACTGTTTATGAAAGTAGGACAAAGTTATTTGCAAATGCAAGCCAGACACAGCTCCACTTGCCAAATATGCATGTAGATGTAGGTACTATTGTCTCCATTACTAGCTCTACTTGCCATACATTCCATGTATTGACCCTTCGGGACTGTTGTGTTTTATGCTGCAGGTTATTCCGATTCTGATTGATCGTTATAGGCCACGGTACTCCACTCGGCACTTGTTCACTTGTGGGCAATTTGAAGATTGGAGGATTTACTCGCTTTTGTTGCTACCTGAACAATTTGAGCTAGCTTTATGCTAAGCCTTTACATTGTAATAATGGTACTCTGGATCTTGTAGATCATGATACACGGTTATTTGCTATGATTATCTATCTTACTCTATTGTGGGCCAATGAACCGATCCAGGGATTGGCATGTCACATAGAGGCCACGGTCTTATCGTAACCGGGTGTCACTGGATGGTATCGAGCCCGTGTCGATGTAGGATCGTGACCTAGGATTGGATTAGGAAGCCATAGAATTATTAAAGCCTATATTAACTGTCTTTCCTCTTATGCCTTTCACCTCGTAAATTCTTACCATATGCTATTCTCACACTTTCCTCTTTTACTTGATAGATGGGAGACGTCAGATGAGTATGTCACCATGGAGTCACCAAGACCCTTTGCAAGGATTAGCTCAACTCTCTCGGTCATTGGGATTGCCCTTGCCTATGTTCAAGGGAAGAAGGCTGTACACCTATGGATATGGAGAGGATGCATGGGAGATCACTACCTTCATATTCAGAGATGCCGCCTTGCCAAACCCAGCACTTGGTCTACACCAAGATATGCCGCAAATCGGGACTTGGAATCAACTTGGCTGTACATGAAGCCTGTCTCGCCAAAGGCACTATGTCCGGCACCTCGCCAGCAGATTCACCCTACCGTGATTATGGAAGGCGTGATGAAGAAGGAACATTGTGATTACCCGGGCAGGAACAACATGCCGCCCGTCGAGGCACATAGAGGACATGGAGAGGGAGAATGGAGCTCTAGCGGAGAAGGTGAGGATGTTGAAGGAGATAGCAGACGTTACTAGCAATGGAATGGTGGTCCAAGGACAGGAGATTGACACTTTGCATGAAGCTGTGGGAGTTCGAGACTACCCGATAGCAGAGATGAGACCATAGCCCATCTTCATGGCACTGCAAGAGAATACCAGAGCATACAAGTTGCAAGGACCGTCCGGAAAGGGACCAAACCATTGAAGCTATGACAGCCAGTTGCCGCTCTCCAAGCACAACTGAATCCACCCTCTGATGATGACAATGGAGATGATGGCAACAATGGGGATGATGACAGTGGAGACGATGATGATGATGAGGACGAGGATGACGATGATGGAGACGATGATGGTGGAGGGATGAAGCATTCTTTGAGCGGTGAGGATGAAGAAGAAGAGGAGGATCCGGAAGAGGTGGAGTTTGAAGTCTCAAGTGATGGTTCAGAGAGGTGTACACTCACGCCATGGTTGTACCGCGAGCCGAAGCGCCAACGCATGACCGCAAGGACCTACCTCAATCTCTTCAAGAAGTAGATAGAAGTCCACCAGTTAGTCCACGTTAGGCGAATTCGTTAGGATTAGTCTCGATCGTTGTGAAGCTTAGTTCGTGTTAGATTAAAAGTGTTTAGTTGCTTATTCATGTACTCCAATATCCCAGGATTTATTTGTGCGAATTTTAATGAAAGAGTTATGGCAATTTGGTTACTATCTGTGTGTTTTTCGCTGCAGTTTTTCTGCTGATACAGCAGTACTGTGCGATTTTTCATATTTTTCTGGTAACTCGGAAAAATCTGAAAAAAATTGGGCTGATGCGAAACTCTCTGTGCCATACGCGAAATTTTTTCTGACGAGTTTAAGTCAGGCGGAAAAATTCGTGAAGGCTGCTGGACTGTTCTGGCAGAATTGCTGTTTTGTTGATTAGTTGATCTATTGTTTAGTTAACCATTGCCAACTCTTGCAAAACTATTTCAGTAGTTATATACTGCTAGGATAACACCTGGGATGTTGCTGGATCTCTTGTTTGTTGATGTGTTGCTTCCTTGTGATTGTCTGCTATTGTTTGTTGTTGTTTGATCATATGCATGGGTAGAATCCTATTGTCGTAGTTGATTCTTTCTAAACTTACCTATGCTGAACCGCAGATGCCTCCTCGCCGTCAACCCACTGAGATGGAGCAGCTCATGGCAGCTCAGGCACAGCTGACCCAAGTGATGACCCAGTTCATGGCGAATCAGAACAACAACAATGGAAACAATCAGCCTCAGGGAGATGCTCTCACCAGATTTCTGAGGTTAAGGCCAGCTAAGTTCTCTACTGCAACGGAACCAATGGTTGCTCTAGACTGGTTGCGTTCAGTCAACAAGGATCTAGTAACTGTCGGATGCACTGATGCTGAGAAGGTGAGGTTTGTCGCTCACCTACTGGAGGGACCAGCCGCTTCTTGGTGGGACACGTTTCAGATCACCCACCCGCTGGATACCGTGACTTGGGCAATGTTTGAGGAAGGTTTTAGGACCAACCACGTGCCTTCAGGAGTTCTGAGCCTGAAGAGGAAGGAGTTACGCAACTTGCGCCAAACCAATTGCACCGTGGCCGAGTACATTGAGGAGTTCAACAACCTGTCCCGTTATGCACCTGAGGATGTTGACACTGATGCCAAAAGGAGGGGGAGATTCCTGGATGGCCTCAGTGATGAGCTTTCAGTACAGCTACTTGTGGTTTATTGCCCCACTTTCTAGGAGCTCATGGACAAGGCTAGGATCTTGGAAGGGAAGCACAAGCAAGTGGAGAACCGCAAGAGAAAGAGCAATACTCATCACTCTGGTTCACACCACAAGTCTCGCACTTCATATGATGGATACTCCAAGCATGGAGGAAGTGACCATGGGAGCCATGACCGCCGCGATGGACATCGCCATGACAACCACAGGAGCAACCACCACAACCACAAGGGAGGACACTCTCACCACTCTGGAGGACACGGTGGACATGACCGCAACCATGATCGCAACCGTGAAGAAGGATCTCGAGTGAGGTGGCGTGCTTCAAGTGCAAGCGTAAGGGACACTATCTTGACAACTGCCGGAGAGGAAAGGACTGAAGCCAACCAACGGTGAGAAGGCCACATGAACCACATGAATGTGGAGGAGATTCGATGAGTTCGACCTTGTGATTGGTAAGTTCCCAATCAACACTTACCCTGCACTTATACTTTTTGATACCGGTGCATCGCATTCATTCATATCAAGGGCATTTGTGGATAAGTATAAGTTACCTACTGAGTCTATGAAAAGGTCTATTAGAGTGAGTTCACTTGGAGGAGATATGATAGCTAGCGCGGGATGCCGCGACTTAACTGTGAAGATTGGAACACACAACTTCATCGCACATCTAGTAGTGTTGGATTCACAGGGATTGAATGTCATTCTGGGTATGGATTGGATGTCTATGCATGGGGGACACATAGATTGTGCACAACGAGCTGTTTCACTCAAAACCCCGGATGGTAAGAGGATTAGATTCAAGTCAGCCGCACGAACAGGAAGGTGTAAGCTGAATTCTCTTAAGGGGGTTAGCATGGATACTGTGCCAGTGATTAGGGATTACCCCGACGTGTTTCCGGAAGAGCCGGTATGCCACAGGGAGATGTAGAGTTTCTTATCGACCGATGCGGAACAAGACCTATAGAAAAGAAACCATATAAGATGGATGTCGATGAGATGAAGGAATTGAAGAAACAGTTGAAGGAACAATCGGAAAAGGATTCATTCAGCCTAGTGCGTCGTCATGGGGAGCACTGTTCTATTTGTGGAGAAGAAAGACAGCACCAAGAGATTAGTGGTAGACTATCGTTCATTTGAATGAAGTAACCATCAAGAACAAGTATCCTCGCCAAACATAAATGACTTGTTTGACCAACTGAAGAGCAAAGGTGTTGAGAAGATTGATCTGCGATCGTGCTATTTCAATTGAAGATCCGAGAGGAGGATGTACCAAAAACCGCCTTCACCACTAGGTATGGTTTATATGAGTATCTGATTATGTCTTTTGGACTAACGAATGCCCCGGCATACTTCATGACCATGATGAACAAGGTATTTATGGAGTATTTGGACAAGTTCGTGGTGGTGTTTATTGATGACATACTGATATATTCCAAGGATGATGCCGAGCATGAGAAACATCTGATGATGATTATGGAGAAGCTGAGGGAACATAAGCTGTATGCCAAATTCAGTAAGTGTGAATTCTGGCTTAACACTGTTGGAATTCTTGGACACGTAGTGTCAGGAGAAGGAGTCGCTATTGATCCAAGCAAAGTGACTGCAGTAACTGAGTGGGAAGCACCCAAGAATGCTGGAGAGATTCGAAGCTTTTTGGGACTTGCTGGATATTATAGGAGGTTCATTGAAAACTTTTCCAAGATTGCTAAGCCGATGACTGAACTTCTGAAGAAGGAGAGGAAGTTTGAATGGTCAGATGTATGTGAAGCCACCTTCGTGAGGCTGAGCGTCGACTAGTAATGCGCTGCTTACGTGTTTACGGATCTTGAAGGATTTCCAAGTGTCTTGTGATGCTTCTGACGGGGACTTGGGAGTGTCTTGATGCAAGATGGGAGAGTAGTGTCATATGCCTCGCGACAACTCAAGCACCATGAGCGGAATTACCCCACACACGACTTGGAGTTAGCGTCGGTGGTTCATGCGCTCAAGGTATGGAGGC
Organism: Avena longiglumis; assembly: GCA_030063025.1. Classification (NCBI taxonomy): domain Eukaryota; kingdom Viridiplantae; phylum Streptophyta; class Magnoliopsida; order Poales; family Poaceae; genus Avena; species Avena longiglumis. Next base: position 338,239,374 of record CP125978.1, on the reverse strand, counting down.
ATTACTTAATGGGAAAACACATGATGTGTACACCGACCACAAGAGCTCAAGTACATATTTACGTATGAAGGAACTGAACATGAGACAAAGGAGATGGTTGGAACTTATCAAGGATTATGATATGAATCTACAATACCACCCAGGAAAGGCCAATGTAGTAGCTGATGCTCTGAGCCGGAAGGTTTATGCCAATGGATTGACAATTGGTGAATTGCCTAAGGATTTGTGCAAGCAATTCAAGGACCTTAGACTGGAGGTAGTATCTGAAGGATACTTGGCTACAATGGAAGTCCAACCAACGCTTCAAGACAGAATCAAGAAGGCTCAAGTGGGAGACAAAGAGATAGATGAAGTTAAGGAAGATATGAAGGAAGGTCGAGCAAGGGAATTCCGCGAGGATGAGCAAGGTACCTTGTGGTATGGAGATCGTTTGTGTGTGCCCAACAATCCGGAGTTAGGAAGTTGATTCTGCAGGAAGCTCATGACTCGCCGTATTCCATACATCCGGGCAATACGAAGATGTATAGGGACCTAAAGGACAGATTCTGGTGGAACAACATGAAAGGAGACATCGCAGAGCATATCGCCCTATGTGATGTATGTAGCCGAGTGAAGGCGGAACACCAGAAACCAGCAGGACTGCTACAGCCTTTGCCCGTGCCGGATTGGAAATGGGATAGAGTGTTAATGGACTTTATCACAGGACTGCCCAGGACCAGGTCAGGATATGACTCTATTTGGGTAGTGGTCGACCATTTGACCAAGGTAGCCCACTTTATACCGGTGAAGACGACCTATACGAGTGCAAAGTTGGCCAAGATTTACATGGACAAGATTGTGTGCCTACATGGAGTTCCCAAGAGTACCGTATCTGATAGAGGCACCCAATTTACCTCACACTTCTGGCGCCAGCTGCACGAGTCACTTGGTACTAGATTGGAGTTTAGCACAGCGTTTCACCCACAGACTGATGGACAGACCGAGAGGGTGAATCAGATTTTGGAGGACATGCTAAGAGCTTGCTCCTTGGCTCATGGTTCTAGTTGGGATGAGAATTTGCCGTACGCCGAGTTTTCCTACAACAACAGCTATCAAACCAGCATCAAGACGTCACCGTTCGACGTACTGTATGGGAAACGGTGCCGAACACCATTGCTATGGGATGGAGTAGGAGAACGTCAGTTGTTTGGACCTAATTTGATCAAGGACGCTGAGGAGAAGGTCGCCTTGATTAGAGACAGACTGAAGGTAGCACAATCTAGGCAGAAGAGCTACGCTGACGCCAAGCGCAAGGAAGTGTTGTATGAGATAGGTGATAGAGCATACCTCAGAGTATCGCCGCTTCGTGGAATCAAGAGATTTGGTATTAAGGGTAAGCTAGCACCTCGATTTATTGGACCGTATCGAGTCTTAGCACGCAAAGGAGAGGTTGCTTATCAGTTGGAGTTGCTAGAGGCTCTGTCTGCTGTTCACAATGTGTTCCACGTGTCCCAGCTGAAGAAGTGCCATCCGGAGATGGTGGATACACCGTTGAGAGACACTGTACCGCTAGAGGAGGTTCATCTTGAGAATGATTTGACCTATGAGGAGAAACCGGTCAAGATTCTGGAGACAGCTGAAAGGACTACCCTTACCAAGACAATCAAGTTTTGCAAAGTACAGTGGAATCACCACACCGAAGAGGAAGCCACTTGGGAGCGTGAAGATGACATCCGAGAGGACTACCCACACCTATTTGCTAGCCGCCCCGAATCTCGAGGACGAGATTCATCTTAAGGGGGTTAGTCTTGTCACATCCCAAATTTTTGATTTGGTCTTGCATATCATTCATAGCATTGCATCATATCTTTCCATGCAAAACCGTCGAGTAGAAAGGTTCGGCGAAGCGCCATCGTCAAAACCCTTTTTTTTTTGTTTCGACCCGAGTTTCCTACGGGGAGCTTTAGAGGGACTTGCAACAACCACCCCTGTAGGTTCGAGTTTTCGCTCAAACTTCGACTGAAGGTTGTTCCCTTCGACGATACGAACCCATAGGCGCGAAAATCGCTCCAATCGGAGTTCGTATGCAAAAGACTCGGACGTTTTAGTAAACCGCCGGAAAACGGTCCGAAAATCCGGACGGATTTCCGAATCGGAGTCAAATCTGGACCGATTTCAGTATAGGACTGTTTCTTTTTTTTCTTTCTTTCTTTCGCGCAAGAGTTTTTAAAGTGGGGCCCTGCCTTGGGACCCGTGCCCCTGCCTCACACCCCGCCGCCACAACTCCTCCCTGGCGTCGCGCGACTCCTCCCAGGCGCAGATCGCCCGCCGCCGCCGCCGCTTCTCCTCGCCGCCGCCGGCCATCGCCGCGTCTGTTGCCGGGTTCGCCTCGATCTCCTCTTTCCGTTCCCGTGCTCCGCGTCTCCATCCGCCGCCGCCATCTGCGCCCTGCAGATCGCCACAGACGTCTGTCTGCGTGTGCATGTCTGGCGTACGCACGTCTGTGCGCGTCTCGCGTCGCGTATTATTCCGGAGTCGTAGTGTGTGCGTGCGGTAGAACCACGACCGAACCTACCGTCGCCGCCGTCCGGAGCTCGCCGGAGTTCGATTCGCCGACCGTTTCCGGTAAGACAGCAGCCACCGTCAGATCTCAGATCAGCGTCTTAGATCGTTCGTTGACTGGTCAGCACTCCAGACGTTGACTAGTCAGACGCCCCAGACGTTGACTGGTCAGACGCCCAGTCAGCGCCCAGTCATCAGACACAGTTGACTGAGTCAATTTCGTTAATCCTATTAGTTGACAGATTTCGATAGAATCTTGTAAATTGCGTAGAAATTAAACCGCTTGGCCAAAAATTGCAAATAAAATATGTACGAGTTCAATGAGTCGTGTAGAATCACGCTGTTCCTTTGGTTCAGACTTTTACCGTCAGGTTTAGGTACAGTTTAATCAAACTATTTAGTGGCCTTTTCGGAGTAATAAATTCGCAGAAAAAGATTCGTAGCTCCAAAAATCGCATATGATATGTCCCTGAATTCGTATGAACGAGGGGAATCTCATCGTAAAATAAAAAGATTACAGTAAAAACTTCTGCAGTATTTGTCTAATGGATTTCTGCAGTGTTTTAATTACTCGGGATGTTTTATAACTCCTTATTGAGTAATTCCAATTGGTACTGCTTCTTATCAGCGATGCCTATGCGGTTGAATTTTTCCAGGATTTTATAACCTGTCTACTACCTGTAGTGAATTATTTAAGTTCTAGCTCTAGTAGTGATCACTACTTTTGGTTAATAGTTTCCCTTGCGCCAAATCTATTTTCCATGCATGTATTCGGTAGTAATATGTATTAGTATTATGTGGTGCAGCTGTAGCACAAATTCACTTGCCGTTCTTGCATTCATGCATCATCCTTGTTGCATATGTTTGTGAATTGTTTGTTTATGAATGCAATTGTGTCGTGTAGATTGTGTGGAGTGCAACCCTTGCTCGTGTGTGGATTGTTCTTCCGACCGCTACAACCAAGGCAAGTAGATGCTACTTTGTTCATGATATCGTACTACTATTTTCAATGCATTGTCGTGTATTTTGTAGATGCATGTGTAGGATGATACTATCGCTATGCTATGTCCTATTATGTGGTAGGGCTTTCCTTGTAGATGAACCACCGTTGTAGATGTGCTTAGCCATGCTATGTTGAACGAGGGCTGGGTTACATCATTGATACTTGTTTTCTCAAAGTATTGGTTTGTGAAAACTAAAACAACTTAATCAATGAATCCCCTGGGTGTGATGGTATTGATAAATTTTGGTGGTTTCATTGCGGAAAGGCACCCAGGTATCAAGAGAAATTGATTGGCTTCTTTATTGTGTAGCTTACGTGTACAACCATGTGCCAATAATGAAATGGGCGGTTGGTTGGACTTAGTAGGTTGTGGTAACTCGAACCCGCGTATCCAGAGATGTAGAATTTTGGTAGGTTGGACCGGTGCGCGTCGGGATTGAGGAGCTACTTCCCGAACAGTCTCTTCTTGGTCTTCTCCCTATCGTCACCCAAATTGAGAGTGATGGTATGAGCTGGGCTGGCCAAGTCACATGGGTAAAGTGTACTAGCCTCTGCAGAGTGTATAATCTAATCGATTAGCCATGTCCCCGGTTATGGACATCTGAGTTGCTAGATATTGATTCCATGACATGTTTCTCGCTCATTCTAATTTCATAATTTCTTTAACATTGTTGGGTTAACTTAATTGGGATCTTTTCAAAGAAAATTCAAAACTGTTTATGAAAGTAGGACAAAGTTATTTGCAAATGCAAGCCAGACACAGCTCCACTTGCCAAATATGCATGTAGATGTAGGTACTATTGTCTCCATTACTAGCTCTACTTGCCATACATTCCATGTATTGACCCTTGAGGCTGTTGCGTTTTATCTTGCAGTTATTCGATTCGATTGATCGTTATAGGCCACGGTACTCCACTCGGCACTTGTTCACTTGTGGGCAATTTGAAGATTGGAGGATTTACTCGCTTTTGTTGCTACCTGAACAATTTGAGCTAGCTTTATGCTAAGCCTTTACATTGTAATAATGGTACTCTGGATCTTATAGATCATGATACACGGTTATTTGCTATGATTATCTATCTTACTCTATTGTGGGCCAATGAACCGATCCAGGGATTGGCATGTCACATAGAGGCCACGGTCTTATCAGAACCGGGGTGTCACTCATGATCCAATCATTCCACTTATCAATGACACATTCATGGACCATTCCCCTTTCGGTCCGATGAACCTTCTAGACCCTTCTAGAACCTCTCCGATGAAAACATCGGAATCATTCCCGAACTCCGGAATTGGACTTTCCTTATATGAATCTTATTATCCAGACCATTCCGGATCTCCTCGTTATATCCCGGATCCCATACAAGACTCCGAACAACATTCGGTCTCCCTACTTACATTCCATATCTACTAAACGACATCGAATCCTTAAGTGTGTCTCCCTACGGTTCGTGAATTACGCAGACATGACCGAGATACTTCTCCAATCAATAACCAATAGAGGAATCTGGAAATTCATATGGCTCCCACATATTTCTAATGTTACTTTGCGATCGAATGAACCACTTACATACGATACCAATTTCTCTTTTTCTCGTGATAGTTTACTTATCCGAGGTTTGATCGTCGGTATCTCTACATACCTAGTTCAACCTCGTTACCGATAAGTACTCTTTTATCGTTCCTGTGATATGTGATCCCTTGTGAGCCATTCACATGTTTGCAAGCTAATTGGATGACATTCCACCGAGAGAGCCCAGAGTATATCTATCTGTCATATGGATGGACAAATCCCACTCTTGATCCATGTGCCTCAACTCATACTTTCTAAACACTCAAGGATACCTTTATAGACACCCAGTTACGGTGTGATGTTTGATGTCATCAAAGCATCCTTCCTGTAATGGTGATTAGCATGATCTCATGGTCGAAGGAATTAGGTTACTATGTATCAGAAAGCTTATAGCAAACGAACTATTGAAATGACTTGATCTTTATGCTACGCTTATCTATAGGAGTATGTCCATCACACCATTCTCCTAATGATATGATCATGTTGTTAATAACATCTCAATGTTCATGATCGAGAAACCACGGTCATCTATCAACCAACTATTGGGCCACGTAGAGATAAAACAAAACTTTTCCCTCTAACATGGTGATCTCAAGATCTAGCTGAGGTAGAAGGCCACGAGGTTTACCACTAGACGCGCAGTTGTGGATTACTGATGAAGCGCGTCAGTTGATGCAGTGCGGTCCTCATGATCCGATCGTCCTGGTGCTGATCGTACATCACCTCTGCTGGTATCCACAGGTACAAGGAGGAGCACCGACAGTGAACTGCTAGGTTCGATACGATGGCAGGACTGCTGTGGAGCTAGGGTTTCCAACACATGGAATGACCTAACCGATCAATGATTAACCCTTCTGGGTTACTGTTCTCCACTATATATAGGGAGTGAACATGGGCTCTGCTCGTGCGGCCCATTCACTAAAGTCCATATAATATTAGTCCATGTGAGTCCGACTCACTGACTCAGTCCAAATCAGGCTCGGGTCCAACCCAACCAGATTTCCAGTTCAGATCCAATCCTAACTTTCTCCCGCTCTTAAGTGTGTGACCCCGCAGGCTCATGGTTACTTGGAAACGATTAGAGTATGACTCTCAATCGATCAGTCGATAGCGGCTTCTAGTAGAACATGCCGACTCCCAAGTACCAAAGAGTCATGACGACTTGCCTTTCCAGTGCGACTTGCGTCCGAGTCCCTTTTGCCTCACGATATACCTTGTCAGACTATAGGCGAATAATTGTCATCCCTTAAATAGTCCGACTCTCTTCTCAATCCAATATAAGTGATTCACCCGACTAACTCTTAGTCGATCGCCTCGGTTAACACTTAGCCGAGTCATGCATGGACATGCTTTCCTAATCATATCATCTGAGATGGCCCAGAGAATATCTCTCCGAGTGGAGGGGCAAAATCCCATCTTGGTTATTCACATCACGCATCTTGATTCTCAGTCGACCCGAACTCTGCCTTTATAACTGCCCAGTTAAGGATCAGCGTTTGACAGAACCTAAGTCGGTGATCCTCAACTCGGACTATGCAATAACCTCAGGTCTAAGGATTACATTGATTGAGATATACAAATGAAAACTTGTTCGTTGTACCTCAATATGGGTCAATCTGAAACGCTAAATTCTTTAGCCGAATCTGTGTAAGTTGGAATAGCATCTCCATGCCCATGACAAGTGGAGCCGAGTCATAAAGCCGACTTTCACATTGGTCTAAGTTGTGTGTCGAGCACAACCTCAATGACCAAGGATATTTAGTACAAACAACATGAATGTATAGTTCCACAACCGAATCACATATTCAATGATACACATCAGATGTTTATACAAGGACAACTTAATAACTTTATGAATACAATGGGAAATCTCATCATACATGATTGCCTCTAGGGCATAGCCTCAGGGGAGAACTACTCCCTCCTCATCATGGGAGTCAACAGGGACGATGGATATGGCGGTGGAGTCGATGGATATGGATCCGGGGGCAATTCCATGTCCCGGCAAGGTGCCAGAACACGCACTGCTCTCGAATCTCGTCTTGGTGCGCGCTGGAACTTTTCGTGGAATTCTGACCTCGTATTCAGGGTTTTTTCATCGGGGGGAATAAATAGGCGAAGGGGCAAGGTCGGTGGACGCCCGAGGGGCCCACACCATATGGTGGTGTGGCCAGGGGGCCGTGCGGCCTTGTGGTGTGGTTGCTTCGCGGCTAATCTTTGTCTCCCCTTCAGACTCGTTTGAAAAAATAAGAACTTTGGCTTTCGTTTCGTACAATTCCGATAATATTTCCTTTGGTAAAAACCTGGAATAGAAAAACAGCAGAAAACAGGAACTAGCACTATGGCATCTTGTTAAAAGGTTAGTTCCATAAAATGTATCAAAATTCCACAAAGTGTAGACAAAACATAAAGCAAATGGTGTAAAACAAGCATGGAGCATCAAAAATTGTAGATACGTTTGCAATGTATCAATGGCGCTCTCCGCAAACAACTTGCTAAAAGCAAGTGTGTTAACTCGGACAATCTTCGATTGTTTGAGCAGCTCCTCAAGGCCACATGAAGGAGAAGTTGGCACAACACTAGGAGCCAGAGCTGAGCTACTCGGTGTGAGCACCGGATAGACAATCTTGGGAAGCTCAGTTGGCATCTTGGGTGCAACGGTTCCGCTGTTGTGACCTTGGATCCATAAAGACCCTAAGTCCCTGTGATTCACATGCTAGTCCCTGGATCAATAGCTAGCACTCACGGTCGATGAATATCATGTAAAACACAAAGTCATTATTACACGAGGAATCCAGAGTATGAATTTATTACAAATTTTCTTAGCATTAAGCTAGCTCAAATAACAGCGGAAACATAAAGCACCTTGAGTCCATCAACGCCCCAGGCTTGTCGAGTGTAGACTCACGATCCCTATGCACCTATCAATCTTCGGATTCTGCACATAAGACATGCAACCAACAAGTTGGGTCAATACTTTGAATGTATTGGCAAATTACACCAAGGAAGGAAAAGACTAACTCTACATGCAAGGCTAGTTTAGGCTGTGGAGTTCATTTGCTCAAAGCTATTTTTCTTAATTATGGAAAAGAAGAGAAGATTTCCCTACTTTGTAAACATTTGTTTAAGTAATATGGTATTGAGCGGCTGCACGGGATATTACTCACCAAGTGCCCAAACAACCTAACACTTGGATATTACTCACCAATTTCCCAAAACCCACCCAATAGCGATATGACTCATGCCTTGGGTTTTTAGAAAACTTTAAGTTTTGGAAGAGAGAGAGGAAGATCCTTCAGAGGCTCCATCCTTCAGATGCTCAAGTGTTCTTTTTCGTGAACTCGGACGATCGATCAGATTGCAATACTCTCGAGAGTTTGTGCACTTTACCCACAATCCGCGATCAAGTCCTTTTACAGGCAAGACCATGGAGAGGCTTTCCCTTAGTAGCCCCTCTACCTTTTGGATCCAACCGTGCCAAGAACCTCCAAATTTTGGTATCCAGGTGAGGTTTCCCACTAAGTACTAGGCCAAGACAGAGCCCATATGTATTGTGGTTGTACTGGAAGCTTCTGAATTCTGAAACATGGCAGACTTCTTTGATTCCTGGGCGGCCGTCCTCCACCAAAATCTCACTCCTTGAACCGACAACCATTCCGCCCAGAAGAAAACTTAGTTTTATTTTGAAGTGGATTTGAGAAGAAAAGATCGCTCAAGAGAGCCTTTATACTTAGAAAATTTCTTGTCTTTCGAACCCTCAATGGTACTTTATATATATAGCATAGCAAGGAGTTAGCAAAAACAGGGGTAACCTATTAGGAGGGGGAAAATCCTAAGTATAGAGCTACTCATGGCATACTACAAAAATCATTGCACTTGCAAGATAATACTAAGGAAATATCTACTAGAACATCCTACACATGCATACTACAGAATTTGAAGATCACATGCATAGAATCAAAACTAGGACAAAAATTATGAACAACTGGTGTAACTTGCCTTGATCCAAGAATCACTCTACACAATAGTACTCCTCAGCACACTCTGAACAATCTAACAAAACACAAACATAGATCTAATCACAACTTGCACAAAATAATGCCACAGAAATAATATGCATGCATGCAACATGGTAATTATGCAAGATTGTGTTCTAATTTGACCAAGGTATCCTTATTGGGTTGCTAAGGTGTTGAGGATGTTGTTAGTATTAGTTTCCCACAGATTTTAATTAATTTGGATCATTACTTTAATTTATAGGCTCATAAGGAGATCCAACCATCTAATTAGCCCCGAATCAGATCTAAAGATCCTAAGCAATATATTATAATTTTATTCAGTAGGCATTGTGAAAAATAGGCCAACCAACAAGAATCAACTAAAACGGAGTTCTAATTATTTTTCTTTGAATTAAATACTCCAATCTAGAGATTAAATTCTACACAGAAAATACTACTACAAACTCGCCAAATTATTTCAGATCTGTGTTCTACACAATTTTGTGAATCCAACGGTATATTATACGAGATTTTGGCCAAATGGTTGAATTTCTATGAATTTCACAATATTTGGATATAATCTTCCAATTCAAAACTAACCCTAATAGAATCGTGACAAGTGGAAGTTTCTGATTGGCCCCAGCTAGACGACGTGGCGCTGACGCGTGCAAGCCACACGGCACAGCGCGATTCTCTGATACCCCTTCGGTAACATCTTCTAATCTAAACCGCACGATCTCGATCTAACGGACAATGGTGACGGTGGCGACTTACAGGGCAACGACGACGGCGATGGGCGGCGGCGGTGTCAATGGTGACGGTCGGCGGTGATTCCTTGGCTTCCCGAGGCGGCGGTGTGGTCGACGGGGTGCAGCTGGTCCTCGCGGTCACGCTCGCGTCCTTGGCCGCGCTCCTCGCTTCCTTTTCCGTCGGCAAAGCTCCGCCGTCCCTCCTTGTCCCCGGCGATGCTCCGACGAGCAATTGTGGCCGTGGTGCTGCGAGAGGCAAGGCGAATCTTGTGAGAAGAGAGAGTCGAACAAGGGGGTCACGGGGAAAGGAAATGATGCAGAAGAGAGGCTCGGAATCCTCTGCCCCGAGCTCAACCGAGCCTTACTCCGGTGAGATCGGAAACACGTTTGCAAACGATGGCCTAGTGGCGAGAGATCGAGGGATTTTTAGGGTTTCGAAGCGCTGGGGTCACGGGTTTATATGGTCGACGAAACTTGGCGAGGGGTTCACGGATTCTTCTCCGAATCGGCCGGAGTTCGTTATGTCCACGACGGCATCCGATTTCCGCGGGGGTGAGGAAGATGAAAAGTGGGCCCGCGTGGTCAGTGGGAGCTGGTGGCCGTGGGCTGGCGCCGGTGCTAGTGGGCTCACGCTGGCGGGCTCGCGCTGTAGCCCAGTTAGTTAGGTGACGCGCGTGCTGCGGCCCGGCTAGGTTAGGCAGTTTTTTTTGTTATTCTTTTTTTTCCATTATTTTGTTTTACTAAATTTTTAATAACTTTTGCATAACAAGTCCAAAAGCAATGAAACCAGTTTCTAAATTTTTGTAAAAAGGAGGTGGTCATCATAGAACCAGATAATATTATTTTTACAAGGTTTTGGAAGGCCAAGCAAGAGTACCTCCTTCTTGCTCACAATGAGGGATTTTTATTAGGGTTTTGTTAGGGTTTGGTGATAGGGTCCTTAATGTAAATTTAGCTTTGTAGGATGCAATGATGCAAGGATGATGCATGATTCTAGTAACATCTTAATATAAAATCTGGGATGTTACATCCGCCTTTGGCAGAAGTTCCGCCTTCCACCATCCCCTTACCGCTACCAGTGGCATCCTTAGCTGGAGCTTCAACCACTTTGGAAGAGATTCTCTCCTTTGTTGCCCTTTCGCCGACAACGTGGACCTCCATGGTAGCATCTAGGAGCACCTGAGAAGGAGTAGGGTCCACTTCCATGGTGGAAGGTTCAGATGTTACCTTTGCCGGAGAACCAGTGGGTGTGGCAGAAGGCTGGGCGCTAGGAGTGGGAGGAGCGATGGCGAGAGACGCCTGGACAAACATCTCTTTAATGTTTTTAGAAGCCCTCAATGTTTTGAGGTCTTCCTCAAACTTAAACTAGCCTTCTTCCTGAAACATGCAAAATTATAAGTACATGAATAAGAGGGGGATGATAAGAACCTTACACAATAGTAGGTGCCTTGTTCAAAGGGATACCAGTTAACCTTCTTTTCTCCGCCTCCAGGGAGGTGGTGGATCTCTTGGAGGCTCCACCCTCCGTCTTCTTTTTCTTGCCACTGTCGGCAGCGTTAGAGGTGGAGCCCTTCCGCTTTCGTACCAACGGGACCTCATCGGCGGACACAACGGTGACTTCCTTCATCTTAGGGTCATAGACTTGTGAAGCCATGCTGCCTTCGTCCAGATCCCCTAGCTGTTAAGTGAGTCCTAAGTGTTAGATGCAAAGGCATGTGCAAGACGGAAGAACTAGAGCATACGTCATACATGGAAAATAAATGTGTACCTCTGGGCACTTGCCACCCTCGAACATGTCGTAGGTGATGGTGAAGCCACACTTCTGATCCTTCGCCTTGACTATGTCCTTGAGATGGAGCTTGATGGAGTCACTGGAGAAGTTGTCCTCGGAAATCCGGATGCTATCCTTCCTATCCTTGGTGTACTGGTGCATGAGCTTCGCACGGTGCTGCAGAGGTTGGATCCTCCTGATGAACCAGCACATGGCTAAGTCCAAGACGGCCAGACACGTCTCTACAAACCAGTCAATCTGCCTTGTGGCGTGAGAGGCTTCATTGTCGGAGGGGAGGAGGGTTTGTGATATCCATGGTGGGGCTTCGGCGGCGGCCCCGTTGACAAAGTCCGGGTACGATGCTTCTCGGCCGACCAGAGGGATATCTGGGCCATAGAAGTTCGTCCTTTGCCAGTTTTTGCAGGACTCGTGTCCCACGATGTCAGGGAACCGCCGGCCAGGCCGGATCTTGAAGCTAATTATTCCACAATTTCTGAGCTCCTCCTTGCTCAATATGGCTTCCCTCTTCACGATGAAGAAGTAGATGAACATATCTAACCTAGGCCTAATTCCTAGGTAACCCTTGCATAACTGCACGTAATTGCTAAGCGCGAAGATACCATTCGGAGAAAGGTTCTAAGGTTGAACCCAGAAGTTTTTGAGGACTTGGACGAAGAAGTCGGAAATTGGGAGGGAGACGCCGCGCACAAACTGGGCCTTGAGGTATACCTTTTCTCCAGCTTGGGGAGAAGTAGTGACCTTGCGGGCCGGCGCTGCCCACTAGACCAGGCCCTTCGTAGCGGGGAGGTACCCTTCGTCGAGCATCTCCTTGATGTCGCTCTCGGAGATGTCCGAGCCTCGCCATTCTCCCTTGTGGGAACTTCTTCCTCCAACGGCTCTAGCACCGCTAGAATTTGGTCGCTGCCAGTGGACTCAACCACCGCAGTATGCGGCACCACCACGCCCTCCGGTGGGACTTGAACGGAGCCAGATGGCTTGGCCGTAGCCTCGCCAGACGCCGCCATCGATGGTGTACTGTTGCTGCTCGCCATTGGAAAAGATTAGGGTTTTCCTCTGTGCGTTCGAAGATCTCGAGGATAGGTTTGGCTGGAGGAAGACTTTGACACGAGGAAGAATGAGGTGAAAAGATAAAATACCACCGCAGTTAAAATATATAGTACTCGGTGTCAAGATTCATACAAGATGATCAAACGGTTGATGCGTGGACAGCGCGTGCGTGAGCGTGCACAGAAATTTTGCCACGTTCCCACCACGGTTGCTAATGTTTCACATCCTTCGCGCGGGAAAAGCGGATATGATTACGTTCTTTGCATGTGTGAGTTACGAGGCATCGATGACCTATGGTCTACGACATCCTACTGACACGGGCAGATGAACAGACCCATCTGAAGATTCCGACATGAACGGATCCTGTCCAACTACGAGAAGAGTATGATGGAAAGCTTAACGATCCTCCGACTTACATATCCAAGATGGAGAGTATCGCAGGGTTCTTGGGAGGACTAAAAGATATTGCTTGACGATTTGCCGATTTTCATCTAGACGGAGCATTCAACCTGAAGCGGCAATACGGTGCAAGATCTCGGAGTTCTCCGGGGGCTACTATTGCGGATATGCTAAATGGGTATCACCATGGCATGTCTCTAATACGGATAAACCGGGTGGACCATAGTTGGTAGAAAGGCCTATTGCCTGCTGGGCGGCCCAGTTAGATGGATCTAGAAGGGAGGACCATGACAGATAAAGGAAGGCTACGATGGAGTCATCGTCATACCCGGAGCCTTGGAGTGCAAGACACGTTAGACTAGTTGTATATCGTGTAGGACTCTATAACCTATCCGGCTAGGAATTTGTGTGTAACCCTAGGATCTGGCGATTATATAAGTCGGACCTATAGGAGCCTTTAGGGAAACAGTCAGACGACACAACTCATATAATGCACAGCAAACCAATCCCTGTAACCCGATGTATTGTTGTTATAGTGATTTATAGCAGGAGTAGGATTCCGCCACCGTCGTGGGATCTGAACTTGGGTAAGCTGTGTCACCTCATACCCGCCAACCTTTCGCCTTACCCCACGTCTCTAAACATGCTCTGTGAGAACCCCTCCATGGCATACTCGTCGGCAATACCACGACACAACGGTGTTCAAAGGTTTCCTAACCATGAAGGTTCTTCGACACCTAATTGACAATGGAGCTATCTCGTTGGAGGATGAGATAGTGGACACTATTCCACAGATGATTGTTGCAACACGATCATATCACGAAGTTCATAGTTGCAATTGTCAGAAACATAGTGACTTGTTCCTCAGACTGTGAGACCATATCAAATCACTGTTTCCCAAGGTTACTTTGATGGCACTTAATGTCACTCAGTGAAATGGTGATCATAATGGTGTTGTTGGGTATCGGAGGAAACAGGTTGAGGAGACTGCGTCAAGAGCAAGTTTGTACATCCGTGTGATGGAAGATATTCTGGGCCCACTCGGATAAGTTATATCAAATATGTTGCACAACATGTGATTGTATCACGGGATATCACTTATCGGTATGAGTTTTAAAGTAGAATTGTCGATAACGAGATCGAACTCGGCATGGAGATGTAGATGACCAAATCTCGAACAATGTAAGTATCGCAGAGACAAAAGGAACATAACACATAATGTTTCAGGTTTGAAATGATGGAGAATCGTGGGTGTCATAGGGGGCACAAGTGCATCCCGGGTACCTCTATGCTCATAAATGGAGATTATATCTATGGCATTCCCGAACCATAGGGACACACGCTTAAGGGCTTTATGACGCTTGATATGTTCCTGTAAGAGGGAATCCTGAAAGATATGGAAGAGAGAGAAACCAGAAGTGTCCTGGGGAGATCCGAAGTTATTCAAAGTGAGAAAAGAATAAGGAAAAAGGACTGAAAGGAGTTTCAGATAAATAGGAATTTGAATATGTATTTATTATATGTTAATTATAAATTAATATATTCTAAATAATACTCCCTCCATTCCATTCAATAGTGCCTATAGTTTTTGGTACGGAAATTAAAAAAAGCACATGGAGAGAAAATTAAAATAGTTTTGGGTGGGATTTCTCATGGCCAATTGACGTGATAAAATAGAGGAGTTTGCACGAGACATAAATGCTATGTACTTTATGTAAACTCCCTAACAAAGTTGTCTAGATGAGTTGTGTTACTCAATATATCTTATATGTTGGATTTTTTCTTAAAAAACTATAGTCACTATAGAAAGGAATGGAGGTAGCATTTAAAATAAGATTTATAAAGCAACTTTCTTATTAGGGCAAATCCTCGGAGTGAATTGATCTAGGAGAAATGCTACCATAAAAATAACAAAAGGAAAAAAGAAAAACAGTTGGAATGGGCCGTTATGACCGGCCCATGAGAAAAAGATTGCTTCGTGCTGCACAGGGGGCCAAGCTAGGCGAGAGGCACTTCAGCGGGGGGTGGGGGCTAGGCCACCAGGTTGCAGGACCACCCGGGCTTCATCGCTCGACCGTGTCGGGCGCGCACTTGGGCCGTTTGCCAGCCCGCTCTGGCTGATCGACACCTGGAAGGCCGAGGCCACGGGTAAGGCCCACCGGTAGGGGGTCGTATCATAGAAAAAAAAATCTACCGCATGCACACAAACAAGCCAAGATATATCTACTAGATTGTAGCAACGAGTAGATTAGAGTACTCACCCTCGAATATTCCAAAGCGGTTAATGAGAGAAGATTCTCGTGGGTGATGTAGTCGTACACTTGCCGATCTCAAGATCGTGTAGACGATCCTTCCGGCGCTATGTTCCGGTAGCACTTCCATAGTCGGTCACACGTTCGGTACTCGATGAAGACCTTCCTCTCCCTTGTTCCAGCAGGCAGTGGAGGTTGTAGTTCTCCCCTCGCAATTACGGCAACATGACGGCGTGGTGTCAGAAGTAGAGGGAAAATTGTGCAGGGCTTCGCCTAAGATGGAGCAGGTTATGATGGATCTAGGGTTTCCGGCGATCTAGGTTTAGAGGGCCGGAGAGGAGGAGGTTGAGTCGGTGGCGGCTAGGGCGGTGGCGGCGCTGGGGGAGGCGGCGTCTTGGTGGGAAGGGCTGGTTGTGTGGCCTTGGGGCACCCCTCCCCTCTATTTATGAGAGGGAGGGAAACTTGGGAGAGGGGAGTTTGAATCCTTCCCCAACTCCCTCTCCTATTTGGCTTGTGGTGGAAGGAAAGAAGGATTATTTCCTTCCTCCACTAGGATACATTGTCCCAGTTTGACTTTTCAAACTTGCCTTTTGACTTTTAATTTTGGAGCTTCATTTCTTTCTTGCAAATGCCCAACCAAGTGACCTAGGACATGATCCAATCATTCCAATTATCCATGACACATTCATGTACCCTTCCACTTCCGGTCCGGTGAACATTCTAGACCCTTCTAGAACCTCTCTGATGAAAACATCGGAATCATTCTCGAACTCTGGAATTGGACTTTCCATATATGGACCTTATTCTCCGGACCATTCCGGATCTTCTCGTGATATCCCGAATCCCATACGAGACTCCGAACAACATTTGGTCTCCCTACTTGAATTCCATACCAACTTAACAACATTGAATACTTAAGTGTGTCTCCCTACAGTTCGTGAATTACGCGGACATGACCGAGACACTTCTCCAATCAATAACTAATAGAGGAATCTGGAAATTCATATGGCTCCCACCTATTTCTACGATTACTTAGCGATCGAATGAACCACTTACATACGATACCAATTTCCCTTTGTCTCATGATAGTTTACTTATCCGAGGTTTGATCGTCGGTATCTCTGCATACCTAGTTCAACCTCGTTACCGATAAGTACTCTTTTCTTGTTCCCGTGATATGTGATCCCTTGTGAGCCATTCACATGCTTGCAAGCTAATTGGATGACATTCCACCGAGAGGGCCCAGAGTATATCTATACATCATATGGATGGACAAATCCCACTCTTGATCCATGTGCCTCAACACATACTTTCCAAACACTGAATGCCACCTTTATAGCCACCCAGTTACGGTGTGGTGTTTGATGTCATCAAAGCATCCTTCTAGTAATGGTGATTAGCATGATCTCATGGTCGAAGGAATTAGGTTACTATGTATCAGAAATCTTATAGCAAACGAACTATTGAAATGACTTGATTTTTATGCTACGCTTATCTATAGGAGTATGTCCATCACACCATTCTCCTAATGATATGATCCTGTTGTTCATAACATCTCAATGTTCATGATCGGGAAACCACGATCATCTATCAACCAACAAGCTAGTATTACAAAGAGGATTTACTAGGGACTCTAATTTAGTTTACAAATCACACAAGTATTAATGTTTCCAGTTAATACTATTATAGCATGAGTGTAAAACATTTATCATAAACACAAATATATAATAATAACCACTTTTATTATTGCCTCTAGGGCATATCTCCAACAGTCTCCCACTTGCACTAGAGTCAACTAATCTAGATTACATGGTAATATACCGAACACCCATGGCGGTTTGTGTAACATCCCAAAAATCATGATTTCAAAGTTTGCATATCACTCATGCATTTATAATCATTTTAGGATCATTTCTTCAGAAACAGAAACTTTGTGGTCTATTATTTTATCTAAGCAAGGCAATTGCCTTATTGCTACCTTCTAATAAGAAAATACTTGTTTTAATCAATAAAGATTTGAAATTAAGTTCGAGTGTTGTTTCTAAGGCTTGATCAAAGTTTCAAAAACAAATTATGAATTCAAAATAATTCTCATGTTCTATTTAAATAAATAATAAAAGCAAGGTTTATTTTTAAATATCATTGGGCCATTACAAATTCAAGTGAACAACTATATTGTATACACAAATATGAAAATGTTTCACTTTACAAAAATCCAGAAAGTGTTTGCATTCAAACTCTTTTAAAATCATTTGAAAAGATTCCTGGAAAATCAATCTGAAAAAGGAAAAAGCAAAAGAAATGGAAAAAGGCCGGCGCCAGCAAATAAGCCCAACAGCAGAAGCAGCCCATTAGCCAGCCCACCCGGGGTTTTCCTCCCTCTCTCTATTTTTTCCACCACACCCGCGCTACCCAAAAGGTCATTGACTGGTGGACCTCGCTAGCTCACCTCCTTCTTCCCCAAATCATGCTCGCGACCACATCGTCGCCGACTGTTTCCTCTTCCTTCACTGCGGCGCCATAACTCGAGTAAATGCCATCAATTACGTGCGCGATCCTCGCCCCGGCTCTGGCTACTTAACCCCCACCCCTTGACGACCATTTCCCCTCACTCACCACCCCCACTCCCCCACCAGGCTGCCCCCAATTTCTCTTACACCGTCGCAGTGCTGACGAACTCCGACGACGAAATTCCGGTGAGCTTGACCACCCCTGTCCTTCTAGTTAATACGAGCGTGCTCCTTATGACTTTGTGCATCCTCTGACACCATTTGTTTGTTCGCGCATGACCCAGGCCGCCGTCCCCGTTCATGCCTGTAAGCGATAGAGCCGCCGCTCAACTCCGGTGAGAGATTTAGGTAAAAACCTGACCACCCCGTGCCTTACCCTTGACCCTATCGAGGTCGCCTGAACGTTGCACACACACTGATGCCTTCTGTTTCTGTTAGGGCGGATCAGAACGTCGCCAACGTTGCCGTCCACCTAAGCCCGACGCTGTCCCTGACTCCGACGAGCTCCCACGGCCACAGCAGCTTGCCCCTGTCCACGCCAGCAACATTTGGAGCTTCCTCGCAAACTAGCGACGCCGGTAAGCATAGCCACCGCCCCCAGCCCTCGCTAGAATCGCCGCACCATCACCGGCATAGCCGTCGCCGCCGTTCTGGCCATTTGTGCCACCAGTTTAGGGTCAAAACGATTAGATCCACTGGATCTAGATCCAGTGGTCTAGATTAGACGCCAGACCGAAGAGGTACGGGCAGATCTGAGCCGCTGGATCTTATTTAGATCTGATGGTGCACAATCCTGATCCGCGTGAAACGGTATCGACCAATCGGAAGCTGCCGCGTGGTGCTGTTTTATTTAAAAAGACAGAAACATTTCTATTAAATGTTCAAACTTGCAAAATTCATAACTTTTGATCCACACGTCCAAAATTTGCAAATTTTATATCATTGGAATCAGGAGAAAGAATTATATCCAACCATGCACTTTGTTTAATAAATTGCTTCTATAAAATTGGTTATTTTTGCAGATACATTTGTAGGCCTATTTTGAGTATAAAAATTATTTGAAAAATGTTTTAAAGATCAAATTAAGTTTAGTTAGTGTGTAAATGTTTAGTTTAATGTTTAGTATTGTTTTACTTGTCTTGTTTGAATTGCAAAATCATCACATGGAATTTGCATGCATTCATATATTTTTGCTTGTTTATTTTGATTGTGAATTTGGTGCTATCATTTTATGTGTAGATTTTGGTGCTAGTGGTGATTGTGATTGTGAGGATTATTGCTACTCCCCACACTACCAAGGCAAGTGGTGCTTCGTATTTTTGTCCCAATATTTTGACTATGCATTAGAAATATTTTGTATAGGGCTTACATGTATATTTTTGCTAAGTATCTAAATGCTATGCTTGGGAAATCCTAGTAGTTGTAGAATTGTTAGAATTTTCTCTAAGTTAAGATACTTGCTATTTCCATGCTTAGCCTAGCTAGTAGCAACCAAGGGTGGAATATATACATGCTATGGAAAAATATTGCTAAGTCTTTGACTTATGTTTTTGCTTAATAAAACAACTAAGTGAATGAAACACCTGGGTGGAATGGTGGATTGGTTTGTGTTGAGTGGTTACACAAGGCCCATTTATATGGTTTACCTTGTGTATCTCACTTGAGGAATGCCACCCAGGAACAAATGGATTTGAGATGCCATATGTTAAGAAGCTTCTAGTGCAGCCACATGGCATTATGGGCTCTGCCTGGATGATATAGGTTGCAATAACTTAGCCATTTGGACAGTTGATGGTAGTGGGTGATAGGTTGGAATGCGTCTATTTGGTCTAAGGGAAGGCTTCTGAAAGGTCCTGTCTTGGTGAAAATCAAGTCTTGTGGGGAAAGTGCACCACCTCTGCAGAAGGAAGAAACTAAGTACTTATCCGTGTCCCCGGTAATGGACAATTTGAGAATCAATACATGGAAGCTATCAAGAATCTCCTCATCCCAATTTTCTAAGTTAAAACTTGTGGCTGAACAAGGGTGAAGGTTCACCAATTTCTATTGGTGGTTCCTTGGGAGTTTTTACTAAAGAAAAACTTAGTGTTTTCAACTGATAGGTAAAACCTATTTTGAGCAAAGCAAGCCTAAGCTAGACTTAGCCAAAATTCATGTAGTAAATAGATGTTAATATTCTACTAAGGTATCACTTGCCAATACTATTCCAATGTATTGACCCACTGTGGCTGTAACTTGTGATGTGGCAGGTTACTCTGATGATGATTAGGGGTCATGAGTCTACACTCAACATGCTTGCATGTGGCACATGAAGATGAAGACTTTTATTTATATTGTTAAGTTAAACTCTTGTACTAGCCTATGGCTATGGTGTTGTAAAAGACTATATTATCTCCGGAATGACGATGTAATAATGACCTTTGTTTCTGTGTACTTCATCTTAAACTGTGGATGCTAGAAATTGATCCAGGGACTAGCATTGCAATCACAGGGATCTTTACCGTTATAAAGGTGGGATCTTACAGATGGTATCAGAGCACTGTGTTGCCTGTAGGATTATGATCCTAGGATTGGATTAGAAGGCACTAAGGAAAAACTTCAAACACTTTAAAAATTTCCACACTTGTCTTTTTCTTCTCGTAAACTTTTCTAATCTTCTTTCTCATCTCTATTTGTAGATGAACTCCATCAACGAAGCCGTAAGGAAGGGACCACTCATGACCATGACTTTGGAGTGTGAGACTGAATTTCCCAAAGCTCTCAAGAACCTTATGGTTACCATGGGGATACATGGTGCAGATATGTACAAAGGATTCCCTGTGATGGATGAAGGAGAAGAATACTGGTGGGTGCAACTTCACTTGTACAAAAACAAGGAAGACAACCACAAGGAGTCAGGATTCTGCATGGTCACGAACTCAAAAAGGCACACAACATTCTTTGACTCTGCAATAAATGCAGCTTGGAATGCTATCAAGGATCTTGGTGATAGACTCAAGTGCAGAATTCTCAACACCCAAAATGACCTTAGGGAAGAAAAGAAGCATACACAAGAGTTAGAGGCCACTAACCAACATTTAAGAGAAGACATCATAGACTTAGCAATGTAGTCATGTGATCAAGATCGACAGATTGCCTCTAGGGATGCCCTGATAGCCAATTTGGCAAGTGAGTGGGGATTGTAACGTACTTCGTTAGTTGGACCACCACACTTATCGTTTTTATTTCCAAAAAAAATTCTAAGTTATGTTGAACCTTTGATGCTTGTAATGAATTTGTGTATGCCATAACTTGTGTGATTGTTGCAAAAGATATGCTTGTGATATTTTGTCTTGTGATTTTTCTCTATTGTTGTTGATTCTAACTTTTCTCTATCTTATAAAAATAGATGCCTAATGTTACTATCAACACGGCCGAGGAGTTCAACGGAACTCGTTTTGGTACTCGTCTCATTTAGCTCACTAGTGTGCTCAACCTTCCACTTCCTAGCATCATGACACTTCCACTCACCAAGTTTGAGAGGAAGGACCTTTGGGGCTTCAGAGTCACTCAGCCCGGACGCCAGGCAGAGCCAACCAAGAAGACTATCACCTTCAAGATGATGCATGACGACAAGGAGAAAGGCTTAGATGTAGTCATGCAGGAGTTACTCGGGCGCCTGGTAGGGAGACACTCCACTGAGCTTAGAGGCCTTTACTTTCACCCCTTCGGGAGACGCAACAAGGAGCGTGAAGCTATAGAGTACGAAGATGCTGCTAGAGAGACGATGTAGCCGATTCGTCTATACCTTCAGGACCTAGAGGGTCTTATTAGGCACCTAGATACTGATAGGACCAACATCATGCTTAGCAATGACGAGCTCCAGGTCTAGCTCCGAGAGAAGGACAAGCTCTTCGCGGAGCAAGACGAGATAGTCAAGGAAATTGAGGCCAAGTTTGAAAGCCAGGACAAGAAATTCAAGAGCCAGGAGAAAAGAGTCCAAGACAGGAACAAGAAGATCCGAGAGATGAAGGAAGAGCTTGAGGCCAAGGACTTCAAGCTTGAGCATCAGCACGGAGTGATCGAGAGGCTTCGCTCATAGAAGAGGGCTCTTAGGGCCAAGATAGAGGCCTTGACTACTAATGTTGAGGAGTACAAGACCGCTATGGAGAATGCAGGTCTTACCCTTGTTGATATGTAGATTTATGCAAAGGAGTAGTGTTGACTACTCATTTATCTTTCATCTACCGTACTTTTGATTATTGAGTAGCAATGACCATCCAACATGTAGGTGGCTTGCAATGGTGTGTTTGCATTTTGCAAACTTGTTGTTTATGTCGTTCAAACTCTATGTTATTTTGATGCTTGGATATTGTGATTGAGTATTGATGTATTGTGCATGTTAAGCATCTATGGGTATCTCATTATTATACTTATGAAAACCACAGATGCCTCCTCGACGTGCCAAACCCAACCCAAACAACAACAATGTCACTCCCGAGATGCAGTAGTTGATGACAACACATACACAACTGATGCAGATGATGACCACTTTCATGTAGAACCAGAATCAGAATAACAACAATAACAATAACAATAACAACAACAACAACCAGAATAATCCACCAGGATTTGACATGCTCACTAGATTCCTAAGACTGAGGCCTGCAAAATTCTCAGGAACCACTGATCCAATGGTGGCCAATGATTGGCTACGTTCTGTGAACAAGGATTTAGTGACTGTCGGTTGCACCGACGAAGAGAAGGTCGGGTTTGCAGCACATCTACTGGAAGGGCCAGCAGCAACCTGGTGGGATAATTTTCAGATCACAACTCCCATTGAGGATGTGACTTGGGCTATCTTTGAGGATGGATTCCGTACAGCTCACATCTCATCCGGGGTGATGAATTTGAAAAAGGAGTTCCACAATCTGAAGCAGCGTCATCGCAGTGTGGCTGAATATATCGAGGAGTTCAACAATCTGGCGCATTATGCACCGGATGAAGTTGATACCGATGCCAAGAGGAAGGAGAAATTCCTCGAAGGACTTAATGATGAACTGAATCTACAGCTGTCTGTTTCCTATGTCCCAACCTACCAATCACTTTGTGACAAGGCAACCATCTTGGAGAACAAGATGAAACATGTTGAAAGCAGAAAGAGGAACCATAGTTTTGACAAGCACAGCTCGGGATCGTCTCACAAGCGTTCCCATCATGATGATGGTGGGAGTTCTGGATCCCACAAACATGGAAAGTACAACAACCACCATGGCCACAACCTCCATCATGACAACAAGCATCACCGTAGTCATGATAATGACAAGTATAAGAACCACAAGAGTGGATACAAGAGCCACCACAATGTAAGTGGAAGTGGTAGTGGAAGTCAGCCTGTCAAGAAAGATCTCAGTCAGGTTGAATGCTTCAAGTGTAAGAAGATGGGGCACTATGCTAATGAGTGCCCAGAAAAGAAAGTTGAAGGCGCCAACAAACCCAACCCTTTCCAGAAGGGACAAGTGAACCACATCAATGTGGAAGAAATTTATGAGGAACCTGATGATGTGGCTGGTAAGTTCAAACTCAATTTTGTTCCAGCACTTGTTCTTTTTGATACTGGCGCATCGCATTCATTCATATCAAGAGCATTTGTTGATAGAAATGAACTTCCAGTTGAAACTATTGGGTGTCCTATAAAAGTAAGTTCTCCTGGTGGAGAAATGATAGTGAACTCAGGATGTCATGACCTAGTCATAGAATTTGGGAAGTATAAGTTTCCCATTAATTTGATAATTCTAAATTCCCAAGGATTGGATGTCATTTTGGGAATGGACTGGATGACTAAGTACAAGGGAGTGCTAGATTGTGCCAATCATACTGTCACACTCACAACCCCGGATAATAAAAGCATTAGATTCAAGACTAACTTTGAATCAAAAGGGAGTAAGCTAAATTCTCTTAAGGGGGTTATCATAGACAGTGTGCTAATTTTGAGAGAATATCCGGATGTGTTTCCGTAGGAATTGCCGGGAATGCCACCAGATAGAGATGTGGAATTTCTGATTGACTTGCTGCCAGGATCTGGACCAATAGCAAAGAGACCATACAAGATGTCAGTTGATGAGTTGAAAGAACTCAAGAAACAACTTGGAGAACAGTTGTAGAAAGGATTTATTCAACCAAGTTCTTCATCTTGGGGAGCACCAGTTTTGTTTGTAGAAAAGAAAGATAGAAGTCAAAGGTTATGCATAGATTATCGTTCACTCAATGAGGTGACTATCAAGAACAAGTATCCTTTGCCCAGAATCAATGATTTGTTTGATCAGTTAGAAGGAGCCCGTGTGTTCTCAAAGATTGATCTCCGGTCAGGCTATTTTCAACTTAAGATAAGGGAACAAGACATACCTAAGACTGCTTTCACCACTAGGTATGGATTGTATGAGTACACCGTAATGTCGTTTGGTTTGACCAATGCACCAGCGTACTTCATGAATATGATGAACAAAGTGTTCATGGAGTTTCTTGACAAGTTTGTTGTTGTTTTCATCAATGACATTTTGATCTACTCCAAGAGCAATGAAGAGCATGAAGGACATTTGTGTTTGATACTTGAGAAACTTAGAGAGCATAAACTGTATGCCAATTTCAGCAAGTGTGAATTTTGGTTGAATGAAGTTGGATTTCTTGGACACATTGTGTAAGGAGATGGTGTAGCAGTTGATCCCGCAAAAGTGTCAGCCGTAACTGAGTGGGAATCTCCTAAGTCAGTGCAAGAAGTTAGTAGTTCCTTGGCTTGGCAGGGTACTATAGAAGGTTCACTGAAAATTTCTCAAAGGTAGCTAAGCCAATGACGGAGTTACTCAAGAAAGACAAGAAATTTGACTGGAATGAAGGGTGTGAACTCAATTTCCAAGAATTGAAGAAGAGACTAGTGACAACACCAGTTTTCTGTCTACCAGATTTGGAGAAGGATTTCCAAGTTTTTTGTGATGCATCTCATCAAGGATTAGGTGCAGTTCTGATGCAAGAAGGAAAAGTTGTGGCTTATGCCTCGAGACAACTCAAAACTCATGAATTGAATTCTCCTACTCATGATTTAGAGTTAGCTTTTGTTGTCCATGCACTCAAAACATGGAGACATTATCTTTTAGGAAAGCGATTGAAGTGTTCATAGATCATAAAAGTTTGAAGTATATCTTCACTCAGAAAGAAATCAACATGAGACAAAGAAGATGGCTAGAACTCATCAAGGACTATGACTTGAGTTTGCAATACCAACCCGGTAAAGCAAATGTTATAGCGAATGCACTAAGCCGTAAGGTATATGTGAATGGCCTTACTAAGGGAGAGTTGCCAGATGATTTGTGTACCCAGTTTAAAGATCTCAGATTGGAGATTGTGCCTGAAGGACATCTCATGTCATTGGATGTTCAACCCACCATGTTGGACAAAATCAGGGAAGCCCAAAAGACCGACAAGGAAATTGAAGAGATTAAGGAAAAGATTGGCAAGGGAAAAGCCAAAGGATTCCATGAAGACGAACAAGGTACTTTATGGTTAGGAAAACGTATCTGCATTCCGCAAGATCCGGAGCTTCGGAAACTGATTTTACAAGAAGCACACAACTCACCATATTCCATTCATCCGGGTAACACCAAAATGTACATGGATGTGAAGGAAAGATTTTGGTGGAATAATCTCAAGAAGGACATCGCCGAACATATTGCTTTGTGTGATGTATGTAGTAGAGTGAAAGCGGAACATCAAAAGCCAGCAGGATTGTTACAACCATTACCCATTCCTGATTGGAAGTGGGACAATATTGGCATGGATTTTATCACCGGATTGCCAAGGACCAGATCAGGATATGATTCTATTTTGGCAGTAGTGGATCGCCTAACTAAAGTGGCTCATTTCATACCCGTGAAGACAACCTATACAAGTGCTAAGTTGGCCAAGATCTATATGAATAGGATTGTGTGCCTGCATGGAGTACCCAAGAGTATTGTGTCTGATAGGGGAACTCAATTCACTTCTCATTTTTGGAGGCAACTTCATGAGTCATTGGGAACGAGATTGGAATTCAGTACTGCTTTTCATCCCCAGACTAATGGACAGACAGAAAGGACCAACCAGATTTTAGAGGATATGTTGAGAGCATGTGCCCTAGACTATGGAGCTAGTTGGGATGAAAGTCTATCCTACGCAGAATTCTCTTATAACAACAGCTATCAAGCCAGTATTGAGATGGCACCGTTTGAATTTCTCTATGGGAGAAAGTGTACTACACCATTTCTATGGAATGGTGTTGGAGAAAGAAACTTGTTCGGGCCAGAGCTAATCAAAGAAGCTGAAGAGAAAGTCAAATTAGTAAAGGACAGATTGAAGATAGCACAGTCCCGACAGAAGAGCTACACAGATCCCAAGCGTAGGGAAGTCACCTATGAGGTGGGTGATAGATCTTATCTTAGAGTATCACCACTTCGTGGAGTGAAGAGATTTGGAGTCAAAGGAAAATTGGCCCCAAGATATGTTGGACCATTCAAGATTCTGAGCCGTAAAGGAGAAGTGGCATATGAGATTGAAGTACCTGAATCATTGTCTGTCGTTCACAATGTGTTTCATGTGAGTCAGCTAAAGAAATGCCATCCAGAGATGGAGGAGACTTCTTTGAAGAATACTATACCTTTGGAGGAGGTCCAATTGGAAAGTGATCTCACTAGGAAAAACCTATCAAGATTCTTGAGACTGAAGAAAGAGTTACTCGGACAAAGACTATCAAATTCTGCAAAGTTCAGTGGAACCATCATTCCGAAGAAGAAGCAACATGGGAAAGAGAAGATGATCTTCGGAAATACCACCCTCACCTATTTGCTAGCCAATCCGAATCTCGAGGGAGAGATTCACCTTAAGGGGGTTAGATTTGTAAAATCCAAAAAATCATGATTTCAAAGTTTCCATATCACTCATGCATTCATAATCATTTTAGGATCATTTCTTTAGAAACATAAACTTTGTGGTCTATTATTTTATGTAAGCAAGGCAATGGCCTTATAGCTACCTTCTAATAAGAAAATACTTTTTTTAATCAGTAAAGATTTGAACATAAGTTTGAGTGTTGTTTCTAAGGCTTGATCAAAGTTTCAAAAACAAATTATGAATTCAAAATCATTCTCATGTTCTATTTAAATAAATAATAAAAGCAAGGTTTATTTTTAAATATCATTGGGCCATTACAAATTCAAGTGAACAGCTATACTATATACAAAAATATGAACATGTTTCACTTTACAAAAATCCAGAAAGTGTTTGGATTCAAACTCTTTTAAAATCATTTGAAAAGATTCCTGGAAAATCAATCTAAAAAAGGAAAAAGCAAAAGAAGTGGAAAAAGGTCGGCGCTAGAAAATAAGCCCAACAGCAGAAGCAGCCCATTAGCCAGCCCATCCGGGGTTTTCCTCCCTCTCTCTGTTTTTTCCACCGCACCCGCGCTACCCAAACGGTCACTGGCTGGTGGACCTCGCCAGCTCACCTCCTTCTTCCCCAAATCACGCCCGCGACCACGTTGTCGCCGGCTGTTTCCTCCGCCTTCACTGCCGCGCCATAACTCGAGTAAATGTCGTCGATTACGTGTGTGATCGTCGCCTCGACTCTGGCTACTTAACCCCCACCCCTCGACGACCATTTCCCTCACTCAGCACCCCCACTCCGCCACCAGGCTGCCCCCAATTTCTCTTACACCGCTGTAGTGACGACGAACTCTGATGACGAAATTCCGGTGAGCTTGACCACCCTTGTCCTTCTAGTTCATACCAGCGTGCTCCTTATGACTTTGTGCATCCTCCGACACCATTCATTTGTTCGCGCATGACCCAGGCCACCGTCCCCGTTCACGCCTGCAAGCGATAGAGCCGCCGCTCAACTCCGGCGAGAGATTTAGGTAAAAACCCGACCACCCTGTGCCTTCCCCTTGACCCTATCGAGTTCGCCTGAACGTTGCACACACACTGATGCCTTATGTTTGTGTTAGGGCGGATCATGTAACATCCCTAAAGTCATGTTTCAAACTCATGCATATCATCCATGCATCCATGATCATATAGAATTCATTTCAAACAAAACAATTCAAAAACAGGAGCATATGAGCTCATTATTTTATGTGATCATCATTTGAAACAAATGCTACTCTTTCTATGAGAGGTTGTTGTTCATGAAACCAAACTTTGTGCCTTGTTGTTTTCAGAATGTGTTGCTAGTTTGCTAAGGTTCAAACCAAGAGTTCAAAGCAAATACAATTTGAAAATCCATTTCAAAGTCAATATAAAACAAAGTGCTATGTCACTGGTTATTTTATTTTTTCCAAATGACCAAGCCAATTCAAAGTGACCACTTGGTTTTATGCCAAGAATTGTGACTATTGCACACTGCAAAAATCCTGAATAGATTTGAATTCAAATAGCTTTTGAATTCATTTGAAAAACATTCCAGAAAATCAAATTAGAAATAGCAAAGGAATAAAGAAAAAGAAAAGGGCGTCGGACTTTGGGCCCAACAATGGCTCAACCAGCCCATAGCCCACCGGGTTTTCCTCTCTCTCTCACGCACAGACCTTTGAGTCGTGGCCGGACCCCACCTCTCCTCTGTTTATTTTGCAGACAGCTGGGCCCCGTCCACGTCATCGTCGTCTTCCCCAAATTCCGCGCATGAACACGTCGCCGCTGGCCGTTGCTGCCTTGATTCCGCGGCGTAATTGACATTGATCCACCAGGCATTTCTTGTCGAGCTCCTGCCTATTTAAACCCCTCCCTCTCACGGCCATTTCCCCTCACTCACCAACCACAGAGCGTCCCCAGGCTGCGAGTATTTCTCGCCGCAACTCCGCTGTTCCGACGACCTCGCTGACGAATTCCGATGAGCACCGCACCCCCCTCTGTCCATGGTTCATACTATCATGCTCTGCAGCTCCGTGCGCATCCACTGACACCTCCCTTTTGCTGCATGATGCAGCCAGCTCGCCTCGGCAACAACAAGCGCGCGCCATCTTTCGAACTCCGGCGACCTCTCCCCGTAAGTACCAGCCGCCCCTTGCCTTCTGGTTGATACGCCTAAGATCCCCAGCATCTTGCGCATCTAACGGTGCCCTCCTCTTGTCTTAGAACGGCTCAGAACCTCGCCAACATTGACAAGCAGCCGTACCCGACGCGTTCGCGAACTCCGACGAGCAATCCGTGACGACTCCGAGCGCCCCTTCGCCAACCAGAGACACGTTGAGCTTCACCTCGTCATGGCGGTTCTGGTGAGCATCCTCTCCCCTCCCCAGGCGACCTAGAACGCCGGCACCGCCACTGACAGACACGTCGCCGCTAGTGCCGCTGGACTATGGTCAAAGCAACAACAGTCGTTAGACGTAGATCTCGCGGTTTAAATTAGATCGGGCGGCGTTTCTTTTGATCTGCGCGTTGGATCTAACTTGATCGGCGAAGCGTGATCCTGAGTGAAACGGTATCGACCAATAGGAAAGAGACGCGTGGCTAGGGTTTGGTTTTAAAACAGAATTTGAATCTGATTTATATCCAAATTTGAATTAGCTATAACTTTTGATCCCCACGTTAGAATTTGACAAATTTTATACCGTTGGAATCAGGAGAGCAAGCTCTTTATGATTATGCAATGTGTTTGGTGTTTAGCTTCTGTTAAAAAAGTTTTAATTGCAGAAACATGTGTAGGGCTTATTTGAGCATATGAATTGTTTAGGATTTAACTTAGAGTTTAAATGTTGGTTGTTTGGCAAGTTTTTATCTTGTTAGTGATTCAGTACTATGAACTTGCTTGGTTGAGTTTTAAAAATCATCACTTAGCATTTTTCATGCATGCATATATTTTTGTTTGTTTGTATATGTTATGTGTGTAATTTGTTGCTACCATTCTTTGTGTAGACTTTGGTGCTAGTGATTGTGATTGTGAAGAGTGCTACTCTCCCAACTACCAAGGCAAGTGGTACTTCATGAATAATTCTATCCCTATATTTTATACTAAGCATTAGAAATATTTTGCTAAGTCTTGCATGTTATTATTTTTCCTATATGCCATGTTAGGAAATCCTAAGTAGTTGTAGAATTGCTAGGAAATTTCTAAGTTAAGTTACTATCTATGCCATGCTTAGCCTAGCTAGTAGCAAACAAGGGTTGGTGAAATATACATGCTATGATGAAAATATTTCTAAGTCTTTGGACTTGTTTTACTTAGAAAAAACAACTAAGTCAATGAATCACCTGGGTGGAAAGGGACTTGATTGGTGGTTTTGGTTGAGTGGTTACACAAGGCCCATGGCTATGGTTTACCTTGTGTATCTCACTTGAGGTAAACCACCCAGGAACAAAGAGATTTTAGAGGCCAAGTGTTGAGAAGCTTCTAGTGCAGCCACTTGGCAATATGGGCTCTGCCTGGATCACATAAGTTGCTAGAACTTAGCCATTTGGACAGTTGGTGGTAGTGGGAATGATAGTTTGGAGCGCGTCCATTTGGTCTAAGGGAAGGCTTCTGAAAGGTCCTGTCTTGGTGAAACCAAGTCTGGTGGGGAAAGTGCACAACCCCTGCAGATGGAAAAATCTAAGTACTTAGCCAAGTCCATGGCAATGGACAACTTGAGCATCAAGGCATGGAAGCTACCAAGAATCTCCCCATCCCAATTTCTAAGTAAAAACTTGTGGGTGAACAAGGGTGAAGGACCTCAATGTCTATTGGTGGTTCCTTGGGAAATTTTTTGACAAAGAATAAGTTAGTGATTTCAACTAATAGGAAAAAACCTATTTTGAGCAAAGCCAGCCAAACTACACTTAGCCAAATTGCATATGGTATCTAGTCCACTTAAAATTTACTAAGGTATCACTTGCCAATACTATTCCAAAGTATTGATCCACTGTGGCTGTAACTTGTGATGTCGCAGGTTACTCTGATGAGGATTAGGTGTCATGAGTCTACACTCAACATGTTTGCCTGTGGCACATGAAGATGAAGACTTATATTTATTTACTTATTTAAACTCTTGTATTAGGCCTGTGGCCTTGAGTTTTAAAGACTATGTTTAACTCTGGAATGGATGTAATAAATGACCTTTGTATCTGTGTACTTCATCTTAAACTGTGGATGCTAGCAATTATCCAGGGACTAGCATTGCAATCACAGGGATCCTTTTCCTTTACATAGGAGGGATATTACAGATGGTATCAGAGCACTGTGTTGCCTGTAGGATTATGACCCTAGGATTGGAAACCACTAAGGAAAAAATTTCAACTTCTACACTTGTCTATTCTTCTCGTAAAATTTTCTAATCTTGTTTCTCATCTCTATTTGTAGATGAACTCCATCATCGAAGCCGTAAGGAAAGGACCACTCATGACAATGACTTTGGAGTGTGAGACAGAATTCCCCAAGGCTCTCAAGGACCTCATGATTGCATTAGAGATACAAGGTGCAGCTATGTACAAAGGTTTTCCTGTGATGGATGAAGG
Organism: Avena longiglumis; assembly: GCA_030063025.1. NCBI lineage: Eukaryota > Viridiplantae > Streptophyta > Magnoliopsida > Poales > Poaceae > Avena > Avena longiglumis. Next base: position 338,208,020 of record CP125978.1, on the reverse strand, counting down.
AGTGGAATACTGGTGGGTGCAACTTCACTTGTATAAAAACAAGGAAGACAACCATCAAGAAAAAGGGTTCTGCATGTTCACTAATTCAGTGGTGCACACTACATTCTTTGAATCAGCAAAGGATGCAGCTTGGAAGACCATCAAAGAACTTGGTGATAGAGTCAAGTGCAGAATGCTCAACCTCCAAAATGAACTAAGGAAAGAGAAGGAACATACCCAAGAGTTGGAAGCTACCAACCAAACCCTAAGAGGAGGCATTATAGACTTAGTGATGGAGTCATGTGAGCAATATAGGCTGATTGCTTCTAGAAACATAGTGTTAGCCAACAGATCCAGTGAGATAGGATTGTAAATCTACTTCGTTAGTTGGACCACCACCTATCACCTTATTTTCCAAAATGTTGCTTTAAAATAAATTTGAACCTTGGTTGTTGTAATGGTTTCATGTATGCATGACTTGTGTGTTTTGCTTCCCAAGGATATGTATGTGATGTTTTGTCTTTTGTTTTATCTTGATTTGTGTTGTTCTAAATTTTCTATCTTATAAATAGATGCCTATTACCATCAGCACTGTTGAGGAGTTCCAGGTTACCCTCTTTGGTCCTCGTATCGTTGAGCTTACTACTTTGCTCAATCTCCCTCTTCACACCATCATGGTGCATCCTCTCACCAAGTTTGAGAGGAGGGGCCTCTGGGGCTTCAAGGTCAACCATCCCGGACGCCAGACAGAGCCTACCACGGAGGCCATTGTCTTCAAGCTCATGCACGATGATAGGGATAGAGGCCTTGAGGTAGTTATGCAGGATGTGATAGGACGTCTGCTAGGGCGACACTCCCGACAGGTTAGAGGTACCCACTTCTACGTCTTCGGAAGACGTGATGAGGATGGAGAGTCCATCGACTTCGAGGACGATTCGAGGGACGCAGAAGAGCCGATACGCCTGTACCTCCAGGACTTAGAATCTCTCATTAGGCACGTGGAGACTGACAGGACCAATGTCATACTCAGCAATGACGAGCTCCAGGTGCAGCTTTGCGAGAAGGACAAGCTCTTCGCGGAGCAAGACGGGATAGTCAAGGAAATGGAGTCGAAGTTCGAGACCCAGGACAGGAAGTTCAAGAGTCAGGAGAAGCGTGTCCAGGATAGGAACAAGAAGATCCGGGACATGACTAAAGAACTGCAGTCCAAGGACTTCGAGCTCGAGCAGCAGCAGACAGTGATCGAGAGACTTCATTCCTAGAAGAGAGCTCTCAAGGCCAAGATAGAGACCTTGACCACTAACGTCGAGGAATACAAGACCGCGATGGAGAACACAGGTCTTACCTTTGTCGAGGAGGAGATTGATGCTGATGAGTAGACTTGACTACTCATTTATCATTTATTACCGTACTTGTGAACTTGTTATTTGACCATCTGACATGTGAATGGCTTGCTACTTGTGTGTTTTACTTTGTGAACTTGTTATCTTGTTGTTGAACCTTTACCTTTGTGTTGCATGCTATGTGTTTGATTATGGGATGTAATGTGCATGAAAGCATCTATGGGTATCTCATTCTTATCTCTATTTGAACAAACCACAGATGCCTCCCCGTCGTGCAAACCCCAACCCCAACAACAACAACAACATCACTCTAGAAATGCAACAAATGATAACCGCTCAAACTCAGCTAATGCAGATGATGACGACGTTCATCCAGAACCAAAACAACAACAACAACAACAACAATAACAACAACAATAACAACAATAACAACAACAACCCACAGGGCTTTGATATGTTTACCGGGTTCTTGAGATTGAGGCCAACAAAGTTCTCAGGGACGACTGATCCCATGGTGGCCAATGATTGGCTACGTTCTGTAAACAAGGACTTGGTAACCGTGGGCTGTACGGATGCTGAAAAGGTCAGATTTGTAGCACATCTGCTGGAAGGACCAGCCGCCACTTGGTGGGATAACTTCCAGATCACCACTCCCATAGATGAAGTGACATGGGCTATCTTTGAGGATGGCTTTCGCACTGCTCATATCTCATCTAGAGTGATGAGTCTAAAAAAGAAAGAGTTCCACAATCTGAAGCAGCGCCACCGTAGCGTGGCTGAATATATTGAGGAGTTCAACAATCTGGCACGTTATGCACCGGATGAAGTTGACACCGACGCTAAGAGAAAGGAAAATTTTCTTGAAGGCCTGAATGATGAGCTGAATCTGCAGTTGGCTGTGGCATATCTTCCCACTTATCAGTCGCTCTGTGACAAGGCTGCTATTTTGGAGAACAAAATGAAGCAAGTTGAGAGTATAAAGAGAAAGCACTCCGACAAGCATAGCTCGGGATCGTCTCACAAACGATCTCATTATGATGACAGTGGAAGCTCAGGATCCCACAAGCATGGGAAATTCAACAAGCACCACAACCACAACCGTCATGACAAACATCACCGTAGTCATGACAATGACAAATACAAGAACCACAAGGGTGGATACAAGACTCACCATGGTGGTCATGGAAGTGGAAGTGCAAGTCAGCCTGTTAAAAGAGACATAAGTCAGGTTGAATGCTTAAAATGCAAGAAGATGGGGCATTATGCAAATGACTGCCCAGAAAAGAAAGTTGAAGGACCCAACAAGCCCAATCCTTTCCAGAAGGGACAGGTGAACCACATCAGTGTGGAGGAGGTCTATGAGGAGCCTGATGTTGTTGCTGGTAAGTTCAGACTCAATTCTATTCCAGCATTTGTTCTTTTTGATACTGGAGCATCGCATTCATTCATATCAAAAGCATTTGTTGATAGAAATGGGTTTCCAACTGAAAACATTGGGTGTCCAATAAAAGTTAGTTCTCCGGGTGGAGATATTATAGTAAGTCTTGGATGTCGGGATCTAGTAATAGAGTTTGGAAAGCATAAATTTCCAGTGAGTCTGATAATCCTAGATTCCCAAGGACTGGATGTAATATTGGGAATGGATTGGATGGCTAAGTATGAAGGAGTACTAGATTGTGCTAATCGCACTGTTGCACTCACAACCCCGGAAAGAAGGCGGATTAAATTCAAGTCCAACTTTGAATCTAAAGGAACTAAGCTAAATTCTCTTAAGGGGTTAGCATGGACAGTGTGCCAATTGTGAGTGAGTATCCGGATGTGTTTCCGGAAGAATTGCCGGGAATGCCACCAGATAGAGATGTGGAGTTTCTGATAGATTTGGTACCAGGGTCTGGACCAATAGCAAAGAGACCATATAAAATGTCAGTTGATGAACTGTAACATCCCTAAAATCATGATTTCAAAGATTTCATAACATTCATGCATGCATATAGAATTGAGATCAAATTTCAAACTCATTTCAGAAAACAGAAGCACATAGTGCTATCATTTTATGTGAGCAAACTTAAATCAAATGGCCATACCCATTTGAGAGCTTGAATGTTTTAAACCAAGATTGTTTGTCTCCTTTGTTGTTTGGTTTGAGTGTGGAGTTAGAACAAAATTTTACAAAATAAAAATGGGTTCAAAACCATTTTCAATCTTTTGAAAACCTAGTGCTAAGTCACTGTTATTTTGTCTTTCCAAAAATGACCAAGCCAACTCAAAGTGACCTCATGGTTTTATGCCAAGATTTGTGACTATTGCACACTACAACAGTCCAGAAAAGATTTGAATTCAAAAAGAGTTTGAATTCATTTGAAACTCAATCCAGAAAATCAATTCAGAAATAGAAAAGGGTTAAAGAAAAAGAAAAAGGCTGGCGCTCCTATTCTAGCCCAACAACAAAACCGGCCCGGCTAGCCCACCCGGGACACCTCTCTCTCTCGCACGCGCAGACGCACCCACGGAGTCACTGACGCCAGGACCCCACCTCCCTTCTGTTTATTCCGCTGACAGGTGGACCCGTGACCCCGTCGTCGTCTTCGTCAATCACGCGCGCCTGCGCCGCTCTCGCCGCCGTTACTCGCCGCAGTCACTGCCGCGTTAAATCCCCTTGATTCCGCAAGTAACTCCACGCCCCGCTCCGGCTATAAGAACCTCTCCCCCTCACGGTCATTTTCCCCCACACTGCGCTCTCTTCTCGCCACCAGGCTGCCCCTATTTCGCGTTGCACTGCCGCTGCCCCGACGATCTTCGGCGAGATATTCCGGTAAGACCCCGTCGCCCCTTGCTACCTAAACTTGCCAGTACGATCTCCACGACCATGCGCATCTCCTGACCCCTCTGGTGCATGCTAGGAACATCCAGAGCCTCGGCAACGTCGGCGACCACACGAGTCAGACGACCCCCTCAACTCTGGTGACCAATTGCGGTAAGCTCCGAGCACCCCTTGCCCCCTCTTGCATACGAGGATGTTCGCCACTGTCTTGCGCGTCTCCTAATCCATCTGGTTCGTGCTAGGGTGACGTGAAACCTCCGCAACGACTGCGACAGCAACTACCCGATGCCGTGGACAACTCCGACGAGCTCGAACAGCCCCTGCCGTGCGCCCCTTGCCAAGCCACCTCCACGTTGAGCTTCGCCTCGATCCTGCGGTTCTGGTAAGCACCCTCTCCCCTCCCCGGACGACCTAGAACGCCAGCACCGCCGCTGCCAGACGCGCCGCCGCCAGTCGCCGTCGCTAGCGCCGCCACTAGATGGTCAGGCTGCTCAGGAGCGTTGGATCCAGATCGTGCGGATAGGATAGAACGCGAGCGGAGCAGTAAGATTAGATCTGAGCCGCGCGATTAAGTTAGATCTAGCGGCTCAGAAGCGTGATCCGACGCGAAACGGTACGCACCAATCAGAACGCGACGCGTGGCTAGGGTTTAGTTTAAAAACGGAATTTGAATCAGATTTATATCCAAATTTGATTTCCTTGTAACTTTTGATTCCCACGTTAGAATTTAGCAAATTTTATACCGTTGGAATCAGGAAGACAAGCCCTTTCTGTTTATGAAATGTGTTTAGTGTTTAGCTTCTGTTAAAATGACTTTATTTGCAGAAACTTGTTTAGGACTATTTTGAGTATAGAAATTGTTAGGAAATTGTTTTAGTGTCAAATAAACTTGGTTTAGCAAGTTTTTAACTTTATTATGATTCAGTACTATGCACTTGCTTGGTTGAGTTTCAAAAATAATCACTTAGCATCTTGCATGCATGCATATATATTTTTGCTTGTATGTGATTGTGGTTATATTCCTTGTGTATACTTTGGTGCTAGTGATTGTGATTGTGAAGAGTGCTACTCTCCCAACTACCAAGGCAAGTGGTACTTCATGAATATGTCTATCCCTATATTTTTATACAAGCATTAGAAATTTTTTGCTAAGTCTTGCATGTTACTATTTTTTGCCAAATGCCATGTTGGGAAATCCTAAGTAGTTGTAGAATTGCTAGGAAATTTCTAAGTTAAGTTACTATCTATGCCATGCTTAGCCTAGCTAGTAGAAAACAAGGGTTGGTAAAATATACATGCTATGGTGAAAATATTCTAAGTCTTTGTACTTATGTTTTTCTTAATAAAACAACTAAGTCAATGAATCACCTGGGTGGAATGGTAATTGCTTGGTGGTTTTGGTTGAGTGGTTAGACAACGCCCATGGCTATGGTTTAGCTTGTGTATCTCACTTGTGGAAAGCCACCCAGGAACAAAGGGATTTTAGAGGCCAAGTGTTGAGAAGCTTCTAGTGCAGCCACTTGGCAATATGGGCTCTGCCTGGATCACATAGGTTGCTAGAACTTAGTCATTTGGACAGATGGTGGTAGTGGGATGATAGGTTGGAACGCGTCCATTTGGCTAAGGGAAGGCTTCTGAAAGGTCCTGTCTTGGTGAAACCAAGTCTGGTGGGGAAAGTGCACAACCTCTGCAGATGGAAAATCTAAGTACTTAGCCAAGTCCATGGCAATGGACAACTTGAGCATCAAGACATGGAAGCTATCAAGAATATCATCACTCCAACTTCTAAGTAAAAACTTGTGGGTGAACAAGGGTGAAGGACCTCAATGTCTATTGATGGTTTCTTGGGAAAAGTTTTGACAAAGAAAAATTTAGTGATTTCACCTAATAGGAAAATCCTATTTTGAGCAAAGCAAGCCAAGCTACACTTATCCAAATTGCATATAGTAATATAGTCCACTTAAAATTTACTAAGGTATCACTTGCCAATACTATTCCAAAGTATTGACCCACTATGGCTGTAACTTGTGATGTTGCAGGTTACTCTGATGAGGATTAGGTGTCATGAGTATACACTCAACATGTTTGCCTGTGGCACATGAAGATGAAGACTTATATTTATTTACTTATTCAAACTCTTGTATTAGGCCTGTGGCCTTGAGTTGTAAAGACTATGTTTATCTCTGGAATGGATGTAATAAATGACCTTTGTATCTGTGTACTTCATCTTAAACTGTGGATGCTAGCAATGATCCAGGGACTAGCATTGCAATCACAAGGATCCTTTTCCTTTACAAAGGAGGGATCTTACAGATGGTATCAGAGCACCGTGTTGCCTGTAGGATTATGACCCTAGGATTGGAAACCACTAAGGAAAAAATTTCAACTACTTCTACACTTGTCTATTCTTCTCGTAAACTTTTCTAATCTTCTCTCTCATCTCTATTTGTAGATGAACTCCATCAACGAAGCCGTAAGGAAAGGACCACTCATGACAATGACTTTGGAGTGTGAGACAGAATTCCCCAAGGCTCTCAAGGACCTCATGATTGCATTAGAGATACAAGGTGCAGCTGTGTACAAGGGTTTTCCAGTGATGGATGAAGGAGTGGAATACTGGTGGGTGCAACTTAACTTGTATAAAAACAAGGAATACAACTATAAGGAAAAAGGATTCTGCATGTTCACCAACTCAGTGGTGCACCCTACATTCTTTGAATCAGCAAGGGATGCAGCTTGGAAGACCATCAAAGAACTTGGTGATAGAGTCAAGTGCAGAATGCTCAACCTCCAAAATGAACTAAGGAAAGAGAAGGAACATACCCAAGAGTTGGAACCTACCAACCAAACCTTAAGAGGAGATATTATAGACTTAGTGATGGAATCATGTGAGCAAGATAGGTTGATTGCTTCTAGAAACATTGTGTTAGCCAAAAGATCTAGTGAGATAGGATTGTAAACGTACTTCGTTAGTTGGACCACCACCTATCACCCTATTTTCCAAAATGTTGCTTAAAATAAGATTGAACCTTGGTTGTTGTAATGGTTTCATGTATGCATGACTTGTGTGTTTTGTTTCCCAAGGATGTGTATGTGATGTTATGCCTTTTACTTTATCTTGAATTGTGTTGTTCTAACTTTTCTATCTTATAAATAGATGCCTATTACCATCGACTGTTGAGGAGTTCGGGTTACCCGCTTTGGTCCTCGTATCGTTGAGCTTACCACTTTGCTCAATCTCCTCTTCCCACCATCATGGTGCATCCCTCACCAAGTTTGAGAGGAAGGACCTCAGGGCTTCAAGGTGAACCAGCCGGGACGCGGGCAGGCCTACTACGGAGGCCATCGTCTTCAAGCTTATGCACGATGACAGGGAGAGAGGCCTTGAGGTAGTGATGCAGGATCTGATAGGACGTCTGCTAGGGCGACACTCCCGACAGGTTAGAGGCACCCACTTTCACGTCTTCGGAAGACATGATGAGGATGGAGATTCCATCGACTTCGTGGACGGTTCGAGGGACGCAGCAGAGCCGATACGCCTGTACCTCCAGGACTTAGAGTCTCTCATTAGGCACGTGGACACAGACAGGACCAATGTCATGCTCAGCAACGATGAGCTCCAGGTGCAGCTTTGCGAGAAGGACAAGATCTTCGCGCAGCAGGACGAGATAGTCAAGGAAATGGAGGCGAAGTTCGAGACCCAGGACAGGAAGTTCAAGAGTCAGGAGAAGCGTGTCCAGGATAGGAACAAGAAGATCTGGGACATGACTGAAGAACTGCAGTCCAAGGACTTCGAGCTAGAGCAGCAGCAGTCGGTGATCGAGAGGCTTCGTTCCCAGAAGAGGGCTCTCAAGGCCAAGATAGAGTCCTTGACCACTACCATCGAGGAGAACAAGGCCGCGATTGAGAATGCAGGTCTTACCTTTGTCGAGGAGGAGATTGATGACGATGAGTAGACTTGACTACTCATTTATATTTTGTTATCATACTTGTTATTTGAGAACTTGTTATTGGACCATCCGACATGTGGATGGCTTGCTACTTGTGTGTTTTACTTTGTGAACTTGTTATCTTGTTGTTGAACTTTTATCTTGTGTTGCATGCTATGTGTTTGCTTATGTGATGTAATGTGCATGAAAGCATCTATGGGTATCTCATTCTTATCTCTATTTGAACAAACCACAGATGCCTCCCCGTCGTGCAAACCCCAACCCCAACAACAACAACAACAACAACAACAACAACAACAACAACAACAACAACAACAACAACAACAACAACAACAACAACAACAACAACAACAACAACATCTCTCCAGAAATGCAGCAAATGATGACTACTCAAACACAACTGATGCAGATGATGACAACATTCATCCAGAACCAAAACAATAACAACAACAACAACAATAACAACAACAACAACCCTCCGGGCTTTGATATGCTTACCAGATTCTTGAGACTGAGGCCAGCAAAGTTCTTAGGAACGACTGATCCCATGGTGGCCAATGATTGGCTACGCTCGGTAAACAAGGACTTGGTAACCGTGGGCTGTACGGATGCTGAAAAGGTCAGATTTGCAGCACATCTGCTGGAAGGGCCAGCCGCCACTTGGTGAGACAACTTCCATATCACCACTCCCATAGATGAAGTGACATGGGCTATCTTTGAGGATGGCTTTCGCACTGCTCATATCTCATCAGGAGTGATGAGTCTGAAAAAGAAGGAGTTCCACAATCTGAAGCAGCGCCACCGTAGCGTGGCTGAATACATTGAGGAGTTTAACAATCTGGCGCGTTATGCACCGGATGAAGTTGACACCGATGCCAAGAGAAAGGAAAATTTTCTGGAAGGCTTGAATGATGAGCTGAATCTGCAATTGGATGTGGCCTATGTTCCCACTTATCAGTCGCTCTGTGACAAGGATGCTATTTTGGAGAACAAAATGAAGCAAGTTGAGAGTAGAAAGAGAAAGCACTCCGACAAGCACATATCGGGATCGTCTCACAAACGATCTCACTATGATGACAACGGAAGCTCAGGATCCCACAAGCATGGGAAATTCAACAAGCACTACAACCACAACCGTCATGACAACAAGCATCACCGTAGTCATGACAATGACAAGTACAATAACCACAAGAGTGGACATAAGAGCCACCACAGTGGTAATGGAAGTGGAAGTGGAAGTCAGCCTGTTAAGAGAGACATCAGTCAGGTTGAATGCTTCAAATGTAAGAAGATGGGGCATTATGCAAATGAGTGCCCTGAAAAGAAAGTTGAAGGACCTATCAAGCCCAATCCTTTCCAGAAAGGACAGGTGAACCACATCAGTGTGGAGGAGGTCTATGAGGAGCCTGATCTTTGTTCTTTGGTAAGTTCAGACTCAATTCTATTCCAGCATTTGTACTCTTTGATACTGGTGCATCTCATTCATTCATATATCAAGAGCATTTGTTGAAAGAAATGAACTACTGGTAGAAACTATTGGGTGTCCTATAAAAGTAAGTTCTCCTGGTGGAGAAATGATAGTGAATTCGGGATGTCATGATCTAGTAATAGAATTTGGGAAATATAAGTTTCCCGTTAACTTGATAATTCTAAACTCCCAAGGATTGGATGTCATTCTGGGAATGGACTGGATGACTAAGTACAAAGGAGTGATAGATTGTGCCAACCATACTGTCTCACTTACAACTCCAGAAAATAAAAGGATCAGATTCAAGACCAGTTTTGAAGCAAAAAGGAGTATGCTTAATTCTCTTAAGGGGGTTAGCATGGACAGTGTGCCAATTGTGAGTGAGTATCCGGATGTGTTTCCGGAAGAATTGTCGGGAATGCCACCAGATAGGGATGTGGAGTTTCTGATAGATTTGGTACCAGGGTCTGGACCAATAGCAAAGAGACCATATAAAATGTCAGTTGACGAACTGAAAGAACTCAAGAAGCAACTTGGAGAACAGTTGCAGAAAGGATTTATTCAACCAAGTTCTTCATCTTGGGAGCCCCAGTATTGTTTGTGGAGAAGAAAGATAGAAGTCAAAGGTTATGCATAGATTACCGTTCACTCAACGAGGTAACTATCAAGAACAAATATCCTTTGCCTAGAATCAATGACTTGTTTGATCAGCTAGAAGGAGCATGTGTGTTCTCAAAGATTGATCTCCGGTCAGGCTATTTTCAACTCAAGATAAGAGAACAAGACATACCTAAAACAGCATTCACCACAAGGTATGGATTGTATGAGTATACTGTAATGCCTTTTGGCTTGACCAATGCTCCAGCATACTTCATGAATATGATGAACAAGGTGTTCATGGAATTTCTAGACAAGTTTTTTGTCGTTTTCATCGATGACATCTTAGTCAACTCCAAGAGCAAAGAAGAACATGAATGACACTTGCGTTTGATACTTGAGAAGTTACGGGAGCATAAGCTTTATGCCAAATTCAGCAAGTGTGAGTTCTGGTTGGAGGAAGTTGGTTTTCTTGGTCATGTTATGACGAAGGATGGTGTAGCAGTTGATCCTGCTAAGGTTTCAGCTGTGACTGAATGGGAATCTCCCAAATCCGTGAAAGAAGTTCGTAGTTTCCTTGGCTTAGCAGGTTACTACAGAAGGTTCATTGATAATTTCTCTAAGGTAGCTAAGCCCATGACTGAATTGTTAAAGAAAGACAATAAGTTTGCTTGGTCTGAAGGTTGTGAACTCAGCATTCAGGAATTGAAGAAGAGACTTGTGACAGCACCAGTCTTGTGTCTGCCAGACATGGAAAAAGATTTCCAAGTATATTGTGATGCATCTCATCAAGGTTTGGGTGCAGTACTAATGCAAGACGGTAAAGTTGTGGCTTATGCCTCGAGACAACTCAAAACTCATGAATAAACTATCCTACTCATGATTTAGAGTTAGCCTCTGTCGTCCATGCACTCAAAACATGGAGACACTATCTTTTGGGAAAGCGATGTGAAGTGTTCACAGATCACAAAAGTTTGAAGTATATCTTCACCCAGAAGGAAATCAATATGAGACAAAGAAGATGGTTAGAGCTTATCAAGGATTATGACTTAAGTTTGCAATACCACCCCGGTAAAGCAAATGTTGTAGAAGATGCTCTAAGTCGTAAGGTATTTGTGAATGGCCTTACCAAAGGAGAATTGCCAGATGATCTGTGCACTCAATTTAGAAAACTCAGATTGGAGATTGTGCCTGAAGGACATCTCATGTCTTTGGATGTTCAACCCACTTTGTTGGACAAGATCAAAGAAGCCCAGAAGATTGATAAAGAAATCGAAGAGATTAAAGAAAAGATTGGCAAAGGAAAAGCCAAAGGGTTCCATGAAGACGAACAGGGTACTTTATGGCATGGGAAACGTATTTGTGTTGCACAAGACCCGGAGTTGCGGAAACTGATTTTGCAGGAAGCACAAAACTCACCATATTCTATTCATCCGGGTAACACCAAAATGTACATGGACATGAAAGAAAGATTTTGGTGGAATAATCTCAAGAAGTACATCGCCGAACATATTGCTTTGTGTGATGTGTGTAGTAGAGTGAAAGCAGAGCATCAGAAACCAACAGGTTTGCTTCAATCATTACCTATTCCTGATTGGAAGTGGGACAAGATTGGTATGGATTTCATTACCGGATTACCAAGGACCAGGTCAGTATATGATTCCATATGGGTAGTAGTGGATTGCCTAACTAAAGTGGCTCATTTCATACCCGTGAAGACAACCTATACAAGTGCTAACTTAGCCAAGATCTACATGAGCAGAATTGTATGTCTACATGGAGTGCCCAAGAGTATTGTGTCTTATAGGGGAACTCAATTTACTTCCCATTTTTGGAGACAGCTACATGAGTCATTGGGAACGAGGTTGGAATTTAGTACTGCTTTTCATCCTCAAACCGATGGACAAACAGAAAGGACTAGTCAGATTCTCGAAGACATGTTGAGGGCATGTGCCCTAGACTATGGAGCCAGTTGGGATGAAAGTCTGCCTTACGCAGAATTTTCTTATAACAACAGCTATCAAGCCAGCATTGAGATGGCACCGTTTGAGTTTCTCTACGGAAGAAAATGTACCACCCCATTGTTATGGAATGGTGTGGGAGAAAGAAGTTTATTCGGGCCAGATCTTATCAAAGAAGCCAAAGAGAAGGTCAAATTGGTTAGGACAGGTTGAAGATAGCACAGTCCCGACAGAAAAGCTACGCAGATCCTAAGCGTAGAGAAGTCACCTACGAATTTGGTGATAGAGCCTATCTTAGAGTGTCACCACTTCGTGGAGTGAAAAGGTTCGGAGTCAAAGGAAAATTGGCACCAACATATGTTGGGCCATTCAAGATTTTGAGTCGCAAAGGAGAAGTTGCCTATGAAATTGAATTGCCTGAATCTCTGTCAGCTGTCCATAATGTGTTTCATGTGTGTCAGCTTAAGAAATGTCACCCAGAAATGGAAGAAACTTCTTTGAAGGATACTATACCTTTGGAAGAAGTTCAACTAGAAAGTGATCTCACTTATGAAGAGAAACCTATCAAGATTCTTGAAACTGCAGAAAGATTCACAAGGAATAAGACTATCAAGTTTTGCAAAGTGCAGTGGAATCATCATTCCGAAGAGGAAGCAACATGGGAAAGAGAAGATGATCTTCGGAAAGACCACCCTCACCTATTTTCTAGCCAATTCGAATCTCGAGGGCGAGATTCACCTTAAGGGGGTTAGATTTGAAACATCCCTAAAATCATGATTTCAAAGATTTCATATCATTCATGCATGCATATAGAATTGAGATCACATTTCAAACTCATTTCAGAAAACAGAAGCACATAGTGCTATCATTTTATGTGAGCAAACTTAAATCAAATGGCCATCCCCATTTGAGAGCTTGAATGTTTTAAACCAAGATTGTTTGTCTCCTTTGTTGTTTGGTTTGAGTGTGGAGTTAGAACAAAATTTTACAAAATAAAAATGGGTTCAAAACCATTTTCAATCTTTTGCAAACCTAGTGCTAAGTCACTGTTATTTTGTCTTTCCAAAAATGACCAAGCCAACTCAAAGTGACCTCATGGTTTTATGCCAAGATTTGTGACTATTGCACACTGCAAAAGTCCAGAAAAGATTTGAATTCAAAAAGAGTTTGAATTCATTTGAATCTCAATTCAGAAATAGAAAAGGGTTAAAGAAAAAGAAAAAGGCCGGCGCTCCTATTCTATCCCAACAGCAAAACCGGCCTGGCTAGCCCACCCGGGCCACCTCTCTCTCGCCTTGTGAGCATGCCTTGAGTCAGCGACGCCAGACCCCACCTCCCTTCATTTATTCATTGGCAGGTGGACCCGTGACCCCGTCATCGTCTTCGTCAATCACGCGCGCCTGCGCCGCTCTCGCCGCCGTTACTCGCCGCAGTCACTGCCGCGTTAAATCCCCTTGATTATGCGAGTAACTCCACGCCCCGCTCCGGCTATAAGAACCTCTCCCCTCACGGTCATTTTCCCCCACACTACGCTCTCTTCTCGCCACCAGGCTGCCCCTATTTTGCGTTGCACTGCCGCAGCCCCGACGATCTCCAGCGAGATATTCCGGTAAGACCCCGTCGCCCCTTGCTACCTAAACTTGCCAGTACGATCTCCGCGACCATGCGCATCTCCTGACCCCTCTGGTGCATGCCAGGAACATCCAGAGCCTCGGCAACGTCGGCGACCACACGAGTCAGACGACCCCCTCAACTCCGGTGACCAATTGCGGTAAGCTCCGAGCGCCCCTTGCCCCCTCTTGCATACGAGGATGTTCGCCACTGTCTTGCATGTCTCCTAATCCATCTGGTTCGTGCTAGGGCGACGTGAAACCTCGGCAACGACTGCGACAGCAACTACCCGACGCCGTGCACAACTCCGACGAGCTCCAACAGCCTGTGCCGTGCGCCCCTTGCCAAGCCACCTCCACGCTGAGCTTCTCCTCGACCCTGCAGTTCTGGTAAGCACCCTCTCCCCTCCCCGGATGACCTCGAACGCCAGCACCACCGCTGCCAGACGCGCCGCCGCCAGTCGCCGTCGCTAGCGCCGCCACTAGATGGTCAGGATGCTTAGGAGCGTTGGATCCAGATCGTGCGGATAGGATAGAACGTGAGCGAAGCGGTAAGATTAGATCTCAGCCGCGTGATTAAGTTAGATCTAGCGGCTAGCGTGATCCGACGCGAAACGGTACGCGCCAATCAGAGCGCGACGCGTGGCTAGGGTTTAGTTTAAAAACAGAATTTGAATCAGATTTATATCCAAATTTTATTTGCTTGTAACTTTTGATTCCCACGTTAGAATTTAGCAAATTTTATACCGTTGGAATCAGGAAGACAAGCCCTTTCTGTTTATGAAATGTTTTTAGTGTTTAGCTTCTGTTAAAATGACTTTATTTGCAGAAACTTGTTTAGGACTATTTTGAGTATAGAAATTGTTAGGAAATTGTTTTAGTGTCAAATAAACTTGTTTTAGCAAGTTTTTAACTTGATTATGATTCAGTACTATGCACTTGCTTGGTTGAGTTTCAAAAATCATCACTTAACATCTTGCATGCATGCATATATATTTTTGCTTGTATATGATTTGTATGTGATTGTGGTTATATTCCTTGTGTAGACTTTGGTGCTAGTGATTGTGATTGTGAAGAGTTCTACTCTCCCAACTACCAAGGCAAGTGGTACTTAATGAATATGTCCATCCCTATATTTTTATACAAGCATTAGAATTTTTTTGCTAAGTCTTGCATGTTACTATTTTTTGCCAAATGCCATGTTGGGAAATCCTAAGTAGTTGTAGAATTGCTAGGAAATTTCTAAGTTAAGTTACTATCTATGCCATGCTTATCCTAGCTAGTAGCAAACAAGGGTTGGTAAAATATACATGCTATGGTGAAAATATTCTAAGTCTTTGGACTTATGTTTTTCTTAATAAAACAACTAAGTCAATGAATCACCTGGGTGGAATGGTAATTGCTTGGTGGTTTTGGTTGACTGGTTACAAAAGGCCCATGGCTATGGTTTACCTTGTGTATCTCACTTGTGTAAAGCCACCCACGAACAAAGGGATTTTAGAGGCCAAGTGTTGAGAAGCTTCTAGTGCAGCCACTTGGCAATATGGGCTCTGCCTGGATCACATAGGTTGCTAGAACTTAGTCATTTGGACAGATGGTGGTAGTGGGATGATAGGTTGGAACACGTCCATTTGGCTAAGGGAAGGCTTCTGAAAGGTCCTGTCTTGGTGAAACCAAGTCTGGTGGGGAAAGTGCACAACCTCTATAGATGGAAAAATCTAAGTACTTAGCCAAGTCCATGGCAATGGGCAACTTGAGCATCAAGACATGGAAGCTATCAAGAATCTCATCACTCCAACTTCTAAGTAAAAACTTGTGGGTGAACAAGGGTGAAGGACCTCAATGTCTATTGATGGTTTCTTGGGAAAGGTTTTGACAAAGAAAAATTTAGTGATTTCAACTAATAGGAAAAACCTATTTTGAGCAAAGCAAGCCAAGCTACACTTAGCCAAATTGCATATAGTAATATAGTCCACTTAAAATTTACTAGGGTATCACTTGCCAATACTATTCCAAAGTATTGACCCACTGTGGCTGTAACTTGTGATGTTGCAGGTTACTCTGATGAGGATTAGGTGTCATGAGTCTACACTCAACATGTTTGCCTGTGGCACATAAAGATGAAGACTTATATTTATTTACTTATTCAAACTCTTGTATTAGGCATGTGGCCTTAAGTTGTAAAGACTATGTTTATCTCTGGAATGGATGTAATAAATGACCTTTGTATCAGTGTACTTCATCTTAAACTGTGGATGCTAGCAATGATCCAGGGACTAGCATTGCAATCACAGGGATCCTTTTCCTTTAAAAAGGAGGGATCTTACATGAACTGAAAGAACTCAAGAAACAACTTGGAGAACAGTTACATAAAGGATTTATTCAACCAAGTTCTTCATCTTGGGGAGCCCCAGTTTTGTTCGTGGATAAGAAGGATAGAAGTCAAAGGTTATGCATAGATTACCGTTCACTCAACGAGGTGACTATCAAGAACAAATACCCTTTGCCTAGAATCAATGACTTGTTTGATCAACTAGAAGGAGCCTGTGTATTCTCAAAGATTGATCTCCGGTCGGGATATTTTCAACTCAAGATAAGGGAACAAGACATACCTAAAACAGCTTTCACTACAAGGTATGGATTGTATGAGTATACCGTAATGCCTTTTGGTTTGACCAATGCTCCAGCATACTTCATGAATATTATGAACAAGGTGTTCATGGAATTCCTTGACAAGTTTGTTGTCGCTTTCATCGATGACATCTTAGTCTACTCCAAGAGCAAAGAAGAGCATGAAGGACATTTGCGCTTGATACTTGAGAAGTTAAGAGAGCATAAACTTTATGCCAAATTCAGCAAGTGTGAGTTTTGGTTGGATGAAGTTGGTTTTCTTGGTCATGTTATGACAAAGGATGGTGTAGCAGTTGATCCTGCTAAAGTTTCAGTTGTAACTGAATGGGAATCTCCCAAGTCAGTGAAAGAAGTTCGTAGTTTCCTTGGCTTAGCAGGTTACTAAAGGAGGTTCATTGAGAATTTCTCCAAGGTAGCTAAGCCTATGACAGAATTGTTAAAGAAAGACAAGAAGTTTGTTTGGTCTGAAGGTTGTGAACTCTGCTTTCAGGAATTTAAGAAGAGACTTGTGACAACACCAGTCTTGTGTCTGCCAGATTTGGAAAAAGATTTCTAGGTATATTGTGATGCATCTCATCAAGGTTTGGGTGCAGTACTTATGCAAGACGGTAAAGTTGTGGCTTATGCCTCGAGACAACTCAAAACTCATGAAGTGAACTGGCCTACTCATTATTTAGAGTTAGCCTCTGTTGTCCATGCACTCAATACATGGAGACACTATCTTTTTGGAAAGCGTTGTGAAGTGTTCACAGATCACAAAAGTTTGAAGTATATCTTCACCCAGAAGGAAATTAATATGAGACAAAGAAGATGGATAGAACTTATCAAGGACTATGACTTAAGTTTGAAATACCACCCCGGTAAAGCAAATGTTGTAGCAGATGCTCTAAGTCGTAAGATTTTTGTGAATGGCCTTACCAAAGGAGAATTGCCAGATGATCTGTGTACCCAATTTAGAAAACTCAGATTGGAGATCATGCCTGAAGGACATCTCATGCCTTTGGATGTTCAACACACTTTGTTGGACAAGATCAAAGAAGCCCAGAAGACTGATAAGGAAATTAAAGAGATTAAGGAAAATATTGGAAAAGGAAAAGCCAAAGAATTCCATGAAGACGAACAGGGTACTTTATGGCATGGGAAACGTATCTGTGTTCACAAGACCCGGAGTTGCGGAAACTGATTTTGCAAGAAGCACACAACTCTCTGTATTCTATTCACCCGGGTAACACCAAAATGTACATGGACATGAAAGAAAGATTTTGGTGGAATAATCTCAAAAAGGACATCGCCGAACATATTGCTTTGTGTGACGTGTGTAGTACAGTGAAGGCGGAACATCAGAAACCAGCAGGTTTGCTTCAACCACTACCTATTCCTGATTGGAAGTGGGACAAGATTGGTATGGATTTCATTACCGGATGACCAAGGACCCGGTCAGGATACGATTCTATTTGGGTAGTAGTGGATCGCCTAACTAAAGTGGCTCATTTCATACCCGTGAAGACAACCTATACAAGTGCAAAGTTAGCCAGAATCTACATGAGTAGAATTGTATGTGTACATGGAGTACCCAAGAGTATTGTGTCTGATAGGGGAACTCAATTCACTTCCCATTTTTGGAGACAGCTACATGAGTCATTGGGAACGAGGTTGGAATTCAGTACTGCTTTTCATCCTCAAACTGATGGACAAACGGAAAGGACTAATAAGATTCTCAAAGACATGTTGAGGGCATGTGCCCTAGACTATGGAGCCAGTTGGGATGAAAGTCTGCCTTACACAGAATTTCTTATAACAACAGCTATCAAGCCAGCATTGAGATGGCACCGTTTGAGTTTCTCTACGGAAGAAAGTGTACCACCCCATTGTTATGGAATGGTGTGGGAGAAAGAAGCTTATTCGGGCCAGATCTTATCAAAGAAGCCGAAGAGAAGGTCAAGTTGGTTAAGGACAGATTGAAGATATCACAGTCCCGACAGAAAAGCTACGCAGATCCTAAGCGTAGAGAAGTCACCTACGAAGTCGGTGATAGAGCTTATCTGAGAGTGTCACCACTTCGTGGAGTAAAGAGATTCGGAGTCAAAGGAAAATTGGCACCAAGATATGTTGGACCCTTCAAGATTCTGATCCGTAAAGGAGAAGTTGCCTATGAAATAGAACTACCAGAATCTCTGTCAGTTGTCCATAATGTGTTTCATGTGAGTCAACTTAAGAAATGTCATCCCGAAATGGAAGAAACTTCTTTGAAGGATACTATACCTTTGGAGGAGGTTCAGTTGGAAAGTGATCTCACTTATGAAGAGAAGCCTATCAAGATTCTTGAGACGGCAGAAAGAGTCACACGGACTAAGACTATCAAGTTCTGCAAAGTGCAGTGGAACCATCACTCCGAAGAGGAAGCAACATGGGAAAGATAAGATGATCTTCGGAAAGACCACCCTCACCTATTTGCTAGCCAATCCGAATCTCGAGGGCGAGATTCACCTTAAGGGGGTTAGATTTGTAACATCCCTAAAATCATGTTTCAAACTCATGCATATCATCCATGCATCCATGATCATATAGAATTCATTTCAAACAAAACAATTCAAAAACAGGAGCATATGAGCTCATTATTTTATGTGATCATCATTTGAAACAAATGCTACTCTTTCTATGAGAGGTTGTTGTTCATGAAAGCAAACTTTGTGCCTTTTTGTTTTCAGAATGTGTTGCTAGTTTGCTAAGGTTCAAACCAAGAGTTCAAAGAAAAAACAATTTGAAAACCCATTTCAAAGTCAATATAAAACAAAGTGCTATGTCACTAGTTATTTTATTTTTTCCAAATGACCAAGCCAATTCAAAGTGACCACTTGGTTTTATGCCAAGAATTGTGACTATTGCACACTGCAAAAATCCTGAATAGATTTGAATTCAAATAGCTTTTGAATTCATTTGAAAAACATTCCAGAAAATCAAATTAGAAATAGCAAAGGAATAAAGAAAAAGTAAAGGGCCGGCGCCAGACTTTGGGCCCAATGAACTCAGCCAGCTAGCCCACCGGGTTTTCCTCTCTCTCACCTTGAGCCTTGCACCGAAGTCGACGCCCTGGACCCACCTCTCCTCTGTTTATTTCGCAGACAGCTGGGCCCCGTCCACGTCATCGTTGTCTTCCCCAAATTCCGCGCATGAACACGTCGCCGCGTTGATTCCGCGGCGTAATTGACATTGATTCTCCAGGCGTTTCTTGTCGAGCTCCTGCCTATTTAAACCCCTCCCTCTCGCGGCCATTTCCCCTCACTCACCAACCACAGAGCGCCCCCAGGCTGCGAGTATTTCTCGCCGCAACTCCGCTGTTCCGACGACCTCGCCGACGAATTCCGGTGAGCACCGCACCCCCCTCTGTCCATGGTTCATACTATCATGCTCTGCAGCTCCGTGCGCATCCACTGACACCTCCCTTTTGCTCGCGCATGGTCTGTAGCCTCGGCAGCGACAACAACTGAGCGTCGCCGCTCTCTGCTCGAACTCCGGCGACCTCTCCCCGTAAGTAACAGCTGCCCCTTGCCCTTTGGTTGATACGCCTAAGATCCCAGCGTCTTGCGCATCTAACAGTGCCCTCCTCTTGTCTTAGCGCGGCTCAGAACCTCGCCAATGTCGACAAGCAGCCGTACCCGACGCGTTCGCGAACTCCGACGAGCAATCCGTGACGACTCCGAGCGCCCCTTCGCCAACCAGAGACACGTTGAGCTTCACCTCGTCACGGCGGTTCTGGTGAGCAAATTTCTAAGTTAAGTAACTATCTATGCCATGCTTAGCCTAGCTAGTAGCAAACAAGGGTTGGTGAAATATACATGCTATGATGAAAATATTTCTAAGTCTTTGGACTTGTTTTACTTAATAAAACAACTAAGTCAATGAATCACCTGGGTGGAAAGGGACTTGATTGGTGGTTTTGGTTGAGTGGTTACACAAGGCCCATGGCTATGGTTTACCTTGTGTATCTCACTTGTGGTAAGCCACCCAGGAAAAGAGATTTTAGAGGCCAAGTGTTGAGAAGCTTCTAGTGCAACCACTTGGCAATATGGGCTCTGCCTGGATCACATAAGTTGCTAGAACTTAGCCATTTGGACAGTTGGTGGTAGTGGGAATGATAGGTTGGAGCGCGTCCATTTGGTCTAAGGGAAGGCTTCTGAAAGGTCCTGTCTTGGTTAAACCAAGTCTGGTGGGGAGAGTGCACAACCTCTGCAGATGGAAAAATCTAAGTACTTAGCCAAGTTCATGGCAATGGACAACTTGAGCATCAAGGCATGGAAGCTATCAAGAATCTCCTCATCCCAATTTCTAAGTAAAAACTTGTGGGTGAACAAGGGTGAAGGACCTCAATGTCTATTGGTGGTTCCTTGGGAAAATTTTTGACAAAGAAAAACTTAGTGATTTCAACTAATAGGAAAAAACCTATTTTGAGCAAAGCAAGCCAAGCTACACTTAGCCAAATTGCATATAGTATCTAGTCCACTTAAAGTTTACTAAGGTATCACTTGCCAATACTATTCCAAAGTATTGACCCACTGTGGCTGTAACTTGTGATGTTGCAGGTTACTCTGATGAGGATTAGGTGTCATGAGTCTACACTCAACATGTTTGCCTGTGGCACATGAAGATGAAGACTTATATTTATTTACTTATTCAAACTCTTGTATTAGGCCTGTGGCCTTGAGTTGTAAAGACTATGTTTAACTCTGGAATGGATGTAATGAATGACCTTTGTATCTATGTACTTCATCTTAAACTGTGGATGCTAGCAATGATCCAGGGACTAGCATTGCAATCACAGGGATCCTTTTCCTTTACAAAGGAGGGATCTTACAGATCAGAACATCGCCAACATCGCCGTCCACCTAAGCCCGACGCTGTCCCCGACTCCGAGGAGCTCCCACGGCCACAGCAGCTTGCCCCTATCCACGCCAACAACATCTGAAGCTTCCTCGCAAGCTTGCGACACCGGTAAGCATAGCCACCGCCCCCAACCCTCGCTAGAATCGCCGCACCATTGCCGGCAGAGCCGTCGCCGCCGTTCTGGCCATTTGCGCCGCCGGTTTAGGGTCAAAACGATTTGATCCACTGGATCTAGATCCAGTGGTCTAGATTAGACACCAGGCCGAAGACGTACGGGTAGATCTGAGACGCTGGATCTTATTTAGATCTGACGGTGCGCAAGCCTGATCCGTGCGAAACGATATCGACCAATCAGAAGTTGTCGCGTGGCGCTATTTTATTTAAAAAGACAGAAACATTTCTATTAGATGTTTAAACTTGCAAAATTCATAACTTTTGATCCACCCGTCCAAATTTTGCAAATTTTATATCATTGGAATGAGGAGAAATAATTATATCCAACCATGCACTTTGTTTAATAAATTGATTTTATAAAATTGGTTATTTTTTGGAGAGACATTTGTAGGCCTATTTTGAGTATAAAAATTATTTGAAAAATGTTTTAAAGATCAAATTAAGTTTAGTTAGTGTGTAAATGTTTAGTTTAACGTTCAGTATTGTTTTACTTGTCTTGTTTGAATTGTAAAATCATCACATGGCATTTGCATGCATTCATATATTTTTGCTTCTTTATTTTGATATGTGAATTTGGTGCTATCATTTTATGTGTAGATTTTGGTGCTAGTGGTGATTGTGATTGTGAGGATTGTTGCTACTCCCCCAACTACCAAGGCAAGTGGTTCTTCATATTTTTTCCCCAATATTTTGACTATGCATTAGAAATATTTTGTATAGGGCTTACATGTCTATTTTTGCTAAGTATCTAAATGCTATGCTTGGGAAATCCTAGTAGTTGTAGAATTGTTAGAATTTTCTCTAAGTTAAGATACTTGCTATTTCCATGCTTATCATAGCTAGTAGAAACCAAGGGTGGAATATATACATGCTATGGAAAAATATTGCTAAGTCTTTGACTTATGTTTTTGCTTAATAAAACAACTAAGTGAATGAAACACCTGGGTGGAATGGTGGATTGGTTTATGTTGTGTGGTTACACAAGGCCCATTTCTATGGTTTACCTTGTGTATCTCACTTGTGGAATGCCACCCAGGAACAAAGGTATTTGAGATGCCATATGTTAAGAAGCTTCTAGTGCAGCCACATGGCATTATGGGCTCTCCTTGGATCATATAGGTTGCAATAACTTAGCCATTTGGACAGTTGGTGGTAGTGGGTGATAGGTTGTAACGCGTCCATTTGGTCTAAGGGAAGGCTTCTGAAAGTTCCTGTCTTGGTGAAAATCAAGTCTTGTGGGGAAAGTGCACCACCTCTGCAGAAGGAAGAAACTAAGTACTTAGTTGTGTCCCCGGTAATGGACAATTTGAGCATCAAGACATGGAAGCTATCAAGAATCTCCTCATCCTAATTTTCTAAGTTAAAAGTTGTGGTTGAACAAGGGTGAAGGTTCACCAATTTCTATTGGTGGTTCCTTGGGAGTTTTTTCTAAACAAAAACTTAGTGTTTTCAACTGATAGGTAAAACCTATTTTGAGCAAAGCAAGCCTGAGCTACACTTAGCCAAAATTTATGTAGTAACTAGATGCTAATATTCTACTAAGGTATCACTTGCCAATACTATTCCAATGTATTGACCCACTGTGGCTGTAACTTGTGATGTTGCAGGTTACTCTGATGATGATTAGGGGTCATGAGTCTACACTCAACATGCTTGCCTGTGGCACATGAAGATGAAGACTTTTATTTATATTGTTAAGTTAAACTCTTGTACTAGCATATGGCTATGGAGTTGTAAAAGACTATGTTATCTTTGGAATGACGATGTAATAATGACCTCTGTTTCTGTGTAGTTCATCTTAAACTGTGGATGTTAGCAATTGATCCAGGGACTAGCATTGCAATCACATGGATCTTTACCTTTATAAAGGTGGGATCTTACAGTTTGGTGCTGGTCATGTTTTGCCCTTGGGAGAGGTTTAGTCAACGGATATGCCACATTCAGATCTGTGTGTACTTTGCAAATCTTTATGTCACCATCTTGGACATTCTCTCGAATAGCGTGAAAACACAGCTTGATATGCTTTAGCTTCTTGTGTGACCTTGGTTCTTGCGCATTAGCTATGGCGCCCATGTTATCACAATAGATAGACATTGGGTCCAGCGCACTGGGAACCACACCAAGCTCTGTAATGAACTCCTTCATCCATATCGCACTCTTGTGAAGCCTCTGAAGCAGCTATGTATTCTGATCCAATTGAGGATCTCACCACAACGCTTTGCTTTGCACTCCAGCTAACTGTTGCACCATTCAAAGTAAATACGTATCCAGATTGAGATTTAGAATCATCCGGATCGGTGTTCCAACTAGCATCGGTGTAACCATTAACAACGAGATGTTCATCACCTCCATAAGAAAGAACCATATCCTTAGTTCTTCTCAAGTACTTAAGGATGTTTTGGTCGCAGTCCAATGATCCACTCCTGGATCACTTTGATATCTGCTAGTCAAACTAACAAAATATGCAATGTCGGGTCTAGTACATAGCATGGTATACATGATAGATCCTATGGCTGAGGCATAGGGAGTCTTACTCATCCTTTCTCTATCTTCTACCGTAGCAGGACTTTGAGTTTTACTCAAGGTCGTATTGGGCAACATGGGAAAGAACCCTTTCTTGCTATCTTCCATTCCAAACCTCTTTAGAACTTTGTACAAATATGTACTCTATGACAATGATATTAGGCGTCTCGATCTATCTCTATAAATATTTATGCCTAATATGTAAGCTGCTTCGCCAAGATCTTTCATTGAAAAACTATTATTCAAATAATCCTTGACACTATTAAGAGGTCTACATCATTCCCAATCAACAATATGTCATCCACATATAGTACTAGGAATGCACAAAGCTCCCACTCACTTTCTTGTAAATACAAGCTTCTCCATAAGTTTGTATAAAACCAAAAAATTTGATTACCTTATCAAAACGTTGATTCCAACTCCGGGATGCTTGCTTCAATCCATAAATGGACCGTTGAAGTTTGTATACCTTGTTAGAATTTTAGGATCGACAAAACCTTTGGTTTGTACCATATACAACTCTTCATCAATGTCTCCATTGAGGAACTCCATTTTGACATCCATCTGTCATATCTCATAATCATAATATGCAGCGATTGCTAACAAAATCCTCACAGACTTTAGCTTCGCTACCGGTGAGAAAGTCTCATCATAGTCAACTCCTTGAATTTGTCGAAACCCTTTTGCGACAAGTCGAGCTTTATAGACAGTAACATTACCATCAACATCTGTTTTCTTCTTGAAAATCCATTTGTTCTCGACACCCTTCTAACCATCCGGTAAGTCCACCAAAGTCCATACTTGGTTTTCGTACATGGATCCAATCTCGGATTTCATGGCTTCTTGCCATTTATTGGAATCTGGGATCATCATCGCATCCTCATATGTCGCAGGGTCATCGGTGTTGTCCACCAACATGATACTCATAATGGGATCATACCAATCAGGAGTGGTATGACTTCTCATTGACATGCGAGGTTCCGTAGTAACTTCAACCAAAGTTTCATGATCAACATCATTAGCTTCCTCTCTTATTGGTGTAGGCTCCACAAGAACTACTTCTGGTGCTGCGCTACTCTCAAGTCCGAGAGAAGGTTCAACAACCTCGTCGAGTTCTACTTTCCTTCTAGTCACTTCTTTCGAGAGAAACTCCTTCTCTAGAAAGGATCCATTCTTGGCAACAAAGATTTTTCCCTCGGATCTATAATAGAAGGTATACCCAATAGTTTCCTTCGGGAATCCTATGAAGACGCATTTTTCCACTTTGGGTTCAAGCTTGTCAGGCTGTAACTTCTTTACATAAGATTCGCAACCCCAAACTTTAAGGAACGACAATTTAGGTTTCTTCCCAAACCATAATTCATACGGTGTCGTTTCAACGGATTTAGATGGTGCCCTATTTAAAGTGAATGTGGCTGTTTCTAATGCATAACCCCAAAACGATAGCGGTAAATCTGTAAGTGACATCATAGAACGAACAATATCTAAGAGGGTTCGATTACGACGTTCGGACACACCATTACGTTGTGGTGTTCCTGGCGGTGTCAATTGTGAAAGTATTCCGCGTTTCTTCAAATGCTCGCCAAAGTCGTAACTTAGATATTCACCTCCAAGATTAGATCGTAGAAACTTAATATTCTTGTTACGTTGATTCTCTACTTCACTTTGAAATTCCTTAAACTTCTCGAAAGTTTCAGATTTATGTTTCATGAAATAGATAGACCCATATCTACTCAAGTCATCCGTGAAAGTAAGAACATAACGATAACCACCGCCGGATGCTAAACTCATTGGGCCACACACATCGGTATGTATGATTTCCAATAAGTCCGTAGCTCGCTCCATCATACCAGAAAATGGAGTCTTAGTCATTTTACCCATCAGACATGCTTCGCATCTTACAAGTGATTCGAAATCAAGTGATTCAAGAAGTCCATCGGAATGGAGTTTCTTCATACGCTTCACTCCAATGTGACCAATACGACAGTGCCACATATAGGTCGAGTTATCGCTCAATTTCAAGCGTTTAGCTTCAATGTTATTAACATGTGTATTACTAAAATCGAGATTCAATAAGAATAGACCATCTATCAAAGGTGCATGTGCATAAAACATATTACTCATATAAACCGAACAACCATTATTATCGGACTTAAACAAATAATCGTCTCGCAATGAACATGATCCGGATATAATGTTCATGCTCAACACAGGCATCAAATAACAATTATTTAAGTATAAAACTAATCCCGGTGGTAGATGAAGAGCTAGCGTGCTGACCGCGATCACATCAACCTTTGATCCATTTCCAACGCGCATCGTCACCTTGTTTTTCGCTAGTTTCCATCTATTCTGCAGCACCTGTTTCGAGTTACAAATATGAGCAACCGAACCAGTATCAAATACCTAGGCACTACTACAACTACTAGTGAGATACACATCAATAAAATGTATATCGGATATACCTTTCTTCTTGATGTTGTCGGTCTTCAAATCCGCCAAGTACTTAGGGAAATTCCGCTTCTAGTGACCTTCTCCCTTGCAGTAAAAGCACTCAGTATCAGGCTTAGGCCTAGCCCTGGTCTTCTTCGCCGACGCGGTAACTTTCTTACCGCCCTTCTTGAAGTTTCCGTTTTTCTTAGACTTGCCTTGTTTCTTGAATTTGGTGGTCTTATTGACCATCAACACTTGGTGCTCTTTCTTGATCTCCACTTCCGCAGACTTTAACATGGAGAAGAGTTCGGGCAACGACTTGTCCATGTTTTGCATATTGTAGTTCATCACAAAGTTCTTGTAACTTGGTGGTAGTGATTGGAGGACACGGTGAATCCCCAAAGCATTAGGAATCACTATACCCAAGCTTTGGAGCTTACTTGCGTGCCCAGACATCTTAAGCACGTTCTCACTGACGGAGTTGCCCTCTTCCATCTTGCAGTTAAAGAACTTTTCAGAAGCATCATAACTCTCAACTGCCGCGTGAACCTCAAATGTCATTTTGAGTTCACGGACAATATCATGTGGGTCATGGTTCTCAAACCTTTTCTGAAGCTCTCATTCCAAACCATACAAGATAGCAGACTGAACCGTGGAGTACTGATTCTATTGAGTGAGGAAAAAATTCTTCACCTCATCGGTAGCATCAGCTGCAGGTGGGTCACCCAGTGGTGCATTAAAATTGATGGTAGGGCCGCCATTGATCTACAACATATTTGCAATAGTTTAGACTAAGTTTATGAAAAATTGAGTTCTAATTAATTATTAAATTAATCTAGGTGAACTCCCACTCAAAACAATATCCCTCACATTGTTTTAGTGATCACACGAACCAAATACACTACATCAAAACCGATCATCATGAGAGATGATGTAGCTTCAATGGCAAACAATCAACATGTTCATCATATCTACTATATGACTAATGTTTTACCTTTCGGTGATCCGTGTTCCAAGACCATGTCTGTACATGCTAGGCTCGTCAAGATCAAACCTTAGCTTCCGCATCAGCAAATCTGGCTTGCTCCCGTTGTATACACTCGCAGAATCTAACACACCTGATCATCACGTGGTGCTTCGAAACAACGAGCTTTAGCAACGGTGCCTACTAAGGATGAACACTTTGTAACTTGATATTTTGTGAGAGGGATCATATTATAATACTACCATCGAGAACTAAGCAATACAAGATGCATAAAAGGATTAACATCACATGCAATTCAAAATATGTGATATGATATGGCCTTTCTTCTTGTGCTTCCGATATCCATCTTCAAGAACGAACATGATCTCCATCATTACCGGCGTGGCGTCAAGGTCAATGGCACCGCTCCATGGTTTTCGTCCACCAGCATCAACTATTACAACTACTTTGAATAATAGACTCATGGGTCTTTAACGAAATTAAAAAAAAAACCATATGCCTCCTGCGGTTGCCGACTTACAATAAGGATCATTGCATACATCATATATAATCACAATCATGGCCATATCACATCACAGCACACCCCTGCAAAACAAAGTTAGACGCCTCTAATTTTCTTTGCATATTTTACGTGGTTTGGGGCTTTCAATAAGTGTCATTCTAACTTACGAACAATAACCACAACGTTGATATTTGAACTATCAAGTGCCCGTTGTAAATTGAATCTATACTATGATGGGAGAGAAAAACACCCGCAAAGCCACTTATGCAATACAAGTTGCATGTTAAGCGTGGAGCAAGTCTCATGAACGATGTCATGTAAGGTTAGCCCGGGCCGCCTCATCCCATCATACCGCAAGATGCAAAGTACACAAAAAGCAATTGATAATAAAAGCACCACCGCCCACAATAACCATTGTGTTCTACTCGTGCAACAAATCTGCATATAGACACAACTCTGATACCACTGTAGGGGTTCGTAGCATGGAAAACAAAAAATTCTACCACATGCACACAAAAAAGGCAAGATATATCTACTAGATTGTAGCAAAGAGTCGATTAGAGTACTCACCCTCGAAGATTCCAAAGCGGTTAACGAGAGCAGATTCTCGTGGATGATGTAGTCGTACACTTGACGATCTCAAGATCGCATAGATGATCCTTCTGGCGTTGCATTCCGGTAGCGCTTCCGCAGTCGGTCACACGTTCGGTACTTGATGAAGACATTCCTCTCCCTTGTTCCAGCAGGCAGCGGAGGTTGTAGTTCTCCCCTCGCGATTCCGCCAGCACGACGGCGTGGTGTCGGAAGTAGAGGGAAAATCCTACAGGGCTTCGCCTAAGCCGAAGCAAGTTATGGTGGATCTAGGGTTTCTGGTGATCTAGGTTTAGAGGGCCGGAGAGGAGGAGGTGGAGTCGGTGGCGGCTAGGGCGGCGAAAACGATCTAGCGGCGGCGCGACGGCTTGGTGTGAAGGGCTGGTTTTGTGTCCTTGGGGCACCCCCTCCCCTCTATTTATGAGAGGGAGGGCAGCTTCGGAGAGGGGAGTTTGAATCCTTCCCCAACTCCCTCTCCTAGTTGGCTTGTGGTGGAGGGAAAGAAGGATTCTTTCCTTCCTCCACTAGGATACATTGTCCCAGTTTGACTTTTGAAACTTGCCTTTTAACTTTCAATTTTGGAGCTTTATTTATTTCTTGCAAATTCGCAACCAATTGACCTAGGACATGATCCAATCATTCCACTTATCCATGACACATTCATGGACCATTCCCCTTTCGGTCCGATGAACCTTCTAGACCCTTCTAGAACCTCTCCGATGAAAACACCGGAATCATTCCCGAACTCCGGAATTGGACTTTCCTTATATGAATCTTATTCTCCAGACCATTCCGGATCTCCTCGTGATATCCTGGATCCCATACAAGACTCCGAACAACATTCGGTCTCCCTACTTACATTCCATATCTACTAAACGACATCGAATCCTTAAGTGTGTCTCCCTACGGTTCGTGAATTACGCAGACATGACCGAGACACTTCTCCATTCAATAACCAATAGAGGAATCTGGAAATTCATATGGCTCCCACATATTTCTACTGTTACTTTGCAATCGAATGAACCACTTACATACGATACCAATTTCCCTTTTTCTCGCGATAGTTTACGTATCCGAGGTTTGATCGTCGGTATCTCTACATACCTAGTTCAACCTCGTTACCGATAAGTACTCTTTTATCGTTCCTGTGATATGTGATCCCTTGTGATCCATTCACATGCTTGCAAGCTAATTGGATGACATTCCACCGAGAGATCCCAGAGTATATCTATCTGTCATATGGATGGAAAAATCCCACTCTTGATCCATGTGCCTCAGCACATACTTTCCGAACACTCAACGATACCTTTATAGACACCCAGTTACGGTGTGATGTTTGATGTCATCAAAACATCCTTCCTGTAATGGTGATTAGCATGATCTCATGGTCGAAGGAATTAGGTTACTATGTATCAGAAATCTTATAGCAAACGAACTATTGAAATGACTTGATCTTTATGCTACGCTTATCTATAGGAGTATGTCCATCACACCATTATCCTAATGATATGATCATGTTGTTAATAACATCTCAATGTTCATGATCGAGAAACCACGGTCATCTATCAACCAACTATTGGGCCACGTAGAGATAAAACAAAACTTTTCCCTCTAACATGGTGATCTTAAGATCTAGTTGAGGTAGAAGGCCACGAGGTTTACCACTAGACGTGCAGTTGTGGATTACTGATGAAGCGCGTCAGTTGATGCAGTGCAGTCCTCACGATCCGATCGTCCTGGTGCTGATCGTACAGAACCTCTGCTGGTATCCACACGTACAAGGAGAAGCACCGGCGGCGAACTGCTAGGTTCGATACGACGGCAGGACTGTTGTGGAGCTAGGGTTTCCAATACATGGAATAACGTAACCGATCAATGATTAACCCTTCTGGGTTACTGTTCTCCACTATATATAGGGAGTGAACATGGGCTCTGCTCCTGCGGCCCATTCACTAAAGTCCATATAATATTAGTCCCTGTGAGTCCGACTCACTGACTCAGTCCAAATCAGGCTCGGGTCCAACCCAACAAGATTTCCAGTTCAGATCCAATCCTAACTTGCTCCCTCTCTTAAGTGTGTGACCCCACAGTCTCGTGGTTACTTGGAAACAATTAGAGTATGACTCTCAATCGATCAGTCGATAGAGGTTGCTAGCAGAACATGCCGACTCCCAAGTACCAAAGAGTCATGACGACTTGTATTTCCAATGCGACTTGCGTCCGAGTCCCTTTTGCCTCACGATATACCTTGTCAGACTATAGGCGAATAATTGTCATCCCTTAAATAGTCCGACTCTCTTCTCGATCCGAGATAAGTGATTCACCCGACTAACTCTTAGTCGATCGCCTCGGTTAACACTTAACCGAGTCGTGCATGGCCATGCTTTCCGAATCATATCATCCGAGAGGGCCCAGAGAATATCTCTCCGAGTGGAGGGGAAAATCCCATCTTGGTTATTCACATCACGCATCTTGATTCTTAGTCGACCCGAACTCTGCCTTTATAACTGCCCAGTTACGGATCATCGTTTGACAGAACCTAAGTCGGTGATCCTCAACTCGGACTATGCAATAACCTCAAGTCTAAGGATTACATTGATTGAGATATACAAATGACAACTTGTTCGTTGTACCTCACTATGGGTCAATCTGAATCGCTAAATTCTTTAGCCGAATAAGTGTAAGTTGGAATAGCATCTCCATGCCCATGACAAGTGGAACCGAGTCATAAAGCCAACTTTCACATTGTTCTAAGTTGTGTGTCGAGCACAACCTCAATGACCAAGGATATTTAGTACGAACAACATGAATGTATAGTTCCACAATCGAATCACATATTCAATGATACACATCAGATGTTTATACAAGGACAACTTAATAACTTTATGAATACAATGGAAAATATCATCATACATGATTGCCTCTAGGGCACATTCCTAACACCAACAAGCTAGTATTACAAAGAGGCTTTACCAAGGACTCTAATTTAGTTTACAAATCACACAAGTATTAATTTTTCCGGTTAATAATATTATAGCATGAGTGTAAAACATTTATCATAAATACAAAGATATAATAATAACCACTTTTATTATTGCCTCTAGGGCATATCTCTAACATCACCCGGGAAAGGGGCACCTCGGCGCTGGGCTGGTGCCTACTAGCTGGGCTGCGGGTGGTGCCCAGGCCCACCCTGGCTGGTTTTCTTTGCTGCCTTGGCTTGATGGGCTGTGTAGAATCAGCCCATCCGGATGGGACAAAAATTTCTGTTTATTCCTTTACCTTTAATCCTACATGGGGCACCTAAGAGGGAGGGCAGGTGCATATGGGTGGGATTAAACACACAATAATCTGAGATATTCTACTTGGTTGGAATACTCCCCTCTCTCCCTAAAGTTGCCTCTGCTAGTGCGTGGTCCCAAGTCTGGACTGTGTAGGCAAGGTGTTATCTTCTGTGGCACGCTGTTGCGCTGCCGGGATTCCAGCCAGGAGGTCTACTTCCGCAAACTTGGCGAGATCGAGACTGGGAGTCGTCGTCTTGCGCTATATTCCTGTGGTAACTTGGTGGGTCTATTGAAGATTCCGGGCCATCGTGCGAGGACAGGGACAAGGGTGACTTGCGAGGAGCTTCGCGACCTTGAGGTCGGATGGGTACGACTACATCATCCACGCTTCTGCATGAGCGTAACGCTCTCTTGATCTTCAAGGGTGTATGTTACCGCTGTCTTTCTCTATTAATGAATTACTAGTAGATAGATCTTGGGCATTCAAGGATTCTTCCACTTAGCATAAAATTTTGATTTTCTGCACCTGTAATGCCCTGAAAATATTCCAAAATAAAATTGCGTGTTATTTTCTATTTTGCATCATCATGACATCATCATGTATATTTTATTTGTAAAATTATTTTATCAAACCATATTTTGTTTTATTAAATATCCATGTGGTTTTATTAAACCCGTCTCTCGTTCTTATTTTTAAATTAAAACAAATAATATTTCCCGCAGCAAAAGCTTTTCTTGTTTTATAAATAAAATTAGACTAATGGCCCATCTAAAGTTTTGGCCTAAAACTAGTCTCATCTAATCTACTTTAGACTAGATAAATATCTCAATCCCCTTTTTCTTTTCCCAAATCCTAGAGCTAATCCCACTCCCTACCTCCGCCGCCGACAGGGACACACACACCAGCACTCACGCACGCACACACACCGACCGCACCACATTGCTGCACCCAACACGTTACACATCCCCACACCAAGTCCAGACACGCATACCACACGACCACACAAAACACAACTCACGCCCGCACGCACTTCACGCCAGGGAGGGAGCGTCCCGTCGATCCCATCGCGATCCCCTTCCTACGCCCTCTGTCGCCGCCGCCAGGATTCCATGAGCCCGACCGATCTCACCTTCCCCAACCCCGCGTCTTCTCCCTGGAAGCACGCCGCCACCTGCACCATCCGCGATGCCCGTCGCAGCCGTCTTCCCGGCGTCCTTCCTCCTCCTGCCGAGCTCTCCCCGCCGCCGCCGGCGGTCCTGTTCCTCGACCTCGCGCACCTTCTATGGCCGCCTCGACCTCCCAGTGGCGAAGCCGCCAACCTCCTCGTCGGCCGCCCGCGACCCCCGCGGCCTCCTCTTACCTCGCCGGCACGACGTGCCGCGTCTGCCTCCGCCTCTCCCCTATGCGTGTTGCATCGCGCCGACACACATCCTCGAGCCACCCCGAGCTCGCCTTCTGACCATTCGCTCCACGTCGGTCTTCTTCTCAGTTTGGGTCAACGGTTCATGTTGCCAAGACCACCGATGTCCTGCTGCCTCGCGTCGACCTATGCAGGATGAGAATCTGCTGCTGTTCCTATATATTTGTTTGCCATGCGTTTTCAGCTGCTTGTGCCTTTGTCTAAAAAAGGAACCATCTATACCAGGATAGCAAATCAAGGAACTATCTGTTTTGTGGTTGCTCGGCTACTTCCTTGATGCTTGGCTACGCCTCGGATCTCCTATCCGGTGATGTGTCCTAATGATGACCCAAATCTTCCACCGACAAAAGACGTAAGATAAGGACTTTGACATGGAACACGACGACGATGGTGTCGAAATACAATAGGTCCTTCGAGGAACCCGAAGACCGAACCCAAACTCTCGTCAACCCTCAAGACCTTCTTCCCGGATTCGAAATCCGCAACTCCAACGGATCCCAAGATCTTCGGAACCAATGTGTGATCCCTTTCCGATATCCTATTTTTTATAAATATAATATAACTTGTCCATATTAAATTATCCATACTTGCATACATATATTATTGTTCGGAGATATATGACGATCCATCTACTAAATAAATATGGAATATATGGGAGTGCTACTTGTCTTGTCCCAGTTCCATTTAATATTGTGTAGCGAACCGATGCCATGATTTATCTTGTTAACCAATATTTAAAATTGCGGGGTAGTTAAATAACTCGAACCTAATAATAAATGTTGGAATCCCGATTTCGCTTAACATTGCTAAGTTAGGCAGTATATTGGCATGCCATGCATCATATCATAAGCATGCTGCATCTTTCGCACTAGTATTAAATATTGCACCGGGTGTTCTTTCTAGTGCTTTGCTTCTTCATCGGATAGGACGATGAGCCGATGCGAGATACGACAAGCCTTCGGTCACCGACTTTGTCTCACAGGCGAGCATTCTCCCCCCTTCTACCTATTTTTCATTTATAGTCTTTACTTCATTCCTTTGATCTATTGCTATCCTTACTGTCGATGCTATAGTACCATTCCTTTAATTATCCGCTCCACTATATTGCCTTGGTTATCCTATTGCTTTTTTTGACTAGCTAGACTGTCCTTACGAGTCATAGGCATGCTTAGTATTGCTCTCATACAGGTGGAACGTGATACTTGGATATTGATGGTGATAATATAATTAAATTGGTGATGTTGGTTATGGTTATGGTTTCACCTAATGATAAGGCCCCGACAGGGACCACCTTTGGGAACTGCTTGAGCCGACCTAGGACCCGTTCGTTCTACGATACCAGTTCTGAGTTGATCGTGCTAACCAAACATGGGGGCCTCTGGGATCCTCCCCCTCAACTACCGACGCTATTCGTATATCTAGAGGGTTACAAAATTGGTTTTCCATTTGGTGCATACGCATAATATGTCCTCGGACATGAGTGAGTTGATATGTCTTCGGACTTGATGTTTTGGTGGACTGCCATGGCTTGCATTGCATAAAATCGGGATATCGTGCCGGAGGTGGGATGGAGCTCTATAAGTTATCTTCCGATCATCGGCCGGCCGTAGACTCAAACGTTGTGCCACCTGAAGAATCAGCTGTATCTCTTGTGTGGGTAAAACACAATAGGTGATGCCTCTGGATATGCGCGTAGTTAAGGGACAATTCTTGTTGTGAGATTCGGATGGCACACATGATATGTTGTCTGATGGGTTGAGCATGCGTTTTGGGTACAGTAGTGCACCCCTGCAGGGTAAATCTTTTCGAGAAGCCGCGTGTCCACGGTTATGGACGCCTCAGGAGTACAATGTCATGATCATAGACAACGCCATTAATGTTTTGCCTCTAATAATATGATTAGTAATTAGTCTTATCAACTAAACACCTACTTAACTAAAATTGCCACCGTGTGTGTTCCGCTAGAGGACTTCCTCGACTGGTCTTCGAGGGGGAAATGTTCGGATGGGTTATGTTTGGTGTTATATTATTGTTACCGCATAGTGCTCTCTTATCTCACTCTAATAGCCGAAGTTGTAGCGTGTCTCTATAAGTTAGATAGTGCAATCTTTGCTGTCGCTGAGCTCACCATACCTATGTAGGCAAGGACCGCCTAATTCTAGTCTCGCCGTGTACTGGCCTCAGTACTGACCGCTCTCTTTCTGTGTTTCCTTTGCCTTTGTCGGCACCCTTTTGGCTTGATAGGTATGTGATTGACGACGTTAGCAAGGTTACCCTTCCGGCTTGGCCTGGGCAGGGTTGGACACCGCTTGGTTATTCCTCAGGACTCTTAGTCCCATTTGGATCTTGTCCATACTCGAATACTGCTTTGCTTCCTCTTTGAATTGTATCATTTGTATTCTTGACTTGTTGAGTTGATGTTGTATATATAAGTTCTTGTGGACTCTGTTGTAAACTACTGTGATGTAACTACTTGTATTCAAATCTCACCCACACGAAAGTGTCTGGTGGGCGTCTTTGAATCGCTTCTATGCGGGTTTTGGCGGGAAATGCTAAGATCTGCATAGACCCGATTCGGGGGCGTTACAAGTGGTATCAGAGCAAAGGTTTACGATACCCCACTGGTCCAGCCTGTAGGTTAACCTTGCCAACGGACGATGTCTAGTGTCAAAACTATTTTGCTACAAATGCGTTGGATATACCTGATTAGCTCTAATTTTACTCCTTACCTCCATTCTTTCTCTTCTTATCTCCGCGTGTTTTAATCTTCTCTCTTACCTTTTTTTTCAAGTCTAGGATTCTCGTGGTTGGGTCTTCCGTCGTACCTTTAGGGGTCCGCTTTTCCCCCTTTTGAAACGGTGGATCTACATCTGGATTTCGTTCTACTTGATCCCTCTTCAAATGTTTTCCTAGTGTCATGCAACTACTGTGACGACATTGTCTACCTGAATCTTTGTTAATACCGAAAGTCAAAACCTTTAGTCTGGATTCCAAGAGTTAGTTGCACGATCCTTCTATTCATGTATAGAGTAATCCTTTGAGTGCGGGATGGAGTCATGACCATACCACTACTCTTATCATTCGCTCTTGTTACATTGAATTGGTGGGTCCATGTGACTTCTACTCCTCCCATGGAAGTTAAAGGTGGCCTTATCTTTGAGACCTTTACTTACGAATTTGCTTCTCCGGAGTGTTCACTCCAAGAATGTGAGAAACAACCCTTTGTTGGTGGTGTTGACAATTTTAAAATGGAGCAACAATTCTTGTTAGTGGTGTCGTGAACATGAACCTAACGCAAGAAGGTCCGATCATCAACCCCCTTCCACCGGTGTCTTTGTTTGGATCTCGGGGAGCGATCCTTGTTAGTGGTGTCGAGTTGTAATGCCCTAAAAATATTCCAAAATAAAATTGCGTGTTATTTTCTATTTTGCATCATCATGACATAATCATGTATATTTTATTTGTAAAATTATTTTATCAAACCATATTTTGTTTTATTAAATATCCATGTGGTTTTATTAAACTCGTCTCTCGTTCTTATTTTTAAATTAAAACAAATAATATTTCCCGCGGCAAAAGCTTTTCTTGTTTTATAAATAAAATTAGGCTCATGGCCCGTCTAAAGTTTTGTCCTAAAACTAGTCTCATCTAGTCTACTTTATACTAGATAAATATCTTAATCCCCTTTTTCTTTTCCCACATCCTAGACCTAATCCCACTCCCTACCTCCGCCGCCAGGGACACACACACCAGCACTCACACACGCACACACACCGACCGCGCCACAGTGCTGCACCCAACACGTTACACATCCCCACACCAAGTCCAGACACGCATACCACACGACCACACAAAACACAACTCACGCCCGCACGCACTTCACGCCTGGGAGGGAGCGTCATGTCGATCCCATCGCGATCCCTTCTCGCCCTTTTCGCCGCCGCCAGAGTCCATGAGCCCGACCGATCTCGCCTTCCCCAACCCGCGTCTTCTCCTAGAAGCACGCCACCTGCACCATCCGCGATGCCCGTCGCAGCCGTCTTCCCGGCGTCCTTTCCTCCCGCTGAAGCTCTCCCCCGCCGCGGCGGTCACATTCTCGACCTCGCGCACCTTCTATGGCCGCCTCGACCTCCCGGTGGCGGCCGCCAACCTCCTCGTCGGCCCGCGACCCCGCGGCCTCCTCTTACCTCGCCACGGCGTGCGCGTCGCCTCCTCTCCCCTATGCGTGTTGCATCGCGCCGACACACATCCTCGAGCCACCCCGAGCTCGCCTTCTGACCATTCGCTCCACGTCGGTCTTCTTCTCAGTTTGGGTCAACGGTTCATGTTGCCAAGACCACCGATGTCCTGCTGCCTCGCGTCGACCTATGCAGGATGAGCATCTGCTGTTGTTCCTATATATTTGTTTGCCATGCGTTTTCAGCTGCTTGTGTCTTTGTCTAAAAAAGGAACCATCTACCAGGATACCAAATCAAGGCACTATCTGTTTTGTGGTTGCTCGGCTAATTCCTTGATGCTTGGCTACGCCTCGGATCTCCGATCCGGTGATGTGTCCTAATGATGACCCAAATCTGCCACCGACAAAAGACGTAAGATAAGGACTTCGACATGGAACCCGATGATGATGGTGTCGAAATACAATAGGTCCTTCGAGGAACCCGAAGACCGAACCCCAACTCTCGTCGACCCTCAAGACCTTCTTCCTGGATTCGAAAGCCCCAACTCCAACGGATCCCAAGATCTTCGGAACCAATGTGTGATCCCTTTCCGATATCCTATTTTTTATAAATATAATATAACTTGTCCATATTAAATTATCCATACTTGCATACATATATTATTGTTTGGAGATATATGACGATCCATCTACTAAATAAATATGGAATATATGGGAGTGCTACTTGTCTTGTCCCAGTTCCATTTAATATTGTGTAGCGAACCGATGCCATGATTTATCTTGTTAACCAATATTTAAAATTGCGGGGTAGTTAAATAACTCGAACCTAATAATAAATGTTGGAATCCCGATTCCGCTTAACATTGCTAAGTTAGGCAACATATTGGCATGCCATGCATCATATCATAAGCATGCTGGATCTTCCGCACTAGTATTAAATATTGCACCGGGTGTTCTTTCTAGTGCTTTGCTTCTTCATCGGATAGGACGATGAGCCGATGCGAGATACGACAAGCCTTCGGTCACCGACTTTGTCTCACAGGCGAGCATTCTCCCCCCTTCTACCTATTTTGCATTTATAGTCTTTACTTCCTTCCTTTGATCTATTGCTATCCTTACTGTCGATGCTATAGTACCGTTCCTTTAATTATCTGCTCCACTATATTGCCTTGGTTATCCTATTGCCTTGTTTGACTAGCTAGACTGTCCTTACGAGTCATAGGCATGCTTAGTATTGCTCTCATACAGGTGGAACGTGATACTTGGATCTTGATGGTGATAATATAATTAAATTTGTGATGTTGGTTATGGTTATGGTTTCACCTAATGATAAGGCCCCGGCAGGGACCACCTTTGGGAACTGCTTGAGCCGACCTAGGACCCGTTCGTTCTACGATACCAGTTCTGAGGTTATCGTGCTAACCAAACGTGGGGGCCTCTGGTATCCCTCCCTTAACTACCGACGCTATCCGTATATCCAGAGGGTTACAAAATTGGTTTTCCATTTGGTGCATACGCATAATATGTCCTCGGACATGGGTGAGTTGATATGTCTTCGGACTTGATGTTTTGGTGGACTGCCATGGCTTGCATTGCATAAAATCGGGATATCGTGTCGGAGGTGGGATGGAGATCTACAAGTTATCTTCCGATCATCGCCCGGCCGTAGACTCAAACGCTGTGCCACCTGGAGAATCAGCTGTATCTCTTGTGTGGGTAAAACACAATAGGTGATGCCTCTGGATATGAGCGTAGCTAAGGGACAATTCTTGTTGTGAGATTCAGATGGCACACATGATATGTTGCCTGATGGGTTGAGCATGCGTTTTGGATATAGTAGTGCACCCCTACAGGGTAAATCTTTTCGAGAAGCCGCGTGTCCACGGGTATGGACGCCTCAGGAGTACAGTGTCATGATCATAGACAACGCTATTAATGTTTTTCCTCTAATAATATGATTCGTAATTAGTCTTATCAACTAAACACCTGCTTAACTAAAATTGCCACCGTCTGTGTTCCGCTAGAGGACTTCCTCGACTGGTCTTCGAGGGGGAAATCTTCGGATGGGTTATGTTTGGTGTTATATTATTGTTACCGCATAGTGCTCTCTTATCTCACTCTAATAGCCGAAGTTGTAGCGTGTCTCTATAAGTTAGATAGTGCAAGCTTTGCTGCCGCTCAGCCCACCATACCTATGTAGGCGAGGACCGCCAAATTCTAGTCTCGCCGTGTACTGGCCTCAGTACTGACCGCTCTCTTTCTTTGTTTCCTTTGCCTTTGTCGGCACCCTTTTGTCTTGACATGTATGTGATTGATGACGTTAGCAAAGTTACCCTTCCGGCTTGGCCTGGGCAGGGTTGGACACCGCTTGGTTATTCTTCAGGACTCTTAGTCCCATTTGGATCTTGTCCATACTCGGATACTACTTTGCTTCCTCTTTGAATTGTATCATTTGTATTTTTGAATCGTTGAGTCGATGTTGTATATATAAGTTCTTGTGGACTCTGTTGTAAACTACTGTGATGTTACTACTTGTATTCAAATCTCACCCACACGAAAGTGTCTGGTGGGCGTCTTTGAATCGCTTCTATGCGGGTTTTGGCGGGAAATGCTAAGATCTGCATAGACCCGATTCGGGGGCGTTACAAGTGGTATCAGAACAAAGGTTTACGATACCCCACTAGTCCAGCCTATAGGTTAACCTTGCCAACGGACGATGTCTAGTGTCAAAACTGTTTTGCTACAAATGCGTTGGATACCTGATTAGCTCTGATTTTACTCCTTACCTCCATTCTTCCTCTTCTTATCTCCGCGTGTTTTAATCTTCTCTCTTACCTTTTTTTTCAAGTCTAGGATTCTCGTGGTTGGGTCTTCCGTCGTACCTTTAGGGGTCCACTTTTCCCCCTTTTGAAACGGTGGATCTACATATGGATTTCGTTCTACTTGATCCCTCTTCAAATGTTTTCCTAGTGTCATGCAACTACTGTGACGACATTGTCTACCTGAATCTTTGTTAATATCGAAAGTCAAAACCTTCAGTCTGGATTCCAAGAGTTTGTTGCACGATCCTTCTATTCATGTATAGAGTAATGCTTTGAGTGCGGGATGGAGTCATGACCATACCACTACTCTTATCATTCGCTCTTGTTACATTGAATTGGTGGGTCCATGTGACTTCTACTCATCCCATGGAAGTTAAAGGTGGCCTTATCTTTGAGACCTTTACTTTCGAATTTTCTTCTCCGGAGTGTTCACTCCAAGAACGTGAGAAATAACCCTTTGTTGGTGGTGTCGACAATTTTAAAATGGAGCAACAATTGTTGTTAGTGGTGTCGTGACCATGAACCTGACGCAAGAAGGTCCGATCATCAACCCCCTTCCACCGGTGTCTTTGTTTGGATCTCGAGACGTGATCCTTGTTAGTGGTATCGAGTTGTAATGCCCTGAAAATATTCCAAAATAAAATTGCGTGTTATTTTCTATTTTGCATCATCATGACATCATCATGTATATTTTATTTGTAAAATTATTTATCAAACCATATTTTATTTTATTAAATATCCATGTGGTTTTATTAAACCCGTCTCTCGTTCTTATTTTTAAATTAAAGCAAATAATATTTCCCGCAGCAAAAGCTTTTCTTGCTTTATAAATAAAATTAGGCTAATGGCCCATCTAAAGTTTTCGCCTAAAACTAATCTCAACTTTAGACTAGATAAATATCTCAATCCCCTTTTTCTTTTCCCAAATCCTAGACCTAATCCCACTCCCTACCTCCGCCGCCGCCAGGGACACACACACCAGCACTCACGCACGCACACACACCGACCGCACCACATTGCTGCACCCAACACGTTACACATCCCCACACCAAGTCCAGACACGCATACCACACGACCACACAAAACACAACTCACGCCCGCACGCACTTCACGCCTGGGAGGGAGCGTCCTGTCGATCCCATCGTGATCCCCTTCCTACGCCCTATGTCGCCGCCGCCAGGAGTCCATGAGCCCGACCGATCTCTCCTTCCCCAACCCCGCGTCTTCTCCCTGGAAGCACGCCACCACCTGCACCATCCGCGATGCCCGTCGCAGCCGTCTTCTCGGCGTCCTTCCTCCTCCTGCCGAGCTCGCCCGGCCACGGCGTCACTGCCTCGACCTCGCGCACCTTCTAGGGCCGCCTCGACCTCCCAGTGGCGACGCCGCCAACCTCCTCGCCGGCCGCCCGCGACCCCCGCGGCCTCCTCTTCCCTCGCCGGTGCGGCGTGCCGCGTCTGCCTCTGCCTCTCCCCTATGCGTGTTACATCGAGCCGACACACATCCTCGAGGCACCCCGAGCCCGCCTTCCGACCATTCGCTCCACGTCGGTATTCTTCTCAGTTTGGGTCAACGGTTCATGTTTCCAAGACCACCGATGTCCTGCTGCCTCGCGTCGACCTATGCATGATGATCATCTGCTGCTGTTCCTATATATTTGTTTGCATGCGTTTTCAGCTGCTTGTGTCTTTGTCTAAAAAAGGAACCATATATACCAGGATACCAAATCAAGGCACTATTTGTTTTGTGGTTGCTCGGCTACTTCCTTGATGCTTGGCTACGCCTCGGATCTCCGATCCGATGATGTGTCGTAATGATGACCCAAATCTGCCACCGACAAAAGACGTAAGATAAGGACTTTGACATGGAACCCGATGACGATGGTGTCGAAATACAATAGGTCCTTCGAGGAACCCGAAGACCGAACCCCAACTCTCGTCGACCCTCAAGACCTTCTTCCCGGATTCGAAAGCCCTAACTCCAACGGATCCCAAGATCTTCGGAACCAATGTGTGATCCCTTTCCGATATCCTATTTTTTATAAATATAATATAACTTGTCCATATTAAATTATCCATACTTTCATACATATATTATTGTTCGGAGATATATGACGATCCATCTACTAAATAAATATGGAATATATGGGAGTGCTACTTGTCTTGTCCCAGTTCCATTTAATATTGTGTAGCGAACCGATGCCATGATTTATCTTGTTAACCAATATTTAAAATTACGGGGTAGTTAAATAACTCGAATCTAATAATAAATGTTGGAATCCCGATTCCACTTAACATTGCTAAGTTAGGCAGCATATTGGCATGCCATGCATCATATCATAAGCATGCTGGATCTTCCGCACTAGTATTAAATATTGCACCGGGTGTTCTTTCTAGTGCTTCGCTTCTTCATCGGATAGGACGATGAGCCGATGCGAGATACGACAAGCCTTCGGTCACCGACTTTGTCTCACAGGCGATCATTCTCCCCCCTTCTACCTATTTTGCATTTATAGTCTTTACTTCCTTCCTTTGATCTATTGCTATCCTTACTGTCGATGCTATAGTACCGTTCCTTTAATTATCTGCTCCACTATATTGCCTTGGTTATCCTATTGCCTTGTTTGACTAGCTAGACTATCCTGACGAGTCGTGGGCATGCTTAGTATTGCTCTCATACAGGTGGAACGTGATACTTGGATATTGATGGTGATAATAAAATTAAATTGGTGATGTTGGTTATGTTTATGGTTTCACCTAATGATAAGGCCCCGACAGGGACCATCTTTGGGAACTGCTT
Source organism: Avena longiglumis (assembly GCA_030063025.1). Taxonomy (NCBI): domain Eukaryota; kingdom Viridiplantae; phylum Streptophyta; class Magnoliopsida; order Poales; family Poaceae; genus Avena; species Avena longiglumis. The sequence continues at coordinate 338,165,071 of CP125978.1, read as the reverse complement.
GAGCCGACCTAGGACCCGTTTGTTCTAAGATACCAGTTCTGAGTTGATCGCGCTAACCAAACGTGGGGGCCTCTGGGATCCCCCCTCAACTATCGGCTCTATTCGTATATCCAGAAGGTTACAAAATTGGTTTTCCATTTGGTGCATACGCATAATATGTCCTCGGACATGGTGAGTTGATATGTCTTCGGACTTGATGTTTTGGTGGACTGCCATGGCTTGCATTGCACAAAATCGGGATATCGTGCCGGAGGTGGGATGGAGCTCTACAAGTTTTCTTCCGATCATCGGCCGGCCGTAGACTCAAACGTTGTGCCACCTGGAGAATCAGCTGTATCTCTTGTGTGGGTAAAACACAATAGGTGATGCCTCTGGATATGCGCGTAGTTAAGGGACAGTTCTTGTTGTGACATTCGGATGGCACACGTGATATGTTGCCTGATGGGTTGAGCATGCGTTTTGGGTACAGTACTGCACCCCTGCAGGGTAAATCTTTTCAAGAAGCCGCGTGTTGTAGTGACCTCGGATCGATAAGGATCCTAAGTCCCTGTGATTAACATGCTAGTCCCTGGATCAATAGCTAGCACTCACAGTCGATGAAATATCATGTAAAACACAAAGTCTTTATTACACGGAGAATCCAGAGTATGAATTTATTACGAAATTGCTTAGCATTAAGCTATCTCAAATAACAGCGGAAACATAAAAGCAGCTCCATCAACGCCCCAGGATTGTCGAGTGTAGAATCGGCGATCCCTATGCACCTTTCAATCTTCGGACTCTGCATATAAAACGTAGCCAACAAGTTGAGTCAATACTTTGAATGTATTGGCAAATTACAGCAAGGAGAGAAAAGACTATCTCTACATGCAGGGCTGGTATAGGCTGTAGAGTTCATTTGCTCAAAGCTAGTTTTCTTAAGTAGAGAGAAGAGAAGATTGTCCTACTTTGTAAACATTTGCTTAGATAAAATAAGGTCGAGTGGCACATGAGGATATTACGCACCAAGTGTCCAAACAACCAAACACTTGGATATTACGCACCAAGTGACACTTGGATATTACACACCAAGTTCCCCAAAATCCCACCCATTGGCGATATTACGCACGCCATGGGGTTTTCAAAACTTTGTTTTAGAAAAGAGAGAGGAAGATCCTTCAGAGGCTCCATCCTTCAGATGCTCAATGTTGTTCTGTTTCCGTGAACACGGCTGATCGATCAGATTGCAATACTCTCGAGAGTTTGTGCACTTTACCCACAATCCACGATCAAGTCCTTTTACAGACAAGACCATGGCGAGGCTTTCCCTTAGTAGCCCCTCTACCTTCTGGATCCAACCGTGCCAAGAACCTCCAAATGTTGGTACCCAGGTGAGGTTTCCCACTAAGTACTAGGCCAAGACAGAGCCCATAATGTATTGTGGTTGCACTGGAAGCTTCTGAATTCTGAAACATGGCAGACTTCTTTGATTCCTGGGCGGCCGTCCTCCACCAAAATCTCAATCGTTGTCCCGACAACCATTCCGCCCAGAAGAAAACTTAGTTTTATTTTGAAGTGAATTTGAGAAGAAAAGTTTGCTCTAGAGAGCCTTTATACTTAGAAAATTCTTTGTCTTTCGAACCCCCCAACGGTACTTCGTATATATAGCATAGCAAGCAATACTTAGCAAAAACAGGGGTAACCTATTAGGAGTGGAAAATCATAAGTATAGAGCTACTCATGGCATACTACAAATCATCGCACTTGCAAAATAATACTAAGGAAAAATTCTACTAGAACATCCTACACATGCATACTACAGAATTTTGAAGACCACATGCATAGAATCAAAACTGGGACAAAAGTTATGAACAAGTGGTGTAACTTGCCTTGATCCGAGCAGCACTCTACACAATAGCACTCCTTAGCGAACTCCGAACAATCTAACGAATCACAAACAAAGATCTGATCACAACTTGCTCAAAACATATCACAGAGGTAATCATGCATGCATGCAACATGGTATTTTATGCAATATTGGTTATTCTAAATTGACCAAGGTAGCAAGATTGTGTTGTGATAGTGTAAGGGTGTCACTAGGATTGATTTCCCAAAGGTTTAGATCTAATTGAGTCACTAAAACAAATCCTAGGATTATAAGGAGATCAAACCATCTAATTAGCCCCAAGCTAGATCTAATGATCCTAAGCAAATTTTAATGATTTTGTTCAGTAGGTATTGTGGAAACAAAGTTATTGCAACAAGAATCAACTAAAACAGAATTTTAATTTTTTTTCTATAGAATAAACACTCTAATCTAATGATTAAAATCTACACCTAAAACCTTACGGTAAACTTAGGTTTATATTGCAGATCTGGATTCTACTTAAAATTATGAATCCAACGGTATATTATAACCTAAATTTGGCCAAATATTCAATTTTATATGATTTTCTTAATCTTTAGATCAAATCTGCAAAATACAACCAAACTATCTTAATCCTAACTCAAAACGCGCCAAGTGGCAGCGCCTGGTTGGTCCAGCTGGCCAGGCGGGTGACGCGGAGCAGGCACGGGCGCAGCTTGCCATGTGGCAGCGCGGTACTGGCCGATACCCCTTCGCCCCTCCTTCTAATCTGGCCCGCACAACTACGATCGGACGGTTTGAGAGGGCGCGACGTCTTCTGCATGTGCGACGGGCGTTGGGCGTCGGTGACGAAGGTTGGCGGCGCTCCGGTGGCTCCCCGAGGTGGCGGCATGGTCGACGACGCGCATCTGGGCCCTGCGGTCACGCTCGTGTCCTCGTCGTTTCTCCTTGCTTCCCCGACTATCTGCAGAGTCCCGCCGATCTCCTCCGTCCCTGGCAGCGCTCCGGCGAGCAATCGCGGACGAGTTCCGGCGAGAGAGAAGGGGAAAGGCACGCGGCTAGAATCAGTGGTGGATGGCGAAGCTCCAGAGGGAGAAAGGAGCAAGGGAGGGGGCTTCAAACCGTCCCGGCGAGGTTGACCCGACGGCGGCGATGCGGTTCGTCGCTGGCTAGGGTTTTTGCAAGAAAAGAATCGAGCGGGGGGGGACGCGAGGGTGGCGGGGTTTATATGGGGGTGGAGTCTGCGTCGGGGGCACGGACTCCTCTCCGATTCGGTCGGAGTCCGACCAGCTCACGACGGCGCGTGAATTCCGCGGGGAGGATGGGGATTACGGGTGGGTCCCGCGTGTCTGTGGTTGAAGGGGGAAGTGGGCTGGCGTGGGTGCGGGTAGGCTAGCTTCCGCGCAGGCGTGGGTGGGCTGGCGCTTTGGCCCAGTTAGGTTAGGTCGCCTCTTCTTTTTTTTTCCTTTTAACTTTTATCAAATTCTGCTTTAGTAAAACCCAATTAACTTTTGCATACTAAGTCCAAATTTGATGAAACTTGTTTCTAAATTTTTATAAAATTAAGGTAGTCAACATGGGACCATGGTGTGATGTTTCTCAAGGTTTTTAGTAGGGTCAATCTTGTGTACAACAATAATGCCTACATAAAGAAATCTTTATTAGGGTTTTGGTTGGTTTAGGTGTTAGGATTTTGTTGCAAATTATTATTTGTAGGGTGCAATGATGCAAGGATGATGCATGTCACTAATAACATCCAAATATAAAATCTAGGATGTTACAAACCTACCCCCCTTAAGGAGAATCTCGTCCTCGAGATTCGGGTTGGCTTGCAAATAGGTGTGGGTGTTCTTCCTTCAAGTCTTCTTCACGCTCCCACGTAGCTTCTTCCTCGGAGTGGTGGTTCCATTGTACTTTGCAGAACCTTATAGTCTTGGTGCGGGTAATCCTTTCGGCTGTCTCCAGTATTTTGATGGGTTTTTCCTCATAGGTAAGGTCATTCTCCAATTGAACCTCATCTAGGGGAACGGTGTCTCTTAGCGGTGTTTCGGCCATCTCCGGGTGACACTTCTTTAGTTGCGACACATGAAACACATCATGAACAGTCAGTCCTTCCGGCAACTCCAACTGATAAGCAACTTCCCCTTTACGGGCCAGAACCTTGTATGGTCCTATGAATCGTGGGGCTAACTTGCCCTTGATTCCGAACATCTTGACTCCTCGTAGGGGTGAAACTCGGAGATACGCACGGTCCCCTATTTCATAGGCCACATCTCTGCGCTTGGAATCATCATAACTCTTCTGTCGGGATTGGGCTACCTTTAGCCTATCCTGAATCTGCCGTACTTTTTCTTCAGCATCCTTTATCAATTCAGGTCCAAAAAGACTGCGTTCACCAAATCCATTCCATAGCAGCGGAGTCCTACACTTCCTGCCATATAGAACTTCAAACGGAGCCATCTTGATACTTGTCTGGTAGCTGTTGTTGTATGAGAACTCAGCATACGGTAGGTTATCGTCCCAACTAGACCCATAGTCTAGTGCGCAAGATCTCAACATATCTTCCAAAATTTGATTCACCCTTTCTGTTTGGCCATCCGTTTGCGGGTGAAAGGCAGTGCTGAATTCTAGTCGGGTTCCAAGAGACTCATGTAGTTGTCGCCAGAACTTTGAAGTAAATTGGGTGCCTCTGTCTGACACAATTCCCTTGGGAACACCATGTAGGCTTACAATCCTTGACATGTATATCTTAGCAAGCTTAGCACTTGTATATGTGGTCTTTATGGGGATGAAGTGAGCCACCTTGGTGAAGTGGTCCACCACTACCCACATAGAATCAAATCCAGAACGAGTCCGGGGCAATCCCGTGATGAAATCCATGCCTACCTTGTCCCACTTCCAGTCGGGTATTGGTAGTGGTTGAAGTAGCCCTGCCGGTTTCTGATGCTCGGCTTTAACTCTATTGCATACATCACACAGAGAAATATACTCTGCAATATCTCTCTTTAGGTTATTCCACCAGAATCTATCCTTCACATCCATGTACATCTTCGTGTTACCTGGATGAATTGAGTATGGCGAATCATGAGCTTCTTGTAAAATCATCTTCCTGATTTTGGGGTCATTGGGAACGCACAAACGCCTCCCATACCAGAGGGTTCCTTGTTCATCCAGACGAAATTCTTTAGTCTTTCCCTCGACTATCCTTATTCTTATTTCTTCCAACTCTTTATCTCCCTTCTGTGCTTCCTTGGAAGGTGGACACTATTTCCATAGTCGCTACGTGTCCTTTCGGAACTATCTCTAGCCTGAGATCCCATAAATCCTCTGGAAGTTCCTCTGTGATAAGTCCATTCACATACACCTTACGACTTAAGGCATCAGCCACCACGTTTGCCTTTCCGGGATGGTACTATAAATCCAAGTCATAATCCTTAATTAGTTCAAGCCATCTTCTTTGTCTCATATTCAATTCCTTTTGGGTGAAGATGTACTTCAAACTTTTATGATCTGTGAATACATCACAATGTTTGCCCATGAGGTAGTGTCTCCATACCTTGAGTGCATGAACCACAGACGCAAGTTCCAAATCATGGGTGGGATAGTTGTGTTCGTGGTTCTTAAGTTGTCGGGAGGCATAGGATACCACTTTCCCATCCTACATCAATAAACTTCCAAGTCCTTGTCGAGAAGCGTCACAATAGACTTGAAAATCCTTCTGGATATCGGGCAGACACAGTACTGGCGCCGTTATAAGGCATTTCTTCAACTCTTGAAAACTTGCTTCACATGCCTCGGTCCATAGGAATTTATTTTCCTTCTTCAATAGTTCCGTCATGGGTTTTGCTATTTTGGAAAAGTTTTCAATGAACCTCCGGTAATAACCTACGAGGCCCAAGAAGCTTCTAATATCCCCCACATTCTTGGGTGACTTCCATTCCGTCACGGAAGATACCTTACTAGGATCTACGGCAACTCCTTTTGCCGACACAACATGACCAAGGAATCCCACTTCCCTTAACCAGAACTCGCATTTGCTGAATTTGGCATACAGCTTGTGTTCTCTTAGCTTCTCCATGATAAGGCGCAAATGTTTCTCATGTTCCTTCTCATCCTTAGAGTATATGAGTATATCATCTATGAATACCACGATAAACTTGTCCAAATATTCCATGAACACTTTGTTCATCATGGTCATGAAGTATGCTGGAGCATTGGTCAGACCAAACGACATTACGGTGTACTCATACAATCCGTATCTTGTGGTGAATGCTGTTTTGGGCACATCCTGTTCTCGAATCTTTAGCTGAAAGTAGCCTGATCGCAGATCGATCTTTGAGAACACACTTGCTCCCTTTAACTGGTTAAACAAGTCATTGATGTTGGGCAGAGGATACTTATTCTTAATCGTCACTTCGTTCAACGAGCGGTAGTCCACAACCAGCCTCTTGGTCTTATCCTTCTTTTCCACAAATAGGACGGGTGCTCCCCAAGATGACGCGCTGGGTTGGATGAACCCCTTGTCCAATTGTTCCCTAAGCTGTTTCTTGAGTTCCTTTAACTCGTCCACATCCATCTTGTATGGTCTCTTAGCTATCGGCCCCGTGCCTGGCATCAAGTCAATAAGGAACTCGATATCACGGTCGGGCGGCATTCCGGGTAGAACCTCTAGAAAGACATCTGAGTATTCCTTTACAATAGGTACCTCCTCCAAGCTAACCCCCTTAAGAGAGTTTACCATGGCTTCCTTAAGTGCAAAATTTGACTTGATACGAATTCTCTTCCCTTCCGGTGTTGTGAGCGTGACAGTTCTCTTGGCACAATCTATGACTCCCTCAGACTCGGTCATCCAATTCATGCCCAAGATTATGTCTAATCCTTGTGATTCTAGAACTACTAGACTTGTGGGAAAGATGTGTGTCCCAATCCTTAGTTCTAGTCCCCAGCAACCGGAGTTTGCCACTATTTCTCCCCCAGGAGAACTTACCCTTAGAGGAAAGTTTATAGTCTCCGTTGGTATCTTGCATCTATCCACAAATACCCTTGATATGAATGAATGTGATGCACCAGTATCAAAAAGAACAACTGCGGGAATAGAATTGAGTTTGAACTTACCAATCACAGAGTCTGGCGCATCACAAGAATCCTCCATAGAAACATGATTTACCGTGGCTTTGACAAACGGATTTGGCTTCTTCCCGTTTCCATTGCCATGGTTATGTCCATTTCCATTCCCATTACCATTGCCATTCTTCTTCTCGGGGCAAGATGTTGCATAGTGCCCTGTCCTGTTGCACTTAAAGCATGTCACCTCACTGAGATCCTTTCCATTGCTGCCATTCCCATTGCGGTTTTTATGCCCATTGTGTTTATGGCCGCCATGGTTGTGACCGTTATGGTTGTGGCCATTATTGTTATAAGGTGGTGGTGAGGAATTGCGCTGCTTCTGGTATGGAACAGAGTGTTTGTGAGGGTTAGATTTCCTCTTGCGGTTTTCTATGCTCTTCCTCTTTGATTCAACCACAATGGCTATGTCCAGGAGTTCCTAAAAGTTGTCAAATTTCTGAGCCACAAGCTGAATGGATATCTCATCATTGAGCCCTCTTAAGAACTCCTCCTGTCTCTTGGCATCAGTAGAAACATCATCGGGTGCATAATGGGCTAGCTTATTGAAAAGCTCACCATACTCGGTGACAGAACGGTGCAGCTGGTGTAGGTCGCGAAACTCGCGCCTCTTCAGAGTCATGACACCAGCAACCACATGATGAGTGCGAAAAGCTAACTCAAACTGATCCCAAGTGATAGCATCAATATCCGAGTGGGTGACTTGGTAGTTATCCCACCATTCTGCAGCAGGTCCTTCAAGCTGGTGTGCGGAATAACGCACCATGTCGGCTCCGACAGCTTGCACGGTGTCTAGCTTCTTGTTGATCGTACGCAGCCAGTCATCAGCGATGATTGGTTCAGTGCTGCTAGTGAAGGTAGGTGGGTTCAGCCTCAAAAACCGAGTCAAGCGATCCTGTTGAGGAGGTGGCGGAGGTGGTGGTGGTGGCGGGTTTTTGTTGTTGTTTTGCATGTTCTGAGTGAGCAGTTGGATCAGCTGGTTCTGAGTGGCCAAAAGTTGTGCTATTTCTGGCGGGATTTCGGATTTCGCACGTCTTGGAGACATCTATGGGGCTTAAGAGAATAGTTAAGAAATAGACAGAAAGACTAAGTAGTAAACTCCTACCCTTATGAAAACACACCAAGCACACAAGGCACACAAGACATAACAACACAGCTTATCACAGAAAACAACCAAATTTAACTAAACCAGACTTGTCTTGGTATTTATTACAATCGCGAATAATGTTCTACTATAGAATTAAAGGTGGTCCAACTGTTACATATCTTCCACGCCTTCCTCTTCCTCGTCCTCGAACGAGTAGCCTTCCTGCTCTAAGGTTGTCTTGTACAGCTCCATCTCCTTCATGGTGTCTTCAAGCTTCTCTTGGAGGTTCTTAATCTCATCTTGCAGCTTCTTGGTGGTGGCTTCTAGCTGCTCCTGAAGTCCCTCCTTCTCGCTTTGTAGCTCCTCCACTAGGCTTGACTTCTTCGCGGTTTCAAGTTGCTTTGCCAAGTCCCTCTTGGAAGCACGCACATCATTGATTATCTTGCAAAGGCCTTCAGTTTGCACTTCAGCTCCATCGATCTGCTGTTTGAGTTCCCTAATTCTCTTGTTTTTATTTATCACCCTCTTCCCTTGGTTAGCGAACTTCTTCTCTTGGTCCTGGAACTTTATCTCTTGGAGCTTCATTGCCTCCTCTTGCTTCTTGATCATTTCTTCCTTCTCCTTGATGAGGGCGCATAGCTCGTCGTTCTTCAACATCTCGAGGAAGGTCATGGATGTTGCACTCCAAGTCTTGATATTGTGTTCTTCGGCGCTTGGTAGAAGTTCTTTCCTCAAAGGTTAACTCCATGGGAATTCCTTCCTCATGTCGTCTTCCAAAGAGGCCGCCGCAGTGTCCTTGGAGAGCTTCATGATGACATCCACATAGGCGACCAATGAGTTGCTGCAAGATGATGCTAAGGGCTTTCTCCTTGGAATCGCTAACAATGTGGATTGATATGTCTTCCTCCGGATTCTTGCCTTGCTCTTGTCCTGGCTGGATGACTTTGACTCCCCAACAGCCGTCCTTGTGGAGTTTCTTCATTGTGCTCCCCTGGATTGTTGGGAGAAGAAGGTCCAAACGTGTGAGTAGATCCATGAGGCATCCACCAAAGCGAAGAGGCTCGATGTCCGCGACGGTGTCATAGAGGAAGCTTGTCATCTTTAAGTTAGAAGAATGAAAGTTAGATACTAAAACAAGTAGAGAAAAGCAGATACTAGAAGTGCGGAAAATAACTTAGTAGAAAAGCAAGTAAGGCACATAAGTTAGAGGTGGTTCCAATCCTAGGGTCACGTCCTACAGGCAACGATGTGCTCTGATACCATCTGTAGTGACCTCGGATCGATAAGGATCCTAAGTCCCTGTTATTAACATGCTAGTCCCTGGATCAATAGCTAGCACTCACAGTCGATGAAATATCATGTAAAACACAAAGTCTTTATTACACGGAGAATCCAGAGTATGAATTTATTACAAAATTTCTTAGCATTAAGCTAGCTCAAATAACAGCGGAAACATAAAAGCAGCTCCATCAACGCCCCAGGCTTGTCGAGTGTAGACTCGCGATCCCTACGCACCTTTCAATCTTCGGACTCTGCACATAAAACGTGCATCCAACAAGTTGGGTCAATACTTTGAATGTATTGGCAAATTACACCAAGGAGAGAAAATACTATCTCTACATGCAGGGCTGGTATAGGCTGTAGAGTTCATTTGCTCAAAGCTAGTTTTCTTAAGTAGAGAGAAGAGAAGATTGTCCCACTTTGTAAACATTTGCTTAGATAAAATAAGGTCGAGTGGCACACGAGGATATTACGCACCAAGTGTCCAAACAACCAAACACTTGGATATTACGCACCAAGTGACACTTGGATATTACACACCAAGTTCCCCAAAATCCCACCCATTGGCGATATTATGCACGCCATGGGGTTTTCAAAACTTTGTTTTAGAAAAGAGAGAGGAAGATCCTTCATAGGCTCCATCCTTCAGATGCTCAATGTTGTTCTGTTTCCGTGAACACGGCTGATCGATCAGATTGCAATACTCTCGAGAGTTTGTGCACTTTACCCACAATCCATGATCAAGTCCTTTTACAGACAAGACCATGGCGAGGCTTTCCCTTAGTAGCCCTCTACCTTCCGGATCCAACCGTGCCAAGAACCTCCAAATGTTGGTACCGAGGTGAGGTTTCCCACTAAGTACTAGGCCAAGACAGAGCCCATAATGTATCGTGGTTGCCTTTGAAGCTTCAATTCAAACATGGCGTACTTCTTTGATTCAAGGCCGTCCTCCACCAAAATCTCACTCGTTGTCCCGACAACCATTCCGCCCAGAAGAAAACTTAGTTTTATTTTGAAGTGGATTTGAGAAGAAAAGTTTGCTCTAGAGAGCCTTTATACTTAGAAAATTCTTTGTCTTTCGAACCCCCCAACGATACTTCGTATATATAGCATAGCAAGCAATACTTAGCAAAAATAGGGGTAACCTATTAGGAGTGGAAAATCCTAAGTATAGAGCTACTCATGGCATACTACAAAATCATCGCACTTGCAAAATAATACTAAGGAAAAATTCTACTAGAACATCCTACACATGCATACTACAGAATTTTGAAGACCACATGCATAGAATCAAAATTGGGACAAAAGTTATGAACAAGTGGTGTAACTTGCCTTGATCCGAGCAGCACTCTACACAATAGCACTCCTTAGCGCACTCCAAACAATCTAACGAATCACAAACAAAGATCTGATCACAACTTGCTCAAAACATATCACAGAGGTAATCATGCATGCATGCAACATGGTATTTTATGCAATATTGGTTCTTCTAAATTGACCAAGGTAGCAAGATTGTGTTGTGATAGTGTAAGGGTGTCACTAGGATTGATTTCCCAAAGGTTTAGATCTAATTGAGTCACTAAAACAAATCCTAGGATTATAAGGAGATCAAACCATCTAATTAGCCCCAAGCTAGATCTAATGATCCTAAGCAAAGTTTAATGATTTTGTTCAGTAGGTATTGTGGAAACAAAGTTATTGCAGCAAGAATCAATTAAAACAGAATTTTAATTATTTTTCTATAGAATAAACACTCTAATCTAATGACTAAAATCTACACCTAAAACCTTACGGTAAACTTAGATTTATATTGCAGATCTGAATTCTAATTAAAATTATGAATCCAATGGTATATTATAAGCTAAATTTGGCCAAATATTCAATTTTATATGGTTTTCGCAATGTTTAGATCAAATCTGCAAAATTCAACCAAACTATCTTAACCCTAACTCGAAAAGCGCCAAGTGGCAGCGCCTGGTTGGTCCAGCTGGCCAGGCGGGTGGCGGACGCGAGCGCACTTGCCATGTGGCGTATGCGCATCGCCGATACCCCTTCGCCCCTCCTTCTAATCTGGCCCGCACAACTACGATCGGACGGTTTGAGAGGGCGCGGCGTCTTACCGCGGTGGCGACGGCGGCGTTGGGCGGCGGTGGCGTCGGTGACGAAGGTTGGCGGCGCTCCGGTGGTTCCCTGAGTTGGCGGCGTGGTCGACGACACGCGTCTGGGCCCTGCGGTCACGCTCGTGTCCTCGTCGTTTCTCCTTGCTTCCCCGACTTTCGGCAGAGTCCCGCCGATCTCCTCCGTCCCTGGCGGCGCTCCGGCGAGCAATCGCGGGCGAGTTCCGGCGAGAGAGAAGGGGAAAGGCACGCGGCTAGAATCAGTGGTGGATGGAGAAGCTCCAGAGGGAGGAAGGAGCAAGGGAGGGGGCTTCGAACCGTCCCGGCGAGGTTGACCCGACGGTGGCGATGCGGTTCGTCGCTGGCTAGGGTTTTTGCAAGAAAAGAATCGAGCGGGGGGGGGGGACGCGAGGGTGGCGGGGTTTATATGGCGGTGGAGTCTGCGTCGGGGGCACGGACTCCTCTCCGATACTGTCGGAGTCCGACGAGCTCACGGCGGCGCGCGAGTTCCGCGGGGAGGATGGGGGTGACAGGTGGGTCCCGCGTGTCTGTGGTGGAAGGGGGAAGTGGGCTGGCGCGGGTGCGGGTAGGCTAGATGCCGCGCAGGCGTGGGTGGGCTGGCGATGCGGCCCAGTTAGGTCAGGTCGCCTCTTCTTCTTTTTTTCCTTTTAACTTTTATCAAATTCTGTTTTAGTAAAACCCAATTAACTTTTGCATACTAAGTCCAAATTTGATAAAACTTGTTTCTAAATTTTTATAAAATTAAGGTGGTCAACATGGTGTTGGAGATATGCCCTAGAGGCAATAATAAATGTAGTTATTATTATATCTTTGTGTTTATGATAAATGTTTACATTCATGCTATAATAGTATTAACAAGGAAACATTGATACTTGTGTGATTTGTAAACTTAATTTGAAGTCCCTAGTATAGCCTCTATACATCACTAGCTTGTTGGTTGATAAATGATTGTGGTTTCCCTATCATGAACATTGAGATGTTATCAACAACAAGATCATATCGTTAGGAGAATGATATGGTGGACATACTCCTATAGATAAGCGTAGCATAAAGATCAAGTCATTTCAATAGTTCAATTGCTATTTGCTTTCTGATACATAGTAACCTAATTCCTTCGACCATGAGATCATGCATATCACCTTTACCGGATGGATGATTTGATGACATCAAACACCACACCGTAACTGGGTGGCTATAAAGGTGGCATTGAGTGTTCGGAAAGTATTGGTTGAGATACATGGATCAAGAGTGGGATTTGTCCATACATATGACGGATAGATATACTCTGGGCCCTCTCGGTGGAATGTCATCCAATTGGCTTGCAAGCATGTGGTACCTCTGACAAGGGATCACATATCACGGAACGAGAAAAGAGTACTTATCAGTAACGAGGTTGAACTAGGTATGCAGAGATACCGACGATCATAACCTCGGATAAGTAAACTATCGTGAGACAAAGGGAAATTGGTATCGTATGTAAGTGGTTCATTCGATCGCAAAGTAATCGTAGAAATATGTGGGAGCCATATGAATTTCCAGATTCATCTATTGGTTATTGTTCGGAGAAGTTTCTCGATCATGTCCGCATAATTCACGAACCGTAGGGAGACACACTTAAGGATTCGACGTTGTTTGAGTAGTTATGGTATTATGAGAAAGAGACCGAATGTTGTTCGGAGTCTCGGATGGGATCCGGGATATCACGAGGTGATCCGGAATGGTCCGGAGAATAAGATTCATATAAGGAAAGTCCCGTTTCCGAGTTCGGGAATGATTCCGGTGTTTTCATCGGGAATGTTCTAGAAGGTTCCGGAATGTCCCAGACTCCGGAGGAAGGGTACATGAATGTGTCATTGCATATTGGAATGATTGCATCATGTTCTAAGTGTCTCATTGTTCCAAATAAAGGATTAAATTGAATCCTAATTTGAAAAGTCAAATAGCTAGTTTGAAAAGTCAAACGGCTAAAATTGGAAAGAGGAAAAGAGGAAGGTGTGGAAACGAAGCCAGGGTTGAGGAGTTCCTCCTCCAACCGTGCCCACCTCAAGCCGAGTTGGGAGGGACTCCTCCCCTCCCTTGGCCGGCCCCTCCACCTATATAAGGAGGGGCAGGGCTCCCTCCTCTAGACACACAAGTCCCTCACCTGAAACCCTAGAAAGCTGCAGCCCTCCATAGCCGCCGCCACCACCTAGGGTTTTTCCCTAGCCTCCAACTTGGGGGTCCCCGGAACCCTAGCCGTCGGCTCTAGCCCCTCCTCCTTGTTGTGTCTAAACCCTAGATCGCCGAGGAGCTCTCTCATACTCCACCATACTCGCTCCAGCTTAAGGCGAAGCCCTGCGGGATTTCCCCTCTACTTAGGTACCACGCCAGTCCGCCGGAATCACGAGGAGAGTGCTACAACCTCCGCTGCCTGCTAGAACAAGGGAGAGGAAGGTCTTCGTCGAGTACCAAACGTGTGACCGACTGCGGGAGCGCTGCCGGAACGTAGCGCCGGAAGGATCGTCTACGCGATCTTGAGATCGGGAAGAGTACGACTACATACCCACGAGAATCCGCTCTCGTTAAACACTTTGGAATCTTCGAGGGTAAGTTATTCCATCGACTCGTTGCTACAATCTAGTAGATAGATCTTGGCTTGTTTGTTTGTATGCGATAGAAATTTTTTGTTTTCCATGCTACGAAACCCTACAGTGGTATCAGAGCCGTGTCTATATGTAGATCATTGCCGAGTAGAACACAATGGTCATTGTGGGCGTTGATGCTTTTGTTGTCGATTGCTTCTTGTGTACTTTGCATCTTGCGGTATGTTGGGATGAAGCGGCGGCTAACCTTACATGACATCGTTCATGAGACTTGCTCCACGCTTGACATGTAACTTGTATTGCATAAGTGGCTTTGGGTGCTGTTTCTCCTAGCATAGTTAAGATCCAATTTACAACGGGTGATCAACAATGCTAGTATCAATGTTGTGGTTCTTGTTCGTAAGTTAGAACGACACTTATTGAAAGCCCCAAACCACGTAAAATATGCAAAGAAAGTAGAGGCGTCTAACTTTGTTTTGCAGGGGTGTGCAGTGATGTGATATGGCCATGATTGTGATTATATTTGATGTATGCAATGTTCCTTATTGTAAGTTGGCAACTGGCAGGAGCCAGATGGTTGTCTTTAATTTATGTTAAGACCCGCGTGTCTATTCAAAGTAATTGTAATAGTTGAAGACCGGTGGATTCCAATAAATGGCAAGAAGCCATGAAATCCGAGATTGGATCCATGTACGAAAACCAAGTATGGACTTTGGTGGACTTACCGGATGGCCGGAAGGCTGTCGAGAACAAATGGATTTTCAAGAAGAAAACAGATGCTGATGGTAATGTTCATCTATAAAGCTCGACTTGTCGCAAAAGGGTTTCGACAAATTCAAGGAGTTGACTATGATGAGACTTTCTCACCGGTGAAGCTAAAGTCTGGAGGATTATGTTAGCAATCGCTGCATATTATGATTACGAGATATGGCAGATGGATGTCAAAACAGCATTCCTCAATTGAGATATTGATGAAGAGTTGTATATGATGCAACCCAAAGGTTTTGTCGATCCTAAAGATGCTAACAAGGTATGCAAACTTCAACGGTCCATCTATGGATTGAAGCAAGCATCCAGTTGGAATCAACATTTTGATAAGGTGATCAAAGTTTTGGTTTTATACAAACTTATGGAGAAGCTTGTATTTACAAGAAAGTGAGTGGGAGCTCTGTAGCATTCTTAATATTATATGTGGATGACATATTGTTGATTGGGAATGATGTCGACCTTCTTAATAGTGTCAAGGAATCTTAGAATAATAGTTTTTCAATGAAGGATCTTGGCGAGCGACTTACATATTAGGCATAAAGATTTACAGAGATAGATCGAAACGCCAAATATCATTGTCACAGAGTACATATTTGGACAAAGTTCTAAAGAGGTTTGGAATGGAAGAAAGCAAGAAAGGGTTCTTGCCCATGTTGCCCAATACGACCTTGAGTAAAATTCAAAGTCCGACATCGGCAGAAGATAGAGAAAGGATGAGTAAGACTCCCTATGCCTCAGCCATAGGATCTCTAATGTATGCCATGCTATGTACTAGACCCGACATTGCATATGCTGTTAGTTTAACTAAGGTTTGACCTTGACGAGCCTAGCATGTACAGACATGGTCTTGGAACACGGATCACCGAAAGGTAAAGCATGAATCATATAGTAGATATGATGAACATGACGATTGTTCGCCATTGAAACTATATCAACTCTCGTGATGATCGGTGTTGATGTAGTGGATTTGGTTCGTGTGATCACTAAAACAATGTGAGGGATGTTGTTTTGAGTGGGAGTTCACCTAGTTTAATTTCATTATTAATTTGAACTCAATTTGTCATAAACTTAGTCTAAACTATTGCAAATATGTTATAGATCAATGGCAGCCCCTACCATCAATTTTAATGCGTTCCTAGAGAAATAAAAGTTGAAAAACAATGGAAGCAACTCAGCGGATTGGTTCCAATTTGAGGATTGTCCTCACATTTGGTAATTTGACCTATGTCTTTGGATGCACATTGGTGACCCACGGTGATCTTTGCCGATGAAGTAAAGAATGTTTACCTCGCTCGAGAATCGGTACTCCATAGTTCAGTGCTATCTTTTATGGTTTAGAATCGGAGCTTGAAAAGGTTTGAGAATTGACCCATATGATATTGTCGAGGATCTCAAATTGATTTTTGAGACTCATGCGGCAATTGAAAGCTATGAGGCTTACGAAAAGTTCTTTAACCGCAAGATGGAAGAGGGCAATTCCCGGTGAGCATGTGCTTAAGATGTCCGCACGCAAACAAACTTCAAAGCTTGGGTATAGTGATTCCTAATGCTTTGGGGATTTACCGTTTCCTCCAATCACTACCACCAAGTTACAAGAACTTTGTGATGAACTACAACATGCAGAACATGAACAAGCAGTTGCCAGAACTGTTTGCTATGTTAAAGTCTGCAGAAGTGGAGATCAAGAAAGAGCACCAAGTGTTGTTGGTCAATAAGACCACCAAATTCAAGAAAGGCAAGTCTAAGCAGAAGGGTCATTTCAAGAAGGGTGGTAAGAAAGTTACCGCGCCGGCAAGAAGACCAAGGCTGGACCCAAGCCTGATACTAAGTGCTTTTACTGCAAGGGAGAAGGTCACTGGAAGCGGAATTGCCCAAAGTACTTGGCGGATCTGAAGAACGGCAACATCAAGAAGAAAGGTATATCTGATATACATGTTATTGATGTGTATCTCACTAGTACTCGTAGTAGTGCCTGGGTATTTGATACTGGTTCGGTTGCTCATATTTGTAACTCGAAACAGGTGCTGCAGAATAAACGGAAGCTAGCGAAGAACGAGGTGACGATGCGCGTGGGAAATGGATCAAAGGTTGATGTGATCGCGGTCGACACGCTACCCCTTCATCTACCATCGGGATTAGTTTTATACTTAAATAATTGTTATTTGGTGCGTTGAGCATGAACATTATATCGGGATCTTGTTTATTGCGAGACGGTTACTTGTTTAAATCCGAGAATAATGGTTGTTCGATTTATATGAGTAATATGTTTTATGCACATGCACCTTTGATAGATGGTCTATTCTTATTGAATCTCGATAGTGGAAATACACATATCAACAACATTGAGGTTAAACGTTTGAAATCAGCGATAATTAGACCTATATGTAGCATCGTCTTGGTCACATTGGAGTGAAACGTATGAAGAAACTCCATTCTGATGGACTTCTTGAATCACTTGAAAGATGCGAAGCATGTCTAATGGGAAAAATGACTAAGACTCCATTTTCTGGTATGATGGAGCGAGATACGGACTTATTGGAAATCATACATACCGATGTGTGTGGCCCAATGAGTGTAGCATCGCGCGGTGGTTATCGTTATGTTCTTACCTTCACGGATGACTTGAGTAGATATGGATATATCTATTTCATGAAACATAAGTTCGAAACTTTCGAGAAGTTTAAGGAGTTTCAAAGTGAGGTAGAGAATCAACGTAACAAGAAGATTAAGTTTCTACGTTCTGATCGTGGAGGTGAATATCTGAGTTACGAGTTTGGCGAGCATTTGAAGAAATGCGGAATACTTTCACAGTTGACACCACCGGGAACAAGATAGCGTAATGGTGTGTCCGAACGTCGTAATCGAACTCTCTTAGATATGGTTCGTTCTATGATGTCACTTACAGATTTACCGCTATCATTTTGGGGTTATGCATTAGAAACAGCCGCATTCACTTTAAATAGGGCACCGTCTAAATCCGTTGAAACGACACCGTATGAATTATGGTTTGGGAAGAAACCTAGATTGTCGTTCCTTAAAGTTTGGGGTTGCGAAGCCTATGTAAAGAAGTTACAGCCGGACAAGCTTGAACCCAAAGCGGAAAAATGCGTCTTCGTAGGATACCCAAAGGAAACTATTGGGTATACCTTCTATCATAGATCCGAAGGCAAAATCTTCGTTGCCAAGAATGGATCCTTTCTAGAGAAGGAATTTCTCTCGAAAGAAGTGACTGGAAGGAAAGTAGAACTCGACGAGGTTGTCAAACCTTCTCTCGAAATTGCGAGTAGCGCAGCACCGGAAGAAGTTCCAGTGGTGCCCGCACCAATTAGAGAGGAAGCTAATGATGATGATCATGAAACTTCGGTTGAAGTTGCTACAGAACCTCGGAGGTCAACGAGAACTCGTACCACTCCAGAGTGGTATGATCCCGTTATGAGTGTCATGTTGGTGGACAACACCGATGACCCCGAGACATATGAGGAAGCGATGATGAGCCCAGATTCCAATAAATGGCAAGAAGCCATGAAATCCGAGATTGGATCCATGTACGAAAACCAAGTATGGACTTTGGTGGACTTACGGATGGCGGAAGGTCATCGAGAACAAATGGATTTTCAAGAAGAAAACAGATGCTGATGGTAATGTTACCGTCTATAAAGCTCGACTTGTCGCAAAAGGGTTTCGACAAATTCAAGGAGTTGACTACGATGAGACTTTCTCACCGGTAGCGAAGCTAAAGTCTGTGAGGATTATGTTAGCAATCGCTGCATATTATGATTATGAGATATGGCAGATGGATGTCAAAACAGCATTCCTCAATGGAGATATTGATGAAGAGTTGTATATGATGCAACCCAAAGGTTTTGTCGATCCTAAAGATGCTAACAAGGTATGCAAACTTCAACGGTCCATCTATGGATTGAAGCAAGCATCCCGAAGTTGGAATCAACATTTTGATAAGGTGATCAAAAGTTTTGGTTTTATACAAACTTATGGAGAAGCTTGTATTTACAAGAAAGTGAGTGGGAGCTCTGTAGCATTCTTAATATTATATGTGGATGACATATTGTTGATTGGGAATGATGTAGACCTTCTTAATAGTGTCAAGGAATATTTGAATAATAGTTTTTCAATGAAGGATCTTGGCGAAGCAGCTTACATATTAGGCATAAAGATTTACAGAGATAGATCGAAACGCCAAATATCATTGTCACAGAGTACATATTTGGACAAAGTTCTAAAGAGGTTTGGAATGGAAGAAAGCAAGAAAGGGTTCTTGCCCATGTTGCCCAATACGAACTTGAGTAAAACTCAAAGTCCGACATCGGCAGAAGATAGAGAAAGGATGAGTAAGACTCCCTATGCCTCAGCCATAGGATCTCTAATGTATGCCATGCTATGTACTAGACCCGACATTGCATATGCTGTAGTTTAACTAGCAGATATCAAAGTGATCCAGGAGTGGATCATTGGACGGCGGTAAAAAACATCTTTAAGTTCTTGAGAAGAACTAAGGATATGGTTCTTTCTTATGGAGGTGATGAACAGCTCGTTGTTAACGGTTACACCGATGCTAGTTGGAACACCGATCCGGATGATTCTAAATCACAATCTGGATACGTATTTATTTTGAATGGTGCAGCTGTTAGCTGGAGGAGTGCAAAGCAAAGCGTTGTGGCGAGATCTTCAACTGAATCAGAATACATGGCTGCTTCGGAGGCTTCACAAGAAGCGATATGGATGAAAGAGTTCATTACAGAGCTGGGTGTGGTTCCAAGTGCGCTGGACCCAATGTCTATCTACTGTGATAACATGGGCGCCATAGCCAATGCGCAAGAACCAAGGTCACACAAGAAGCTGAAGCACATCAAGTTGCATTTTCACGCTATTCGAGAACATATCCAGGATGGGGATATAAAGATTTGCAAAGTACACACAGATCTGAATGTGGTGGATCCGTTGACTAAACCTCTCCCGAGGGCAAAACATGACCAACACCAAACTGCCATGGGTGTTCGGTATATTACCATGTAATCTAGATTAGATGACTCTAGTGCAAGTGGGAGACTGTTGGAGATATGCCCTAGAGGCAATAATAAATGTAGTTATTATTATATCTTTGTGTTTATGATAAATGTTTACATTCATGCTATAATAGTATTAACAAGGAAACATTGATACTTGTGTGATTTGTAAACTTAATTTGAAGTCCCTAGTATAGCCTCTATACATCACTAGCTTGTTGGTTGATAAATGATTGTGGTTTCCCTATCATGAACATTGAGATGTTATCAACAACAAGATCATATCGTTAGGAGAATGATATGGTGTACATACTCCTATAGATAAGCGTAGCATAAAGATCAAGTCATTTCAATAGTTCAATTGCTATTTGCTTTCTGATACATAGTAACCTAATTCCTTCGACCATGAGATCATGCATATCACCTTTACCGGATGGATGCTTTGATGACATCAAACACCACACCGTAACTGGGTGGCTATAAAGGTGGCATTGAGTGTTCGGAAAGTATTGGTTGAGACACATGGATCAAGAGTGGGATTTGTCCATCCATATGACGGATAGATATACTCTAGGCCCTCTCGGTGGAATGTCATCCAATTGGCTTGCAAGCATGTGACTGGCTCACAAGGGATCACATATCACGGGAATGAGAAAAGAGTACTTATCGGTAACGAGGTTGAACTAGGTATGCAGAGATACCGACGATCATAACCTCGGATAAGTAAACTATCGTGAGACAAAGGGAAATTGGTATCGTATGTAAGTGGTTCATTCGATCGCAAAGTAATCGTAGAAATATGTGGGAGCCATATGAATTTCCAGATTCCTCTATTGGTTATTGTTCAGAGAAGTGTCTCGATCATGTCCGCATAATTCACAAACAGTAGGGAGACACACTTAAGGATTCGACGTTGTTTGAGTAGTTATGGTATTATGATAAAGAGACCGAATGTTGTTCGGAGTCTCGGATGGGATCTGGATATCACGAGGTGATCCGGAATGGTCCGAGAAGAAGATTCATATAAGGAAAGTCCCGTTTGAGTTCGGGAATGATTCCGTGTTTTCATCGGGAATGTTCTAGAAGGTTCCGAATGTCCTAAGACTCCGGAGGAAGGGTACATGAATGTGTCATTGCATATTGGAATGATTGCATCATGTACTAAGTGTCCTCATTGTTCCAAATAAAGGATTAAATTGAATCCTAATTTGAAAAGTCAAATAGCTAGTTTGAAAAGTCAAACGGCTAAAATTGGAAAGAGGAAAAGAGGAAGGTGTGGAAACCGAGGGGGAGGAGTTCCTCCTCCAACCGGCCCACCTCCAAGCCGAGTTGGGGAGGGACTCTCTCCTCCCTTGGCCCGGCCCTCCACCTATATAAGGAGGGGCAGGCTCCTCCTCTAGACACACAAGTCCCTCACCAAACCCTAGAAAGCTGCAGCCCTCCATAGCCGCCACCACCTAGGGGTTTTGCCCTAGCCGCGACTTGGGGGTCCTGAAACCCTAGCCGGCTCTAGCCCCTCCTCCTTGGTGTGTCTAAACCCTAGATCGCCGAGGAGCTCTCTCATACTCCACCATACTCGCTCAAGGCTTAAGCCTGCTGGATTTCCCTCTACTCCTGTACCACGCCGTTGTCTTTCGGAATCGCGAGGAGAGTGCTACAACCTCCATTTTCTGGAACAAGGGAGAGGAAGGTCTTGCCGAGTCTAACGTGTGACCGATCATGAGCGCCGCCGAACGCAGCCTTGGAAGGATCGTCACGATCTTGAGATCGGAAGAGTACTACATCACCCACGAGAATCCGCTCTCGTTAAACACTTTGGAATCTTCGAGGGTAAGTTATTCCATCGACTCGTTGCTACAATCTAGTAGATAGATCTTGGCTTGTTTGTTTGTATGCAATAGAAAATTTTTGTTTTCCATGCTACGAAACCCTACACATGGGACCATGGTTTGATGTTTCTCAAGGTTTTTAGTAGGGTCAAGCTTGTGTACAACAATAATGCCTACATAAAGAAATCTTTATTAGGGTTTTGGTTGGTTTAGGTGTTAGGATTTTTTTGCAAATTATTATTTGTAGGGTGCAATGATGCAAGGATGATGCATGCCACTAATAACATCCTAATATAAAATCTCTAAGTAAGAAACCGAGGTTATCGAACCGATAGGAGGAAGGAAACGTCACACAAGTGTTGCAAGAAACATGGAGACCTACACAACACAAACTCAAGACTTTGCCCCAACGAATCAATGAGGTTGTCAAGCTCACCGGTTTGCTGTAACAAAGGATTAAACGTATGGTGTGGAAGATAATGGTTTGCAACAAGCAAGCAGGTAACAGTAGAAGATGTATCAATGGTAAAGATTGGACCGGGGTCCATAGTTCACTAGAGGTGCTCTCCTTAGATAAACAACATGGCATAAAGGGTAAACAAACTACAGCAGGGCAATTGACAGGAACCGAGCAAGGCATAACAATGCAATTACTAGTCAGAAAGATCCTATGAGATTCGATTGGGCAATACAACAAGATACATAGACCGCCATCCAACTGCATCTATGACTAGAAGTCCACCTTCAGGTTATCATCCGAACCCCTCCGATATTAAGTTGCAAGCAATGACAACCGCTTTAAGCAAAGTGTGTAAGGTAAACAGTCCACATGTTCCATGAACAAGAGACCATTGTTTTCTCCCTAGTGGCAACAACACATCTACAACCGAAGAGATTTATGTCACTTCCCTTGGAAACTAGAGGCATGAACCCACTATCGAGCATAAATACCCCCTCTTGGAGTCACTAGCAACTACTTGGCCAAGATAGCTACTAACAACAGAGAGCATGCAAGATCACAAACAACACAGACATGATAGAATCATAAAGAAAAAACCATTAATCAAACCAACATAATAATCTTAATATCCATCGGATCCCCGCAAACACAACATGCATGATTACAAATAGATTAGATCTTGATCATGAACGGAGCTCACAAGATCTATATATGAAAGCACACAGGAGGAGATACAACCATCTATCTACTACATGGACCCATAGTCCAAGGTGGAACTACTCACGCATCATACCGGAGAGAAGGTCTCCGGGATGATCTCCCCTCCGGCAGGGTGCCGGGAAGAACTTCAGATCCTCCAATCTAGGGACGATGGTGGCAGCGGCTACAGACGGTTTCATGGAGATTTGATCAGGTCCTTAGGGTTTCTGCATCGGGGGATTCTTATAGGCGAAGAGGGAGGCCGAGGAGGCGACCAGGGGGGCAAACCCTACCTAGGCGCAGGGTGGGGCCCACCCGTGCCTAGGGTGGGTCTGGCCCCTCTGGCCAGCCCCTCCGGCTCTCCTCTGGACTTCTTGTTCCCCACGGAAAGTAATTGACTTTGACGTTTGTCCCGTCCAATTCCAAGAATATTTCTTTACTAACTTTCCTGAAATCAAAAACATCAGAAAACAGGCATCTGGAACTGTTTCAACTTGTTAATAGGTTAGTACCAGAAAACATGTAAAAAGCACCTCAAAGTGTAGACAAGTAAAGCAAAGTAGATACTAAACAAGCATGGAGCATCAAAAATTATAGATACGTTTCCAACGTATCAGGCCACCCTAGGGTGAATCCCACAAGGGATCCCATATCACAAAATAAAGGGATCATTGGTAAATCCCCATAAATCAATGTAAAACATGAATATAACATCATCTATGTAAAAAATATGTGGGAATTCATAGCAACAGACTACAAAGTTCATGTATGAATTTTACATGCATCATATGCTTAATTCTAGTTCAGTGATTTATACATGAACCACTTAAGAACTTGTTCTTCCAATTAAGGACATGGGTCACATTTCATCAAGTGTACAACATGGTTGTGTGGAAGAACCTATGAATGATACATAGGATATGAGTATCATCTCTATTCTTCTTTTCAGACCATCGTTGTTTATGCCCAATGTTTGACCTATTTTTATAAGTAATAACATCTTTCTTTGCTTATTCTATTCTAAACTACTTCAGAATTCACTCTAGGATATTCTAAACTTTCTTCAGAATCTAAAACTGAAACATGTTGACCCATATGTTTATTAAATCATATCAATCTATCTTGATAGATTTCAATGTTTAATATTTTGTTCAACTTCATTCATATAATATTTACTTAATTTGAATATCACTAATACCTATCATATCATTCACTATGTGCCGTACACATATACAAGCACGTTGTCACTCTCCCATTCAAATATGCTATCCACATATGTGAGACTAGGGTATCCTCTTAGCTCCCACTCAAATATGTCATCCACACATTTGATGAAAAAACTACTTAACTCCCACTTAAATACTTCACAAGTGTAGGTCTTCTCGATATTTTGGCAATTCCAAAATCCTTTGATCTTCTACCGAGAATTTCCTACTACGAGACACTAGCATCCTTGTGATTTAACAAAAACCCTGCTTGTTGTACTAGTTACATCCTTTTTTCAATCTTGCCATTGGATAACACATAGTCTTGCTAATCAACTACCTATTGTCAAATTGTAGTAATTTCTAAGTGTGAATCCAACAGACTCAAGTATCACTATATTTTGCACTCAACTGTTGAATTTGTCAAGACAACCTTTATGAAAAATTGATATTTATGTCTTTCAAAGTTCTATTTATTCCTTGTAACTTTGCAGTTATTGAGAAATATTTAAGTAATGTCTTTACTTAATAAGATCAAGTAACACATTACTTTGCAATATTAAATGTAACTTTCTTTAGGATTTCATGGCTCCTAGTCATTTCTCATAGTTAGGTCCATCATCGCTTCTTCGTAGTTCATAGGTATGTCTTGTTCCATTAACATGACAAGTGAATCAAAAATATAATTCCACGGGATGGGGAAATGTATTCTTGAATCCTACTTCCCTTGTAAAAGTACTTAGTCAAAATGCCATGATCACTATCATTTTTTCTCCTCTAATTGTAGAGTTTTGTTTCCCAAACACATTCCGTTGCACTACTCGACATTGGAGGTAAAGTCAAATACCTTGATTTCGAACTTTCGATTTCTTCCATCAACACATTCACCAAGGAAATCTTTCTTGATTGCAACACACGGAACAACAACAAAAAAATTCCTCAGTTGTGGAAAACACATTCATAGTTGCCTATGAATATTCTACAAACATTTACATACTTTTGTCATGATTTTGAACTATAAAAATCTCTAGAAACTTGAACATGCCATAACTCTTATGGTGTTGTTTCCATGAATCTGGATGACTCACCATTTTATAATAAGTGTTTGTTACTATTGACTTATAACTCTGTCTTTCTCTGATAACCAGGTAAGAGATTGTTTCTAACCATATGTATCCAACACATTATGATTATGATGCTTAAGACATATCAATACACTGAAATATTTAATCATCATAATTTTTGGAACAACTTTCACAAGTCTTTTATGTACCAAAATCTTAACTCAAATACTAGTCACTTTGATCGAATCATAGAGATTGTGTTTTCTTGTTAATTTCATATCCATTCTTTATTCTGAAAGTCTTTAGACTTTTCAAACAATTTCAGACTTGTGCTTCATTTATTAAATACTTTTATTTACTTAAATCCACAATCATATTCATAAAATCATGATATACACTTCATTGATGAATCATAATACATTACTATGTATAGTATTCAACAATTTAGCACTCCAAGAGATCAAATCCGGTCCAAAAGATATAGAAAACCCTCTCGTGGACCGACGATCATGTACGCAGCTAGCTCAATCTGCATTGGAAAAGGCAACCACTAGTGTAGAGGTAGATCTCATAAATGTCAGACCAACTATCACAGTATGCTTCATGTATTGTAGAATTCAGTTGGCAGCAGTCAAATGAACAGTAGTGGGAGCATGAATATACTAGCAGACTTTGTTAAATGTATAGGAAATATCCGGCCTTGTTAATGTGAGATATTGTAATTCACCTATCATTCTTATGTAATTGGTAATATCTTCTGTATCCAAAAAAAACTTCATCCTGTGTAGTAACCTTCTCTGGCGAAGACAAGGAAGTGGGCATGCATGTGCAGTTTGTCATGCCGACTCATGCCGGAATATCCTGAGCATACTTTGCCTGACTCAACACAAGTCCATTGTATATTTTATATACCTCAATGCCTAAGAAGAAATTGAGATCACCAAGATCCTTCAAGGCAAACTCTTTACTAAAATATTTTAACGGAGAATCGGTTGCATGCTGAGAAGAACTAGCAACTATGATATCATCCACATAAATAAGCATATAGATGGTGATATTGTACTTATGATATATGAACAAATACGTGTCAGACTTGTAGGCAAAAAAACAAATACCATCAACTTTGAACTTAGTCGAGAATACCATGCTCGAGTAGCTTGTTTCAAGCCATAAAGCGCTTTATCAAGTTTGCAAATGTAATTTGGTTTGTATCTATTTTCATACTCTCGTGGTTGTCTCATATAGACCTCCTCTTCTATAGCACCATGAAGAAACATGTTCTTGACATCTGACTGTCGCAAACTCCATCTCCTGAAAACAGAATTGCCAATACAATACAAACTGCTGCAAACTTAACCACAAGATTGAAAGTATCCTCATAGTCGATGCTATACTATTGTTGGAACCTCTTGGCTACTAAACTAGCTTTATATCTATCAATTGAACCATTTGCCTTACGCTTAATTTTAGAATTCCAACAACAGTCAATAATATTCTTGCCTTCACGTGGTGGAACCAACCTTCATGTTTTATTCTTTAAAACTGCATCAAACTCCTCGTTCATGGCTCCCCTCTAGTTTGGATCATCCAATGCAGACTGTAAATTTGCTGGTTCTTCTGTGGCGGTTGAAAAACACTAATAAATTGTTCCATCCTTGTATTGTTTTGGATGAGAAATACCTCTAGATCCACGTGTAGCAGGACGAACAGGCGACACGGGTTGCTGCAATGGTGCAACCACAGAAGATCCACTTGACCCAGACTTTTGTGTGCCAGACAATCCACGCGAGGAATTTGTCCCTATCGGGGAGGCAGGTTGCGGCATAGAGAATCCTATGGCCCTCTGTCTGGTGGATGAACCAGAGCTAGAGGAGACCGATTCGGCTATAGAAGATCCTAGGGAAGACCGACCTGGCAGGGACCGTGGGAATAAAACAGGAGACGCGCCTCGGTCATCTACGTGCGAAGTTCACACGGACGGGACGCGCCCACTAGACATAGTACATGCATCGGATCTGCTAGGTGACACGTGATCCTATGCAATCGGGCCGATCCCAAGACCGATCCACCCAGAGAATTCATGTGGAATTGCGTGCCGCTATTTTTTTTCTAACTATCCTTTCCTTTATTCAAACTCAAAACTCCGGTCTCAAAATATTTGCAAAAGACTCATGTAAAAATAAAACATATAATAAATATGTTTCCTGGGGAGGCAGCCGCCCGTCAGGCCCAAGGCCCAATCAGCAGCCAGCCTACCACCCATAAAATAAAACCCTAGACTACACCAACACCTAGAAACCCTAATCCTAAACACCACCTCACATATCCCAACAGCCGCCGCCTCCACTCATCTTGCTGCTCACGCCGCTCCTCTCTTGCACGCGCACACACACACAGAACGCAACACACACAACATGCGCGGACGCTGTGCCAACACGACCCACACCTCGACACGTTTATCCCTCACCTCACGCACGCAGTGCACTGGAAGCGCCCGCACCTGCCGTCCCGCACGACCCCGCATCGCAAATGCCATGCTCCCCATGGCCCCATCCCGCTCTCCCATCTGCATCTCCCGCACGCAATCCCGCTCCTCCTTCCCCGTTCATCCCCCACCTCTCACTCGCATTCTCTAGCCACCATCGCCACCTTGTTCTGCAGTCGCCACCTACCCCATCTATCGCTCGCGCCTCCTCCCGTGATCCCCCGACCCTGCCCTACTTCTTTCCCCGTCGGCCTCCACCCCTCTTAGAGCGTCGTTGTTGCTCGGCTCCCCTCCGTCACTAGATCCCGCAATGGCCACCGCCCTTCTCCAGTTCACCTCCTCGCAGCGCCGCCCGCCAAGAGCTCCCCCGCCTCCTTCCTCCCCTCCCCTGACTACAGCAGAACCAGGGGCTCCGTCGGCCCTCCCCCTTGCCCCGGTGCCTCCACTGACTCCATGCTACAGAGCGACACCAGGCCCCGCCTCGCGAGCCCCGCCGCCAGGCCCGCAAGTCTGCCTCCCTCTCTGCCTGCAGACCCCGTCCCGACATGAGCTCCTACAGCGTCGGTGCTCGTCATTGTACTCCCGAGTGCGCCCGCAGCGTGCCCTGCTACCAGAGTTTTCTCTCCTAGATGTTCATGTTGGCGTGTTGAAGAAGTGTCAACGCTACTATTTGATGTTGTTGGTATTGTTGGAGATATGCCCTAGAGGCAATAATAAATGTAGTTATTATTATATCTTTGTGTTTATGATAAATGTTTACATTCATGCTATAATAGTATTAACCAGAAAACATTAATACTTATGTGATTTGTAAACTAAATTAGAGTCCCTAGTAAAGCCTCTTAATAATACTAGCTTGTTGGTTAATAGATGATTATGGTTTCCCTATCATGAACATTGATATGTTGTTAATAACAAGATCATATCATTAGGATAATGGTATGATGGACATACTCCTATAGATAAGCGTAGCATAAAGATCAAGTCATTTTAATAGTTCAATTGCTATAAGCTTTCTGATACATAGTAACCTAATTCCTTCGACCATGAGATCATGCTAATCACCATCACCGGAAGAATGCTTTGATGACATCAAACACCACACCGTAACTGGATGGCTATAAAGGTGGCATTGAGTGTTCAGAAAGTATGGGTTGAGGAACATGGATCAAGAGTGGGATCTGTCCATCCATATGACGGATAGATATACTCTGGGCCCTCTCGGTGGAATGTCATCCAATTGGCTTGCAAGCATGTGACTGGCTCACAAGGGATCACATACCACGGGAACGAGAAAAGAGTACTTATCAGTAACAAGGTTGAACTAGGTATGCAGAGATACCGACGATCAAATCCTCGGATAAGTAAACTATCGTGAGACAAAGGGAAATTGGTATCATATGTAAGTGGTTCATTCGATCGCAAAGTAATCGTAGAAATATGTGGGAGCCATATGAATTTCTAGATTCCTCTATTGGTTATTGATCGGAGAAATGTCTCCATCTTGTCCGCATAATTCACGAACCGTAGGGAGACACACTTAAGGATTCGATGTTGTTGAGTAGTTATGGAATGATGAGTAATAGACCGAATGTTGTTTGGAGTCTCGGATGGGATCCGGGAAATCACGAGGAGATCCGGAATGGTCTGGAGAATAAGATTCATATAAGGAAAGTCCTGTTTCGGAGATGGGGAATGATTCCGGTGTTTTAACCAGGAATGTTCTAGAAGGGTCCGAAAGGTCCGGCACTCCGGAGGGGAAGGGTACATGAATGTGTCATGACAATGTGGAATGGTTGCATCATGTACTAGGTAACATGGCTGGTCAAAATAAAGGGATAAATCAAATCCTAGTTTGAAAGTCAAACGCCAATTTGAAAAAGTCAAACGACAAGTTTGCTTGGTGGAGGGAGAGTAGGAAACCTACTTGGGGAGAAGTTCCTCTCCCTCCACCCGCCGGCCAAGGAGGCTGACTTGGGGGAGGACTCCCTCCTCCCAAGCCGCGCTCGGCCACCTATAAAAGGAGGGGCAGGGTTGCCCCTCTCCCTCACACCTCTCACACCCCAAACCCTAACCCTAAGCCGTCGGCGCCACCACCCCTGCTGCTGTCGCCGCCTAGGGCACCACCAACTCGCCGAGTTGGGGTGTTCCCCAAACCCTAGCCGCCGGCTACACTCTCCCCTTGGTGCCCTCTAAACCCTAGATCGTCAAGGCCTCTCTCATAGTCCACCATACTCGCTCCGGCTTAAGGCGAAGCCCTGCGAGATCTCCCCTCTACTTCCGGTACCACGTCGCCATGCTGCTGGAATCGCGAGGAGAATGCTACAACCTCCGCTGCCTGCTGGAACAAGGGAGAGGAAGGTCTTCATCGAGTACCGAACGTGTGACCGACTGCGTAAGCGCTGCCAGAACGCGGCGCCGGAAGGATCGTCCACACGATCTTGAGATCGACAAGAGTATGACTACATCACCCACGATAATCTGCTCTCCTTAACCGCTTTGGAATCTTTAAGGGTGAGTTCCTCTATCGACTCGTTGCTACAATCTATTAGATAGATCTTGGCTTGTTTGTTTGCATGCGGTAGAAAATTTTGTTTTTCCATGCTACGAACCCCTACAGTGGTATCAGAGCCGTGTCTATATGTAGATCTATTGCACGAGTAGAACACAATGGTCATTGTGGGCGGTGGTGCTTTTATTATCAATTGATTTTTGTGTACTTTGCATCTTGCGGTATGATGGGATGAAGCGGCCCGGGCTAACCTTACATGACATCATTCATGAGACTTGCTCCACGCTCAATATGCAACTTGTATTGCATAAGTGGCTTTGCGGGTGTCTGTCTCTCCCATTATAGTATAGATCCAATTTACAATGGGCACTTGATAGTTCAAGCATAAACGTTGTGGTTCTTGTTCGTAAGTTAGAGAGACACTTATTGAAAGCCCCAAACCACGTAAAATATGCAAAGAAAATTAGAGGTGTCTAACTTTGTTTTGCAGGGGGTGTGCTGTGATGTGATATGGCCATGATTGTGATTATATTTGATGTATGCAATGTTCCTTATTGTAAGTTGGCAACCGGCAGGAGCCATATGGTTGTATTTAAATTAAGACCCGCATGTCTATTCAAAGTAGTTGTAATAGTTGAAGCTGGTGGACGACAACCATGGAACAACGCCATTGACCTTGACGCAATGTCGGTGATGATGGAGATCATGTTCGTGCTTGAAGATGGAGATCATAAGCACAAGAAGAAAGGCCATATCATATCACATATTATGAATTGCATGTGATGTTAATCCTTTATGCATCTTGTACTGCTTAGTTAACGACAGTAGCATTATAAGATGATCCCTCATGCACACAAATTTCAAGTTCCAAAGTGTTCATCCTTAGTAAGCACCGTTGCTAAAGCTCGTTGTTTCGAAGCACCACGTGATGATCGGGTGTGTTAGATTTTGCGGGTGTATACAACGTGAGCAAGTCAGATTTGCTCATGCGGAAGCTAAGGTTTGATCTTGACGAGCCTAGCATGTACAGACATGGTTTCGGAACACGGATCACCGAAAGGTAAAGCATGAGTCATATAGTAGATATGATGAACATGTTGATTGTTCGCCATTGAAGCTACATCAACTCTCGTGATGATCGGTTTTGATGTGGTGGATTTGGTTCATGTGATCACTAAAACAATGTGAGGGATATTGTTTTGAGTGGGAGTTCACCTAGATTAATTTAACTATTAATTAAAACTCAATTTGTCATAAACTTAGGCTAAACTATTGCAAATATTTTGTAGATCAATGGCGGCCCCTACCATCAATTTTAATGTGTTCCTAGAGAAAGAAAAGTTGAAAAACAATGGAAGCAACTTCGCGGATTGGTTCCGCAATTTGAGGATTGTCCTCAATGCTGGTAATTTGACCTATGTGCTGGATGCACCGCTGGGTGAACCACCTGCAGCTACTCCTACCAATGAAGTAAAGAATGTTTACCTCACTCGGAAGATTCAATACTCCACAGTTCAGTGTGCTATCTTGTATGGTTTGGAATCGGAGCTTCAGAAAAGGTTTGAGAACCAAGACCCATATGATATTTTCCGTGAACTCCAAATTATTTTTGAGACTCACGCGGCAGTTGAGAGTTATGAGGCTTCTGAAAAGTTCTTTAACTGCAAGATGGAAGAGGGCAGCTCCGTTAGTGAGCATGTGCTTAAGATGTCTGGGCACGCAAACAAACTCCAAAGTTTGGGTATAGTGATTCCTAATGCTTTGGGGATTTACCGTGTCCTCCAATCACTGCCACCAAGTTACAAGAACTTTGTCATGAACTACAATATGCAAAACATGAACAAGGCGTTGCCAGAACTCTTCTCCATGTTGAAATCTACAGAAGTGGAGATCAAGAAAGAGCATCAAGTGTTGTTGGTCAATAAGACCACCAAATTCAAGAAAGGAAAGTCCAAGCAAATGGGAAACTTCAAGAAGGGTGGTAAGAAAGTTACCGCGCCGACGAATAAGACCAAGGCTGGACCAAAGCCTGATACTGAGTGCTTTTACTGCAAGGGAGAAGGTCACTGGAAGCGGAATTGCCCAAAGTACTTGGCGGATTTGAAGAACGGCAACATCAAGAAGAAAGGTATATTCGATATACATGTTATTGATGTGTATCTCACTAGTACTCTTAGTAGTGCACGGTATTTGATCTTGGTTGGTTGCTCATATTTGTAACTCGAAACAGGTACTGCAGAGTAAACGGAAGCTAGCGAAGAACGAGGTGACTATGCGCGTTGGAAATGGATCAAAGGTTGATGTGATCGCGGTCGGCACGCTACCTCTTCATCTACCATGGGGATTAGTTTTATACTTAAATAATTGTTATTTGGTGCCTGCGTTGAGCATGAACATTATATCTGGATTATGTTTGTTGCGAGACAGTTACTTGTTTAAGTCCGAGAATAATGGTTGTTCGATTTATATGAGTAATATGTTTTATGCACATGCACCTTTGATAGATGGTCTATTCTTATTGAATCTCGATAGAGGAAATACACATATTAATAACATTGAAGCTAAACATTTGAAATTGAGCGACAACTCGACCTATATGTGGCACCGTCGTCTTGGTCATATTGGAGTGAAGCGTATGAAGAAACTCCATTCCGATGGACTTCTTGAATCACTTGATTTTGAATCACTTGAAAGATGTGAAGCATGTCTGATGGGTAAAATGACTAAGACTCCATTTCCTGGGATGATGGAGCGAGCTACAGACTTATTGGAAATCATACATACTGATGTGTGTGGACCAATGAGTTGTAACACCCTCAGAATCGGCCCTATGCAAGTTTTAGCGAAACCCGCCAAACCCGCATAGAAACGATTCAAAGGTGCCCACCAGGCACTTTCGTGCGGGTGGAAAACGAAGTAATATCATTACACAATAGTCCACGATGGAACCCACAGAACAGATATATACAACGGCGACTCAATGATTCAAGAATACAGATATACAGTACAAAGATCCAAATCACCTTGAAAACGATACAGCGTCCGAGTACGGACAAGATGCAAATTGAGCTAAGAGCCCTGAAGAATAACCAAAGGCGTCCATAACCCTGCCCAGGCCAAGCCGGAAGGGTAACCCTGCTAACGACGTCGATCTCAAAACCTGCTTAAACAAAAGGGGTGCCGACAAAGGGCGAAGGAAAAAGAGAGCGGTCGATCGAGGCCAAGACACCGAGGCTAGAATTCGGCGGTCCTCGCCTACATAGGTATGGTGGACTGAGCGGCAGCGCGGCATGCACTAAACAACCTATAGAGACTCGATACAACTAGCGGCTATCAGAGAGGGGTAAGAAAGACCTATTCGGAACCATCCTGATACTACCACCAAACATACCTATCCTGGTATTTCCCCCTCGAGACCAAACGAGGAAGTCAACCGAGGAACTCACACAGCTGGCAGTTTTATTCATTCCGTTATAGTGGCGGCAATTACTAGTCAAATAAAGATGTCATGAGTCAACCTGATATAATAAGCAGTGGGCAGTTTTAGTTAAACATTCCGTTGTAGTTGCAACACTTACTAGTCAGATACGATTAGCATGAGACATCCCAAACCCAGCAGTTGTTGGTACTTTTATTTAGCCATTCCGTTGTAGTGAAGATGATTACTAGTCATATCGGATACAAGTCAAATTATAACAGTAAAGTTTAGTTATAGTTGTCTATGATTGAGAACTGTGCTCCAAGTCGTCCATAACCGCGGACACGGCTTTTCGAAAAGATTTAACCTAGGGTGCACCAAAGTATCCACGCACTTGACCCTTTTGCGATCGGTTAACATACACCCATCGGTATGTCGGGGGCCTAAGTCATGACGTTCCGGACCCAAAGCAAGTACATGGGGCCACCCACTAAGCTACCATAGCAAGTCGGCCGGTCTCGAGACGGACTCGGGGTTTGTGTGACGGTAAGAACGATGGGAACCCGAAAGTGTGACTGGGCTTGTCGATACAGCGAAAACGTGTCACTATCCTAAACAGTACAGGTGCTCCTCGCACAATCGTAAATAAAGCAGTAAAGCATGGCATAAGTACAGGATAGTAATAAAGACCCAAACTACTTGTGGCCCCCGGTACAATACTTTGAAATCAGGTACTAATCGATGGGGGTGCCCACACACCCCACCTGTGGTTAGCGCGCTCGATCTCTGAACAGGTGTCAAGAACTCGGGTTCGGAAGAAGGGATTGGCGTTCCGATGGATCGGTCCCCGGGGTCGAAGAACTTGGCGTCCGAGAGACGATCCTGTCGCATCCGCGGTCGTCGGGCCATGTCGTTGGTCTTGTCGTCTCATGGCGGAGATCTTGGCGTCCGGTTCTCGGCGTCTTCGGATACGAGAGGAAGAACTTGGCGTGCCGAGGGTTCGGTCTCGGGGATCGGTCTTCGGATCAGAGAAGGAGACCTTGGAGTTCCGTGGTTCGTCGGGCAGAGATCGAAGAAGGCGGCCGGTTCAGAAGATAGGGAGAAGGGTGGCGAGGTAAGGTTGCCGGTGTGGGTAGAGGGGCCCGGCAAGGCAGACGGGGGGGAGATCGAGCGAGGCTCGTCTCGATCCTGGCGGCGGCGCACAATGAGGTCGGCGGCGGCGGTTGCTGCGTGGATTGGGGATGGAGGCGAGAGAGGCCGACGCGCGCGTGGGGACGCGGTCATGGTGGGGCCAGGGAGAGTGGGTCGGGGCGGCAGGTGGGCGGTTGGTTCTGGCGCGGGGTTGGCGGCTGGGATGGTGGAGCGGCAACGTGGCAGGTGGTGGTTGGGGAAGATTTGGGTTCAGGCTGATGTGGCGAGCTGTGGTTGGCCGGGGTGATGTGGAGGGTGATGGGTAGATTAGGATTAGGTAGGAAAATATTTTGGGTAGGCTGGTTTTTGTACTGGGGGTGGCCGACTGGGTCGGATCGGCCCGGTACGGCTGCCCCCTAAAAATAATTAAATATTTTATTTATTTAAAACAGGGCTTTTGCAAACCGTGGGTAGACAAAACAAAATAATCCGGAGGCCCAGGTTTTGTGTTTGAATAAAGACGGGGCGTTTAGAAAACAAAAACATATTTTTCGAAAATAGTTTTATGCAAACAAATGCAAGATGACATGATGATGCCCAAATGCAATGTGGCATGATGACATGAGCATGCGGTCATGATGATGCAATGCACAGAAACAACGCGATTTTCTAATAGTGGTTTTTGCGGGGCGCCACATGAGTGTAGCATCGCGCGGTGGTTGTCGTTATGTTCTTACCTTCACGGATGACTTGAGTAGATATGGGTATATCTATTTCATGAAACATAAGTCCGAAACTTTCGAGAAGTTTAAGGAATTTCAAAGTGAGGTAGAGAATCAACGTAATAAGAAGATTAAATTTCTATGTTCTGATCGTGGAGGTGAATATCTAAGTTACGAGTTTGGGGAGCATTTAAAGAAATGCGGAATACTTTGACAATTGACACCGCCGGGAACACCACAGCGTAATGGTGTGTCCGAACATCGTAATCAAACTCTCTTAGATATGGTTTGTTCTATGATGTCACTTACAGATTTACCGCTATCATTTTGGGGTTATGCATTAGAAACAGTCTCATTCACTTTAAATAGGGCACCATCTAAATCCATTGAAACGACACCATATGAATTATGGTTTGGCAAAAAACCTAAATTGTCGTTCCTTAAAGTTTGGGGTTGCGAAGCCTATGTAAAGAAGTTACAGCCGGACAAGCTTGAACCCAAAGCAGAAAAATGTGTCTTCATAGGATACCCGAAGGAAACTATTGGGTATACCTTCTATCATAGATCCGAAGGCAAAATCTTCGTTGCTAAGAATGGATCCTTTCTAGATAAGGAATTTCTCTCGAAAGAAGTGACTGGAAGGAAAGTAGAACTCGACGAGGTTGTTGAACCTTCTATCGAACTTGCGAGTAGCACAACACCGGAAGTAGTTCCTGTGGCGCCTACACCAATAAGAGAGGAAGCTAATGATGATGATCATGAAACTTCGGTTGAAGTTGCTACAGAGCCTCGCAGGTCAACGAGAACTCGTACCACTCCTGATTGGTATGATCCCGTTATGAGTGTCATGTTGGTGGACAACACCGATGACCCTGCGACATATGAGGAAGCGACGATGAGCCTAGATTCCAATAAATGGCAAGAAGCCATGAAATCCGAGATTGGATCCATGTACGAAAACCAAGTATGGACTTTGGTGGACTTACCGGATGGCGGGAAGGCTGTCGAGAACAAATGGATTTTCAAGAAGAAAACAGATGCTGATGGTAATGTTACTGTCTATAAAGCTCGAATTGTCGCAAAAGGGTTTCGACAAATTCAAGGAGTTGACTACGATGAGACTTTCTCACCAGTAGCGAAGCTAAAGTCTATGAGGATTATGTTAGCAATCGCTGCATATTACGATTATGAGATATGGCAGATGGATGTCAAAATGGCGTTCCTCAATGGAGACATTGATGAAGAGTTGTATATGATGCAACCCAAAGGTTTTGTCGATCCTAAAGATGCTAACAAGGTATGCAAACTTCAACGATCCATATATGGATTGAAGCAGGCATCCCGAAGTTGGAATCAACGTTTTGATAAGGTAAGCAAAAGTTTTGGTTTTATACAAACTTATGGAGAAGCTTGTATTTACAAGAAAGTGAGTGGGAGCTCTGTAGCATTCTTAATACTATATGTAGATGACATATTGTTGATTGGGAATGATGTAGACCTTCTTAATAGTGTCAAAGAATATTTGAATAATAGTTTTCAATGAAAGATCTTGGTGTAGAAGCTTACATATTAGGCATGAAGATTTATAGAGATAGATCGAGACG
Source organism: Avena longiglumis (assembly GCA_030063025.1). NCBI lineage: Eukaryota > Viridiplantae > Streptophyta > Magnoliopsida > Poales > Poaceae > Avena > Avena longiglumis. Next base: position 338,128,092 of record CP125978.1, on the reverse strand, counting down.
CCTAATATCATTTTCACAAAGTACATATTTGGACAAAGTTATAAAGAGATTTGGAATGGAAGATAGCAAGAAAGGGTTCTTGCCCATGTTGCCCAATACGACCTTGAGTAAAACTCAAAGTCCAGCAACGGTAGAAGATAGAGAAAGGATGAGTAAGACTCCCTATGCCTCAGCCATAGGATCTCTAATGTATGCCATGCTATGTACTAGACCCGACATTGCATATGCTGTTAGTTTGACTAGCAGATATCAAACTGATCCAGGAGTGGATCATTGGACAGCGGTCAAAAACATCCTTAAGTACTTGAGAAGAACTAAGGATATGGTTCTTTCTTATGGAGGTGATGAACAACTCGTTGTTAATGGTTACACCGATGCTAGTTGGAACACCGATCCGGATGATTCTAAATCTCAATCTGGATACGTATTTACTTTGAATGGTGCAGCAGTTAGCTGGAGGAGTGCAAAGCAAAGCATTATGGCGAGATCTTCAACTGAATCAGAATACATAGATGCTTCGGAGGCTTCACAAGAAGCGATATGGATGAAGGAGTTCATTACAGAACTCGGTGTGGTTCCAAGTGCGCTGGACCCAATGTCTATCTACTGTGATAACATGGGTGCCATATCCAATGCGCAAGAACCAAGGTCACACAAGAAGCTGAAGCACATCAAGCTATGTTTTCACGCTATTCGAGAACATGTTCAAGATGGTGACATAAAGATTTGCAAAGTACACACATATCTGAATGTGGAAGATCCGTTGACTAAACCTCTCCCGAGGGCAAAACATGACCAACACCAAACCGCCATGGGTGTTAGGTATATTACCATGTAATCTAGATTAGTTGACTCTAGTGCAATTGGGAGACTGTTGGAGATATGCCCTAGAGGCAATAATAAATGTAGTTATTATTATATCTTTGTGTTTATGATAAATGTTTACATTCATGCTATAATAGTATTAACCAGGAAACATTAATACTTGTGTGATTTGTAAACTAAATTAGAGTCCCTAGTAAAGCCTCTTAATAATACTAGCTTTCTTGTTAATAGATGATTGTGGTTTCCCTATCATGAACATTGAGATGTTGTTAACAACAAGATCATATCATTAGGAGAATTGTATGATGGACATACTCCTATAGATAAGCGTAGCATAAAGATCAAGTCATTTTAATAGTTCAATTGCTATAAGCTTTCTGATACATAGTAACCTAATTCCTTCGACCATGAGATCATGCTAATCACCATCATCGGAAGGATGCTTTGATGACATCAAACGCCACACCATAATTGGGTGGCTATAAAGGTGGCATTGAGTGTTCGGAAAGTATGGGTTGAGGAACATGGATCAAGAGTGGAATTTGTCCATCCATATGACAGATAGATATACTCTGGGCCCTCTCGGTGGAATGTCATCCAATTGTCTTGCAAGCATGTGACTGGCTCACAAGGGATCACATACCATGGGAACGAGAAAAGAGTACTTATCAGTAACGAGGTTGAACTAGGTATGCAGAGGTACCGATGGTCAAAACCTCGGATAATTAAACTATCGTGAGACAAAGGGAAATTGGTATCGTATGTAAGTGGTTCATTCGATCGGAAATTAATCGTAGAAATATGTGGGATCCATATGAATTTCCAGATTCCTCTATTGGTTATTGATCGGAGAAATGTCTCCATCATGTCCGCATAATTCACGAACCGTAGGGAGACACACTTAAGGATTCGATGTTGTTGAGTAGTTATGGAATGATGAGTAATAGACCGAATGTTGTTCGGAGTCTCGGATGGGATCCGAGAAATCATGAGGAGATCCGGAATGGTCCGGAGAATAAGATTGATATAAGGAAAGTCCTGTTTCGGAGTTGGGGAATGATTCCGGTGTTTTCACCAGGAATGTTCTAGAAGGGTCCAGAAGGTCCAGCACTCCGGAGGGGAAGGGTACATGAATGTGTCATGACAATGTGGAATGGTTGCATCATCTACTAGGTAACATGGCTGGGAAAAATAAAGAGAGAATTAAAATCCTAGTTTGAAAGTCAAACGCCAATTTGAAAAAGTCAAACGGCAAGTTTGCTTGGTGGAGGGAGAGTAGGAAACCTACTTGGGGAGGAGTTCCTCTCCCTCCACCCGCCGGCAAAGGAGGACGACTTGGGGAGGACTCCCTCCTCCCAAGACGCGCCCTCCAACCTAGAAAAGGAGGGGCAGGGCTGCCCCTCTCCCTCACACCTCTCACACCCCAAACCCTAACCCTAAGCCGCCGGCGCCACCACCCCTGCTGCTGCCGCCGCCTAGGCACCACCAACTCGCCGAGTTGGGGTGTTCCCCAAACCCTAGCCGCCAGCTACACTCTCCCCATTGGTTCCCTCTAAACCCTAGATTGCCAAGGACTCTCTCATAGTCCACCATACTCGCTCTGGCTTAAGGCGAAGCCCTGCGAGATCTCCCCTCTACTTCCGGTACCACGCCGTCGTGCTGCCGGAATCGCGAGGAGAGTGCTACAACCTCCGCTGCCTGATGGAACAAGGGAGAGGAAGGTCTTCATCGATCGAACGTGTGACCGATCATTGCGAGCGCTACCTTGGCCGGAAGGATCGTCCACACGATCTTGAGATCGGCAAGAGTACGACTACATCACCCACGAGAATCTGCTCTCGTTAACCGCTTTGGAACTTCGAGGGTGAGTTCCTCTATCGACTCGTTGCTACAATCTAGTAGATAGATCTTGGCTTGTTTGTTTGCATGCTGTAGAAAATTTTGTTTTTCCATGCTACGAACCCCTACAGGTATTGCTTCGGGATCGTGACGATGCATGTGACGAGGTCTGGCACGACTAGGTGCTATGAAGTGCAGAGGTTGCTGTCAGTGTGTTCTAACCAAGCTCTTGGTCGTGTCTGGTTACTATTCTGCAAGATCGTCATTCACTCTACCAAGTTCTTCACCGGCCAAGGAAGTCGGAACCCGTAGAGCCACATCGCAGAAAACCAAGTTCTCCGATGCGAAGCCACCTCGATAGGGAACCCGAGCCTCCTACATGGGACATTGAGATCTCCAACCTAAAACCCCGAACCAAGCACTCCTTCTCGGGCCCGATTATACAAATACCAAACCCAAAGATCGATCCCGCCGATCCGAACATGTCGAACCCCAAGACCATCGGTGTCGAACCCTAATGTGTGACCCATATCTGAGCCTTTATTTATTAAATGATATATACATACTTTCATACATCTTGTGGTTGTTTGAGGGCATTATGCCGATTCACCTCATAATTAAATATGGAGACCATATACGGGCTTTTCTAGTCTTATATTGGCTCCACTTAAATTTGTGTAGCGAACCGATGCTATATTTGCCTTGTTATGACAACATTAAAATTGCGGGGTATCTAAATAACATGAACCACTTATCCAATTGTTGGGACCCCGGTTCCGCTTAATATTGCCTAATTGCATCGCACCTTTGCCATGTCATGCATCATGCCCGATCTTCTTCCATAATATTAAATAGTGCATCAGATGTTTCTTCTAGTGCTTTGCTTCTTCATGGATTAGGCCGATTAGTTGATGCGAGTGTCGACCCGATCTTCGGATGAATCTTTGGCAGTGTTTTCCAGGTAAGTATTCTGCCCCTTTCTACCTATTTTGGTTTTATAGTCTTTACTTTTCTCCTTTTGATCTATTGCTACATGTGTTATGATGCTTTAGTTTTCGTACCCGTGATATCCCTTGCAGATACTATATTGCCTTGGACACCTCATGTTACCTATTGTTTGGTAGATAGTCAGCCTTGAGTGTCGTAGTCGCTTGCTCAGGTGTTATTTCGTATCATCAAGTGCCACAATTGTTGAAAGGTTGACATATGCTTAATGTTGGAGATGATCATGACTCAAATTACAACTTGATATTATATTTCTGGGAATAGTTATAACTAATGCAGAGGCACCGATGGGCAATAGATGTGATTTGGTTTTTAACCGCTCACTAGTGTCCCGTAGGATCCCGAGTACTTGATACCCGTTCCTTGACTATTCGCACTATCCGCATGTGGGACCATGAATCCCCTTAGCGAGGGCTTGAATCATATCTTATTTCTTGGGGCCACAAACTAGTTTGGGGTTTTATTACTATCCTGTACCTATGCCAAGCTTATGCCATGTTTACTGCTTTATTTACTACTATTGCTCGTGGAGAGCGTTTACTACTGTATTGTTTAGGTAAGCGGAGTGTTTTCGCGGTATCGACAAGCCTAGTCACACTTTTGGGTTCCTAGTCATTATTAACCATTGACGCAAACCTCCAGGTCTGTTCCGGAGCCGGCCAACTTCGTTGCTGGTAGCTTGGTGGGGGTGGCCCCCTGAAATATTATATGAATTTTGTGATTGCTTTGTCGTGATGCCTCATTGGGTTTTCATTTGGTTTTTCTGAGGTTTATCATGTGTGTGTTGCTACTTGTGCCCCCCTACAGGGTAAATCTTTCTGAAATCCGTGTCCATGATTATGGACGACTTGGAGCATAGTATCTCGATCATAGACAACTATAACTAAAGTAGTACTATAAACCTGACTTTGGAATGACTAGTAGTCACTTCACTACAATGGAATGGCTAAATAAAAGTGCCAACAACTGCTGGAATTGGGATGCCTCATGATATATGCATCTGACTAGTAAGTATTGCAACTATAACAAAATGTTTAACTAAAATGCCCAATGTTTATGATATCAGGATTACTCATGCTACCAAAATCTAACTAGTAAGTGCTGCATTTATAATGGAATGAATAAATTTGCCAACTGTGTGAGTTCCTCGGTTTGACGTCCTCGTTTGGTCTCGAGGGGGAAATACCAGGATGGATATGTTTGGTGTTAGTATCAGGTTGGTTCCGAATAGGTCTTTATTATCCCTCTCTGATAGTCGCCAATGGTATTAATTCTCTATAGGTTGTTTATTGCATGTTGCGCCGCCGCTTCAGTACACCATACCTATATAGGCGAGAGCCGCCAAATTCTATGTCTCGCCGTGTACTAGCATTAGTACTGACCGCTCTATTTTTTCCTTTGCCCTTTGTTGGCGCCCCTTTTATTTAACATGTTTGAGATCGACGTCGTTAGCAGGGTTACCCTTCCGGCTGTTGGGAATATGCCGTAGAGGCAATCATGTATGATGATATTTCCCATTGTATTCATAAAGATATTAAGTTATCCTTGTATAAACATCTGATGTGTATCATTGAATATGTGATTCGGTTGTGGAACTATACATTCATGTTTTTTGTACTAAATATACTTGGTCATCGAGGTTGTGCTGGACACACAACTTAGACCAATGTGAAAGTCGGCTGATGACTCGGTTCCACTTGTCATGGGCATGGAGATGCCATTCCGACTTACACAGATTCGCTAAAGAGTTTAGCGAGTCGGATTGACCCATATTGAGGTACGACGAATAAGTTGCCATTTGTATATCTCAATCAAAGTAATCCTTACACCTGAGGTTATTGCACAGTCCGAGTTGAGGATCATCGACTTAGGTTCTGTCAAACGCCGATCCGTAACTAGGCAGTTATAAACGCGGAGTTCGGGTCGACTGAGAATCAAGTTGCATGATGTGAATAACCAAGATGGGATTTTGCCCCTCCACTTGGAGAGATATTCTCTGGGCCCTCTTGGATGATATGATTCAGAAAGCATGGCCATGCACGACTCGGTTAAGTGTTAACCGAGGCGACCGACTAAGAGTTAGTCGGATGAATCACTTATCTCGGATCGAGAAGAGAGTCAGACTATTTAAGGGATGACAATTATTCGCCTATAGTCTGACAAGGTATATCGTGAGGCAAAAGGGACTCAGACGTAAGTCGCATTGTAAAGTCAAGTCGTCATGACTCTTTGGAAATTGGGAGTCGGAAGGTTCTGCTACGAGCCGCTACCGACTGATCGATTGAGAGTCAGACTCCAATCGTGTCCAAGTTGCCATGAGCCTGTGGGGTCACACACTTAAGAGCGGGAGCAAGTTCGGATTAGATCTGAACCAGAAATTTGGTTGGGTTGGACCCAAGCCGGATTTGGACTGAGTCAGTGAGTCGGACTCATGGTGACTATTATTATATGGGCTTTAGTGAACGGTCCACGAGTGAATGGAGCCCATGTTTACTCCCTATATATAGTGGAGCACAGAAACCCAAGAGGGTTGATCAGTTAGGTCATTCCATGAGTTGGAAACCCTAGCTCCACAACAGTCCAGCCGTCATATCGAACCTAGCAGTTCGTTGCCGAGGCTCCTCCTTGTACGTGTGGGTACCAGCAGAGGTGTTGTACGATCAGCACCAGGACGATCAGATCGCATAGTGGACTGCACTACAATCAACTGACGCGCTTCATCAGTAATCCGCAACTGCGCATATAGTGGTAATCCTCGTGGCCTTCTATCTCAGCTAGATCTTGGGATCACCATGTTAGAGGAATTTTTTGTTTTATCTCTACGTGGCCCAACAGTGGTATCAGAGCGATAGCTTCTGGTTTTAGGCTCGAAATCACGTATATGTGATATGCGGTTGGCTATAGATTGGATCTATGTGTTGTTTTGGTGGTCGATCTATGAGATAGATTGGTTTTGTACGATGTTGATTGGATCAACAGTACTCGGGGAATGGTAGATATGATTACCGTGATCATACTGCTGAGGTCGTGGAACGACATATCCTTACCGGTCGTTTTCTGCCATCGGGGTAGACTGTGACACATAAATATAGAAGCGATGATCAAAGATCAAAAGATTTTGATCGAGTCAGGATGATGGTCGGAATCCATGTTCGGAATGTAGATGAGATCTACGTTTTCGGAAAAATCGCCGGGCGTTGCCTGCACCCGCGAGGGGCGATGTCCCTTTGATCCCCGCCCGCTATCCAGCTAGCGGGACCGCCGTCTTCGCCCTGTTGTAGCGCCTTAGATGTCGTTGCGAGTTTCACAAGGCCGGTAGATAGCGTATCTATGCATAACTTGCTTTTGCAGGAAGTTGTGAATGGTATGGTTTATGTGCATGTGATGTATGTGTGTAATCCATACGTGATCTAAGAATCACGGTTTTATCGGCCGGCTGGAGCCTAGGTGCTGTCATTTTATTGTATAACGACCTGCGTGTCGAATTCTCCATGTAATTTACTTTACTAAGCTAGTGTAGCTATTTGGAGAACCCGGATGGCATGAAAGTCAATGTACAAGTCGGCGACATGGAGTAAGACGACAAGTGACAAGAGTTGGCACGAGTCGGATTACAGGCTTTTTGGAGATGGAGATTTCCATGAAGAGAGCCATACCATTTCACATTATAATTAATTTATTTTGTGTTATTGTTATGTCTCTGTTTTACCTCTATTAGATAGTCGGTAAAATTTAATCCCTCAAAGAAGGTCTAGTCGGTTTTCCGCCAGTGTTTGCACCATCACAAGTCGAACATTTTTGGTAGTGGGCTCATAAAATTGAGGTGCTGCCAATTCTTTCCGACTAGGTGGGTTCGAATCGGACTCTTACAGCGGAAACACTCGGTAAGCTATACGGATCTATCACAACGGTTGTGGGGCTCGAAGAAAATTCAGACGGGAGCCGGGGCATGTGATGCCACCCAACCAATAGGAGTCGTATGAGATACGATTGACAAGGAGTTGTCTACCTAGATCACTTAGCGGCTAGCGGTGATGCTAATGCTCACTAGCCGGCTTTCTTATTTAGGATCCTGAATCACTAAGCAACCATCGGAGGGGTCTTGGTTCTAGTGGAGCATAAATATTGAAGTGTTTAATATGCTTGCAATTTTGTGAATACTTGTCTTAAGTGTTTTGCATATTTTCTGTTGTAGATCATGGCACCAAGTAGCAGTCACTCTCAGATATCCGGTTTTGCTTTGAGAAACTTTCTTGAGAAAGATAAACTGAATGACACTAATTTTACCAACTGGTATCGAAATTTGAGAATTGTTCTCAAACAAGAAAAAAGGACCATGTCCTAGACAACCCACTTCCAGATGAGCCGAATGAGAATGCGACTGTCGCTGCCACCAATGCCTACCGTCGGGCTAAGTATGAGTCCACGGATATTAGCTGTCTTATGCTTGCTCACATGGAACTGGACTTGCAAAAGCAGTTCGAGAATGTTGAGGCCTACGATATGATCGAAAGACTCAAAGGTATGTTCCAAGCTCATGCAAAGACTGAGAGGTATGAAGTCTCTCAGGCTTTGCTGAGTTGCAAGCTTAAGGATGGTGATCCACTGATTCCCCATGTGATCAAAATGGTTGTTTACGTGCAGTCTCTGGAGAGGCTTGGCTACCCATTAGCGAAGAGTTCTCTACGGTTATAATTCTAAACTCTCTTCCTAGTGTGTATCGGTAGCTCATTTCGAACTACCACATGCATGGTATGGATAAGAAGCTCACTGAATTACATGGGATGCTCAAGCAGGCAGAGGCGGATCTCAAGAAGGGCGCCAGTCAAGTGTTGATGGTGCAAAATAAGGCTAAGTTCAAGAAGAGTTCTTGTACTAATAAGAATGCTAAGTCGGGAGGAAAGCAGGCTCAGGACCCGGTCCCAAGCGCTTCCTCAGGGACTAAGCCATCTCCTTCAGCCGGATCCACTTGCTTCTACTGCAAGGCGGATGGCCACTGGAAGAGGGATTTTATCAAGTACTTGGCCGACAAAGCCAAGAGTGGAGGTATGACTTCCGACTCAAGTACACTTGTTTGCAATGTTATAGAAATTTATCTTACTAATGCACCTAATAGTTCTTGGGTATATGATACCGGATCAGTTATTCACATCTACAACTCGTTGCAGGGAATGGTAAGAACTAGGAGCGTAGCAAGAGGCGAGGTTGATATTCGAGTCGGCAACAAAGCAAGAGTTGCTGCGTTGCAAGTCGGCACGATGCAGCTTCATTTACCTTCTAGATTCATTATGTAACTGAATAATTGTTATTATGTTCTAGTGCTCAGTCAAAACATTATTTCTGCTTCATGTTTTATGAGGCAAGGATATGAGTCAAATATCAAGAATAATGGTTTCTCTTTGTATTTGAATGATATGTTTCACGGCTTTGCACCCGTCCAGGACGGGTTATTTATTTTGAATCTTGATGGTGAGTCGGTTTATAACATAAATGTTAAAAGGTTGAAACCAAATGATCTGAATATGACTTACTTTTGGCACTGTCGTCTTGGTCATATAAGTTGGAAACGCATGAAGAGGCTCCATGATGATGGACTCCTAACTTCATTCGACTTGGAGTCATTCGAGACATGCGAATCTTGCCTACTCGGCAAAAGGACCAAGTCATCTTTTGCAAAGAGTTGTGAAAGGGCATCCGACTTGTTGGGACTAGTACATAGTGATGTATGTGGACCAATGAGCACGACATCCAGATGAGGTTATGAGTACTTCATTACCTTCACTGATGATTTGAGTCGATATGGATATATCTACTTGATGAAACATAAGTCATAAGCCTTTGAAAATTTCAAAGAATTCTAGAATGAAGCACAGAATCAACTTGGCAAGAAAATAAAGTTTCTTCAGTCAGACCGTGGAGGCGAGTACATGAGCCATGAGTTTGATGACCATCTGAAAAGTTGTGGAATAGTTCCTCAACTTACTCCGCCAGGAACGCCGCAAAGGAACGGTGTTTCAGAAAGGCGGAATCAGACCTTGTTGGACATGGTACGATCAATGATGAGTCGGACAGATTTGCCTTTATCATTTTGGGGTTATTGTCTAGAAACAGCAGCTTTCACACTAAACAGAGTACCATCAAATTCGGTAGAGAAGACACCGCATGAGATTTGGACAGGCAAAAAGTCGAGTCTGTCTTTTCTTAAGATTTGGGGTTATGAAGCATTTGTCAAGCGACTTCAGTCAGACAAGCTTACGTCCAAGTCAGATAAGTGTATATTCATGGGGTATCCAAGAGAAACCTTGGGTTACTACTTCTACAATCGAGAAGAGGGCAAAGTGTTTGTCGCTCAGAACAGTGTCTTCCTTGAGAAAGAGTTTCTCAGTCGGGGAGTAAGTGGGAGCACAATGCAGCTCAAATAAATTCGAGAGGAACTGGCTAGTAGCGAGTCAGCAAAAACCTTGGAGGTTGAGACGGTGGTGGTAGGTAAGCCGGCAGCAACACCTGTATTACGAAGATCGGTGAGATTACAAAGTGTTCGTGAAGTATTACTGTTAGACAGTGATGAGCCGGCAAATTATTTGGAAGAGATGGTGGGATCTGATTCCGAGTCATGGCTTGGAGCCATGAGATCCGAGTTAAAGTCCATGGATGAAAATCAAGTTTGGAACTTGGTTGATCTACCAGAAGTTGCAAGACCCGTAGAGTGCAAATGGGTCTTTAAGAAGAAAACTGATATGGATGGAAATGTTTCCGTCTATAAATCACACCTTGTCATGAAGGGATTCTGACAAGTTTAAGGAGTTGATTACGACGAGACTTTCTCTCATGTAGCGATGCTTAAATCAGTTTGGATCATGTTAGCTATAGCAGCCTATTTCGACTATGAGATATGGAAGATGGATGTCAAAACGGCTTTCCTTAACGGAAATTGAACCGAGTACGTGTATATGATACAACCCGATGGTTTTGTCGATCCGGCTAATACTGACAAGGTGTGTAAACTTCAAAAATCTATTTATGGTTTCAAGCAAGCATCTCGGAGTTGGAATATTCGCTTTGATGAGGTAGTCAAATCGTTTGGCTTCATCAAGAGTGATCATGATTCTTGTTTATACAAGAAATTTAGTGGGAGCAAAGTAAACTTTCTAATCTTATAAGTGGATGGCATATTATTGATTGGAAATGATGTCCAGATGTTGCAAGCAACCAATGAATCACTGGAAAGGAGTTTCTCAATGAAAGACTTGGGTGAGGCAATATATATTCTCGGAATCCGGATCTATAGAGATAGATCGAGAAGTCTCATTGGATTGAGTCAAAGTACATATTTGGACAAAGTGTTGAAGAATTTCAACATGGAATCATATAAGAAGGGGTTCTTACCGATGTCCCATGGTGTAAAACTTAGCAAGACTCAGTGTCCTTCAACGAATGATGAGCGAAGTCGGATGAGTGTGATTCCGTATGCTTTTGTAGTCGGATCCATCATATATGCCATGATTTGTACTAGGTCGGATGTTTCATATGCTCTAAGTATTGTGAGCAGATACCAGGCTGACCCTGGAGAAATCCACTGGACAGCGGCTAAAAGTATCCAAAAGTACTTGAGAAGGACTAAGGATATGTTCTTGGTTTGTGGAGGTGAATATGAACTCAGTGTAAAGGGTTACACAGATGCGAGTTATCTTACCGACTTTGATGATTCTCGTTCGCAATCCGGGTATGTCTTTGTAATAAATGGAGGTGCTGTGCGCTGGAAGAGTTCCAAGCAAGTGACTGTGTCTGCATCTACAACAGAGGCCGAGTATATTGCCGCCTCGAAGGCAGCAAAGGAAGTTGTTTGGATGAGGAATTTCCTCATGGATATTGGTGTGTTTAAAGGCTCGTCCAATCCGTTAGACGTGTATTGTGACAAAAATGGTGCTATTGCATAAGCTAAGGAACCTAGACAACACCAAAATAACAAGAACATACTCATGCGATACCACCTGATTCGCCAGTTCGTGGATCAGGGTGATATCAAGTTATGCAAGGTACACACGGATGCAAATATTGTGGATCTGTTGACAAATCCATTACCACAGCTGAAGCATGAGGCACACCTAAGAGCTATGGGCATTAGATGCCTAGAAATGTGATGTCGGAAGATTGACTCTACTGCAAGTGGGAGACTGTTGGGAATATGCCCTAGAGGCAATCATGTATGATGATATTTCCCATTGTATTCATAAAGATATTAAGTTATCCTTGTATAAACATCTGATGTGTATCATTGAATATGTGATTCGGTTGTTGAACTATACATTCATGTTGTTTGTACTAAATATCCCTGGTCATCGAGGTTGTGCTGGACACACAACTTAGACCAATGTGAAAGTCGGTTGGTGACTCGGTTCCACTTGTCATGGGCATGGAGATGCCATTCCGACTTACACAGATTCAGCTAAACAGTTTAGCGAGTCGGATTGACCCATATTGAGTTACAACGAACAAGTTGTCATTTGTATATCTCAATCAATGTAATCCTTAGACCTGAGTTTATTGCACAGTCCGATTTGAGGATCACCGACTTAGGTTCTGACAAACGCTAATCCATAACTGGGCAGTTATAAAGGCAGAGTTCGGGTCGACTGAGAATAAAGCTGTGTGATGTGAATAAAGGAAGAGCACCGCGGTCGAACTCGATGCCTGCGGCATCTGAGACAAAAACGAAGAAAAATATGAAGAAAGTCAGCATAGAAGAAGATCCGTAGAAAAAGAAACAAGTCCAAAAGCTTGTACTCACCCGAAATAGCCTTGGCAGCAGCCATGAGCTTATCCGCCACCCCTTTTTCACGAGCAGCCACAACGGTGGCCAGCTGCTCCTCTCGATCTGCGGCCTCCTGCTGCAGACGCTCTTTTGCTTCGCCACTCGGCTCAAGGCGCTCTCTCGCACCAGCGGCAGCTTCGGCCTTCTGCTCCGATTGGCCAAGGCTCTTCTTCAGAGCATCGACCTCACGGAGAGAGTCGTTATGCTCCTCTGCATTTACAACAAGCAAGTGTCAAAGAACAGGACCAGGATAAGCAAGAGAAGTACTACAAGGCAGACGAATACCTTGAAGCTGCCGCAGTTTCGCCTCCAGCGTCAGGCGTTCCTCCACCAGCCGCTTGGCCTCTTGGACAAAAGGCTGCAGCAACAGGCAATAGTAGTAAGAGCAGGACTTGGGGGCTACACGCCCAACACAAGGAAGCAAAAACAACATCGACATCTGAAGACACTCGGGGCTCCCCGTAACATCAAGCGAAAAACTTATGTGCTCGGCGAACCGCAGCCCGCTGCAAAATTCTGAGGCGCAACCACCAGCCTCTCCTGCACAGGAGGAACTGGCGCAGCGTCACCAGAAGTCGCCACCGTCTGAGGAGGAGGCGACGCAATGTTCGACTCCCCCATCATATCGCGCGCACCATCACTAGAGCCGTCGGAGGATTGCCTGCATACGAACCAATCAACACAGGTGCAAAAATAATAAGGGAACAAAGGACAACAGTGGCAACAAGAAAACTTACGAGCCCAACGCGCTCAGGTCGAAGATAGGAGAAACCCTTCGGGCCCTCTTCTCCTCCTTCTTTTCTTCCTTCTTTTCTTCCTTCTTCTCCTCCTTCTTTTCTTCCTTATTCCGCTTTGCTGGCGGGTACGGAGCAACAGCCCGCACAGGAATGGCAGGAAGGGGAGAGGAAGAACCCCCATGAACATCATCCTGACGCTCAAGGCCCAGAGGATTTCTGGGAGTCGGAGGAGTCGAGGCATCTGACGACTCGCTAGATATCCATGATCGCTTGCGCGAATGGTCCTCACTCGATTCGTCGGCATCCTCCACTGGGGATCGCGCTGACGGTAGCTCGGACACGGAATCCACCACTTCATTATTCGGGGCATTCGGATACCTTTCGGGCAACGGTGGTGCCATGCCCGGCACTTTGAAGCTCTGCAAAAGGAAAAGGAACTTTGTTAGCAAACAAAGGAAAAAGTACACAGCTGACAAAAACAAAAGGGGAGCACTACGTGCGCAAATCTACACCTTCGGTATGACCAACGTCGAAGAAAAGGGAGAAGTCAGCGACTTCCCCGGGATTTCTTCGTCGGCCTTGAACTTCAACAACGCGCAAAGAGCCTTGTCAAGTTCCACCTCGGAGATTTTCTCACTCGAAACCCTCGTCGGATCACGGCACCCAGAGTAAAGAAACATCGGATGCGCCCTCGCTTGGAGAGGCTGCACCCGACGCTCAAGAAACGTCCGGATGATGTCGACACTGTTGGAATTATGCCCTAGAGGCAATAATAAAGATGTTATTATTATAATTCTTGTTCATGATAAAGTTTATATTCCATGCTAGAATTGTATTAAGCGGAAACTTTAATACTTGTGTGGTTTGTAAACAACACCGTGTCCCTAGTACGCCTCTATGGACTAGCTCATTGATCAATGATGGTTAAGGTTTCCTAACCATAGACATGAGTTGTCAATTGATAATGAGATCATATCATTGGGAGAATGATATGGTGGATAGACCCAAACAAAGCAGAGCAATTAGATCGTGTCATCGTGTTCGTCTTTGCGAAGCTTTTCCTATGTCAAATATTGTATTCCTTAGACCATGAGATAATGCAACTCCACGGTATCGAAGAAAGCTTTGAGGTCATCAAACGTCATCCTATGAGAGGGTGATCATAAAGGTGTCTCTCGTGATCGGAAAGTATCTGGGTTGTATGTATCGAGATGGAATTTGTCCCTCCCGTGTCGGAGAGATATACTTGGGCCCACTCGTGTCGATATCAACACCGCTTGCAAGCATGTGGTTAAGGAGTTAATCACAAAGTGATATCGGATTACGGAACGAGTAAAGTACTTGCTGTGAACGAGATTGAACTAGGCATGACGATACCGACGATCGAATCTCGAGCAAGTAAAATATCGCGAGACGAAGAGAATATATATATGGGATTGATTGAATCCTGGAATCGTGGTTCATCCGATATGATCATCGATGAATGTGTGGGAGTCAATATGGGTGCCCATACCCCGTTGTTGATTATTGATAGAAGATCATGTCTGCATATTCTCGAACCCGCAGGGTCACACACTTAACGTATCTCGACGCTAGGATAGATTGGATAATTGGTTTATGAATTTTTGTTCGGGGTCTCGGATGGGATCCGGGATATCACGAGAGGTTCCGGAATGGTCCGGAGAATAAGATTCATATAAGGCAGTGAAGTTTTTGGAGTTCGGAATTGTTCCGGGTTAATCGGTATTGTACCGGAAGCTTCTAGAACCTTCCGGAAGGGGACCAACGTGGCCCCACCTTCCGGGAGGGGGCATGGGCCTATGAGGGAGTGTCCAGGCCGCATTGGGCCAGGGGCACAAGGCCCCATAGGGCCCAGCCGATTCTAGAGAGATTTGACTCGTTTAAATCTCGGGATAGAATTTCTAGATAAGGGAGAGTTTAAATCGTTTAAACTAGAGATAGGATTTCTAGATAAGGGAGAGTTTAAATTGTTTAAACTAGAGATAGGCTTGTAGGAGGGGCAAGGGCTGCCCCCCCCCCTCTATATATAGAGGGGTGGTGCGCCCCCTCCCCCCACACACACCTTCCTCCAAGCCCTAGCAGCCTTGCTACCTTCCTCTCTCCCTCCCGACTGTTTGTAGGCGAAGCCCTGCAGCAGAAATTCTCCACCATATACACCACGCCGTCGTGTTGTAGATCCAATCTATCTCTCCACCATACTCGCTGGTCCGAGGAAGGAGGAGACGTCGAGGTGCTGCACGTGTGCATCTCACGGAGGCACCGCCACTTGTGGTGCTAGATCGGATCGGATCGCGAGGAGAAGCGAGTACGACTACATCACCCACGCCCGATTTAACGTTCACTGCGAATCTTCAAGGGTATGAAGATCTAATCCAATCTCTCTCGTTGTTTGCATCTCCTAGATTAGATCTTGGCTTTCCTCTGTTCGCTCCGTAGAAAATTTTGATTTACTATGCCGCGAAACCCTTCGGGTATCGAGCTAGATCTATGCGTAGATGTCTTTCACGAGTAGAACGCAACATGGTTGTTGTGGGCGTTGATGTTTTCTGTTGCAAGCCTCTTGTTTGTGTTCTTCTTATGACGGGATAGTGAGATTGAAGGTCCAGACAACCTTACGCGACGTCGTCATGAGACCGCTCCGCACTTGACGTGTGGCTTGTACCACACATGCGGCTGGTGGATGTCGGTTTCTCTCACTATAGTTGTCATGGGATTAACACTGAGTTTGGCAACCATAATATCACCGTTGTGGCTTTCCGTAGGTAAGAATCGTTCTTAGCATCTACTCCCATAAGCCACGTAAAACATGCAACAACAAAGTAGAGGCGTCTAACTTGTTTTTGCAGGGAGTGTTTTCTGTGATATGGTATGGCCCAAGATGTGATGTGTATATTGTATGCGATGATCATGTTTTGTAATGTTTCACGACTTGCATGTCGATGAGTACACAACCGGTGAGCCATATGGTTGTCTTTATAATTGTGTATGACCTGAGTCAACTTCTTATACGCCATGTAATAGCTTTACTTTATCGCTAAGTAGTTAGCAATAGTTGTAGTTGCTATTCGTGGTGGAGGCAATCATGGTGGAGTGATGGAGATCATGCCAGAACGCACAAGATGGAGATCATTGCGCGAAGATTGGCTATACCATGTCACATAAAGTTATATGCATGTGATGTTTATCCCTTTTATGTATCTTATCATGCTTAGATCGCGACGGTAGCATTATAAGATGATTCCTCACTTAAAGATCAAGATAAAAATTGTGTTCTCCCCAAGTATGCACCGTTGCGAAAGTTCGTCGTGTCCAAGCATCACGTGATGATCGGGTGCTATAGACTCTACGCTCACATACAACAGGTGCAAGCCAGTTTTGCACACGCGGAAATACTTGGGTCTAGCTTGACGAGCCTAGCATGTACAGACATGGCCTCGGAACACAAGAACCGAAAGGTTAAGCATGAGTCATATGAGTGATATGATCGACACTTTGTTGTCCACCATTGAAACCACATCTCTTCTCGTGATGATCGGATTAGGTGTGGTGAATTTGGATCGTGTTCACTAAACAACTTGAGGGATGTTGAATTTAGTGGGAGTTCATCTAGTAATTTGATTAATTTGAACTATTTATCATGAACATAGTCTAAATTGTACTTGCAAATACTGTAGATCACATGGCCAAATCCAACTTCAACTTCAACATTTTTGCTGAGAAAGAAAAGCTTAGGAACAATGGGTCTAACTTCACCAATTGGTTCCGCAATCTAAGAATCATTCTGTCAAGGACAAAAGGACTATGTCCTTGGTAAAGCGTTAGGTGACCCCCTGCAGCAATCGCTACCGATGAGAAAGCTGTCTATCAAGCAAAGATGATTATGGTGTGATTAAGAGCACCATGTTGTTTGCTATGGAACCGGAGCTTCAAAATCGTTTTGAAACCTATCCCGGCCCTTTGAGATTCTCGAGGAGCTGAAAACCATGTTTTGACTCAAGCCCGCTCGAGAGATATGAGATCTCCGAGAAGTTCTTTAATCGCAAGATGGAGGAAGGGAGTTCCGTTAGTGAGCACGCCATAAAGATGTCGGGCTACACTCAACGCTTGAGCAACTGGAATGCACGATTCCGGAGGAGCTCAAGATTGACAGGTTCGCAATCACTCCTCCCAGCTACAAAAGTTTTGTAGTGACTCATAATCGATTGGTTCCATCGATACGATCACCGAGCTCTTCGCAAAGTCAAGGCTGCGAAGTGGACATCAAGAAGGATAATCATGTGTTGATGGTCAACAAGCCCTCCTTTAAGAAAGGTAAGGATCAAAGAAGCCCTTCAAGAAGGGCGGCAAGCTTAATGCCCTGCCGAGAAGAAGCTCAGTCCGGTCCCAAGCCGGACACTCGAGTGCTTCTATTGCAAGGACAAGGGTCACCGAAGCGAATCGTCCAAGTACTTAGCGGACAAGAAGGTGGCACCATCAAAGGTATATTGGATATACATGTTATTGATGTTTTCCTTACTAGCCCTCGTTGTAGTGTCTGGGTATTTTATACGGTTCGTTGCTAATATTTGTAACTCAAACAGAGATACGGAATAGACGGCGCTTGCGAGGATGAGGTGACGATGCGCGTTGGCAACGGATCAAGAGTTGATGTGATGGCCGTCGACGCTCTCCTTAGTTTTACCTTCGGATTAGTTTTAAACCTTAATAAATGTTATTATGTGCTGCGTTGAGCATGAACATCATTTACGGATCGTGTTTATTGCAAGACGGTTATTCATTTAAATCGGAGAATAATGGTTGTTCTATTTATATGAGTAACATCTTTTATGGTCTTGCACCTCTTGTGAATGGTTTATTTCTTCTAAATCTCGAAAGGGATGAAACACACATCCGTAACATTGAGGCTAAGAGATGCAAAGTAGATAGTGATAATACTACTTATTTGTGGCACTGTCGTCTAGGTCATATTGGAGTAAAGCGCATGAAGAAACTCCATTCTGATGGACTTTTGGAGTCTCTTGATTTTGAATCATTTGACACATGCGAACCATGCCTCATGGGCAAGATGATCAAAACCCCGTTCTCCGGAATGATGGAGCAAGCAACGGACTTGTTGGAAATCATACATACCGATGTATGCGGTCCGATGAGTGTTTCGACGCGCGGTGGATATCGCTATTTCCTCACTTTTACCGATGACTTAAGTAGATATGGGTATATCTATTTAATGAAACATAAATCTGAAACATTTGAAAAGTTCAAGGAATTTCAGAATGAAGTGGAGAACCATCGTAACAGAAAGATTAAGCTTCTACGATCCGATCGTGGAGGTGAATATTTGAGTTATGGTTTTCTCACGCATCTTAAAGCAAGTGGAATCGTTTCACAACTGACGCCACCCGGAACACCACAGCGCAATGGTGTGTCTGAACGCCGGAATCGAACCCTATTAGATATGGTCCGATCAATGATGTCTCTTACTGATTTGCCGTTATCATTTTGGGGTTATGCATTAGAAACCGCTGCATTCACTTTAAATAGGGCTCCATCTAAATCCGTTGAGACGACACCGTATGAACTGTGGTTTGGTGCTAAACCTAAGTTGTCGTTTCTTAAAGTTTGGGGATGCGAAGCTTACGTCAAGAAGTTGATGCCGGACAAGCTCGAACCCAAAGCGGAGAAATGCGTCTTCATAGGATACCCTAAGGAAACTATTGGGTATACCTTCTATCACGTAAACCAAGGCAAAGTGTTTGTCATGAAGAACGGTTCCTTTCTTGAGAAGGAGTTTCTCTCGAAAGAAGTGAGTGGGAGGAAACTAGAGCTAGACGAGGTTATTGAACCTTCTCTTGAATTGGAGAGTAGCGCAGACCTGAAATTGTTCCAAAGGTCACTGCACCAACAATAGAGGAAGCTAATGACAAGGATCATGAAGCTTGGACGATGTTGCATCTTGAACGTCGCAGGTCGACAAGGTCGCGTGCCCCTCCTGAGTGGTACGGCAACCCTGTCTTGACTGTCTTGTTGTTAGAAGACAGTGAACCTACGAACTATGAGGAATCGATGATGAGCCCAGACTCTGATAAATGGCTGGAAGCCATGAAATCCCAATTGGGATCCATGAGCGAAAACCAAGTATGGACTTTGGTGGATCCTCCTAGCGACCGAAAGGCCGTTGAGTGCAAATGGATATTCAAGAAGAAAACGGACGCGGATGGTAATGTTACCGTCTATAAAGCACGGCTTGTCGCAAAAGGTTTTCGACAAGTTCAAGGTGTTGACTACGATGAGACTTGCTCTCCCGTAGCGATGTTTAAGTCCATTCGTATTTTATTAGCAATTGATGCGTTTCATGATTATGAAATATGGCAGATGGATGTCAAGACTGCTTTCCTCAATGGCAACATTGATGAAGAGTTGTATATGATGCAACCCGAAGGTTTTGTCGATCCTAAGGATGCTAGTAAAGTATGCAAACTTCAGTGTTCCATTTATGGACTGAAGCAAGCATCTCGGAGTTGGAACCTTCGTTTTGATCAAGTGATCAAGAGCTTTGGGTTTGTTCCAAATTGCTACGAAGCTTGCATCTACAAGAAAGTGAGTGGGAGCTCGGTGACGTTTCTCGCATCAGATGTGGATGACATATTGATTATCGGAAATGACATCAACATGCTTAACAATGTGAAGAGTTATTTGAACAAGTGTTTTTTAATGAAAGACCTAGGTGAAGCTGCTTATATATTGGGCATCAAAATCTATAGAGATAGACAAAGACGCCTGATAGCTTTAATCCAAAGTACATACCTAGACAAAGTTCTGAAAAGGTTCAGAATGGATAAGGCAAAGAAAGGTTCAGTGCCTATGTTGTCAGGTAAGATATTGAGCAAGGCTCAGTGTCCAGATAAGGTAAATGATAGAGAAGCTATGAGCAAAGTGCCTTATGCCTCGGCCATAGGTTCCATCATGTATGCCATGCTGTGTACTAGACCGGATGTGTCCAATGCTCTTAGTTTGACGAGCAGATATCAAAGTGATCCAGGAGTGGAACACTGGACAGCCATGAAGAACATCCTAAAGTACCTAAATAGAACTAAAGAAATGTTCTTAGTCTATGGGGGTGATGAACGACTTGTCGTAAAGGTTACGTCGATGCTAGTTTCGACACCGACAAGGATGATTCTAAATCTCGACGTGATACGTTTATATTTTGAATGGAGGAGCTGGAGTCGGAGAAGCTGCAAGCAAAGCGTGATCGCGATCTACTGAGAAGCGGAATACATGGTACCTGCAAGCGTCAACTGAAGGAGTTTGGATCAGAAACTTCATCACTGAGCTTGGCGTGGTTCCAAGTGCATTGGACCCACTGGAGATATTGTGTGACAACACTGGCGCCATAGCACTCGCTAAGGAACCAAGATATCATCCAAAGACCAAGCATATCAACCGCAAGTTTCATATAATCCGGGATTATATAGCAGATGGATATCTGATGATTAGCAAAGTACATACGGATCTGAATGTCGTAGATCCACTGACTAAACCTCTTCCACATGTAAAACATGATCAACACCTCAGTGCCATGGGTGTGAGATTGTTGCCAAATGTAAGCTAGATTATTGACTCTAGTGCAAGTGGGAGACTGTTGGAATTATGCCCTAGAGGCAATAATAAAGATGTTATTATTATAATTCTTGTTCATGATAAAGTTTATATTCCATGCTAGAATTGTATTAAGCGGAAACTTTAATACTTGTGTGGTTTGTAAACAACACCGTGTCCCTAGTACGCCTCTATGGACTAGCTCATTGATCAATGATGGTTAAGGTTTCCTAACCATAGACATGAGTTGTCAATTGATAATGAGATCATATCATTGGGAGAATGATATGGTGGATAGACCCAAACAAAGCAGAGCAATTAGATCGTGTCATCGTGTTCGTCTTTGCGAAGCTTTTCCTATGTCAAATATTGTATTCCTTAGACCATGAGATAATGCAACTCCCTGGTATCGGAAGAAAGCTTTGAGGTCATCAAACGTCATCCTATGAGAGGGTGATCATAAAGGTGTCTCTCAGGTGATCGGAAAGTATCTGTTGGGTTGTATGTATCGAGATGGAATTTGTCCCTCCCAGGTCGGAGAGATATACTTCGGTCCCACTCGGTAATCGATATCAACACCGCTTGCAAGCATGTGGTTAAGGAGTTAATCACAAAGTGATATCGGATTACGGAACGAGTAAAGTACTTGCTGTGAACGAGATTGAACTAGGTATGACGATACCGACGATCGAATCTTGAGCAAGTAAAATATCGCGAGACGAAGGGAATATATATATGGGATTGATTGAATCCTGGCATCGTGGTTCATTCGATATGATCATCGATGAATGTGTGGGAGTCAATATGGGTGCCTGCACTCGCTGTTGATTATTGATAGAAGATCATGTCGCATATTCTCGAACGCAGGTCACACACTTAACGATCTCGACGCTAGGATAGATTGGATAATTGGTTTATGAATTTTTGTTCGAGTCTCGGATGGGATCCGGATATCACGAGAGGTTCCTAATGGTCCGAGAATAAGATTCATATAAGGTTTTTTTGGAGTTCGAATTGTTCCGTTAATCGGTATTGTGCGAAGCTTCTAGAACCTTCCTAAGGGGACCAACGTGGCCCCACCTTCCGGGAGGGGCATGGGCCTATGAGGGAGTGTCCTGGCGCATTGGCCAGGGCACAAGGCCCCATAGGGCCCAGCCGATTCTAGAGAGATTTGACTCGTTTAAATCTGGATAGAATTTCTAGATAAGGGAGAGTTTAAATTGTTTAAACTAGAGATAGGATTTCTAGATAAGGGAGAGTTTAAATTGTTTAAACTAGAGATAGGCTTGTAGGAGGGCAGGCTGGCCGCCCCTCTATATATAGAGGGGTGCCTCCCTCCCCCACACACACCTTCCTCCAAGCCCTAGCAGCCTTACTACCTTCCTCTCCCTCCCGATGCTTGTAGGCGAAGCCCTGCAGAAATTCTCCACCATATACACCACGCCGTGTTGTAGATCCAATCTATCTCTCCACCATACTCGCTGGTCCGAGGAAGGAGGAGACGCCGAGGTGCTGCACGTGTGCATCTCACGGAGGCACCGCCACTTGTGGTGCTAGATCGGATCGGATCGCGAGGAGGAGAAGCGAGTACGACTACATCACCCACGCCCGACGAACGTTCTGTCGCGAATCTTCAAAGGTATGAAGATCTAATCCAATCTCTCTCGTTGTTTGCATCTCCTAGATTAGATCTTGGCTTTCCTCTGCTCGCTCGTAGAAAATTTTGATTTACTATGCCGCAAACCCTTTGACACCGCTCACCTCCTTCTCGTGAATCTTGGAGATCCTCCACCCGACGGCACAGGCCTCTATCTCCGCCACCTCACCGTCTAATATTTGGTTTTTCCAGATCTTTTCTTCTCGATCAATTGGGAGGGTCAAAGGACGAGACCAAAATCTTGCCCAGCAAAGACGGAGTCACGGATGTAAAACCATTTCCGCCAAGATCTTGGACAGATTCGGACATGGAAAAGGAAAAGAATTGCACATTGGGACTGAGGGAGATGATGAAACCCCTAATGGGATACACACCATCCGAACCAAACTGCCTCTTCACGGAATAAAGCTTCTGAAAGAGGCCAAAGTGCAGCTCAATGCCAAGCCAACACTCGCAAAGCGTGATAAAACACGCAATGTGGAGAAGGGAGTTGGGAGACAGATGATGGAGTTGAACCCCATAGAAAAAGGGCAGTCCACGAAGAAAGTGATGGACCGGAAAAGAAAATCCGCGAATCATGAAGGCAAAAAACATAACCCGATACCCAGATGGGGGACGGGGGATTACCTCATTGCCGGGGAGTCTCACGGTCGTCGTGTCTTGCGGGATCAGGCTCCGCTCGCGCAGTTTGCGGAGATCGCTCTCCCGCGTTTCTGATCGCCGCCAGCCACCGTCAGTGACGCGAGCAGTGGTGGTGCCCTTCTTGTCTCCAGCGGCGCTGGTGCCAACTGCAGATGAGGACTTCTTTGTTTTCCCCATGGCGCTACGGCGGTGGTGGCGTTGCCAACGAAGAAAGACAAAGGAAATGTGGAGGAAACTCTCGGTAGCAAAGAAGAATAGCTCAAGAACGAGGAGGCAGTGAATAGATGAACTGCTGCGGTGAAAAACAAACCACGATTTCACCAGGGATTATAACAGCGAAGACGACGCACGCTGGCCGTCCATCGAGAAGACCTAACGCCAACGGTAGATCTGGCCGTACACGTGTCAGCACCAAAATGAACCGTCGATACCACGCCGTCCACTACGTGCGGAAATCGAGGAGACGCCGTAATCATCTCCACACCGCGCGTGACCGGTCAATTCAAAGTCAGCAAGTGGGACCCACGCTTCGTCCAGTCAAGTCATCTCTGGCGTAGCAGACGCTTGAGGTCATCGATCGTAAGCACTGACGTCATCAAAAGCTATACTAGCACCACTTCGGCTCCACAGCTAAAAGTACTCACTCGAATCTACGATTCGACTAAATACTTGGGGGCTACTCCTATCAGGAGTGCTGGCCGCGCACCCGACAGACAAATGAGGACAAAATTATATCTCTGAGTCCTACGTCGAGTTTACGACTCCACTACGGACTCGGGGGCTACTCCCATAGGGAGGATGGATTTAAGCATCCAAAAATTTTCGAGTCATGCGGACCTAATGATTGAAACAATGCTTGAACTAAAAGTCTCGTCGAGTTCACGACTCGAGCAGACACTTGGGGCTACTCCATAGGATACTGGTCGCACCCTATGAAATCTTCGATCGCGATCTTCGGATCAGACGCAAAACTTTTGGCAACTCTGCCCCAACAAACGCTGAGTGAGTGACAATCTCCTTGGCACCAAGCACCTCCGAGGTGATAAATATTCGGATGCTGCGTCTGCGACGCAAAGATAAGACCTACTGATATCATCATCGATGGCCCGCAACGCTTTTGATCGCGCTCTGCTAGTATGAATCCTGCCAGCAGTAATGGCGAAAAAATCGACGGACGCTGGGTACACCAATTAAAATCACCGGAATTCCACTCCTATAAGTCCTCCGCTTTGAGTTGAATTACGCGAGAATATGTTCCAGGCCCGTGTTAAGGGACCCGAACTCAAGAAGATCGTGTTGCTTCGTCCTAAGATGCTTAATCGACCTGATCCGTCGGGTGAGTCAGGCACACGCATCAACAATCCCTACACACATATACTATTAACATATAGCTGCTCCTGAAGGATGGAAGAGTCCTCAGCCGAATCTACGATTCGACTGATCACTCGGGGGCTACTGACATGGTTATACCCTACGGGTACGTAACTTCAGCATACCTAGTCCAGCCCAAAGAAGTCCCACGACAGACATACGCTGGCCCATGAAGATTTTCGGGTGGCCAAGGCCCATGACGTCTTTGGATCCTTGGAGAGCAAGACTAGAGGAGATAGGAAATTCAAAGGGGTAAAACCCTAGAACTTGTAACCGACTAGGACTACGCCCGGGACCTGCCTAAGTCTATATAAAGTCTAGGAGGGCACGTCCTAGGGCAACTCTACCCATACTTTCGCACACGCATCCACGCCAGATCGAATTTAGCACCTCAGAACCTTCGGTTCCGCCAGTAATCAAAGAGCGCACAAGCGGAGTAGGGTTTTCTCCGGGCCTGAACACAGGTAAATCTCGTGTCCCCTGGTTGCTTGTCTGTTAACCGTGCCACGATCTCCAGCATCCCCATCTTCTCCAAAACCCAAGTCCATAACAATGGGCATTGACGAGATTAAACCTCGTCAGTCAGTCTTCGGGGTCTCGACCAACGGAACCTTGAAGAAGTACTTGGCGTTCCAGCTTCATGTCCATGTCCACGACCTTCAGGTTATGACTTCGAGTGTCGTGATGATCTTGGATCGATGCCAGGATCTCTAGATGGCACCATCATATTCACATGATTGACGCCGCAGCATCACGACCCTTCCCTCACAGGAGCCAAAATTATCATACTACACCATCCTCGAGGGGTCTTCACCGCTGCATTACCATACCATCTTTGCCATACTATGAGGAAACAAGTAGCAACCAAGCAACTTGAGGGCCACTAGCTTCAAATTACTCCAAGGAGGGGTGACCCTTTCAGACCAACGCTCAAAAACGTGTTGGACACCGTATCTACATGGATATGGTGAGGACATGGGCGAGGCCAGCGAACACGGGTGGATGCGAGCTTGAGATCACAGAGGAGCAGCGCGGAGCTCACAGAAATGACGGAGAACAACGACAGCATCGCTGCACGGAACAGGGAGGCGGGCGTCGGTAGCCATGGAAGAGAGCCGGGAGAGGGGCGCAGGGTGCATGCCCGCTAGTGGCGCGACATCGACAGAACCTCGCGGGGCAGAGGGTCGCAGAGCTCGACCCGTTGGTGGCGAAAACAGAGTCCGGCAGGGCTTGCGAACTGGGGCCTGGCCACGCACTGCGAGGTGGCGCTAGAGGGCGCAGCTGCGGGAGGAAGAGAGGGTCGCGTCCCTGGCGGTGGCAGAGAGGGAGGCCGGAAGCGGCGTCCTGCGGCCAGGGGTAGACAGGGAGGTGAGAGAGGAGGTCAGGGAGGCTCGCGGGAATGAAATCCCATGGTGGCGACGGAGCGAGATCAAGGGGAGACGGAATCACAGGCAAGCTTGGTCGTGTTCGCTTGACATGAGCGCAAGATGCGGGTGTGTCCAGGTGATCCGGATGGGTTAGGTGGGGCCAGGTGGAACACTGTGTGTCGGAGGATTCGGGTGAGGAGCGGGCATCGTGAGCTAGACTGCGGTTGCGGGGCGCTCGGGCGTGTAGCACGTAACCAGTGTGCGTCCGTCGCATGGGGTCGGTGTGGTGTTGGATGTGGGCGTCGTGTGCGCTTGCAGGAAGCTGTGAGCAAGAGGGGTGCGTCCAGGTGCACTGCAGCAAGCGGTTGTGTCCGCGTGGTGAGCCAGGGTGTGGCGGCGGCAAGGGGTGGGACTAGGTGTCTTAGGGTTTGGGAATTTTTAGGGTTAGGGTTTGGTCCTAGTCTGGGCCTTTTGGGTCTGGCCGTTTAGGTGTAGATTTAGGTTTACAATTTTTATATAATATTTTATTTATTTTGTTTTGTTTTAAAACTTTTTAGCAAAAAGTTTTTAGGCAAATAGTTTAGCAGACAAGTAAAAGATTTGTTTTGAAATAAGATAAGAGATATTGTAGAAAACAAACTAGTTTTTACTTGAAATATTTTGAAAGACAAAGATGCATGATGTCATGATGATGCAATAAAAGTAAAACAAATGGCAATATTATAATTAGGGTTTACCCGGGGTGCTACAATTCGACACCACTAACAATGCATCTCGCCCTCGAGATCCGCCTCATTGTACGGGGAAGAAGGTCGACGGCCGAAATATTCTCGCTTCATGTAGATCCTCGCGACACCACTAACAAGGGTTCTTTCTCCAACTTGAAATCGGCAACACCACCAACAAGGAGTCGTGGTTCGCGTTCATCGCGTGAACTCTCAGGATAAACAAAGTTGAAGGTAGAGGTATCAAAAGATAAGTCCACCTCTCACTTTCGTGAAAAGAGTAAAATTGCATCAATCCTCTATTCACTGTACAAAAGCGAATGATAAGAGTAGTGGTATGGTCGCGACTCCATCCCGCACTCAAAGCATTACTCTGTACACAAATAGCAAACTATGCAACCAAATCTCGGAATTCAGACTGTAGATCTCGACAAGCGAGGTTCATAAATAAAGGAAGGATGCATGTCCTTCATTGGATCTGGTGTAGATGAAATCATCGCGTTGAAAAACACCGGAAGATACAAATAAAAAATTTAGTGAATTTTTGGTCCACTAAAAGGTACAATAGAGAAAAATTCCTCACATAGCATGAAGACCGGATGTAGAAGCACTATTACAAAGGGAAGGAAGTGAAACCCTAAAGGTACGACAGAAACCCAACCAAGAGAATTCCTAGACTCGAAGAAAAGGTAAGAGGGCAGATTCAAAACATGCAGAGGTGAGAGGAGAATAGCAGAGGGGTAAGGAGTAAAATCAGACCTAATCAGATCTATCCAACCGATTTTTCCAAAATAGTTTTGACACTCTACAATGTCCGTTAGCTAGGTTATCCTATAGGATGGACCAGTGGGGTATCGTAACTGATGAGCTCTGATACCACTCTATAACACCCTCAGATCATCCATATGCAAGTTTTAGCGATTCCCGCCAAACCCGCATAGAAACGATTCAGAGATGCCCACCAGGCACTTGCGTGCGGGTGGAAAACGAAGTAATATCATTACACAATAGTCCACGATGGAACCCATAGAACAAATATATACAACAAAGACTCCAAGAGTCAAGAATACAGATATACAGTACAAAGATCCAAATCACCTTGAAAATAATACAACATCCGACTATGAACAACATGCAAATGGGGCTCGTGTGTCTTCATGAAGTTTCTTCATTGTTTGGGCACGCTTGACAACGTCCATATTGGCACGTTCATGAAGTGGAAGTGGGAGGATATCGAGTGTGGTGAGAGGCTCGAAGCCATAGACGATCATGAACGGGATCCTCATGGTGGTGGAGTGCTTGGCGCGGTTGTAGGCGAACTCGGCGTGTGGAATACATTCCTCCCAGTCTTTAAGGTTCTTCTTGATCAACACCCGGAGGAGTGTTCCAAGGCTTCGATTGACGACCTCGGTTTGTCCATCGGTTTGAGGATACGAGGCGGACGAGAAGAGGAGCTTGATGCCGAGCTTGGCCATGAGAGTCTTCCAGAAGTAGCTCATGAATTTGACGTTGCGGTCGGAGACGATTGTTCTTGGTACACCGTGCAGCCTAATTATTTCCCTAAAAAACAAATTGTCTACATGTGAAGCATCATCGGTCTTATGGCACGGAATAAAATGTGCCATTTTTTAAAAGCGATCCACTACTACAAAGATAGAATCATGTCCATGTTTAGATCTAGGCAAGCCTAACACAAAGTCCATGCTAATGTCCGACCAAGGTGCCTGAGGAATAGGAAATGGCATATAAAGACCAAAGGGGTTGGACTTAGACTTATCTTGGATACATGTAGTGCATCGTTGGACGTGGCGCTCCACGTCGCGCTTCATCTTTGGCCAAAAGTAGTGAGTGGAGAGCATGTCATATGTCTTGTCACGGCCAAAGTGACCCATAAGGCCTCCACCATGGGACTCTTGAAGAAGCAAAAGTTGGAGAGACGATTTTGGAATGCAAAGCTTGTTTTGTTTGAAAAGAAAACCCTTATGCAAATAGAAATCATCCATCCCTTTGTCTATTGAACATTTTGCAAAAATTGGTCCAAAGAAGGGGTCGGACGCATACAAAGATTTGATGTCATCAATACCCAAGACATTTACTTCGAGTCGTGTAAGAAGGCTTGTGTTTTTGCGAGACAAGGCGTCCGCTACCACATTTTCTTTGCCCTTATTGTATTTGACAATTTAAGGAAAAGACTCCATGAACTCAACCCATTTGGCGTGCCTTTTACTCAAATTGGCTTGGACCTTAAGATACTTCAACGACTCATGGTCGGAATGGATGATAAATTCTTTGGGCCAAAGATAGTGTTGCCACACTTGAAGAACTCGAACCAAGGCAAAAAGTTCTTTGTCATAAATGGGATAGTTTAGGCGTGCGCCATCAAGTTTCTCACTATGGTAAGAAATAGGACGCCCATTTTGCATAAGGACGCCACCAATGCCAATACCACTAGCATCACATTCAATCTCAAAGGTTTGTGTGAAATACGGTAATGCAAGAAGTGGTGCTTCGGTGAGCCTCTTTTTGAGCTCATCAAAAGCCTTTTGTTGTGCTTTTCCCCAAACGAACGTGACATTTTTCTTGGTCAATTAGTTGAGGGGCAAGCAATGGTAGAAAAGTCTTTCACAAAGCGACGGTAAAAGCCAGCCAATCCATGAAAACTACGAAGTTCACTAACATTTGTAGGGATGGACCAATCTCGTATGTCCTTGAATTTTGAGACATCAACTTCAATGCCATTAGAAGACACAACAAAACCAAGGAAAATCAGCTTGTCTTTTGCAAAAGTGCACTTTGGGAGATTAGCATAAAGCTTTTCATGACGGAGGACTTGAAGGACCTCCTTAACATGAGTAACATGCTCCTCTAGTGACTTGCTATAGACAAGGATGTCATCAAAGTAAACAACTACACTCTTCCCAATGAGAGATCTCAAAATATGGTTCATGAGGCGCATGAAGGTAGATGGGGCATTAGATAAACCAAAAGGCATAACCAACCATTCATAGATACCAAGCTTGGTCTTGAAGGCGGTTTTCAACTCATCACCTTCGGCCATGCGAATTTGATGGTAACCACTACGAAGATCAATTTTCAAAAATATAGTGGCTCCACATAACTCATCAAGCATGTCATCAAGACGCGGTATAGGATGTCGATAACGCACGGTGATAGCATTGATTGGACGACAGTCCATGCATAACCGCAACGTATCATCCGTTTTTGGAACTAGAATCACGGGGACCGCGCTTGGGCTAGTGCTTACTTGGATCAAACCTTTGGAGATGAGTTGGTTGATTTGACGTTCGATCTCCTTTGTCTCTTCCGGGTTTGTGCGATACGCGGCGCGGTTTGGGAGTGGGGTGCCGGGTATGAGGTCGATGCGGTGCTCGATTCCACGAAGAGGAGGAAGGCCATGAGGAAGCTCTTCGGGAAATACATCTTGGAATTCCTGCAAAATAGCCATCAAAGGAGGAGGAACATTTGTCAAGTCGTTAGATCCTTGCGCTAGTCCCTTGCATACAAGAACATAGTGCAAGATGGATGGGTTGTTCCGCACTTCTCTCATCTCACTTTTGGTGGCAAGAAGAACACTCTTAGTTTTTCCACTCGAGTTTGGCTTGTAGCTCTCACTCTCTATGGTGTGGTTCTCTCGCTCACCACTCTTCTCACAAGGTGTTTTTGTGTATTGCGCCCTCGCTAAAGCCTTTGCATTGTCCGCAATTATTTGTCTAGGAGTCATTGGTTGCAACACACAAGTTTTATCAAGCCATTTGAAGGTATAAGTGTTTGAGTGACCATCATGCAAAGCACGCTTGTCATATTGCCAAGGCCTTCCGAGCAACATATGGCAAACCGTCATTGGGACCACGTCACATTCCACCGTGTCCTTGTAGGGCCCAATTGAGAACGTTACCGAGACTGTGTGCTTGATCTTGACGGATCCTTGGTCACTTAGCCATTGGATATGGTAGGGGTGTTTATGTGGATGGAGGGTGAGGTTGAGTTTCTCACACAATTCCGTGCTTGCAAGATTGTGGCAACTCCCTCCATCGATGACAACTTTGATGGACTTCCCATTGATGCCGGCACGAGTTTGGAAGATGTTCGAGCGTTGGTCTTCATTCTCATTGACTTGGGTAGTTAAGACCCTTGTGACCACAAGCGATGGACTTGCGTCATGCTCACACACAAGAAGTTCTTGGTCCTCTTCCAAATGTTGCCTTGCCATGGCTTCCTTGACCCTTGCATCAAACTCTTCTTCACTCAAGTATTCTTCATCGCCGTTGTCATGGATGAACAAAACTTTCTTGTTTCCACATGCGGCCGACTTGTGTCCTTTGCCTCCACACTTGTAGCATTCACCATTGAATGGTTGATCATCCCTTGTGTTTTTGCCACTTGGGGGCTGTTTTCCTTGAGGGAGAGTTGGCTTGAAGGGAAGCTTGGTGGTACTTGAGGAGCTTCCACTTGGTGTTTTTGGAGTAGTGGTTGGTGCTTGCTTGTAGGTGAAGTACGTCTTTGGCTTGTTGTACTTGATGTCCTCTTGCACTTGACGCTCGGCCTTTGATGCGATGTGCACAAGCTCAACCATGTTGTTGTACTTTTGGAACTCGGTGATGCACTTGATGGGATGGTTCAAGCCATTGAGGAAGCGTGCCATAGTTTGTTCATCTCGCTCTTCAATGTTGGCACGGATCATGTTGAGATCCATTTGCTTGAAGTACTCTTCCACGGTCTTTGTCCCTTGACTAAGCGTTTGAAGCTTGTTGAAGAGGTCACGCGTGTAGTGTGAAGGAACAAAGCGGGATCTCATATGAGCCTTCATATCTT
Source organism: Avena longiglumis (assembly GCA_030063025.1). Classification (NCBI taxonomy): domain Eukaryota; kingdom Viridiplantae; phylum Streptophyta; class Magnoliopsida; order Poales; family Poaceae; genus Avena; species Avena longiglumis. The sequence goes on along the minus strand of CP125978.1, from coordinate 338,096,659 downwards.
GCCAAGTTGAGATTGGAGGATCTTCTTTTGCTTCTCGGGCGAGTTGGACTTGTTCCCACCAAAGGTTGGCATACTCATCAAACTCGAGGGATACCATGGCCATCATCTTCTCATTGCTATAGTTGTGCATGCGGAAGATCTTGTCGACCTTGAGTTTCCAAGAGAGATATTCCTCGGGTTCATTGGAACCGGTGAACTTGGGCATGGTGAATTTGAGCTTGCCGAAAGTTTCTTCTCCATTGTGGTTCCGGTTGCGGCGGTTGCCATGATTTTGGCGGTCTTCATCATCATCCGAGCTCTCATGTCGTGCTTGGTGATGGTTGCGTTGCTCTTGCGGTTGTTGAGGTGCCGCGTTTGGTGGTGGAACTTGGTGTTGACGATGATCTTGGGGAGCTTGCTCGTGTTGTTGGCGTGGTTGAGGACGAGGAGGAGGTTGTGCATCCTCATGACGAGCCTGGGGAGCTTGCTCTTGTTCTTGTCACGGTTGATGCCGAGGAGCATTGTCTTGCGCCATGTGGCGAGGAGGACGTCGAGCCGCATGCGCAATGGGCTGCTCTCGTTCTTCTTGATGTGGAGGAGGCTCGTCATGATGATCATGATGTCGACTTTGACGTTCATGTCAGCGATGGCGCCTTGGTGGATCTTCGAGTGCTTCACGTCGACGGTGATCTTGTTCGTCCTCTTCGGATGCTTCACTTGTTGTTGAAAGAACATGTCGACAGCGATGGGCTTGGTGGTCCATGTGAGGTTGCTCTTGTTGAATCACAAGTGCCCTTGTTTGTGGCCGGTTCGCTTCACGTCGTGGAGGTCTTGCGGAGAGGTCACCATCATAGCTTGACGTTGCAGCTGTCGCGGAGATGGTACCGCTTGAGAAGAGCTCATGGATTGAAGAACGGGTCCATCCCGGTGCCTTGAAGCGTGACGGCGAGGTGCACTTGATTCACTTGAGGAGTGCTGATATGATCTTGAGTCGCACGAGCGTGGCCTTGCTAGCCCATCAATGAGGCGTTGAAGCTTCTCATCCGTTGAGGCGAGTGCACGACCAAGAGCTTCATTTTTACGATCGAGGTTGTGTTGCATGGCATGCATTTGGCCACGGACTTCTTCGAAGCGGTTGTCGATGTTCTTTAATTCCACACGGGGCTCGCTAAATTGTTCATCTTGGCGCCGCTCAAGAGTTTCACAACGGTAGTTGAATTCTCCTCGGACCTTCCAATGGTCCCATCTTGTCATGAATTGTGTGTCGTCCTCCGGAGGTTGTGGTGGTTGGGATGGCTCTCCATGCCTGTCCATGATGAAAAGCCAACAAGGGTTGTATATGGAGAATAAGGGTGCGTAGAGTTAGCCTTTTACCTCACCTTGGAGATTATATCAAACCAATTGCCACACAAATGAGCGAACAGCGTGCAAAGTGAAATGGCCAAGAAACTCACACACAAATATTCTAAAACTCTCAAAAGCTTTTGGTGGAAGGTTAGGATTGTGGAAAACCAAACGAAACGATCCAAGCAAAAGGTTATTGTTCTACGTGGTAAAGAACCAAAGATCAAAAGCAAAAGGATACGATCTACAAAAACACGGAAAACACACACGTGGAGAAAAACGGGGTTAGCACGACTATGAGAATGGGCACAAAAGGTCCTAACGAATACTACGCTCGAATGTCGTGCCAACTCAAGGAGAGACCACAACTCGTTTGCCAAAAGAGGATAAGCAATAGATTTGTGCACTTGCCTTGGTGCGCTTTTTCTTCTCTCTTTCTTGGCTTACAAGCTTGGTATTCTCTTTGTATTGGGAGACTATGTATCTTTCTATTTTATCTTTTTTTATTCTTTTCCTTTTTCTCCCTTTCTATGCTACTATGTTAGCTTTTGTATTTGGCCTCACACTCTCACTTTCCGAAGGCAAGTGCACAATGCTTAGACAAACACAAAATGAGTTGCTCTCATAGGATAGATACACACAAAGGAAGATATGGGGCTGTCAAGGTGGTGCAAGTTATACCTTTGGTATTGTTGACGACTTGCAACCGTTGGTTGGGATGATGTTCGAGTGTCGCGGTGTCGATGAGCGCGGGTGACTTTGATGCGGAAGCTTGTGTTAGAATGGCGACAAACACGCGAAACACGAACAAAATGAAGATGGAAAGTCAGCAAACGAAGTTGAGGCGTCAAGAGAAGAAGAAAAACCTTCTGTGGCGCGCGGTAGTACCGCTTGGTACGGCCGGTAGTACCGGACGGCGGTAGTACCGCCTGAGTCATCGGTAGTACCGCGGGTCACAGAACAGGAACGAGATCCACTTGACACAAACCTCAAATTCGTGGGAATCTGACCGAAAGGCTGGGGTAGGAACAACAGGGGGCTATAGATTGACTCCAAAAGCAACAGATCTATGGACCAAAACCACGAAAAACTCACCAAATCCAAAGATCGATCCGAAGGCAAATTGGGGCTCTTTTTGGTGGGATTTTCGATTTTAAGGGGGATAAAGAAAAATTGGGGGGAAATTCGTGATCAACCTTTCTCTTGATACCAAGATGTTATGGGGTAACCCCTTGGGGTGGCCCGATATTTCACGAATCTCCACGGGAATCGAGGGTAAAGCGGTGGAAGGGGGAAAGGGAATGAAATCCACGAACACACGCACACGAAGAACCCGACGAACTCACACACACAAAACACGATACACACCGATAACTCACGTCGGTGGCAACCGGTCCAACATAATCTCTAGGATCGGTGTTGGGCGAAGCTCTCTCTCCATGCCAACAACGGGGGACGAGGTGCTTGGTGAGATCTTGGCGACTTGGGGGCGAGAAACCGAGAACCCAAGGCCTTGTACAACTTGAACGCACTAGGCAAGATCCAAGAGGAGGGTGGATAATAGGGTGCTCCTTGGTAGGAGCATGAGACCAATAGATGTAAGTTCCTCAAAGGGTTTCCTTAATCTATTATTATCCAAGTCTAGGGTTTACAATGGAGGGTGGGGGCTATTTATAGGCCAACCACGAAAACAGGGGTATTTTAGGAACAAATAGCGAAATATAGAGAGGGTTACAGGGCGCTGGCCCGACTTAACACGATCAGGTCCACCCAGGTCCGGTAGTACCGGTCCAGCACGACCGGTAGTACCGGTCAGCCGGTAGTACCGCTTCCGGGCCCGGTAGTGCCGCTTGTCGTCCTGGGACTTCCGCTGGCGTCGTCTGTTGGTGGCGGTAGCAGGAGGCGGTAGTGCCGGGGTCCGGTAGTACCGGGTCCAGGTCCGGTAGTACCGCCGGAGACAGAGAGTTTTTGGCTTCTGTTGGGGTCGTCTGTTGGTGGCGGTAGCAGAGGGCGGTAGTGCCATCGGGCGGTAGTACCTGTCGCCAGGTCCGGTAGTACCGCTGGCGACAGAGAGCATTTGGTCTCTTCCGCTGGTTCTCCTCCGCTCTGTGGGTCCTTCTCTTCGTACCTGATGATGCACAAGGTATGCGTATGAAGTAGTAGGCCATCCAAGGGTGTATCGAAGTCACACAAGGAGAGGAGCGAGTTCACCTTAGCTTGAAGGAGTTTGGCTCGGGCGCGATTCATGGGTCCACTTGGGGAGCTCGTGGGAGTAGATGTAGTAGCGGTCGTAGGACGGGCTGCATCAATAATGATTGAGGACCTCAACGAAGAAGTCCGACGGTGGGAAGCTGAGGCCGCGATCGATGTGTGTGCCGAACAACACCCGCTCGCCATCACGCGAGCGGGAACGACGTGCTCTGAGGAGCTCTGCCATGCGCCAGCGACGATGAGTCCTACGTCCTCCATGACTTGGAGTTCGGCGTTGTCCATGGTGCTAGGGATCCAGAGGCCTCGCATCTTCTTTTCATCCGCCGCCGACGAACCCGCCACCGGTCTTGAGGCCGAGGCAGACACCATTGATCTTGGAGAAGAAGGACTGGTGGGGGAGAGAGATTTTCTCGTGGCGTGTAGATGGGAATGGCTGCAGAGTGCTTGAGGAGTACGAGGAGACAATGAATGAAGCGGTGGAGAGATAAATCCGAGAGAAGGGGTTTCTCCTCTCTTTTATTTACCTCTGTGCCAAGATTCTGCGTTGATACGCACGATTAGTGCCAAGCGTATAGGAGAGAGGTGGGTAACTTCCTCGCGACTCTTTCGCCCCCTCGATCCTCGCATGGGAATTGAAACGATGTTCTGTTTTGTAAGGAACGGGCCCACCAACGGTCATGTTGATGGGACTCCTGTTAGTGGCAGGACCTAGTCTGAAAAGTTGTCAGCCCGCACACCGCTATAAAATCCAGCTCATGTTTCAAACTGTGCAGGGAAAAGACTGAATTCAGAACAAAACATATCTGACTCAAATGACTCGGAATCCTACACTACTGAATGAAGTTTTCGGGAACCCTTCAAGATTCAGAAGACGAATAAACCATCAACTAGACGATTTATCTGACTTTGGATCTTGGAGACTTTTGGGGACTACTGTTGGGGATATACTTTCCGGGTATACCCACAGGATTCGCTGACCAGGGTGGCGCACCAACGGGTTAGAGCTTTGCTTCACGGGCGGCCCAGTCAGAGAAAGAGGAGGAGCCAGTTCCGGCTAAGCCAAGGCCTAGAAGAGTTACCGACTTAGGCATGTAGTATTACTTGTAGTCCAAGCTGTATCTAGTTAACGACTTTGTAACGTAGCCGGATAGGTCTCTCCTATAACCCTATGTCCCGGTGACTATATAAACCGGCCCTATGGGAGACTTTAGGGCAACAACCAATCGTAACACCACAATCAAATCGCACAGGCGAACCTCTCTTGTAATCCAATGTAACATCCGGCTTACGCCGATATATTACTGGGTTGCTAGCACGAGTAGGATCCGATCACCGCAATCGGATCTGAACCTGGGTAAACTTGTGTTCACCGCTCCTGGAACATCCGACGTCTCACACCCCATCTTTCCAAACGCCACTAGGACCCCCTATGGCGTACTTGTCGACAATCCGACGACATCAGGCATAGCAGGGCTTAGTTGGGCATAAGCTTCTCTAAAGGTGTCAACGGAGTAATACAAGTCCACATGGTTCTTTATGTGTGTATTTCTTAGTGATGTGATGAAGGCAAGATCATGTTTGACAAGAAGGCCAGAAACTTGCCATTGTCTACAAGAACATGTCCTCTCTTGCAAGTTGACAACAAACCTAAATCCACTGCCTCCCAATGTAGTCACTTCAGCCACTTCTTCTAAGCATTCTACCACTTCCAAGTTTAATTCTCTAGTAATTGCATTCAACCTTTTCATTATGTGGGGCAGAACTAATGCATCTAACTTCTTTGCTACTTTTTTCCTTTGGTTCCACTTGATCATAATCAGTTTTCTCAACTTGTCCACGAAGTAATCTAAGTTCAAGTATTTGTAGTGCTTAATCCAATTATTAAAGCACTCTGCCAAGTTGTTGGTTATATAGTCCACCTTACACAAGTTAGAGAATTGACTCCTAGACCACAACCTATCATGCCACTTCCTTATATGTGCAGTTTCGGCTGGTTTCGCTTCCTCCATTGCAACCCAATGTTTTCCAAATAAATATGGGTTCCATGAGTAAGCAGCAGCCCAAAGATGGTCATCAAACACCTTCCCATGAAACTTCTTCTTGAAGTTGCTCACCAAGTGAAACATGCATTCTCGATGTTCTGCCTCTGGGAACACTTCCTTTACTCCTGTCATCACTGCCTAGCCAACATAAGTGTATATGGCCAAACCTAGTGGTGATCCTATGGCTTGTCTAAGTAGTTGCGTGAACCATATCCAATTCTCATTCGTTTCAGAGTAAAAAACTCCAAAAAAACCGGATACATCCAATTATTCCCATCAACAACTGTTCCACTAGCTAGCTGCCCCTTGAACTTGCCCGTTAAGAAGGTGCTATATACTGCCAAGTATGGACTATAGCCAACTCGGAACCCCACTATGCAAGGTTTGAAAGCAACAAAAATTATTCTAAACCTGATTTTACCATTTATAGTATGATGATCGATCTGCACTATGCTACTAGGGCAACAACTTTCAACTTGTGGCTTAAACCTATACTAATTATCGAAGCTGCTATCCCAATCACCATATAGTTGTTTCAAAGCTAGCAGCTTACCCATGTAGACTCTTTTATAGTGGATTTTGATCTTGTAGTGTTCTTTAATCTTCTTTCACAATTCATGTGCTCCGAGAGTTGCATCTTCAATGAGCCAGTCCTTCACCTTCTCACATATCCAATGCTTAGTTGCATTCTTCACCTTCTTTTTTCCTTTTTATACTAGATCAATCATGTTCAAAAGGATTTGTTCTCACCTAAAAATTCATAATATAAGTAATTAGCTACAAGATAAAAATAAAAGTAATAAGCTAAAAAATCATAAGTTAAGTTGTAAATTACAACTACGATACACATATCATCTGTTGTAGAAGCATGTATCCTCCATGGGCAATCATCTTCAACTTTTCTTGAACAATTGGCTGTGAACCTATGTGGTGCACTCTTCTTCGTATTAAACTCAAAATCATATTTGATTGCATGTTGACGAATTGAAAATTTAAACTCATACATATTTGGATATGTGGATCCTACTGTCATTGGAGTGTCTTATTTATTGTACTCAATATTGGGTGCATGATTTGGCTCATGTACCTCCTCATCCTCGCTGTGATTCCCCACTCTCGTCATCACAAACATTTACTTTTTTCTTCTTATCATAAAGAACCAAATTTAGAGGTATAGGTTCTTTCTCTGAATACATACCCTCTTCATCAATACCAACATGCTCATTCTCGGGGTTTCGAAGGTAACTATCCTCATCTTGTGATGGTTTGTTGTTTGGTTGGACATGCACATCAGTATAACGCTCGATGGTAGGCTCATATGTTTCAGAGGGATTGCAATATGCAATGAAATTTGAACAAACTTTGTCTCAGCGTATTTCTCAAACATTATCATCAATTCTTGATCAGATTTTACTACTGGGAATGATTTTAGAACCTCGTCATAATAGTGACGATGTACAACTTCCAAATATCTCGGTTGGTACTGCTCTACAATTGATGCAACCAAATCATTATAGTTTGTAAAATCAGAGTCAATAACCTTCTACAAACAAAAACTGTTGATGTCTTTTCTAGTTGTTTTGGGGTTGCCAAGCAAAGTTATTTTCAGACAATAACTTGAATTGGAATTCATCATGTAAACAAATTATGCATCCATAAGCACTACTATACTAGCAATCAGAGAAGATGTGGTCAATTCTGGCCATGCCTAATCCTAGCAACAAGATCAATACTACTAGCAAAGATAAGAGAGATGCTTACCCTTCTGGCCATGTAGAGGATCCTGCACCTGAAGCCGATCATGTAGCCGCGCGATGGATGCTTCCTGCAGACGAGCGGTGTCCGATAGCTGCAGCCACGCCCGCTGCTGAGCTCGCCGATGGATGCCCTGCCGTAGGACCTTCTCCCTCCGCCGCATCATCTTTCGCGGGCGTGCCATCCGGATCCCATTCTTGAGCTCCCTTGGTCGTCGTTTCTTGTCCGACCTGGACAGCACCGCCGCCGCCCTCTTCTACCATAGATGTGCCCCTGCCGTCGAGAGCAGTGCCCCTGCCATCTCTCTCTTGCCACATGCAAGTTGTACCCCTGCCGTCGCCGTCGCCCTAGCCGCTAGGGTTAGCCGCCGCCGTCGCCCTAGCCGCTAGGGTTAGCTGTCGCCGGGGTAGGAATCGAATAGGGGTACGGGACGCGAGAGAAGGGTCGGGACAGAGTACGGGACGGGGTTTTCTTTTTTCTTTTTTTTTAGTTCCTATGTGAATCAAGCCAGTGGTATACTTGTCCAGAAAAAAAAATTGATAGGCGGGGGCAAACAGAATCGACGGTAGGGCTCGATAAGGAACCGACCGAATTTTTCATGTCAAGAAGGGAAAAATATTTTGCCCGAGGCCAAAAAAGAAAGCTAAATTTTAACTAGGGCCAACAAATGAATTCTCTCGGATAATTTTGCCCGTCGGCTGCGCCCCAAGATTGATCGCCGATGGGGACGATGAAGTTGCCATCAGCTGCGGCGAGAGGGGCGAGGCGGAACAACGAGTGCAGGGACAGAATCAGCGATCGACTCGGCGAAAGAGCCGGTTTGTAAAGTTAGCGATCAGGTAGAATATATATCGGGTCTACTCGGATAATCATCTCCACCAAACGTGTATATATATTTAGGAAGGATCGGTGCTATATATATGCCTTGCGTCACCAGGGGTACTGGGTACATGACTCGGACACGTACAGAAGCCGTATCGGTTTACATGTGATAAAGACTACTCCGAGTACAATGCTAATTCTAACATTCGTTCAGCTTTGGGTAGCGGCGAGGCGCCGGTCGCTCGCGTGCATGGCTGAGGCGCAGATCGAACATTCGGTGTGAGTTACTACGTGAGTGAGACGAGGTGCTGCAGCCGTCGCGGCACCGGCGGCGCGTGGACGTGGACGACGCCCTCCAGCGCCTGCACGACCTGCGCCATGGTCGGGCGGTGCGCCTCCTGGTCCTGGATGCACCAGCACGCCACCCTGCACGCCCGCTCCAGCTCCTCCCCCTTCACTTCGCCGCGCAGCCGCGGGTCGGCCACGGCGCCCACGTCCCCTTCCACAACCTTCCCCGCAGCCCACACGGGGAAGAACGCTGACCACCCCGCCGCCTCCACCTCATCGCCGCCGTTGCCATGCCGTCCGTGCCCCTCGGAGTTGCGCTGTCCCGATATAATCTCGAAGAGCACCATCCCGAAGCTGTACACGTCGGCCTTGGCGCTGATGGGCTGCCCGGAGATCCACTCGGGCGCCAGGTACCCGATGGTGCCCCGCATCGTCGTCAGCGCGCGGCTGAAATCCCTCCCGACCAGCTTCGCCATCCCGAAGTCGGCGATCCTCGGAGACATGCCCTCGTCCAGCAGTATGTTCTCCGGCTTGATGTCGCAGTGTATGATGCACTCGTGGCAGCCGTCGTGCAGGTAGACCAGACCTCTTGCGAGGCCGAGCATGATGCCGTAGCGGTCGCGCCAGCTCGGGCAGGAGCCGCTGTCGCCGCCGAAGAGGTAACCGTCTAGGGAGCCGTTGGGCATGTACTCGTAGACGAGCATCTTGTCGTCGCCTGCCGAGCAGAACCCGAGGAGCCGGACGAGGTTCACGTGCTGGATCTGCCCCAGCGTGCTCACCTCCGTCCGGAACTGCTTGTCGCCCTGCCGGAGACTTTCGAGCTTCTTCACCGCCACTTGAACCGTCGCGTTGTCTCCCTTCTTCCCCTTCTGCTTCAGGACGCCACGGTACACCGAGCCGAAGCCGCCGCCGCCAAGCCGCTGCGAGAAGTTTTTAGTGGCCGCGCGGAGGTCGCCGTAGCTGTACACGGCCAGGGAGGAGCCCTTCTCGTTGGACGACATGCTCCTCCGGGCAAGAAGAATCCTCCAGGCTAGGAATGACGACACGCCCAATGCTGCAAGGCCGGCCAGTGCGATGCCAAGAGCAAGCCATAACGTTCTGTCTCCTTTCTTCCCTTTTTCTGCGTTGCGCAAATCTCTCAGTCCCGATTCTGAAAGCCGGAGATACATGCCTGCTGACCCGGAGGCGCCGGAGTCCGAGTAGAGCTGCTGAAGGTTGGGGAACTCGCCGTGCCAGACGGCGCACCCGCCTCCGGAGAAGGTGTAGGCCTGGCAAGAGCAGTTCTTCAGGCAGGCAGACTCGCACTCTGCTTCGCTCTGCGCGGCGCTCACAGCAACCGAGTCGTCGGGGAGCTTCACGTCATTGAGCGGCAGGAACCCGTCCGTGGTGGACCCGTTGCGCGCGCACGCGAGCGGTGAGCTCCGGCGGCACCCACCGCTCCAGTCGCTGAGCGTCCAGTCCCTCTCCGACGCCGGCACGAAGCCGGGCGGGCACTGGCACGACGGCTGGCTCCTCTGGTCGCAGACGCCGAAGGCGCCACAGACCGCGTAGACGTCGCACTGCACGGTGGGCGCCGCCCAGAAGAACTGCCAGCTCTGGCTGGCAGGCACCCAAACGTACTGCTTCATCTGGCCAGTGAGGTCGAGCACGGTGCGCGTGATGGTGGCGTTGTCGTAGAGCACGTCGGTGACGCGGCGGTACGCGGGCGTCTCGACGTAGGTCTGGTTGAAGAGGACGTTGTTGGTGGCCTCGGGCACCCCGGCGAAGACGCGGCCCGTCCAGACGCCGCTCCGCCAGTAGGTGCGGGAGCGGTTCCAGAGGAAGAAGAACTCGCTGCTGCCGTTGGGGTCCACCGTGTCGGAGAACATCCCGGGCGCAGGGTCCTGGGCGTTCCGCCAGGACGTGACCGTCTGGTACTCGCCCGTGAGCTTGTTCTCCCCGAGCCAGGCCTCAGGCACCTGCGTGTCCGTCGGGTGGTCGAAGCTCTGCCACAGCACGTTGGAGGAGTTGCCGCCGTCCAGAAGAACCAGGTTGCCCGTGTCGCGGATGACCGCGGTGTTGGACCCCGGCGAAGACGACGGCAGAGACGTGGACGACATGTTCGACGACCACACGACGCTCGGCGTGGACGACGACGACGTGTTGGCCACGAGACCGACGAGCTCGATGTTGCCGTCGTGGGAGGACACCCGGAGCTCGGCGGAGGCGACGTCGGACAGAGGGCTCGCGCGGTTGCCGACCCATATGACGGTCTGGACGGGGATGTTGCCGTACCAGATCCCGAGGTAGAACCTGCCGGAGCTGCCAGCGGGGCTGAAAAGGCCGAGCACGAACTTTCCCTGCGCCGAGACGATCGTGTCGTTGCCCCGCAGCGGCCGCCGCGCCGAGACAGCGTCTGCAGTCGTCGCCGCTGCGGCCGGAGCAGGGGCGCAGCTCAAACCGAGGACTGCAAGAGTGGCGATGATGATGATCGGTGGCATGGTCGAGCAAGTCCGTTTCATTTGCACCTAAATTCTGAGGCGAGAAGAGAGAGAGAGAGAGAGAGAGAGAGAGAGAGAGAGAGAGATGGCGATCGAGTTTGCACGAAGTGATTGACAGGAAGGTGACTAGGTATATGATCTCGCTGCGAGCGACACCTGCGTAATGATCCCGGCTTCAGGAGTCAGGACAGGAAAAGGGTCATGGGAGTAGAGATAGCGAGAGCGGTGAGTAAATGCATGGTGTGGCGTTGAACTGGTCCGTCGCTTCGCTTGAGTTGAGCGGCCGTATGCTGCAAGTCCTCCGTGGTGACGTACGTTCAGTTCAGCTAGAGGCTAGAGCAGCCGGAATGGAAAGGACATGTCCGTATACTGATTTGGTTGCTCCGCTCCGCGATCCCTTTCACGCTTTCGTGACTGCCGTCTGAGGTCTGAGCGGTCCGTTCAGGTAGAAAAACAGCAGCAAACCTGGGGTCAGCAAAGCAGGGATTTGGTTTTGCTTGGATAAACTATATATGTGGACCGGGCGTTCATACCATCCTACCTACGCCCATCATAGCACGCCTGAAATTCTGAAAAGCTCTTTCCCACGACGAAACAAACGCAGATGTGAGAAAGAAGTTCCGTGGTGTGCCGTGGGTCTTTCTATTTCGTCCAAAAGTATTGTAGGCAAAGATCTTATGACGATTGCATGATACCGAGTGCGACGGATCTACGTGAAAGCTTTGACAAAAAGCGGTGTTTTTGTAGAAAAGATCATTGTGCAGTGAATAATCGCTCTCTTGATCCAACATAAAGGTCAAGCAGCTCATCTTCTTCACAGTTTCACACAGCCACGAGATATTTCACACCACACCCACACAAATTAATTTTTGGTTACTCTTTCACCCAAAACTTCGAAAGTATATACTTTAACACGGCTCAACGTCAATGCCGGATATACCATATTGAATTGATAACGTATGATCAAAGTACTACAACTATTTTTTATTTAATAGTGTGGTCTTAAACTTAAGACCACTGCTCTCATACCATATTGAATTGATAGGCCAGCCAGTTTACCCAAAATTCGAACTGTTGGAGAAGAGCCAATAATGTATATAGTTCTGTTGGGCCATGTCCCTCCACATGGAGGTGTGTTGGGAGCCTAACATCAGCTCGTGAAAGTTCAACACGTTTCAACCGTTGATCGATGTTCGTATCCAACGTCTGAGGTACTCCTTGGGAGAGGAGTAGAAAAGAAAACCCTAGCCACCCTTGGTGACTGTGTGCGTGAGACACGCTGTGAGAGTGTGTGTGAGCTGAGCAAGAGATAGGATGAGATAACACAGAAGAACACCACAACCTAGTGAGAAGAGAGGAAAAAGAAGGAGAGGTGATTTTTGTCCAGATTTCTGAGATCTGATCGGTCTGTCTTCAAGCTGGTGTTTCGGGGCTCAAACGTGTTTGGATTGGCTCCAAACTTGGTGAGCTTGTTTCTTGCTTTGAGTACTTTGATCTGGTTAGCTGGTTTGAGATTTGGGTTAGTGTAGCTTCAGATTTGAAAGCGGTTTAGTCAGTTCGGACTGTTGCAGTTTTAGCACAGAGCAGTTTTGGTAGACGAACAGTTTGGGCAGGCAAATGGTGTCTGATTGGCCTAAAATTTGGCATGTATGTTGGGTACTCGTATGTCAGCTTGTCTGCCAAGTTTGGTGCTGATTAGATCTGCGGTTTAAGAGCAGTTTGCTGATTACCGAAGGGGACAAAAACTGAGACACTCTGCTTTGTTGTAATCTTTCTCTCAAGTGGTTGCTGTTGTTGTTGCCGATGGGCAACGTGCTGAGTGTGTTGTATATCTCTAGATGTTATAGAGAAGACTCTGTACCCAGGTTGCTCATAGTAAAGCTCGGTGGACCGGTTGGTCCGCACCCGTAGTTTTTTCCTTCTCACCTTGAGAAGGTTTTTCCACATAAATCCTTGTGTCACCTGCACATATGCTCATTTTTTTATTTCTGTTGCATATCTGTTGATTGAAACTATCCTCGGGGTTCATCGCAAGCAGTGGGGGTTGTGGCATCTTCCCCCAACAAAGTGGTATCTAATTGGATCACCCAAGGTTTATCGAACTCAGGGAGGAAGTGGTCGAAGGTATCCCTCTCAAGCAACCATGCAATCAAGATACAAGAAGTCTCTTGTATCCCCAACATACTCAATACACTTGTCAGGTGTATAGGTGCACTAGTTCGGCAAAGAGATAGTGAAATATAAGTAATATGGATGATTATAAGTGGTAATTGCAATCTGAAATAAATATGGTAGCAAGCAAACATGTAATAGGACTGGTTGTAAATGGTGTTTCAATGCTTATAAATAAGGCTTAGGGATCATACTTTCACTAGTGGACACTCTCATATAAATATCTTCTCTTTATTATGCTACCCTGAACTACTCTCCGGTTGGACAACTCTAATCCATGGTAGGGCTACAAAAGCTCTCCTTAAAGTTCGCATTCCCCAGATAACCCCACACTGTCACCTTGAGCGCTAGATGGTTCCAACAAACACCACAATTTCATAGAGACATCCAACTCAAAATATAAGTCATGATAAGTATTTATGTAATATTTAGCCTAAGTGACACACGGTGTGCACACTGTTAACTTCACACACGTGGGGATAACGAGAGATTACAATAATTAACTCACCTGAGTAGCAGAGTAGATCTACTTGATTACAAAGCTCATGACCACAATAATATCACGCATAGAGAGAGATGAACACATAGCTACCGGTAGAGCCCTTAGCCTCGAGGAAGAACTACTCCCTCCTCATCATGGGAATCGGCAACGGCGATGGAGATGGTGGTGGAGTCGATGGAGATGGCTTCGGGGGCAATTCCCACGTCCCGAGAGGGTGCCAGAACAGAGACTTTTGTCCCCTGAATCTCCTCTTCGATGGTGGCGGCGTTGTGGAACTTTTCATGGATGGAGGCTGATTGATCTAGGGTTTTTGCCTCGGGGGCTTTTTATAGGAGAAAGGGCAAGGTCGGTGGAGCCTCGAGGGGCCCACACTACCTGGTGGCGCCACCCCTGGCCGGGCCACCACATGGTGTGGCCGCCTCGTGGCCCCACTTCATCTCCCCTTGGGACTTCGTGTTCCTTCTGGTAAAATATTGACTTTGTCTTTTGTCCCGTCCAATTCCGAGAATATTTCTTTACTAGCTTTTCTGAAACCAAAAATAGCAGAAAAAAGGCAACTGGCACTGCGGCATCTTGTCAATAGGTTAGTTCCGAACAATGTATAAAAATGCCTCAAAGTGTAGACAAAACATAAGAAAGTCGACACAAAACAAGCATGGATCATCAAATATTATAGATACGTTTACGACGTATCAATCACTGCCATGAGAAGGGCCACATTAAGTGGCATTGTGAACAATGGAAGAAAGATAAAAAGAAAAAGAAGAAAGTTCAGAAACAGGCCGATAGTGATAGTGATAGTGAGGGAGGCCGGATTGCTGCGGTTGAGGAGATCATGTTTCTCATGCATGAAGAACATGATGGAAGTAGTGTTTCCACCATCCAGGAGAGGATCACTGTAGTTTCTGATGATACCATCAGCCTTGCAGATGGTGATGAGATGACTTGGATTCCGGACAGCGGTGCTACCATACATGCTACATCTCGTAGAAAGCTCTTCACCAACTACACAGCAGGTGATTTTGGTGTTGTGAAGATGGGAAATAATGATAGAGCAAAAATCATTGGAAGATAAGATGTGCACTTGGAGACTGAAAATGGTACGACACTAGTCCTCAAGTCGGCGAGACATGTTGAGGCCCTTCGGCTCAACATTATATCGGTTGGATTGCTTGATGGAGATGGGTACTTGAGAAGATTTGGGAATGCACAGTACAAGCTCAGCAAAGGAAACTTGATTGTTTCAAAAGGTAACATGGTTTCAGTTTTGTATCATGTTCATGCTAAGCTTTTTGCTGCTTGTGTCAATGCATTGTATAAAGAGGATGCGTGTGCCTTATGACACAAGAGACTTGGGCACATGAGTGAGAAGGGGATGACGGTGCTAGTGAAGAAAAATATGTTGAAAGGTGTTCACATCAAGAAATGTTCAGATTGTCTAGCGAGGAAGCAACACAGAGTTGCGTTCAAGAGTCAACCTCCTCACAAGAATACTGAGGTGCTGGACTTGATACATTCCGATGTTTGCAAAATGTCGGTAGGGTCTATAGGTGGAGCAAAGTACTTTGTCACATTTATTGATGACTGTTCCACGAAGGTTTGGGTCTATGTTTTGAAGAACAAACATCAAGTACTAAGTGTATTCAAGCAATTCCAAGTCTTAGTTGAGAAAGAACCTAAGAAGAAGAGCAAGTGCATTCGCACTGATAATGGGGGAGCGTATATTGCAAAGAGCAAGGAATTAGACACCAATTTACTCCTCTGAAGACACCATAGCTAAATGGTCTTGCCGAGAGGATGAACATGACAATTTTTTAGAGAGTTAGATGCTTGCTATCGAGTGCAAAGTTGCCTAAACATTATTGGGTGAGGCTTTGTCGACTACAGTTTATCTTATTAATCTCTCAACAAGTTATCCATTGTAGGGAGATGTTCCAAACAGGGTCTTTTATGACAAGGACGTCTTGTATGAGCACCTGGAGGTTTTTGGGTGCAAGGACTTTATTCATATCCCTCAAGATGAAAGGTCAAAGCTTGATTCAAATACACGACGGTGTATATTTCTTGGCTATGGAGGTGATCAGTTAGGCTATAAGTTGTATGATCCAATAGCAAGAAAGGTTGTGAGAAGACGTGATGTTGTGTTTGTTGAAGACCAAACAATTGAGGATATTGTGAATACAAAGGTGCAGGTTTCGGAGAAAGTTCCGGTACATGTTCCTCCTCGAAATCAGCAACAAGACAGATCTGGTTCTGACCCAGTTCCTACAGATTCAGCTCAACAAGAAGCTGAAGATGATGATGCAAAAGATGTGCAAGGTGATTCTCATAGTGGTATGATGACCCACAAGTATATGGGGTGTATCTTAGTACTTTTTCTAAATACGAGTGTCAATCCCAACGAGGAGAAGAAGGTGTTGACTAGTGGTTTGGAGCAGGAATTCTCTGTAAATACTTAGCAAATAGTTTTTTAGGGGTTTTTGATAAATCAAGGAAATAAAGCGCAAGTAAATGAAGACAACGAATAACTGCAGCAAGTGGCCCAATCCTTTCTTAGCAAAGGACAAGCTAGTGGTAATACTTATGAGGACCGAACGTTCTCGAGGATACATGGGAATACTATCAAGTGCTTTCGTTTCATATAGTTGATTAATGTTCTTTCGTTTGATAAGTGTTGTGTGGGTGAACCTGTGCTAATGTACTGACCTTACTAGGACCAATACAAACTTGTGGTTAAACCCCTTGCAAGCATCCACAATTACAAGAAAGTAATTAAGATAAAAACCTAACCATAGCCTTAAACTCTGAGATCCTACACTCCCTTGTGCAAAGGTTTCCTAACGGGGTTCAGGTTTCTGTCACTATGGCAACCCCACAATTAGTAGCCAAATACACAATGCATTCCCCTAGTCCCATAAATGGTGAAGTATCATGTAGTCGACGTTCACATGACACCACTAGAAGAATAGCACCACAACTTAAATATTAAACCATTGAATAATACCTCAACACAATTCCACTACTAACAACATTACTTCTCACATGTCCTCAAGAACTAAACAAACTAATCACGAGACATCATATGGATCAAGATCATAGATGATATGATGATGAATAACAATATAAACATAAAAAATAATTCAATGGTTCCACTCACAAGCATCAATTACAAAAGTAATCAACACCGGGAAAGTTTACCCTAAGAACTATGCAAGATTCAACACAATTGTTATAGCGGGATGGAGTGGTGATGATGGTGCTGGTGGAGATGGTGGTGTGGATGATGATCCCCATGAAGTCTAGCTTGATAACGGTGTTGATGGCGATGATCTCCCCTCTCCAGGAAGGAATTTCCCCGCCAGAAATCTGTCTGCGGGAGAGCTCTTTCTCTCTCTGTAGTTTCCGCCCCGCAGAGGCAGCAGAATATTTCTATGCCCCCCCCGTGTATTAGGGTTTCGAGGAGAAGATATATGCGAGAGGGCGGAGCAAGAGGTGGGCCAGGGTGGCCACACCCCCTGGTGGCGCGGCCCAGGGTGGCCCGCTCTTAGGGTGTGTGGCCCATCTCAGCCTCCCCTTTTGGCTTCCTTCGTCTTCTGGAAAAATATGATTTTCCATATATTTTATGGTATTTTTCTGATCTTCGCGAAAATTGCATCTAGACACCGCTTTTTCCATCAGAATCCTGACTCCGGCAGTCCATCCTCCAAGAATAATCCAACATGCAAAAATAGATGAAAATACATAAGTATCACCTCTTAATATGAAATATATCAATGAATAACAGTAAATTATGATATAGAATGGTGATGCAAATTGGACGTATCAACTCCCCCCAAGATTAGACCTCGCTTGTCCCCAAGCGAAAACTTATCTCAATAAACATGTCCATAGGTTTATGGAGTGAAGTGTCGATAAAAATAATACAGATAAGAAGCATCACACTTACCAATACACAACTCATAATAGAAATCAACTCACCGTTATATAACTTAACTTGCAACGAGTATGGAAGTCACAATAAAGATGCATAAAGATAAATCATGATTGGTAGTGGCAAACTTTGTTCTTGGTCAAAGAACAGTTGACAAACAGCTTTCAAGCAAAGCTTTTGTAAAGGAGTCCTTTTGCTCAAACATAAAAGGCTTTTCACAAAGATGGCTTTCAAAGTAATACTCATTCAGATAAGAGTCTTGTGCAAAACAAGGAAGAACATGATTGAATAAATCATCATATGAATGATTGAAACACAACAACTCAAATGCTTGTTGGAGATAGAGAGGAATAGGTTTACTGAATCAACTTAGAAGTAGATGCAAGGACCTTCGCAGAGGGAAGCAGGGATTTCAAGTTCATGAAGAGCTTCCAAAATATTATGGTACTTACTAGATTTTAGCTCTCATTGCCCCTATCATAAGCATCTTGAGGTGATTAAGGTTAAAGTGAACAAAGATGGAGTATATGCTTGACTAAATATAAGTTGGAAATCTCATGTCCCTTGAGTACGAGGGCCGCTCCTCATGCTACTCAACTTTAGTTACCGGTAAGTTCTTATCATACTAAGTACATGTGTATCATAGAGAACCGCCAACGGGGTACCCCTTGCCCAATGATACATGAGCTATCCCATATCAAAATGACAAGGCAAGCAGACAATGAGAATCTCAGCAATCTTCTTATTTACCATGGAAAAATGGTGCCTTTTTCTCTCTTTCCTCTTTTCTCACTATCTCTTTTTTTTGGAAGAATAAAGCTTCATAGATTGCTCACTATGGTGATGTTGCAAGTTTCCACCATGATTAGGCATGGCTTAGTGAAAGGATACGGATGTCGCCTAGAGGGAGGGGTGAATAGGCGATTAAAACTTTTCCTAGAGTGGCTCAACAAAGGCGGAATAAAACTAGTGTTTACTTTGTTAAGCACAACCTAGAACAATTAAGGTTCGCCTATGTGCACCAACAACTTATGCTAAGCATGTTGGGGTTCGTAGCATGGAAAACAAAAATTTTCTATCGCATACAAACAAACAAGCCAAGATCTATCTACTAGATTGTAGCAACGAGTCGATGGAATAACTTACCCTCGAAGATTCCAAAGTGTTTAACGAGAGCGGATTCGTGGGTGATGTAGTCGATTTTCCCGATCTCAAGATCGTAGACGATCCTTCCACAAGTGCTCCTAGCAGCTCCGCAATCGGTCACATCGCTCGGTACTCAACGAAGACCTTCCTCTCCTTGTTCCAAAGAAAATGGAGGTTGTAGCACTCTCTCGCGATTCGGCAAAGACAACGGCATGGTACCTAAGTAGAGGAGAGATCCAGGCTTCACCTTAAGCCGAGCGAGTATGGTGGAGTATGAGAGAGAGCTATTAGTGGTCTAGAGATTAGACACACCAATTAGAAGGCTCTAAACCAAGGCTAGGGCAATTAGAAGCTCTAAACCAAAACGGCTCTAAACCGGAGATTAGAGGATAGGAACTTGTGTGTCTAGAGGAGGAGGCCCTTCCCTCCTTTTATAGGTGGTGGGAGGGCGCTGGGAGGGGAGTCCCTCCCAAGTCGGCCTTGGTTGGCGCACGGCTTGAGGGACTCCCCCAAGTCGGTTCCAACCACCTCTTGCTTGTTTCCCACAGTTTCCTGTTTTAGCCGTTTGACTTTTAAACTGGCCATTTGACTTTTCTGTTTTATGATTCAATTTAATCCTTTATTTGTAACAGAAAGAACACTTAGTACATGATGCAATCATTCAATATGTAATGACACATTCATGTACCCTTCCCCCCCGGAGTGCCGGACAATCCGGAACCTTCTAGAACATTCCCGATGAAAAACACCGGAATCATTCCTGAACTCCGAAACGGGACTTTCCTTATATGAATCTTATTCTCCGGACCATTCCGGATCACCTCGTGATATCCCGGATCCCATCCGAGACTCCGAACAACATTCGGTATGTTTCTCATAATACCATAACTACTCAAAACAACGTCGAATCCTTTAGTGTGTCTCCCTACGGTTCGTGAATTATGCGGACATGATCGAGACACTTCTCCGAACAATAACCAATAGAGGAATCTGGAAATTCATATGGCTCCCACATATTTATACGATTACTTTGTGATCGAATGAACCACTTACATACGATACCAATTTCCCTTTGTCTCACGATAGTTTACTTATCCGAGGTTATGATCGTCGGTATCTCTGCATACCTAGTTCAACCTCGTTACTGATAAGTACTCTTTTCTTGTTCCCGTGATATGTGATCCCTTGTGAGCCAGTCACATGCTTGCAAGCTAATTGGATGACATTCCACCGAGAGGGCCCAGAGTATATCTATCCGTCATATGGATGGACAAATCCCACTCTTGATCCATGTGTTTCAACCAATACTTTCCAACACTCAATGCCACCTTTATAGCCACCCGATTCCATGTGGTGTTTGATGTCATCAAAGCATCCATCCGTAAAGGTGATATGCATGATCTCATGGTCGAAGGAATTAGGTTACTATGTATCAGAAAGCATATAGCAATTGAACTATTGAAATGACTTGATCTTTATGCTACGCTTATCTATAGGAGTATGTCCACCATATCATTCTCCTAACGATATGATCTTGTTGTTGATAACATCTCAATGTTCATGATAGGGAAACCACAATCATTAATCAACCAACAAGCTAGTGAAGTATAGAGGCTATACTAGGGACTTCAAATTAAGTTTACAAATCACACAAGTATTAATGTTTCCTTGTTAATACTATTATAGCATGAATGTAAACATTTATCATAAACACAAAGATATAATAATAACTACATTTATTATTGCCTCTAGGGCATATCTCCAACAGTCTCCCACTTGCACTAGTCATCTAATCTAGATTACATGGTAATATACCGAACACCCATGGCAGTTTGGTGTTGGTCATGTTTTGCCCTCGGGAGAGGTTTAGTCAACGGATCCGCCACATTCATATCTGTGTGTACTTTGCAAATCTTTATATCCCCATCCTGGATTTGTTCTAGAATAGCGTGAAAATGCAGCTTGATATGCTTCAGCTTCTTGTGTGACCTTGGTTCTTGCGCATTGGTATGGCGCCCATGTTATCACAGTAGATAGACATTGGGTCCAGCGCACTAGGAACCACACCCAGCTCTGTAATGAACTCTTTCATCCATATATCTTCTTGTGAAGCCTCCGAAGCAGCCATGTATTCCAATTCAGTTGAAGATCTCGCCACAACGCTTTGCTTTGCACTCCTCCAGCTAACTGCTGCACCATTCAAAATAAATACGTATCCAGATTGTGATTTAGAATCATTCGGATCGGTGTTCCAACTAGCATCGGTGTAACCATTAACAACGAGCTGTTCATCACCTCCATAAGAAAGAACCATATCCTTAGTTCTTCTCAAGTACTTAAGGATGTTTTTGACCGCTTTCCAATGATCCACTCCTGGATCACTTTGATATATGCTAGTTAAACTAACAACATATGCAATGTCGGGTCTAGTACATAGCATGGCATACATTAGAGATCCTATGGCTGAGGCATAGGGAGTCTTACTCATCCTTTCTCTATCTTCTGCCGATGTCGGACTTTGAGTTTTACTCAAGGTCGACAGCAACATGGGCAAGAACCCTTTCTTGCTTTCTTCCATTCCAAACCTCTTTAGAACTTTGTCCAAATATGTACTCTGTGACAATGATATTTGGTGTTTCGATCTATCTCTATAAATCTTTATGCCTAATATGTAAGCTGCTTTGCCAAGATCCTTCATTGAAAAACTATAATTCAAATATTCCTTGACACTATTAAGAAGGTCTACATCATTCCCAATCAACAATATGTCATCCACATATAGTATTAATAATGCTACAGAGCTCCCACTCACTTTCTTGCAAATACAAGCTTCTCCATAAGTTTGTATAAAACCAAAAGTTTTGATCACCTTATCAAAACGTTGATTCCAACTTCGGGATGCTTGATTCAACCCATAGATGGACCGTTGAAGTTTGCATACCTTGTTAGCATCTTTAGGATCGACAAAACCTTTGGGTTGCATCATATACAACTCTTCATCAATATCTCCATTGAGGAATGCTGTTTTGACATCCATCTGCCATATCTCATAATCATAATATGCAGCGATTTCTAACATAATCCTCACAGACTTTAGCTTCTCTACTGGTGAGAAAGTCTCATCGTAGTCAACTCCTTGAATTTGTCGAAACCCTTTTGAGACAAGTCGAGCTTTATAGACAGTAACATTACCATCAGCATCTGTTTTATTCTTGAAAATCCATTTGTTCTCGACAGCCTTCCGCCATCCAGAAGTCCACCAAAGTCCATACTTGGTTTTCGTACATGGATCCAATCTCGATTTCATGGCTTCTTGCCATTTATTGGAATCTGGGCTCATCATCGCTTCCTCATATGTCTCGGGGTCATCGGTGTTGTCCACCAACATGACACTCATAACAGATCATACCAATGGAGTGGTACGAGTTCGTTGACCTCCGAGGCTCAGAGCAACTTCAACCAAGTTTCATGATCGCCATCATTAGCTTCCTCTCTTATTGGTGCAGGCACCAGGAACTTCTTCCGGTCTTGCGCTACTCGCAATTTCGAGAGAAGGTTCGACAACCTCGTCGAGTTCTACTTTCCTTCCAGTCACTTCTTTCGAGAGAAATTCCTTCTAGAAAGGATCCATTCTTGCAACGAAGATTTTGCCTTCGGATCTATGATAGAAGGTATACCCAATAGTTTCCTTCGGTATCCTATGAAGACGCATTTTCCGCTTTGGGTTCAAGCTTGTCCGGCTGTAACTTCTTTACATAGGCTTCGCATCCCCAAACTTTAAGGAACGACAATCTAGGTTTCTTCCCAAACCATAATTCATACGGTGTCGTTTCAACGGATTTAGACGGTGCCCTATTTAAAGTGAATGCGGCTGTTTCTAATGCATAACCCCAAAATGATAGTGGTAAATCTGTAAGTGACATCATAGAACGAACCATATCTAAGAGAGTTCGATTACGATGTTCGGACACACCATTATGCTGTGGTGTTCCCGGCGGTGTCAACTGTGAAAGTATTCCGCATTTCTTCAAATGCTCGCCAAACTCGTAACTTAGATATTCACCTCCACGATCAGAACGTAGAAATTTAATCTTCTTATTACGTTGATTCTCTACCTCACTTTGAAACTCCTTAAACTTCTCGAAAGTTTCGGATTTATGTTTCATGAAATAGATATACCCATATATACTCAAGTCATCCGTGAAGGTAAGAACATAACGATAACCACAGCGCGATGCTACACTCATTGGTCCACACACATCGGTATGTATGATTTCCAATAAGTCCGTAGCTCGCTCCATCATACCAGAAAATGGAGTCTTGGTCATTTTTCCCATCAGACATGCTTCGCATCTTTCAAGTGATTCAAAATCAAGTGATTCAAGAAGTCCATCAGAATGGAGTTTCTTCATACGTTTCACTCCAATGTGACCAAGACGACAGTGCCACATATAGGTCGAATTATCGATTGATTTCAAACGTTTAGCCTCAATGTTGTTGATATGTGTATTTCCAATATCGAGATTCAATAAGAATAGACCATCTATCAAAGGTGCATGTGCATAAAACATATTACTCATATAAATCGAACAACCATTATTCTCGGATTTAAACAAGTAACCGTCTCGCAATAAACAAGATCCCGATATAATGTTCATGCTCAACGCAGGCACCAAATAACAATTATTTAAGTATAAAACTAATCCCGATGGTAGATGAAGGGGTAGCGTTCCGACCGCGATCACATCAAACTTTGATCCATTTCCCATGCGCATCGTCACCTCGTTCTTCGCTAGCTTCCGTTTATTCGCAAAGACCGCTTTGAGTTACAAATATGAGCAAGCAAACCAAGATTATCAAATACCCGGGCACTACTACGGTACTAGTGAGATACACATCAATAACAT
Organism: Avena longiglumis; assembly: GCA_030063025.1. Lineage (NCBI taxonomy): Eukaryota > Viridiplantae > Streptophyta > Magnoliopsida > Poales > Poaceae > Avena > Avena longiglumis. Next base: position 338,073,080 of record CP125978.1, on the reverse strand, counting down.
GTATATCGATATACCTTTCTTCTTGATGTTGCCGTTCTTTAGATCCGCCAAGTACTTTGGGCAATTCCGCTCAAAGGACCTTCTACCTTGCAAGAAAAGCACTCAAGATCGTGCTTGGGTCCAGCCTTGGTCTTCTTTGCGGCGTGGTAACTTTCTTACCACCCTTCTTGAAGTGTCCTTTGCTTAGACTTGCCTTTCTTGAATTTGGTGGTCTTATTGACCAACAACACTTGGTGCTCTTTCTTGATCTCCACTTCGAGACTTTAACATAGCAAACAGTTACGCAACTCTTTGTTCATGTTCGCATGTTGTAGTTCATCACAAAGTTCTTGTAACTTGGTGGTAGTGATTGGAGGACACGGTAAATCCCCAAAGCATTAGGAATCACTATACCCAAGCTTTGAAGTTTGTTTATGTGCCAGACATCTTAAGCACATGCTCACTGACGGAGCTGCCCTCTTCCATCTTGCAGTTAAAGAACTTTTCAGAAGCCTCATAGCTTTCAATTGCTACATGAGTCTCAAAAATCAATTTGAGATCCTCGACAATATCATATGGGTCTGAATTCTCAAACCTTTTCTGAAGCTCCGATTCCAAACCATACAAGATAGCACACTGAACTATGGAGTACTGATTCTTCCGAGCGAGGTAAACATTCTTTACTTCATCGGGAGCATCAGCTGCAGGTGGGTCACCTAGCGGTGCATCCAGCACATAGGTCAAATTACCAGCTGTGAGGACAATACTCAAATTGCGGAACCAATCCGCGAAGTTTGTTCCATTGTTTTTCAACTTTTCTTTCTCTAGGAACGCATTAAAATTGATGGTAGGGGCTGCCATTGATCTACAACATATTTGCAATAGTTTAGACTAAGTTTATGACAAATTGAGTTCAAATTAATTAAGTAATTAAACTAGGTGAACTCCCACTCAAAACAACATCCCTCACATTGTTTTAGTGATCACGAACCAAATCCACTACATCAACACCGATCATCACGAGAGTTGATATAGTTTCAATGGCGAACAATCGTCATGTTCATCATATCTACTATATGATTCATGCTTTACCTTTCGGTGATCCGTGTTCCGAGACCATGTCTGTACATGCTAGGCTCGTCAAGATCAAACCTTAGTTTCCGCATGAGCAAATCTGGCTTGCTCACGTTGTATACACTTGAAGAATCTAACACACCCGATCATCACGTGGTGCTTCGAAACAACAAGCTTTAGCAACGGTGCTAACTAAGGGTGAACACTTTATGACTTGAAATTCATGTGCATGAGGGATCATCTTATAATGCTACCGTCGTCTACTAAGCAATACAAGATGCATAAAGGATTAACATCACATGCAATTCAAAAATATGTGATATGATATGGCCTTTATTCTTTGTGCTTTCGATCTCCATCTTCAAGCACGAACATGATCTCCATCATCACCGGCATTGCATCAAGGTCAATGACGCTTCTCCATGGTTGTCGTCCACCGGCTTCAACTATTACAACTACTTTGAATAGACACGCGGGTCTTAACATAAATTAAAGACAACCATATGGCTCACCGTTGCCAACTTACAATAAGGAACATTGCATACATCGATATAATCACAATCATGGCCATATCACATCATTGCACACCGCAAAACAAAGTTAGACGCCTCTACTTTCTTTGCATATTTTACGTGGTTTGGGGCTTTCAATAAGTGTCGTTCTAACTTACGAACAAGAACCACAACATTGATACTAGCATTTTTGATCACCCGTTGTAAATTGGATCTTAACTATGCTAGGAGGAACAGGCACCCGCAAAGCCACTTATGCAGTACAAGTTGCATGTCAAGCGTGGAGCAAGTCTCATGAACGATGTAATGTAAGGTTAGCCCGGGCCGCTTCATCCCAACATACCGCAAGATGCAAAGTACACAAGAAGCAATCGACAATAAAAGCATCAACGCCCACAATGACCATTGTGTTCTACTCGTGCAACAGATCTACATATAGACACGGCTCTGATACCACTGTTGGGGTTCGTAGCATGAAAAACAAAAAATTTCTATCGCATACAAACAAATAAGCCAAGATCTATCTACTATATTGTAGCAACGAGTCGATGGAATAACATACCCTCGAAGATTTCAAAGTGTTTAACGAGAGCGGATTCTCGTGGGTGATGTAGTCGTACTCTTCCCGATCTCAAGATCGTGTAGACGATCCTTCCGGCGCTTCAATCGGTCACACGTTCGGTTGACGAAGACCTTCCTCTCCCTTGTTCCAAAGTGGCGGAGGTTGTAGCACTCTCGCGATTCCGGCAAAGACAACGGCGTGGTACCTAAGTAGAGGGGAGATCCCGCAGGGCTTCGCCTTAAGCCGGAGCGAGTATGGTGGAGTATGAGAGAGAGATATTAGTGGTCTAGAGATTAGACACACCAATTAGAAGGCTCTAAACCGAAGGCTAGGGCAATTAGAAGCTCTAAACCAAAACGGCTCTAAACCGGAGATTAGAGGATAGGAACTTGTGTGTCTAGAGGAGGAGGCCCTGCCTCCCTTTTATAGGGGAGGGCGTCCAAGGGAGGAGTCCCTCCCAAGTCGGCCTTGGTTGGCGCTTGGCTTGGAGGGACTCCTCCCCAAGTCGGTTCCAACCACCTCTTGCTTGTTTCCCACAGTTTCTGTTTTAGCCGCTTGACTTTTAAACCGCCATTTGACTTTTCTGTTTTAGGATTCAATTTAATCCTTTATTTGGAACAGCAAGAACACTTAGTACATGATGCAATCATTCAATATGTAATGACACATTCATGTACCCTTCCCCCCCGGAGTGCCGGACAATCCGGAACCTTCTAGAACATTCCCGATGAAAAACACCGGAATCATTCCCGAACTCCGAAACGGGACTTTCCTTATATGAATCTTATTCTCCAGACCATTCCGGATCACCTCGTGATATCCCGGATACCATCCGAGACTCAGAACAACATTCGGTCTCTTTCTCATAATACCATAACTACTCAAAACAACGTCGAATCCTTAAGTGTGTCTCCCTACGGTTCGTGAATTATGCGGACATGATCGAGACACTTCTCCGAACAATAACCAATAGAGGAATCTAGAAATTCATATGGCTCCCACATATTTCTAGGACTTTGGCATCGAATGAACCACTTACATATGATACCAATTTCCCTTTGTCTCACGATAGTTTACTTATCCGAGGTTATGATCGTCGGTATCTCCGCATACCTAGTTCAACCTCGTTACCGATAAGTACTCTTTTCGTTCCGTGATATGTGATCCCTTGTGAGCCGTCACATGCTTGCAAGCTAATTGGATGACATTCCACCGAGAGGGCCCAGAGTATATCTATCCGTCATATGGATGGACAAATCCCACTCTTGATCCATGTGTTTCAACCAATACTTTCCGAACACTCAATGCCACCTTTATAGCCACCCACGTACGGTGTGGGGTTTGATGTCATCAAAGCATCCATCCGTAAAGGTGATATGCATGATCTCATGGTCGAAGGAATTAGGTTACTATGTATCAGAAAGCATATAGCAATTGAACTATTGAAATGACTTGATCTTTATGCTACGCTTATCTATAGGAGTATGTCCACCATATCATTCTCCTAACGATATGATCTTGTTGTTGATAACATCTCAATGTTCATGATAGGGAAACCACAATCATTAATCAACCAACAAGCTAGTGAAGTATAGAGGCTATACTAGGGACTTCAAATTAAGTTTACAAATCACACAAGTATTAATGTTTCCTTGTTAATACTATTATAGCATGAATGTAAACATTTATCATAAACACAAAGATATAATAATAACTACATTTATTATTGCCTCTAGGGCATATCTCCAACAAAGCAATACAAGCAATAAAGTGATAGCAAGATATATATTACATCAAGCACAAAGGCTATCACAATGTAAAGTGCATAAGTAAAGAGCTCGGGTATAGAGATAACCGAGGCACGCGGGGACACCGATATTTTACTGAGTTCCTACCAAAATGGAGTACGTATCGTTTGGAGAGGGGGTGGTATCAAACCACCAACGCCACAAAAGGCCTCCCGTATTCTCCGGTGAATCTCACCCCAACGGGATCGATCCACGCTTCCACTATCGGTGCACTTGTCGGTGGCAACCGAAACCTCTCACAAGGTTGTGGCACTTCTCCACAACTTAATTGGAGGCTCCCAACAAACGCCACAAAGGGCCACAATGCCACCAAGGCCACAAACTGTCTAGGGTTCCAAGAACCCAAGAGTGACAAGCTCCAATGAGTCACACGAACCAAATCCTCCAAGGAGAACTCAAACCAATGCACCAAATGCAAATGGCAAGAACACCACAAAGGTTCTCAAATCCCTCACTCTCAAGTTCCAACAAAGCTACTAAAGCTATTGGGGGAACAAGAGAGGAGAAATCAAAGAGAGACACAAAATCCCCCAAAATCTAGATCCCCAAAGGTGCACTCACAAAGAGATGAATCGGTTAGGTCAAAACGTGGATCTAGATCTCCTCTCTCTTCCACTCAAATATGGGCAAGAATCATTGGAGGGAAAAGATTAGGCAAGCGTCAAGATATAGAGCAAGTGTGGACAAAGCTTAGCCTAATAGACGAGGAAGAAGCTAACAAGACTGAAAACGGGCAAGGAGTATAAATAGTGGCCCAGAAAAATTAGCCGTTTGGGACGTTTTTCAGAACGATGCGGTAGTACCGGTTTACTACCGCATGCGCCAGGAAAAAAGCAAAGCGAGCATGCGCATGGGGCAGCAGCGTGTCAACGCGCGGTGGGCATCTGACAGCGGCGCGCAGGGGGCGTAGCAGGAGCGTCTTTGTGAGCAGGGCCAGAGCACAGCGAGCAGCCGCAACACGCGAGGCAAGAAGCGTCAACGCGAGCGGCTCTGTGTCGCGCGGGAGAGGGCCAGGCAGCTGGCACAGCGCGCGCAAGCGGTGGGATCTGGCGATGTGGAAGGCGTGCGCAGCGCGCGCAAGCAGCGGGAGCGCGCGAGGTCAACGCGGGACGCGCGAGTGTCGGCTACGCGTGCGTGAGCGGGCGAGCGCACGGAGTAGGGCCAGGGAGGCGGCGGCTGCGAGCGGGAGAGTGGGCGGCAGCGCTCGCGTGTGCGAGGCCTAGGGAAAGCGGGGAGCAGGCCAGTGCGGCTGGATGAAAAGGTTCCCAGGGCCGGCCGGTAGTACCGGCCCACTCGGGCGGTACTACCGAGCCGACATGTACTACCAGAAAGAGGTATCAGGCTAGTCAGAAGATACTCCGTGACGCTCAGATGCGGGCGGTAGTACCGGCCCGCATGGACGGTACTACCGCTCGGCCCAGAAACAGACTTTTTTTCTTTTTAAACCGAATAAAAGCCAATACTCAAATGACAATAACTTTTGACTGGAAGCTCCGATTGACCCGATTCCAATTGTGTTGGAAAGAGGACGACATGGGCTACCCTATAAAAAGTGAAAATATTGGTTATCACCAAGTGAGAAAGTATCAAGTAGAATAATGTGAGATACCTCACTTGGTGGGAAACCGAAAAGCCGCATAAATCAAAATTGCAACAAGATACAATCGGAAGATCCGATTTTGATGAACAAGAACTTGTTATGAAGATTACCACAAGCTCTATATCCTCACATGGATAATAACAAATAACAACCAAATATATGATGATGCAAGTATGCAAAGTTTTGAGCTCTCTCCGAACGATATGATCGAGTTACTCATTCGAGAGCCCCTCTTGATAGTATGGGTATCGATCCTAAACCCGGTCTCCCACTAACAACATGAGACCGGCAAAAGGGAAAACCTATCAAGATTATACCTTTGCCTTTAGCATTCCACTTGAGCTCGATGTAGACGAACTTGACCTTCTCAAGATGGAACACCTTTCTTGATTTCTCATCATCGATCCATGATCACCGAGGATGGCAAGCATCAAACATGAGATCTTCTATAGATGGCGCATTTTGAGCTTGCACAACACATCTTCTTCTCATTTCATCGACCTTGAAGCCGACACAAGCTTCAAGTGATGCCAATGGACAAATCCTACAAGTGCAACTTAATACACACATTAGTCCATAAAGATTGTCATTAATTACCAAAACCACACATGGGGGCCTCACATGTTCTTTCACTTAGGCTAGCGGCCCAGGCGTTTCTCTAAAACATATACATAACTTCATGGACTTACAAGTTCCCATTTTATTTCACACCGACGACATCCATAAAAAAAGAGCATGATATCAACGGGGTAGATATTTACATGTGTTAAAAGCGTTCCCCGTGACAGCACGGTTCTGATAATTCCCAACTTATAGGTGCAAGCATATACAACATAGATGATACAATGGTTGAAGTTTATTAAGGGTAAGAAAGTAAGGTGTGCCATCAAGTTCGTGAGAGCTTTACTAACCAGTTTTCACATAACTAAAGGATTTTTAACTTGAAAGATAGACGAATCTTGAGAATTTACTTGGAATAGCAATGATGCTAATAGGTAGATATGGTGGACTAAAATGACATAGGTTTTGGTTTAAAGGATTGGATGCACGAGAAGTATTCCCTCTCAGTACAGGTTTTTGGCTAGCAAGGCTAGGTAGCAAGAAAAAGAGTTGAAGGAAACAAGAAAACATGCAAGTGATAAAGTCAAACATGCAATCTTCCTTGAAAACACAAAAGATCTTAAATAAAGAATACTAAGCTTATGAGACAATCAATAAATAAAGAAAATAATATAAAATACATGTAAGTGCTTTTCTCTTTTCCTTTCAAACCTCAAAAAGTGTTGCTGCTGACCAGAGCTCGGTTTGCCAAAACCAATTTAGATTTACTTGATGCTCCCAAAGTGATACCAATACTAATCAACAAGATCAATCATATAATAGAGATTGCAAACTAAAATAAGATGTGCAAAAAGTAAAGGATGAAACTTCTCATTAATATTCCATAAAGGCACTCACACCAAGGGATACATAGATAACCAACTAAAGGAGAGATACTTCCACAATGCAAACCATCCTATATGATAACTTCTCTATTCAAGATAAGACTCTACTAAAAAGGTAACAAATGAAAGATAATGATGTGATACCGCGGCACTCCCCCAAGCTTGGAACAAACCAAGGGTGAAAGAACATGTGGGCCCCCATGTGTGGTTTTGGCAATTAATGACAATCTTTATGGAATAATGTGTGCATTAAGTTATACTTGTAGGATTTGTCCATTGGCCTCGCTTGGAGCATGTGTTGGCTTCAAGGTTGATGAAATGCGAAGAAGAATGTTATGCAAGCTCAAAATGTGCCATCTATAGAAGATCTCATGTTTGATGCTTGCCATCCTCGGTGATCATGGATCGATGATGAGGAATCAAGAAAGGCGTTCCATCTTGAGAAGGTCAAGTTCATCTACATCGAGCTCAAGTGGAATGCTCAAGGCAAAGGTATAATCTTTAGGTTTTCCCTTTTGCCGGTCCCATATTGTTAGTGGGAGACCGGGTTTAGGATAGATAGACGTACTATCAAGAGGGGCTCTCAAATGAGTAACTCGATCATATCGTTCGCAGAGAGCTCAAACCTTTGCATACTTGCATCATCGTATTTGGTTGTTATTTGGTCTTATCCATGTGAGGATATAGAACTTGTGTTAATCTCCATAACAAGCTCTTGTTCATCAATATCGGATCTTCTCTTTATATCTTGTTGCGAGTTTGTTCTCGGTGGTTTTCCGAATTCTCACCAAGTGAGGTATCACACTATAAAATACATGAAGTATTATAACTTGGTGGTATCCAATATTTTATAGGGTGGCTCATGTCTTCCTCTTTCCAATGCAATTGTAATTGGGTCAATCAGAGCTACCAATAAAAAGTTATTGCTATTTGAATATCTGCCGATTTGATTCTAAAAAGAAAAGGAAAAAAAGTTTTTACTAGGCCGAGCGGTAGTACCGCTTGGTACTATCGGACGCCCCTGGGCGGCATACTACACGTGGCCCAGCTCTCAGTCTTGTCCGGCACCCGTAGCCAGCACTACCGGACCAGCCCGGTAGTACCACCCGGGCGGGCCGGTACTACCGGCCGTCCCAGGTAGTGATCCCTGTCCATCCAGCCCACCCTGATCGCTAGCCCCGCTTCTCTGCCTCGCTAGGCCGCCACTAGAACTACTCCCTCACGCTCGCTACCCCGCACGCGCCTGCCGCCCGCTCGACGATTGCCGCGCAGCGTTGACCCGCGTGATGCCGCAGCCGCTCTCGGCTTGTTGCGCTACCGAGCCCATCGCCGCTTGCTCGCCGCATGCACTCCAACCGCCGCCGCCGCCAGCTGCTGCTCGCTCACGCTGCCAGCAGCGTTAGCAGCCGTAGCTCGCGCTTCTAGGCCCCGCGTTGGCATTGGCGCCTGCTGCTGCACTGGCCCACCTCGCCCAAGCGTTGTTGCCCGTTCCTGTTCGCTGCTGGGATGGCGCGTGCGATAGTACCAGTTTGGTCCGGTACTACCAGTCCGTTTATTAAAATCGCCCCAATAGGCAGAATTTGCCCGACCTTTTAAACATGCTTTGTCCCTTTAATTTTTGGACTGCTTCTTCCTCCTCTATTAGTCTAAGCTTTGCCCCCATTTGCTCTTACTCTCTATCTTGATTAATCTCTTCCCCTCCAATGATTCTTGCCCATATTTGAGTGGAAGAGAGAGGAGATCTAGATCCACGTTTTGACCAAACCAAAACATCTCTTTGTGAGTGTATCTTTGGGATCTAGATTTTGGGGGATTTTGTGTCCCTCTTTGTGTTCTTCCTCTCTTGTTACACCAATAGCTTTAGTAGCTTTGTTGGAACTTGAGAGTGAGGGATTGGAGCATCTTTGTGGTGTTCTTGCCTCTTCATTTGGTGCATCGGTTTGAGTTCTCCTCGGAGGATTTGGTGAGTGAAAGTTGAGAAGCTTTTTACTCTTGGGTTCTTGGAACCCTAGACGGTTTGTTGGTGTTTCAGGTTGTGGCCTTGGTGGCGTTTGTTGGGAGCCTCCAATTAAGTTGTGGAGAAGTGCCCCAACCTTGTGAGAGGTTCCGGTTGCCACCGGCAAGTGCACCGATGGTGGAAGTGTGGATCGATCCCGTTGGGGTGAGATTCATCGGAGAATAAGGGAGGCCTTTTGTGGCGTAGGTGGTTATATACCACCCACTCTCCAAACAAGACGTACTACATGTTGGGAGGAACTCGATAAAATATCGTCGTCCCCGCGTGCCTCGGTTATCTCTATACCCGAGCTCTTTACTTATGCACTTAACATTGTGATAGCCTTCGTGCTTGAAGTAATATATATCTTTCTATCACATTGTTGCTAGTATTGCTTAGCATAAGTTGTTGGTTCACATAGGTGAACCCTAGTTGTTCTAGGTTGTTCTTGACAAAGTAAACGCTAGTTTAATTCCGCCTTTGTCGAGCCTCTCTCAGAAAATTTTTAATCGCCTAGTCACCCCCCTCTAGGCGACATTTGTATCCTTTCAAAGGGGATGCCAAAACCTGATGATGCATCACTCCTTCAGTGGTGGTGGTGTTCCATTGTCATCATCAGACTTCCAAGGTAAAGGCTCCCCATCCACAAAGGATGTCTTGGTTTCCACAGTCATGAAACTAGCAGCTGAGCTTATGCGTTTAAACATAGCCTCATACTCATAGTTTTGATTTTGCATGGCGTAGAGTTGTTCTTGTAATTGGTTGGTAGTTTGATGGAGTGAGAGGATTTCATCTCGAAGCTTGGCAGTCTCCTTCTTGTGCTCGGCGATGAGTTCTGAGCTTATCTTATGAATGACATCCACTTCGCGTTCCGCCATCTTCTTATACCTAAAAACTTCTGCTCCAATGCTTCCATCCTATCTTCTAGACTGCCTTCTCCTTTAGGGCCTTGAACTTCTTTTATCTGTACCTTACCATCCTTGAGTAACAACTCCTTGGGGTGAATCTTCAACTCATACATGTATGGGTTGATGATTTCCACGGAGAAATCCTCCTTGGGTGATCCAGGAGAAGACAGTGACTCCAAAAACTGAGAATCTGCCTGACAGAAACTGATCGAAATGGAAACACGATGAGAACACGATATACAAACCTCAGGGGATCCCGGGGGTTATATAATACGAAGTTTTAAGACATAAGGAAGGTACTGTGCAAAAACGGGGCAGAGACGGACTCCGGGGTGATCACACCCCCTGGTGGCGCGGCTAGGTGGGGCCCACGCCAATGGGAGGTGTGGCCCACCTAGGCTCCGTTTCCTCCTCTTTTTTGTCTCGTAACCTTCCATATGGAATAAAAATAGCAAAAATATAAAAATAAAAGTTTTTCGCGAACCCTTGATTTCCAGCACTTTTACCTACTCGGAAACGGACATTGCAGATTTCTTCTCTCAAACACTTCAAAGTTCCTTTCATACAAAGCCTCACACAATCTTCATTAGCAACATTAGTGTATGCAAAAAACAATAAACCTTTGGGTTCAAACTTCAACTAAAATCCATAAAAAAAGCTACTATAGCAACTCCTTTCAAAAGCCGAAAAAAGAATTTAAAAGGAAGTTGATTTAAGAGGCAAATGCAAACGATGGTAAAAATTTGTAAAAACAGACCAAAAGGTAAAGACTGATTTTTTCAAAAATCTTATATTGCTCAAATGAAAAAGTGCAAAACTAACAAACGTTGGATAACAACCTGGGCACAAGCACAGAAAATTATAGCTCCATCCGAATTACTGAGATCTTTCACGAATTTTTACAATGCAGTACAAAAATCTATCCCAGGACAGCAACTTTTCTCAACTCTCCTACTTCTCAAGAGAGGTTGATCTTGACACAAAAACAAAAAAAAAGGATAATGAATGGTTATTACAGAGGTAATAACTTCCAAGACTCAAAGAAACAAAGACCCAAAGCAAACTAAAATGGGTTGTCTCCCAAAAGCTCTTTGTTTATAGCCATTAAGATGGGCATAATAATTTCAATGATGCTCACATAGGAGATATGGATTGGAAATGAAAGAGAGCATCAAGAAGCAAATATCCAACACATTTAAGTCTAACCCACTTCCTATGCAAGGGAGTTTCATGAGAAAACAAATTATTGAAACAAAAGGCTACTAGCATAGGAAGACAAAACAAGTGCAACTTCAAAGCTTTCAACATAAAGCGGGGAAACTTAATATTATTATTATTATTATTTTGCAAAATTACTTGTATTGCTTAAAACACAAATCAAAGGTTACAATCTCTCTGACATGTACTTGACAAACCCTCAGTACCTGAGGCGAGCCACACTATCGTTCGAGCATTTAATCTAGCATAATTCGCCACAAAATGACTACTAGTATTCTGACATCTCCTAATATGAGCAATACAAGTCTGACAAGACCCCAAAAAGGCTTTGATCTCTTCTACTAGTGACATGTAGACAGATCGGTCCTTCTCCTTCTTGTTGCATAGGCTAACAATCTCCAAACAATCTGTTTTGATGATCAACGGACTATTACACCAACTAAGGGACAAAGCTAGTCCCTCACGTATAGTGTGACGACCCGGGATTAGGGCCAGACAAATACCAGATCCTCGTCTGTTATAAGCCTAACCTAAATTTTGAAACACGCAGGGAAATATCGGTAACATTACAGAACATACAAACCATACATTAATAAGGTAAACTCTTAAGAGAGTTACAAACCAATCATACAAACCAGGGTCACAGACCCATCATTACATCAAACAACGGAATCAAACAAGTTGTTCTAAATAACAAACTTATCAAAGGGCCTAAGAAACCATAAATAGAAGTAGCGACCCTTCCATAGATCCTAGGCTGCTGCCCGGGAACCCCAACTACTCGTCGACTTCGACGTAGAAACCACCTTCAGTTGGAGTAGCTTCATCTGTAGAAAACATCAACGAAGCAACACTGAGTACAGGGTGTACTCCGCAAGGCTTATGGCTAGTGGAGTTATTTTTCATCAAGCCATCTTTTGTTTTCAAAACAAGAGGGAGAAGAAACTCATCTAGTCAGATCATTTTCAAAAGGGGATAAGAGGACTTCAACTCTAGTTTTTAGTATCAACTTGATACCCACCAAGTACCATCATCAACTGAACCTCTCTTCCCGGACTACCCCCTCAAACAACCCCGAGGAAGTACTCCGGATTTCACATTAGTTGACAAGTTTTAGCATTCGGTTATAGTTTATGATCTTCACGTCCGTTCCCAAGTCATCCATAACCGTGGGCATGGCTTTTTGAAAAGATTAATAACCCTACAGGGGTGCACAACTTTATCCACACGTACCAGCCGATTCTTAATGCCAAATTATTAGCCCTCTTCCTTGGAAGGCCGGCAGAGAGTGGTTGACCATGACCTTTACCTTTGTTTCGCCGATACCATGAGTCACGCACTAAGGAGATGCCGTCGTAACAGGTCAAGTCCCGAAGTCGGTCCCTAGCGATGTGAACAGGGTTTGAGATTATGGATGTCGGGCATCTCCCATTCCCTGCCATGCTTACCTACCTGTATGAATGCACCTCCTTCACCTCCATTCAAGAACAACCAAGATGCGAATGTCGAATGGAAAGCCCGAACTATGTGACTCATGGAATCTACTAGGCAAGTTAGTTGGTCGAGGGAGTTTCCAGGCCCCCGTGTGGTTGTACGCTCATCTTGGTTCAAGAGGCCAGAACATCGGGTCCTAGGGGTGGCAAGTATGGGACTACAAAAACCACAACCCACGTGGCCTCCCATACAAGCCTTAGCATGTTTATCATCCATCTCTGATCACATCATCACATCCTACCATACAGGATTCATTCGCATCTCCGGTGCATCACCTGAATGATCAACATCGGACCACTAAGCATGGCTAAGCTTGACTGAACTGTGGCACTAGCGATGCTCATAAACCAAACCCTAGTTATGCTAGGAGCGGTGGATCAGGTAGTATAGTTCACAAAGGGAAACATGCATCAGATAGGATCACTCTATCTACTGATAAAAGACTGTTGAACCGAATGCATGTGACAAGAATGAAATACTTTGTAAACATAGGATTCATATGTATGAGTGGGGCTTCGCTTGCCTTGTCCGTTGTTGGAATGATACTTCTCTTCGGTGGCGTTGACTTCAGCTTCGGGGTTGATTCCTATTCGCGAAGAACCAATCATCGGAAAAGAGAAAGCAACATTTAACACATGGCATGTGCAATGCTCATACAATACGAATGATATGACAAGTTGAATAGTGTTAAATTGAACCCTATAACATGCTTGGTCACTTTAAAGGGGGTCCGAGATGTCCAAACCCTAGAACAGGGGGATCCTCGGATTCACCTGTAGGGTTCAATTGGTTCTTCTAATTAAACTTGCCATCAAGGTTGATTAACAATGTATGATTATAGCTTAGTTAGATAGGTTTCATTTTTTTGATCATTTTGGTATATTATTTGTATTTTTCTTATTTAAAATGAATTAGTTATGAATTTCTCAAATTTTAATTCATTTTGGAATATTTAAAATAATTTCCAAACTTAGGCCCACATGTCAGACTTTTAATCATTTCAAAAAATATTTACAGAAAACAATAAAACTCTTACAGGTATGGCCCACCTGTCAGGGATTTTCCATTTACAGAAATAATTAAAAGAAAAGAAAAGGAGATATGACATCAGCATGGCATCATGCTGATGTCATCAATGGAGTTGCTCCGAGGTCGAGCTCGAATCCAGCGATTCTGAGCGTGCCTGGATGCGTGGTTGGGGGCTTGGACACAGACGACGATGGGGAGTCGATTGGTGGTGGCGCCGCCTATTCTTGGTCACCGGAGATGGCGGTGCAACGACGACGAGCGGCGGCAGCGTCGGGCTCACGTGGGGGGAAAGATACAGAGAGAGAGAGAGGAAGGGAGTGGATGGTATGGCAAGGATCAGCAGCTCACCGTGAGCAAGACGGGCTTGATGGCGAGGCGGGGCGAGCTCGGGATCGGCGAGGATCAGCGAAGACCGACGGCGGCCGGAGCTTCCGATTTGCTCGATTAAGGTCACGCGTGAGGGGGGAAAGGGGCTAGGGAGAGAGAGAGTCAAGCACAGTGGTTTCAGTGGTGGCGTCGGCTTGAGCTGGGGCAGACGGAATCGGTGAGGCCGACGGCGACTGGCGGCTAGGGTTCTTCAGCCATGGCGCTGCCGCGAGGGAGAGAGAGGAAGAGGAGAAGTGTGAGGGCACTAGGGTTCGTCGACGCATCCGGCAGGGTCTTGTAGGCGCTCGGGGGCGGCGGCACGGATCTTGGCACGCGGTGGCCGGCGGAGAGGCGACACCGAGCTGCTTCGGGCGCGACGAGAGGTGAACGACGATGATAGCGTCGGCAAAACGCAGACTGGGCAGCCTAGGCCCCGGGTGGGTGGCGTGCCAGGCGGCAGAGAGAGAGGGGAAAGGTGGGCTCGGCCCAGTAGCTAGGTTAGTTGGATTTTTATTCCAGAAACCTTTTCTATTTCTGTTTTTCTGATTTCCTTTTATATTTTTAATTTCAAATCTGTTTTGAATAATTTCAAATCACAGAAACTTTTATATGATATATAAAAACACTAAGGGGCCCTCAACACAATTTTGGGCTCCATTTGTTTTGAGAATTTTCAAAATATAGAATCCATTTGAATTGATTCAAAGAGAGAGGGAAAGCTATTAGGGTTTAGGGTTTTGTTTGTTCTTTCTTGATTATACCAAAGTGCAAATGTTATGCATGCATGCAATGCTCAAACATGTACTTATTAATATTACACAAGTGGTGGTATGTTACAGCTCTACCCCACTTACAAGAATCTCGACCCGAGATTCCTAGGTTTTAGAAAAGAAGGCAGGGTACTCAGATCGAAGACGATCTTCGCGTTCCCAGGTTTCTTCTGAATCAGACTGATGATACCATTGAACTTTCAGGAACTTGATGGTTTGACGACGAGTCTTGCGCTCGGTTTCATTAAGAATACGAACAGGGTATTCTCGGTAGGTTAGATCATCTTGGAGATCCAAAGTTTCATGGTCCACACCATGAAAGGGATCTTTGAAGCAACGCTTGAGTTGAGACACATGAAAGACATCATGAACCTCTGGAAAAGATGAAGGTAGATCTAATTGGTAGGCAAGCTCACCCCGCTTGGAGATAATGCGAAAGGGACCAACGTAGCGAGGAGCCAATTTGCCTTTGATACCGAATCGATGGACACCCTTCAGAGGAGTGACCTGGAGATAAACTTGATCACCAACTTCATAATGAACATCAAGATGATGACGATCGTAGTTGGTCTTCTGACGGGATTGAGCAGCCTTCGGACGCCCTTGAATTATGCAAACTTGATCTTCTGCTTCTTGGATCATGTTCGGACCAAAGAATTGTCTTTCGCCGGTTTCTGTCCAGTTCAGCGGTGTTCGACATGTTCTCCCATACAGAAATTGGAAAGATGCCATGCCCAAACTGGATTGAAAACTGTTGTTGTAGGAGAACTCCGCGAAAGGAAAACATTTCTCCCAGTTCTTTCCAAAGGATATGACACACGCTCTGAGCATGTCTTCAAGAATTTTATTCACTCTTTCAGTTTGACCACCGGTTTTAGGATGATAGGTTGTGCTGAAGGAGACATGAGTTACCATTGCTTCTTGCAAACTTTGCTAGAATTTGGAAGTAAACAAACTTCCACGATCAGAGATGATATTCTTGGGAACACCATGAAGAACGACGATCCGAGAGATGTATAGGTCAGCCATTTGACTAGCACGGATAGTTTCTCGAACCGGAAGGAAATGAGCAACTTTGGACAATCGATCAACTATTACCCATATGGCATCATTTCCTACTTGTGTCCTTGGGAGTCCAGTGATAAAATCCGTACCAATTTCATCCCATTTCCACTCAGGAATTTTCAATGGCTTTGCAGAAGTCCAGCAGGCCTTTGGTGTTCAGCCTTCACACGACGGCAAACATCGCATTCTGCAACAAAGCAAGCGATTTCTGGTTTCATTCCACTCCACCAAAATCTTTGACGGAGATCTCGGTACATCTTGGTACCACCAGGATGGATAGACAGAGGAGATTCATGAGCTTCTAGTAGAATTAGATATTTGATTTTCCGACTGTTTGGAACCACTAGCCGGTTACTGAAGTATAGGATATCTTGATCATTTACGGAAAAACATTTAGCTTCACCGCTTGCAACACATTCTTTGATCTTGGTAACTTCATCATCTTGCTTTTGAGCTTCCTTGATTTGGTCCTACAAAGAAGATTTTATTTCAAGGTTAGCAAGGAATCCACAAGGAACTACTTCGAGGTAAAAATGCTTGATTTCCTCGTAGAGAGCAGGTTGGGCTTGTGAAATCATCAGATTGTTGCAATAAGACTTCCGACTTAGCGCATCAGCTACGACATTGGCTTTGCCGGGTTGATAGTTGAGACCCAAATCATAATCTTTGATGAGTTCCAACCATCGTCTTTGCCTGAGATTCAGATCTGTCTGGGTGAAGAGATACTTCAGGATTTGATGATCCGAGTAAAGTTCGCAACGGTTACTGATGAGGTAATGTCGCCATTGCTTGAGAGCATGAACAACAGCAGCAAGCTCAAGATCATGGGTTGGATAATTGTTCTCATGCGGCTTCAACTGCCGAGAGGCATAGGCCACTACATGACCATCTTGCATCAACACACAACCGAGCCCTTGGAGAGAAGCATCACAATAGATGATGAAGTCCTTGCTTGTGTCCGGAAGGACAAGCACAGGAGCGGTGGTTACCTTGGTTTTCAAAGATTGGAAGCTTTCTTCTTCCTTTTCTGGCCATTCAAACTTCGTATCTTTCTTAAGAATATTAGTCATAGGCTTGGCTATCTTGGAGAAGTTCTCGATGAATCGGCGGTAATATCCAGCAATTCCAAGAAAACTTCGGACTTCCTTGACTGAAGTAGGCGACTTCCATTCCAGAATGGTCTGAACCTTATCCGATATGACAGCAACACCACTTGCAGACACAACATGGCCAAGGAAGATGAGCTCTTGTGACCAGAACTCACATTTGGAAAACTTGGCGTAGAGGTGATGTTCACAAAGTTTATTCAACACCAAACGTAGATGTTCGACATGCTCTTCTTTGGTCTTGGAGTAGATTAGAATGTCATTAATGTATACCACAACGAACTTGTCGAGATACTCCATGAATACGGAGTTCATGAGCCTCATAAATGTGGCAGGGGCATTGGTCAACCCGAAGGACATCATTGTATACTCGTAAAGACCATAACAAGTTGTGAATGCTGTCTTTGGGATATCCTCCTTTCTGATCTTGATTTGATGATACCCTGATCTTAAGTCCATTTTGGAGAAGACAGTGGCACCACTTAATTGATCAAAGATGTCATTTATCCGGGGAAGTGGGTACTTATTCTTGATTGTCACCGTGTTGAGTGGACGGTAATCAACCACCAAT
The DNA here is from genome assembly GCA_030063025.1 of Avena longiglumis. Taxonomy (NCBI): domain Eukaryota; kingdom Viridiplantae; phylum Streptophyta; class Magnoliopsida; order Poales; family Poaceae; genus Avena; species Avena longiglumis. The sequence goes on along the minus strand of CP125978.1, from coordinate 338,055,577 downwards.
CTTGGAATATTTGTATCCTGCTTCTTGACAAAGATGGTAGGGCAACCCCAAGAGGATGTGCTAGGTTGGATGTATCCTAGACCCTCTAACTCTTCAAGTTGCTTCTTCAACTCAACCAACTCATGAGGAGGCATGCGGTAAGGTCTTTTGGAGATAGGAGCAGTTCCAGGAACTAGGTCTGTGACAAACTCCACAATTCGATCAGGTGGCATGCCAGGCAACTCTTCAGGAAAGACATCCGAGAAATCACAGACTACATGGACATCTTGGACCTCAAGAGTAGGTAGGACATCCATGGCATACAACTCCGAGAAAGGTTTAAGGACTGCTGACGGAGACTTTGAACCATCAGTCCAATACTTGACAGTTATGCCAGCAGAAGAGGTCATAGAAACTGCTCACGATCAATGTGACTGATACTTGGTTAACCAGTCCATGCCCAGAATGACATCAATGTCACATGACTTGAGTGCAGTGAAAGAAGTGGGGAACTTCTGGTAGGCTATGTCAATATCATTCCCGTGACTAACCATAGTGGTGAAACAGCTAGAACCCGGGGAATGGATGGTCAAAGGGGTGGACAGGGGTTCAAAATTTATCCCATGCTCTTGAGCAAACAAATTTGACATGAATGTATGCGATGCTCCAGAATCAAACAGAACGGTTGCAAGAATTGAATTGACACGGAGCGTACCCAGAATGACGCGTGGATCGTCCTGAGCTTCCTCAGCAGTGACATGGGTCAAACGACCACGTCCAGCACCTTGAAATTTATCATTCTTCTTTGACTCCTGATCATTGCGTCCGACAGCCCTTTGGGAGCACTCTCCTTAGTGTAAAACACCCTCGAGAATCGACCTATAAGTTTCAAGCCGCCAAACCCGCATAGAAGCGATTCAAAGGTGCCCACCGAGCACTTTGTGCGGTGGAAAAGAAGTAATAACATTACACAATAGTCCTCGATGGGACCCATGCGTACATATATACAACACGACTCCATGAGTCAAGAATACAGATATACAGAACAAAGATCCGAATCACCTTGAAACGATAGAGTGTCCAGCTACGGACAAGATGCAAATGGGGCTAAGAGCCTTGAAGAATAACCAATGGCGTCCATAACCCTGCCCAGGCCAAGCCGGAAGGGTAACCACCTAACGACGCCGATCTCAAAACCTGCTTAAACAAAAGGGTGCCGACAAAGGGCAAAGGAAAAGAGAGCGTCGATCGAGGCCGACAGCGAGGCTAGAATTCGGCGGTCCTCGCCTACATAGGTATGGTGGACTGAAGCGGCAGCGGCAGCATGCACTAAACAACCTATAGAGACCCGATACAACTGGCGGCTATCAGAGAGGGGTAAGAGAGACCTAATCGGAACCAACCTGAATCTAACACCAAACAAACCCATCCTGGCGTTTCCCCCTCGACACCCAAACGAGGAGGTCAACCGAGGAACTCACCCAGTTGGCAGTTTTATTTATTCGGTTATCATTGCAGCAATTACTAGTCAGGTTTAGATAATCATCCTGATAAAGTAAGCAGTGGGCACTTTTAGTTAACCATTCCGTTATAGTTACAACACTTACTAATCAGATACAGATAGCATGAGATAAACCCAAAACCCAGCAGTTTTTGGTACTTTTATTAGCCATTCCGTTGTAGTTGCAATACTTACTAGTCAGGTACAATTGTCGCAAGCGTCAAGCCAATCAAGCAATTGTGGGCAGTTTTAGTTAGCCATTCCATTATAGTGAAGCTGATTACTAGTCATTATAAAGTCAAATTTATAGCACTATTTTAGTTATGCTTGTCTATGGTCGAGATACTGTGCTCCAAGTCGTCCATAACCGCGGACACGGCTTTCAGAAAGTTTTACCCGGCCGGGGTGCACCAATAGCAACACACGCTCGATCAACCTCGGAAAAACCAAATCAAAACCCAACGAGGCTTTCACGACAAAGCAATCACAGGATTCAGAATTATTTCAGGGGGCCACCCCTTGGAGTCTTACCCGCAACGAAGTAAGCTAGCTCCGAGACGGACTCAAGGTTTGGGTAGACGGCTGTGAACGACTGGGAACCCAAAACTGGGCTTGTCGACACCGCGGAATCGTGTCCCGATCCTAAACAGTACAGGTGCTATCTGTCGCACAATTTAAATAAAGCAGTAAAGCATGGCATAAGTACAGGATAGTAAATAAAACCTCAAACTAGTTTGTGGCCCCAAGAAATAAGACTGAATCAAGCTCTGGCTCAGGGGGGTCCCATATACCTCCCGGATGTGGATAGCGCGATAAATCAAGGAACAGGTATCAAGTACTCGGGGTCCTACGGGACACAAGTGGGCGTTCGGAAACCAAATATTATCTATCACCCACCGATGCCTCTGCTTACTTCAATTTTAGTTATTAAACAGGAATTAAAGTGAACGATAAGTAAAGCCATGATCATCTCCAGCATCAAACAGGCGGCAATTCTCCAACAACTCTGGCACTTGACAACACGCAACAACACTTGAGCAAGCGACTACGACGCGCAAGTCCAACTATCTACCAAACAACAGGTAATAGGATGTGTCCAAGGCAAATATAAGGCTGCAAGGGATATCACGGGTACGAAAGCTAGAGCAACGCAACACAGATAGCAATAGATCAACAGGAGGGAATAAATACTATAAAGTAAGATAGGTAGAAAGGGGAAGATGCTCGCCTGAAAACATTGCCGAAGGTTCAACCGAAGATCGGGGCTAAGCTCACATCAACTCAACGTCCTTATCCGCGAAGAAGCAAAACACTAGAACAAACACCGGATGCAATATTTAATACTACGGCAAAAGATCGGGCATGATGCAAATGATGTATGACATGGCAAAGCTGCGATGCAATTAGGTCATATTAAGCGGAACCGGGGTCCCGACAATATTTAGGTGGTTCATGTTGTTTAGCTAACCCGCAATTAAATGTTGTCTTAACAAGGCAAGATTATATCATCGGTTCGCTACACAAATTTAAATGAGGCCAATATAAGACTAGATTTGCCCGCATATGGGCCCCATATTTAATTATAAGGTGAATCGGCATAAGGCCCACAACCCACACAAATATGCATGCGAGATGAATGATTAATATGCGACAAGTTGTATTATATGATAAAATAGGGTTTTCGGGAAGGGGTTCACACGTTAGGGTTCGGCAGATCTTGGGGTTCCGGGGTTCGGGGTCGGTCTCAGGGTCCAGGGTTCGACGGAAACGTTCTCGGTCTCCGGGATCGTTCTCAGATGACAGAGTAGGTCTTGGCGCATCCGTGGTATTCGGTTCATGTCGACGGTCATGGCGTTCGGGATGAAGCACTTGTCGTATACGCATCGACGACCTTGGCGTCCGGGTTCTTGACGATCTTGGCGTAACCGGGATGGAGGGCTTGCCGTATCGGGGAGAAGATATTGAAGGGTGCCGGCTTCAATTGTCGATGGCGAACTTGTTCGGTACTGGGGTTTTTCGGAGTTCATGGCGCGGCACCGGGTACGGGATCGGTCTTCGGGTTCGGGGTCTCGGCGTCCGAGGGTGCGGCCTTCGGGGATCGGTCTGCGGATTCCCGAGAAGTAGATCTTGATGTTCCCGGGACGGTGATCTTATGGTTCCAGTTTGCTTGTCGGTGGTCTCTGAGTCGCGCAACTTTCACTTGTCCATGTCGGAGCCGAAAGGATCATGACCACCACATCAGAACAATATGGGGCCGATATCCAGGGCGTGGTCGATCTGGGCCGAGGCAGGGGCGCATACCGTCGATGTAAGGGCCGCGCGGGCTCGGCCAGGGTGGAGAACGGCGGAGGGGTCCGGGACCGGGCGACCTGCTGAGGAGGAGGGCGCCACGGAGCAGGAGATCTTGGCGGTGGTCTGCGCTTGCGGCTCGCTCGGGGAAGGCACGACGATAGCGCCGACCAGGGCGACGGTGCTGTGTGGAACTCGGCGGATGTCGAGGTAGGCGACGAGGTCGGCGGCGGCCCTGCGACGGAGGGGACGGCGGCGGTCCGGGGGTTCCAGGGAGGCGGCCGACGGTGGCCCGCTGCAGCGGAGGAGGCCGGCTGGGCGGTGGAGGCTGCAGCGCTGAGCAGACGGGCGACGCGAGGCCGAGGCGGTCCGCTGGTGGCGAGGCGGCGTGCGCGCGGGCCTTCGGAGGCGCAGAGGGCGGCGAGGCGGAGGAACGGCGCCGGCGGAAGGGGGAGAAGGACGGCGCCTCGCTGGCTGGGCGAGCCGGGAGGGGAGAGGAGGCTCATGGCCGGGCGCGCCGGGCGGTGGAGCAGAGCGGTGGCGAGCGGGCGCGCCTGCGCGTTTCGGGACGGGAAGCGCGAGCGCTGGGGGCGTTAGGAGGAGGCGAAGGGGGACGGGCGGAGCGGCGAGGAGGTTCGCAGTGGCGGGCTGGTGGCGGGTCGCCGGAAGATGAGGGAGGAGCGAGGGCTGCGGGCTGGAGGTGGAGGCGACGGGAGGAGCCGGCGAGGAACTCGGGCGGCCGCGGGGTCCGGCGGGGCAGATGCGGCGGCGACGGGGGTGGAGGCAGGGACGGCCGGTGAGGGAAGCGCCGGTGAGGTGGGAGAGAAGGAGGCGGACGCGGGGAGAGAGCGGGGTCGGGGTGGGGAAGAGGAACAGGGAGAGGAGGCGGTCGGGTGGGCCAGGTGCCAGGTGGGGGTGGGGCCAGGCAGGCACGCGGTTGGTGGGGTGCTGAGCAGCGGCAGGGGCCAGGCGGGTGGGGCGGTTGTGTGCGTGTGCTGCTGTGTGCTGGGTGGGTTGAGTGGGGAGTGGGGTGGTTGAGAGGAGGTGAGGATGAGGTGGCAGTAGCGGATTGGAGGGGGAGAGGGAGAGAGGTGAGGTGTCACGAGGGGAGTGGTCGGGGTGAGGTGGAGAGGGGTTGGGTAGGATAGGTTGGGTAGTTTTAGGATTATGGGGGACCGATTTAATTCCTGGGGGTGGTCGTTCGGGTCGAGTCGGCCCGTTCGACTGCCCCCACTAAAAATAATTTAATATTTTATTTGTCTTAAACGGATCGTTTGCAAACCGTGGTTAGTTAAACAAAATATTCCGGAGACCCGGTTTTGGTTTTGAATATAGATGGGGCGTTTAGAAAACAAAAACAGGTTTTTCCGCAAATAGTTTTATACAAGCAAATGCAAGATGATGACGATGCTCAAATGCAATGTGGCATGATGACATGAGCATGCGGTCATGATGATGCAATGCACAAAAACAACGCGATTTTCTAGTAGTGGTTTTTGCGGGATGCCACAATTCGACACCACTAACAATGGATCTCGCCCTCAAGATCCGCCTCATGGTACCGGAAGGAAGGTCGGCGATCTGATCCTTCGCGCTTCGTGTAGATCCTCGCGACACCACTAACAAGAGGTCGTTGTTCGTGATCGTCGAGGAAACACTCCGGAAACAAAAGGTCGAAGGTAGAGGTATCCACAAATAAAGCCACCTCTATCTCTGATAGAAAGAGAGAACCGATGCATTCTCATCCCACTTCAATGTACACAAGCGAATAGAGTGAGTAGTCGGCATGGGGGCCAATCCATCACGCACCCAAACTATTACTCCGCACAATCAGTGGAAAAAGAGCGCAACCATTCTCGGAATTAGACTGAAGATCTCGACAAACGAGGTTCGGAAACAAAGCAGTGATGCAGACTCTGCATCGGATCTGACGTAGATGATGTCGTCGCGTCGGGAAAACACCGGAAGGCACAAACAAGGAACAAAGAATGGTACCACAGATAGAGGATCACGCAGATAGCAGGAGGACCGGATGTAGCGACACCGTTACCGAAGGAGGAAGCGAAACCCTGAAGGTACGACGGAAACCCAGCCACGAGGATTCCTGGACTCGAAGAAAAGATAAGAGGTGGTTCCAAAACGCGCGGAGATAAGAGGAGAATAGCAGAGGGGTAAGGAGTAAAATCAGACCTAACCAGAACTATCCAACCGATTTTGCAAAAATAGTTTTGGACACTCTACTTCGGCCGTTAGCTAGGTTATCCTACAGGATGGACTTCTGGGGTATCGCAACTGCTGAGCTCTGATACCACTCTGTAACACCCTCAGAATCGACCCTATGCAAGTTTCAGCGTTTCCCGCCAAACCCGCATAGAAACGATTCAAAGGTGCCCACCAGGCACTTTCGTGCGGGTGGAAAACGAAGTAATAACATTACACAACAGTCCTCGATGGGACCCACAGAACAGACATATATACAACACGACTCCATGAGTCAAGAATACAGATATACAGAACAAAGATCCGAATCACCTTGAAACGATAGAGTGTCCAGCTACGGACAAGATGCAAATGGGGCTAAGAGCCCTGAAGAATAACCAATGGCGTCCATAACCCTGCACAGGCCAAGCCGGAAGGGTAACCCTGCTAACGACGTCGATCTCAAAACCTGCTTAAACAAAAGGGGTGCCGACAAAGGGCAAAGGAAAAAGAGGCGTCGATCGAGGCCGACACGGCGAGGCTAGAATTCGCGGTCCTACATAGGTATCGTGGTCAAGCGCGGCAAAGATGCACTAAACAACCTATAGAGACCCGATACAACTGGCGGCTATCAGAGAGGGGTAAGAGAGACCTAATCGGAACCAACCTGAATCTAACACCAAACAAACCCATCCTGGCGTTTCCCCCTCGACACCCAAACGAGGAGGTCAACCGAGGAACTCACCCAGTTGGCAGTTTTATTTATTCGGTTATCGTTGCAGCAATTACTAGTCAGGTTTAGATAATCATCCTGATAAAGTAAGCAGTGGGCACTTTTAGTTAACCATTCCGTTATAGTTACAACACTTACTAATCAGATACAGATAGCATGAGATAAACCCAAAACCCAGCAGTTGTTGGTATTTTTATTAGCCATTCCGTTGTAGTTGCAATACTTACTAGTCAGGTACAATTGTCGCAAGCGTCAAGCCCATCAAGCAATTGTGGGCAGTTTTAGTTAGCCATTCCATTATAGTGAAGCTGATTACTAGTCATTATAAAGTCAAATTTATAGCACTACTTTAGTTATGCTTGTCTATGGTCGAGATACTGTGCTCCAAGTCGTCCATAACCGCGGACACGGCTTTCAGAAAGTTTTACCCGGCCGGGGTGCACCAATAGCAACACACGCTCTATCAACCTCGGAAAAACCAAATCAAAACCCAACGAGGCTTTCACGACAAAGCAATCACAGGATTCAGAATTATTTCAGGGGGCCACCCTTTGGAGTCTTACCCGCAACGAAGTAAGCTAGCTCCGAGACGGACTCAAGGTTTGGGTAGACGGCTGTGAACGACTGGGAACCCAAAACTGGGCTTGTCGACACCGCGGAATCGTGTCCCGATCCTAAACAGTACAGGTGCTATCACGTCGCAATTTAAATAAAGCAAAAAGCATGGCATAAGTACATGATAGTAAATAAAACCTCAAACTAGTTTGTGGCCCCAAGAAATAAGATCAATCAAGCTCGATCGGGGGTCCCATAATCCTCCCGGATGTGGATAGCGCGATAAATCAAGGAACAGGTATCAAGTACTCGGGGTCCTACGGGACACAAGTGGGCGTTCGGAAACCAAATATTATCTATCACCCACCGATGCATCTGCTTACTTCAATTTTAGTTATTAAACAGGAATTAAAGTGAACGATAAGTAAAGCCATGATCATCTCCAGCATCAAACAGGCGGCAATTCTCCAACAACTCTGGCACTTGACAACACGCAACAGCACTTGAGCAAGCGACTACGGCGCGCAAGTCCAACTATCTACCAAACAACAGGTAATAGGATGTGTCCAAGGCAAATATAAGGCTGCAAGGGATATCACGGGTACGAAAGCTAGAGCAACGCAACACAGATAGCAATAGATCAACAGGAGGGAATAAATACTATAAAGTAAGATAGGTAGAAAGGGGAAGATGCTCGCCTGAAAACATTGCCGAAGGTTCAACCGAAAATCGGGGCGAAGCTCACATCAACTCAACGGCCTTATCCGCGAAGAAGCAAAACACTAGAACAAACACCGGATGCAATATTTAATACTACGGCAAAAGATCGGGCATGATGCAAATGATGTATGACATGGCAAAGCTGCGATGCAATTAGGTCATATTAAGCGGAACCGGGGTCCCGACAATATTTAGGTGGTTCATGTTGTTTAGCTAACCCGCAATTAAATGTTGTCTTAACTAGGCATGATTATATCATCGGTTCGCTACACAAATTTAAATGAGGCCAATATAAGACTAGATTTGCCCGCATATGGGCCCCATATTTAATTATAAGGTGAATCGGCATAAGGCCCACAACCCACACAAATATGCATGCGAGATGAATGATTAATATGCGACAAGTTGTATTATATGATAAAATAGGGTTTTCGGGAAGGGGTTCACACGTTAGGGTTCGGCAGATCTTGGGGTTCCGGGGTTCGGTCTCGTGGTCAGGTTCGACGGAAACGTTCTCGGTCTCCGGGATCGTTCTCAGATGACAGAGTAGGTCTTGGCGCATCCGTGGTATTCGGTTCATGTCGACGGTCATGGCGTTCGGGATGAAGCACTTGTCGTATACGCATCGACGACCTTGGCGTCCGGGTTCTTGACGATCTTGGCGTAACCGGGATGGAGGGCTTGCCGTATCGGGGAGAAGATCTTGAAGGGTGCCGGCTTCAATTGTCGATGGCGAACTTGTTCGGTACCGGGGTTTTTCGGAGTTCATGGCGCGGCACCGGGTACGGGATCGGTCTTCGGGTTCGGGGTCTCGGCGTCCGAGGGTGCGGCCTTCGGGGATCGGTCTGCGGATTCCCGAGAAGTAGATCTTGATGTTTCCGGGACGGTGATCTTATGGTTCCGGTTTGCTTGTCGGTGGTCTCTGAGTCGCGCAACTTTCACTTGTCCATGTCGGAGCCGAAAGGATCATGACCACCACATCAGAACAATATGGGGCCGATATCCAGGGCGTGGTCGATCTGGGCCGAGGCAGGGGCGCATACCGTCGATGTAAGGGCCGCGCGGGCTCGGCCAGGGTGGAGGACGGCGGAGGGGTCCGGGACCGGGCGACCTACTGAGGAGGAGGGCGCCACGGAGCAGGAGCTCTTGGCGGTGGTCTGCACTTGCGGCTCGCTCGGGGAAGGCACGACGATAGCGCCGACCAGGGCGACGGTGCTGTGCGGAACTCGGCGGATGTCGAGGTAGGCGACGAGGTCGGCGGTGGCCCTGCGACGGAGGGGACGGCGGCGGTCCGTGGGTTCCAGGGAGGCGGCCGACGGTGGCCCGCTGCAGCGGAGGAGGCCGGCTAGGCGGTGGAGGCTGCGCGCGCGCCACGACGGGCGACGGGAGCGCGCGAGGCGGTCCGCTGGGTGGCCGAGGCGGCGCCGGGCGGAGGCGCTTCAGAGGGCGGCGAGGCGGGAGGAACGCCGCGGCGGAAGGGGGAGAAGGGCGGCCGCTACGCTGGGCGAGCCGGCAGAGAGAGGCGCGCCAGCGCTGCAAGCCGGGCGGCGGAGCAGAGCGTGGCGAGTGGCGCGCCTGCGGCTCGCGGACGGGAAGCGGCGAGTGCTCGGGACGTTAGGAGGAGGCGAGCGGGACCCGGACGGCGGAGCGGGCGAGGAGGTTCAAGGCGGCGGGCTGGTGGCGGGTCGCAGCGGGAGAAGAGGGAGGAGCGGGGGCTGCGCGGCTGGAGGTGGGGGCGACGGGAGGAGCCGGCGAGAACTCAGGCGGCCGCGGGTCCGGGGCGATGCGGCGAGGTGGAGGCAGGGACGGCCGGTGAGGGAAGCGCCGGTGAGGTGGGAGAGAAGGAGGCGGACGCGGGGAGAGAGCGGGGTCGGGTGGGGAAGAGGAACAAGGAGATGAGGCGGTCGGGTGGGCCAGGTGCCAGGTGGGGGTGGGGCCAGGAAGGCACGCGGTTGGTGGGAGTCTTGGCAGGGGGGTGTGTCGTTCTTTGTGTCTTTGGGTGGGTTGAGTGGGGAGTGGGGTGGTTGAGAGGAGGTGAGGATGAGGTGGCAGCAGCGGATTGGAGGGGGAGAGGGAGAGAGGTGAGGTGTCACGAGGGGAGTGGTCGGGGTGAGGTGGAGAGGGGTTGGGTAGGATAGGTTGGGTAGTTTTAGGATTATGGGGGACCGATTTAATTCCTGGGGGTGGTCGTTCGGGTCGAGTCGGCTCGTTCGACTGCCCCCACTAAAAATAATTTAATATTTTATTTGTCTTAAACGGATCGTTTGCAAACCGTGGTTAGTTAAACAAAATATTCCGGAGACCCGGTTTTGGTTTTGAATATAGATGGGGAGTTTAGAAAACAAAAACAGGTTTTTCCGCAAATAGTTTTATACAAGCAAATGCAAGATGATGACGATGCTCAAATGCAATGTGGCATGATGACATGAGCATGCGGTCATGATGATGCAATGCACAAAAACAACGCGATTTTCTAGTAGTGGTTTTTGCGGGATGCCACAAGTAGTGACCAGGCTGACCACAGGAGTAACAGGTAACTCCGGTGTGAGAACCAGCAGGAGGATGATAGTTTGCTCCACCAAAATTTGACTGTGGCTGACGAGAATTATTGCTAGAGGACTTGGGTGCATAAGGAGTACGAAGCACAACACTGTACGGAACAAAGACACAGCGCTTCTTGTTACTAGAGGAAGAAGCACGAGAATTTCCTTCTTCACGATTTTGAGAGACTTCCAAGTCCTTCCTTCCATGCTCCAGAGTAAGAGCCTGATTGTGCAAGTCCTGGAAAGACTGGAACTTGAAGGGCAAAAACTCATAGCGAAGTGCAGGGTTAAGTCCCTTACGGAACAAATCTTGCTTATCTTCATCATTGGTCACATCCCTGGTTGCATAACGAGCCAGGCGAGTAAACTCACGCCCATATGCTTCAATATCCATGCGCCCCTGATTCAGATCCATAAACTCCCTCCTTTTGAGATCCATGACGAGTTTATAGATATAAGAGGCACAGAAGTCTGCAACAAACTCTTCCCAGGTAACAACATGTCCCTGAGCTTGCAGATTCTGAAAACCTTCCCACCAAACACCAGCCTCACCTTCCAGTTGATAGGTGGCGAAGTTCACACGGTTAGTGGGACGGACACGAAGAGCACTAAACTTGCGCTCTATGGTGCAGAGTCAATCATCAGCTTCAAGGGGCTCCTTGGAGTGGGTGAATATTGGAGGAAAAGAGCGAATGAAATATCCAAGTGTGACACAGTCGTCAAGACGGGCGTTCGGTGTTCAAGGCCACACACTGAGCGTTCATTCCTCAGACGGTTGGTCTCAATGTTGTTGAGAACCTCGGCCATTGTGGGAGGTGGCAGAAGTTCCTGATTAGCATTGTTGTTTCCTTGACGGCCAATAGAACCACGGGTACTAGACGACATCCTGAGGAGAAAACAGAAACCATAAGAATGGATTCACAAAAAAGGGTGCAACAAAGGATGATTGAAACCATATCAAAAGATCATGGTAGAGGTGAACATGTGGATGAAGATTATATCAATGCATTAAGTATGGCAGTAGGACAGGCATACGAAACGTATATGCTACCAACTTAGATACAAACCATAACAATGGAATGCAAGCATGATATGATACCGAAAAATCACAAAAGAATAGAGAGGTAGAATGATAGGCATCCGTAGCAAAGTTGAAAACAATGCTCAGGTGCACAGATATATCTTGGAAACTCTGAGGCTTGTAACCAAGTATGAAGTACTAGGAAAACAACCAAAACCCGCATATGCTAAAAGTTTGGAATGATAGACGAGAAGTGAAAACTTTCCAAATCAAACGAGGTAAGATAACTCAGCAATAGAGCAACCTTGGATAAGGAGTAAAAAGAGACCTATTCAGAGTTTTGCAAATAGTTTTTAGCTTTCAAATAGTTTTCTCAAACTCTAGACTCAACATCGACCAGCTAGAAGGGTTTCCTACAGGCAGTCCGGCTCTGATACCAAAATCTGTCACGACCCGGGATCAGGGCTAGACAAATACCAGATCCTCATCTGATATAAGCCTAACCTAAATTCCGAAACACGCAGGGAAAGATCGGTAACATTACAGAACATACAAACCATACATTAATAAGGTAAACTCTTAAGAGAGTTACAAACCAGTCATACAAACCAGGGTCACAGACCCATCATTACATTAAACAATGGAAGCAAACAAGTTGTTCTAAACAACAAACTTAGCAAAGGTCCTAAGAGACCATAAAAAGAAGTAGTGACCCTTCCATAGATCCTAGGCTACTACCCAGGAGCCTCAACTACTCGTCGACTTCGACGTAGAAACCACCTTCAGTTGGAGTAGCTTCATCTGTAGAAAACATCAACGAAGCAAGGCTGAGTACAGGGTGTACTCCGCAAGGCTTATGGCTAGTGGAGTTATTTTTCATCAAGCCATCTTTTGTTTTCAAAACAAGAGGGAGAAGAAACTCGTCTAGTCAGATCATTTTCAAAAGGGGATAAGAGGACTTCAACTCTAGTTTTTAGTATAAACTTTATACCCACCAAGTACCATCATCAACTGAACCTCTCTTCCCGGACTACCCCCTCAAACAACCCCAAGGAAGTACTCCGGATTTCACATTAGTTGACAAGTTTTAGCATTTGGTTATAGTTCTCTATGATCTTCACGTATGTTCCCAAGTCGTCCATAACCGTGGACATAGCTTTTCAAAAAGATTAATAACCCTGCAGGGGTGCACAACTTTACCCACACGTACCAACCAATTCTTAATGCCAAATTTTTAGCCCTCTTCCTTGGAAGGCCGGCAGAGAGTGGTTGACCACGACCTTTACCTTGCTTTCACCGTGACCATGAGTCACGCACTAAGGAGATGCCATCGTAACGGGTCGAGTCCCGAAATCGGTCCCTAGTGATGTGAACAGGGTTTGAGATTACGGATGCCGGGCATCTCTCATTCCCTGCCACGCTTACCTACCTGTATGAATGCACCTCCTTCACCTCCATTCAAGAACAACCAAGATGTGTATGTTGAATGGAAAGCCCGAACTATGTGACTCATGGAATCTACTAGGCAAGTTAGTTGGTCGAGGGAGTTTCTAGGCCCCCGTGTGGTTGTACGCTCGTCTTGGTTCAAGAGGCAAGAACATCGGGTCCTAGGGGTGGCAAGTATGGTACTACAAAAACCACAACCCACGTAGCTTCCCATACAAGCCTTAGCATGTTTATCATCCATCTCTGATCACATCATCACATCCTACCATACAAGATTCATTCGCATCTCCGGTGCATCACCTGAATGATCAGCATCGGACCACTAAGCATGGCTAAGCTTGACTGAATTGTGGCACTAGCGATGCTCATAAACCAAACCCTAGTTATGCTAGGAGCGGTGGATCAGGTAGTATAGTTCACAAAGGGAAACATGCATCAGATAGGATCACTCTATCTACTGATAAAAGACTATTGAACCGAATGCATGTGACAAGAATGAAATACTTTGTAAACATAGGATTCATATGTATGAGTGGGGCTTCGCTTGCCTTGTCCGTTGTTGGAATGATACTTCTCTTCGGTGGCGTTGACTTCAGCTTCGGGGTTGATTCCTATTCGCGAAGAATCAATCACCGGAAAAGAGAAAGCAACATTTAACACATGGCATGTGCAATGCTCATACAATACGAATGATATGACAAGTTGAATAGTGTTAAATTGAACCCTATAACATGCTTGGTCACTTTAAAGGGGGTCCGAGATGTCCAAACCCTAGAAAAGGGGGATCCTCGGATTCACCTGTAGGGTTCAATTGGTTCTTCTAATTAAACTTGCCATCAAGGTTGATTAACAATGTATGATTATAGCTTAGTTAGATAGGTTTCATTTTTTTTTATCATTTTGGTATATTATCTATATTTTTCTGATTTAAAATGAATTAGTTATGAATTTCTCAAATTTTAATTCATTTTTGGAATATTTAAAATAATTTCCAAACTTGGGCCCACATGTCAGACTTTTAATCATTTCAGAAAATATTTACACAAAACAATAAAACTCTTACAGGTATGGCCCACCTGTCAGGGATTTTCCATTAAAGAAATAATTAAAAGAAAAGAAAAAGAGATATGTCATCAGCATGACATCATGCTGATGTCATCAATGGAGTTGCTCCTAGGTCGAGCTCGAATCCAGCGATTCCGAGCGCACCTAGATGCGTGGTTGGGGGCATTGGACGCAGACGATGATGGGGAGTCGATTGGTGGTGGCGCCGCCTATTCTTGGTCACCGGAGACGGCGGTGCAACGACGGCGAGCGGCGGCGGCAGGCTCACGTGGGAGGAAAGATACAGAGAGAGAGGAAGGGAGCGGAGGGTACGGCGAGGATCAGCGGCTCACCGTGAGCAAGACAGGCTTGACGGTGAGGCGGGGCGAGCTTGGGATCGTCGAGGATCAGCGGAGACCGACGGCGGCCGGAGCTTCCGATTCGCTCGATTAGGGTCACATGCGAGGGGTAAAAGGGCTAGGGAGAGAGAGCCGAGCACGGCGGTTCTAGTGGTGGCGTCGGCTTGAGCTGGGGCGGCCCAAACCGGCGAGGCCGACATCGACTGGCGGCTAGGGTTCTTCGGCCATGGCTCTGCCGCGAGGGAGAGAGAGGAAGAGGAGAAGCGTGAGGGTGCTAGGGTTTGTCGACGCGTCCGGTAGGGTCTTGTAGGCGCTCGGGGGCGGCGGCATGGATCTTGGCGCGCGGAGGCCGGCGTCGAGCCAACACCGAGCTGCTTCGGGCGCGGCGAGAGGTGGACGACGACGATAGCGTCGACGAAACGGTACGGGCCAGGCTGGGCCGGCCTGGGCCCCGGGTGGGCTGGCGGCTGGCTGCGCTGGGCGGCAGAGAGAGGGGAGAGGTGGGCTCAGCCCAGTAGCTAGGTTAGTTAGATTTTTATTCCAGAAACCTTTTCTATTTCTGTTTTTCTGATTTCCTTTTATATTTTGAATTTTAAATCTATTTTGAATAATTTCAAATCACAGAAACTTTTATATGATATCTGAAAATACTAAGGGGCCCTCAACACAATTTTGGGCTCCATTTGTTTTGAGAATTTTCAAAATATAGAAGCCATTTGAATTGATTCAAAGAGAGAGGGGAAGCTATTAGGGTTTAGGGTTTTGTTTGTTCTTTCTTGATTATACCAAAGTGCAAATGTTTTGCATGCATGCAATGATCAAACATGTCCTTATTAATATTACACAAGAGGTGGTATGTTACATATAGCAGCAAGTTCTGCACCCAAGTGAAAGAACATTTCATAATCCCTAGTGTTTTGTCTGTTAGATAACAGTATCAAGTATTATTTAATGTGTGTTGAAGTGCTACAGATCTCTACCTTGAAAAGGATTCGGAAACTGTTTTTGGGGGGCGGATAATTCGCCCCTACCAGGGGCGGATAATTTGCCCCTCCCCAAACTCAGAAGGGCGCAACCCTCGGAACGGGGGCGGAATATCCCACGGATTTTCTCGCCTGGGCGGATAATCCGCCCCTCTAGGGGCCGGATAGTCCGCCCCCAGGTTCTGTATCCAAGGTTTCCAAGGCGCATCGCTCAGAGAGGGGGCGGAGTTTCCCCCGGACTCTCCGTCTCTGGGGTGGATTTTCCCCAGGGGCGGATAGTCCGACCCTTGAGGGTCTCCAAGTCAAGACCGGCACGACCTTCTGTATGGGGGGTGGATTTTCCCCAGGACTTTCCGTCCAAGGGCGGATTTTCCCCCCAGGGCGGATAGTCCGCCCCTAGTGGGGGGTGGATAATCCGCCCCCAAACTTCACCAACGGCCAGATCTATGCAGGGGGTATTTAAGCCAGCCTTCCCCCTCCTGCCATAACTCTTGGTTCATTCGGAAAAGTCAAGACCTGTTCTTCAAGATTCATCCAAGAGAGCTCAACCTTCATCCACCTAAAGGCCCCGTTTGGGAATCGAAGGAGGAGAACTCGATCTTCAACAACTGCAATCAAGCACTTCATCTCCTCTCCATTCATTTGGAGAATCACCGATCTAGTATTTCTTGCAAATATCTAGATCCTTGATTTTGATTATATTGATAATCCTTGTTCTTGTGATAGCTTTTTGTCTTTACGGGAGCCCCCAATTCAGTTGTGGGTGTGTGCCCCAGTAAAGTTGTAAAGGCACCGGTTCCCGCCTCGAAGGGTACCAATAGTGGAGAAGGTGGATCAGGCCTTTCGTGGCGAGATCCATCAGAGAATAGGGTGAGGCCTATTGTGGCGTGGTGGTCTTATAACCTCCCACCCATCCAACGTAGATGTACTTCCCTTAACAAGGAAGGAACTGCGGTAAAACAAATCCATGTGTCTCCGCGTGCTCCACTACGGTTTCCTCGGTCCTCTCTTTACGTGCTTAGTAGCTAGGTTTGCATATAGGGAAATTCTCGTAGTTGCATATCTAGAGAATTTACTTTGTGTTAAGCCTAAAATTGTAAAAGAACTAAAAATTGAGTAGCACCTATTCACCACCCCCCTCTAGGTGACCATACGATCCATTTCAATTGGTATCAGAGCCCCGGCTCTTATTTCGGGCTTAACCGCCTAAGAGAAGTATGGGTTCCAAGGGAGATGGAAGTGATGCTCCGGAGGTAGTCACCATGAACGATCTCAAGACATTGTAAACAACCTTGATTAGTTCTATGGAGACTAAGATGGAAGAGATGCGTCAAATGATAATGCGTCTCTCCCCATCCGCATCATCACCTCCATCTGCCTCAGAGGCTACCACTCCGCAATCCAAGGAAACGGGTAAAACCGATTCCAAAGATAACGAAGTGGTTGGTGATGGCACTAGAAAGAGCTTCTCCTCGAAAAAGGATAGTGGTAAGGAAGGATACAATGAGGTTTCCCATGTGTATTCTCCTAATCCACCTATCCCACACCCACATATACATAATATGGGTGATCCACCCAAACTTTCAGCATCTACTTTTAATCAATGGCAATTTTTTATGAAGTCTCATGTGTGCAGCTCCTCCATTGAGTTGTGGAAAATCATAGAGAATGGTCTTCATGTTGGAGATCCCCACAACCTAACAAGAAGAGAGGTTGTTGACAGTCAACTCAACGCTACGTCTCTACACATGATTCAGCTTGGTGTGGGTGACAAAGACATGTCACACATTTAGCATCTTAACACAGCTAAGGAAGCTTAGGATGCCCTCACCGAGCTCTTCATTGGAAATGAAAGCATGAGAAGAAATAGATATGATGCTTTGAGTAATGAAGCTGAAGGATTCTATATGTTGGATGGAGAAGACCATGAGGACATGTATAGGAGGCTCAAGTTAATAGCCACCACTTTCAGGAATCATGGTGCCTCTCATGTTGATGATGCTTGGATCAAGCGCAAGTATGTTAGTGCTCTTATGCCATTTGAGCCCACGGATTTGAAGAGTCTCCAAGGAAGGCATAACTACCACCTAATGATATCCAATGAGGTAATGCAAGAAATGGCAGCTTTCAAAGTGGCTGCCAAGAATGACGAAGATGCTCGTGCACGAGCTATGGGGATGCAAAAGGGAGTCAACATGGCCTTGAAGACAAGCGTGGCTGATTATGATGAAGATGACATAGAAGATATGGACTGTCCTGAGGATGTAAAAAGAATTCATGGACAATACATGGCCTTCTATGATAGAAACTTTTGGAAGGATCCAGTCAAAGCCAAATCTGTACTAGAACGCAAGAGTGGAGCATATGGAAGAAAGGAAAATGGTCCCAAGCTGAGTTGTTTCAACTGTGCAGACCGGCTGCACTTTGTAGCCGAGTGTCCGTACCAAAGCAGGGAAGATAATGGAGGAAGACTCATTCTCAAGGAAAAGTCAAAGGCTCCACGCAAGAAGCAATTTCTAAATAACAATGCTCCTTTCAAGAAGCAACCAAAGATTGTTCTAGTGGCTCAAGAAGAATATTCTTCGGGAAGTGAAGATGAAGATGAGGATGATAGCTCTCGAGAGGTGGCTGATATAGTCACCACATCTACACCAACATCTCTCTTTGACTCTCTGAACGAAAACGTCATCAACAAGAACGCTACTTGTCTCATGGCAAGAGGTTCCGAGGTATCAACTTCCAACACTTCTTTTCCTAAGGCTGTGATTGACATGGATGATCCTACTAGTCTTAAGGTTAAAGAAGAGATTATTGCTTTGGAATATTTCTTCACTAACTTGCAAGGTGAGAACAAAATACATTTTGAGGATCTTATGGACCAGCTGGCCCAAAATGAAGTGCTTCTTGAAGAAAAGGGCAGGATTAAAAGGGAGGATGCAATGGAAATTGCATCCTTAAAAAATGCTCTAGAAGAGGAAGAGGCTCGGGTTTCTCTTTAAGAGAGGCTTGAGTCTATTGAGGAGTCACATGAAGAAATGATGACAAAGCTTGTTAAGGAACGTGACAATGCAGTAGAAAAAGCAAAGAAGCTAAAGAAAAAAAAGGTTGACTTTGGGGCTGCTCATGCTAGACTCTCCGAGGAATTGGAGAAACCTGACATTGCTCATAAGGCTTTGAAAAGTGAATTCTCTATTCTCAATGATTCACATGATTAGCTCCAAATTCGATTGTCCAAATATGATGTTCCTAGCACATCTAAATCAACATATATTCACAAGGAAAATGCTAGGGTGGTTGATGAGCTTGTCAATGACTTCACACCTAAAGGTAAGGGTGTTCTTGATGATATTCTTGGCAAGCAAAGATCAAATCTTGGAAAAGAGGGACTTGGATATGTCACCAAGTCCAAGAAGAAGAAGAAGACCAGGAATGAACAAGCAAAGACAAACACCGTTGAGAAGAATGTCACAAAAGACAAAACTAACCATATTGGTTTTGCAGGGTCTCACAATCCAAATTATGAACTCTTTTGTGATTATTATGGCGATGTGCATGCTTATTATGTTGGTCCTTTTGATGAATATGTTTCTTGGTATATTTGGGTTCCAAAGACCCTTGTTACTAACATGAGAGGACCCATTGAAAAATGGGTACCTAAAACCAAGAAGTAATTCTCTTGCAGGGTTATGCTTCCGGTGGGTCTAAATGGGTGCTGGATAGTGGATGCACTAGTCATATGACCGGAAGCAAGGAGATCATCACAGAGATGCAAACCAATCATGATCATATTACAGTCTCCTATGGTGATAAGTGATACGTTGGAAATGTATCTATAATTTTTGATGCTCCATGCTTGTTTAGTATCTACTTTGCTTTACTTGTCCACACTTTGAGGTGTTTTTTACATGTTTTCTGGTACTAACCTATTAACAAGTTGTAACAGTGATAGATGCATGTTTTCTGCTGTTTTTGGTTTAAGAAAAGTTAGTAAAGAAATATTCTCAGAATTGGAAGGGACAAACGCCAGTCAATTACTTTCTGTGGGGAACAAGAAGTCCAGAGGAGAGACGAGGAAGCGTTCCGGGGCAGCTAAACCACGCCTAGGGGTGGGTGGGCCCTACCTCGCGCCTGGGTAGGGTTTTCCCCCTCTGGTCACCGCCTCGGTCTCCCCCTTCGCCTATAAAAAGCCCCTGATGCAAAAACCCTGAGGACCCAATCAGAAATCCATGAAACCTTCTGTAGCCACCGCCACCATCATCCCTAGATCGGGGGGATCTAAAGCTCTTCCCGGCACCCTGCCGGAGGGGAGATCATCCCGGAGGCCTTCTCTCCAGTATAATTCGTGAGTAGTTCCACCTTGGACTATGGTTCCATGTAGTAGATAGATGGTTGTATCTCCTCATTTGTGCTTTCATGTATAGATCTTGTGATCTCCGTTCATGATCAAGATCTAATCTATTTGTAATCAGCATGTTGTGTTTGCGGGGATCCGATGGATATTGAGATTATTATGTTGGTTTGATTAATGGTTTTGTCTTTATGATTCTATCATGTCTGTGTTGTTTGTGATCTTGCATGTTCTCTGTTGCTAGTGGTTATCTGGGCCAAGTAGTTGCTAGTGACTCCAAGAGGGGGTATTTATGCTCGATAGTGGGTTCATGCCTCTAGTTTAAAAAGGGAAGTGACAGAAATCTCTTCGGTTGTAGATGTGTTGTTGCTACTAGGGAGAAAACAACGGTCTCTTGTTCATGGAACATGTGGACTGTTTACCTTACACACTTTGCTTAAAGCAGTTGTTTGTTGCTTGCAACTTAATACTGGAGGGGGTTCGGATGATAACCTGAAGGTGGACTTCTAGTCATAGATGCAGTTGGATGATGGTCTATGTATATTGTTGTATTTCCCAATCAACTTCATAGGATCTTTCTGGCTAGTAATTGCATTGTTATGCCTTGATCAGTTCCTGTCAATTGCCTCACTGTAATTTGTTTACCCTTCATGCCATGTTGTTTATCTAAGGAGAGCACCTCTAGTGAACTATGGACCCCGGTCCAATCTTTACCATTGATACATCTTCCACTGTTACCTGTTTACTTGCTGCAAATCATTACCTTCCACACCATACGTTTAATCCTTTGCTATAGCAAACCAGTGAGCTTGACAACCTCACTGATTCATTGGGGCAAAGTCTTGAGTTTGTGTTGTGCGGGTCTCCGCGTTGCTTGCAACACCTGTGTGACGTTTACTTCCTTCTACTGGTTCGATAACCTCAGTCTCAATTGAGGGAAGACTTGTTGTTGTGCTCCTCACACCTTTCTCTTGGGGTTCCCAACAAGACTCCACATCAAGCACCAAGTTTTTTGGCGCCATCAAGGAGTCACCAACAAATTTTCTGGCGCCGCTGCCGGGGAGGCTAAGGACGTCTTCACTAGGGGAGTCCTTCACTTCCTTTCTCTTTACTTTGTTTTTAGTTTTCTTTGTTTCTTTTGCTTGGTTTTGTTTGGCTCTTTTCAAAAAAACCCAAAAATATTAGTCTTGCTTGGTTTGCTTTCTTTATTCAAACATACAAAAAAAATTAGTCCCTGCTCTAGTTGTTGGTCTGTTATTGCCTTGCTTGGTCATGCTTTCCACAATGGATGGTTACTTTGAAACTAGTTCTTATTGGCAAGGTGGGTTCACAGAAGAACAAAACTATTATTATAAGTAACACCGTTTGTCACAAAAAGGGAAACACTTATGGGAACAAATTGATAATTTGAATACTATTGCTAGAGACGTGTGCTCTACTTATAATGTTACTTATTGCTTTAATAAAGCTTGTTGCTGCAGGAGGTATAAACACCTACCCTTTCAATATGAGTATAATGATAATGTTACCATATCTTCTTATGTTAAAGGAAATTATGACTTTTATGATGTGGAACAAATTGAAGAATTTATTGCTTTCAAGGGTGCATTTGAACTTGCTAGTTTGCTTGAAAATAATGATGATGCACCTTATGAACATGAGGTTTATGAGATACTTAAATTTTTCTTTGACAATTAGAAGAAAATGGCTATATTCTTGAATATTTTAATAGGTGCTTTCCACATTTGGAAGAGACTAATGCCTTGCAGGAGCCTATGGAAGAAGAAATTGCTGAAACTGAAAGCTCATTAGATGAAAAAGAGGAGGAGAGTGATGGTCAAGAGGAGGAAGAATGGATCTACCCATGTCTACCTTCTAATGAGATTAACTATTTATCCCTTACATTATTTGATTGTCCCCCATTCTCACCAAATAAGGATGATTATTATGTTCGTGTGGATCCTTTTGAAATATCTACTTTGGATAAAACTTGTGGAGGTTTTAATCCCACTATTTTGAGCTTGATAGAAATTATATGTTGCAGATCATGAAAAGCATGCTTTATGTGATAGCTATGTTGTTGAGTTTATTTATGAGGCTACTAAAAATTATTATGAGAGAGGAAAATATGGTTGTAGAAGTTTTCATGGTACTAAAACACCTCTCTATGTGCTGAAAGTCCTTGTTTCATCTTCCTATGCCTGTCACTTTCTTCTTTGTGAATTTATTTGCATACAAGATTACTATGCATAGGAAGTGGGTTAGACTTAAATGTGTTTTGAATTTGCTTCTTGATGCTCTCTTTGACTTCAATTCATATTTCTTTTGTGAGCATCTTCTCAAGCTATTGTGCCTAACTTAAAGGCGTTAAAGAAAAGTACTTGTTGGGAGATAACCCAAGAGTTTTCTTGAGTCTTAGAAGTTATTACTTCTGTAATGACCTCTCCTTATCCTTTTTGTTTGCTTTTTGTGCCAAGAATGACCTCTAATGAGAGGGAAGTAAGATTTGGGGTGTTGCTGTCCCGAAACAAATTTATGTCCTCCACAAAAAAAATTCTTGAGGAGGCTATGTAACTCGGATTGAGCTGAAAAATTACGAATAAATTCCCCAGTATGTTAGCTAAATTTTGTTAGTTCAACACTTTTTGATTTGAGAAACCTAATATGTTCGAACAAATTCGTTTCTACATGCTGGTTTGTTTTGACAGATTTCTGCCATTATTTGCATTTGCTTCTTATCGATTCCCTTTTGAGCTCTCTTCAGGTAAATTGAGTTTCTTTGAAGGATTTAATACAATAGTTTGTGCTTTTAGTGAAAAGCCTTGCTGTTCCAAAGCTTTGCCAGTGGTCTAATATCTTTTCAATACACTAATGTTGCTAATGAAGATTGTGTGAAGTTTTGTATGAAGGAAAACAATTAGGTGTAGAGAGAATGATGCAATGAGATGAAGAATAGACAAAATCTCAATCTTGGGAATGTCACCATGGTGTCACCCCAAGAAATATCCAAGAGGTACAAGCGTCAAAGCTTGGGGATGCCCAAGGCATCCCCTTCTTCATCAATAAAAAGCTCAGGTCTGTCTAGACACTTCGTTTTTATTGTTTCATGCACAGTTGTGTTGTTCTTGGAGCGTCTTAGTTTTCATTTGCTTTGCTTAGTTTGTTTAGTTTCCTTTAGTAGTTTGGACCCCCGTTCTCGCTGTGTTGTTTTGCAAATAAGTTTGCTTGGTGTTTGGAAAGGAGTAGTAAGTTCTTGCTTGTAAGTGCAAGAGGAGCTTGCATTGACTGTGATTTAGACTTTAGCATGACATGCTAGGTGTTGTTTTAGCATTATGCTTAGTGATTATCGTTGTAGCATGTATTTTTCCAAACAATTGGGATTGCTTAGTGTGCCTTGAAGAAATTATGCGTTGTTCCAAACTTACTTTCTGTTCGTGCCCTTGGTAAGATGGGCTTTGATGTTTTCATTGATGGTGATTTAGTGGTACTCTTGTGGAGCAAGTCTCTAAAGGTCGCTTTCGTTGGGTACGTCCAAAATAAACTGTATGTGGTGGACTTTTCGGGGAAAACCACTTCGGGTCCGATGTGCTTATTCGGAAAGGTCGACGTGGGCTGGCTATGTCATCGCAGTTTAGCCCATGTCAACATGAGAACTTTGAAAAGTCTTCACAAGGGTGGACACATCCTTGGACTAAAAGACAATGTTTCCTTTGCCAAAGATCGTGTTTGCAGGGCTTGTGTTGATGGCAAAATGCATGACTCTCCCCACAAGAGGAAAACTATTGTCTCCTCAAAGAGGATCTTGGAGTTACTTCATGTGGACTTATTTGGTCCTCCATCTCATGCTAGCCTCGGTGGGAAGAAATATTGCTTGGTGATAGTTGATGATTACTGAAGATACACTTGGGTCTATTTCTTCAAGCTAAAGAGTGAGACTCAAAAACTGTCATTGATTTCGCCAATGAAGTTCAGCGTCAACACAACGTCCCCATTTTGGCAATTAGAATTGACAACGGCTCCGAGTTCAAGAACTACACGTTAAATGAATTTCTAAGTGAAGAGGGGATAAGACATCAATATTCCGATGCGTACACCCCTCAACAAAATGGTGTAGCCAAAAGGAAGAACCGCACTTTGATGGATATGGCTAGATCAATGTTGGCTGAATTCAAGTCTCCTTACAACTTTTGGGCTGAAGCCATATCTACCGCTTGTCACTCATCAAATCGGCTCTACCTCCGCAAGATCTTGGACAAAACTCCGTATGAAATACTTACCGGTAACAAGACCAACATTTCGTACTTCCGGGTATTCGGTTGTAAGTGTTTCTTTCTCATCAAAGGAGTATGCTTGTATAAATTTGAGTCTAAGGCTTTAGAAGGTATTTTTGTTGGTTACGGTGCTGAATCCCACACTTATAGAGTCTACAACAAGCTCTCTGGAATTGTTGTAGAATCTTGTAGTGTGGAATTCGATGAAAATGATGGCTCCAATGTGGGGCAAGTTGATGTTTGTGATGCAGATGTTGAAATACCCCAAGATGCCATAAGAAGAATGCGCGTGGGATTTTTCTGCCCCGTTGAGGAACCCCTTGTGGAGGATAGGGAAGGACAATGCTCCACTCAAGTGGATCCCTCATCTACACAAGATCAACAAGCCCCTATAGCTTGAGAAACCTCTACACGAACACCACAACCTGCTGAAGATCACCCGTCTTCTGGGAAAAATGGTAGTTCCAGGACGGACTATCCGCCCCCTCCAAGGGGCGGATAGTCTGCCCCTGGCACTCCAACTCACTCCAGGGGACATCATGCAGAGCAAACCAGTCAAGAAAATCCTAGGCCGGATTCTCCGGCCCCAAGGGGCGGATTATCCGGCCCTGGATCTCCAAGTCCCACCAGGGTTGTTTAGGAAGAAGAAACTGTGGCCACTTATCCCAGGCCGGATAGTCTGGCCCCACCAAGGGGCGGATTGTTCGGCCCTGAAGAAACTGGACAGCAACAGTCGCCTGTTTCAAGCACATATCAGAACCAAGGGGAAGGTAGTGGCCAAGACAAGGATCCAAATGTTGAATCAACTCCTTCTAGAAACAACAGGGAAATTGAGGCTCGTCATAAAGCTCGCATTGATCAGTACCTTGAGTTAAGGGGCCACACTCTTGACAAGGTTGTCGGTGATCTAAGAAGAAGAGTGTCTACTAGAAGAGAACTTGCTAGGTTCTGTGATCATCAAGCTCACATTTCAATGGTTGAACCAAAGAAGGTCTTTGATGCTCTTGAATGTTCCGATTGGGTGGTTGCAATGCATGAAGAACTCAATAACTTCGAGCGCAACAAGGTTTGGAATCTCGTAGAGAAACCCAAAGAGTGTCGCAATGTTATCGGCACCAAGTGGATTTTCAAGAACAAACAAGATGAAAATGGCATTGTTTTAAGGAATAAAGCAAGGCTAGTGGCTCAAGGATTCTCACAAGTGGAAGGCATTGATTTCGGCGAAACTTATGCTCCTGTGGCTCGTCTTGAGTCCATCTGTATCCTTCTTGCCTATGCCGCTCATCATAATTTTAAATTATAGAAAATGGATGTTAACAGTGATTTTCTTAATGGTCCACTACATGAGTTGGTATACGTCAAGCAACCCTCGGGATTTGAGGATCCCAAATTTCTGAACCATGTCTACAAACTCGATAAGGCGCTCTATGGCCTTAAACAAGCCCCACATGTGTGGTATGATCACCTTAAAGAGCTTTTGTTAGACCGTGGATTCGAAATGGGCAAATCGATCCCACTCTTTTTACTAAGAAGGTTAATGGGGAGATTTTTGTATGCCAACTATATGCAGACGACATTATCTTTGGCTCTACTAACCAAGCTTTTAATGATGAATTTTCAAAGCTTATGACTGACGGGTTTGAGATGTCTATGATGGGATAATTGAGGTTCTTTCTTGGATTCGAGATCAAACAACTTAGAGAGGGAACTTTCATTAATCAAGCTAAGTACATCCAAGACATGCTTAAGAGGATCAAGATGACGGATCTCATGGCGTTGCTACTCCAATGCAAACTAAGTGTCATCTTGAGCTTAATCCAAAGGGTAAAGACGTGGACCAAAAGGTATACCGATCCATGATCGGCTCTCTCCTTTACCTTTGCGCATCTAGGCCCGATATCGTGTTGAGTGTAGGAGTGTGTGCAAGGTACCAAGCCGCTCCTAAAGAAATCCACTTAGTGGCGGTCAAGAGAATCTTCAGATATTTGGTACATTCACCAAATTTTGGTTTATGTTATCCCAAAGGCTCCAGTTTCTCTCTATGTGGTTACAATGATTCAGATTGGGCTGGTGACAAAGATGATCAAAAATCAACTTCTAGTGCGTGTCAATTATTGGGCAAGTCTCTAGTGTATTGTCTTCGAAGAAACAAAATTGCATATCACGCTCAATCGCCAAAACTGAATATGTTGCTGCTGCAAGTGCTTGTATGCAATTATTATGGATGAGGCAAACTTTAAAGGAATATGGTGTCAATTGTGACAAAGTGCCTCTTTTATGTTGTTATATGTTGATCCAAATTCTACAAAGTATAGGCCAACTTCTGACGAGTGGAGCGAGGCCCGTCGCCGGGAGGCTTGGGCCGAGTGTAACGAGTCAGAAGTTGGCCCACACCGTGCCCAACGGGGACGCCTGTGGGGGTGCGGGGGGAGACAGCCCCCCGCGGTACGGTACGGATCATCGAAGACCTAGGTTTCCACCGATATATAAACCCCTTGTAAGCCGCCGGTTGGGAGAGTTGCATCTGTGAAATCCCCGGCGTTTGTAAACACTCCTCGATATAGTGAAGTTTCGCTGGCTGGCGCCCGTGGTTTTTTCCTCTCTTTGTTGGAGAGGTTTTCCACGTTAAATCTGTGTCTCCTTGCTGTGTTTTTCGTTTTCGTTCTTCGTTATCTTCTTGTCGCGATTGTAACATATGTGACAATGAAAGTGCTATCAAAATTGCTTACAATCCGATGCAACATACAAGAACAAAACATATTGAGATTCACAATCATTTCGTTCGGGATCATGTTGCTCGTGGTGATATTGCACTATCTTTTGTGAGCATGAAGCAAGATTTTGTTATCTGAGGAATGAGCTAAATATCATAGATTCAAGGAGCTTGGCTTGACTACCCTTGCATACTCACTTACTCGTCTTCATGTATTTGGTTTAGATACGGGCATAGACATAGGGGGAGTGTGGTCCTAATTGATTGGGCTAACCCTCCCCCCATAATGCCTAAAGAAAGAAAACTCATTTCCCTTAATATCATTTTGTGATATGTGGGTCATCGATGAGCATTGTTTTTGAACTCAAGATACATCTTCGCAGTGTCATGCCATGCGCTCCAACATGGTGGCTTCGGCCACCGCCCTCTTCCTTGAGAAGAGTTGGTTTCTAGTGGCTCTCTTTGGATTTTCTTGCATATCTTTTGTTCTTATGGAAAACACACCCAATTTTGGCTTTTGGTTGATTTGTTCTTGCAACTTTGGGTGTGTAGTACCATCTCAGTTTGTTGTTCTAAACCCAAGCCTTTTTCCCTCCTTGAACCATCTATTCTTGCACACAAGTCCTTTATACACTTTCGAGGGGTTTTGCAAGGAGTACTCTGGCCTGAATCTGTGTTTACAGAAATTCAGAGGGGGCGGACTATCCGCCCCAAGTGGGGTCCGGATTATCCATCCCGGGCGAAATCTGCCCCTTAAGGGCTGGGCTCGGGGAGGAAGGGCTCAAACAGAGCAGCCAGTCCTCCCCAACCCATGCTCTGCCCCATGCCGCCGTCGGAGCCTCCGCCCCTCCCCGGAGTCGATTCAACCACCGGATTCTCCGAGCCCTCCCCGAATCTTCTTCCCCTCGCCTCCGGGTACCTTCTCCTCCGAGATTTTCCTCCAATGAGTGAGGGTAACTCCCTCATCCATCTCCTTTGTATCGAATTCATTGTTTTGGTGGAAATCTCGTTGTAGAAGATAGTATGTGTTTCCCTTGCTTGTTAGATTCAGTAGTATTGCAACCCTAGTGCCCGATCTGTGTTGCCTGGGTGAATCTAGGCCAAACCAGAAATTTTTTGTGGGGGGCGGATTATCCGCCCCTGCCAGGGCTGGATAATCCGGCCTGGAGGTTCACTGCCTGTTCTGGTTTGTCTCAGATGTTTACCATGCACAACTTTGGACCGTGGATTGTTTTCCTACTATTTCTAATATTCCTCTTGGACTTGTGTGTGTGCTTATCCCCATGCTACCTCTCCCATGCTTTTAACAGGTGCTTCAAGTGCACCTAAGACCTACAAGCATCGTCCCCGTGCCCGTTATCTTAGGCCCACTGCAGAGGGTAAGTTTGTTGAAGAAACTGAGGTCCACAGGTTGGAAAGAGAGTCTGAACGGATGGTCGAGGAAGCAAAGAAAGCCAAGAGGGTTGCATATCGCAAGGGCAGGGGCAAGAAGTCCTGGCCCAACTACAAGGCCATGGACAACGTTGAGTACTCATCCATTCGCCAAACCGATTATTATGTCGATGCTAACAGTGATGGTTCTCCGGAGGATTCCATGTTTTCGTGCTCTCACTTTCGGTATATTCATGATGATGTTTATGTTCCTCTCAAGATTCGCCCTATGCACCCTCTGAATATGACTGAGGCCCAAACCAAGGCAAGACTTCATGAAGCCTTGGATGTGACTAATAAGATGAGGCTGCATCACCTTATGACTCTTCAGTGCCACTATGACTCCTCGGTGGTGAAGCAGTTTTTCTCCACTCTTGTGATCTGTGGAGATGAGCTTCGCACCATGAAGTGGATGACCGGGACAACAATGATTCAGTCATACTTTCGTACCTTTGGTCAGGTCCTTAGGTATGCCTTTCATGGGCGTGACACAGCTTCTAGAAACCGCATCATTTCTCTGCTCAGGCCATCCAAGGACACTATTCTTGCTCCATGTCTGACATCTGATGGCACTTCTAATACCTTTGCTGGCCTCTCTCCTTTGTATGCCACTCTTGTTGGCATGTTTCGGGAAAACATCTCTCCAAGTGGGGGAAACAATGATAAGATCCACGGTCACCTGGTTCCCTTGCTTGCTTTTGCCCATGAGTGTGCCACCAATGCTGGTTCTTCTACATGTTACAAGCTGGATGTTATGGATTATATCTATCATGAGATGACTGATGTTATGCTCAACCGGCTCTCCATCCCGTATGCTCCCTTTATTATGATGCTCATCAAGCACATGCTGCCACATGAGGACTTCGGTACTGGTTTGGATGGTGTTCACAAGCCCAAGAAGATCTACAAGAAGGCTCAGAAGACCTCTCACCCTTCCACTGCCCCTGGGTCCTTCATGCGTGACGCAAGGGCTAGTGGTCGTCGTCCCGTGGTGTCCCCAATGGCATGTGAGGTCAAGCAGCTCAATTGGTTTCAGCGGCACATTCTTTGCATGAGCATTGATACTCACAAGGGACAGTATGAGGAGTATAGGAGGAGCCATGAGATGGCCCACACCCAGCAGCTCATTCTTCACTATGTGTCTAGGGCAACTAGCCATCCACCACCCCCTACAGCTCCGGCACCGTATGCTTAGTGGAACACATCAGGGATCAATTATGGAGAGCTCGAGAGTCACCTATTTCCTCCACCATCGAGGGCTCCTACTCCTCCGGCTAATGACGATGATGAGTATGATGAGGAAGGGGACGGGGATGACTACGACGAGGACGAGGACGAGTGATCTTCTAGGATGCTAGCATCACTCTTCTTCCTTTTTGGTGTTTCAATGCCAAAGGGGGAGAAGTATTTCTATTAGGTCACGGATTTTCATGGGTTGGGCACAAGCACTTGCCTCTTTTTCCTTTGTTTTATTTGCTTGCTTGTGCCCTTTTTAGCGTTGAACTTTGTGTGCTTGGTTTGTATAAGACTATGCCGTGTGATACTTCGTGATCGTGTATGGATCTCTATGCTCGTGTATGGATCTCTAGAATTCTGGATTTATCTTGTGGAACTACCCATATGGAATTCAGGATTAATCTATGGAGTATGGTATTGTATTGATGGAATATGGAATTATCTATTGATTGCATCAATATTGTGAGATGTGCTTGAGGCCTAATAATCTCACTATTCACATTGGCTATCTTCACATCCCAGTGGTATGACTTTGTTTCCCAACTCACCTTATTTTAATTGTCTTTGTTATGAAATTGGCTTGCTCTTTAGTGTGTGCATTTGTATTCAAATGAAAATTATAAATATGCACACATTTAGGGGGAGCCTCTTTCATTTTCTTAAGGTGCTGTTAGTAGGTTTCATTGCAAATCCTAGTATTGTCATATAACACCAAAAAGGGGGAGATTGAAAGAACATTTCATAATCCCTAGTGTTTTGTGTGTTAGATAACAATATCAAGGATTATTTAATGTGTGTTGAAGTGTTGCAGATCTCTACCTTGAAAAGGATTCAGAAACTGTTTTTATGGGGCGGATAATCCGCCCCTCCCCAAACTCAGAAGGGCACAACCCTCAGAATAGGGGCAGAATATCCCACGGATTTTCCGGCCTGGCCGGATAATCTGCCCCTCCAGGGGCCGGATAGTCCGCCTCGCAGGTTCTGTCTCCAAGGTGGCCAAGGCGCATCGCTCAGAGAGGGGCGAATTTTCCCCCAGACTCTCCGTCTCTGGGGCAGATTTTCCCCAGGAGAGGATAGTCTGCCCCTTGAGGGGGGGCGGATAATCCGCCCCCTCGAGGATTTTCACCAAGTCAAGACCGGCGCGACCTTCTGTATGGGGGCAGATTTTCCCCCGGACTTTCCATCCAGGGGGCGGATTTTCCCCCAGGGAGGATAGTCCACCCCTAGTGGGGTGCGGATAATCCGCCCCCAAACTTCACCAACGGCCAGATATGTGCAGGGGGTATTTAAGCCAGCCTTCCCCCTCCTGCCAGAACTCTTGGTTCATTCAAAAAAGTCAAGATCTGTTCTTCAAGCTTCATGCAAGAGAGCTCCACCTTCATCCACCTAAAGGCCCATTCCTTTGGGAATCTAAGGAGGAGAACTCGATCTTCAACAACTACAATCAAGCGCTTCATCTCCTCTCCATTCATTTGGAGAATCACCGATCTAGTATTTCTTGCAAATATCTAGATCCTTGCTTTTGATTCTATTGATAATCCTTGTTCTTGTGACAACTTGTTGTCATTACGGGAGCCCCCACTTCAGTTGTGGGTGTGTGCCCCGGTAGATTTATAAAGTCACCGGTTCCCACCTCGAAGGGTACCAATAGTGGAGAAGGTGGATCAGGCCTTTCGTGGCGAGATCCATTGGAGAATAGGGTGAGGCCTATTGTGGCGTGGTGGTCTTAGAACCGCCCACCCCTCCAACGCAGATGTACTTCCCTTAACAAGGAAGGAACTGCGGTAAAAAAATCCCTGTGTCTTCGTGTGCTCCACTACGGTTTCCTCGCTCCTCTCTTTACGTGCTTAGTAGCTAGGTTTGCATATAGGGAAATTCTCATAGTTGCATATCTAGAGAATTTACTTTGTGTCAAGCCTAAAATTGAAAAAGAACTAAAAATTGAGTAGCACCTATTCACCCCCCTCTAGGTGCCCATACGATCCATTTAACCAAGGCATCCGAACACGAGAAAATTTGGCGGCAAGCTGATAAAATAATCTCCCCCTTTTCATCTCGAAGGATCATACCTTCACTCGCACTTCCATAACCTCCGTAAGAACCATCAGTTTACACCATCCTGAGGGAGGAGCAACCCAGACCGGCTCGACGATTGGTTGTATTTGGCATACAGCATGGAAGTTTGATTCTTTCTGGTCCAATATAAATTTACCTTTGGAAATATTAGCTCCTAGATGGTGCTTAATCTGCAAGAGCGGTTCCATATAGGGCACTAGGAAAGTCCTTGATGCTTCAATTGGCGGGGTATTTTTACCATGTACCACTTCATTATGCATGTGCCATGCTCTCCAAAATATCATGAGTACTCTACTTCTTACTCCCTCACTTAGCGTAGCCAAAAGGTTTAGCAGCCACTCCTTCCCAGAATGCACAATAGAATTGAGGGTAAGCAACATCCACTTCTCCGCCATATGGTTCCAAAGCTGAATTGCTAAAGGACATCTTATAAAGGGATGATAGTTATCTTCTATTTCCATACCACAAACTGGACATTGTGTGGTAATCTCCAATGTTTGTGAGCACTTATTCTTCCATGTAGTAATGAATCCGTAGCCAAACTCCAAGCAACTGCAGCTTTCCAAACAAGATCACAACACTTGTGATTGCCATCATGAGCTAAACTCGATGATTCTGTGGTGCCACTCCAAATTTCGTTCATCGCAACATAATACGCACTACGTATTGTGAATAACCCATGTTTAGTCGGTGCCCATGCTAACTGATCACCGTCCAACCGAGGATATGGTGTAATCTTTAGAATTTCAGCGACATCAGTCGGCAGGAAGTATTGCTGATGCAGGTCAACTCGCCATGCACCAAATTGATCGATGAGCTCGGACACATGGTGTAGGCGACACCTTCTCCTTGCCGACAGTGGCCTATACGAAGTAGGCCTAGGTATCCATGGGTGTCTCCAAATTTTGATCTGATCATCATTACCCACTCTCCAGATAAGACCTTTCTTCAGAAGATCAAGGCCGTGTGATATGGCCTGCCATGTCGATGATGCATTACCCGAGAAGACCGTATATTCTAATCTTCCGTTTGGGTAATACTTGGCCTTTAGTATCTGGGCGCATAGGCTATTTGGCCTTAATATTATTGAGATGCATAAAACCATGTTTCCCTCTCTCATAATAACTTTCAGTAGTACTTTGAATAAAGTTGACAATATAACTGTCACAAGAAACAACTTTATCATCAGAATAATCATACTTACAATCATCAAAAAGAGGTCTAAGGTCATAAACTAGATCAATAGAAGCAAGTTGTTCAACCATAACATCCTCGTTAGGCAAATTATTTTCATAAGGAGCTTTAGCAAATTTGGAAAAATTAAACTCATAAGATTCTCCATCAAACTTAGTTAATACTTTCTCCTTCTTACAATCTATAATAGCTCCACAAGTGTTCAAAAAGGGTCTACCAAAAATGATTGGACAAGTTTTACTAGCAGCTGAACCAAGCACTAGAAAATCTGCAGGATATTTAATCTTACCACATAGGACTTCCACAGCTCTTACGATACCAATTAGACAAATGGTTTCTTTATTAGCAAGGTGAATAACCACATCAATGTCCTCAAGTTCACAGGGACGAATTTCATGCATAATTTCTCTATAAAGCTTATAAGGAATAGAACTAGAACTAGCACCAATATCACATAAACCATAATAGCAATGATCACCAATTCTAACAGAAAGCACAGGGACACTAGCTTTCTAGATTAACTAGGATGAGAGACAGTATTAGAAGCATCTTCACAAAAGATGATGTGCCCATCTTCTACATTCTTAGTGACAAGGTCTTTCACAATGGCTACTACATGTTCAATATTTATTTGTTCATCAGGTTTAACAACTTTCTTTGTACTTTTGCTAACCACATTAGCCATAATAGAATGTTCCTTTACCTTGGCAGGGAAAGGTATTTTATCAATATATGTTTCAGGCAAAATAGGACCAATAGTACAAACTTCAGTGTTTCTAACAGAAACATGATTAACAATATCTTTATAAGGTGCATGGTACTTGTTCCACTTATTTTTAGGAATTTCTATATAGGATGCAAAGGCCTTAAAACAATTGGCTATACTTTGAGAATCAAGACCATACTCAGTACTAATATCACGAAAGTCATCAGTTTCCATAAAAGATTTAATGCATTCATAATCATAATTTATACCTAACTTTCTTACTTTGTCATTCTCCGATGCTTCAGTGTTTTCTTGAATATGGTCTAGAAGATCCCATATAGCTTCTTCCTTCATACGTGAATGATCCAGCACAAGAAGCATCTAGTAAATCTTTGTCATGAAGAGAAAGCCTTGCATAAAAGTTATTAATAATATTATTATGAGGGAGTTCATGAATAGGACATTTAAGCATTAGTAACTTCAATCTCCCCCAATCTTGGGCTGTACTCTCTCCATCACGAGGCCAAAAGTTATATATTAGATTCCTATCCTTATGAATCTCACTGGGAGGATAGAATTTAGAATAAAAGAGAGGTACTATTTCCTCTCATTCCACAGATTGTCCATTCTTTAGCAACTTATACCGTTCTTCAGCTCTTCCTTTCAATGATATAGAGAGTAACTTCTTTGTAATCTGTTCAGTTGTGATACCTGCACACTTAAACACCCCACATAATTCATGGATAAAAAGCAAGTGATCACCACGATGGACAGTTCCATCCCAAAAATAATAAGTATCCATAACACGATCAACAATTCATGTAGGTATCTTAAAAGGATCTATCTCAATAGGTGGTGGTTCATCTACTACCCTCACAGTGGTAGTAGATTTTCCAAATAGGAAAACAAGTGGGCTATCCATATTGGAAACAATGTAACAAATAGAAATAAAAATCAATACTCACAGTATAAGTTTCCTTTACCAATTCGACTCTTCAATAGCGCTTCACTCTCTCGCAACGGCGCCAGAAAATAGTCTTGATGACCCACAAGTATAGGGGGTGTATCGTAGTACTTTCGATAAATAGGAGTGTTGATCCCAATGAGGAGAAGAAGTTATTGACTACTGGTTTGGAGCCGGAATTCTCTGTAAATACTTAGCAAACGGATTTTTAGGGTTTTTTGATAAAGCAAGGAAATAAAGTGCAAGTAAATAAAGACAATGAATAACTGCAGCAAATGGCCCAATCCTTTCTTAGCAAAGGACAAGCCGGTGGTAATACTTATGAGAACCAAACGTTCTCGAGGACACATGGGAATACTGTCAAGTGCTTTTGTTTCATATAGTTGATTAATCTTCTTTGGTTTGATAAGTGTTGTGTGGGTGAACATGTGCTAATGTACTGACCTTACTAGGACTAATACAAACTTGTGGTTAAACTCCCTCGCAAGCATCCGCAACTACAAGAAAGTAATTAAGATAAAAACCTTACCATAGCCTTAAACTCTGAGATCCTACACTCCCTTGTGCAAAGGTTTCCTAACGGGGGTTCAGGTTTCTATCACTCCGGCAACCCCACAGTTAGTATACAAATACACAATGCATTCCCCTAGGCCCATAAATGGTGAAGTATCATGTAGTCGACGTTCACATGACACCACTAGAAGAATAGCACCACAACTTAAATATTAAACTATTGAATAGTACTTCAACACAATTCCACTACTAACGACATGACTTCTCCCATGTCCTCAAGAACTAAACGAACTACTCATGAGACATCATATGGATCAAGATCAGAGATGATATGATGATGAATAACAATCTGAACATAAACAATAATTCAATCGTTCCACTCACAAGCATCAACTACAAAAGTAATCAACACCGGGAAAGTTTCCCCTAAGAACTATGCAAGATTCAACACAATCGTTACAGTGGGTTGGAGTGGTGATGATGGTGCTGGTGGAGATGGTAGTGTGGGTGATGATGATGATCTCAATGAAGTCTAGCTTGATGATGGTGTTGATGGCGATGATCTCCCCTCTCTGGGAAGGAATTTCCCCGGCAGAAATCTGTCAGCCGGAGAGCTCTTTCTCTCTCTGTAGTTTCCGCCCCGCAGAGGCGGCAGACTATTTCTATGGTCGCCCCGTGTATTAGGGTTTTGAGGAGAAGATATAGGCGAGAGGGCGGAGCAAGAGGTGGGCCAGGGTGCCCACACCCCTGGTGGCGCGGCCCAGGGTGGCCCGCGCCTAGGGAGGTGTGGGCCCCCTGTGGCCCATCTCAGCCTCCCCTTCTGCCTTCCTTCGTCTTCTGGAAAAATATGATTTTTCATATATTTTTTGGTATTTTTCTGATCTTCGCAAAAATTGCATCTAGACACCGCTTTTTCCATCAGAATCCTGACTCCGACAGTCCATCCTCCAAAAATCATCCAACATGCAAAAATAGATGGAAAGACATAAGTATCACCTCTTAATATGAAATATATCAATGAATAACAGTAAATTATGATATAAAATGGTGATACAAATTGGACGTATCATGGTATAGGTGAGAATGCTCCTCGGCAGCAAGAGTATGATGTTGAAGAAGATGATCATGATCAGCAAGCACCTGAACCAGATAGTCCACCAGCTGCTCCACTCAGTCGATCCAGCAGAGGACATGTTCCTTCTACTAGGTATGACTCAGACCAATATGTGGTTTTTTGTCTGATGGTTCAGAACCTAAGTTCTTTCAAGAGGCAATGAAAGATGGGAACAAGAAGGAGTGAAATAAGGCTATGCAAGAAGAGATGGATTCCTTGCATAAGAATCATACTTATGAGCTGGTGAAGTTTCCCAAGGGCAAGAAAGTTCTAAAAAACAAGTGGGTCTACAGAATCAAGCAAGAAGAGCATACGTCACATCCAAGGTACAAGGCCAGGCTAGTTGTAAAAGGATTCAGCCAGAGAAACGGTATTGACTTTGATGGAATATTTTCTCCGGTGGTGAAGATGATATCAATCTGAATGATCCTTCGCATGGCAGCAAGTCTCAACTTAGAGGTTGAGCAAATGGATGTGAAGACAACTTTCCTTCATGGAGAGTTGGAGGAAGAAATCTACATGGAGCAGCCTGAGGGGTTTCTTGTTGAAGGCAAAGAAGACTATGTGTGCAAATTGAAGAAAAGTCTCTATGGCCTGAAACAAGCACCGAGACAATGGTACATGAAGTTTGAATCGGCCATGGGGGAGCAAGGCTACAATAGGTGTAGCTCGGACCATTGTGTGTTTATTCAAAGGTTCTCAGGTGATGATTTTATCATGTTATTGCTCTATGTTGATGATATCTTGATTGTTGGCAAGAATGTATCTAGGATTGCTAGGCTAAAGAAAGAGTTGAGCAAAAGTTTTTCCATGAAATACTTGGGTCCAGCAAAGTGTATTCTCGGCATGAGAATTGAGAGAGACAGAAAATCCAACAAGTTGTACTTGTCTCAAGAGAAATATATTGAGAAGGTACTTCGCAAGTTCAAGATGGACAAGGCAAGGGAAGTGAGCTGTCCACTCGCAACTCATTTCAAGTTGAGTAAAAAGCAATGCCCCTCCACTGAAGAGATGGGAAATAAAATGGAAAAGGTTCCTTATGCTTCAGCTGTTGGGAGTTTGATGTATGCTATGGTGTGCACACGGCGTGACATTGCTCAAGCGGTTAGTACTGTGAGAGATTCATGTCCAACCCAGGAAGACCACATTGGGAAGTCGTGAAGTGGATTTTCAGGTATCTCTGTGGCAACACTAATATGATGCTTTGCTTTGGTGGTAGTGAGACCAAGCTGATTGCATATTCAGATTCAGACTTGGCTGGAGATGTTGATGGAAGGAAGTCTACTTCAGGTTATTTGATTACCCATTCAGGGGGAGCAGTGGCATGGCAAAGCAGGTTGCAAAAGTGTGGCGCTGAACACAACTGAGGCCAAGTTCATCGCAGTAAATAAGGCTAACAAGGATCTATTGTGGCTGAAACGATTGGCTTGTGAGCTTGGTTTTGAGCAAGACAAGTATGTGCTATTTTGTGATAACCAAAGTGCCATTCAACTGAGTAAGAATGCAAGTTTTCATTCGAGGTCGAAGCATATTGATGTTCACTATCATTGGATTCGAGATGTGCTGAATTCCAAGCAAATGAAAATTGAGAACGTGCACGCAGATGACAATGGGGCTGATATGTTAACCAAGGTGGTGACAAGAGGAAAGCTCGAGGTATGCCGCCGGCTCGCCGGCATGACTTTCAGTTGGCAGTGAGACCCTCCATGATGTCGAGAGGGGGAGTTTATTGGGACATGTCCCTCCACATGGAGGTGTTTGGCAGCCCAACATCAGCCCATGAAAGTCCAACACGTTTCAACCATTGATCGATGTTCGTATCCAACGGCTGAGGTGCTCCTTGGGAGAGGAGTAGAAAAGAAAACCCTAGCCACCCTTGGTGGCTATGTGCGTGAGACACGCTGTGAGAGTGTGTGTGATATGAGCAAGAGATAGGGTGAGAGAACACACAAGAACACCACAACCTAGTGAGAAGAGAGGAAAAAGAAGGAGAGGTGATTTCTGTCCAGATTTCTGAGATCTGACCGGTCTGTCTTCAAGCTGGTGTTTGGAGGCTCAAATGTGCTTGGATTGGCTCCAAACTTGGTGAGATTGTTCCTTGCTTTGATTACTTTGATATGGTGTAACACCCTCAGAATCGGACATATGCAAGTTTTAGCGAAACCCGCCAAACCCGCATAGAAACGATTCAAAGGTGCCCACCAGGCACTTCCGTGCGGGTGGAAAACGAAGTAATAACATTACACAACAGTCCTCGATGGGACCCACAGAACAGATATATATATACAACACGACTCCATGAGTCAAGAATACAGATATACGGTACAAAGATCCAAATCACCTTAAAAGGATGGAGCGTCCGACTACGGACAAGATGCAAATGGGGCTAAGAGCCCTGAAGAATAACCAATGGCGTCCATAACCCTGCCCAGGCCAAGATGGAAGGGTAACCCTGCTAACGACGTCGATCTCAAAACCTGCTTAAACAAAAGGGGTGCCGACAAAGGGCAAAGGAAAAAAGAGGAGCGTCGATCGAGGCCGACACAGCGAGGCTAGAATTGGCGGTCCTCGCCTACATAGGTATGATGGATCAAGCGGCGTGCAAAGATGCACTAAACAACCTATAGAGACTCGATACAACTGGCGGCAATCAGAGGGGGGTAAGAAAGAGCTATTCGGATCCAACCTGAGTCTAACACCAAACAAACCCATCCTGGTGTTTCCCCCTCGAGACCAAACGAGGAAGTCAACCGAGGAAACTCACACTGTGGGCAGTTTTATTTATTCGGTTATCGTTGCAGCAATTACTAGTCAAGTACTGAGAGTCATCCTAATAAAATAAGCAGTTGGCACTTTTAGTTAATCATTCCGTTATAGTTGCGACACTTACTAGTCAAATACATTTAGCATGAGATAACCCAAAACCCAGCAGTTGTTGGTACTTTTATTTAGCCATTCCGTTATAGTTACAATATTTACTAGTCAGGTACAATGGTCGCAAGCGACACTCCAAACAAGCAATTGTGGGCAGTATTATTTAGCCATTCCATTATAGTGAAGCTGATTACTAGTCATTATAAAGTCAAATTTATAGTACTACTTTAGTTATGCTTGTCTATGGTCGAGATACTGTGCTCCAAGTCGTCCATAACCGCGGACACGGCTTTCAGAAAGTTTTAACCCGGCCGGGGTGCACCAATAGCAACACACGCTCGATCAACCTCGGAAAAACCAAATCAAAACCCAACGAGGCCTTCACGACAAAGCAATCACAGGATTCAGAAATATTTCAGGGGGCCACCCCTTAAAGTAGACCCGCAACGAAGCCGGCCGGCTCCGAGACGGACTTAAGGTTGTGGGGACGGCTGTGAACGACTGGGAACCCAAAACTGGGCTTGTCGACACCGCGGAATCGTGCCACGATCCTAAACAGTACAGTGTGCTCCTCGCACAATTTAAATAAAGCAGTAAAGCATGGCATAAGTACAGGATCGTAATAAAACCTCAAACTAGTTTGTGGCCCCAAGAAATAAGACTAAATCAAGCTCTGGCTCAGGGGGGTCCCATAATCCTCCCGGATGTGGATAGCGCGATAAATCAAGGAACATGTATCAAGTACTCGGGGTCCTACGGGACACAAGTGGGCGGTCGGAAACCAAATATTATCTATCACCCACCGATGCCTCTGCTTACTTACTTCAATTTTAGTTGTTAAACAGGAATTAAAGTGAACGATAAGTAAAGCCATGATCATCTCCAACATCAAACATGCGGCAAGGCTCCAACAACTGTGGCACTTGACGACACGCAACAGCACTTGAGCAAGCGACTACGACGCGCAAGTCCAACTATCTACCAAACAACAGGTAATAGGATGTGTCCAAGGCAATATAGGGCTGCAAGGGATATCACGGGTACGAAAACTAGAGCATCGCAACACAGATAGCAATAGATCAACAGGAGGGAAATAAATACTATAAAAGCAAGATAGGTAGAAAGGGGGAGATGCTCGCCTGAAAACATTGTCGAAAGTTCAACCGGAGATCGGGGCGAAGCTCACATCAACTCATCGGCCTTATCCGCGAAGAAGCAAAACGCTAGAATAAACACCGGATGCAAAATTTAATACAACGGCAGAAGATCGGCATGATGCATGTATGATGTATGACATGGTAAAGAAAGCGATGCAATTAGGTCAATATTAAGTGGAACCGGGTCCCGACCTTTAATTAGGTGACTCATGTTATTTATCTACCCCGCAAATTAAATGTTGTTTAAGCATGGCAAAAGATAGCACCGGTTCGCTACACAAATTTAAATGAGGCCAATATAAGGCTAGATTTGCCCGCATATGGGCCCCATATTTATTTATAAGGTGAATCGGCGTAAGGCCCCCAAACAAATGATATGCATGCGAGATGAAAATTTAATATGCAACAGGTTTTATGTTTAGCATTTATAAAAATAGGGGTTCGGATAAGGGTCACACATTAGGGTTCGCGATCTTGGGGTTCGGGGTTGAGGTCTCTCGGGGTTCGGATCTGGGGTTCGACGGAAGCGTTCTCGGACTCCGGGATCGTTCTCGGATTACTGGGTAGATCTTGTCGCATCCGGGGTCTCGGTGTCCTCGGATCCGATTGAAGATCTCGGCGTTCGGCAAACTACGAAGTAGACCTTGGAGTTCCGCGATGATCTTGTCGGTTCCCTGTCAAAGGCTTTGGCGCTTCGGATCGGTCTTCGGTGTCCGGGGCGTTGGGGCTTCGGGGTCTCGACCGTCGGATCGAGAAACTTGGCGTTCTGGGAAGGAGATCTTGGCGTGTCGAGGGCTCGGCCTTCGGATCCATGTCGGTGCACTCGGTGTTCCGGGTAGGCGAACTTGTCGGTTCCGCGGTTTCGGTTGTCGGTGTCGGGCTCGGGTCTCGGCACTGGGAGATCTTGGCAAGACATATTAACAGGTCACCTACACATATTTATCTTTGCATCCTTAACGTACACACGCGCCACTAGCACCACCGTGCTAGAAGCACAACACCAGGAAGGGGAAACACAGAGCGTGGGCCAGGTGGCGCTGCTGAAGACGAAGCGAGCTTGGCGAAAGGTAGGAGCCATGCGGTCCTAGGCAGCGAGACGGCGCAGGCGGGCGTTAGCGGCAGCGGGTGGCGAAGCGCGGAGCAGCTCGTCGGTGTGAGGCGCCCGGCCTGGGGCTCGGGGAGGCGGTGGGCAGGGGCTGGGGGGGGGGCCGAGTGAAGAGAGAGAAACCATGGGCGGCGAGTCGGCAGTCGGAGGCTCGGGTCGGGTGGCGCGGCACAGACACATGAGGAGGGAGCCGAGGAAGGGAGGCGAGTGGCGGAGAGGCGGCGAGGTCGGCGACGCGGCGGGGCTCGGGCGGCGCTTGAGGCGGTCGAGGAGGGACGGGGGCGGCCGGGCCGGAGGAGGGGGAGAACGTGGGGTCGGGGAGGGCGCCGGCGAGGCGGTCGTCTCGGAGGAGAGGCGAGCGAGGTTGGACGGGGACGCGAGGGAGAAGGGCGGCGCGCGTGCGTGGTCGGTTGGGGAGGGGGAATTGCGGCCGGAGGGAAGCCGGGGAGGGAGGCGAGGCGGCGGAGGCACTGGAGAGGCCGAGGCGCTGGGAGGTCGAGGAGGCAGGGGTGGAGCGGAGGTCGGGAAGAGAGGGACTGCGGGGGAGAGAGAAGAGAGCGGGGCCAGGGGTGGGGCCGGTTGCGGGGTCCACGCGGGTTGGGGCTGTGGGGCCCGGGGGTCAGGGGGTTGACCGGTCCAGGTGGGGCCAGGGGGAGGGCCCGGGGGAATAGGGAGAGAGGGTAGGATGGTGAGGGTGAGAAAAGGAGAGAGGGTGGGCTGGTGGATCGGTGAGGTGGCGTGTGGGTAGGAAAAGGGTGAGAGGGTGAGGTGGCGGCCTGCGGTTGGTGGGTAGGACAGATTTGGGTGGGGATAGGATTAGAGGGGGCTGGTTTAGGATGTGTGTTTGTTTTGTCTTGCCTATTTTA
Organism: Avena longiglumis; assembly: GCA_030063025.1. Classification (NCBI taxonomy): domain Eukaryota; kingdom Viridiplantae; phylum Streptophyta; class Magnoliopsida; order Poales; family Poaceae; genus Avena; species Avena longiglumis. The sequence continues at coordinate 338,013,637 of CP125978.1, read as the reverse complement.
AAACAAGGCCACTTGGCAAATAGTCTTTAGGTAAATAAAATCTCCGATGCGATCGGGGTTTTGCATTTGAAATTAAGAGGGTATCTGTACAAAGCAAAACTAGGCTTTTCGAAATAGTTCAGGCAAACAATGCATGATGATGACGATGCAATGCACAAAAACAACGCGATTTTCTAGTAGTGGTTTTGCGGGATGCCACAATTCGACACCACTAACAATGGATCTCGCCCTCGAGATCCGCCTCATGGTACCGGAGGGAAGGTCGGCGATCTGCATCTTCTCGCGCTTCGTGTAGATCCTCGCGACACCACTAACAAGAGGTCGTTGTCCGTGATAGGCGAGAGAACACTTCGGAAACAAAAGGTCTAAGGTAGAGGCATCAACAAATAAAGCCACCTCTAGCTTCCGTGAACGGAGTAAAATCGCTGGATCCACTGATTCGATGTACAAGAGCGAATGATAAGAGTAGTCGGATGGTGATCAGTCCATCGCGCACCCAAACCATTACTCTGCACACGGATAGGCGGATTATGCAACCAACTCTCGGAATCAGACTGAAGATCTCGACAAGCGAGGTTCGGAACAAAGGAGTGATGCAGACTCTACATCGGATCTGGCGTAGATGACGTCGTCGCGTCGGAAAACACCGGAAGGCACAAACAAAGAACAAAGAATGGTATCACAGATAAAGGACCACTCAGATAGCAAGAGGACCGGATGTAGAAACACCGTTATCAAAAGAGGAAGTGAAACCCTGAAGGTACGACGGAACCCAACCACGAGAATCCCGGACTCGAAGAAAAAGACGAGAGCGGATTCAAAACACGCAGAGGTAAGAGGAGAATAGCAGAGGGGTAAGGAGTAAAATCAGACCTAATCAGAACTATCCAACCGATTTTGCAAAAATAGTTTTGACACTCTACTTCGGCCGTTAGCTAGGTTATCCTAAAGGCTGGACTTGTGGGGTATCGCAACCGAGCTCGATACCACTCAGAACACCTCGAATCGGACCTATGCAAGTTTTAGCGAAACCCGCCAAACCCGCATAGAAAGCGATTCAAAGGTGCCCACCAGCACTTCCGCGGGTGGAAAAGCGTAATAACATTACACAACAGTCCTCGATGGGACCCACGAGCGAGATATATACAACACGACTCCATGAGTCAAGAATACGATATACGGTACAAAGATCCAAATCACCTTGAAAGGATGGAGCGTCCACTACGGACAAGATGCAAATGGGGCTAAGAGCCACGAAGAATAACCAATGGCGTCCATAACCCCTTGCCAAGCCAAGGAAGGGTAACCACTAACGACGCCGATCTCAAAACCTGCTTAAACAAAAGGGTGCCGATAAAGGGCAAAGGAAAAAGAGAGCGTCGATCGAGGCCAAGACGGCGAGGCTAGAATTCGGCGGTCCTCGCCTACATAGGTATGGTGGACTGAAGCGGCAGCGGCAGCATGCACTAAACAACCTATAGAGACTCGATACAACTGGCGGCAATCAGAGGGGGTAAGAAAGAGCTATTCGGATCCAACCTGAGTCTAACACCAAACAAACCCATCCTGGTGTTTCCCCCTCGAGACCAAACGAGGAAGTCAACCGAGGAAACTCACACTGTGGGCAGTTTTATTTATTCGGTTATCGTTGCAGCAATTACTAGTCAAGTACTGAGAGTCATCCTGATAAAATAAGCAGTGGGCACTTTTAGTTAATCATTCCGTTATAGTTGCGACACTTACTAGTCAAATACATTTAGCATGAGATAACCCAAAACCCAGCAGTTGTTGGTACTTTTATTTAGCCATTCCGTTATAGTTACAATATTTACTAGTCAGGTACAATGGTCGCAAGCGACACTCCAAACAAGCAATTGTGGGCAGTATTATTTAGCCATTCCATTATAGTGAAGCTGATTACTAGTCATTATAAAGTCAAATTTATAGTACTACTTTAGTTATGCTTGTCTATGGTCGAGATACTGTGCTCCAAGTCGTCCATAACCGCGGACACGGCTTTCAGAAAGTTTTAACCCGGCCGGGGTGCACCAATAGCAACACACGCTCGATCAACCTCGGAAAAACCAAATCAAAACCCAACGAGGCCTTCACAACAAAGCAATCACAGGATTCAGAAATATTTCAGGGGGCCACCCCTTAAAGTAGAACCACGGCAGCCGGCTCGAGACGGACTTAAGGTTGTGGGGACGGCATGAACGATCGGGAACCCAAAACTGGGCTTGTCGACACACCGAAATCGTGCCACGATCCTAAGCAGTACAGTGTGCTCCTCGCACAATTTAAATAAAGCAGTAAAGCATGGCATAAGTACAGAATCGTAATAAAACCTCAAACTAGTTTGTGGCCCCAAGAAATAAGACTGAATCAAGCTCGCTCGGGGTCCCATAATCCTCCGGATGTGGATAGCGCGATAAATCAAGGAACAGTATCAAGTACTCGGGGTCCTCCACGGACACAAGTGGGCGGAAACCAAATATTATCTATCACCCACCGATGCCTCTGCTTACTTACTTCAATTTTAGTTGTTAAACAGGAATTAAAGTGAACGATAAGTAAAGCCATGATCATCTCCAACATCAAACATGCGGCAAGGCTCCAACAACTGTGGCACTTGACGACGCACGCAAACACTTGAGCAAGCGACTACGACGCTAAGTCCAACTATCTACCAAACAACAGGTAATAGGATGTGTCCAAGGCAATATAGGGCTGCAAGGGATATCACGGGTACGAAAACTAGAGCATCGCAACACAGATAGCAATAGATCAACAGGAGGGAAATAAATACTATAAAAGCAAGATAGGTAGAAAGGGGGAGATGCTCGCCTGAAAACATTGTCGAAAGTTCAACCAGAGATCGGGGCGAAGCTCACATCAACTCATCGGCCTTATCCGCGAAGAAGCAAAAACGCTAGAATAAACACCGGATGCAATATTTAATACAACGGCAGAAGATCGGCATGATGCATGTATGATGTATGACATGGCAAAGGTGCGATGCAATTAGGTCAATATTAAGTGGAACCGGGGTCCCGACATTTAATTAGGTGACTCATGTTATTTATCTACCCCGCAAATTAAATGTTGTTTAAGCATGGCAAAAGATAGCACCGGTTCGCTACACAAATTTAAATGAGGCCAATATAAGGCTAGATTTGCCCGCATATGGGCCCCATATTTATTTATAAGGTGAATCGGCGTAAGGCCCCCAAACAAATGATATGCATGCGAGATGAAAATTTAATATGCAACAGGTTTTATGTTTAGCATTTATAAAAATAGGGGTTCGGATAAGGGTCACACATTAGGGTTCGGCGATCTTGGGGTTCTGGGGTTCGGGGTCGGTCTCAGGGTTCGGATCTGGGGTTCGACGGAAGCGTTCTCGGACTCCGGGATCGTTCTCGGATTACTGGGTAGATCTTGTCGCATCCGGGGTCTCGGTGTCCTCGGATCCGATTGAAGATCTCGGCGTTCGGCAAACTACGAAGTAGACCTTGGAGTTCCGCGATGATCTTGTCGGTTCCCTGTCGAAGGCTTTGGCGCTTCGGATCGGTCTTCGGGGTCCGGGGCGTTGGGGCTTCGGGGTCTCGACCGTCGGATCGAGAAACTTGGCGTTCTGGGAAGGAGATCTTGGCGTGTCGAGGGATCGGCCTTCGGATCCATGTCGGTGCACTCGGTGTTCCGGGTAGGCGAACTTGTCGGTTCCGCGGTTTCGGTTGTCGGTGTCGGGCTCGGGTCTCGGCACTGGGAGATCTTGGCGAGACATATTAACAGGTCACCTACACATATTTATCTTTGCATCCTTAACGTACACACGCGCCACTAGCACCACCGTGCTAGAAGCACAACACCAGGAAGGGGAAACACAGAGACATGGACACGAGGTGGCGCTCTGCTGAAGACGAGGGGGCGAGCTTGGCGGCGAGCAGAGGGAGCCCACGGCGGTCCTAGGAGGCGACAGGACGATGGCGGGCAGACCTTTGGCGGCAGCGGCAGCAGAATGTAAGAGGCCGGGCTCAGGAGCTTCACAGAGGCGCGGGTCGCGAAGGCGGTGGGCAGCGAGGTGCACGGGACTCGGGAGGAGCAAGGCCTTGGCGAAGAGGAGCACCAGCTGGCTGGCAGGAGAAGCGCTGGCCGCTTGAGGCTGATCGGAGGCCGAGGCGCTGGAGGAACCGCGAGGAAGACAGGGAGGCGGCGGGAGGGAGATCGAAGGTCGAGGAGGGAGGCGGGCGGAGGCCGAGGTCGGACGTCTCGGAGAGGAATGAGCCTTGAGGAGAAGGCGTGGTCTGTGGGGAGGAATTGCGGAGGGAAGCCGGGAGGAGGCGAGGGAGGAGAGGCCTGGGCGGCGCTGGAGGTCGGAGGGAGCGGGGTGGAGCAGAGGGTCGGGGGAAGAGAGGGACCTGGGGAGAGAGAAGGCGAGGGGCACGCTGGGCCGAGGTGGGGCAGGTCAAAGGGTCCACGCTGGTTAGCTGTGGGGCCGGGGTCGGGGTTGACCGGTCCAGGTGGGGCAGGGGAGGCCGGGGAATAGGGAGAGAGGGTAGGATGGTGAGGGTGAGAAAAGGAGAGAGGGTGGGCTGGTGGATCGGTGAGGTGGCGTGTGGGTAGGAAAAGGGTGAGAGGGTGAGGTGGCGGCCTGCGGTTGGTGGGTAGGACAAATTTGGGTGGGGATAGGATTAGAGGGGGCTAGTTTAGGATGTGTGTTTGTTTTGTCTTGCCTATTTTAAAACAAGGCCACTTGGCAAATAGTCTTTAGGTAAATAAAATCTCCGATGCGATCGGGGTTTTGCATTTGAAATTAAGAGGGTATCTGTACAAAGCAAAACTAGGCTTTTCGAAATAGTTCAGGCAAACAATGCATGATGATGACGATGCAATGCACAAAAACAACGCAATTTTCTAGTAGTGGTTTTGCGGGATGCCACATATGGTTAGCTGGTTTGAGATTTGGGTCAGTGTAGCTTCAGATTTGAAAGCGGTTTAGTCAGTTCGGACTGCTGCAGTTTTAGCACATAGCTTGGTAGACGAACAGTTTGGGAAGGCAAACGGTGTTCGATTGGCCTGAAATTTGGCAATGTATGTTGGGTACTCGTATGTCAGCTTGTCTACCAAGTTTGGTGCTGATTGGATCTGCGGTTTAAGAGCAGTTTGCTGAGTACCGAAGGGGACAAAAACTAAGACACTCTGCTTTGTTGTAATCTCTCTCTCAAGTGGTTGTTATTATTGTTGCCGGTGGGCAACGTGCTGAGTGTGTTGTATATCTCTAGATATTCTAAAGAAGACTCTATACCCAGGTTGCTCATATTGAAGCTCAGTGGACCGGTTGGTCCGCACCCGTGGTTTTTTCCTTCTCACGTTGAGAAGGTTTTTCCACGTAAATTCTTGTGTCACCTATGTATGTGCTCATTGTTTTATTTCCGCTGCATATTTATTGATTGAAACTATCCTCGAGGTTCAAAGCAAGCTGTGGGGGTTGTGGCATCTTCCCCCCAACAAGTTCAACACTCCTACTTAGCAGAATTCTAACTCGGAGGAAGTTCATTGAGGTCTTGGTAACATTTTGAGCTTATACAAGCATAAACATGCATAGTTCTTGTGGGAGAATAATGATCTACTAATTTCTCAAGCCTCCACCCATGTCATCAATAGAGCAGGTTATGGCCGGCCTACTAGGTGTGGGCGGCCTGAGTGGTATCCCTGTGGACGATAGATCGGCTTCACCTTTCTTAAAGCTAGCCCCATGGCTTGGGGGGAAGTTATCTTGCAATGAGAACAATTGTGGAAGTAATGCTTGTTTCGGTCCACCCGAAGGTTCTACTACTTATGTACCGGCTAGGCAAGTTGAGCTTCGCCTGAGTGTAGAAACTAGTACTAGCATAGACCCAAAGGTCACGGAACAGAGTTCGGTTTGGTCACACTATCAATTTGGTCATGTCTGTATTGGAGAACTTAAAATGAATGTTACTCAACCTTGGTGTGAGACTATGTGAGGCTTGATTTTGTGGTATGCCTCGGTGGCACGAGTTTGAGATGTGCTCCAGATGGCTTGATGAAGACTCATGATGGTGAACTACCCTCATGTAAACACATGTATGACAAGCTTGGACCCTTGGTGGCATATCTCTATGGCGTCCTTGTCGGTTTCAGTCTCTTGTGGAGTTGTTTGTGGCCTCCTTGTAATCCTTTTTTTTTTGTTTTTTGAGTTCTCTCCTGTGTATCCCCCATGCAATATTCTCCTATCTGCTTGTAAGAACATGGCCCTTTCAGGGTACTTTCAAGTGGAATGCAACAAGTGGTGGTGACCCTCCTCCCACAGCCAACCTAAAAAAAGATGTGCTTCGGTGGCACAAACATGAGTTTAACAATGTCCATAAGTTATTTATGTGTGCGGACATGCGAATGTCTAGTATTGGAACTTTCTACTCTTTAAAAGTAAGTAGGTCAGTTGAGGCCAACAGTTAAGCTTGGACTTGCATATTTACTTTAGCGTACTCATGACATTATAGACTAGACTTGCTTGTTATTTTTTTTGATGTCTTGTGAGTACATTCAATGTACTCATCGGACTTCTAACATGTCTAGAGAACCTCTAGCTCCCGGCTTGAGTACCCAACCTAAGCAAACTGATAGTGTCCCATTAGAACTCCTTGTGGAATAAACACCGTCGCCCTAGTTTTTATTGTCTTCTGCAACTAAAATTTAGAAATTATGAGACATTTATTGGACAATTAAATAATATTGATATTGTTGTGTGGGCATGTTTCAAGAGAAATGTCACTTCACTAATGTAGCACCCGGGTAAATTCACTACTAGAAAATCGCCGTTGTTTTTATTATATGCATCATCATGACATCATCATGCATTTATTCGCTTAAACTATTTCCCAAAAGCCTATTTTGTTTTCTAGATATTTCCCTCTTTGTTCAAATCGAAACCCTAGATCTGTCCGGATCTTTTATTTGTCTAAAACCCTTTTACAAATGTTTTGTTTTAAATAAAAGAAAATAAATAAAATAAATATTCTGTTAGGGGAGGCAGTCCATCCGGTCAGGCCCAAAGGCCCAACCGGCCAGACTACCTACTACCCAAAATCAAACCTAGATCCCTCTTGCCAAACCCTAATCCTCCCCACCTACTCCTTTCTCAGCCGCCACCCACCACACATGCACGCTGTGCGCCCCCGTCTGGACCCGTTCAACACACACGCACTCACGCGAGGCGCGCACGGGATCCCCACCCCATCCCGCGTACGCTCCACCACGATCTCCAGAAAGCCCCTGGACCCACCCCGTACCACCCATCGCGAACGCCCCCTCTCCCCCTGTCCGCACAACCACCTCGCCCGCTAGCCTCACCCCGCCGCCTCCCTCTGCTAGCGAGCACCTCTCCCTCCCTGTCGCTCCACCGTCCTCCGCCTGTGTCACCGGTCCTCCCCCGCCTCTCCAAGCTTCATCGTGCGCCGCCCGGGGCCCCTCTCCTCTTTCCCACGCGAGCTGCCTCTCCCTGGTCGCCTTGGCCGCTGCTCGAGCCAGCCGCCGTTCGACCTCCTCCGGCCGCCCCGTCCTAGCTCACCGGAGGCCGCCTCCACCGTCGCTCCTGGCCGATCCCTCCTTCTCGGGCCGACCCCGCCATTGTTCCTCTCGATCCGAGCTCCGGCCGCCGTCCGGGTTCCCCTCCGTGCCCATGCGACCTCCGGCCTCCCCGGCCCTGAGCCGCGTCACCGCCGGTCGCGCTCGCCGCCCAGGGCTGCACGACCGCCTCCACCTTCCAGAGCATGGCCGACATCCCCCATCTCCCGCGTCGCCTTGCCACCAACGAGCCCGCGATCCACCTCCCTGAGTCTGCCACCGCCAAGCGCTGCCGCTGTCACCGCCAGTCCCGCGAGCGCACTGCACTGCCCGCCCGCCTCCCCATCTGAGCTTGCCCAACCATGTTCCTCTCTAGGCACCGCCGGCCCTGCGCGTCCTTGTAGACGCCTGCCGCTTGCTCGAGTCTGGCCACCGCTGTCCATGTGAGCTCAAGCTTCGCTTCGGTGTTTTCCATTTACGCATGATGCTCACCACATGTTTGATGGAAATCCCGCAAGATCTCGGGTAGATACACGGTAAGATGTTGACAAGATCGTCCGGAGACCCAAGTACCAGGAAAACCGATGCCAAGAGCAGCCGAACATGGAGAACCCCGACTAAGCGACAAGATCTTCATCGGCGATAAGACTTCCGTGACCTCCAAGTTCGCCTACCACCGGCGTTTGAACCCGATGGAACCACACCGAGCACCCGCGGTACCTCGGAGGTCGACATCGGCCCGTAGCCTCAAGACCGTCTTCATGGATCGCCAAGTTCATCGACTCGGATCCGATGGCGTGAAGGTCTCCTTCACGAGCCCTGAAGAACTCCGAAGACTGAACCCCGTCGAACCCCTGATCCAAGATCGCCGAACCCATGTGTGACTCCCTTTCCGAGCCCTGTTTTATAAATTATAATATAAACTCGTGCATCTTAAATTGACATGCTTGCATACATATTTGGTGGTTTGGGGCATTATGCCGATTCACCTTATAATTAAATATGGGGTCATATGCGGGCTTATCTAGTCTTATATTGGCCCCAATTAAATTTATGTAGCAAACCGGTGATATATTTTGCCATGTTAAGACAACATTTAAATTGTGGGGTATCTAAACAATATGAACTTAGTAATTAATCGTCGGGGCCCCGGCTCCGCTTAATATTTCCTAATTGCATCGCATCCTTGCCATGCCATACATCATACATGCATCATGCCCGTTCTTATGTCATAGAATTAAATAGTTCATCATGTGTTTCTTCTAGTGTTTTGTTTCTTCGCGGATTAGGCCGATGAGTTGATGCGAGTGTCGACCCGATCTTCGGATGAACCTTCGGCAATGTTTTCGGGCGAGCATTCTCCCCGTTCTACCTATTTTACTTTTATAGTTTTTATTTCCTCCTGTTGATCTATTGCTATCTGTGTTGCGATGCTCTAGTTTTCATACCCTGGACATCCCTTGCAGCTTTATATTTCCTTGGACACATCCTATTACCTGTTGTTTGGTAGATAGTTGGACTTGCGTGTCGTAGTCGCTTACTCAAGTGTTGTTGCGTGTCGTCAAGTACCACAGTTATTGGAGTATTGTCGTATGTTTAATGTTGGAGATGATCATGGCTTTAATTATCATTTATAACTAAAATTGAAGTAGGTAAATGCAGAGGCACCGGTGGGTAATAGACAATATTTGGTTTTTAACCGCTCACTGGTGTCCCGTAGGACCCCGAGTTCTTGACACCTGTTCCGAGATCGAGCGCGCTAACCACAGGTGGGGTGTGTGGGCACCCCCATCGATTAGTACCTGATTTCAAAGTACTGTACCGGGGGCCACAAAGTAGTTTGGGGCTTTATTACTATCTTGTACTTATGCCATGCTTTACTGCTTTATTTACTATTGCGCGTGGAGCGCCTGTACTGTTTTGGATCGCGGCACGATTTCGCGGTATCGACAAGCCCAATCACACTTTTGGGTTCCCAGTCGTTTACAACCGTTCTCGCAAACCCTGGGTCCGTCTCGGAGACCGGCCGACTTCGTTACGGGTAGCTTAGTGGGGTGGCCCCCATGTGCTTGCTTTGGGTCTGGGAAACGTCGTGTCCGAAACCCCGTCGACATACCGTTGGGTGTATGTTTTGTGATCTTGTACCTACCTGATCTGACAACAAGGGTGTAGGTGCGTGTGGAAACTTTGGTGCACCCCTGCAGGGTTGAATCTTTTCGAGAAGCCGTGTCCGCGGTTATGGACGACTTGGAGCACAGTTCTCGATCATAGACAACTATAACTAAAGTTTACTGTTATAATTTGACTTGTATCCGATATGACTAGTAATCAACTTCACTACAACAAAATGGCTAAATAAAAGTACCAACAACTGCTGGGTTTGGGATATCTCATGCTAATCATATCTGACTAGTAAGTGTCACAACTACAACGGAATGGTTAACTAAAAGTGCCAACTACTTATTATATCAGGATGACTATCTATACCTGACTAGTAATTGCTGCAATGATAACTGAATAAATAAAACTGCCAACTGTGTGAGTTCCTCGGTTGACTTCCTCGTTTGGTCTCGAGGGGGAAATACCAGGATGGGTATGTTCGGTGGTAGTATCAGGTTCGTTCCGAATAGGTATTTCTTATCCCTCTCTGATAGCCGACAGTTATCTCGAGTCTCTATAGGTTGTTTAGTGCATGCTGCGCTGCCGCTCAGTCCACCATACCTATGTAGGCGAGGACCGCCGAATTCTAGTCTCGCCGTGTACTGGCCTCAGTACTGACCGCTCTCTTTTTCCTTTGCCCTTTGTCGGCACCCCTTTTGTTTTTAGCAGGTTTTGAGATCGACGTTGTTAGCAGGGTTACCCTTCCGGCTTGGCCTGGGTAGGGTTATGGACGCCATTGGTTATTCTTCAGGGCTCTTAGCTCAATTTGCATCTTGTCCGTACTCGGACGCTGTATTGTTTTCAAGGTGATTTGGATCTTTGTACGGTAAATCTGTATTATTGACTCTTTGAATCGCTGTTGTATATATCTGTTTTGTGGGTTCCATTGAGGACTATTGTGTAATGATATTACTTTGTTTTCCACCCGCACGCAAGTGCCTGGTGGACACCTTTGAATTGTTTCTATGCGGGTTTGGCGGGAAGCGTTGAAACTTGCATAGGGCCGATTCTGAGGGTGTTAGAACTAACCCCTTTGTTGTATGTTTGAACCTATTGGTTCCGAGACTTATTAATATAGCTTAGACTGGATTTTGTTTATCAATTGTCATATTACAAATGTTCTCGGGATGGAATATTGGTAACCAATTATGAATTGGGGCTCTAGAGTCACCACCGCCTTCTCTCGCAAGATCCATGCTACTAGAGCCACGAGCACTAAGCTCCATTTATAGCCCGCTAAATAGCCTCCTCTAGCTCTAGCCTAGCTTCCGTCGGACGACTTCCTCTTGAGCCCTAAGCTCTCTGCCATCCTCCTCTAGAGTGAGCCCATCCTCCCACCGGATGACCGCCTCTAGCCCAAGCTCTGCCTCACGCTTTAGATCTTCCACCAACCGGAGTGCCTCCTCGCGTATCATAGTTTTATAGAAGGCAGAATTTTGAGTACAAGAAGACTACCACTCGCTGCAAGCAATGAGTGTAGCACACACTCCACACCGACAAGTCCGAAGACTGCCACCGCAGACAAAGCAAACAAAAACAATAAAGAGTTTGTGCTAAGCTAAACAACAAGGTCGTGTCTCGACCGATGCCGAACGCCTCCGAAGAGCAACACCAAAAGGACTCTCCTTGTCGACGCACCATCTAAAGAGAGATGGAGGGACGGGGTTGTTCCTGAAAAGGCATCATATCGGACTCGCCGGCCACGATGTGCATTGCGCCCTTGAAGCTCAACCTTGGGCATTGACGGTCATCGGAGGAGCGCAACATAGGACCTCCAAGCCATGTCTCCAAACACGATGCTCCCAATAGAGGAACGACGTCAAGGACGCCGCCATCGCGCTGATCCTGCTCTGAACCTAGGTTTCACCCGGAGATATCCACCAAACCACAGTGAGGGTGAGAGAAGTGTCGACACACCTCCGCGACGCCTCCGAGGAGGGAAACGACACCCACGGGCGTCGTCGTCGCCATCACTGACCAAAGACGGGCAAGACTTTCGTCTGTATCGCCGCACACCTTCCCCCAAACCCACCAGAATGGGGCCATCATCCATGTAGTTCACACCGCCGCCGCCACAACACCTCATTGTCAATGTCGAAGTGTCGTGGAACTCCCGCGACCCACACACGGCCGAGGAGGTTGAGCACTCCATCTTCCTCCATCCCCCACCAATCTTCCACCTCCAGCGCGTTTGAAGGCTTGCCGCACCTCACCTGTCATCTCCCTGACAGCTTGTACTGCAGGCACAGCCCTCAGGCCCAGATCGATCGGGCCCGGATGGGCTCATCTAGGCACGCTGCCCTACATCGCTGGGGATGGTCCTATACATCGCTCAAAGTGGCAGTACTCGCCCATGTCACCTGAAGGGACGCAATACCTGAACCGCATTATCACGGCCCATTAACATGTGCAATTTTTCATTTTTTTACTTTTTTTTAATATTTACAATGTTTTTATAGATAAATGTAAGAAAAATTCCAAGGTTTAATAAATATAAACAATATTTCATATCCCTGTGAATCGTTATCTAAATTCTTCGTGAATAATTTCCGACTCCAGCGAACATTTTTTAAGTCCCATGGACATTTTTTGAACATAGTGAACATTTTTCTACTATGAAAAATTTCATGCACTTGGATACTTTTCTAAAGAACATAAAAAGGGAAATGAAAAGTAATAAAAATTTAAATATATAGGAAAAATAAACAGAAAATAAAAAGATAAAAGAAAGAAAACAGAAAAAAGAAAACCAAAATAAAACCGCTTAATGGACTGGTCCACAGCGTGGACCTTCAGGCGGCCTACCCTCCCCGCATCTAGCGTGCATAGGATTTCGGATTACTCGGTGATATGTGAGGTTCACGTGCATTCTCCATTTCCCTTTTTCTATCCAATTTTTTTATATGTACTCACTCCGTTTACAGTTATAAATACCACGTGGTGTACGTGGTTAGCGATTTAAAACCTGATATGTAGTTATAATTTTTTTTATAAAACGCATGAATTTAGACACGTTTCGGTGTGGATTCACTCATTTTAATTGTATATAATCCCCATCCTAAAATAGATGTCTCAAATTTATTAAAATATGAATGAATCTATATACTCCCTCCGTATTAGTTGATTTGTATTTGTTTAGATTCGAATGTATCTACATGTTTTAGTGTTAGATATATCCAAATTTTAAAAAATTCAAGTCAACTAGTATGGGTTGGAGCGAGTACTAAATAGTGTCTAGATTTATGCAAATTTTAACAAATCTAAGACATTTATTTTAGAACGGAGATAATAGTTTATATAGAAAAATATCTAAAATATCTTACACCCTTTGTTCTAAAAAGATAATTTTTCAAATTTTAATAAATCTCTACTACTTCCTCCGATCCATGCTAGTTGACTTGGATTTCTCAAAATTTGAATAAACATACATTGTCCCTCCGACGTATATTAATTGGGTCTGTTTAACGCTCAGCTGACTAAGAATTAGCCTAATTCTCAGTCAGGTGACGTCAGCCTCGTGTGTGTTCATGCTGCACGCTGTTGGATTCCGCACGCGCTGCTGCCTTGGCATCGCGTGGTTGGGCACACTAGTAAACCATGGGGCGGCGCGCCCGTGATGGATTTAGAGAACTGATGGAGTTGAGTTATGTTGCATACAGATGATAGATTAGCCAGTACATAGTACTAATTTACATTGCTGCTAAGGTATATAGTGGATGTCATACTAAGCCGGATGGTGCACATGTCCTTTCTTCACGTTGTAGGCGCAACTGTCGTCGGAGGAAGTGGCTCGTGGTTAGCACATCATAATTCTATGATCTCTTTTTACTTTGCATTCTGCAATAACATGTAAGAATTTATTAAGATGCATCCAACGGTTCTTGAGCCAGAGCATGAAGAGGTTTGATCAGTTAATATTTTATACTTCCTGAGTCATGTGAGTCCATGACGTAGTGTTGACAGTGAACACTGCTAGAAATATTTATACATGTGTTAAATTGACATGTTCCATCTGCAAACACAGCAGCCCTAATATTTTGTTCATTATATCTTTGTGTATAGAGGATATTTCTAGAATAGGTATATTGATGTACCAACGCACCAGAGACGTGCTCTTAAAAGCCAGCATTCGTGGAAGAGTATAGTGTTATGACAATGTGTGAAGAGTGGGTTTACTCAGTATATTTAATGCTAGCAAGCAGATGAAGTTTAAATACTTAGTGTTGGTAAACTGTCATTCCTACAAATAACACAACTATGCCATCTTCAGAGGAGCCACGGCGAAGATCCTCTACATACACAATCTCATAGTATTTTCAAAGAACTGTGTATTATAACGTGTACCTTGCAACAGTTAAATAAATTTGTCTCGTTCATTCTTGATTCAGTTTTGATGGAATGATGTCTTTTAGCCTTGTCACCACTCACCAGTCCAACTATATCTGAAGTGGATACCAAATAAAGAATGTAGGTCAATAGAAGAGTATGATCAATATAACCTAGAACAATTATAAGCATGCATGGCACGATGATCTACCTCCAAACATTTTCTAGCCAGTCCTTCCCCTTTATTTTTTCTTACAACATGTTTGTTGTTTATTACCACGAAATGTTTTCTTCTGGTTATTTAAACTAATATAGGAATAGTAATACAGAGGGAGGCTTATATATTTATAACTTCTCGTGGGCTGCACAAATTAATCAGCTAGCTCTCTGGCTGGTGGGTGTGAACAGTTGTCAAAGAAGTCCACTCAAATTTACCTCATTTCCATGCATGCAGGACAAGTGTTCACAGCCTTGGCCTCCCTTGCAGCCAAGAGGAAGAATTAAACCACAAACAACAGAAGCTCGAGAAAAGATATTGTTATACTGCTCTTGTCCTCAACTCTACTAAATGACCATACTAATATTTTTGCTCACAAATAGATGTAAATAGTCACATTTTGGTTCCGATAGTTCAATTGATCTTTATAGATAACAAAAGTAGTAAGTTAGGCCAATTCTAAGTATATACACTTTTAAGCGACAATAAGCTAGTGTCCAAGTTAGGCCAATTCTAAGTATATACACTTTTAAGCGACAATAAGCTAGTGTCCACGTTTTAGAAGATACCTCTCGGTCGACGACAACAAAGTCTAGCTTATATAAGTTTTATCGGGTCGCTTAATCCATGTACTCCCAGATACGTGCGACACACACAAGGATCTTTCATTGGTACCCTTGAGGTGACAAATCTTTTAGCAACACAGTCTGCATGACTGTTCTTCCAATCTACCTGCAAGAATATTTTAGCATCGTGTTCTTAACTAGCAATCAAAATCACAAATTGAACAATGTGGTGAGAAGATATATCTTGCTTAATCTAAATGGAAGTCGAGAACTGGAACAACTTGACTTTATAAATGGTTGGGTTTATATTGCAGTGATTATGTTGATACCCAAGATAAAAATCTAGTGAGGTTACAAAACAAAAGTGAAGTTATTTCACAAGTAATTGAACCTTACTGTTACCCCTCATCAATATTAGTTAAGATGATATGCCAGGTCCTCAAAAATAAATCAACAGAATCAGGGGAGAAAAAATCCAACCAATCTGTACCACAAAGAAAGTGAAGCTATGACGAATCTAACTACAATTCTTGGGGCCAAAAATGTTCTCACCTAATCCTGACTGAACTCCCAAGAGGCGCTGAATAAAGGAAGCAGGACACTTCTCCTCTATACCCTTTTGTGCGAGTAAGGCTACTTTTTCTTCAGAACAAATATAAGATGAAATATGGAAATCTGCAGAAAAAATAATCCTCTAAAAAAGGGAGAAAAGGAAGAACAATACCAACACATGACAGATATACCAGGAGAGAATACATGAACTGAGCATACAGGCCCATGAAATTTCTGTGACCTATTCACCTAGAAGATGAAAACAATATTAGCTGACATACTAAGACCACTGACCTCTCAGTAACCGGAAGAAAAATTGCATCAGATATTTTATTAGGGGTGTTGAGAAAAGCTAACGAGAACTAATTTGTTATTAGCAATAAGAAAACACGATTTGCGTCTAATACTAATGAATAAATAGAAAACAAAGATAGAACATTTTTGAAGGCAAGTTGGCTTACCAAATCAAGACACGACATACTCTACATCAAGTTAGATGTAGGCATCGTTTATGCCTTGTTTTTCTTTTCACACGGTTTCACCAAAATTTGCAAGCTAGGGACAGTTGTAGTGCCGATCACAGTGACGTAAAAATTATTGCCTGCAGCTCCATCTTGATGGCCACCGTTGGCACCACTGCAGCCTCCAGGTACAACTTTCCGTCTCGACAAACCATATAGTTACCACTTCCCCTGAAATACCGAAGTACCTGAATGTAACAATGCACTTCAAAATACTGCAAATTGATGCTTTGGAGTGGACTGTTTCTTAAGGACGCATGTACTTTTACATTGTTTGTAAACCAGAATTAATGAATATAAAAGAGAAAATCTAAACTTTTTGCATTGCAATTTCCTAAACCAGAATTAGTTGAAAAAATAAGAAAGAGATTTTGAAACGAAAAAGTAATGAAGAGGGGAAAAGGACACAGAGGAGGTGGCTGCCCACCTGTGCTAGACTGGGAGGTCAGGTGGAGCACATATCTGGGCCACCACACCCAAACATAATCTGGGGGGGAAAGGTTGGGTAGAAGCTGAAAGGATCTCAAGCCGCCAACACATGAGTCAAGATCGGAACCACAACGGAGCTGATAAACAAAGAACACTGACCTGCATTCCGATTTGGTATTGATTGCGTCCACCGTTCCATGATGCCCTTCGAATCCTCGACCTGCTGTGCCTCCTCCTCATGAGCCCAGCTTGTACATCTGTTCGATCCAAGATTGATCCGTGAAACTCGTGTGGTTGGCCTGCCATGGAGCGGTCGGAGCCGTTGGCCTAGGGGAGCCAAAATCTCGATCTGGCATGCTATCCTCCTTCCTTTCATCTGCTTCCAATGAAGAGGGGAAGAGGACCTAGAGGAGGTGCGGATCATAGAAGCTGCTGCGCTAGGAAGAGCGGCGATGGAGAGGAAGAGAGGAAGGGAGAGGTTGCTGAAGGAGGTCGAGTGGATGGAGAACCACGGCACACCCTGTTCGTCGTCCCGCCTCCATGCCGACAGGGTCGCCGCCATCCCAAATTCTCCCAAGGTCTCTCGGCCAGATCGACAGCCCGAGGCTAGCGGCGCCGCCTCACGCACCGAGGGAAAGGAGACCTGGCGTGGGGGTAGAGGGCATCG
Source organism: Avena longiglumis (assembly GCA_030063025.1). NCBI lineage: Eukaryota > Viridiplantae > Streptophyta > Magnoliopsida > Poales > Poaceae > Avena > Avena longiglumis. The sequence continues at coordinate 337,996,612 of CP125978.1, read as the reverse complement.
AAGTCCATGGAAAAGTTTGGGCTCTCTGGGAACGTGGATGCGATTCTAGAAGATCGCTAGGCGGTGGTTGGAGCCGGAATAAGCGGCAGCAAAAAAGGATAGTAAAAGGAAAAATAGCCATGTTTACTGTAGATACACGAAACTGTAGACGTGAACAGTGATTTCGGTGATTTGGCTCGCTAATGGAGCGCTAAGGCTACGACGCCTTAATATATGGTTACTAGGAAACCTTGCGCGGCGACACGCCGCGCCCGTACGAATTATAAGTTATTATTTGGAGTATAAAAGAGCAATCTCAGTGAGCAATACCACATGATGTATCAATGTTGTATCGTTCTTTTCTATTGCAAGTGCCTTCAGATCTTTCCTTGATGTCATTAATGAGATAAAAACATAGAACTAAGTAGTAACTGATCATGAGAAAACACGTGTTACCGGAAGTACACTTCTTTGATGATCCTTTGGCCAGATATGGGACCAACATTTGAAAGAGCAAAAGAAAACCTGTAACCACCAAAATGACGACATGATATGAGTGGCATTGGGGCAGTGAAGAACAAAACAACTTTATGTTGGCTTTTGAGCAAGTGAAAGGAACATACGTGCTATTTTTCATAATCAAATCAACCGGTGCACGACGTTTCATGCTCGACAACCTTTTGTCTTCACTTAGATAAAGAACAATATTACATCTGGTGAGAGATTCTATATTCTTACGGATTTTGTGTGTTCCGTTCTAGAGCACCGGGACTCTGGGTCCAAAGATGAATGTCCTCATCCGTGCCAAATTGACCATAAACAGTATCGCATACCATGTGGTTATCCTAAACTGAACTGAAACGTCCATCATAAAGTCATATTTTCTAACAGACACCCACATGACAAATGTCTTGCAAATAAATAATGTGGTTCTGTGTAGCAATTCTCTTATTTCATGGTATCTCAATTGTGAAGACAACCCATCATTTCTTCCTCGGATGGCTAAGTTACTTCTTTCTGTATATCCTGCAAAAGGCAAATAAATGGGAAGAAACAAAGTAGGAGGAGCAAACAGCTGAAACCTCAAAATAAAGTCAGTAGACATTGGACAAACATGACATTGGGTCCGAAGAGCTGCCCACTAAAAAATAACGGGGAACAAACTTTTATGGCTTATGAAGGTGAAGTTAGGTTGGACAATCTGCAGGAGAGAGCGGTTAGACATTTTCACTACAACTATGTTGATCACTCGCGGCTAATATACTGTAATATAACTGCTCCATATATACTGCTTGAGGAAAGAACAAAGAAAGAACCACACAAGCAATGTAACGATCAAGCCTACCGCAGCTTCTGCCTAATGCCAAAACTATTTCTTCATTAATTAATAGTTCTGTTTTCTTAAAGGACAAACCTCAACCTCTCCAAAAGAACCGGAGCTTGCTACCAACTATACATCGACCTCAAGAATCTCCTTCCAGATATCTTCTTGTCCTTTACACCCGGAGTCTATACAAAGAAGAATGATCCAATTTAGAATTCATTGATAATTTGTAGAATAGGAATAACATTATATTGCGTACATCCTCTATCTTCTATTAGTACATGAAGTAACTAAACAATGGCGATGTCACATCTATCGTAGAAATGTATGTTGTACTATAGAAATGATTAAACAATCTTTGAAAGCTAACCACTCTCTAATACAACTGGGTTACCTCTGAGCGATCTAGTATGACAGGAACCTTTCCTGCACATGTAATATTCAACTATTTTTCAAGCATTTCATTACAAAAGGAAATGGAAATAAGGTAGTCAAGAGACATGAAATAAAGGCTGTGAACACAACACGTATGATTAATTAGATTTCAGTTTTATCCTTATGCAAAAAGGCTCTTTAAAGTCCCGCTATTAAAGAAAGACATGTAAAAAAAGTATGCTATGTCACCTCCAAATATTAAACGGCGGCTATCTACTAAGCATTATTTACGGAACATATTGCATATTGTTTGCCAGCATTGAAATAGTAAAATTCTCCAAGAGTGGATAGCATGCATGACATGTAAAGTCTGGGAGTTGATATTGGCAATCTTCTCTTGGTCTCCCGAATGTTGTCTGTATGAGCAGTATCTGCACCATGAAACAATTGAGATTAATATTTACATGGAACTAAGCCATGTATATCAAGAATTATTTGAGCTTATCCATGGCAGCCGTGTTGTCTCAATGATCTCCCTGATCACTCATCTGCGATAATGGATTTGCATATACCCAGTTCATTCATACTGTTGCAGGGATTTGCACATAAACACATTGACATACCTCGATGAAGAGGTTTGCCTAGAAACGAATCAGAGAAGGAGAAGAAGGGTCAGCTGTGGCCACCAAACTGCTCTTCGTACTTGGCAGGACAACCAGCTGCTGCCCGTCCTGCTAGCATGGGAGTGGCGCGCCCATTTCCAAAAAAATGGGAGTGGCGCGCTGCCGTGGTGCTCACCTCGGACCTTGCCTGCTCATTTTAACGCCCAAAGCTGGTAGTGGAGCCAGGGACGTGCCATATGCAACTGAATATCGCCGCCGTAACCATGGAGCCGGGGACTTGCTGCCGAAGGCCGAGATCCGCGTTGAGCCGAGGATGTGCTGGCGAAGGCCTCATCCTCCCGTGCGCCTCCTGCTGCGGTCGTTGACAGAGATAAGAGATGATGCGGGAGAGGGAGAGGATCAAAGGACAGATAAAGGAAGGAGTGCCGGGCAACTTACCTGCACACTGACGCGCATAGCCACCGGTCGCTGCCGGATCCGTAGACGATATAGGTGCCTCGTCGCCATGTCGCCTCCATGCCGACGGCATCTCTGCCACCCAGCCACCTCCCAAGGTCGCGCGGGCGCCCAAATCGGCACACGCTGCCGCCCTGAACCCATCGGTGACTCCTGCGCCCCCAAGCCGCCGGTCAAGACCCTGCTGCAGTGCAGCCCCGCTTGCACAGCACCACCACGACCAGCAGAGCCGCTGCCCCTGTGCTGGCCGCCGCGGCTTCTTAGCGAGTGAGCAAGGCGCAAAGCCTCGATGTCGCCGTGCTGATCGGTGTGTAGCGGGCTCAGGCCTAGCTATGGAAGACGGGATTCCCGGAGCGGCCGCTCATCCCCTGGCCAAAGGCGGCGGCAAACTGAGAATAGGCAGAGAGGAGGAGGAGTATTGGCGGCGACGGCTGGCTGGCTGCAAATCGCGAGAGGTAAATTTAGATCCTCGAAGCCACCGATAGATCGGGAGACTGCGGGAGCCGGGAGGCTTCTAGCGGGGTCGGTCAAAGCGGTGCCTAATGACGGTGCCATGATCTCGGCAAGGAAAAAAAAGAAAAACTACTGTAGATGCGAGTTACTGTAGATGTTTCTACAGTGCCGTGGGATGACGTGGACGGAGGGATTGATGGCTGAACTGCATCACTTTCATATATGTAGTTATATGTGTCCGCTGATGCACTGCTTTGCGTGAGCGTGTCCCTTTGCTTATGGTACAGACTACAAAGGATTGTTTGTCAGCTTTACTTAGTGGAGAAAAATATTCAATCATACGTTGCAAAAATTCCAGCCGTCCGAGTTGCATGTCCAGTTACAACGGATAAGTTAATTTTAAAAAAGACCCCACCCCCATCCTCGATTTGTATGTTTGGTTGCGACTTAAAAAGATCGATTAGGAAAAGTCTCATATCCCGAGTTGCATGTCTGGTTGCAACTCAACTATCAATTAAAAAATTAAAATTCAAAAATAAAAGGTTAAAGCCCTCACCCCTGGTCCTCGAGTTACATGTCTAGTTGCAACTGGCGGGTCAATTTCAAAACCCGCCCCGACACTTGAGTTGCATGTCTAGTTGACTTAAAAAAGATTGACTAGGAAAAGTTTTGTCTCCTGAGTTGTATGTCTGGTTGCAACTCAACTGGCAATTAAAAAAAACAAAATTTAATAATAAAAAGGTTGAAGGCCTCACCTCCAACCCTCTGAGTTGCATGTCGAGTTACAACTGATAGGTTAATTTCAAAAAGGCCCCACCCCGACCCTCGATTTGTATGTTTGGTTGCGACTTAAAAAGATCGATTATGAAAAGTCTCATATCCCGAGTTGCATGTCTGCTTGCAACTCAACTATCAATTAAAAAAATTAAAATTCAAAAATAAAAAGGTTAAATCCCTCACCCCCGGTCCTCGAGTTACATGTCTAGTTGTAACTGGCAGGTCGATTTCAAAAAGGCCCCGCCCGGGCACTTGAGTTGCATTTCTAGTTGCGACTTAAAAAAGATTGATTAGGAAAAGTTTTGTCTTCCGAGTTGCATGTCTGGTTGCAACTCAACTATCAATTAAAACATTAAAATTCAAAAATAAAAAGGTTAAAGCCCTCACCCCTGGTCCTCGAGTTACATGTCTAGTTGCAACTGACAAGTCGATTTCAAAAAGGCCCCGCCCCGGCACTTGAGTTGCATGTCTAGTTGCGACTTAAAAAAGATTGATTAGGAAAAGTTTTGTCTCCCGAGTTGCATGTCTGGTTGCAACTCAACTGTCAATTTAAAAAATTAAAATTTAATAATAAAAGGGTTGAAGGCCTCACCCCCCCCCTCCCCCCGGCCCTCAAGTTGTATGTCGAGTTACAACCGACAGGTCGATTTGAAAAGCCCTGCCCTGGCCCTCGATTTGCATGTCTAGATGTGATTGACAGGTCAATTTGAAAAGGCCTCGCCCCTCCCCCGGCCCTCAAGTTGTATGTCTAGTTGCACCAAAACATACATGGATGCTCACTCAGCCATATTCGCAAGATGGATTTGCATAATCCATAACAATAGGAAAAATGTATTGTTTATCCATAATAATGGTAGTAGGAAGAGAAGGCACATCAACACAATGCTCAATCATGCAATTGATATCCATGCGACGGTGCTACTTCACCAACTGGAAAATAGAGACAAAAATTGAAATAATAATAATAATAAAACTAAAAAATTGAAATAATAATAATAATAAAACTAATAAACATTAATCCTCGGACAAGCCATACATAGTTAGTACAAAAACACTTATAACAGTTTGAGAATATGATTTGCAAACTTGATCATGCTACAAAATTTTGAGCACACCTAAAATTAGTGACATAAGATAGCAGCAGCTACTTAAATATATTAATGAACCATAGTTTAACAAATTAATTCCTATCTAGCAAAAATAACCATTTCACTACTAATGACATGATTGACACCAAATATCAATAAAAAAGGAAGACAAAAAATTAATAAAAAAATGTTAGGCCATCCATGCATATTTAGTACAAAAAAGTCTTGCAAAAAACTTGAATAATAATAATAATTAAAAGTAACGGGTAAACTTGAAAAACAATAAACAAAAAGGGAAAAGAAAAAAGTCAACAAACCACAAAATCCCCGCCAACTAAAACAACCAGAAAAAAAAGCAGGCTTCAAAGGCAAGCAAAACCGAAACAGGCCAGAACGGACAAACCAGGCCTGCTAAAACAACCCAAAAACAAGACCCACACCTGCTCAACAGACTAGAACGACAGAACATACCAGACCGGACAACAAAATGCGGGCCTTGCAAACTCAAACCAGACAAGCACAAATCTTAGCACACGGTTCGATCAAACGGTGGACGAGTTGACTGTGCTGTAAGCTATTTCTCAGCTAGCTGAGAATTAGCAAATTCCATATTAATTAACTTGGATTTGTCAAATTTTGCATGAATTTAGACACTATTTAGTATATAGATTTATTTAAAATTTGACAAATCAAAGTCAATTAATATGGGTTGGAGGGAGTACTAAATTTTATCTAGATGACAAATCCAAATCATAATACGGCATGTTCCGTTTCGTGGCAGACTACATTTCGCTCCGTCCTTCGTCCATCCTCCTCCTACACGCGCGGAAGAAAGGGAACTCTTGGTCAAACCGTGACACGCCTGCGCCCAGCCTTGCGAAACCAGCGCCAACGCCGGGAGTTTCCTCCTGTGTCTTCGCCTGGCGCCTGCGCCCACGCCTCGCAAAACCAGTGCCCCTAAAATTTCCCCACGGCCTCGGTCACCTTCCTCCCGATTTCTCCAGTGTAATGGCGGGAGCGCGGATCTGAATACTCAAGAATGGGTGACGCATCCAGATTACAACAGCATCATCGGTGCACCCATGCTGCTCCTCAAGGTCGTCAAGCGCGCAATTTCACATGCGGAAAAGGGGCTTCTTGTAACACCCTCAGAATCGGACCTATGCAAATTTGGGCAAAATTCACCAAACTCGCATAGAAACGATTCAAAGGTGCCCACCAGGCACTTTCGTGCGGGTGGAAAACGAAGTAATAACATTACACAACAGTCCTCGATGGGACCCACAGAACAGATATATATATACAGCGACTCAATGAGTCAAGAATACAGATATAATATACAAAGATCCAAATCACCTTGAAAATGATATAGCGTCCAGCTACGGACAAGATGCAAATGGGGCTAAGAGCCCTGAAGAATAACCAATGGCGTCCATAACCCCTGTGCCAAGCCGGAAGGGTAACCCTGCTAACGACGTCGATCTCAAACCTGCTTAAACAAAAGGGGTGCCGACAAAGGGCAAAGCAGAAAACAAAGAAGGAGCGTCAGTACTGAGGCCAGTACACGGCGAGGCTAGAATTCGGCGGTCCTCGCCTACATAGGTATGGTGGACTGAAGCGGCGGCGGCAGCATGCACTAAACAACCTATAGAGACTCGATACAACTGACGGTTATTAGAGAGGGGTGAGAATGACCTAATCGTATCCAACCTGAAGCTAGCACCAAACAAACCCATCCTGGTATTTCCCCCTCGAGACCAATCGAGGAAGTCAACCGAGGAACTCACACATTTGGCAGTTTTACTTATTTAGTTATGTTGCGGCACTTTACTAGTCAGGTTTAGATAATCGTCCTGATAAAGTAATCAGTGGGCACTTTTAATTAACCATTCCGTTATAGTTGCAACAATTACTAATCAGATGCAGATAACATGAGATAAAACCCGAAACCCAGCAGTTGTTGGTACTTTTATTCAGCCATTTCGTTGTAGTTGCAATACTTACTAGTCAGATACATTACATTTGTCGCGACAACCAAACAAGCAATTGTGGGCAGTATTATTAGCCATTCCGTTATAGTGAAGCTGATTACTAGTCATTATAAGTCAAATTCATAACAGTAAACTTTAGTTATGCTTGTCTATGATCGAGATACTGTGCTCCAAGTCGTCCATATCCGCGGACACGGCTTTCAGAAAGTTTTACCCGGCCGGGGTGCACCAATAGCAACACACTCGCGATCAACCTCGTTAAAACCAAATCAAAACCCAACGAGGCTTTCACGATGAACAATCACAGATTCGAAATATTTCAGGGGCCACCCTTAAGTAGAATCCAACGGAGTAAGCAAGCTCGAGGCGGCCTCAAGGTCTGGTAATACGGCTGAACGATCGGGAACCCCAAACGGGCTTGTAGACACCATGAATCGTGTCCCGATCCTAAACAGTACAGTGTGCTATCTGTCGCACAATCGTAAATAAAGCAGTAAAGCATGGCATAAGTACAGGATCGTAAATAAAACCTCAAACTAGTTTGTGGCCCCAAGAAATAAGACGGAATCAAGCTCTGGCTCAGGGGGGTCCCATATACCTCCCGGATGTGGATAGCGCGCAAATCAAGGAACAGGTATCAAGTACTCGGGGTCTTACGGGACACAAGTGGGCGTTCGGAAACCAAATATTATCTATCACCCACCGATGCCTCTGCTTATTCAATTTTAGTTGTTAAACAGAAATTAAAGTGACGATAAGTAAAGCTAGAATCATCTCCAACATCAACATGCGGCAATACATCAGCAACTGTGGCATATGACGACACACATCAACACTGGAGCAAGCAACTACGACGCGCAAGTCCAACTATCTACCAAACAACAGGTAATAGGGTGTGTCCAAGGCAATATAAGGCTGCACGGTATTATCACGGGTACGGAAACTAAAGCATCGCAACACAGATAGCAATAGATCAACAGGAGGGAAGTAAATACTATAAAAGTAAGATAGGTAGAAAGAGGGAGATGCTCGCCTGAAAACATTGTCGAAGATTTTCCCCGAAGATCGGGGCGAAGCTCACATCAACTCAACGGCCTTATCCGCGAAGAAGCAAAACACTAGAGGAAACACCGGATGCACTATTTAATACAACGGCAGAAGATCGGCATGATGCATGTATGATGCATGGCATGGCAAAAGTGCGATGCAAATAGGTCATATTAAGCGGAACCGGGGTCCCGACAATTATTCAAGTGGTTCAAGTTATTTAGAACCCCCGCAATTTAAATGTTGTTTAACAATGAAAGATTATAGTATGGATTCGCTACTCAAGTTTAAATGAGGCCAATATAAGGCTAGATTTGCCCGCATATGGGCCCCATATTTAATTATTAGGTGAATCGGCAAAAGGCCCCCAAACCACACAAATATGTATGCGAGTATGGCAATTCAATATGCAATAAGTTGTTATTATATTATGAAATTAGGGTTTCGGGAAGGGGTTCACACATTGAGGGGTCTCGACGGTCTTGGGGTTCCGGGTTGGGTCGGTCTCGGGTCCGTGGTCCGACGGACTTGGGGTTCCGGGTTCGACGGAAACGCGTTCGGACTCGGAAGGACTTGGTTGGTGTCGTTCTGTCGCATTCGCGTCTTCGGTCATGTCGACGGTCCGGGGTTCCGCGGCGCATTTGTTGCCGAGAAGGCGATCATGCGGGTTCCGTGCGAAGATCTTGTCGTTCGCGTCGGAGTACTTGGCGTCCGCGAGGGAGAGCTCGGTATTCGCTTCGACGCCCTTGGCATCCGGGTTTCCGTTTCACGAGGAGATCTCGTCGAGGGTCTTCGGTTCCGAGGAGAAGCTCTTGCGTGGCATAGCCTTCGGTCCACGAGGTAGTCCTTGGCGATTTCGCATCGGGCGTCGGGCGTCGGGTTTCACGACGGCGATCTTGTCGGTTTACCGCGTCTTGATTGTCAAGTCGGGCTCGGGCTTGATTGTTGGTGTCGGGCTCGGTTCTCGATGTCGGTCCACCGGGGTTTGCGGCTTTGTCGTCTCCACACCTCACAGCTTAGTACCAACTTGGTACTGCACCGGAACGGCACGGTGGATGCAGAGAAACGCGCTGCGGGGCAGGGGTCTGCGGGTCGGCGGCGGCGGAGTCCTTGCGGCGGCGTCGTCGAGCGGGCGCTGGCTGGGGAGGACCGCGGTCTGGGAAAAGAGCACGCCGCCAGGCTGGCTCGCGACGGGCGGCCGGGTCCTGGCCGGAGGGAAGGCGGATGCGCGGTGCGGGACGGGAGACCGGAGCAGCGAGGGAGACGGGTCGCCGGCCGGGCTCGAGGCGAGGACGGGGCTTGAGGGGGCTGCTCGCGTGGGCGGCGCGGGCTGACGCGACGGAGCAGCTCGGGAGGCGCGCCGGCGGGGCGGCGAAGGGCGGCTCGGACGGCGGGTTGATGGGGCCGAGGCGTGGCGGCGAAGCGCGCTGCTCAAGGCGCGGAGCGGCGGGTCGCGGACGCGGGAGGCGCAGGAGGTCGCCGGGCGAGGCGGGGCGGCCGAGCGGCTGGAGGCGCGGAGGCGCGGGTGCTGCGCTGGTCGCAGCGTCCCCGGGCGGTTGAGGGGGAGCGCGGAGGTGGCCTCTGGGCGTGAGCCGGGACGGAGAGAGAGCCGGGAAACGGGGGTCGCGAGGAAGATGAACAGGCAAAGGCGGGGACTGGTGGGACGGTCGTGGGACGCGCCAGGGGCGTGGGCGCCGTGTGGGTGGGGGCCACGCGGCAGGTGTGAGTGGGTGTGAGAGTGCGGGATGTGTGGGCCTGGGGGTGTGAGGGAGAGAAAAGGGGGAAGAGAGAGAGGCCATGTGTCAGGGGGTGATTGGGGGGGGGTTAGAGAGAGGGTGAGGTGGCGCAAGCCTATAGGTTGGGGTGAGGTGGCTGTGGTGGGTTGGGTAGAATTTAGGTGAGTTTAGGATTTTAGAGGGCAGGTTGGGGTGGACCGATTTAAAATCTGGGCGGTCGGGTCGGGTTGGCCTGCTCGACCCCTACTAAAATAAATAAATATTTTTATTTATTTTAACACCGTTGCACATCAGTTTTAATTAAACGAAATATTCGGACGGGCTTTGCGATTGAATTAAGATGGGCGTTTGGAAAACAAATCGGTGTGGCGAAAATAGTTTTGGCAAACAATGCATGAGGATGACGATGCAATGCACAAGTTCAACGCGATTTTCTAGTAGTGGTTTTGCGGGATGCCACACCGACACCACTAACAATGGATCTCGCCGAGATCCGCCTCATGGTACCGGAAGGAAGGTCGGCGACTGCATCTTCTCGCTTTGCGGAGATCCTCGCGACACCACTAACAAGAGGTCGTTGTCCGTGATTGTCGAGAGAACACTCCGGGAACAACAGGTCGAAGGTAGAGGTATCGCAAATAAAGCCACCCCTAACTTCCGTGGACGGAGTAAACTGCCGATCCACCGATTCGATGTACAAGAGCGAATGATAAGAGTAGTCGGATGGTGATCAGTCCATCGCACCCAAACCATTACTCACACGAATAGGCGGATTATGCAACCAACTCTGAGTCGATCAAGATCTCGCCAAGCGAGGTTCGGAAACAAAGTGGTGATGCAAACTCTGCATCGGATCTGGCATAGATGACGTCGTCGCGTCGGTAACACCGGAAGGCACAAGAAGGAACAAAAGGAGGGTAACACGGTAGACGGATTCCTCGGATAGCATGAAGACCGGTAGCAACACCGTTAACAAAGGAGGAAGCGAAACTCAAGGCACGACGAAACCCAACCACGAGAATTCTGGACTCAAGAAAGAGACGAGCGGATTCAAAACACGAGGGGTAAGAGGAGAACAGAGAGGGTAAGGAGTAAAATCGACCTAGCGTAACTATCCAACCGATTTTGTAAAAATAGTTTTGACACTCTACTTGGCCGTTAGCTAGGTTATCCTCAGCTGGACTTGTGAGTATCGCAACGCCGAGCTCGATACCACTCAGAACACCCTCAGAATCGGACCTATGCAAATTTGGGCAAAATTCACCAAACTCGCATAGAAACGATTCAAAGGTGCTCACCAGCACTTTCGTGGTGGAAAACGAAGTAATAACATTACACAACAGTCCTCGATGGGACCCATGTAACAGATATATATATATACTGACTCAATGAGTCAAGAATAGATATAATATACAAAGATCCAAATCACCTTGAAAATGATATAGCGTCCACTACGGACAAGATGCAAATGGGGCTAAGAGCCCTCAAGAATAACCAATGGCGCCCATAACCCTGCCTGTGCCAAGCCGGAAGGGTAACCTCGCTAACGACGCCGATCTCAAACCTGCTTAAACAAAAGGGTGCCGACAAAGGGCAAAGCAAAACAAAGAAGGAGCGTCGATCGAGGCCAAGACACGGCGAGGCTAGAATTCGGTCCTCACATAGGTATGGTGGACTGAAGCGGCGGCGGCAGCATGCACTAAACAACCTATAGAGACTCGATACAACTGACGGTTATTAGAGAGGGGTGAGAATGACCTAATCGTATCCAACCTGAAGCTAGCACCAAACAAACCCATCCTGGTATTTCCCCCTCGAGACCAATCGAGGAAGTCAACCGAGGAACTCACACATTTGGCAGTTTTACTTATTTAGTTATGTTGCGGCACTTTACTAGTCAGGTTTAGATAATCGTCCTGATAAAGTAATCAGTGGGCACTTTTAATTAACCATTCCGTTATAGTTGCAACAATTACTAATCAGATGCAGATAACATGAGATAAAACCCGAAACCCAGCAGTTGTTGGTACTTTTATTCAGCCATTTCGTTGTAGTTGCAATACTTACTAGTCAGATACATTTGTCGCAAGCGACAACCAAACAAGCAATTGTGGGCAGTATTATTAGCCATTCCGTTATAGTGAAGCTGATTACTAGTCATTATAAGTCAAATTCATAACAGTAAACTTTAGTTATGCTTGTCTATGATCGAGATATCAGGCTCCAAGTCGTCCATATCCGCGACACGGCTTTCGAAAAGTTTTACCGGCCGGGTGCACCAATAGCAACACACACCGATCAACCTCGAAAACCAAATCAAAACCCAACGAGGCTTTCACGATCGAACAATCACAGATTCAGAATATTTCGTGGGCCACCCTTAAGTAGAATCCGCATGGTAAGCAAGCTCGAGGCGGCCTCAAGGTCTGGGTAATACGGTCAGGAACGATCGGGAACCCCAAACGGGCTTGTCGACACCGCGAATCGTGTCCCGATCCTAAACGATGCAAAGTGCTATCCGTCGCACAATCGTAAATAAAGCGAAAGCATGGCATAAGCAGGATCGTAAATAAAACCTCAAACTAGTTTGGCCCCAAGAAATAAGACGGAATCAAGCTCGCTCAGGGGTCCCATATACCTCCCGGATGTGGATAGCGCGCAAATCAAGGAACATGTATCAAGTACTCGGGGTCTTACGGACACAAGTGGGCGCTCGAAACCAAATATTATCTATCACCCACCGATGCCTCTGCTTATTCAATTTTAGTTGTTAAACAGAAATTAAAGTGACGATAAGTAAATCTAGAATCATCTCCAACATCAACATGCGGCAATACATCAGCAACTGTGGCATATGACGACACACATCAACACTGGAGCAAGCAACTACGACGCGCAAGTCCAACTATCTACCAAACAACAGGTAATAGGGTGTGTCCAAGGCAATATAAGGCTGCACAGTATTATCACGGCACGAAACTAAAGCATCGCAACACAGATAGCAATAGATCAACAGGAGGGAAGTAAATACTATAAAAGTAAGATAGGTAGAAAGAGGGAGATGCTCGCCTGAAAACATTGTCGAAGATTTTCCCCGAAGATCGGGGCGAAGCTCACATCAACTCAACGGCCTTATCCGCGAAGAAGCAAAACACTAGAGGAAACACCGGATGCACTATTTAATACAACGGCAGAAGATCGGCATGATGCATGTATGATGCATGGCATGGCAAAAGTGCGATGCAAATAGGTCATATTGTTAACCGGGTCCCGACAATTATTCAAGTGGTTCAAGTTATTTAGAACCCCCGCAATTTAAATGTTGTTTAACAATGAAAGATTATAGTATGGATTCGCTACTCAAGTTTAAATGAGGCCAATATAAGGCTAGATTTGCCCGCATATGGGCCCCATATTTAATTATTAGGTGAATCGGCAAAAGGCCCCCAAACCACACAAATATGTATGCGAGTATGGCAATTCAATATGCAATAAGTTGTTATTATATTATGAAATTAGGGTTTCGGGAAGGGGTTCACACATTGAGGGGTCTCGACGGTCTTGGGGTTCCGGGGTTCGGGGTCGGTCTCGGGGTCCAGGGTCCGACGGACTTGGGGTTCCGGGGTTCGACGGAAACGTTCTCGGACTCCGGGAAGGACTTGGTTGGGTGTCGTTCCTGTCGCATTCGCGGTCTCCGGGTCATGTCGACGGTCCTGGGGTTCCGCGGCAGCGTACTTGTTGCTCCGAGAAGGCGATCATGCGGGTTCCAGGCAGAAGATCTTGTCGTTCCGTGCCGGAGTACTTGGCGTCCGCGAGGGAGAGCTCGGTGTATTCGTTTCGACGTCCTTGGCATCCGGGTTTCCGTTTCCACGTAGGAGATCTCGTCGAGGGTCTTCGGGTTCCGAGGAGAAGCTCTTGCGTGGCATAGCCTTCGGGTCCACGAGGTAGTCCTTGGCGTATTTCGCATCGGCGTACCGGCGTTCGGTTTCACGACGGCGATCTTGTCGGTTTACCGCGGTCTTGATTGTCGAAGTCGGGCTCGGGGCTTGATTGTTGGTGTCGGGCTCGGTTCTCGATGTCGGTCCACAGGGGTTTGCGGCTTTGTCGTCTCCACACCTCACAGCTTAGTACCAACTTGGTACTGCACCGGAACGGCACGGTGGATGCAGAGAAACGCGCTGCGGGGCAGGGGTCTGCGGGTCGGCGGCGGCGGAGTCCTTGCGGCGTCGCCGAGGGGCGCGCCGGCTCGAGGAGGACCGCGGTCTGGAAGAGCACGGGCGCCGGGCTCTGGCGACGGGCGGCCGGGTCCCGCCGGAGCGGGAAGGCGGATGCGCGGTGCGGGACGGGAGACCGGAGCAGAGCGGAGGAGACGGGCGCCGGCTGGCTCGAGGCGAGGACGGGCTTGAGGGGGCCGCGCGTCTGCGGGCGGGCGCTGGACGACGGAGCAGCCCTCGGGAGGCGGCGCCGTCGAAGGCGGGCGGAAGCGGCTCGACGGGCGGGTTGATGGGGCCGAGGCGTGGCGGCGAGCGCGTCTGCAGGGCGGCCGGAGCGGGCTGCGCGCGGACGCGGAGGCGCAGGAGGTCGCCGGGCAGGGCGGGCGGTCGGGCCGAGCGGGCGGCCGGAGGCGCTGGGGAGGCGGCGCCGGTCGCAGCGGTCCCTGGCGGCGGTTGAGGGGGGGAGCGCGCGGCGGAGGTGGCCTCTGGGGCGGTGAGCCTGCGGGACGACGGAGAGAGAGCCGGGGAAACGGGGGGGGGGGGGGGCGAGGAAGATGAACAGGCAAAGCGGGCGACTGGTGGGGACGGTGGGACGCGTGGGGCCTGGCGTGGGCGCCGTGTGGGTGGGGGCCACGCGGCAGGTGTGAGTGGTTGTGTGAGTGCGGGATGTGTGGGCCTGGGGGTGTGAGGGAGAGAAAAGGGGGAAGAGAGAGAGGCCACGTGTCAGGGGGTGATTGGGGGGGGTTAGAGAGAGGGTGAGGTGGCGCAAGCCTATAGGTTGGGGTGAGGTGGCCAGGGTGGGTTGGGTAGAATTTTAGGTGAGTTTAGGATTTTAGAGGGGCAGGTTGGGGTGGACCGATTTAAAATCCTGGGGCGGTCGTTCGGGTCGGGTTGGCCCGTTCGACTGCCCCTACTAAAATAAATAAATATTTTTATTTATTTTTAACAGACCGTTTGCACATCAGTTTTAATTAAAACGAAATATTCCGGGGACCGGGCTTTGCAGTTGAATTAAGATGGGGCGTTTGGAAAACAAATCGGGTGTGGCGAAAATAGTTTTGGCAAACAATGCATGAGGATGACGATGCAATGCACAAGTTCAACGCGATTTTCTAGTAGTGGTTTTGCGGGATGCCACACTTCTGCTTCTCCTATGACGGGGACGGGGAGGATGACGTGATGGGGCTGGTGTGGGCGTCAGCGTGGCGGTGGGAGGAGCCAGTGCGTGTACCCTTCGACGACCTCCCCCATCTCTGGCCGGGTCTCGCCGCATCCGCCACGGTGCCCGTCCGCGCTGAAACAGCAGATGAAGAAGGCCTCCACCATCTCCTCGGGAGGACCACGCCGCTGGGAAGACTCGGGTACGTGCTGCATCCATGTCCTGTACAATGGCGCCGCCGATCCGACAGCCTGATCCGTCAGGCCGCCACATTGGACCAACTGACGCTGACGCTGCCGCATTGCCTTGCGCCAAATTAGGTATTCCAATTTTTCGTTTGATGTCCAATTTCAGCCCTCCTGATACTCCTTTTGCACTGATCTTTCCGAACATCCTCTTCCTGGAGAATAACGATGATTAGACAATGATTGTTTGTCTTTCCTCTCTCGATAAGACCATGTGTGGATGATTTCGCTGAGCCGGCAGAAAACTTTCTCAACACTCTCTGTGATCTATTTCACGGGTCTACTATTGTCGAGTATCAACTCCCAAGCTGGCTTTGAAGCTTTTCTCAAGGACCGGGAGTTCTGCATTTAAACAAGCAAGTTACTCCACTCTTTACGTGTCTGATAAATTATTTTCTGACTGAACTGAAATAAAATGGCTCAATACAATTGTATAAGTGCAGAATACAAAGTACAATGTTCCACTACTATATGTCATGCAATCGATATATATAGCTAGATGAAGCAGATGTGAATGTTAAACTTCCAAGTTCTAACCTATATATTCCACTACATAGGCAAACATGTCATATTGTAGTATTGTCTGTGCTCAGAAAGTCGAAGACACAAACACCAGGTTCATACAAGTGAAGACCTGAATGGAAGCATTTTATTGGTTTATTCAGGGTAGAATTGCAAAGTAACATCAATGTTGAATCAAGCTATGCCATGGTAGCTCATTGCTTATAATTATGACTGCCGACAATGTTTTGTACTTCCATATAAGTTTTATGACCTTTTGATATATGCACATAACTGTAGGGATTTCCGAGAATTTTCTATGTGTAACTTATTCGGCGGGCCATCTGAAAATTAAGTGTTGTTGTTGTATTAAATCATCTTCTGACATGTGAATCAAGTAAATGTGACCGGTGATGTTCTTGTAGGTAAAGGAAATTATCAATTGACGAGTCAACCTTAGCTTAGTTGTGCTTGAGCAGCTGCAGAAAATTCACTTTTAAAGTTTCTGCAAGTTTTGAGAGGTACACATATTATCATACTATAAGTGAAGATGATAAGCAGATGGTGTCTCGAGATGATCGTTTATTTGTTCATCTTTATCTATTACTCTCAACTCTTTTATTTCTTTTTCGTAGTTGGAGTTTCTGGATCGAAGGATCATTGGTAGCAAGATTCCCTATTTTCTCAGTGGAGGTAATGGTGGGTCTGAACACAAGTTGGGATGTAATTTGTTTTCTGTATTCATAAAATATCTCATAGAACTACAAGGACTTTGAGTTTATTGACATAAAAATTCTATAGTTGTTAAAATTGCCTGGCCCTGATAAATATTTTATCACTGTGTGTTGTTGACTAATCTGATGTGATGCAGCGCTTTTGTATTTCTTCTCAGCATTTGGTCACTACATTTCCTTATGTACTATATTGTTGATAATATGTGTGGTTTTAGATAGTAGAAAAAAATTCCATCTTCCCGAAGATTTTAGGGTAACCATCTGAACAATACCACTTTTATTGTCAAAATAAATATGTTTGGCCACAATATAGAAATGCTTTGGTTTTTTGCTGGCTTCAGGTAGCATGGTAGAAGCCGAACTTGTCAGGATAACATAACTACTATACAATTTTCCATTTGTTTTCTTGTGATGTTCGATTAGGTTGTTTGTGAGATCCTTGTGTTTTAAATTCTACCAAATTGTGGATCTAAGCAAAGCCGAGGACGAAGATAACCATCTCTTGAATTTCTAGAAGCAAGGCATGTTTAGAGTTGGACATAAGCTTTGCTTTAAGCAATCTGTTACTCCCGTTTCACTTTTTAGATGGTGAGAAGCTCATGTTGATCCTTATCTTATGATTTTTATTTAAGTTTTATAGGGTAACAAAATAAGGAGGAAGCATGTTCCTAGTTTCCAAGCCCCGTTTCTTCACATAGGCCACCGGATCCGAGCATCACCGCCTCCACCTCGACTGTCCCTGTCCTCCACCGCACATCTTGGATACATGGAGGCCCGACACCATCCCCAGATCACGAGCAAGAGTAGCAGCATGGAGGCGTGGCTGGAGGCCTGGATTTGGGTATAAGTGCCCGAGATCCGGGCATGAGGGCCTAGATCGGACATCTCCGCTTGATCTTGGCATAGCGACCTCTCACCCGCGAGCTCTTTGCGACAACGAGAAGGATTGCAGACGTTTCTCAGAGGCCCTCGCGTGGAACACGGGCCAGGTGGCATCACAAAGGTCCTCGCTTCTCCACGCCATCGACGCCTACTGCATCTCTGTCGTCCTATGGCTCCTGGAGGCCTACCACATCTGGGTGAAGAAGGTGCTCGACCTACGCCCTGCTCGTCGACATGCAACATGGGACGAACAACATGGAAGAGGTCTTCATCTGCCTCCATGACCTCGAAATCGCCCGCATCTCCGCCATCCACCGCCTGTCGGAGGTCGGCCCTATCTGGGCGAAGAAGGTGCTCGCACTATGCCCTGAGGGCCTCAGGCTACCCGCCGGTGATGTCCATGATTTGCTTGTTTAGTTAACTTCCAGTATGACTTACCTCTGCAATGTTCCTCTTTAGATGGTCATCGGCGGCAAGTGCTGGGGCTACAGCAATAATAGAGCAGAGAGCAGAGGCATCATAGCTGGTACAATCTACCACCGACAAGCAAAATATGAGGGAAAGTAAAAGTGTACGATCCATCTCCCTCCTCACATCTCCCATGCATCTCCTATGCATCTTGTCGTCATTCTCATTGTTGGCTCTTACATGGAGCTGTTTGTTCTTAGATCGAGCTACGCTTCTCGAAATTCAGCGTAGTATTTGCCATGATCTACTAGACCAGTACATGCTGATTACAATCCGCACATGGTGTGCATTTCTGGCGGTTTATAATTGCTTGGTTTATAGCGGTTAGGTTGTTCTCAATTTGTTCTAGGTGCTAGGAGTTATATCTTGTGAGTGGGGAAT
This sequence comes from Avena longiglumis, assembly GCA_030063025.1. Lineage (NCBI taxonomy): Eukaryota > Viridiplantae > Streptophyta > Magnoliopsida > Poales > Poaceae > Avena > Avena longiglumis. The sequence continues at coordinate 337,978,179 of CP125978.1, read as the reverse complement.
CACGAGTTGCGTCAGATGATGCGTTGCATGCTAATAATTCTTTTGAAATCACGTTTTGGATCAGGTGATGCATTGCATGCTTATAGTTCTGTAACTTCTGCTTCTTTTTAACTGTTAACAAGTGATAATATGAGTGATGTTAATACTACCATCCCCTCTGTTTGCTTGAGTTGTGGTTAAGTTGAAAAGTTAGATCTACATAGATCCTTGTGGTTTCTCTTGCTAAGCAATACACAGGGCTTACATTATCTAATGATATCATGTGTTGGTTTAACTGACATATACACCCAAGGATATTTTTTTTTTGCTTCTGCATAATGCTAACTGCTGGAATATAATATCTTTTCAGTACAAGGAATGTCTAACTTTAAATGGCAAACTCTGAACTGATACTTTGAAAATAATAGGACATATTGCAGCTTTTTCTTATCTACTTTAATTTCACCTCCTCCAAAAAAAAACTAAGTGTTGTTATTAAAACATATTTAGTCAGGCTTGTCCAATCCAGATGGCAATCATTTTCTCAAATAAGCTGGTCCTAATACCCAGACGTAAGTTTTTTAAGGAAATAACTAGGTACCAATTAACTTATGTATCATATATCATATTTATTTTGTTTGTACCTATATTAGTAATAAATCCATTTGAAAATTTTCAAACATAAATGAGGCAATCGAGTAAAAAATTATTGACCCCTTAAGAAAGTATGTAATCACAAAGAGAATCTAAAGATATAGTTGATGGAGAAAATAATGCCCTTCATAGATGAAACTACACAGGGCTATTTCAATCCAATTCATGAATGCTCAGCATATTACACTGAATATTGACATATGCTAATTTTGTTAGTTAGTCATGCTTAACATAGGCCATTGGATGTTGTAAGTTTTGATAAATCTATGATGGGCCACTTCTGGTACTGCATAATAAACTCATCAACAGACATATGGGTACTTTATGGACACCGGAGCATGCTGGGTGCTCAGGTGAGATATTCTGCACACTGAATCTCAATCCTTCATTCTTTTTTTCTTCTTACTGTTGTATCCCAAGACTGTGATTCTCTCGAAAAACATCAGCCCAAGTTCTGCTATGGTAGGATTTAAGGAACACTTTCATGTTTATAAGCATGGTATCTGCTTGTAGTAGCCTTTCTTTTATATGGAATGTTGACCACTTTGCTTTGTGCAAGTATGTCCATGTCTTCAGATGATCTTATAATCATCTGATTACCTTTTTTTTTGATTGAACTAGCTTCCAATGTACTTTTCAGAGAGAACAATAACATTTGAGCATAATATATTATCTCTGTAAAATATTAGACCCTTGGTAGGCATTACATATCAATCATTCTTGTGATGGTACTTCTGGCCCTTTGTCCTGACTGTGAAAATGACTACGACAGGGATGATTATCTTCTCCAAACTATGTTGAATCTAAAGTACCTCAAGGGAGTGATTTATGTACTTTGTGAATCTTACACGAGGCTAGATGCTTCCCAACAAGTAGTTCTTCCTTCTTCACACATGTTTGTTGTCAATCTGTACACCGTTAATAGACTTACAACTGTTTTGTTTCAGGCTAACAAAGAAGTTTTTTTCTGGCCATTGGCAAACCCTTGGAAAGGAGCACCAATATGTTCTGATCTCTGATTCTTTAGAACACAATAAGAAAAAAGGAACATGTCCTGAGTTCAAATAATCTATATGGTATTTGTGTGATAGAAGAAATTTCAGTTTTACTAGAGTGAATTCCAATTTTTACCCCCTATTTGTGCATGTGAGACTAATTATCAATTTAGTAGAAGTTGTACCCGAATGTCCTATTTAAGAAAATTCTAAACATGATTTTGTCCCGTTTTAGCATTCAACATATGTTCTTGGATAAGTCTAACATGTTAGGATGATGTGCCGCCACAAAATATGTCAAGATCGGAGGACGTCGTCGATCATATCTACACTTTTTTGCACCAAATGTTTTATTCTTTGTTGCCATCTCGATAATTTTGAAGTTCAATCGTCACCTCACACCTTGCCCAATAGATATGCATCAGAAAATGAGGGTTTAAAGTTTTCAAACATGGTAATTTAGATGAATTTTTACTATATAGAGTAATTAGTATCACAAATATACAAGTAAAGGATAAAAAGTGGAATTCACTCGTTTTACTACTTTTTTAATCTGACGCATCCACGGACCAATTAGCTCGTTTAGTCTGTGGATGCATCAGATTAAAAACAAATACTAGTAAAGCTGAAATGCAACCGTAATGATGCACTCTCTTGAGATAATCACAAGAAAAGCTTCATTCCGTAATTGCAAGGTTGCGATGATCAACAAAGCGACAAAAATCGTGTTGCCATCAGTTCCGTCCTCACACATGCGGTCCAAGTAGGGTTGTAAGCCAGATTCCGCAAAAATCTCGCTTTTAGTTCATTTGCTGATTTCTAATTTAATGTTTTGTTTCGACATTTTTTAGGGCTTGTACTTGCATCTTAGTTGGATGGTGTGCACGAATAGTGTACTCGTACATGCACCACTCCCGGTAGCTAACAATGTTGTTCCTCCTTTATGGTCGTTCGTTCGGCTGCTTATCTTAGGGAATCTCAAATGGTGAACCGCACTCGCACCATGGTTATTCGATCACATCCACTCAGACAGAGGTCATGGCCCAACGGACCACTGCAAATGGACTGCGTGACACGAATGCATCGACTTCAACCCATTCTAGCCCAAATTTGGACTAGGTTTGTGGTCCACAAAGTCCACGTTAGCGCAACCCCTCAACTAGTCTGCCCCGAGCCCTCCCGTCAGTGGCACAACCGCACTCTACCATCTCCTAGACCAAGCCATCGGCACCCAAGCCCTAACGATCCATGGAGGTTGCACCGCCCCCGCTGTTGCCCTCCTCAAGATGAAAAAGAGCTCACGCCGGAACAACACGCTATTAAGACCAAGAAGCCGGATGCCCGGAGAGACAAGGCCAAGAGCCGGAAGGCTGAAACCGCCAAGGAACACGCACCCACCATTCATGCCAAGGCTACCAGCAACGCCATCGCCGCCCAAGCCGCCATCCAGACTATCCTCATGCTCAAGCAGGAGGCGCTGGCCATCGCTCTGGGAAATGTTGGCACCTCCGCCATTGTCATGGCGGCGACCTTAGTGTCGTCCACGACCGATCGACCACCTTGACCCAAGTCGTTCGTTCTCTCATTGGTCATGCCACCATATGGGTACCTTCTGGGGTGAGAACCATCTCGGCTAGTGGCGTGACACATCGCAGAGATCGATTCCATGCTGAAGACCATCCCGGTGGTGCATGCCCTTGACCTCAATGCAACACTCCAACTTACCAGTGATACACAGCAATACTTCACGGGTGATCCTCTAACAACATCCCCGAGCCCTGTAACTTGTTCATTCAAATGTTGGCCCCTACATCATCAAATATAAGTTTTAAATTGTGTGGAAATATGCAATTGCGCATAGGAATACTTTGACAATGATTGTGTGATGGCGAACATGATCAATGGGGGTGGCGGCCAAGAGAAGCAACATGAGGGTATCTCTATTGATCAAGAGCCATTGTTCGACGATGAGATCACCTGACAAAATGAGCACCTACCCTATAAATGTAACTTATGGGAGGAAACAACGAGTAATAATGATGGGTTTTTAATAATATAATTTTTGTATGCGCTACTTATATAATATTTTCTTGTTAAATATGGTTGTTATTGTATGAAGATATTGCACTTTTCGGTTGAAAATTGCTAGATTGTGTGCTAGACACATGACAGAGTGAAAAGAATAAAAATGACAAAAAAGAATACATATATGTCCTCGGAGGGTTAGTAAGAGGGATAATATGATAGTGTATATGATGTGAGGTATTCGAAAAGTGTAAACATTGTGCTTGCAATCCACAACATAATGAAATCATCTTACTCCTTGTCTTGTTTCCCATGGCAACGCACGAACATTTAACTAGTCTATATACTAAATTGATATGGATTTGCTGCCCGGGATGGTAGTTGTGCTAGTGGTTGGATCGTGTATGGTGATTCGTGCGTGCAAACGTCCGTCACCTTTAGCTCCATCCGTTCTTATTGCTTTGCACCATGGCTATGGAAAGTCGTGTCCATTGGTTGTTTTCATGACGGGTCGGGCACCAGAGCACGACATGTTTTTTATTTTTTTCAGATTTTTTAATGGGTGCCTTATACGGTACAAGCGAGGAAATCATTCAAATCATCTCGAATGATAGCTTTCCACGAAGAAAAAATAAAATTTCCCACAAATTATCCACCGCATAAATCCTACCCTCGTCTCTTTCTAGAAACTGCCGGCGGCAGCAATCCCCTCACCAGCACAGTTCGGGATCCGGCGGCGCCCTGCATCCCTGGGCCGGTGTGGCACTCCACTACCTAGTTTTCACGCGGAGGTTTCCCGACTCCTTCCCGTGCCACCACCGGGAACCATGAGCCACTACATCGGTCGCAGCGTAGGCAGATGACAGGGCATCCATGGCACCTGCAGGTCGATGGGGAGCACATGCATCAGGAGGGCAGTGTGCACGACCTTGGGAGGGAAATCTGGTCCATGATCGAGGTGGCTTAAAGCATCATCCAGTAGACTCACGCTGCGGAACCTATGGACTCTCGTGGTGGAGAATGGAGGTGTGGGTTTCCTTGGCGAGTGGAGGTTAGACGAGGACGGAGGAAGAGGCCAGCGAGTCGCGTGCTTGGAAGGGGGCGCCGGTGATGTTGCCTCCCAACGACGGACCCTGCCTGGACCTGGACATCTTGTTTGCTCTGGAGTGACCTGGACCATGACCACCATGTACAGGCATCCAGCCTCGCCTAGCCCCGTGATGGGGAACGGATATACCTGAAACGTCTAATTTGCATCACCATTCTATATTATAATTTGCCTCTATTCATTGATATATTTCTTATTATGAGGTGTTATTTATGTCTTTCCCTCTGTTTTTGCATGTTGGATGATTGTTGGAGGATGGACTGTCGGAGTCAGGTTTCTGATGGAAAAGAGGTGTTTTGATGCAATTTCCCGAAGATCAGAAAAATACCAGAAAAATATTGGAAAATTATATTTTCCCAGAAGACGAAGGAAGCCAGAAGGAAAGGCGTAGCTGGGCCACAGGGGGACCACACCCCCTAGGCGCGGGTCCCCCTGGGCCGCGCCTAGGGCAGGTGTGGCCCACCTGGCCGGCCTCCGACTCTGCCCTCTCGCCTATATCTTCCTCTTGGAACCCTAATACCAGGGGAGGGACCCCAGAAAGATTTCCGCCGCCTCTGCGGGGCGGAAAACACCGAGAGAGAAAGAGCTCCCCGACATACAGATTTCTGCCAGGAAAATTCCTTCCCGGAGAGGGGAGATCGTCGCCATCAACACCATCATCAAGATAGACTTCATCGGGATCATCATCATCATCATCATCATCATCATCATCATCATCCACACCATCATCTCCACCAGCACCATCATCACCACTCCATCCCGCTGTAACAATTGTGTTGGATCTTGCATTAGTTCTTAAGGGAAACTTTCCCGGTGTTGATTACTATTATAGTTGATGCTTGTGAGTGGAACCATTAGATTATTGTTTATGTTCAGATTGTTATCCATCACCATACCATATTTGATTTTGATCCATGTCAACACCCGGATTTTTAATCCCAGATGCCTGTTATGCCATACATCGCAATCCCAGGATTACCATTTTTGCGAGACATAACAGATTGGATATCACAGTAAATAATCCATTAAAAACCATACACAAGGTCTTACAACAAATAAAGGATCTCATGATCCAGTCTTAATACAATCAAGTAGCGGAATAATATAATAATAACAGTAGCGTGGGCGAGACTCCATCTTCATGGTCATAGGCAATGCTGACGATGGGAGATGATCCTAGTTGTCGTAACCTTCCTGCGGTCCATCATCCTGATAGTCCTCTTCATAGTCTGGCCACCGAAATAGTCAGGGACAAAGCCACGAGTACTCTTTAAGTACTCGCAAACTAAGACTAACAAGTGAAGTGGTTTTGAGTAGGAATACTAAGCTCGAGGTTGTTTTTTAAAAAGCCAGATTTACCTTAACTGAGTTCAAAAGCAAAGAAAGCTATTTGAAAGTTTTATAACACCTCAGTGGGAACTTAGCTTTCATGTTCACAACCCTGTTGTGGTCAAGTCAAAGTCATGATTCATTTCATAAGTCATTTTGAAAGCATTTGACGACGGAATAGTATGGCCACTCCAACTGTCCATAACCGTCGATGCGGCTATTCGAATAGTTTGACACTCTGTAGAGGTGGTACACTTTCACCACAATATTTGATACATCCGTCAGGAACAATCCTAAATTCACCATACTCAGTATGCAGATAATCAATCCTAACCTTTCAATTGCACGCCCTAGTATAGGCACCTCTCCTATGAGTTTGGCCTCCCAACAATGACCATATGTCATCTTGGGAACTGCACAGGTGGTCAATCTTCACGAGGTAGCCTCAGCTCAAACCTCGACCGCAAGGGAACCCATACTAAGGTATATAAACTTCCAGTCAATCCCTACCCAAATTTGGGTATTATGGTTGTACGGTAAAATTGGAATGGTATCGCATCCAAACAACCATCAGTTTTATAAAGGGCTAAGGCTCATGCCTTCACATTTTCATCATCAAAATCATCTGGTGTTCAAGAACACATGTCAAAACATTTCATTATAATGACTCATCATTCTAAGATTTTCATAATATTTTTCACCAAGTATTCCCATCTAAAGTGATCAAGTTTTATGCTTAGCACTAGCCACTAAAGTTGGGGGTAAACACTAATGAGGGGTGATAATCAAGTGTGACTTATCTAAGTTCAGTCTCATGCCTCAGGATGACATCAAGATTTATCTAACTTAGGCCAAATTTTATGCTCTTTATGCTACCTTTCATATCTTTCCAAAACTTACAAGTCCCTAAGTAAACATAACTAAGGAGCTTTGATAAAGAAATAAAATAATTAAGATTGCAAGTAAAACTGGGATTGGGTATCATCCATTGGTATAACCAAGTCATGCCTAATGCGTTGCATAGGTTATCTTGTACGTTTAAGCTTGCAAGTATGACTTGCATGGTTTAACTTAGCTTGCTAAGATAGTAGCTTGCCTTGTGCAGTGCAGTGGTTGAAGTTCTCCTCGGCTTCTTCCTCGTAGTAGTCTCTTTCCTCTTCGTATCCTTGGTCGGTACTAGCGTCTATAAATAAATACGAAATACACAATCACCAAACAATACTTACCTACTTCTATTTAGCACACAAAGGCTCACACTAGATGATCTAGCATCATCACTATCATCACAAAGATTAAGGCAATAGTTTTATTTATTTTATTTTAGAAAAGTAATTTCTACTCATTGAAAAACTACTTAAGATTTAATATTCTCCAATTAAAATATGGGATCATGTTGACACATGTCATTATCACATATTTCAGTACTTGGGAATGTGATTTAAAGTGGTGTCACAATTTAATAAGGTTTAACCCTTTTATTTTAATTAAATAAAGTGACTAGAATTGCCTATGAGGAATTCCGTTATTACCTGTCCATTATTTATGCAAGTAAACCTTGATATTTTTATATATTCAGAAAGGTCTTATCAAATATGATTTTTGAGAGTTGGAATCAACTCAAAAGCATTTATGGTTGAGTTTTGAAAAATGTTTGAATGCAGAAAAGTATCTGCCTTGTTATTTTTACTATAGGTGAACTATAATTCCAAATGATTTGAATCCAACGGGCTTGGATTAAGAATTTCAATACCTTTCTAGAAAAATTCGTTTCATGCAATTTGGTTCAGTGAATCTCTCTGAGATGATTTTTGAATCTAGAGACAGAACTAAGTTTGAAACTAAATTGATAAACCTAAATTTAAACTCTTTGGGTCACACGAACGTTAATCGGGCCGCCCATCAGGCAACTGCTGAGCGGTTTAAGTGATTGTCCCCACCAGTCAGTGAGACAGGGGGTGCGAAGGGGTATGCGGTGATTAGGGCCGTAGGATTAGAAGTGTGATCGACAACTGAGGTTCATCGTCCATGTCTGAACAGAACGCGGCGAGGTCGAACCCTAGCGCGGCCAGTGGGGGTAGTGGCAGCTCACCGAGGCTCCGGCGATGGTCGGCGATGGGGGTGAATGACGAAGTCGACGACAGCGATGCTCCTGGTACTGGTGGCTCCTCCCGAGGTGGCTCCAATCAGCGGCGCCCTTCTCCTCCAGCAGCGACAAGCTCCAGCGAAATTCCGGCAACCTGGTGCTCTCCTTGCTCCGGGGAAGAAGTGGGGTGGTTCTGAGAGAGTGGGGAGTGGAATGGTGTGCTGAATTCGAACGGGGAAGGACTCTATTTATAGTGCGACAAGGGAACCGAAGGGTGCAGGTGCAGCTCGTCGGGGTCGTCTACAGAACGAGCTAACGGCATGGCTGGGGGTAGGGGACGGTGCGTTGCCTCCTGGCGAAGCTCAATGGCTGGATGGCAAGGCATGGGGCGGTGTGTTTCGGTCGCAACACATAGATGCTCTGAGCGGCTCCGACGGAAGTTTTAATGGCGCACATGCTCTCTGGGTCGCGCGGCGGTAAACGGACATGTCTGGGCAGTTCCTAGGGCGATGGTGATCATGCAAGCGAGCGGCGAAGGCGGGGTGCGTTCTATGCGAACGTGTCGAGTGCGGCGCTCTAGCGTGCTCTCGGCATGGTCATAGAGAGACTGGGCATACTCGTTCTGGGTGGTACATTGGCTGGCAGGGCTCGGGCGCTGGACATGGGGTGGCGGTGGATGGTGGAGTGCCTGCTAGTCAAGGTTGGCGAGGCTAGTTAGGCTTGCAGCTTGTTGTCGACCTTGCGGTGGAAATTTGGGCTCGGCCATGGTCACCATTGATGGCATGGTCGAGTTTATAGTGAGCTAGGGCTGCTTAAACAAGTTAGATGATCTACTGAGAGTGTAGTGAGAGCTAGAGAGGGAACAAGTTAGGCACAAACACTGCTCACTATAGTGTTTGATGTTCAATTTGATTTGTGTTCAGAAGATGTTTGATGAAATGGCCGCAAGAGATTTGAATTTGAATTTTTGGATGAAACTTGGTAGGTGTACTAGTCACATACTAGGTAGTCTCTGCTTGCTTGGATTTGTCAAGGTGCACTGGTTTGGTTGGGTTTTGAGAAATGGTGATCTTCACATATGCTATAGATTCAATTTTGAATTGTCATTTGAATCAAGTTTCCAAATGTTTTTGTGGGTTTTCAAGGTGGGATTGGGTTCACTTTCACTTGGTATAGAAAGGGGTGAAAAGAAATGGATTTGTTTATGTTTGAAATCTTGGACTAGAAACACTCAAAGTGGTCTAGTGAGCAAGATTGGCAAAAATGACAATTAGATTATTTTGTTTGTTTTGGAATTTCTATTGATTTGATTCTGCTTGGATTTGATTTGGATGATGTTGTGTTCATCTTTAAACCATTATTTTCTATTCACAACAATCACACGAGTCCATTCATACATTCATTACATACACACATGCATTCATATGATTTTAATTAACAAAAGTTTTTGTTAACCCTAATTTTGGGTGATTGGAATTGATAATCTTGTTTAATATTTTTGGGATGTTACAAACCTTCCCTCCTTAAAAAAAATCTCGTCCCGAGATTTGAGAAAAAATAAAACTAGGATTTAAAGAGATCGGGAAAATCCGTCCTAATGTAATATTCTCGCTCCCAGGTAGCTTCTTCTTCAGTATGGTTACTCCACTGAATCTTGAGAAACTTGATGCTTCGGGTCCTGGTGGTTCTAAAAGCTTCCTCCAAAATACGGATGGGTATTTCGGGATACGTCAGGTCATCGTTGATCTCTATGGTTCGGTGATAAATATTCTTGAACACTTCAGTCTTCTCCGAGACTTCTAGGAATTTGCGAAGTAACGATATATGGAACACATTATGCACGGCTGACATGTCCTTGGGAAGTTCCAGTTGATACGATACTTCTACTCGACGATTCAGAATCTTGAAAGGTCCGATATATCTGCGGGCTAACTTTCCTTTGAGCTGGAAACGTTGCATTCCTTTCAAAGGTGACACTTTGAGATACATAAAATATCTGATATTGAAGGCGAGGTCTCGACGACTCTTGTCGATATAACTCTTCTGTCTGGATTGGGCGGTCTTGAGGTGCTCACGAATCTTGTGAACTTTTTCTTCTCCTTCTCACAGGATGTCAGGTCCGAAAATCTGACTCTCTCCTACTTCTGACCAATTCAACGGGGTACAACACTTCCTTCCATACATGAATTCAAATGGGGCCATTTGCAAACTGGCTTGATAACTGTTGTTGTATGAAAATTCTACGAAAGGTAGACAGTCTTCCCATTTAGATCCATATTCTAACACACATGCTCTCAACATATCTTCGAGTATTTGATTTACTCGCTCCGTTTGTCCATCGGTCTGAGGGTGATAAGTTGTGCTAAAATCCAGTCGGGTTCCTAATCCTTCTTGGACTTTTTCCAAAATCTCAAGGTAAACTGGGTTCCTTGATCCGATACAATGTTCTTGGGGACTCCATGCAAACTGACGATCCTAGAAATGTACAACTCTGCTAGCTTCAAACTCTGTTAAGTGGTCTTGACTGGTAAGAAATGGGTGACTTCGAACAGTCTATCAACTATGACCCAAATAGAGTCATGTCCCCTACTAGATGTAGGCAAACCAGTGGTAAAATCCATTCCAACTGAATCCTATTTCCATTCCGGAATCTACAATGGTTGCAACAGTCCTGCGGGTCTCTGATGTCCCGCCTTGACTCTTTGACAAATATCACACTTTGCTATGTAGCTTCCGATTTCTCTCTTGATCTTATGCCACGAAAATTTCCCCTTCAAATCTTGATACATCTTTGTTCCTCCGGGGTGGATAGAATAAAGAGTATCATGGGCTTCTTTCAAAATAGCTTGCTTCAACTCTGAATCTGCTGGCACACAGATACGTCCTTTGTACCACAAAACTCCTTCTTCATCTTCGGTGAATCCGGGTACTTTGCCTGTACCGATGCAACGTTTGATTTCGTCGATACTAGCATTTCCTTTCCATGCCTCCTTGATTTGACTGATCAAAGTGGGTTGATGTTATATGCTAGCCAAAATCCTTCACTTACTAACTCCATTCTGAAATCTTCCAACTCCTTGTGCAAACTTGGTTGCTCCTTCAGAATCATGGAGTTCAAGCAACACGGCAATCTGCTAAGGGCATCTACTACCACATTGGCTTTACCGGGGTGATAGTGAATGTCCAGATCATAGTCCTTGATTAGCTCTATCCATATCCTTTGCCTCGTATTCAGCTCCTTCTGAGTGAAAATATACTTCAGGCTCTTGTGATCCGAATAAATTTCACAACGGTTTCCCATAAGGTAATGCCGCCATGTCTTCAAGGCTAAAATTACGGCTGCTAGTTCCAGGTCATGGGTAGGAATTCTGCTCATGTTGCTTCAGTTGTCGGGATAGATATGATATGACTTTGCCTTCTTGCATAAGAACACATCCGAGACCGATCTTGGATGCGTCACAATATACATCAAAAGGCTTCATAATATCCGGCATGATCAAGATTGGGGCTGAGATCAATCTCTTCTTGAGTTTTTGAAAACTTGCTTCACATTTGTTTATCCATTAAAACTTATTATCCTTCTTCAATAATTGGGTCATGGGTATTGCGATACTCGAGAATCCTTCTACGAACTTACGGTAATATCCCGCTAATCCGAGAAATGCATGAACTTGGGTTTGAGTGGTTGGGGCTTGCCATTCTTCGACATCCTTAACCTTTGCAGGGTCAACGGCAATTCCTCTAGTTGATATAATATGTCCGAGGAATCCTACTTCCTGTAACCAGTATTCACATTTGCTAAACTTGGCATACAACTGATGCTCCCTAAGGGTTCCAATGATGGTCCTCAGGTGTATCTCATGTTCTTCTTGTGATTTGGAATAGATCAGAATGTCATCGATGAAAACAACGACAAACTTATCCAGGAAGTCCATAAAAATCTTATTCATGAGGTTCATGAAATAAGCGGGGGCATTGGTTAATCCAAAAGACATGACAATGTACTCATACAATCCATATCTGGTGGTAAAGACGGTCTTTGAAATATCCTCTGCGCGAATATTGAGTTGATGATAACCAGTTCTAAGATCAATCTTAGAAAACACTTTGGCAGTGGGTACTTGTTCTTGATGGTGACATCATTCAACTTCCGATAATCCGTACACAAATGGTTACCTCCATCTTTCTTATCCACGAACAAGACAGGTGATCTCCATGGTGACGCACTTGGTTGGATCAATCCTATCTCCAGCATAGCATCCAGTTGCTTCTTCAGCTCCACTAGTTTAGATGGGTTCATACTATACGGTCTCTAGGCTATGGGTCCGGTTCCAGGGATTAGTTCAATGATAAACTCGATATCCCGATCTAGGGGCATACTGGGTAAAACATCTGGGAATACGTCGGGGTATTCACAGACTACTCTGACTTGGTCAATGATTGGTTGGGCTAGACTCTTGTTGCACTTGAATTGATTGGGCAAGGTTTCAGATACATGCTCTACTGATATTCCGGCTGTACTGGTCATGATTATGGCTTTCTTGGCACAGTCGATTAATCCTTTATTTTTTTTACATCCAATCCATTACTAGTACTACTTCCAAACCTTTAGTTCCAAGTACTATTAGATTAGCATAAAAATCTATGCCATGGATTCTTATTGGTACGGCCTTGCAAATTTGTCTAGCTTTGGTGGTTGAACCAGGTATTTAAACTATCATAACATGCTTCAATTTTGTTGGTTAAATCTTACTATTGCATGCAAATTCTTCTGTAATAAATGAGTGTGATGCTCCTAAATCAAACAACACTCTTGCAAGTACTGAGTTAACAGAAAACATACCCAGCACGACATCTGGCGCTTCTTGGGCTTCTTCAGCATTCATGAGAAACAAACGACCATTATGGTTGAGCGAATTCCTTGGGGCAAACCTTCTTCCAGGCTGAACACGACGCTGCTGCTGAGCTGGGGCATTCACATTGGGGGCTGCTGCAATCTTCTTGGGGCACTCATTGGAATAGTGACCCTTGGTTCCACATTCATAAAAAGTTACCCGAGACTTGTCCTTTGCTGCAACAGGCACAACATTGCTTCCAGTCCTTGGGGCAGTATTGGTGTTGTTGGCGATATTGTTGTTGTTGAACTTGGGAGGTGCACGATTGAAATTGCTGGAGTTGCCGAGGTTGCCGGGGTTGTTGTTGTGATTTCCGCCGGGCCTTGGGTTTCCTCCTCCACGGTTGGGATAGGTCGGACGGTTCATCGGGGGTCTATTGGTTCTTGGGGAAAATCTGGTAGATGGGTTGGGGCGATACTTTGGGGTATGGCGGGTTCCTGGTTGATGCATCATTCGACATTGGCGGTTCTCATTGGCTTGGTTGATCTTGCCTTCCATCTGAATGGCAGAATCCACTAAGGCTTCAATGTCAGCAAATGGAATGTTGACTAACACTGTCTGCATCTCACCATGCAGACCATTCAGGAATCTCTCCTTCTTCTTGGATCCAGTGTCAATCTCATCCGGTGCATACCTGGCTAATGACAGAAATTTGTCACGGTACTCAAGTACTGTCATCCTCCCTTGCTTCAATTCTCCGAATTCATCTCTCATCCTCTTGATCAAACCTGGTGGCACATGGGTTCTGCTGAACTTAAGCTTGAATTCATCCCAAGTCATTGTAACATCCCAAAAAAATAGAACAATGATCATCAAATTCTAATCACTAAAATTAGGGTTAACAAAAACTTTGATTAATTAAAATCATATGAATGCATGTGTGTATGTGATGATTTGATAAGTGCATGAATGGACTTGTGTGATTAACCTAAATAGCAAGAAATGGTTTAAAGATGAAAATAAATCCATGCAGAAACAAATCCATGCAGAAACAAATTCCATGCAGAAACAAATCAAGAGAAAATCAAAAACAAATCCAATAAAGCAAATGGTCATTTTTGCCAATCTTGCTCACTAGGTCAATTTGAGTGTTTCTAGTCCAAGATTTCAAACAGAAACTTTTCAAATTATTTTCACCCCTTGTTAAAACAAGTAAAAGTGAATCAAAGACCACCTTTCAAACTTGCAGAAACATTTGGCAACCTCATTCAAATCACAAGTGAAAATTGAATCTTCATCATATGTGAAGATCACACATTTTCAAAACCTACCCAAACCAATGCCCCTTGACTAATCCAACTAACCAGAGACTCCCTAGTATGTGCCTAGCAAACCTACCAAGTTTGAATCAAAAATTCAAATTTAAATTTCTTTCGTCCATTTCATCAAACACCTTGTGACCAACAAACAACAAAACATTAAACACTATTTGCAGCAGTGAATTTGGCCAACCTTGTTCCCTGTCTGGTTGCAACAAGCTCTTAGTAGATCATCTAGCCTCTTTAACAATCCTTAGCACCACTGTGAGCAAGCCTAGCCATCAATGGTGACCATGCCGAGAGAAAACTTGCCACCCCCATGTCGCCAGCGAGCTAGAGGAAGCACTAGCCTCTCCAACCTTGTCTGGGACGCACGCCACCGTCCACCGCCACTCCCTGTCCAAGCCTCGAGCACTACCAGCCCCTGGACCACCCGCCAAGCACGCGCCCATTCTCTCTGTGAGCGAGCCGAGAGCGCGCCAGTGCACCACACTCAACCAGCTCCCACAAACCGCGTGTCACCCTCTCCGCTTGCAGACATGATCACCACCGCCCCAGCAACCCCACAGACATGCCCGTTCACCGCCGCGCGGACCACGCGCGCACTGTGCGCCATCAAAATCACCGTCGGACCTGCCCAGTGTGTCGACGCGTTACGACCGATCAGCACCGCCCCATGCCTCGCCACCATGCCGTTTAGTTTCTCCAGGAAGCACAACACCCACCCCTATATTCGCCCATGCCATTATCCCTTTGTGTCGTCGACCATCACGAGCTCAGTGTGCAACCGTCGGTCCCCTTTAGCCACTATAAAAGGAGGCCAACCCCTCTTGTTTTCTTCACACCAGTTCACTCCCCACCTCTCACTGATCACACCGACTCACCCTCGGAGCAAGGCGAGCACCAGGTGGCCAGAATTTCACCGGAGTTCGCCGCTGTAGAGGAGGAGAGGCGCCGTCCGTTGGAGCCGCCCCAAGAGAAGCTGCCGGTACCAGGAGAATCGACGTCATCGACTTCGTCGTTCGCCCCCGTCGCTGACCATCGCCTGAGCCCCGATGAGCCTCCCACGACCCCCACCTGCCATGCTAGGGTTCTGTCTCGCCGGAGCTGCTCGACGTGGACGATGAACCAGAGCCGTTCGATTAGAGTTAGATCGTGCGGCCTAGATCACTCCGTACCGCTTCGTCACGCACTGTCTCACTGACGCGTGGGGACAACCACTTAAACCGCCCGCACGTGCGCTATGCGTAGTGGGCCGGCCAAGTTAAACGTCCCGCGCGACCCAACATTTCAAACTTAAGTTTATTCATTTAGTTTCAAACACAGTTTTGTATCTAGATTCAAAAGTTAACCCAACTCGATTCGCTGAACCAAAATATATGAAACCAATTTTGTTGGAAAGGTACTGGAATTCTTAATCCAATCCCGTTGGATTCAAACCATTTAGATTTGTAGATCACCCATGGTAAAAATAACAAGGCAGAATCTTTTCTGCATTCAAACATTTTTTAAAATATATAGGGTTACTTACAGAAATAATGTTCAAGCAATAAATGAATGCCACATAAGCATTTCTAGTCACTTTAATTGAATAAAATAAAAAGGTTAAACCTTATTAAATTACGACACCACTTTAAATCACATCCCCATGTACTGAAATATGTGGTGATAACATGTGTCAACATGATCCCATGTTTGAGTTGGAGGATATTAAATCTTAAGTAGTTTTTCAATGAGTAGAAATTACTTTTCTAAAAATGAAATAAATAAGACAAGCACTTTAATCCTGTAATGTTAGTGATGATGATAGGTCATCTAATGTGAACCTTTGTGTGATGATTAGATACAATTAAGTATTGTTTGGTGATTGTGTATCTCGTATTTAGTTACAGACGCTAGTACCGACCAAGGATATGAGGAAGAAGGAGGATACTATGAGTAAGAAGCTGAGGAGAACTTCAACCACTGCTCTGCACAAGGCAAGCCTATACTTGCAACCTTGCAAGCTAACACTTGCAGGATACCCTACTTATGCAAGTTGTTAACTGAGCAAGCCTCATTATACAAGTTGACTTATCAAGCTTATACCATTCTCTTAGCAATCTTACATCACTTGATACCCAATCCTAGTTTTTACTAGCAAGCTTAAGTATTTTAATTCTTCATCAAAGTTTTCTTTTAGAGTTTACTTAGTAACTTGTAGGTTCTAGAAAGATAATTGAAGGTTGCATAAAGAGCATAAAATTTGTCCTAAGTTAGATAATCTTGATGTCATCCCGAGGCATGAGATTGAATTTAGGATAATCAATCCTATCATTTCAATTACATGCCCTAGTATATGCACCTCTCCTGTGAGTTTGGCCTCCCAACCATGACCAACTGACATCTTGCGTACTGCACAGGTAGAAAATCTTCACAAGGTAGCCTCAGCTCAGACCTTGGCCGCAAGGGAACCCATACTAAGGTATATAAATTTCCAGTCAAGCCCTACCCAATTTTCGGGTATTGTGGTTGTACAGCAAAATTTGAATGGTATCGCATCCAGACAACCATCAGTTTTATAAAAGGACTAAGGCTCGTGCCTTAACATTTTCATCATCAAAATCATCTGATGTTCGGAAACACATGTCAAAACAATTCAGTAGAATGATTCATCATTCTAAGGTTTTCATAACCATTTTCACCAAGTATCCCCATCTAAAGTTGATCAAGTTTTATGCTTAGCACTAGCATATACAAGTGGGGGTAAACACTAATGAGGGGTGGTAAACAAGTGTATCTTATCTAAAATGACTTATGAAATGATTTATGACTTTGACTTGACCACAACAGAGTTGTGATATGAAACTCAAGTTCCCACTTAGGTGTTATAAAACCTTCAACTAAGTTTTCTTTGCTTATGAACTTAGTAAAGGCAAATCTAGATTTTTGCAAAACAACCCTAGAGCTTAGTATATCCTTTTCAAACCCACTTCACTTGTTAGTATTAGTTTGTGAGTACTTAAAGAGTACTCATGGCTTTGTCCCTGGCTATCCCTGTGCCCAGACTATGAAGAGGAGTATCAGGATGACAGACCGCAGGAAGGTTACGACAACTAGGATCATCTCTCATCGCCAGCATTGCCTGTGACCTTGAAGATGGAGCTTCGCCTACGCTATCATTATCTTTACGTTATTCCGCTGCTTGAGTTGTATTAAGAACTGGATCATGAGATCCTTATTTGTGTAAGACCTCATGTATGGTTTGTAATGGATGATGTACTGTGGTATCCAAATCTGTTATGTCTCGCAAAAATGGTAATCCTGGGATTGCGATGTATGGCATAACATGCATATGTGGTTAAAAATCCGGGTGTTGAAAAGTTGGTATCAGAGCCATCCTGACCATAGGAGACCCTAGTTAGAATGGACGTTTGAATCAAAAACTTAGTTTCAAAACCAAAGGAAGTGAGTATTTACAAAAACTTATTCTCATTCTTACCACTTGGACTCTTTCATGAAAATTCATGTTCCTCAAAAATTCTTGCAAACTTACATAAAATTTGACACACTTGATCAATCTACTAACTTACTCATCCTATATTCTTATAGATGGACGTGAAGTACAACAAGTTTTATCACTTGGGGAATGGAGGAGACCTCATCTTTGAGCGTGACTTGGACCAGCTGGCAGAAATGTTGGAGCGTCCACACCCCGAGTTCTTCGAAGATTAGCTCAATGATCAGGAAGGAGAGGATCTGCAATGGCTAGTTGTTTTGAGTCTCCGAGGAAAGATTGAACCCCCCACTGCAGAAGGAATTCAGTTCACCTTAAGAGAGAACAACTGGCTCGATGGACTTGCCAGGGAAATGCAGGAAGCTCTTGCCCGTCTGTGTGAGCAGAGTATCAATCAAATCAAGGGTACCGACTTTGAGTTCTACCCAATGCGTGATGCTATGGGACAGCCACTGGAGGCACCATATCACCATGAGATGAAGACTCAATTGGACCACCTCAGTTTCATGATGTATGAACGTCAGAAGGAGTTGGACAATGCCCGTTCCTACGCCAACCACAAGTACGCCATCGCCGCCAAGAAGGATCAGACCATCGCCATGCTAGTGAAGGATCACAAGTCTCGTCGCCGTCAACTCGACAAGAAGGAGCGCATCTTTTCCCGTCTTCGCCACTGGATCACCGAGTTGGAGGAGACTGTCCACGAGAGAGATATGCAGTTGGAGGAGAGGGAGAATGCAGGGGAAGACCTTTGTGGAGACCCCTACTCTTATCTCAGCAATGATGGTGACTTTCTGGAGGATCAGTCCATGGACTTCTTCACCGATGAGGATGACTTTGCCTTCATCGATGGCGATGATGAGGACACTGACTCCGAGGAGTAGTAGCACTTGAGCACTAGCGTTAGTGAGTTGTATTCGGTCCCACTGTATCGTAGTTTCTAGAATGGTTATTAAAACCATCTATTTTCCTTTGTTGTGGTGTGTGTTTGTATCGTGTGCTATGGATGAATGAATGAAAAACAAATTTCTAGAAAATCTGAGTCAAACTTTAAAAACTTTTCAAAAACCCCTGAACCTTAGAAATTCCCCTCTTTTCTCATGATCTACCTCAATATTTAGATGCCTCGTGGAGGAAGCAACTCAGCCCCGGACCCGATGTTGCAACTCTTTCAAATGTTGGTTTCTGACCGCGAAGATGAAAGATCAGAACGTCAAGACAACTTATCCACCCTTCAACAGATAGCTCAGATGGCCAACAACAATCAAGGCCATGGAAATCAGGACAACCATGGATCTAAGCTCAAGAATTTCCATAACACCAATCCACCTATTTTCACTAAGTCAAAAGTGTTGGAGATATGCCCTAGAGGCAATAATAAAAGTGGTTATTATTATATCTTTGTGTTTATCATAAATGTTTACATTCATGCTATAATAGTATTAACCAGAAACATTAATACTTGTGTGATTTGTAAACTAAATTAGAGTCCCTAGTAAAGCCTCTTTATAATACTAGCTTGTTGGTTAATAGATGATCGTGGTTTCCCGATCATGAACATTGAGATGTTGTTAACAACAAGATCATATCATTAGGAGAATGGTATGATGGACATACTCCTATAGATAAGCGTAGCATAAAGATCAAGTCATTTTAATAGTTCGTTTGCTATAAGCTTTCTGATACATAGTAACCTAATTCCTTCGACCATGAGATCATGCTAATCACCATCACTGGAAGGATGCTTTGATGAAATCAAAAACCACACCATAACTGGGTGGTTATAAAGGTGGCATTGAGTGTTCGGAAAGTATGGGTTGAGGCACATGGATCAAGAGTGGGATTTTTCCATCCATATGACAGATAGATATACTATGGGCCCTCTCGGTGGAATGTCATCCAATTAGCTTGCATGAATGTGACTGGCTCACAAGGGATCACATATCACGGGAACGAGAAAAGAGTACTTATCGGTAAGGAGGTTGAACTAGGTATGCAGAGATACCGACGATCAAAACCTCGGATAAGTAAACTATCGTGAGACAAAGGGAAATTGGTATCGTATGTAAGTGGTTCATTCAATCTCAAAGTAATCGTAGAAATATGTGGGAGCCATATGAATTTCCAGATTCCCCTATTGGTTATTGATCGGAGAAGTGTCTCGGTCATGTTCGCATAATTCACGAACTGTAGGGAGAGACACTTAAGGATTCGATGTTGTTGAGTAGTTATGGAATGATGAGTAAGAGACCGAATGTTTTTCGGAGTCTCGGATGGGATCCGGGATATCATGAGGAGATCCGGAATGGTCCAGAGAATAAGATTCATATAAGGAAAGTCCTGTTTCGGAGTTCGGAAATGATTCCGGTGTTTTCACCAGGAATGTTCTAGAAGGGTCTAGAAGGTCCGGCACTCCGGAGGGGAAGGGTACATGGATGTGTCATGACAATGTGGAATGTTTGCATCATGTACTAGGTCACTTGGCTGGGCAATATGAAGATATAAATCAAATCCAAGTTTGAAAGTCAAACGCCAATTTGAAAAGTCAAATCCGAAGTTTGCTTGGTGGAGGGAGAGTAGGAAACCTACCTAGGGTAGGAGTCCCACTCCGTCCACCCGCCGGCCAAGGAGGAGGAGTTGGAGGATGACTCCCTCCTCCCAACCGCCTCCCTCCCACCTATATAAGGAGGGGTAGGGCGCCCCTACCCCTCACACCCAAAACCCTAGCTCCTTGGCGCCACCACCTCCAAGTGCTGCCGTCACCTAGGGCCTCCTCCAAGTCGCTGACTTGGGGCTTCCCCAAGCCCTAGCCCCGGATACACCCCCCCTTGGTGCCTCTAATCCGTAGGTCCCCAAGGCCCTATCTTACTCCACCATACTCGCTCCGGCTTAGGCGAAGCCCTGCGGGATCTTCCCTCTTCTTCCGACACCACGCCTTCGTGCTGCCAGAATCACGAGGAGAGTGCTACAACCTCCGCTGCCTGCTAGAACAAGGGAGAGGAAGGTCTTCGTTGAGTACCGAACGTGTGACCGACTGTGTAAGAGCTGCCGGAACGCAGCGCCGGAAGGATCGTCTACGCGATCTTGAGATCGGCAAGTGTACGACTACATCACCCATGAGAATCTACTATCGTTAACCGCTTTGGAATCTTCGAGGGTGAGTGCTTCTATTGACTCGTTGCTACAATCTAGTAGATAGATCTTGGCTTTTTTGTGTGCATGCGGTAGAATTTTTTTGTTTTCCATGCTACGAACCCCTACAGTGGTATCAGAGCCGTGTATATATGTAGATCTGTTGCATGAGTAGAACACAATGGTCATTGTGGGCGGTGGTGCTTTTATTATCAATTGATTTTTGTGTACTTTGCATCTTGCGGTATGATGGGATGAAGCAGCCCGGGCTAACCTTATATGACATCGTTCATGAGACTTGCTCCACACTCAACATGCAACTTGTATTGCATAAGTGGCTTTGTGGGTGTCTGTCTCTCCCATCATACTATAGATTCAATTTACAATAGGCACTTGATAGTTCAAGCATCAACGAAGTGGTTCTTGTTCGTAAGTTAGAACGACACTTATTGAAAGCCCCAAACAACGTAAAATATGCAAAGAAAATTAGAGGCGTCTAACTTTGTTTTGCAGGGGTGTGCTATGGCCATGATTGTGATTATATATGATGTATGCAATGTTCCTTATTGTAAGTTGGCAACCGGCATGAGCCATATGGTTGTTTTTTAATTCCGTTAAGACCTGCGTGTCTATTCAAAGTAGTTGTAATAGTTGAAGCTGGTGGACGACAACCATGAAACGGCGCCATTGACCTTGACGCCATACCGGTGATGATCGAGATCATGTTCGTGCTTGAAGATGGAGATCGGAAGCACAAGAAGAAAGGCCATATCATATCACATATTATGAATTGCATGTGATGTTAATCCTTTATGCATCTTGTATTGCTTAGTTTGCGACGGTAGCATTATAAGATGATCCCTCAAGCACAAAATTTCAAGTTCTAAAGTGTTCATCCTTAGTAAGCACCGTTGCTAAAGCTCATTGTTTCGAAGCACCACGTGATGATCAGGTGTGTTAGATTCTGCGAGTGTATACAACGTGAGCAAGACAGATTTGCTCATGCGGAAGCTAAGGTTTGATCTTGATGAGCCTAGCATGTACAAACATGGTCTCGGAACACGGATCACCAAAAGGTAAATCATGAGTCATATAGTAGATATGATGAACATATTGATTGTTCGCCATTGAAGCTACATCAACTCTCGTGATGATCAGTTTTGATGTGGTGGAATTGGTTCGTGTGATCACTAAAACAATTTGAGGGATATTGTTTTGAGTGGGAGTTCACCTAGATTAATTTAACTATTAATTAGAACTCAATTTGTCATAAACTTAGTCTAAACTATTGCAAATATGTTGTAGATCAATGGAGGCCCCGACCATCAATTTTAATGCATTCCTAGAAAAAGAAAAGTTGAAAAACAATGGAAGCAACTTCGCGGATTGGTTCCGCAATTTGAGGATTGTCCTCAATGCTGGTAATTTGACCTATGTGCTGGATGCACCGCTGGGTGATCCGCCTGCAACTACTACTACCGATGAAGTAAAGAATGTTTACCTCACTCGGAAGAATCAGTACTCCACAGTTCAGTGTGCTATCTTGTATGGTTTGGAATTGGAGCTTCAGAAAAGGTTTGAAAACCATGACCCACATGATATTGTCCGTGAACTCAAAATGATATTTGAGGCTCACGCGACAGTTGAGAGTTATGAGGCTTCTAAAAAGTTCTTTAACTGCAAGATGGAAGAGAGCAGCTCCGTTAGTGAGCATGTGCTTAAGATGTCTGGGCACGCAAACAAACTCCAAAGTTTGGGTATAGTGATTCCTAATTCTTTGGGGATTCACCGTGTCCTCCAATCACTACCACCAAGTTACAAGAACTTTGTGATGAACTACAATATGCAAAACATGGACAAGACGTTGCCAGAACTCTTCTCCATGTTGAAATATGCAGAAGTGGAGATCAAGAAAGAGAACCAAGTGTTGTTGGTCAATAAGACCACCAAATTCAGGAAGCAAGGCAAGTCTAAGAAAAAGGGAAACTTCAAGAAGGGCGGTAAGAAAGTTGCCGCGCCGGCGAAGAAGACCAAGGCTGGGCCTAAGCCTGATACTGAGTGCTTTTACTGCAAGGGAGAGGGTCACTGGAAGCGGAATTGCCCAAAGTACTTGGCGGATTTGAAGAACGACAACATCAAGAAGAAAGGTATATCCGATATACATGTTATTGATGTGTATCTCACTAGTACTCGTAGTAGTGCCTGGGTATTTGATACTGGTTCGGTTGCTCATATTTGTAACTCTAAACAGGTACTGCAGAATAAACGGAAGCTAGCGAAGAATGAGGTGACGATGTGCGTAGGAAATGGATCAAAGGTTGATGTGATCGCGGTCGGAACGCTACCTATTCATCTACCATCAGGATTAGTTTTATACTTAAATAATTGTTATTTGGTGCCTGCGTTGAGCATGAACATTATATCTGGATCTTGTTTATTGCGAGACGGTTACTTGTTTAAGTCCAAGAATAATGGTTGTTCGATTTATATGAGTAATATGTTTTATGCACATGCACCTTTGATAGATGGTCTATTCTTATTGAATCTCGATTGTTGAAATACACACATCAATAACATTGAAGCTAAACGTTTGAAATTGAGCGATAACTTGACCTATATGTGGCACTGTTGTCTTGTTCATATTGGAGTGAAGCGTATGAAGAAACTCCATTCCGATGGACTTCTTGAATCACTTGATTTTGAATCACTTGAAAGATGCGAAGCATGTCTGATGGGGAAAATGACTAAGACTCCATTTTCTGGTATGATGGAGCGAGCTACGGACTTATTGGAAATCATACATACCGATGTGTGTGTGGCCCAATGAGTGTAGCATCGCGCGGTGGTTATCGTTATGTTCTTACCTTCACGGATGACTTGAGTAGATATGGGTATATCTATTTCATGAAACATAAGCCCGAAAATTTTGAGAAGTTTAAGGAATTTCAAAGTGAGGTAGAGAATCAGCGTAATGAGAAGATTAAATTTCTACGATCTGATCGTGGAGGTGAATATCTGAGTTACGAGTTTGGATAGCATTTGAAGAAATGCGGAATACTTTCACAATTGACACCGTCGGGAACACCATAGCGTAATGGTGTGTACGAACATCGTAATCAAACTCTCTTAGATATGGTTCGTTCTATGATGTCACTTACAGATTTACCGCTATCATTTTGGGGTTATGCATTAGAAACAGCCGCATTCACTTTAAATAGGGCACCATCTAAATCCGTTGAAACGACACCGTATGAATTATGGTTTGGGAAGAAACCTAAATTGTCGTTCCTTAAAGTTTGGGGTTGTGAAGCTTATGTAAAGAAGTTACAGCCGGACAAGCTTGAATCCAAAGCAGAAAAATGCGTCTTCATAGGATACCCGAAGGAAACTATTGGGTATACCTTCTATCATAGATCCGAGGGCAAAATCTTCGTTGCCAAGAATGGATCCTTTCTAGAGAAGGAGTTTCTCTCGAAAGAAGTGACTGGAAGGAAAGTAGAACTCGACGAGGTTGTTGAACCTTCTCTCGAACTTGTGAGTAGTGCAGCACCGGAAGTAGTTCCTATGGAGCCTACACCAATAAGATAGGAAGCTAATGATGTAGATCATGAAACTTCGGTTGAAGTTACTACGGAACCTCGCAGGTCAATGAGAACTCGTACCACTCCTGATTGGTATGATCCCGTTATGAGTGTCATGTTGGTGGATAACACCGATGACCCTGCAACATATGAGGAAGCGATGATGAGCCCAGATTCCAATAAATGGCAAGAAGCCATGAAATCCGAGATTGGATCCATGTACGAAAACCAAGTATGGACATTGGTGGACTTACCGGATGGCCGGAAGGCTGTCGAGAACAAATGGATTTTCAAGAAGAAAACAGATGCTGATGGTAATGTTACTGTCTATAA
Source organism: Avena longiglumis (assembly GCA_030063025.1). Lineage (NCBI taxonomy): Eukaryota > Viridiplantae > Streptophyta > Magnoliopsida > Poales > Poaceae > Avena > Avena longiglumis. The sequence continues at coordinate 337,953,310 of CP125978.1, read as the reverse complement.
AGCTCGACTTGTCGCAAAAGGGTTTCAAAAAATTCAAGGAGTTGACTACGATGAGACTTTCTCACCAGTATCAAAGCTAAAGTCTGTAAGGTTTATGTTAGAAATCGCTGCATATTATGATTATGAGATATGGCAGATGGATGTCAAAGCGGCGTTCCTCAATGGAGACACTGATGAAGAGTTGTATATGATGCAACCCAAAGGTTTTGTTGATCCTAAAGATGCTAACAAGGTATGCAAACTTCAACGATCCATATATGGATTGAAGCAAGCATCCCGAAGTTGGAATCAACGTTTTGATAAGGTAATCAAAAGTTTTGATTTTATACAAACTTATGGAGAAGCTTGTATTTACAAGAAAGTGAGTGGGAGCTCTGTAGCATTCTTAATACTATATGTAGATGACATATTGTTGATTGGGAATGATGTAGACCTTCTTAATAGTGTCAAGGATTATTTGAATAATAGTTTTTCAATGAAAGATCTTGGCGAAGCAGCTTACATATTAGGCATACAGATTTATAGAGATAGATCGAGGCGTCTAATATCATTGTCACAGAGTACATATTTGGACAAAGTTCTAAAGAGGTTTGGAATGGAAAATAGCAAGAAAGGGTTCTTGCCCATGTTTCCCAATACGACCTTGAATAAAAATCAAAGTCCTGCAACGGCAGAAGATAGAGAAAGGATGAGTAAGACTCCCTATGCCTCAGCCATAGGATCTCTAATGTATGCCATGCTATGTACTAGACCCGACATTGCATATGTTGTTAGTTTGACTAGCATATATCAAAGTGATCCAGGAGTGGATCATTGGACAGCGGTCAAAAACATCCTTAAGTACTTGAGAAGAACTAAGGATATGGTTCTTTCTTATGGAGGTGAAGAACAACTCGTTGTTAATAGTTACACCGATGCTAGTTGGAACACCGATCCGGATGATTCTAAATCTCAATCTGGATACGTATTTACTTTGAATGGTGCAGCAGTTAGCTGGAGGAGTGAAAAGCAAAGCGTTGTGGCGAGATCTTCAACTGAATCGGAATACATAGATGCTTCAGAGGCTTCACAAGAGGCAATATGGATGAAGGAGTTCATTACAGTGCTCGGTGTGGTTCTAAGTGCGCTTTACCCAATGTCTATCTACTGTGATAACATGGGCGCTATAGCCAATGCGCAAGAACCAAGGTCACACAAGAAGCTGAAGCACATCAAGCTACGTTTTCATGCTATTCGAGAACATGTCCAAGATGGTGACATAAATATTTGCAAAGTACACACAGATCTGAATGTGGCGGATCCGTTGACTAAACCTCTCCCGAGGGCAAAACATGACCAACACCAAACTGCCATGGGTGTTCGGTATATTACCATGTAATCTAGATTAGTTGACTCTAGTGCAATTGGGAGACTGTTGGAGATATGCCCTAGAGGCAATAATAAAAGTGGTTATTATTATATCTTTGTGTTTATGATAAATGTTTACATTCATGCTAATAATAGTATTAACCGGAAACATTAATACTTGTGTGATTTGTAAACTAAATTAGAGTCCCTAGTAAAGCCTCTTTATAATAATAGCTTGTTGGTTAATAGATGATCGTGGTTTCCCGATTATGAACATTGAGATGTTGTTAACAACAAGATCATATCATTAGGAGAATGGTATGATGGACATACTCCTATAGATAAGCGTAGCATAAAGATCAAGTCATTTTAATAGTTCGTTTGCTATAAGCTTTCTGCTACATAGTAACCTAATTCCTTCGACCATGAGATCATGCTAATCACCATCACCGGAAGGATGCTTTGATGACATCAAACACCACACCATAACTGGGTGGTTATAAAGGTGGCATTGAGTGTTCGGAAAGTATGGGTTGAGGCACATGGATCAAGAGTGGGATTTGTCCATCCATATGACAGATAGATATACTCTAGGTCCTCTGGGTGGAATGTCATCCAATTAGCTTGCAAGCATGTGACTGGCTCACAAGGGATCACATATCACGAGAACGAGAAAAGAGTACTTATCGGTAACGAGGTTGAACTAGGTATGCAGAGATACCGACGATCAAAACCTCGGATAAGTAAAATATCGTGAGACAAAGGGAAATTGTTATCGTATGTAAGTGGTTCATTCAATCGCAAAGTAATCATAGAAATATGTGGGAGCCATATGAATTTCCAGATTCCTCTATTGGTTATTGATCGGAGAAGTGTCTCGGTCATGTCCGCATAATTCACGAACCGTAGGGAGACACACTTAAGGATTCGATGTTGTTGAGTAGTTATGGAATGATGAGTAAGAGACCGAATGTTGTTTGGAGTATCGGATGGGATCCGAGATATCACGAGGAGATCCAGAATGGTCCGGAGAATAAGATTCATATAAGGAAAGTCCCGTTTCGGAGTTCGGAAATGATTCTGGTGTTTTCACCAGGAATGTTCTAGAAGGGTCTGGAAGGTCCGGCACTCCGGAGGGGAAGGGTACATGGATGTGTCATGACAATGTGCAATGGTTGCATCATGTACTAGGTCACTTGGCTGGACAATATGAAGAGAGAAATCAAATCCAAGTTTGAAAGTCAAACGCCAATTTGAAAAGTCAAATCTGAAGTTTGCTTGGTGGAGGGAGAGTAGGAAACCTACCTAGGGTAGGAGTCCCACTCCCTCCACCCGCCGGCCAAGGAGGAGGAGTTGGAGGAGGACTCCCTCCTCCCAACCGCCTCCCTCCCACCTATATAAGGAGGGGTAGGGCGCCCCTACCCCTCACACCCAAAACCCTAGCTCCTTGGCGCCACCACCTCCAAGTGCTGCCGTCGCCTAGGGCCTCCTCCAAGTCGCCGACTTGAGGCTTCCCCAAGCCCTAGCCGTCGGCTACAGAACCCCCCCTCGGTGCCTCTAATCCATAGATCCCCAAGGCCCTCTCTTACTCCACCATACTCGCTCCGGCTTAGGCGAAGCCCTACGGGATCTTCCCTCTTCTTCCGACACCACGTCGTCGTGCTGCCAGAATCACGAGGAGAGTGCTACAACCTCCACTGCCTGCTGGAACAAGGGAGAGGAAGTTCTTCGTCGAGTACCGAATGTGTGACCGACTGCGGAAGCGCTGCCGGAACGCAGCGCCGGAAGGATCGTCTACGCGATCTTGAGATCGGCAAGTGTACGACTACATCACCCATGAGAATCTGCTATCGTTAACCGCTTTGGAATCTTCGAGGGTGAGTGCTTCTATCGACTCGTTTCTACAATCTAGTAGATAGATCTTGGCTTGTTTGTGTGCATGCGGTAGAAATTTTTTGTTTTCCATGCTATGAACCCCTACAAGAAGAGCCCCTAGATGCAGATGATTGGTTGCAAACAATGGAGAACAATATGGAAGTTGCAGGAGTGGAAGCCAATGATAAAGTGTTGTTTGCTACCTACTATCTGGCCCGAGATGCAAGAGCATGGTGGAACAACGTTCGCACAATGACAGGAGGTCAGCTGATGACTTGGGAAGAGTTCAAGGTCAAGTTCAGCAGAACCCATGTGCCATCGGGTTTGATCAATAGGATGAGAGATGAATTCAGGGAACTAAAGCAAGGGAGGATGACAGTAGTGGAATACCGTGACAAATTCTTGTCATTGGCTAGGTATGCACCGGATGAGATAGACACTGAAGCCAAGAAGAAGGAGAGATTCCTGAATGGTCTACACGATGAGATGCAGACAGTGTTAGTCAATATCCCCTTTGCTGATATTGAAGCCTTAGTTAACTCTGCCATCCAGATGGAAGGAAAGATCAACCAAGCTAATGAGAATCGCAAGCGTCGCATGATGCATCAACCAGGAACCCATCATACACCAATGTATCGTCCCAACCTATCTCCAGGATTTGCCCCAAGAACCAACTGACCCCCGATGAACCGTCCAACCTATCCCAACCGTGGAAAACCAAGGCCCGGAGGAAATCACAACAACCCCGGAAATTCCAGCAATTTCAACCGTGCACCACCTAAGTTCAGCAACAACAATGTCGCCACCAACACCAACACTGCCCCAAGGACTGGAAGCAATGTTGTGCCTGTTGCAGCAAAGGACAAGTCCCAAGTGACTTGTTATGAATGTGGAACCAAGGGTCACTATTCCAATGAGTGCCCCAAGAAGATTGCCGCAGCCCCCAATGCAAATGCCCCAGCTCAGCAGCAACGTCGTGTTCAGCCTGGAAGAAGGTTTGCCCTAGGGAATTCGCTCAACCACAACAGCCATCTCTTTCTCATGCATGCTGAAGAAACCCAAGAAGTGCTAGATGTCGTGCTGGGTATGTTTTCTGTTAACTCAGTACTTGCAACAGTGTTGTTTGATTCTGGAGCATCACACTCATTTGTTACGGAAGAATTTGCATGCACTAGTAAGATTCAACCCACCAAATTGAAGCATGTTATGATTGTTCAAGTACCTGGTTCAACCACCAAAGCTAGGCAAATTTGCAAAGCTGTCACTATCCGAATCCATGGCATAGATTTTTATGCTAATATAATAGTACTCGGAGCTAAAGGTTTGGAAGTAGTACTAGGAATGGATTGGATGTCCAAACATAAAGGATTAATTGACTGTGCGAAGAAAGCCATAACCATGACCAGCACAGCCGGAATATCAGTCGAGCATGTATCTGAAACCTTGCCCCGTCAATTCAAGTGTAACAAGAGTATAGCCCAGCCAACCATTGACCAAGTTTGGTGAAGGGAATATGCCCTGAGAGGCAATAATAAAGTGTTTATTATGTGTATTCCAAGTATATGATAGATGTTTATTTTGCATGCTATAATTGTATCGATACAGAAACGTTAATACATGCGTGTTTAATAAACAAACAGAAAGTTCCTAGTTATGCCTCTCTCATAAACTAGCTCGTTGATTAACAAGATGATCAAGGTTTCCTGATCATGGACATTGGATGTTGTTAATAACGGGATCACAAGATTAGTGTAATGGTGTGATGAACATTCATCCGAAGTATAGCATTACGATCAAAGTCATTGAGTTTATATTGCTATAACAACTTACGAAGTGATCCTAATCCTTAGACCATGAGATCATGTCAATCACTAACACCGGAAGAGTTTCTTGATAACATCAAACGTCACACCGTAACATGGTGATTATAAAAATGGATTCAGAACTAATAAAGTGTTATGTTGAGGCTCATGGATCGAGAGTGGAATTTGTTCATCCCTATGACGGATAGATATACTCTGGGCCCTCTCGGTGATATCACATTGATTAGCTTGCAAGAAAGTGATTTGATCACTAGAATGTTATATCACAGGAACGAGAAAAGAGTGCATGTCGGTAACGAGATAAAACTAGGTATGGAGATACCGATGATCGAATCTCGGACATGTAATATATCGTGAAACAAAGGGATTAAGATACTAGCGTAAAAGGTTCCGACGATCACAAGAAAGTCATCGTTGAATGTGGGAGTCAAGATGGGTCTCCGGATCCCGCTCGATTATTGATCCGAGGGGTCTCGATCATGTCCGCATTATTCACGAACCGTAGGGTGACACACTTAAGAGACACCGACATCCAATTGGAGCAAATGTTTCATGTCGAAAGAATGAACAAGCGCAGGAATTTATTTCACTAGATACCGAAACAGGTTTTCGGGTGAAATTGCATAAAGTGGTTATGCATGTGAAATAGAATTATAGCAAGGGGTTATTTGTGAATGTTTGTCATTAAAGTAATTGACAAAATTCTGAATAAAATAAAAGAGTTTTATTTAATGAGAGTTTGCATTAAATTTGGTGGAAATTTAATGGGAATTTGAGTGGACTTTTGAGTGGAGGGAATTTAAAGGAGATTTGTGAGTGGAGTGTCCACCCACATGAAGAGGGGAGGGCAAGGGGGCAGCCCCATGCGCCGCCACCCCTTGGGGTTCCCTCCTCCTATAAAAGGAGCCCTCCTCACTTGTTTCGTACACCTCCTCGTGAAGGATCTCTCTCCCCCTCTAGAATTTATTCCCCATGGTCTCGGACTAGCGAGATACATGTTCCCGGTGGCTATTCGGCAAGAAAGAGTTGTGCTTCCGCTGCATCGCTGGAGCGAGGAGGCGGAGGTTGCTCGATGCCTCGAACGTGTGTGCGAGCACGGATGCGCTGCTGATTTGCGGCGCTAGGACTTCCTCTCGATCTTGAGATCGGCAAGAGATCGTCTAGATCAACCACGAGTTGAACTCGTTAAGATTTTTCGGTCTTCAAGGGTATGTTCTCTACGGATATACATCCGCCCGTTGTTTGTATCTAGTAGATAGATCTTGGTATATAGTTCACATCGTAGGAATTTTTTTGTTTTCTATGCTGCGAACCCTACAAAGGGTATCGAGCCGGATCTATGCGTAGATACTTTACACGGGTAGTACACATATGAGTATGTGGGCGATGATGATCATGTTGTTGCTCCTTTGTTGTAATTTTGGATATTGGTGGCATAGTGGGATGAAGCGGCCCGGACAAACTTTACATGTCCTCGCACATGAGACCTGTTCCACGCTTGACATGCAACCTGTTTGCATAAGTGGCTAGAGGGTGTCTGTCTCTCCTACTATAGTCAATATCTATTTTGCAAGCAAGTTGTCAACAATTTGATTATCCTCGTTGTGGTTCATGTTCGTAGGTAAGAACGGTTCTATCTCGAAAGCCCTAAGCCACGTAAAACTTGCAATGAATAAATTAGAGGCGTCTAGTTTAGATTGTTGCTGGGCTAGTGTTATGATATGGTAGTGTTGTAAGTAGAAGTATGAGATGGTACTCTTAACACACATAGCGGTAAAATCCATAGACCTTGATTTACACATATAGGTATGATAGTGATCATACCACGATGCACATGATAGAGATCATCTGCGGAACCATATCATTTCACTAATAAACATATGATGTTTGATAGCATCTTATATTGCTTGTTTAGCGCTTTGTTAGCATAATAAGATGATCCTCATTTAAATATCAAGATAAGAATGTGTTCTTCCTTTAGTATGCACCGATTATGTTTTCGCCGCCCAAGACATCACGTGATGATCGGGTGTTCTTGGATCCACGACCATATTTCGGTGTAAAACAGTTACACACGCCAATACTAAGGTTCTAACTTGGCGAGCCTAGCATGTATGCACATGGCCTCTAACACGGACCGAAAGGTTAAGCATGAGTCATATAGTTGATATGATGCCCATTTGATGCTCGCCTTTGAAGATATACCGACTCACGTGATGATCGGACTTGGTGTAGTGGATTTGGTTCATGTAATCACCAAAAGGCACGAGGGATGTCGCTTTTGAGTGGGAGTTCATTCGTAATATAGATTAGTTGAACTCAATCTATCATACACTTAGTCTAAACTTTACAAATTCTGTTGTAGATGGCACCACCGCTTTTAATTTCAATGTGTTCATGGAGAAAGAGAAACTAGCAACGAACGGTAGCAACTTTACCGAATGGGCCATGAATTTGAGGATTCTCCTCTCACGCACAAAAGCAATATGTGCTAGAAGCGCCGTTAGGCCCCCACCTTAGATGATGCCCCGACGAGGAGAAGAATGTCTATCGACTCGTCAGAGGACCACAACTTAGTTCATTGCGGCATATTGTATGGGCTAGAGCCGAACTTCAAAGCGTTTCAAAACGGCAATGCATTTGATACAATGGGTGAGTTGAAAATGATTTTCGACACACATGTCAGAGAGAGCTACAACGCTCGTAAAAGTTCTTTAGCTGCATGATGGAAGAGCACAACTCGTTAGTGAGCATGTACTCAAGATGTCGGGTTACGCCGATAAGCTTGTGTCCTTGGGAATATCGATTCCCATTGACTTAGGCATCCATCGTGTTCTCGCCACCTAGCTATAAGAGCTTCGTGATGAACTATAATATGCAAGGCATGAAGAAGTCTCTCCCGAGCTTCACAATGCTTAAAACTGCAAGTGGAGATCAAAAGGAACATCAAGTGTGATGATCAATAGGAACACTGGTTTCAAGAAAGACAAGAAGGGAAAACGGAAGGAAGTAAGGGCGAAAGCCTGTTGCCGCTGAAAAGAAACCCCGAGTTGGACCTAAGTCTGATTCGAAAGTGCTACTATTGTAAGGACCGCCATCGAAGCGCAATCGCCAAGTATCTGGCGCGCACAAGAAGGCCGGAAGGCAAACAAAGGTATATATGATATACATGTTATTGATGTGTACTTGACTAGTGCTCGCAGAGCACCGGGTATTTGATACCGTTCGGTTGCTAATATTTGTAACTCGAATCGTGGGTCATGAACAAGCGACCGCTAGCAAGGGTGAGGTCAAGATGCGTGTCGGCAATGGATCAAGCGTTGATGTGATCGCCGAGAACGCCGCCTCTCCACTTACCGTCGGGATTAGTTATAAACTTGAATAAATGTTATCCGGTGCCCGTGACCGAGCATGAACATTGTATCCGGATCATGTTTGATGCGGTGGTTATTCATTTAAACCGAGAACAATGGTTGTTCCATTTATATGAATGAAATATTTTATGGTCATGCACCGATGATGAATGGTTTATTTCTATTAGATCTCGATGATAATGTTACACATATTCATAATGTTGATGCTAAAAGGATTAAACTTAATGATGATATATCCGCATATATGGCAATCGCCGTCTAGGTCATATTGGCGTTAAACGCATGAAGAAGCTCCATTCAGATGGACTTTTGGAATCACTTGATTATGAATCATTTGATACATGTGAGCCATGCCTTATGGGCAAGATGACTAGAACGCCGTTTTCCGGTTCAATGGTACGGGCGACAGATTTATTGGAAACCATACATTCTGATGTATGTGTTCCAATGAGTGTGTCGGCGCGAGGTGGATATCGTTATTTTGTTACTTTCACGGATGATTTGAGTAGATACGGTTATATCTACTTGATGAAACACAAGTCTGAAACCTTTGAAAAGTTCAAGGAATTTCTGAATGAAGTGGAAAATCATCGTAATAGAAAGATCAAATTTCTACGGTCCGACCGTGGAGGTGAGTATCTAAGTTACGAGTTTAGCACTCACATGAAAGAGTGTGGAATTGTTTCACAACTCACACCTGCCGGAACACCACAGCAAAATGGTGTGTCGGAACGTCGTAATCGTACTTTATTAGATATGGTTCGATCTATGATGTCTCTGACGGACTTGCCGTTGTCATTTTGGGGTTATGCACTAGAAACTGCTGCATTCACTTTAAATCGGGCACCATCTAAATCCGTTGAAAAGACACCGTATGAATTGTGGTTTGGAAACAAACCTAAGCTGTCATTTCTAAAGTTTGGGGATGCGTTTATGTGAAGAAACTTCAACCGGATAAACTCGAACCCAAAGCGGAAAAATGCGTCTTCATAGGATACCCTAAAGAAACTATTGGGTATTCCTTCTATCACGCATCCGAGGGCAAGGTTTTTGTTAAGAATGGATCCTTTCTAGAGAAAGAGTTTCGCGAAAGGTGTGAGTAGTCGGAAGGTAGAACTCAAGAGGTTGTGGAACCTTCTCTTCAAAGTATGGCGAGTAGCGCTTGCCGTAAGTTGTTCCGAGTTGGCTCCACCTGCTGAAGAAGGAACTAATGATAATGATCATGAAACTCCGAAGAGAGTACTACCAAACCTCGCAGGTCAAACAGACGCGTGCAGCCCGTCAGACGGAAATCTGTCATGAATTTCATGGTTGATGAAAATGATGACCCGCGACGATGAAGAAGCGATGATGAGCCCGATTCCAACAAATGGTTAGAATCCATGAACCGAGATGGAATCCATGTATGAAAATCAAGTTTGGAACTTGGTGGAATTACCTCACGACCGAAAGGCCGTGGAGAACAAATGGATTTTCAAAAGGAAAACTGATGTCGATGGTAATGTGACCGTCTATAAAGCTCGACTTGTCGCAAAGGGGTTTCGACAAATTCAAGGAGTTGACTACGATGAGACTTTCTCTCCGTAGCGATGCTAAAGTCGATTAGGATTATGTTAGCAATTGCTGCATATTTCGATTATGAGATATGGCGATGGATGTCAAAACCGCTTTCTCAATGGTAATATTGAAGAAGAGTTGTATATGATACAACCAAAGGGTTTTGTCGATCCTAAGGATGCTAACAAGGTGTGCAAGCTTCAGATCCATCTATGGATTGAAGCAAGCATCACGGTTGGAATCTCCGCTTTGATGAGGTGATCAAAGGGTTTGGATTTGTCCAAACTTATGGAGAAGCTTGTATTTACAAGAAAGTGAGTGGGATCAATGTGGCATTTCGATATTATATGTGGATGACATATTATTGATCGAAATGATATAGATCTTTTAAAAAGGTTAAAAGTTATCTAAACAAAGAAATTTTCAATGAAGGACCTAGGTGAAGCATCATACATATTAGGCATAAAGATCTATAGAGATAGATCTAGGCGCCTAATAGGGCTATCGCAGTACATACCTTGATAAGATTTTAAAGAAGTTTAAAATGGACGGAAGTAAGAAGGGTTCTTACCTATGTTGCAAGGCAAGACATTGAGTAAGACTCAAAGTCCGGCGGAAGAAAGAGAGATAATGGACAAAGTCCCCTATGCTTCAGCCATAGGCTCTATAATGTACGCCATGCTATGTACAAGACCGGATGTGGCACATGCTATTAGTTTGACTAGTAGGTACCAATCGGATCCAGGTTCGGAACACTGGATAGCGGTCAAGAATATCCTTAAGTACTTACGAAGAACTAAGGATATGTTTCTTGTATACGGAGGTGAGGAAGAGCTCGTCGCTAAGTGTTATGTTGACGCTTGCTTTGACACCGATCCTGATGACTCTAAGTCTCAATCCGGATACGTATTTCTCATGAATGGCAGAGCGGTTGGTTGGAGGAGCTCCAAACAACCTGTGGTAGCGGGATCAACAACGGAGGCCGAATATGTTGCCTTTGCTTGAGCGGCTCAGAAGCGATTTGGATGAAGGAGTTCATATCCGAACTAGGAGTGGTGGCAAACGTTGGACCCAATGGTGATCTATTGTGACAACAATGGTGCCATTGCCAATGCCAAAGAGCCAAGGTCTCACAAGCATTCCAAGCATATTAAGCCGGTTTCACTCCATCCATGAGCATGTCAAGGATGGAGATATAAAGATTTGTAAAGTACATACGATATCAATGTAGCGTATCCGTTGACTAAAACTCTCCCTAGAGCAAAACATGATCAACACCGTAACTCAATGGGTGTTAGATTTATCACTATGTAACTAGATTATTGTCTCTAGTGCAAGTGGGAGACTGGGAATATGCCCGAGAGGCAATAATAAAGTGTTTATTATGTGTATTCCAAGTATATGATAGATGTTTATTTTGCATGCTATAATTGTATTGATACCGAAACGTTAATACATGTGTGTTTAATAAACAAACAGAAAGTTCCTAGTTATGCCTCTCTCATAAACTAGCTCGTTGATTAACAAGATGATCAAGGTTTCCGATCATGGACATTGGATGTTGTTAATAATGGGATCACAACATTAGTGTAATGATGTGATGAACATTCATCCGAAGTATAGCATTACGATCAAAGTCATTGAGTTTATATTGCTATAACAACTTACGAAGTGATCCTAATCCTTAGACCATGAGATCATGTCAATCACTAACACCGGAAGAGTTTTTTGATGACATCAAACGTCACAACGTAACTGGGTGATTATAAAGATGACTTCAGAACTACTAAAGTGTTATGTTGAGGCTCATGGATCGAGAGTGGAATTTGTTCATCCCTATGACGGATATATAGGCTGGGCCCTCTCGGTGATATCACATTGATTAGCTTGCAAGCAAGTGATTTGATCACTAGAATGTTATATCACAGGAACGAGAAAAGAGTGCATGTCGGTAATGAGATAAAACTAGGTATGGAGATACCGATGATCGAATCTCGGACATGTAATATATCGTGAAACAAAGGGATTAAGATACTAGCGTAAAAGGTTCCGACGATCACAAGAAAGTCATCGTTGAATGTGTGGGAGTCAGTATGGGTCTCGGATCCCGCTCGATTATTGATCCGAGAGGGGTCTCGATCATGTCGGCATTATTCACAAACCGTAGGGTGACACACTTAAGAGACACCGACATCCAATTGGAGCAAATGTTTCATGCCGAAAGAATGAACAAGCGCAGGAATTTATTTCACTAGATACCGAAACAGGTTTTCGGTGAAATTGCATAAAGTGGTTATGCATGTGAAATAGAATTCTAGCAAGGGGTTATTTGTGAATGTTTGTCATTAAAGTAATTGACAAAATTCTGAATAAAATAAAAGAGTTTTATTTAATGAGAGTTTGCATTAAATTTGGTGGAAATTTAATGGGAATTTGAGTGGACTTTTGAGTGGAGGGAATTTAAAGGAGATTTGTGAGTGGAGTGTCCACCTACATGAAGAGGGAGAGGCAAGGGGCAGCCCCATGCGCCTGCCACCCCTTGGGGTTCCTCCTCCTATAAAAGGAGCCCCCCTCCTCACTTGTCTCTTACACCTCCTCGTGAAGGATCTCTCTCCCCCTCTAGAATTTATCCCCCATGGTCTCGGACTAGCGAGATACATGTTCCCGGTGGCTATTCGGCAAGAAAGAGTTGTGCTTCCGCTGCATCGCTGGAGAGATGAGGCGGAGGTTGCTCGGTGTCTCGAACGTGTGTGCGAGCACGGATGCGCTGCTGATTTGCGGCGCTAGGACTTCCTCTTGATCTTGAGATCGGCAAGAGATCGTCTACATCAACCACGAGTTGAACTCGTTAAGCTTTGTCGGTCTTCAAGGGTATGTTCTCTACGGATATACATCCGCCCGTTGTTTGTATCTAGTAGATAGATCTTGGTATATAGTTCACATCGTAGGAAATTTTTTGTTTTCTATGCTGCGAACCCTACATTTGGATAGTCTATGAATACCCCGATGTATTTCCAGATGTTTTGCCCGGTATGCCCCCAGATCGGGATATCGAGTTTATCATTGAACTAATACCTGGAACTGGACCCATAGCCCAGAGACCATATAGTATGAACCCGTCTGAACTAGTGGAACTGAAGAAGCAACTGGATGCTATGCTGGAAATTGGATTGATTCAACCAAGTGCGTCACCATGGAGATCACCTATTTTGTTTGTGGACAAGAAAGATGGAGGTAACCGTTTGTGTACAGATTATCGGAAGTTCAATGATGTCACTATAAAGAACAAGTACCCGCCGCCGAAGATAGAAGACATGTTTGACCAGTTGACTGGTGCCAAAGTGTTTTCTAAGTTTGATCTTAGAACTGGCTATCATCAACTCAAGATTTGCGCAGAGGATATTCCAAAGACTGCCTTTACCACCAGATATGGATTATACGAGTATACTTTCATGTATTTTGGATTAACTAATGCCCCCGCTTATTTCATGAACCTCATGAATAAGATTTTTATGCACTTCCTGGATAAGTTTGTCGTTGTTTTCATCGATGACATTTTGATTTAGTCCAAATCAGAAGAAGAACATGAGCTACACTTAAGGAACATTGTTGGAACCCTTAGGGAGCATCAGCTATATGCCAAGTTTAGCCAATGTGAATTCTGGTTACAGGAGGTAGGATTCCTCGGACACATTATATCAGCCGGACGAATTGTCGTTGACCCTGCGAAGGTGAAGGATGTTGAAGATGGGCAAGCCACGACCACTCAAACCCAAGTTCGTGCATTTCTTGGATTAGCGGGATACTACCGCAAGTTTGTAGAAGGATTCTTGAGTATTGCCAGACCCATGACCCAATTGCTGAAGAAGGACAAGAAGTTTGAATGGACAGACAAATGCGAAGCGAGTTTTTAGGAACTCAAGAGGAGATTGATTTCAGCCCCAATCTTGATCATGTCGGATATCACAAAGCCCTTTGATGTGTATTGTGACGCATCCAGGATCGGTCTCGGATGTGTGCTATTGCAAGAAGGCAAAGTTATATCTTATCTATCTCGACAACTGAAGCGGCATGAATAGAATTATCCAACCCATGATCTTGAACTCGCAGCCGTAGTTCTAGCCCTGAAGACATGGAGGCATTACCTCATGGGAAATCGTTGTTAGATTTATTCGGATCATAAGAGCCTGAAGTATATATTCACTCAGAAGGAGCTAAATATGAGGCAGAGAATATGGATTGAACTAATCAAGGACTATGATCTGGACATTCACTATCACCCTGGTAAAGCCAATGTGGTAGCGGATGCCCTTAGCAGATTGCCGTGCAGCTTGAACTCCATGATTTTGAAGGAGCAACCAAGTTTGCACAAAGAGATGGAATATTTCCGAATGGAATTAGTCAGTGAAGGATTTTTGGATAGCATAGAACTTTAACCCACCTTGATCAGTCATATCAAGGAGGCTCAAGAAGGAAATGCTAGTATCGACGGAATCAAACGTCGTATCGGTACATGCAAAGTCCCCGGATTCACCGAAGACGTAGAAGGAGTTGTGTGGTACAAAGGATGCCTTTGTGTACCAGCAGATTCAGAGTTGAAAGAAGTTATTTTGAAATAGGCCCATGATACTCTTTATTCTATCCACCCCGGAGGAACGAAGATGTATCAGGATTTGAAGGAGAAATTTTGGTGGCATAAGATGAAGAGAGAAATCGGAAGCTATATCGCCAAGTGCGATATATGTCAGAGAGTCAAGGCGGGACATCAAAGATCCGCAGGACTATTGCAACCATTACAGATTCTGGAATGGAAATGAGATTCAGTTGGAATGGACTTTATCACCGGATTGCCTACTTCGAGTAGGGGAAATGACTCTATCTGGGTCATAGTTGGCAGATTGTCCAAAGTCGCCCATTTCTTACCAGTCAAGACCACATACCAGAGTTCGAAGCTAGCAGAGTTGTACATTGCTAGAATTTTCAGTTTGCACAGAGTCCCCAAGAACATTGTATCAGATCGCGGAACCCAGTTTACCTCGAGATTCTGGAAGAAAGTCCAAGAAGGTTTAGGAACCCGACTAGATTTCAGCACAGCGTATCACCCTCTGACCGATGGACAAACGGAATGAGTAAATCAAATACTCGAAGATATGTTGAGAGCATGTGTGTTATAGTATGGATCTAACAGGTAAGACTGTCTACCTTTCGCATAATTTTCTTACAACAACAGTTATCAAGCTAGTCTGCAAATGGCCCCATTTGAGTTCATGTATGGAAGGAAGTGTCGCACCCCTTTGAATTGGTCGGAAGTAGGAGAGAGTCAGATTTTCGGACCCGACATCCTACGAGAAGCAGAAGAGAAAGTTCACAAGATTCGTGAGCACGTCAAGACCGCCCAGTCAAGACAGAAGAGTTACGCCGACAAGAGACGTCGAGACCTCGTTTTCAATATTGGAGATTTTGTGTATCTCAAAGTGTCTCCTTTGAAGGGAACGCAGCGTTTCCAGCTCAAAGGAAAGTTAGCTCGCAGATATATCATACCTTTCAAGATTCTGAACCAACGAGGAGAGGAATCATATCAACTGGAACTGCTAGAGGAGATGTCAGCCGTGCACAATGTGTTCCATATATCGTTACTTCGCAAATACCTCGAAGTTCCGGAGAAGACTGAAGTTTTCAAGAACATCGATCACCGGACCATAGAGATCAACGATGACCTGACATATCCCGAAGTACCCATCCATATTCTGGAAGAAGCTTTCAGAACCACCAGGACCCAAAGCATCAAGTTTCTGAAGATTCAGTGGAGCAACCACACTGAAGAAGAAGCTACCTGGAAGCAAGAAGATCACATCAGGACGGAGTTTCCCAATATCTTTAAATCCTAGGTAATCTTTTCCTCTTTTTCAAATCTCGGGACGATATTTCGTTTAAGGAGGGAAGGTTTGTAACATCCCAAAAATATAGAACAATGATCATCAAATTCTAATCACTAAAATTAGGATTAACAAAAACTTTGATTAATTAAAATCATATGAATGCATGTGTGTATGTGATGATGTGATAAGTGCATGAATGGACTTGTGTGATTGACCTAAATAGCAAGAAATGGTTGAAATATGAAAATAACATCATCTAAAACAATTCCATGCAGAAACAAATCAAGAGAAAATCAAAAACAAATCCAATAAAGCAAATGGTCATTTTTGCCAATCTTGCTCACTAGGTCACTTTGAGTGTTTCTAGTCCAAGATTTCAAACAGAAACTTTTCCAATTATTTTCACCCCTTTCTAAACCAAGTAAAAGTGAATCAAAGCCCACCTTTCAAACTTGCAGAAACATTTGGCAACCTCATTCAAATCACAAGTGAAAATTGAATCTTCATCATATGTGAAGATCACACATTTTCAAAACCTAACTTAACCAGTACCCCTTGAAATCCAACTAACCATAGACTCCCTAGTATGTGCCTAGCAAACCCACCAAGTTTGAATCCAAAATTCAAATTTAAATTTCTTTCGGCCATTTCATCAAACACCTTGTGATCAGCAAACAAAAAACATTAAACACTATTTGAAGCAGTGAATTTGGCCAACCTTGTTCCCTCTCTGGTTGCAACAAGCTCTTAGTAGATCATCTAGCCTCTTTAACAATCCTTAGCACCACTGTGATCAAGCCTAGCCATCAATGGTGACCATGCCGAGAGAAAACTTGCCATCCCCATGTCGCCAGCGAGCTAGAGGAAGCACTAGCCTCTCCAACCTTGTCTGGGACGCACGCCACCGTTCACCGCCACTCCCTGTCCAAGCCTCGAGCACTGCCAGCCCCTGGACCACCCGCCAAGCACGCGCCCATTCTCTCTGCGAGCGAGCCGAGAGCGCGCCAGTGCGCCACACTCGACCAACGCCCACAAACCGCGTGCCTCCCTCGCCGCTTGCAGACATGATCACCACCGCCCCAGCAACACCGCATACATGCCCGTTCACCGCCGCGCAGACCACGCGCACTGTGCTCCATTAAAATCACCGGCGGACCCGCCTAGTGCGTCGACGTGTTCTGACCGATCAGCACCGCCCCACGCCTCACCACCACGCCGTTGAGTTTCGCAAGGGAGCACAGCACCCACCCCTATCGTCGCCCATGCCATTAGCCCTCTGTGCCGTCGACCACGACGATCTCAGCCCGCAACCGTCGGTCCCCTTCAGCCACTATAAAAGGAGGCCACCCCCGCTTGTTTTCTTCACACCAATTCACTCCCCACCTCTCACTGATCATACCCACTCACCCCCGAAGCAAGGCGAGCACCAGGTGGTCGGAATTTCACCGGAGTTTGCCGCTGCAGAGGAGGAGAGGCGCCGTCGATTAGAGCCGCCCTAGGAGAAGCTGTCGGTACCAGGATAATCGGTGTCGTCGACTTCGTCGTTCGCCCCCGTCACCGACCATCGCCTGAGCCCCGGTGAGCCTCCTACGACCCCCACCTGCCACGCTAGGGTTCTGTCTCGCCAGCGCTGCCTGACGTAGACGATGAACCAGAGCCGTTCGATTAGAGTTAGATCGTGCGGCCTAGATCACTCTGTACCGCTTCGTCACGCACTGTCTCACTGATGCGTGGGGACAACCACTTAAACCGCCCGCGCGTGCGCTGTCAACACCCGGATTTTGAATCCCAGATGCCTGTTATGCCATACATCGCAATCCCAAGATTACCATTTTTGCGAGACATAACAGAATTGGATACCACAGTAAATCATCCATTACAAACCATACGTAAGGTCTTACACAAATAAGGATCTCATGATCCAGTTCTTAATAAAACTCAAGTAGCGGAAAACGTAATAATAACGGTAGCGTAGGCGAAGCTCCATCTTCGGGGTCACAGGCAATGCTGACGATGGGAGATGATCCTAGTTGTCGTAACCTTCCTGGGGTCCATCCTCCAGGTACTCCTCTTCATAGTCTGGCCACGGGAATAGCCAGGGACAAAGCCATGAGTACTCTTTAAGTACTCGCAAACTAATTCTAACAAGTGAAAGGGGTTTTTGATAATAGGACACTAGGCTCTAGGGTTGTTTTGCAAGAAGCCAGATTTATCTCTACTAAGTTCAGAAGCAAGAGAGCTAGATGAAGTTTATAACACCTAAGTGGGAACTTGTACTTCAATTCACAACCCTGTTTTGGTCAAGTCAAAGTCTCAATGCATTTCACAAGTCTTTTTGAAAACATCTGATGGGGGAACAGTATGGCCACACCAACTGTCCATAACCGCGGACGTGGCTATTCGAATAGTTTGACACTCTGCAGAGATTGTACACTTTCACCACAACATTCGATACATCCGTCAGGAACAAATCCTGAATTCACCATACTTAGTATGCGGATAATCAATCCTAACCTTTCAGTTACACGCCCTAGTATAAGCACCTCTCCTGTGTGTTTGGACTCCCAACCATGACCAACTGTCATCTTGGGTACTGCACAGGTGGACAATCTTCACAAGGTAGCCTCAGCTCAGACCTTGGCCGTGAGGGAACTAATACTAAGGTATATAAGTTTCCAGTCAAGCCCTACCCAATCTTCGGGTATTGTGGTTGTACGGCAAAATTGGAATCGTATCGCATCCAGACAACCATCAGTTTTATAAAGGGCTAAGGCTCATGCCTCAACATTTTCATCACGAAAATCATCTGGTGTTTCAGAAACACATGTCAAAACATCTCAGTAGAATGATCCATCATTCTAAGGTTTTCATAACCATTTTCACCAAGTATTCCCATCTAAAGTTGATCAAGTTTTATGCTTAGCACTAGCATCTACCAGTGTGTGTGTGTGTGTGGGGGGGGGGTGGGTGGGTATTAATGAGGGGTGGTAAACTAGTGGAGTTTTAACTAAGTTCAATCTCATGCCTTAGGATGACATCAATATTATCTAGCTTAGGCCAAATTTTATGCTCTTTATGCAACCTTCAAATATCCTTCTAGAATCTACAAGTTACTTAACTAAACTCTAAAAGAAAGCTTTTATAAATAAAAAAATAGAAAGCTTGCAACTAAAACTAGGATTGGGTATCAAGTGGGTATGATCACAGATGCTTAAGGCATATAGTTGACATGGTAGCAAGCAAGTATTATCTTGAACAATATCAGTATAAGCTTGCTAAATTGCAAGTGTTAGCTTGCACATTCAACTAGTAGTATTAGGCTTGCCTTGTGCAGAGCAGTGGTTGAAGTTCTCCTCGGCTTCTTCTTCGTAGTATCCTCCTTCCTCCTCGTATCCTTGGTCGGTACTAGCGTCTATAAATAAATACGATGTACACAATCACCAAACAATACTTAACTACTTGCAATCATCACACCAAAGGGGTCCTATAGATGATCTAGCATCATCACTAACATTACAAGATTAAAGCTCGGTTTAATTCCTTTTATTTTTAGAAAAGTAATTTCTACTCATTGAAAAACTACTTAAGATTTAATATTCTGCAAACCAAACATGGGATCATGTTGACACATGTCATCACCACATATTTTAGTCCATGGGAATGTGATTTAAAGTGGTGTAACAATTTAATAAGGTTTTACCCTTTTATTTTAATTAAATAAATTGGCTAGAAATGCCTATGTGGCATTCTTTTTTTACTCGAACATTATTTCTGTAAGTAAACCTATATATTTTTATATATTCTGAAAGGTATGGTTAAAATGTGATTTTTTTGAGATGGAATCAACTCAAAAGCTATTATGGTTTAAATTTGAAAAATGTTTGAATGCAAAAAATCTACTGCCTTGTTATTTTTACCAAGGATGATCTACAGATCCAAATGACTTGAATCGAACGGGCTTGGATTCAGAATTTCTAGACCTTTCTAACAAAATTAGTTTCATTCAATTTGGTGCACTGAATCGATCTGGGTTGATTTTTGAATCTAGGTACAGAAGTGTGTTTGAATGAAAATGGAAAAATCCAAATTCAAACATTTGGGCTGCGCGGGAAGCGATACTGGGCCGGCCTGCTAAGCACAACACTTACATGGGCTGGTTAAGTGGCTGTCCCCACGCGTCAGTGAGACGAGGGGGTGCGAAGCGGTATGGGGCGGTGTGGTGCGTTCGATCTGGTTCTAATCCAACGGCTGAGGGTCATCGTCGATGTTGGGCAACGCCGGCGAGACATAAACCTAGCACGGCAGGTGGGGGTCGTTGGGGGCTCACCGGGGCTCAGGTGAGGGTCGGCGAGGCGGGCGAACGACAAAATCGACGACGGCGAACCTCCTGGTACCGGCAGCTTCTCCTGGGGCAGCTCCAATCGCTGGCCCCCTTCTTCTCCAGCAGCGGCAGGCTCCTGTGAAATTCCGGCGAAGTGCTGCTCGCCTTGCTCTGGGACCGGGGTGGCACGATCAGTGAGGAGAGGGGAGTGAGATGGTGTGCTCAATTCGGCTGGGGGTGGCCTCTATTTATAGTCGTGATGACGAGACCGAACGGGATGGGCAAGCGACGGTGGCGACATGGCTACGGGCGGCTAGAGGCATGGACGGCAGTGGCGATCGCTTGGTGGTCTCCTGGCGGTGCTCTACGACTTTAATGCGCGCGTAGGGGTGGTGGCAAATGGTCTGGGACGCACGATGCTCTGCGCGGCAGAGGCGGCGTCTTCGACGGCGAGCGGTGGCTGTGCGGCATGGGGCGGCGAATGGGGATGTCTGGCGGTCTCCTGGGTCGGTGGTGATCGCGTATGCACACGGCGAGGGCGGCGCGCGGTCTGTGGGTGTCAGTCGAGCGCGGCGCTCTGGCGCATGCTCGGCATGGTTGCTGGCGAGCTGGGCACGGTCCGTGTGTGTGGTCTAGGGGTTGGCAACGCTTGCGGCTGGGACAGGGAGTGGCGGTGGACGGTGGGCTGCCTCCTAGACAAGGTTGGCATGGCTAAATCTCCTCCTAGCTTGCTGTCTCCACTGGGGTGGCATGGTGAGCTTCGGCTGTTCACCATTGATGTCATTGCCTAGCTTACAGTGATACTAGTGCTTGGTTTAGCTTGCTAGATGATCTACTGAGGTTGTTGTGATCTAGAGAGGGAACAAGTTAGGCTTCAATCACTGCTCACAATAGTGTTTAGGATTTTGATTATTTGTGTCTGCAAGGTGTTTGATGAAATGGCCGCAAGAATTCAAGTTTTGAATTTTGAAAAGATTTTTGGTGGGTGTGCTAGGTTGGTGCTGGTGAGTCTGCAGATGCTTGGGTTTTGAAAATTGAGCTTGTTTGAGTGGTTTTTGAAAAAGTAGGATATTCCCATATGATAAAGATTCAATTTTGAACTGTTCTTTAAACCATGCATTTGAATGTTTCTGTATGATCACAAAGTGGGCCTTGATACTTGGTTATGAGTACAATCAAGGGGTGCAAAGATCCAGAAAAGTTTCTGTTAAGTTCTGAAAGTTTGGGACAGCCAAACTAGGCATGGGAGTTAAATTGGTCAAAATGACCATTCCCTTATTTAGCTTTGTTTTGATTTACTTGTCTTTGGGAATAGTTTGGGAATTGCTTAGATGATGTTTATTTCACCTAAGAATCCATTTACAAGCAAAGAAACACACAAACAAGGCGGTTCAAAAGAATTCCAAAAGAAATGCATACTCACATGCATGCTTCCATATTTTTATTTAGAAAAGTTTTTGTTAACCCTAATTTTGATGATTAGAGTTTGATGATCTAAGTTTAGTATTTTTGGGATGTTACAACCTTCCCCCCTTAAACAAAATCTCGTCCCGAGATTTGAAAAAGGACGGAAAAGATTTACCTAGGATTTGAAGAGATCGGGAAACTCCGTCCTGATGTGATCTTTGCGCTCCCAGGTAGCTTCCTCTTCTGTGTGGTTGCTCCACTGAATCTTGAGAAACTTGATGCTTCGGGTTCGGGTAGTTCTGAAGGCTTATTCCAAAATACGGATGGGTACTTCAGGATAGGTCAGGTCATCGTTGATCTCTATGGTCCGATGGTCGATGTTCTTGAACACTTCGGTTTCAAAGTAATGAGATATGGAAAACATTGTGCACGGCTGACATCTCCTCGGGCAATTCCAATTGATACGACACTTCTCCTCTATGGTTCAGAATCTTGAAAGGTCCGATATATCTGGGGGCTAACTTTCCTTTGAGTTGGAAACGCTGCATTCCCTTCAATGGCGACACTTTTATATAAACAAAATATCCTATGTTGAAGGCGAGGTCTCGACGTCTCTTGTCGGCGTAACTCTTCTGTCTAGACTGGGCGGTCTTGAGGTGCTCACGAATCTGGTGAACCTTCTCTTCTGCTTCTCGTAGGATGTCAGGTCCGAAAATCTGACTCTCTCCTACTTCCGACCAGTTCAAAGGGGTACGACACTTCGTTCCATACATGAATTAAAATGGGGCCATTTGCAAAATGGCTTGATAACTGTTGTTGTATGAAAATTCTGCAAACGGCAGATAGTCTTCCCGCTTAGATCCATATTCTAACACACATGCTCTCAGCATATCTTCGAGTATTTGATTTACTCGCTCCGTTTGTCCATCGGTCTGAGGGTGATACGCGGTACTGAAATCTAGGCGCGTTCCTAAACCTTCTTGGACTTTCTTCCAGAATCTCGAGGTAAATTGAGTTCTTCGATCCGATACAATGTTCTTGGGGACTCCATGCAAACTAACTATCCTAGCGATGTATAACTCCGCTAGCTTCGAACTCTGATATGTGATCTTGACGGGTAAGAAATGGGCGACTTTGGACAATCGGTCCACTATGACCCAGATAGAGTCATTTCCCCTACTAGAAGTAGGCAATCCGGTGATAAAGTCCATTCCAACGGAATCCCATTTCCATTCCGGAATCTGCAATGGTTGCAACAATCCAGCGGGTCTTTGGTGTCCTGCCTTGACTCGCCGACATATATCACACTTGGCGATATTGCTTCCGATTTCTCTCTTCATCTTATGCCACCAAAATTTCTCCTTCAAATCTTGATACATCTTCGTTCCTCCGGGATGGATAGAATAAAGAGTATCATGATCTTCCTTCAGAATCACTTCTTTCAACTCAGAATCTGCTGGTACACAAAGGCGTCCTTTGTACCACAAAACTCCTTCTTCGTCTTCGGTGAATCCGGGTACTTTTCCTGTACCAATACAACGCTTGATTCCGTCGATACTAGCATTTCCCTTCCGCGCCTCTTTGATCTCACTGATGAAAGTGGGCTGGAGTTCTATGCTAGCCAAAAATCCTTCACTTACTAATTCTATTCGAAAATCTTCCATTTCCTTGTGCAAGCTTGGTTGCTCCTTCAAGATCATGGAGTTCAAGCGGCACAGCAATCTGCTAAGGGCATCTACTACCACATTGGCTTTACCAGGGTGATAGTGAATTTCCAGATCGTAATCCTTGATTAGCTCAATCCATCTTCTCTGTCTCATATTCAGCTCCTTCTGAGTGAATATATACTTCAGACTCTTGTGATCCGAATAAATCTCACAACGGTTTCCCATGAGGTAATGTCTCCATGTTTCAGGGCTAGAACTACGGCTGCGAGTTCGAGGTCATGGGTTGGGTAATTTTGCTCATGTTGCTTCAGTTGTCGAGATAGATACGATATAACTTTGCCTTCTTGCATTAGCACACATCCGAGACCGATCTTGGATGCGTCACAATACATATCAAAGGGCTTCGTGATATCCGGCATGATCAAGATTGGGGCTGAAATCAATCTACTCTTGAGTTCTTGAAAACTCGCTTCACATTTGTCCGTCCATTCAAACTTCTTGTCCTTGTTCAGCAATTGGGTCATGGGTCGGGCGATACTCGAGAATCCTTCTACGAACTTGCGGTAGTATCCCGCCAATCCGAGAAATGCACGAACTAGGGATTGAGTGATTGGGGCTTGCCAATCTTCTACATCTTTCACTTTTGCAGGGTCAACGGCAATTCCTCCGGCTGATACAATGTGACCGAGGAATCCTACCTCCTGTAACCAGAATTCACATTTGCTAAATTTGGCATACAACTGATGCTCTCTAAGGGTTCCAAGAATGGTCCTTAGGTGTAGCTCATGTTCTTCTTCTGATTTGGAATAAATCAGTATGTCATCGATGAAAACAACGACAAACTTATCCAGGAAGTCCATAAAAATCTTAGTCATGAGATTCATGAAATAAGCGGGGGCATTGGTTAATCCAAAATACATGACTGTATACTCGTATAATCCATATCTGGTGGTAAAGGCAGTCTTTGGAATATCCTCTGAACGAATCTTGAGTTGATGATAGCTAGTTCTAAGATCAATCTTAGAAAACACTTTGGCACCGGTCAACTGATCAAACAAATCTTCCATGGTGACGCACTTGGTTGAATCAATCCAATTTCCAACATGGCATCCAGTTGCTTCTTCAGTTCCTCTAGTTCCGATGGGTTCATACTATATGGTCTCTGGGCTATAGGTCCAGTTCCGGGGATTAGTTCGATGATAAACTCGATATCCCGATCTGGGGGCATACCGGGCAAAACATCTAGAAATACATCAGGGTATTCACAGACTATCCGGACTTGGTCAATGGTAGGTTGGGCTATACTCTTGTTGCACTTGAATTGGCGAGGTAAGGTTTCAGATATATGCTCGACTGATATTCCGGCTATACTGGTCATGGTGATGGCTTTCTTGGCACAGTCAATCAATCCTTTATGTTTGGACATCCAATCCATTCCTAGTACTACTTCCAAACCTTTAGTTCCGAGTACTATCAGATTAGCATAAAAATCTATGCCATGGATTCGGATAGGGACGGCTTTGAAAATTTGCCTAGCCTTGGTGGTTGATCCGGGAATTTGAACAATCATAACATGCTTCAGTTTGGTTGGTTGAATTTACTAGTGCATGCAAATTCTTCGGTGACAAATGAATGCGATGCACCAGAATCAAACAACACTCTTGCAAGTACTGAATTAACAGAAAACATACCCAGCACGACGTCTGCCGCTTCCTGAGCTTCTTCAGCATGCATGAGAAAAAGATGACCATTGCAATTGAGCGAATTCCCTGGGGCAAACCTTCTTCCGGGCTGAACACGATGCTGCTGCTGATCTGGGGCATTGGCATTGGGTGCTGCGGCATTGTTCTTGCTGGGGCACTCGTTGGAGTAGTGACCCTTATTTCCACATTCATAACAAGTCACTTGCGACTTGTCCTTTGCTGCAACGGGCACAACATTGCTTCCAGTCCTCGAGGCAGTGTTGGTGTTGGTGGCAGCATTGTTGGTGTTGAACTTGGGTGGGGCACGGTTGAAATTGCTAGAGTTGCCGGGGTTATTGTGGTTTCCTCCGGGCTTAGGGTTTCCACGGTTGGGATAGGTAGGACGGTTCATTGGGGGTCTGTTTGTTCTTGGGGAAAATCCGGGAGATGGGTTAGGGCGATACTTTGGGGTCTGATGGGTCCTGGCTGATGCATCATGCGACGCTTGCGGTTCTCATTGGCTTGGTTGATCTTTCCTTCCATATGGATAGCAGAGTCGACAAGGGCTTCAATATCAGCAAAGGGGATATTGACTAACACCGTCTGCATCTCATCATGCAGACCATTCAGGAATCGTTCTTTCTTCTTGGCTTCGGTGTCAATCTCATCCGGGGCATACCTAGCTAATTACAAGAATTTGTCACAGTATTCCACTACAGTCATCCTTCCTTGCTTCAGTTCTCTGAACTCGTCTCTCATCCTCTTGATTAATCCCGGCGGCACATGGGTTCTGCTAAACTTGACCTTGAATTCCTCCCAGGTCACATCTGGCCTCCGGTCATGGCACGAACACTGTTCCACCATGCTCTGGCATCTCCGGCTAGATAGTGGGTGGCGAACAGAACTTTCTCGTTGGCTTCCACTCGGGTGACTTCTAGGTTATTTTCCATGGTTTGCAGCCAATCGTCGGCATCTAGGGGCTCTTCCGACTTAGTGAAAACAGGTGGGTTGGTATTCTGGAAATTCTTGAGCTTGGATCCATGGTTATCCTGATGTCCGTGGCCTTGATTGTTGTGGGCCAGCTGGGCTATCTGTTGCAGGGTGGCTAGGTTGGCTTGACGTTCCGCTCTTTCAGCTTCGTGGTCTGAAACCAACATTTGCAGGATCTGCAACATCGGGTCCGGGGATGAACCACTTCCTTCGCGTGGCATCTGAAGATTGAGATAGATCATGAGAAAAGAGGGAAATTTCTAAGGTTCTGGGACTTTGAAAAGTTTTTAAAGTTTGACTCAGATTTTTTTTGCAACTTTCTCTTCATTCATTCATAGCACACGATACAAACACACACCACAACAAAGAAAAACAGATGGTTTTAAGAACCATTCTGAAAACTACGATACAGTGGGACCGAATACTACTCGCTATGCTAGTGCTCAAGTGATACTACTCCTCGGAATCGGTGGCTTCATCATCTTCATCATCATCGATGAAGGCGAAATCAACCTCATTGGTGAAGAAATCCATAGCCTGATCCTCCAGAAAATCATCATCATCGCTGAGATAGGAGTAGGGGTCTCCACAAAGATCCTCTCTGGCATTCTCCCTGTCCTCTAACTGCATGTATCTCTCGTGGATGGTCTCCTCCAAATATGAGATACGGTGGCGAAGACGGGCAATAATGCGCTCCTTCTTGATCATTGAGCTGAGCTCCGAAGAACTCGGGGTGCGGACGCTCCAGAAGTTCCGAAAGCTGGTCCAAATCCCTCTCAAAGATAAGGTCTCCTCCATTCCCAACTGATAAAACTTGCTGTAATTCACGTCCATCTATAAGAATATAGGATGAGTAAGTTAGTAGAGTGATCAAGTGTGTCAAAATTTTATGTATTTTGCAAGAGTTTTTGAGGAACATGAATTTTCATGAAAGAATCAAGGTGATAAGAATGGGAATAAGTTTTTGTAAATATTTGTTTTCTTTGGTTTGAAACTAAGTTTTTGGGTTCAAACGCCCAGTCTAAATAGGGTCTCCTATGGTTAGGATGGCTCTGATACCAACTTGTCAACACCCGAATTTTGAATCCCAGATGCCTGTTATGCCATACATCGCAATCCCAAGATTACCAATTTTGCGAGACATAACAGAATTGGATACCACAGTACATCATCCATTACAAACCATACGTAAGGTCTTACACAAATAAGGATCTCATGATCCAGTTCTTAATACGACTCAAGCAGCGGAATACGTAATAATAACGGTAGCATAGGCGAAGCTCCATCTTCGGGGTCACAGGCAATGCTGACGATGGAAGATGATCCTAGTTGTCGTAACCTTCCTGGGTTCCATCCTCCAGGTACTCCTCTTCATAGTCTGGCCACGGGAATAGCCAGGGACAAAGCCATGAGTACTCTTTAAGTACTCGCAAACTAATACTAACAAGTGAAAGGGGTTTTTGATAACAGGACACTAGGCTCTAGGGTTGTTTTGCAAGAAGCCAGATTTATCTCTACTAAGTTCAGAAGCAAGAGAGCTAGTTGAAGTTTATAACACCTAAGTGGGAACTTGTACTTCAATTCACAACCTTGTTGTGGTCAAGTCAAAGTCTCAATTCATTTCACAAGTCTTTTTGAAAACATCTGACGGGGGAACAGTATGGCCACTCCAACTGTCCATAACCGCGGACGTGGCTATTCGAATAGTTTGACACTCTGCAGAGCTTGTACACTTTCACCACAACATTCTATACATCTGTCAGGAACAAATCCTGAATTCACCATACTTAGTATGCGGATAATCAATCCTAACCTTTCAGTTACACGCCCTAGTATAAGCACCTCTCCTGTGAGTTTGGCCTCCCAACCCTGACCAACTATCATCTTGGGTACTGCACAGGTGGACAATCTTCACAAGGTAGCCTCAGCTCAGACCTTGGCCGTGAGGGAACTAATACTAAGGTATATAAGTTTCCAGTCAAGCCCTACCCAATCTTTGGGTATTGTGGTTGTACGGTAAAATTGGAATGGTATCGCATCCAGACAACCATCAGTTTTATACTGGGCTAAGGCTCATGCCTCAACATTTTCATCACCAAAATCATCTGGTCTTTCAGAAACACATGTCAAAACATCTCAGTAGAATGATCCATCATTATAAGGTTTTCATAACCATTTTCACCAAGTATTCCCATCTAAAGTTGATCAAGTTTTATGCTTAGCACTAGCATCTACCAGTGGGGGGGGTATTAATGAGGGGTGGTAAACTAGTGTAGTTTTAACTAAGTTCAATCTCATGCCTTAGGATGACATCAAGATTATCTAGCTTAGGCCAAATTTTATGCTCTTTATGCAACCTTCAAATATCCTTCTAGAATCTACAGGTTACTTAACTAAACTCTAAAAGAAAGCTTTGATAAAGAAAAAAAATAGAAAGCTTGCAACTAAAACTAGGATTGGGTATCAAGTGGGTATGATCACAGATGCTTAAGGCATATAGTTGACATGGTAGCAAGCAAGTATTAGCTTGAACAATATCAGTATAAGCTTGCTAAATTGCAATTGTTAGCTTGCACATTCAACTAGTAGTATTAGGCTTGCCTTGTGCAGACCAGTGGTTGAAGTTCTCCTCGGCTTCTTCTTCGTAGTATCCTCCTTCATCCTCGTATCCTTGGTCGGTACTAGCGTCTATAAATAAATACGATGTACACAATCACCAAACAATACTTAACTACTTGCAATCATCACACCAAAGGGGTCCTATAGATGATCTAGCATCATCAGTAACATTACAAGATTAAATCTTGGTTTAATTCCTTTTATTTTTAGAAAAGTAATTTCTACTCATTGAAAAACTACTTAAGATTTAATATTCTGCAAACCAAACATGGGATCATGTTGACACATGTCATCACCACATATTTTAGTCCATGGGAATATGATTTAAAGTGGTGTAACAATTTAATAAGGTTTTACCCTTTTATTTTAATTAAATAAAGTGGCTAGAAATGCCTATGTGGCATTCTTTTATTACTCGAACATTATTTCTGTAAGTAAACCTATATATTTTTATATATTCTGAAAGGTATGGTTAAATGTGATTTTTGAGTGTTGGAATCAACTCAAAATCTATTATGGTTTAAATTTGAAAAATGTTTGAATGTAGAAAAGCTTCTTCCTTGTTATTTTTCCCAAGGATGATCTACAAATCCAAATGACTTGAATCCAACGGGCTTGGATTCAGCATTTCCAGACCTTTCTAACAAAATTAGTTCCATTCAATTTGGTGCAGTGAATCGATCTGGGTTGATTTTTGAATCTAGGTACAGAAGTGTGTTTGAATGAAAATGGAAAAATCCAAATTCAAACAACGGGCTGCGCGGGAAGCGATACTGGGCCGGCCTGCTAAGCACAGCGCTTACATGGTCTGGTTAAGTGGCTATCCCCACGCGTCAGTGAGATGAGGGGGTGCGAAGCGGTATGGGGCGGTGTGGTGCGTTTGATCTAGTTCTAATCCAACGGCTGAGGGTCATCGTCGACATTGGGCAACGCCAGCGAGACAGAAACCTAGCGCGGCAGGTGGGGGTCGTTGGAGGCTCACCGGGGCTCAGGCGAGGGTCGGCGAGGCGGGCGAACGACAAAGTCGATGACGGCGAACCTCCTGGTACCGGCAGCTTCTCCTGGGGCGGCTCCAATCGTTGGCCCCCTTCTTCTCCTACATCGGCAGGCTCCGGTGAAATTCCGGTGAAGTGCTGCTCGCCTTGCTCTAGGAACAGGGTGGTACGATCAGTGAGGAGAGGGGAGTGAGATGGTGTGCTCAATTCGGCTGGGGGTGGCCTCTATTTATAGTCGTGACGACGAGACCGAACGGGATGGGCAGGCGACGGTGGCGAACTACGGGCAGCTAGAGGCATGGCAGGCGGTGGCGATCGCTTGTTGGTCTCCTAGCGGTGCTCTACGGCTTTAATTCGCGTGTAGAGGCGGTGGCAAATGGTCTGGAACGTGCAATGCTCTGCGCGGCAGAGGCGGCGTCTTCGACGGCAAGCGGTGGCTGTGCGGCATGGGGCGGCGAACGGGGATGTTTGGCGGTCTCCTGGGTCGGTGGTGATCGCGTATGCACGCCAGGGCGGGCGCGATGCTGTGGCGTTCGAGCATGGCGCTCTGGCGCATGCTCGGCATGGTTGCTGGCGAGCTGGGCACGGTCCGTGCGTGTGGTCCAGGGGTTGGCAACGCTTGTGACTGGGACAGGGAGTGGCGGTGGACGGTGGGCTGCCTCCTAGACAAGGTTGGCATGGCTAAATCTCCTCCTAGCTTGCTGTCTCCACTGGGGTGGCATGGTGAGTTTCGGTTGTTCACCATTGATGTCATTGCCCAGCTTACAGTGATGCTAGTGCTTGGTTTAGCTTGCTAGATGATCTACTGAGGTTGTTGTGAGCTAGAGAGGGAACAAGTTAGGCTTCAATCACTGCTCACAAAAGTGTTTAGGATTTTGATGATTTGTGTCTGCAAGGTGTTTGATGAAATGGCCGCAAGAATTCAAGTTTTGAATTTTGAAAAGATTTTTGGTGGGTGTGCTAGGTTGGTGCTGGTGAGTCTGCAGATGCTTGGGTTTTGAAAATTGAGCTTGTTTGAGTGGTTTTTGAAAAAGTGGGATCTTCCCATATGATAAAGATTCAATTTTGAACTGTCCTTTAAACCATGCATTTGAATGTTTCTGGATGATCACAAAGTGGGCCTTGATACTTGGTTACTAGGACAATCAAGGAGTGCAAATATCCAGAAAAGTTTCTGTTAAGTTCTGAAAGTTTGGGACAGCCAAAGTAGGCATGGGAGTTAAATTGGTCAAAATGACCATTCCCTTATTTAGCTTTGTTTTGATTTACTTATCTTTGAGAAAAGTTTGGGAATTTCTTAGATGATGTTTATTTCACCTAAGAATCCATTTACAAGCAAAGAAACACACAAACAAGGTGGTTCAAAAGAATTCCAAAAGAAATGCATACTCACATGCATGCTTCCATATTTTTATTTAGAAAAGTTTTTGTTAACCCTAATTTTAATGATTAGAGTTTGATGATCTAAGTTTAGTATTTTTGGGATGTTACATGCGCTATGCGCAGTGGGCCGGCCCAGTTAAACGTCCCGCGCGAGCCAACAATTCAAACTTAAGTTTATTCATTT
The DNA here is from genome assembly GCA_030063025.1 of Avena longiglumis. Classification (NCBI taxonomy): domain Eukaryota; kingdom Viridiplantae; phylum Streptophyta; class Magnoliopsida; order Poales; family Poaceae; genus Avena; species Avena longiglumis. The sequence goes on along the minus strand of CP125978.1, from coordinate 337,922,207 downwards.
AATTTCAAATACAGTTCTGTATCTAGATTCAAAAACCAACCCAGCTCGATCCACTGAACCAAAACACATGAAACCAATTTTGTTGGAAAGGTACTGGAATGCTTAATCGAAGCCCGTTGGATTCAAATCATTTAGATTTGTAGATCACCCATGGTAAAAATAACAAGGAAGAAGCTTTTCTGCATTCAAACATTTTTCAAAATTCAACCATAAGATCTTTTGAGTTGATTCCAACTCTCAAAAATCACATTTTACTATACCTTTCAGAATATATAAAAATATATAGGGTTACTTATAGAAATAATGTTAAAGCAATAAAAGAATGCCACATAAGCATTTCTAGTCACTTTAATTGAATAAAATAAAAAGGTTAAACCTTATTAAATTGTGACGCCACTTTAAATCACATCCCCATGTACTGAAATATGTGGTGATGACATGTGTCAACATGATCCAATGTTTGAATTGGAGGATATTAAATCTTAAGTAGTTTTTCAATGATTAGAAATTACTTTTCTAAAAATAAAATAAATAAGACAAGTACTTTAATCCTGTAATGTTGGTGATGATGATAGATCATCTAATGTGAACCTTTGTGTGATGATTACATATAGTTAAGTATTGTTTGGTGATTGTGTACCTCGTATTTAGCTATAGACGCTAGTACCGACCAAGGATACGAGGAAGAAGGAGGATACTATGAGGAAGAAGCTGAGGAGAACTTCAACCACTGCTCTGCACAAGGCAAGCCTATACTTGAAACCTTGCAAGCTAACACTTGCAGGATACCCTACTTATGCAAGCTGTTAACTGAGCAAGCCTCATTATACAAGTTGACTTAGAAAGCTTATACCATTCTCTTAGCAAGCTTACATCACTTGATACCCAATCCTAGTTTTTACTTGCAAGCTTAAGTATTTTAATTCTTCATCAAAGTTTTCTTTTAGAGTTTACTCAGTAATTGTAGGTTCTAGAAAGATAATTGAAGGTAGCATAAAGAGCATAAAATTTGGCCTAAGTTAGATAATCTTGATGTCATCCTGAGGCATGAGATTGAACTTAGATAAGATACACTTGTTTACCACCCCTCATTAGTGTTTACCCCCACTTGTAGATGCTAGTGCTAAGCATAAAACTTGATCAACTTTAGATGGGAATACTTGGTGAAAATGGTTATGAAAACCTTAGAATGATGAGTCATTCTACTGAATTGTTTTGACATGTGTTTCCGAACATCAGATGATTTTGATGATGAAAATGTTAAGGCACGAGCCTTAGCCCTTGTATAAAACTGATGGTTGTCTTGATGCGATACCATTCCAATTTTACCGTACAACCACAATACCCGAAAATTGGGTAGGGCTTGACTAGAAATTTATATACCTTAGTATGGGTTCCCTTGCGGCCAAGGTCTAAGCTGAGGCTACCTTGTGAAGATTGTCCACCTGTGCAGTACCCAAGATGACAGTTGGTCATGGTTGGGAGACCAAACTCACAGGAGAGGTGCCTATACTAGGGCGTGTAATTGAAAGGTTAGGATTGATTATCCCCATACTGAGTATGGTGAATTCAGGATTTGTTCCTGATGAATGTATCAAATGTTGTGGTGAAAGTGTACAATCTCTGCAGAGTGTCAAACTATTCGAATAGCCGCGTCCGCGGTTATGGACAGTTGGAGTGGCCATACTGTTCTATCGTCAGATGTTTTCAAAATGACTTATGAAATGAATCATGACTTTGACTTGACCACAACAAAGTTGTGATATGAAACTCAAGTTCCCACTTAGGTGTTATAAAACCTTCAACTAAGTTTTCTTTTCTTCTGAACTTAGAAAAGGTAAATCTGGCTTTTTGCAAAACAACCCTAGAGCTTAGTATATCCTTTTCAAACCCACTTCACTTGTTAGTATTAGTTTGCGAGTACTTAAGGAGTACTCATGGATTTGTCCCTGGCTATTCCCGTGGCCATACTATGAAGAGGAGTATCAGGATGACAAACCACAGGAAGGTTACGACAACTAGGATCATCTCCCATCGTCAGCATTGCCTGTGACCTTGAAGATGGAGCTTCACCTACGCTATCGTTATCTTTACGTTATTCCGCTGCTTGAGTTGTATTAATAAATGGATCATTAGATCCTTATTTGTGTAAGACCTTATGTATGGTTTGTAATGGATGATGTACCGTGGTATCCAAATCTGTTATGTCTCGCAAAAATGGTAATCCTGGGATTGCGATGTATGGCATAACAGGCATCTATGATTAAAAATCCGGGTGTTGACAGCCATCATTTATCCTCCAGTCATGGCGCGAACGCTGTTCCACCAAGCTCTTGCATCTCCGCCAGATAATGGGTGTCAAACAGTACTTTCTCGTTGGCTTCCATTGCTGCAACTTCTAAGTTGTTCTCCATGGTTTGCAGCCAATCATCTGCATCTAGGGGCTCTTCAGACTTAGTAAAGATGGGTGGATTGGTGTTCTGAAAGTTCTTGATCTTGGATCCATGGTTGTCCTAGTTTCCATGGCCTTGGTTATTGTTGGCCATTTGAGCTATGTGTTGAAGGGTGGCTAATTTGGCTTGACGTTCGGCTCTTTCAGCTTCGCGATCAGAAACCAACATTTGGAAGATCTGCAACATTGGGTCCGGGGACGAAGTGCTTCCTCCGCGAGGCATCTGAAGATTGAGATAGATCATGAGACAAGAAGGAAATTTCTAAGGTTTGGGGTTTTGTTTTTTTGAAAAGTTTTCAAAGTTTGACTCAGATTTTTCTAGCAACTTGCTTTTCATTCATTCATTCATAGCACAGGATACAAACACACACCAAAACAAGGAAAACAAATGGTTTTCAGAACCATTCTATGAAACTACGATACAGTGGGATCGGATACAACTTCACTAATGCTAGTGCTCAAGTGCTACTACTCCTTGGAATCAGTGGCTTCATCATCCTAATCATCATAATCAATGAAGGAAAAGTCATCCTCATCGGTGAAGAAGTCCATGGCTTGATCTTCCAGAAAGTCATCATCGTCACTAAGGTAAGAGTAGGGGTATCCACGGAGATCCTCCCCTGCATTCTCCCCTCCTCAAGCTACATGTCCCTCTCGTGGATGGTCTCCTCCAAGTATGTAACCTTGTGACGAAGGCGGGCAATAATGCGATTCTTCTTGTCAAGCTAACGACGACGAGACTGGCGATCCTTCACCAGCATGGCGATGGTCTGGTCCTTCTTGACGGCGATGGCGTAGTTGTGGTTAGCGTAGGAACATGCATTGTCTAACTCATTCTGCCGGTCATACATCATGAAGCTGAGATGGTCCACTTGCTGCTTCAGCTCTGGGTGACGTGGCACCTCTCGTGGCTGTCCCATCACATCACGCCTTGGATAGAACTCAAAGTGCGTGCCCTGGCCCTGGCAAGTCCATCTAGCCAGTTGTTCTCCCTTAAGGTGAACTGGACTCCCTCTGAGGTAGGGGCTTCAATCTTCCCTCGGAGACTTGCAACAATTAGCCATTGCAACTCTCCTCCTTCCTGATTGTTGAGCTGAGCTCCGAAGAACTTGGGTACGGGCGCTCCAGAAGTTCCGAAAGCTAGTCCAAGTCATGCTCAAAGATGAGATCTCCTCCATTTCCCAACTGATATAACTTGCTATACTTCACGTCCATCTATAAGAATGTAGGATGAGAAGGTTAGTAGAGTGATCAAGTGTGTCAAATTTTATGTAAGTTTGCAAGAATTTTTGAGGAACATGAATTTTTATGAAAGAACCTAAGTTATAAGAATGAGAATAAGTTTTCATAAATACTCACTTCCTTTATTTTGAAACTATGTTTTTGATTCAAACGTCCATTCTAAACTAGGGTCTCCTATGGTCAGGATGGCTCTGATACCAACTTGTCAACACCTGGATTTTTAATCCCAGATGCCTGTTATGCCATACATCGCAATCCTGGGATTACCAATATTGCGAGACATAACAGATTGGATATCATAGTACATCATCCATTACAAACCATACATAAGGTCTTACAACAAATAAAGGATCTAATGATCTAGTCTTAATACAATCAAGCAGCGGAATAATATAATAATAACTGTAGCATGGGCGAGACTCCATCTTCATGGTCACAGTCAATGCTGACGATGGGAGATGATCCTAGTTGTCGTAAACTTCCTGCAGTCCATCATCCTGATAGTCATCTTCATAGTATGGCCATGGAAATAGTCAGGGACAAAGCCATAAGTACTCTTTAAGTACTAGCAAACTAAGACTAACAAGTGAAGTGGTTTTGAGTAGGAATACTAAGCTCTAGGTTGTTTTGCAAAAAGCCAGATTTACCTTAACTGAGTTCAGAAGCAAAGAAAGCTAAGTTTTATAACACCTAAGTGGGAACTTAGCTTTCATGTTCACAACCCTGTTGTGGTCAAGTCAAAGTCATGATTCATTTCATAAGTCATTTTGAAAACATCTGACGACGGAACAGTATGGCCACTCTAACTGTCCATAACCGTGGACGCGGCTATTATAATAGTTTGACACTCTGTAGAGGTGGTACACTTTCACCACAATATTCGATACATCCTTCAGGAACAATCCTGAATTCACCATACTCAGTATGCAGATAATCAATCCTAACCTTTCAATTACACGCCCTAGTATAGGCACCTCTCCTATGAGTTTGGCCTCCCAACCATGACCATCTGTCATCTTGGGAACTGCACAGGTGGTCAATCTTCACGAGGTAGCCTCAGCTGAAACCTCGGCCGCAAGGGAACCCATACTAAGGTATATAAACTTCCAGTCAAGCCCTACCCAAATTTGGGCATTGTGGTTGTACGGTAAAATTGGAATGGTCTCGCATCCAGACAACCATCAGTTTTATAAAGGGATAAGGCTCATGCCTCCACATTTTCATCATCAAAATCATCTGGTGTTCAAGAACACATGTCAAAACATTTCATTAGAATGACTCATCATTCTAAGGTTTTCATAATAATTTTCACCAAGTATTCCCATCTAAAGTGATCAAGTTTTATGCTTAGAACTAGCCACTAAAGTTGGGGGTAAACAATAATGAGGGGTGATAATCAAGTGTGACTTATCTAAGTTTAATCTCATGCCTCAGGATGACATCAAGATTTATCTAACTTAGGCCAAATTTTATGCTCTTTATGCCACCTTTCATATCTTTCCAAAACTCACAAGTCACTAAGTAAACATAACTAAGGATCTTTGATAAATAAATAAAATAATTAAGCTTGCAAGTAAAAATGGGATTGGGTATCATACATTGGTATAACCAAGTAATGCCTAATGCATTGCATAGGTTATCTTGTAGGTTTAAGCTTGCAAGTATGACTTGCATGGTTTAGCTTAGCTTGCTAAGATAGTAGCTTGCCTTGTGCAGTGTAGTGGTTGAAGTTCTCCTCGGCTTCTTCCTCGTAGTAGTCTCCTTCCTCTTCGTATCCTTGGTCGGTACTAGCGTCTATAAATAAATACGAAGTACACAGTCACCAAACAGTACTTAACTACTTCTATTTAGCACACAAAGTCTCACACTAGATGATCTAGCATCATAACTATCATCACAAAGATTAAGGCAATAGTTTTATTTATTTTATTTTAGAAAAGTAATTTCTACTCATTGAAAAACTACTTAAGATTTAATATTCTCCAATTAAAATATGGGATCATGTTGACACTGAAGGGTTTTGCAGCATAGTAAATCAAAAAAAATTCTACGGATGCGAACAAGAAAGCCAAGATCTAATCTAGGAGATGCAATCAACGAGAGAGATAGATGAGATCTTCATACCCTTGAAGAAATCGCACAGCGGAAACGTTCAACAGAACGTGGTTGGTGTAGTCGTACTCGCTGTCTCCTCCTCGCGATCCGATCTGATCCTACGCCGCAAGTGGCGGCGCCTCCGAGAGATGCAGACATACGGTGCCGCGACGTCTCCTCCTTCCTTGGTCCATAAAGTGGGGTGGAGAGATAGGTTGGATCTGCAGCACGACAGCGTGGTGCTAATGGTGGAGAATTTCTGCAGCAGGGCTTCGCCTACGTGCAATCGGGAGAGAGAGAGGAGGAGGGCAGTAGTTGGCGGCTAGGGCTGAGGAGGTGTAGGGGGAGGATGCTCCCTGCCCTCCTTATATAGGGGGCTGGCTGGCCCCCTTTGTCCCCTCCTCCAAGCCCTAGGGCGGCGGCCCCAAGGGTGGAGTGGGGGCAAGTTTCCCCCTCCTTCTAGAAGGGTTCCCTAGGGTTTCCCCTAGGGTTTGGCCGTCTGGGGCTATGGTGTAGCATCCCACTTGTCTAACACCTCTAATGCTACTTGATCTAGTAATAAAAGGGCCACTTCCTACATATAATTGTTGCATCATCATCATGTCATGTTCATGTCATCATGCCACCTTGCATTTGAGCATCATACAAAAACCCTTTTGATTTGGTTCTTATCTCATATGCATTAATATTTGTATTTGTCTCTTGATATTGTATTTGGTTCTTGATATACTGTTAAGTGCCCAAGTTGAGTTGGGGGCATATCTCTTATTAACTCCACCACCTTGTCTTCACCACCTTATAATTCCACCATCCAATTAATATGAGCTGGCATTATTTGAGTTTACCTAGCTCATGTGGGTTGGATGGATCCAACACCAATCCTTTGCTTGGCCCTTACTCCAACTTTGGAGGATGCAAATAATAATGCCATGTAATAACATTGTTTTCACAAGAATCATCAGGGCAATAAATATTTCTGCATGGGCCATGCAAGTACCACCTTTTGCTTGTCATTTGGATTTTTATTTGATTTTTGTGTGGATCATCTCTCTCTATCACTCTTTTTTGGGCTTGATCTAGTTTGGAGCATGCTATACCACCCCCATTACCATCTTTTCTCTTTATCTCTCTTTTTCTCTACCCCATCCATGCATGAACATGTGGGCATGTATTAAACCCTAAACCACCCCTCTCTCTTTTCTACACCAAAACCCTAAAACCCTCTCTCTTATTTTTTTTTCCTCTCTAAGCAAAACCCTAATCCCTCTCCCAATCCTATCACCATCCACTATCCTCTCTCTAACCTCACCCCTCTCCTCTCACCTCTCTCTAATCTAACTAAAAACCTCTACCCTAATCCCACCTAATTCTAACCCGAGCCCCCTCTAGCTAACCCTAGCTTTTCCCCTCTCTTCCTCGGCCTCTCTCCTCTCTACCATGCAGGCCCCACCCCAGCAACCTCCTACCCCATCTAGCCCATGCCACACCGAGCCCCCCAAACCTAAACCCTAACCCGACCCTAGCTAGCCCGAGCCTAGCTCCATCCTCTCTCTTCCTCTAGCTCACTCCCTGCCCTATGGGTCCCCGGTCCGAGCCTCCCTCTGTGGCCCCCTCCTGCAGCCTCACCTTCCCCCAGCACCACCTCCCCTGCCAGCTCGTGCACGTGAGGGTGGAGCCAGGAAAGGTGGCCGAAGCCACCTCTACCCTACCCCACTCCCCACGCCATCTGCCTTCCCCTCTGTCCTTATCTACCCCCTCTCCCAACCTCCCCTGCATCCCCAGATCTGCCCCAGGGCTCGCCCTTCCTCCCTGCTTCCTCTCCACCACCGTCGCCGGCCAACCTCTCGGCCTCCACCACCCCCGACGATCCAGGAGGCGCAGGCGGGAGAGAATGTGTCGGCAAGGTCGCGGAGGACCTCTGCGTCGCCCCCGTACCCAGCAGCGAGGAGGAGAAGCCCCCAGTAACCCTGCACGTCGACGACGCCGCGAAACCCTAGCACCGGCCGCCGTCTGCCTCGTCGCCGATCAAGCGCGCCCCTGCCCGAACCATCTGCACCGGCACACTCGCGGTGAGCGTCCCCTTCCCCTAGACATCATCGCAGTCGTCGTGGGTTCCTGTAGACGCCGGACCAGACGTCGAGCACCCTCGGTGCAATCGCCGTTTGCTAACACCGCAAGCTCCCGCGACGCCCTGAACCCTAGCTAAGCCGCCTCCTCCTAGCATCTACCCAAGCCCAGCTGCAGCCGCCTCTGCGGCCAGCCCGAGCGTTCTCTCCCCGCCCGCTGCTGCAGCTGGCACGCATCTGTCGCGAAGGCGGAGGAGAAGCACGATCACAGGCGCACGTTTTGCAATAACCCCCCCCCCCCCTGCACTTTCTTTTCCTCCACCGCGGTCCCTCGGAGCCCCACTGTCAGCGTCGGTGGACGTTTTCTAAAAAGGCTCCCGAGGTTCCTACGTCTCAACCCGCGGTCCCCCTCCTTGTCACGTGGCCAGCCCACTCCCTCTCCTCCGTGGGCCCATGAGCACCGGGTCCACCGAGCGGAGGCGGTTAGTTTCTGTGCGGTGAGAAAAACCGTATGCAGCGTTTCAATTGGCCGTCGGCCTACAGCCCACTTGGCAGCGACAGCGGCTAGCTCCCTCCGAGTATAAAGAGTATTTAATTTCTCTGTTGTCTGTGTTATTTCAAATCTTTGCAAATTTAATTCAAATTCAAAAATTCAAATTCTGTTTTGATATAACTTTTAAACTACAAACTCAAATAATACATATAATATATGTTTTTGAATCAGAAAAATATGAGGATTTCAAATATGCCATTCAAAATATAATTTGAGCACTTTAAAAATTCAAGTTGATTTAAACTACATTAAAATGCCATTATCTTAATTATTTAATAACTTTAGTTCTATAACTCCAAATTAAACAAATGATATGTCTAAAATGATCAGCTCGACGAGACCTTTCTGTTTATGCTACCCATGACTTCAATTGCAGCATGCATCATATAAATATATACTATACAGCAACTAATATGACAATAAAATGTGGCCAAACCTTAATAAAATGACTTATTCTTGTATACCACACCTCACCCATGCCATGCTACATTATTGCCATGCAACTTGTGCATCATTCATCATGGCATGATTGTTTGCTTGATGCATTTTACTCATATGCTTGCGCACTTTATTTATGTTGGCCCTTGTTTGTTTGGTTCTTCTTCGAATAGACGCTGAGCAGGGGATATATCAAGAGAACCAGGAGAACTACCCAGATCCGTATCTCGCTTCAACTGAGTTGCCAGGCAAGCACTACCACATGCTTGCATACATACAGTACCTATTGCATCTATCTTATTCTTGCATCATTGAGTCGCGATTGCATTAAATTGAATCCCAAGTATTGCATAGCCTTTACTTTTAAACCCTACCCAGCTTGTTCCTCCATCCCATGAGCCAGTACTACAGGAGTTGTTTGAGCCATGCGAGTCGTAGAACAGCATGTGTAGGGTTTGTGAGTGTCTGATGGATAATGAGGTACCTAAACAACTTAATCTGAGTAGTAATGGGATAACTAATGAAAGTGGCACCGGTGGGCAATATCTGCTATTTGGTTTTTCCTGCTCACTTGTGTCCCGTAAGACCCCGAGTACTTGATTCCTGTTCCAAGATTATTCGCGCTATCCACATCCGGGAGGCTTATGGGACCCCCCTGAGCCAGAGCTTGATTCCGTCTTATTTCTTGGGGCCACAAACTAGTTTGAGGTTTTGTTTACTATCATGTAATTATGCCATGCTACTGTTTATTTACGACAGCGAGGAGCACACTGCATCGCTTAGGTAGGCGAGTGTTTTTCATGTATCGACAAGCCCACCACACTTTCGGGTTCCCATCGTCGTTACCATTGACGCAAACCTTGAGTCCGCTTCGAGTCGCCTAACTTCGCTATGGTCTACTCAATGGGTGGCCCCCAAATAATTCTGAATCTGTGATTGCTTTGTCGTGAAGGCCTCGTTGGGTTTTGATTTGATTTTTCCGAGGTTGATCGAGTGTGTGTTGCTATTTGTGCACCCCGCAGGTAAAACTTCGAAAGCCGTGTCCGCGGTTATGGACGACTTGGAGCACAGTTTCTCGACCATAGACAAGCATAACTAAAGTACCGCTTTAATCTGACTAAGTAAATGACTAGTAAATAGTGCAATACTCATGGAATGGTTAATAAAATTGCCAACGGATGGGGGGTTGTTCATCCGCTTCCTCGTTGGTAAGCGAGGAGGAGGATGGATCTGATGATATTACTGTTATAACTGTTGCCATTAATTCACGGACATCCGTCTATCTTTGGTTAGGCGGATGGTTAGCGAGTATCTATAGAACTGCTAGGGTTTATCTTTTGCTGCAATTGCGTCACCCCAGGTTGTGTCCCCTTTAGAGGTATTAAGACTTGCTGAGTACCCTTAGGGTCTCACACAATAAATTATTGGTTTAGATGAACAGGTACCCTCGCAGGACGGATACTGGGTGGAAGAGGCTGATGATGTGGGCAACGATCGTTCGGTGTAGAGATTCCGGGAACGGGGATCCGTGAGATCTGTGGGCGGGATGTGCTTATTTCTATGGCATCTTATGCCGATTTGCTTATCCGTACTCGGACTTTGTTTTGCCGCTTGATATTCTGATGTGTGATGTATGAGGAATTATCCTAACATATTATATCTATCTAGGTCATTTGAATCTTGCCGTATGGCGTTGCTATATTTCCTTTCTTTCTAGATGGTATGGCTCTGATGTACTCTTGTATGGTGGCTTGCATACATACTCATTTGTGTATGTAGTTGATCCTTCGCCGACACGCCACCGTCAGGTCCCGATGAGTTGGAAGTGGTTGGGACGGCCGAAAGGTCTACCCGTGAGTGGCTTTTGGGGCCCACCGTACTATTTCAACCACTACCGCTCATCCAGGCTTGTATCTAGGAGCGTAATTCACCGAGGTAGTTACATATGGGGCCTTGTGCCCCTGGCCCAAAGCGGCCAGGGCACTCCCCCTTAGTCCCACGCAGGCCTCCGACAAGTGGTCCCACGTTGGTCCCACTCCGGAAGCTTCTAGAACCTTCCGGTACAATACCGATAAACTCCGAAACTATTCCGAAATCCAAAAACTGCTTTCCTTTATATGAATCCTATTCCCCGGACCATTCCGGAATCTCTCGTAATGCCTTGGATCTCATCCGAGACTCTGAACAAAAACTCATAAACCAATTATCCATTCTATCCTAGTGTCGAGGCACGTTAAGTGTGTGACCGAGTGGGCCCGAAGTATATCTCTCCGACTCGGGAGGGACAAATCCCATCTCGATACATACAACCCAACAAGTACTTTCCGATCACCTGAGAGACACCTTTATGATCACCCTCACATAGGATGACGTTTGATGACCTCAAAGTTTTCTTCCGATAGCAGGGAGTTGCATTATCTCATGGTCTAAGGAATACAATATTTGACATAGGAAAAAGCTTCGCAACGATGAACATGATGACACGATCTAATTGCTCTGCTTGATTTGGGTATGTCCATCATATCATTCTCCTAATGACATGATCTCATTATTAATCGACAACTCATGTCTATGGTTAGGAAACCTTAACCATCATTAATCAATGAGCTAGTCCATAGAGGCGTACTAGGGACACGATGTTGTTCATAAACCACACAAGTATCAAAGTTTCCGCTTAATACAATTCTAAGATGGAATATAAACTTTATCATGAACAAGAATTATAACAATAACAACTTTATTATTGCCTCTAGGGCATAATTCCAACAGTCTCCCACTTGCACTAGAGTTAATAATCTAGTTTACATCTAGCAACAATCTAACACCCATGGCATTAAGGTGCTGATCATGTTTTGCTCGTGGAAGAGGTTTAGTCAATGGATCTGCGGCATTCAGATCCGTATGTACTTTGCTTGCAACTTCTCTAGCTCACAGCTCCTCCATTCAAAATATAAATGTATCCTGTCTGAGATTTAGAATCATCCGGGTCGGTGTCGAAACTAGCATCAACGTAACCTTTTACGACGAGCTGCTCATCACCTCCATAGACCAAGAACATTTCTTTAGTCCTATTTAAATACTTTAGGATGTTCTTTACGGCTGTTCAGTGTTCCACTCCTGGATCACTTTGGTATTTTCTCGTCAAACTAAGAGCATTGGACACATCCGGTCTAGTACATAGCATGGCATACATGATAGAACCTATGGCCGAGGCATATGGCATTTTGATCATAGTTTCTCTATCGTTTACCATAGCCGGACACCGAGCCTTGCTCAATATCTTACCTGACAACATGGGCAATGAACCTTTCTTTGCTTTATCCATTCTGAACCTTTTCAGAACTTTGTCTAGGTATGTACTTTGGCTTAAAGCTATTAGGTGTCTTTGTCTATCTCTATAGATTTTGATGCCTAATATATAAGCATCTTCTCCTAGGTCTTTCATTGAAAAACATTTATTCAAATAACTCTTCACATCGTTAAGCATACCAATGTCATTTCCAATAATCAATATGTCATCCACATTTAGTACTAAAAATGTCACTGAGCTCCCACTCACTTTCTTGTAGATACAAGCTTCGTAGCAATTTGGAACAAATCCAAAGCTCTTGATCACTTGATCAAAATGAAGGTTCCAACTCCGAGATGCTTGCTTCAGTCCATAAATGGAACGCTGAAGTTTGCACACCTTATCAGCATCCTTAGGATCGACAAAAACTTTGGGCTGCATCATATACAACTCTTCATCAATGTTGCCATTGAGGAACGCAGTCTTGACATCCATCTGCCATATTTCATAATCATGAAATGCAGCAATTGCTAATAAAATCCGAATGGAATTAAACATCGCTACGGGAGATAAAGTCTCATCGTAGTCAACGCCTTGAACTTGCCGAAACCCTTTTGCGACAAGCCGAGATTTATAGACAGTAACATTACCATCCGTGTCTGTTTTCTTTTTGAAAATCCATTTGCACTCAATGGACTTACAGTCGCTAGGAGGGTCCACCAAAGTCCATACTTGGTTTTTGCTCATGGATCCCAATTCGGATTTCATGGCCTCTAGCCATTTCTCAGAGTCTGGGCTCATCATTGCTTCCTCATAGTTCACAGGTTCACTATTGTCTACGAACAAGATGGTTAAGACAGGGTTGCCGTACCATTCAGGAGTGGCACGCGACCGTCGACCTACGAAGTTCAGTAGTAACATCGTTCGAAGTTTCATGATCCTCGTCATTATCTTCCTCTCTTGTTGGTGCAGACGGCACTGGAACAATTTCAGGTGCTGCGCTACTCTCCAACTCGAGAGAAGGTTCAGTAACCTCGTCTAGCTCTATCTTCCGCCCACTCACTTCTTTCGAGAGAAACTCCTTCTCAAGAAAGGATCTGTTCTTTGCAACAAACACTTTGCCTTGGATCTAGGTTAGAAGGTATACCCTATCGTGGGAATGGTCACGGCAGATGCTGCAATCGGCAGCGAGTAGTAGAACGAGGGGCAAGGGCGGCCAGCCATCTGCGGTGCGAGATGAGGGCGGAGACACAGGGGTTTACCCAGGTTCGCCCCCCCGGAGGGTAAAGACCTACTCCTGCTAGATTGTATTATGATGGTGGTACAATGGGCGAGCTCGGCGGCTAGGCGGCGAGTCGCTTGGGTGTATGATGGACCGTATCCCAGCACGCCCTGCAGGGAGGTTTATATAGGCTCACCTCCCCTAGGGTTTACATATCTCAACCGAATCAGTTAAGGCTTCGGTACTCGTTTAACCTAATCCGACTGGGCCTATCTACTCGCTGGCCTTCGACTTCCAAATGCTTGGATCCACACCGGCCTTGATCCGGGCCGCTTGTGCCCACTCGCCAGCTTCTCGGTCACGGAACGTCCCTGGGTATACCCCGGTAGGTACATCCCCATCAGTAGTCCCCGAGGCCGTCGTTGATTGGGCGTAGGTGGCTGTTGGCCGTCGGAGTATACGTCTTCAGAGTAGACATCCAAATAATCGTCAAGGGCTCCTGTATAAAGGAGAAAACTAGTCATCCTGATCGCAGCTTTGGCGAGTCGAGTCGGCGAAAACACTGTCATAGTGATCGGGTCGGCGAGCCGAGTGGCTGAAGTTGGACCGTTAAACGTGGTCAAACTAGCCGTTGGGGTAATCCAACGGTAACTTTTGGCGTACTCACCGCGTAGTAACGGCTCCCTGATTTGGCAGGTAACAACCGCTATATAAGGGGAATGGCAGGCGATCAGAGGACCATCTTCTCACCATTTCCTCCGATTGCACGCACTATCTCCTTCCTTCACATCGCGATCCAGCCAACCCGAAATCCTCCGACCCCCCACAAATCCTTTCGCCATGGCCCTCTCCACCGAACCCTGGGGTAGATCTAAGTGTACGAGGGCGCAACTGGCTTCCTTTGAGGAGGCCGGGATCCTGCGCGCCGGCTGCTGGCGCATCCCCGTGGCCGGAGAGGTGACCTCGAACCCGCGCGAGGGGGAATTCATCTGCTTCACCAGCCACCTAGAACGGGGGCTAGGATTCCCCACATCTCTGTTCTTCCGGCGCTTCTGCGCCTACTACGGGATCCAACCGTCGGACCTGGGTCCACACAGCATCGAGCAGCTCGCCATCTTCGTGGCGTTCTGCGAATGCTACTTGGGCTGCCGGCCCTACTTCCCTCTATGGCAAGATCTGTTCCACGGACGGATCAGCCGTGAGGAAGCGGGCGGCCCAATACTTGCCGCGGGCGGCCTAACATTCTAGCTGAAGTCGAAGGCTTCGTTCTTTGACTTGATGCTGCCCGCCAAGGCGGCGAGCGACTAGAATAAGTCTTGGTTCTACGTTGCCGAGGCGACCCCGGCGGGCGAGACGGCGATCCCACGATACTCTGCCAACCGGTCCGAACCACGCCGACTTCAAGTCGGTGAGCTCCCCAGCGACCAGTGGATGGTCGTGGACGAAATGCTTCAAACCATCCGCGGTTTGAAGAAGAAGGTCCTCCAGACGATCAACTTATACAACTGCTGGCTCGGGCGGCGGCTCGTCCCTCTGGCTCGGCGCAACCACTACATGTACGAATACACGGGCCGGGAGGACTCGACGAAGTCCTGCCTCGCCGAGTGGAAGCTCGAGGACTACACCCCAGCACTGAAGAAGATCACCCAGGCGGTGTACCTGGACGCTTTGGCTGGGGTCGCCCCCTACACCACAAAGCATCCTGCCCCAACGGTAAGTCACCTCGCATCATTCGCAGTCGCAGTTTTTGCAGTCACGGTCGTTCTAATTTCACTTTGTGTTCATTGCAGCTATTCCAAGTGGTGGAAGGATGGCTCCTGCCTTCGGAAGACGAGAATTAGAGCTCATCCGTCCAGGACATGGGCGAGTCGCCTCCCGCCAAGGGCGACACCGGGAGCGACGAGAGCAACAGCGACTACGAGTCTGAGGAGGAGGTCGCCCCGCTGGTCCGCAAGACCCGCGGGCAGCGTCAGCGTGAGCTTGAGGCGAGTAAAAGCCTCGAGCGTCATGATGACGATGACGAACTTCCGGAGACCACCTCGCGCCGCCAGGCTACTTCGTCGAAGAAGAAGAAGAAGAAGGAGAAGGAGGCAAAGGCTCCTCCGAAGAAGAAGACGAAGCCGATGAGGCCGGCCTCGCCACCACATTCGGCGAGCAGCTCCGACGCCCCAAGCCCGGCCAAGGAAGAGGCGCCGCCGTCGGCAACCGTGCTGGACATGGTCGCTGTCGAGGTGCCACTGGCCTCGATGCCTCCGCCATTCGCCGCAGTCTCTAGGCTAGGAGCCGCTCCGGTCGCGGCGGCTTCACCTCGCTGGGAAGCTCCTACCGAAGATGTCCCAGAAGCTCCCGTTGCAGCCTCGACGACAAAGAAGCCGTCCGTGTCTTGGGCACACGACGTCCTGGAGATGGGCCTCAGCCGCCGACTGGGCCCCAAACTGGAGAAGCCGGCCGGCATCCGCACGGGGCTACGCTTCATTCCGTTCGCCAAGTGAGTTCGCTCACCTACTTTTGTCTTTCATAGCAGCTTGAATTATCTCGCTCACACGATCGATTTACAGGACCGGAGCGAAGAAGATAGGCCACCCGACCGTGTCTAAGGTGCCACCCGTCGTCAGCGAGGAGGATCCTTCCCGCAAGAGGAAGGCGGACGAAGTCGTCGTCCCTGCGGATGGCGCCAAGAAGGCCAAGGGCGACGATGTCGTCACGATCTCCGACGACACGGCGGTCGCGCCGAATGAACCCGCAATGGAGGCGGCCATACCCACGAAGGAGGGTGCTCCCTCGCCTGGGGTGACCGAGCCGGTCTCCTTTGGTGACGGTGCCTCCATCGCCACGTTCCCGCGCTTCATGGCCAGATCGGCTACAGCGAGTGGGACCTCGCCCTCGAGCCGTGCACCTGGGGTCGCCGACGCGGGGTTCGAGAAGCGTCGTGGGCACACGCCGGCTCTCCTCGCGTCCGTGGATGCGATACAACTTCACGGCATGCTTGGCGCAGCCATCCAGGTATGTCCAGTCCCCGAGGATCAGGCCGGTGAGTTGCAGCGGTCTGATTCTTTTAGTGTCTTGTTGTTATTTTTCGCGTCTAGTCCCCGAGTGAGCACTCGCTGAATTTCAGCGGGTGGGCACTTAGGATTTGTTGATCGCCAGTCCCCGAGTGTGCACTCGCTGAATTTCAGCGGGTGGGCACTTAGGATTTCTTGATTGCCAGTCCCCGAGTGCTCACTCGCTGAATTTCAGCGGGTGGGCAATTAGGATTTCGCTTTGGTTAACTTTTTGGATTGTGTGCAGGGTCTGCAACGTGAGTCAGCTGACCGATTGGCAGCGAAACACCGCGCGGAGAGGGAATTGGCCACCGTCCAAGAGGCGAATAAGGGTCTTCAGGCAGTTGCCGCGAAGGCAGAGGAGGCTCGCCAGGGACTTGTCCCCGCGGGTGAGTTGGCAACGGCTCAATCGGCGTTGAGCTCGACTGAGAAGCGGATCGCCGAGCTCGAGCGCGAGCTGAGGGAGGCGAAAGTGGAGGCGAATTCGGTGGATGGTCGAGCCAAGGCCGCCGTTACGACCGCTGCGGAAGAGCGTAAAGTTTCTGACGCCCTTGTTGCTGGGCTTCAGGACGACTATACTTCTCTTCAGAGCTTCATCACAGATCTCTCCCGTCCCTTGATTGGTGAGTTTGTCTGCCCTTGCCTACTGCATGTGTCTTTTCGTAATATCCGATGTACTCATTGTTCTCTTCTATCCGCAGGTCGCATCCTTGATAGCGCGGAAGAGGCGAGCTCGTTCGACGTGCGGCAATGTGTGGCCACTCTCGTCGACTCGGCGACGTTGTCGGCGACGTGCATCCGAGCCTACCTCCAGGAGATATCGCCCACGGAAGTAATTCCCAGCGACCTCGTCGAGGTGTGGAAGTACTTGGAGAAGGCGCCGTCGGTCGTTGAGTTCATGACGCGGTCGGCGTTCTGGCGTGGAGCGGCGACGGCGCTTAGCCTTGGGCTTGCTCATTTTCCAGAAGATTTCGATCTGGACGATGTGACGAGTGGCTACCCGTCGTCGACTGGCAAGGTGGAGATCTCCAAGGTTCTCAAGTTGACGGGTCGCGCCGCGGTGTACTCCGAGCGCGTCTGGGCGATGGGCGACCTCTTTCCTTACCAGGAAACGGTCGTCGCGCCCAACGACCCCGAGCCGCAGCACCGAGACTTCAAGGTCGAGCAGCCCTTCCGCGCGGCGATGGCGGGTGAGCTGACGACGTACCCGTCAAACCCGTACACGCCGTTCATCCGCAATCGCAAGGGTGCTGGCGAGTCGTCGTCGAAGCCTGCGGAATAGAGTAGTTTGCCCTGGGGCGTTAGTAGCAGATCTGCCGTTTGGGCATATTTTGTATTCTGAGACGATTGCAACATGCTATTAATGAGATATCGTGTTTGCTTTGTGACTTGTCATGTGTTTTCCGATTAAGGGTTGAACGAGTCCCCGAGCGCGTCCGCCCTTTTTATGGGGTTTACCTCGTGTGTGATGTGTTTGTGGTTTTTGAATGTTTTGGTATTATGGTCGACTCGCCCGGACTCGAAGAGCCAGTCGCAAGGCGACTCCCTTGAGCGCTCTGTACTTCACCGTTTTCCCTTGCGCGAACGAGGTCGGGTGGCCGAGTCCCCGAGCGTGGTACTTGGTTGTTCTAGGCGCGACTCGAGGGTGGGTGAGGACTTGGCGCGTTAGTTTGAGCGCATCACTCCTGCCTGGCCCGTTGGGTCAGTCGCGTGGCGAGTCCAGGGCATGCTCTCATACTTGGCGTTTCCCGAGCCGCTCGCGCTGAACTGGTCGTCAGTCCCCGAGCATGGTACGTGGCCGTTCTAGTTGCTATGTCGAGGATGCGGAGGATCATGGTCGCTGTAAGAAGCGAAGGCAGTTGTCTTGGCTCGTAGAGCCAGTCGGGCTGGGCGACTCCAATGGGGCTCCGGGTAGGCGTTTTTCGTGGACGATGCAAGACCTGAGGTGACCCAGTGCTCTTGCACCGCACTACTTAGCCGTGCCGATCGTTGTACCAGAGGTTGACTTCTGCGGTTAGCTTGACGCTGTTATTACGAGTGCGAGTGGCACAAGACCCAGAGAGTAGGCGCAATTTGCGGTAACCAATTCTTTTTATTTCATAGCGACTGGAGAGTACATATGTGGGGTTCTAGGAGTAGAACTTCCGTAGGAGGTTTACATTCCATGGTCGCTTGACGTCGAGTTTGCCGTCCCCGCGGACGTCGACGAGGTAGTAGGCGTCGTTGCCTAGTACTCGCCCGATGATGAATGGTCCCTCCCATGGAGGGGAAAGCTTGTGCATGCCCTTCTTGTCCTGGATGAGGCGCAACACCAGGTCGCCTTCTTGGAAGGTGCGAGTTTTCACCCGCCGGCTGTGGTAGCGGCGGAGTCCCTGCTGGTAGATGGCGGTGCGCGACCGAGCGAGGTCACGTGCTTCGTCGAGTTGATCGATTCCATCCTGGCGGGCGAGTTCGTTTGCAGCCTCCGTGTAGTGGACGACCCTCGGCGAGTCGTGTTTAAGGTCGGTGGGCATGACTGCCTCGACGCCGTACACCATGAATAAGGGGGTGAATCCTGTCGACCTGTTGACCGAGGTGCGTATGCCCCAGATGACGGAGGGTAGCTCCTCGACCCAGCACCCGGCGGTGCGCTCGAGTGGTACTTGGAGTCGCGGCTTCAGGCCGTGGAGGATGCTTTGATTGGCCCGTTCCGCCTGGCCGTTGGATTCCGGGTGGGCGATCGACGCAGGTCGAGCCGGATGTGGTGTTCGTCGAGAATTCGCCATGGCTCCTTTGGCGAAGTTGGTGCCGTCCGTGATGATGCTGTTTGGGAACCCGTGGCGATATATGAGCTCGCGTAGGAATTTAGTGGCGGTCTTCCGTCGCATTTCGATCGGCTTGGCCTCCACCCACTTTGTGAATTTGTCGACCGCGACCGGAGGTGGGTGTAGCCGAGGGAGCCTTTTGAAGGGGTTTACCATGTCCATTCCCCACACGAATGGTCGGTGATGGGGATTGTCTTGGCGCCGAGCACGTGCGTCTGGTTGGCGTGCCGACACCGGCGCATCACTGGACAATGTCGACGGCATCGGCGTGTGCGGTGGGCCAGTAAAAGCCATGCCGCATAGCCTTGGCGACCAGAGAGCGGGCGCCGGCGTGGTGGCCGCAGTCGCCGGAGTGGATGTCGTGGAGGATCTTGCATCCTTCGGCGGGTTGGACGCAGCGTTGGAACACGCCGGTGACGCTGCGTTTGTGGAGCTCGCCGTCGATGATGGTGTAGGACTTGCATCAGCATGCGATCATCCGAGCGTCCGTCTCGTCTGCCGGCAAGGTGCCAGCCTCCAGTTAGGCGACGTAGGGCTTGTTCCAGTCGTCTGGCTCGGTGACGAGTGTGACCAGGGCTGCCTCCGGTTGTAACAGGACTCCGATGTCGATCTCCCTCGGGGGAGAGACTGATGGCTTGGTGATCGTGTCGAGGAAGACGCCGGCGGGTGGTGCGAGTCGAGCCGACCCGATGCGAGAGAGTGCGTCGGCCTCCTCGTTCTTCTGCCTGTCAATCCACTCGACGGAGTAGCCTGTGAAGTGTCCGCCCAGCTTGTCCACTGCTTGGCGGTACGCCGCCATGGTGGGGGAGACGGCGTCGCATGTGCCAGTGACTTGCCCAGCGACGAGGTCGGAGTCTCCGTAACAGCGTAGGCGGTTGACATTCATCTCCCTATCAGCTCGCATGCCGTGGAGTAAGGCCTCGTACTCGGCCATGTTGTTGGTGCAGGGGTGAAGTCGAGGCATAGGACGTAGCGTAGCTTGTCGCCCTTCGGTGAAGTTAGCACGATCCCTGCTCCTACGTCGTCCGCGTTCTTGGAGTCGCCGAAGTGCAGGCTCCAATAATGGAGGTATGGCAACTTCTCCGGCTGCTGGGCCTCTTCCCAGTCGGCGATGAAGTCCGCTAGGGCCTGCGACTTGATCGCTTTTCGTGGCTCGTATTTGATGTTGTGGACGCCGATCTCGACGGCCCACTTGGCGACCCGCCCGGTCGCCTCGCGGTTATGGATGATGTCCTGCAACGGTGCTGAGGAGACGACCGTGATCGGGTT
Organism: Avena longiglumis; assembly: GCA_030063025.1. Taxonomy (NCBI): domain Eukaryota; kingdom Viridiplantae; phylum Streptophyta; class Magnoliopsida; order Poales; family Poaceae; genus Avena; species Avena longiglumis. Next base: position 337,901,737 of record CP125978.1, on the reverse strand, counting down.
CTCCTGGAAGTAGTGCAGCAGGCGTCGCTGTGCTCTGAAGACCACGTATACCAGCTTCTGGTACTGTGGGTATCGCTGGCGCGACTCGGTGAGTACCTCGCTGATGTAGTACACCGGTCGCTGTACTGGGCGCTCCTTTCCTTCCTCCGGTCGCTCGACGACCATGACGGTGCTGACAACGCGCTCAGAAACCGCGATGTAAACCAGCATGGGTTCTTTGTCGGAGGGGGCGGCGAGTAGCGGTGCGGCGAGTAGCACCTTCTTGAGGTCGCGAAGCGCGTCATCCGCCTCCTTGTCCCACTGGAAGGTGGGGTTCTTGCGCATCAGGCGGTATAGGGGCATCGCCTTTTCCAGACGAGGATGATCGACCGAGAGCCGCTACCGCCTGCCAGCTCGACGCCGCGCAGGCACTCGGGTTTGCCGAGTCAGGCGATCGTGTCGAGCTTGGTGGGGTTCGCCTCGATCCCTCGCTTGGAGACGACGTACCCCAGTAGTTGTCCTGCTGGTACACCGAAGGTGCATTTGCCTGGGTTAAGCTTTATCTTGTATTTCCGCAAGTTGGCGAACATTTCCGCCAGGTCGGCGAGTAGGTCACCCTGGCGAGTGGACTTTATGACCACGTCATTGATGTAGACGTGGATGTTGCGGCCAATTTGGCTCGCGAGGCACTCTTGCATGCACCGCTGGTAGGTCGCCCCGGCGTTCTTGAGGCCGAAGGTCATGGCGGTGTAGCAGAAGGCTCCAAATGGCGTGATGAACGCCGTCTTCTCCTCGTCCTCGACAGCCATTTTGATCTGATTGTACCCAGAGTAGGCGTCGAGGAAACATAGCGACTCCGAGCCCGCGGTGGAATCAATTATTTGGTCGATCCGCGAGAGGACGAAATGCTCCTTTGGGCAGGCGCTGTTCAAGTTTGTGTAGTCGATACACATCGTCCAGGTCCCGTTCTTCTTCTCGACCAGGACTGGGTTTGCCAGCCACTTGGAGTACTTGATTGGCCGGATGAAGCCTGCAGCGAGTAGATTCTGCACCTCCTCGGCGATGGCTCGGCGGCGCTCTTCATTGAAGTGCCGCAGCGACTGTTTGACGGGTCGCACTTTGGGGTCGGCGTTTAGCTTGTGCTCAGCGAGCTCCCTAGGTATACCAGGCATGTCAGAGGGATTCCATGCGAAGATGTCCCTGTTCTCACGGAGGAACTCGATGAGCGCGCCTTCCTAGGCTGGGCTCATGCCTGTCCCGATCGTCACCGTCTGGCTGGAGTCGCCTGGGACCAGCTCGACGGTGCGAGTGTGCGTCGTTGCCTCGAAAGTTGAGGTGTTTGTGCCCTCCGAGTTGGGCTTCTTGAGTATGGTGGGTTCGTCGTTGTTGACCCCGCTCGCGTACTTGGCAAGCTCATCGGCGTGGTTGGTTTCTGCCCCGATGACGGCATCGGCGAGCTCTGCTCCTTTGGCCTCGCACTCGGCGGCCATGTCTGGGTTGCCGTTGATGGTGATGACGCCGCACGGCCCAGGGAGCTTCATCGCGTTGTACGCGTAATGTGGCGCTGCCATGAACTTGGCGAACGCCTGGCGCCCCAGGACGCAGTGGTAGGGGCTGTCGAAGGGCACCAGCTCGAAGACGATCCGCTCGGTGCGGAAGTTTGCTGGTGTGCCGAAGGTGACTGGCAGCATGACCTTGCCGATCGGGTACGCCTTCCGACCGGGGACGATGCCGTGGAACGTGGTGTGAGTTGTCTCGACCATCGACTGCGGAAGCCGCAGCCGCCTGAAGGTGTCCAGGTACAGGATGTTGATGGAGCTGCCGCCGTCCATCAATGTCTTGGGGAGCCAGTAGTCGCCGACCTTGGGCTTGACCACCATGGCGACTCGGTCTGGGTACTCGATGCGTGGCGAGTGGTCCTGGCGGCTCCAGGTGATGGGCTGCTCCGACCAGTTGAGGAACTGGGGAACGTCCACCTGAGCCACCGCGTTGACGGCGACGGCGCGGGTGATGACCTTCTTCTTGCGCTTCGTGTTGAAGCCTGTGAAGGTATGGAGCGAGCCGGCCACTTTGCCGAATTTTCCGCCGTTTGGCGGGTCGTTGTCGGGGTCCTCCCGTGCTCGCCGTTCCTTCTCGATCTCCCTGAGGGTGTGGCAGTCGGCGGTTGTGTGTGTTGCGGGCTTCCCTTCCCTGCTATGAAACGTGCAAGGTTGGTTAAGGAGGGCCGCAGGGTCGAACCTTGGCTTGGCCTTGTAGTTGCCGCCGTCGCGGCGTTGTCCTCCGTCGTGGCGGAAGCTCTTGGGCTCGCGTTGTGCGTGCCCAGTGTTGGCGACGAAGTTGACTCGCCCGTCACTGCGGCGCTTGCCGGTGAGGCGAGTGTTGCTGTAGCGTAGGTCGGACCGTCGTCCGCTGTCGTTGCCGCTCGTGCGGCGTTGACCTGCCGACTCATCGTCGGTTTCTTGGTTTGGATCTTCCTCCGCGTACCGTTTGGCGATCTCGAGGAGGTCCGGTATGTTGTCGAGTGTGCGAGAATGTCGCTTGAGCTTGGCTACCAACGGCTCATAGCGGCACGAGGTCTTGAAGCAATGGATCGCGGTGTCCGGGTGGATGCCGACCGCGTTGTACCAGAGTTCTTGCCACCGCTGGACCCACCTGCGGGTCGACTCGCGGGTCCCTGGACGCATCGCTCCAGGTCCTCGATGGTGGTGGCGCGGGTGTAGGAGCACTCAAAGTGCCTGACGAAGGCGTCGCACATCTCCTCCCAGGAGTCGATGCTATCCTGGGGGAGGGTGTTGATCCACTGCCTGCACGTCCCCTCCATCATCAAGGGGAGGTAACGGGTGGCTACAGGTCGGTGTGGCCTGCGATCCCCATCGCCATGAGGTATGTATCGAGCCAGACGGCGGGGTCATACGAGGGGTCGTACTTTTCTATCTCCTTCGGCGCCTTGGAGTTTGGCGGGTACTTCTCGCCTCGGATCATTGGTCCGAAGCACTTGGGAAGTCGATCGGCGACCCCATGGGCTCGCCGTCGCGCGATTGGTTAGGTGTCGCGGTCGTTGGGCTGGCGTCGCGCCAGCTTTGTTTGTTGATGATGTGGTGCGGGCGTCGATGGGTTGACCGTTGGCGGCACGGGTTGGTCGCTGGCCCGGGTCGCACAGGGAGAGTGCCGCGTTTGCGGGTCGGTGTTGGAGCTGTAGTGGCTCTGGTGGCGGGCAGTTGAGGGTGTTTGCCGCCATTGGGCGGCCTCTTGAGGCCGCTCTGCTTCTCGAAGAACGCGAGTACACTCGACCCTGCGAGTCGGCGCCTGCGTTTTGCTGCTCGACGGCCTTTGCGAGCAGGGACCTGACGTACTGGATTTGTAGGGCGCCGTCGCCGGTGGCCGTGATGTTGTCGGCTGCTGCTCGGCCCGCCACGAGGTTGTCCATCGGGGTGGAGAACAGTGGGAGGCCGTTTGTGTCTCGCTCCCGTGAGGAGACTACTATCCACGGCTGGTCCCTGGGGGGTGTGCGGTTGGGTGGAGGTGGGTCGCCCATCGCCGTCGACCCTGGTGGGGGCCGGGCGCTTCCTCCTGGTGGCGCGTTCGTGATCGCGGCCGCCACGCCGGGCGGGTCGTTTTCGCATCGAAGTTCAGGCGCCTGACGGTGGGGTTCAGCGACCGATTGGCTGGTGGTAGCGCGATAGCTCTGCGCCGTCACCTGCTCGGCGAATTTTGGCGCTTCGTCTTGCTCTGCGCATCGCCGCCTGCCAGCGGAGTTCCTCGACCTCCGTTGCCGTGGCGTTGGGAGGATCGGGTGGAGAAGGATCCTCCGTGATTCGGTGCGGTTTCCATGTAGGTCGCGTGGCGACGGTTCCGTCGCGGAGGTCGCGGAATTTTCCGACCCGGAGTCGGTCAAGATCCCGAGGATGGAGGGTCTCAAGTCTCCCATGTTGGAGACTGGTGATGGAGCCCGCGGTGAGGCCGCGGTGATGGATCCGCAGTGACGCCGGTCGCCGAGTCGGCGTCGTCGTTGAGGGCCGTCTTTTGCGGCCGAGTTTTCGCCACGCGCATCGTAGGGCCGAGTTGTACTCGGAAGCGAGGCGATGGATCGTGCGGACCTGGCTCTCGGAGAGACGATCGCGTGGCGGCGACTCGCGGATGCGAGCCGAATCCTCCGAGACGATGATGTCGGTGAGGCCGACGAAGAGGCTGATCGTGCCGACCAGCAGGATCACGCTGTGCGTGACGGGTCGCGCCGCCGGGACGTAGCTGCTCGGCAAGATTTGGAGCATCTCACCGATCGCTATCATGCGGCCGGTGGCGACCGTCTCGTTGATGGGCAGATTGGATCTCGCCAGTAACACCGCCGACCGCCAGGCCCCATGGTGGGCGCCACTATCGTGGGAATGGTCACGGCAGATGCTGCAATCGGCAGCGAGTAGTACAACGAGGGGCAAGGGCGGCCATCCATCTGCGGTGCGAGATGAGGGCGGAGACACAAGGGTTTACCCAAGTTTGGCCCCCCGAAGGGTAAAGACCTACTCCTGCTAGATTATATTATGATGGTGGTACAATGGGCGAGCTCGGCGGCTAGGCGGCGAGTCGCTTGGGTGTATGATGGAACGTATCACTGCACGCCCTGCAGGGAGGTTTATGTAGGCTCACCTCCCCTAGGGTTTACATATCTCAACCGAATCAGTTAAGGCGTCGGTACTCGTTTAACCTAATCCGACTGGGCCTATCTACTACTTTGCCTTCCAGTCGCTTGGATCCACACCGGGCCTTGATCCAGTCGCCGCCTTGCAGGCCCACTCGCCAGTTCCTGGGCCAGTCGGAAACGTCCTGCTGGGTATACCCCGGTAGGTACATCCCCATCATACCCAATCGTTTCCTTAGGGTATCCTATGAAGACACATTTCTCCGCTTTGGGTTCGATCTTGTCTGGCATCAACTTCTTGACGTAAGCTTCGCATCCCCAAACTTTAAGAAACAACAACTTAGGTTTAGCACCAAACCATAGTTCATACGGTGTCATCTCAACGGATTTATATGGTGCCCTATTTAAAGTGAATGCAGCGGTTTCTAATGCATAACCCCAAAATGATAACGGCAAATCCGTAAGAGACATCATTGAACGCACCATATCTAATAGAGTTTGATTCTGGCGTTCAGACACACCATTGCATTGTGGTGTTCCGGGTGGCGTGAGTTGCGAAACTATTCCGCTTGCTTTAAGATGCGTGAGAAAATAATAACTCAAATATTCACCTCCACGATCGGATCATAGAAATTTAATTTTCCTGTTACGATGGTTTTCCACTTCGTTCTGAAATTCTTTGAACTTTTCAAACGTTTTAGATTTATGTTTCATTAAATAGATATACCCATATCTACTTAAGTCATCACTAAAAGTGAGAAAATAGCGATATCCACCGCGCGTCGAAGAACTCATTGGTCCGCATACATCGGTATGTATGATTTCCAACAAGTCCGTTGCTCGCTCCATTATTCCGTAGAACGGGGTTTTGATCATCTCGCCCATGAGGCACGGCTCGCACGTGTCAAATGATTCAAAATCAAGAGACTCCAAAAGTCCATCAGAATGGAGTTTCTTCATGCGTTTTACACCAATATGACCTAGACAGCAGTGCCACAAATAAGTTGAATTATCACTATCTACTTTGCATCTCTTAGCCTCAATGTTATGGATGTGTGTTTCATTGCTTTCATGATTCAGAATAAGTAAACCATTCACAGCATGTGCATGACCATAAAAGATGTTATTCATATAAATAGAACAACCATTATTCTCTGATTTAAATGAAATACCGTCTTGCAATAAACACGATCCAGATATAATGTTCATGCTCAACGCAGGCACATAATAACACTTATTAAGGTTTAAAACTAATCCCGAAGGTAAAACTAAGGAGAGCGTGCCGACGGCCATCACATCAACTCTTGATCCATTGCCAACGCGCATCGTCACCTCATCCCTTGCTAGTCGCCATCTATTCCGTAGCTCCTGTTTCGAGTTACAAATATTAGCAACTGAACTAGTATCAAATACCCATGCACTACAATGAGCCCTAGTAAGGTAAACATCAATAACATGTATATCAAATATACCTTTAATGGTGCCAGCCTTCTTGTCCGCTAAGTACTTCAGACAGTTGCGCTTCCAATGACCCTTGTCCTTACAATAGAAGCACTCAGTGTCCGGCTTAGGTCCATACTTGAGCTTCTTCTCAGCAGGGGCAACGCGCTTGCCGCTGCCTTTCTTGAAGGATTTATTTGCACCCTTACCTTTCTTAAAGCTAGGGGTCTTGTTGACCATCAACACATGATTATCTTTCTTCATGTCCACCTCTACAGCTTTCAGCTTAGCGAAGAGCTCAGTGATCGTATCAGTGGAACCAATTTGATTGTGAGTAACTATAAAAACTTTGTAGCTAGGAGGAAGTGATTGCAGAACTCTGTCAATCTTGAGATCTTCTAGAATCTTGCAGTTCAGTTGCTCAAGACGTTGAGTGTAGCCCGACATCTTAATGGCGTGCTCACTAACAGAACTCCCTTCCTCCATCTTGCAGTTAAAGAACTTCTCAGAGATCTCATATCTCTCAGAATGGGCCTGAGTCTAAAACATGGTTTTCAGTTCCTCAAGAATCTCAAAGGGCCCGGCGAACTCCTCAAAATGATTTTGAAGGTCCGATTCCATAGCAAACAACATGGTACTCTTAATCACTCCATAATCATCTTTGCGCGACTGATAAACAACTTTTTCATCAGCCGGCGCATTAATGGCAGGGGCTTCACCTAGCGCTTTCTCTAGTACATAGTCCTTTTGTCCGCCAGCGAGAATGATTCTCAGATTGCAGAACTAGTTGGTAAATTTAGACCCATTGTTCTTAAGATTTTCTTTCTCAGCAAAAACATTGAAGTTGAAGTTGGACTTAGCCATTTGATCTACAAAATTTGCAAATACAATTTAGACTATGTTCATGATAACTAGTTCAACTTAATCAAATTACTAGATGAACTCCCACTAAATTCAACATCCCTCAAGTTGTTTAGTGAACATGATCCAAATTCACCACACCTAATCCGATCTTCACGAGAAGAGATGTGGTTTCAATGGTGAACAACAAAGTGTCGATCATATCATTCATATGACTCATGTTTAACCTTTTGGTTCGTGTGTTCTGAGGCCATGTTTGTACATGCTAGGCTCGTCAAGTCAAACCCAAGTATTTCCGCGTGTGCAAAATTGGCTTGCACCCGTTGTATGTGAACGTAGAGTTTATAGCACCCGATCATCATGAGGTGCTTGAACACGACGAACTTTCACAATGGTGCATACATGGGGAGAACACAACTTTATCTTGATCTTTAAGTGAGGAATCATCTTATAATGCTACCGTCGCGATCTAAGCATAATAAGATACATAAAGGGATAAACATCACATGCATATAATTTTATGTGACATGGTATAGCCAATCTCCGCACAATGATCTCCATCTTGTGCGCGCCAGCATGATCTCCATCACTCCACCATGATTGCCTCCACCACGAGTAGCAACTACAACTATTGCTAACTACTTAGCGATAAAGTAAAGCTATTACATGGCGTATAAGAAGTTGACACACAGGTCATACACAATTATAAAGACAACCATATGGCTCCTGCCGGTTGTGTACTCATCGACATGCAAGTCGTGAAATATTACAAAACATGATCATTGCATACATCATACACATCATGTCTTGGGCCATATCATATCACAAAACACTCCCTAGAAAAACAAGTTAGACGCCTCTACTTTGTTGTTGCATGTTTTACGTGGCTTATGGGAGTAACAAGCTAAGAACGATTCTTACCTACGGAAAGCCACAACGGTGATATTATGGTTGCTAACATCCGGTGTAAATCCCATGACTAATATAGTGAGAGAAACTGGCATCGACCAGCCGCATGTGTGGAACAAGCCACACGTCAAGTGCGGAGCCGGTCTCGCGAACGAGGTCGCGTAAAGTTGGCCTGGACCGCTTTGACCTCACTATGCCACGCCATAAGAAATACACAATAAGAGGCTTGCAACAGAAAACATCAACGCCCGCAACAAGCATGCTGCATTCTACTCGTGAAACACATCTACGCATAGATCTAGCTCTGATACCATTGAAGGGTTTTGCAGCATAGTAAATCAAAAAATTTCTATGGATGCGAACAAGAAAGCCAAGATCTAATCTTGGAGATGCAATCAACGAGAGAGATAGATGATATCTTCATACCCTTGAAGAAATCGCATACGGTGAAGCGTTCAGCAGCGTGGTTGGTGTCGTCGCTAGCCTCCTCCTCGCGATCCGATCCGATCCTACGCCGCAAGTGGCGGCGCCTCCGAGAGATGCACACGTATGGTGCCGCGACGTCTCCTCCTTCCTTGGTCCAGAAAGTGGGGTGGAGAGATAGGTTGGATCTGCAGCACGACGGCGTGGTGCTAATGGTGGATAATTTCTGCAGCAGGGCTTCGCCTACGCGCTGCCGGGAGAGAGAGGAGGAGGGCAGCAGTTGGCGGCTAGGGTTGAGTAGGTGTAGGGGGGAGGCTGCGTCCTGCCCTCCTTATATAGGGGGCTGGACGGCCCCCTTTGGCCCCTCCTCCAATCCCTAGGACGGCGGCCCCAAGGGTGGAGTGGGGGGGGCAAGTTTCCCCCTCCTTCTAGAAGGGTTCCCTAGGGTTTCCCCTAGGGTTTGGCCGGCTGGGGCTATGGGGCCTTGTGCCCCTGGCCCAAAGCGGCCATGGCACTCCCCCTTAGTCCCACGCAGGCCTCCGACAAGTGGTCCCATGTTGGTCCCACTCCGGAAGCTTCTAGAACCTTCGGGTACAATACCGATAAACTCCGAAACTATTCCGAAATCCAAAAACTGCTTTCCTTTATATGAATCTTATTATCCGGACGATTCCGGAACCTCTCGTGATGTCCTGGATCTCATCCGAGACTCCGAACAAAAACTCATAAACCAATTATCCATTCTATCCTAGCGTCGAGGCACGTTAAGTGTGTGACCCTACGGGTTCGAGAATATGCAGACATGATATTCTATCAATAATCAACAGCGGGATCTGGAAACCCATATTGACTCCCACATATTCATCGATGATCATATCGGATGAACCACGATGCCAGGATTCAATTAATCCCATATATATTCCCTTTGTCACGCGATATTTTACTTGCCCGAGATTCGATCGTTGGTATCGGCATACCTAGTTCAATCTCGTTCATAGCAAGTACTTTACTCGTTCCGTAATCCGATATCACTTTGTGATTAACTCCTTAACCATGTGCTTGCAAGCGGTGTTGATATCGATTACCGAGTGGGCCCGAAGTATATCTCTCCGACTCGGGAGGGACAAATCCCATCTCGATACATACAACCCAACAAGTACTTTCCGATCACCTGAGAGACACCTTTATGATCACCCTCACATAGGATGACATTTGATGACCTCAAAGTTTTCTTCCGATACCAGGGAGTTGCATGATCTGATCATCTAAGGAATACAATATTTGACATAGGAAAGAGCTTCAAAAGATGAACACGATGACACGATCTAATTGCTCTTCTTGATTTGGGTCTGTCCATCATATCATTCTCCTAATGACATGGTCTCATTATTAATCGACAACTCATGTCTATGGTTAGGAAACCTTAACCATCATTAATCAATGAGCTAGTCCATAGAGGCGTACTAGGGACACGGTGTTATTCATAAACCACACAAGTATCAAAGTTTCCGCTTAATACAATTCTAGCATGGAATATAAACTTTATCATGTACAAGAATTATGACAATAAAATCTTTATTATTGCCTCTAGGGCATAATTCCAACAGACACATGTCATCACCACATATTTCAGTACTTGGGAATGTGATTTAAAGTGGTGTCACAATTTAATAAGGTTTAACCCTTTTATTTTAATTAAATAAAGTGACTAGAATTTCCTATGGGGCATTCCTTTATTACTTGTCCATTATTTCTGCAAGTAAACCTAGATATTTTTATATATTCAGAAAGGTCTTATCAAATGTGATTTTTGATAGTTGGAATCAACTCAAAAGCATTTATGGTTGAATTTTGAAAAATGTTTGAATGCAGAAAAGTATCTGCCTTGTTATTTTTACTATAGGTGATATATAATTCCAAATGATTTGAATCCAACGGGCTTGGATTAAGAATTTCAATACCTTTCTAGAAAAATTAGTTTCATGCAATTTGGTTCAGTGAATCTCTTTGAAATGATTTTTGAATCTAGAGACAAAACTAAGTTTGAAACTAAATTGATAAACCTAAATTCAAACTACTGGGTCACGCGGGAACGTTAACTAGGATGGCCCACTGCGCATAGCGTGCGCGGGCGGTTTAAGTGATTGTCCCCACCAGTCAGTGAGACAGGGGGTTGCGAAGGGGTACGAGGTGATTAGGGCCATAGGATTAGAAGTGCGATCGACGGCTGAGGTTCATCGTCCACGTATGAATAGAACGCGGCGAGGTCAAACCCTAGCGCGGCCAGTGGCGGCTCACCGGGGCTCTGGCGATGGTCGGCGATGGGGGCAAACGACAAAGTCGACGACGGTGATCCTCCTGGTACTGGTGGCTCCTCCTGGGGTGGCTCCAATCAGCGGCGCCCTTCTCCTCCAGCAGCGGCAAGCTCCGGCAAAATTCCGGCGACCTGGTGCTTGCCTTGCTCCGGGAAAGAAGTGGGGTGGTTCTGAGAGAGAGGGAAGTGGAATGGTGTGCTGAATTCGAATGGGGAAGGCCTCTATTTATAGTGCAACGAGGGAACCGAAGGGTGTGGGTGGAGCTCGTCGGGTTCGTCTGCACAGCGAGCTAACGGCATGGATGGGGGTAGGGGACGGTGCGTTGCCTCCTGGCGAAGCACAATGGCTTGATGGCAAGGCTTGGGGCAGTGCGGTTCGGTCGGAATACGTCGATGCTCTAGGCGGCTCCGACGGAAGTTTTAATGGCGCACATGCGCTCTGGGTCGCACGGCGGTGAACGGGCATGTCTGGGCGGTTCCTGGGGCGGTGGTGATCATGCACGCGAGCGGCACAGGCAGGGCGTGGTCTGTGCGAGCGTGTCGAGCGCAGCGCTCTAGCGCGCTCTCGGAATGGTCACAGAAAGACTGGGCATTCTCGTTCTGGGTGGTCTAGTGGCTGGCAGGGCTTGGGAGCTAGACAGGGGGTGGCGGTGGACAGTGGAGTGCCTGCTAGACAAGGTTGGCGAGGCTAGTTAGGCTTTCAGCTTGCTGTCGACCTTGGGGTGCAAATTTGGGCTCGTCCATGGTCACCATTGATGGCATGGTCGAGTTTACAGTGAGCTAGGGCTGCTTAAACAAGTTAGATGATCTACTGAGAGTGTAGTGAGAGCTAGAGAGGGAACAAGTTAGGCACAAACACTACTCACTATAGTGTTTGATGTTTAATTTGATTTGTGTTCAAAAGGTGTTTGATGAAATGGCCGCAAGAGATTTGAATTTGAATTTTTGGATGAAACTTGGTGGGTGTACTAGTCACATACTAGGTAGTTGTGGCATCCCGCAAAACCACTACTAGAAAATCGCGTTGAATTTGTGCATTGCATCGTCATCATTGTGCATAGTTTGCATAAAACTATTTTGCAAACCCCGTTTTATTTTCCAAACGCCTCATCTTTATTCAAACGCAAAAACCCGGGTCTCCGGAGTTATTTTGTTGTTGCTATCGGGTTGCAAACGGACCAATTAAATTAAATAAAAATTATAATTATTTTAGCGGGGGCAGTCGAACGGGCCGTTTTGACCCGAACGACCGCCCCAGAAATTTAATCGGTCCAATCAGACTCGCCCTCTAAATCCTAACTCACCCAACCTAATCTACCCAACCCAGCCTCCACCTCACTCCCTCCAATCAGATCTCGCCACGTCGTCTCTCCCCTCCCCCTCAGCCTATCACACTAAGCCACCTCACCTAGTCTAAACCCAACCCACGCCACTCACACTCACCCACCCCACACACGCTGGCACGCACTACACGCACGCAGAGCACACCCAGACACAGCGCACACAACGCACGCACTCTCACGCACACAGTTCCGCCCCGGCCCCACGCGGGACCCGCCTGTCCCCCTGGCCCACCACTCCCGGCCTCCCCCACGCACGCAACCTCCCTTCTCCCCCCGCGGCCTCTCTTCTTCTTCCTCACCGGCACCACCCGCGCGCCCCGCTGCCGGCCCTCAAGCTCCCTCCCCCGGCTCCTCCCTCCGCCGTTCCCTGCGCCTCCGCTTCGCAGCCAAGCTGCCAAGCTCATTCTGACCCCAGCGCCCACCTCCTCAGCCGCGCCCGCACCCTCAAGCTCCCACCCGCGCCTCACCTCCCCAGCGCGTCGCCACAGCCTGGCCACCTCCCGTGCGCCGGCCCATCGCTGCCTCGGCCGGCCAGCCTCGCCTCGCATCCGGCGTCCGCCATGGCTTCCGCTCGCCCTGCGCTCTTCCCTCCGCGGCCTCGCCTAAGCGCCCTCCTCCCGTCGCGTCCGGCCTGGCCCAACTTCGCCGACGACGACCCGCGACGCGCCGCCTCGAGCCTCGCGAGACCGGCCGCGTCCAGCGTTCGCCTGGGCCTCGCCTCACCCGCCCGGCCGTGCTCCTCTGCCGTCCGCCGCCTCCGCCATCTCTGCAGGCCGCCCGCTCCTCCGCAACCTCGCTGGCCCGCGTATCTCCACCAGCAGGCGAAGCTTCGCCCGCCACGACCCCGGCGCCGCCACGCCGCGTGTCCCCGTCCTCGCTGCTTCGACCCCGAGCGCCGCCGCCAAGCTCGTCGCCACCTCGGCCTCTCGTCGCCGCCCGGCCCCGGCCGCACGAGCTCGCCGTTTCGCATCGCAAGCTAGACGCCGCTGCCGCTGTCGGTCCGGTTCTCCTCGTGAGCTGACCACGGCTCGGTTCCGCTTGCTACCACGCATCGCCGAGACCCCGAACCGTGCGGTGCTCGCCAAGATCTCCATCCCGGACTTCAGTACCCCTCGAGCGCGACAAGTACCACCCGAGGACGAACCCCGGACTCAAGTTTCAAGACCGTAGGGGCAGATCCGAGATCGGCCGACTCGATCGAACCCGATGAACCACCATAGCGGAACCTCATGATCTCCTTCCGGAAGCATTGGCCTTGCGACAAGATCTTCGTCACGGAAACCCCGACGCCAAGATCTCCTCTCGGACCCGAAGCCAAGGCCGGAGACCCTATGATCTTCGCCTCTGACAACAAGGCCGTTGGAATGGAATCGACAAGTTCTGCTTCATGGGCACAGAGTGCCAAGGTCGCCTCATGGAATCCGAAGCGCGGGCACGACAAGATCGGCACGACGACAAGAACGGCACCGACCGGAGGAACCCGATGCGCCCCCGCCGCCAGGCCAAGTGCTTCCACCCGGATGCGCCAAGACCCTAACCCCGGAGCCGAGAACGCATCCGTCGGACCCCGAACCCCAGACCCGTCGAACCCTGGACCCCAACCCCGAACCCCGGAACCCAAGATCGTCGAGCCCCCTCTAATGTGTGAACCCTTCCCGAAACCCTATTTTATAACATAATAACAACTTGTTGCATATTGAATTGTCATACTCGCATGCATATCTGTGGTTTGGGGGCCTTACGCCGATTCACCTAATAATTAAATATGGGGCCTATATGCGGGCAAATCTAGTCTCATATTGGCCTCATTTAAACTTGTGTAGCGAACCGGTATCTTATCTTGCCTTGCTAAACAACATTTAAAATGCGGGGTAGCTAAACAACATGAACCACCTAATTAATTGTCGGAACCCCGGTTCCGCCTAAACTGACCTAATTGCATCGCACCTTTGCCATGCCATGCATCATGCCGATCTTCTGCCGTTGTATTAAATATTGCATCCGGTGTTCCTTCTAGTGTTTTGCTTCTTCGCGGATAAGGCCGTTGAGTTGATGTGAGCTTCGCCCCGATCTTCGGGGAAAACCTTCGACAATGTTTTCAGGCGAGCATCTCCCCCTTTCTACCTATCTTACTTTTATAGTGCTTTACTCCTTCCTGTTGATCTACTGCTATCTGTGTTGCGATGCTTTAGTTTCCGTACCTGTGATATATCGTGCAGCCCTATATTGCCTTGGACACATCCTAATACCTGTTGTTTGGTAGATAGTTGGACTTGCGCGTCGTAGTTGCTTGCTCAAGTGCTGATGTGTCGTCATATGCCATTCTTGATGTATTGCCGCATGTTGATGTTGGAGACGATTCTAGTTTTACTTATCGTCACTTTAATTTCTGTTTAACAACTAAAATTGAATAAGCAGAGGCATCGGTGGGTGATAGAAAATATTTGGTTTCCGAACGCCCACTTGTGTCCCGTAAGACCCCGAGTACTTGATACCTGTTCCTTGATTTATCGCGCTATCCACATCCGGGAGGTATATGGGACCCCCCTGAGCCAGAGCTTGATTCATTCTTATTTCTTGGGGCCACAAACTAGTTTGAGGTTTTATTTACGATCCGGTACTTATGCCATGCTACTGCTTTATTTACGATTGTGCGAGGAGCACACTGTACTGTTTAGGTAAGCGGGATGTTTTCGCGGTATCGACAGTCCCCGATTGGGGACCTGCTGTCGTTTACAGCCATCGACGCAAACCTTGAGTCCGTCTCGGAGCTTGCTTACTCCGTTGCGGTATACTCAAGGGTGGCCCCTGAAATATTTCTGAATCCTGTGATTGTTCATCGTGAAAGCCTCGTTGGGTTTTGATTTGGTTTTTCCGAGGTTGATCGGCGTGTGTTGCTATTGGTGCACCCGCCGTAAAACTTTCTGAAAGCCGTGTCCGCGGATATGGACGACTTGGAGCACAGTATCTCGATCATAGACAAGCATAACTAAAGTTTACTGCTATAAATTTGACTTATAATGACTAGTAATCAGCTCCACTATAATGGAATGGCTAATTAATACTGCCCACAATTGCTTGTTTGGAGTGTCGCTTGCGACCATTGTACCTGACTAGTAAGTATTGCAACTACAACGAAATGGCTGATTAAAAGTACCAACAACTGCTGGGTTTTGGGTTTATATCACGCTATCTGCATCTGATTAGTAATTGTTGCAACTACAACGGAATGGTTAACTAAAAGTGCCCACTGCTTTCTTTATCAGGACGATTATTTAAACCTGACTAGTAATTGCTGCAACAATAACTGAATAAGTAAAACTGCCAACTGTGTGAGTTCCTCGGTTGACTTCCTCGCTTGGTCTCGAGGGGGAAACGCCAGGATGGGTTTGTTTGATGATAGTATCAGGTTGGATCCGAATAGGTCTTTCTTATCCCTCTCTGATATCCGCCAGTTGTATCGAGTCTCTATAGATTGTTTAGTGCATGCTGCCGCTGCCGCTTCAGTCCACCATACCTATGTAGGCGAGGACCGCCGAATTCTAGACTCGCCGTGTACTGGCCTCAGTACTGACGCTCCTTCTGTTTTCCTTCGCCCTTTGTCGGCACCCCTTTTGTTAAGCAGGTTTGAGATCGACGCTGTTAGCAGGGTTACCCTTCCGGCTTGGCCTGGGCAGGGTTATGGACGCCATTGGTTATTCTTCAGGGCTCTTAGCCCCATTTGCATCTTGTCCGTAGCTGGACGCCCTATCGTTTTCAAGGTGATTTGGATCTTTGTATATTATATCTGTATTCTTGACTCCTTGAGTCGCTGTTATACATATCTGTTCTGTGGGTCCCATCGAGGACTGTTGTGTAATGTTATTACTTCGTTTTCCACCCGCACGAAAGTGCCTGGTGGGCACCTTTGAATCGTTTCTATGCGGGTTTGGCGAAATTTGCTCAAACTTGCATAGGTCCGATTCTGAGGGTGTTACAGAGTGGTATCAGAGCTCAGCAGTTGCGATACCCCACAAGTCCAGCCTGTAGGATGACCTTAGCTAACGGCCGAAGTAGAGTGTCAAAACTATTTTGCAAAATCGGTTGGATAGTTCTGACTAGGTCTGATTTTACTCCTTACCCCTCTGCTATTCTCCTCTTACCTCGACGTGTTTTGAATCTGCTCTCTTCTCTCTCTTCGAGTCCAGGAATTCTCGTGGTTGGGTTTCCGTCGCACCTTCAGGGCTTCGCTTTCTCCCTTTTGTAACGGAGGTGCTACGATCATCAATCTGCAACTGTCAGTTGTACCCTTCCTCCAATCTTTTGTTCTTGACCTCTTTATCCATATGTGTTCCTTGCTGGATATCAGTGTCGTTGGGAAACATATGTGAAGGACGAGCTATGGTGAAGTTGGAGTATACCTTGAGCATGTGTTGTTCATGCCAATGGAACCATCGCGGAACCTAATCATTGTGTCTTTCATACGATTTCTGTTGGCATCATCCCTTTGTTCCGGATACCGCCTGAGAAGATCTTCAGTCTAAATCTCGAGAGTTGAGTTGCCTGATCCTCCTACCCATGTATAGAGTTGATAGTTGGGTCCGGGATGGACTGATCACCCTACCCGACTCTTACTGTTCGCTCTGTACATCGAACTGGTGGATCAATGTAACTTTTCCCTCTTCTGATGGAAGTTAGGGGTGGCCTTATTTGTGATACCTCTACCTTCGACCTTTTGTTTCCGGAGTGCTCTCTCGACGATCAGAAACAACGACCCTTTGTTGGTGGTGTCGCCGATTTCAAAATGGAGGATGAACTCTTGTTAGTGGTGTCGCGAGGATCTACACAAAGCGAGAAGACGGAGAACGCCGACCTTCCTTTCGGTATCATGAGGCGGATCTCGGGGGCGAGATCCATTGTTAGTGGTGTCGAATTGTGGAATCCCGCAAAACCACTACTAGAAAATCGCGTTGAATTTGTGCATTGCATCGTCATCATTGTGCATAGTTTGCATAAAACTATTTTGCAAACCCCGTTTTATTTTCCAAACGCCTCATCTTTATTCAAATGCAAAAACCCGGGTCTCCGGAGTTATTTTGTTGTTGCTATCGGGTTGCAAACGGACCAATTAAATTAAATAAAAATTATAATTATTTTAGCGGGGGCAGTCGAACGGGCCGTTTTGACCCGAACGACCGCCCCAGAAATTTAATCGGTCCAATCAGACTCGCCCTCTAAATCCTAACTCACCCAACCTAATCTACCCAACCCAGCCTCCACCTCACTCCCTCCAATCAGATCTCGCCACGTCATCTCTCCCCTCCCCCTCAGCCTATCACACTAAGCCACCTCACCTAGTCTAAACCCAACCCACGCCACTCACACTCACCCACCCCACACGCTGGCACGCACTACGCGCGCGCAGAGCACACCCAGACACAGCGCACACAACGCACGCACTCTCACGCACACAGTTCCGCCCCACGCTGGACCCGCCTCCCTGCCCACCACTCGGCCTCCCCACGCCGCAACCTCCCTTCTCCCAGGCCTCTCTTCTTCTTCCTCACCGGCACCACCCGCCCAGCCGGCCCTCAAGCTCCTCCCCTCCTCCTCCCTCCGCTGCTCCGCCAAGCTCAGCTGACCCCACGCCCACCTCCTCGCGCGCCCGCACCTCAAGCTCCGCCACGCCTCACCTCCCAGCGCCCAGCGCCCACCTCCGCCCCTCAAGCTCCTCCCGGCCTCCGCTGCCTCCGCCTGGCGCCCAGCCACCTCCTCGCGCCGCCTCTCCCGCCAGCCTCCCAGGCCCACAGGCCGGCACCTCGGCGCTGCTCCCCCGGCCCGGCCAGCTCGCGCCGCCGCCCCGCCTGGCCTCGCCCGTCCGCGCCCCCTGGCCAGCCGCTCGCCGCGCTCTTCCCTCGGCTGCTCGCCCAGGCGCCCTCCCGTCGCGTCCGGCTGGCCAACTTCGCCGCGCGAGCGCGCCCTCCTCGAGCTCGAGACTGCTGCGTCCAGCGTTCCTGCCTGGGCTCGCCACCCCGCCGGCGCCGCCTCCGCCGCCATCTCGCAGCCGGCCCGCTCCCTCCGCGACCTCCGCGGCGCCGCCCATATCTCCTGCAGGCGGCTTCGCCGCCACACCCCGCTTCCGGCGCCGCCCGCGTCCCCGTCCTCGCTGCCCCGACCCCGAGCGCCGCCAACAAGCTCGTCGCCACCTCGGCCTCTCGTCGCCGCCCGGCCCCGGCCGCACGAGCTCGCCGTTTCGCATCGCAAGCTAGACGCCGCTGCCGCTGTCGGTCCGGTTCTCCTCGTGAGCTGACCACGGCTCGGTTCCGCCAAGCTACCACGCATCGCCGAGACCCCCGAACCCGTACCGGTGCCTCGCCAAGATCTCCATCCCGGACTTCAAGTACCCCCTCGAACGCGACAAGTACCACCCCGAGGGACGAACCCCGGACTCCAAGTTTCCCGAAGACCGTGTAGGGGCAGATCCCGAGATCGACGCCGACTCGATCGAACCCGATGAACCACCATAGCCGGAACCTCATGATCTCCTTCCCGGAAGCATTGACGCCGCGCGACAAGATCTTCGTCACGGAAACCCCGACGCCAAGATCTCCCTCTCGGACCCGAAGCCGTCAAGGCCCCGGAGACCCTATGATCTTCGCCTCTGACAACAAGGCCGTTGGAATGGAATCGACAAGTTCTGCTTCATGGGCACAGAGTGCCAAGGTCGCCTCATGGAATCCGAAGCGCGGGCACGACAAGATCGGCACGACGACAAGAACGGCACCGACCGGAGGAACCCGATGCGCCCCCGCCGCCAGGCCAAGTGCTTCCACCCGGATGCGCCAAGACCCTAACCCCGGAGCCGAGAACGCATCCGTCGGACCCCGAACCCCAGACCCGTCGAACCCTGGACCCCAACCCCGAACCCCGGAACCCAAGATCGTCGAGCCCCCTCTAATGTGTGAACCCTTCCCGAAACCCTATTTTATAACATAATAACAACTTGTTGCATATTGAATTGTCATACTCGCATGCATATCTGTGGTTTGGGGGCCTTACGCCGATTCACCTAATAATTAAATATGGGGCCTATATGCGGGCAAATCTAGTCTCATATTGGCCTCATTTAAACTTGTGTAGCGAACCGGTATCTTATCTTGCCTTGCTAAACAACATTTAAAATGCGGGGTAGCTAAACAACATGAACCACCTAATTAATTGTCGGAACCCCGGTTCCGCCTAACCTGACCTAATTGCATCGCACCTTTGCCATGCCATGCATCATACATGCATCATGCCGATCTTCTGCCGTTGTATTAAATATTGCATCCGGTGTTCCTTCTAGTGTTTTGCTTCTTCGCGGATAAGGCCGTTGAGTTGATGTGAGCTTCGCCCCGATCTTCGGGGAAAACCTTCGACAATGTTTTCAGGCGAGCATCTCCCCCTTTCTACCTATCTTACTTTTATAGTGCTTTACTCCTTCCTGTTGATCTACTGCTATCTGTGTTGCGATGCTTTAGTTTCCGTACCTGTGATATACCGTGCAGCCCTATATTGCCTTGGACACATCCTAATACCTGTTGTTTGGTAGATAGTTGGACTTGCGCGTCGTAGTTGCTTGCTCAAGTCTTGTGTGTCGTCATATGCCACGCTTGATGTATTGCCGCATGTTGATGTTGGAGATGATTCTAGTTTTACTTATCGTCACTTTAATTTCTGTTTAACAACTAAAATTGAATAAGCAGAGGCATCGGTGGGTGATAGAAAATATTTGGTTTCCGAACGCCCACTTGTGTCCCGTAAGACCCCGAGTACTTGATACCTGTTCCTTGATTTATCGCGCTATCCACATCCGGAGGTATATGGGACCCCGAGCGAGCTTGATTCATTCTTATTTCTTGGGGCCACAAACTAGTTTGAGGTTTTATTTACGATCCGGTACTTATGCCATGCTCTGCTTTATTTACGATTGCGAGGAGCACACCATCTTGTTTAGGTAAGCGGGATGTTTTCGGTATCGACAGTCCCGATTGGGGACTTCTGTCGTTCTGACCATCGACGCAAACCTTGAGTCCGTCTCGAGCTTGCTTACTCGCTATGGTATACTCAAGGGTGGCCCCTGAAATATTTCTGAATCCTGTGATTGTTCGATCGTGAAAGCCTCGTTGGGTTTTGATTTGGTTTTTCCGAGGTTGATCGGCGTGTGTTGCTATTGGTGCACCGCCGGTAAAACTTCAAAGCCGTGTCCGCGGATATGGACGACTTGGAGCGATATCTCGATCATAGACAAGCAGAACTAAAGTTTACTGCTATAAATTTGACTTATAATGACTAGTAATCAGCTCCACTATAATGGAATGGCTAATTAATACTGCCCACAATTGCTTGTTTGGAGTGTCGCTTGCGACCATTGTACCTGACTAGTAAGTATTGCAACTACAACGAAATGGCTGATTAAAAGTACCAACAACTGCTGGGTTTTGGGTTTATATCACGCTATCTGCATCGATTAGTAATTGTTGCAACTTCTAGCGGAATGGTTAACTAAAAGTGCCCACTTGCTTTCTTTATCAGGACGATTATTTAAACCTGACTAGTAATTGCTGCAACAATAACTGAATAAGTAAAACTGCCAACTGTGTGAGTTCCTCGGTTGACTTCCTCGCTTGGTCTCGAGGGGGAAACGCCAGGATGGGTTTGTTTGATGATAGTATCGAGTTGGATCCGAATAGGTCTTTCTTATCCTCTCTCGATATCCGCCATTGTATCGAGTCTCTATAGATTGTTTAGTGCATCTTGCCGCTGCCGCTTGATCCACCATACCTATGTAGGCAAGGACCGAATTCTAGACTCGCTGTCTTGGCCTCGATCTTGACGCTCCTTCTGTTTTCCTTCGCCTTTGTGGCACCCCTTTGTTAAGCAGGTTTGAGATCGACGTTAGCAGGGTTACCCTTCCGTCTTGGCCTGGGCAGGGTTATGGACGCCATTGGTTATTCTTCAGGGCTCTTAGCCCCATTTGCATCTTGTCCGTAGCTGGACGCTCTATCGTTTTCAAGGTGATTTGGATCTTTGTATATTATATCTGTATTCTTGACTCCTTGAGTCGCTGTTATATATATCTGTTCTGTGGGTCCCATCGAGGACTGTTGTGTAATGTTATTACTTCGTTTTCCACCCGCACGAAAGTGCCTGGTGGGCACCTTTGAATCGTTTCTATGCGGGTTTGGCGAATTTTGCTCAAACTTGCATAGGTCCGATTCTGAGGGTGTTACAGTAGTCTCTGGTTGCTTTGATTTGTCAAGGTACACTGGTTTGGTTGGGTTTTGAGAAATGGTGATCTTCACATATGCTATAGATTCAAATTTGAATTGTCATTCGAATCAAGTTGCCAAATGTTTCTGTGGGTTTGCAAGGTGGGCTTGGGTTCACTTTCACTTGGTCTAGCAAGAGGTGAAAATAAATGGATTTGTTTCTATTTTAAATATTGGACTAGAAATAATCAAAGTGGTCTAGTGAGCAAGATTGGCAAAAATGACAATTAGCTTATTTTGTTTGTTTTTGAATTTCTATTGATTTGATTCTGCTTGGATTTGATTTGGATGATGTTGTGTTCATCTTTAAACCATTCTTTGCTATTCACAACAATCACACAATTCCATTCATTCATTAATACATTCATTACATACACACATGCATTCATATGATTTTAATTAACAAAAGTTTTTGTTAACCCTAATTTTGGGTGATTGGAATTGATAATATTGTTTAATATTTTTGGGATGTTACCATTGATATGATGTCTTGTGAGTAGTTCGTTTAGTTCTTGAGGACATGAGAGAAGTCATGTTGTTAGTAGTGGATTTGTGTTGAGTTATTATTCAATGATTTAGTATTTAAGTTGTGGTGCTATTCTTCCAGTGGTGTCATGTGAACATCGACTACATGATACTTCACCATTTATGGGCCTAGGGGAATGCATTGTGTATTTGGATACTAATTGTGGGGTTGCTGGAGTGACAGAAACCTGAACCCCCGTTAGGACACCTTTGCACAAGGGAGTGTAGGATCTCAGAGTTTAAGGCCATGGTTAGGATTATACCTTAATTGCTTTCCTGTAGTTGTGGATGCTTGCAGGGGGTTTAATCACAAGTATGTATTAGTCCAAGTAAGGTCGGTACATTAGCACATGTTCACCCACACAACACTTACAACACCAAATAAGGGTACTCAGCTATTTGAAGCGAAAGCACTTGATAGAATTCCCATGTGTCCTCGAGAACGTTTGGTCCTTATAAGTATTTCCACCGGCTTATCCTTTTCTAAGAAAGGATTGGTCCATTTGACACATTTTTTCGTTGTATTTATTACTTGCACTTTGTTTTGTTGCTTTATTAGAAAACCCTTAAAAATCTGTTTGCTAAGTATTTACAGAGAATTCCTGCTCCATTCCAATAGTCAACACCTTCTGCTCCTCGTTGGGATCGACACTCCTATTTATCAAAAGTACTACGATACACCCCTATACTTGTGGGTCATCAATACTATTTTTTGGCGTCGTTGCCAGGGAGTGAAGCGCTATTGAAGAGTGAAACTTCTACTGTGAGTATTGATTTTTTGTTTCTGTTTGTTACTTTGTTTCCAATATGGATAACCCACTTGGTTTTCTGTTTGGGAAAAGTACTACCACTGTTATGGTAGTAGATGAACCACTGCCTGTTGAGATAGATCCTTTTAAGATACCTACAAGTATTGTTGATTGTGTTATGGATAATTATTATTTTGAGGATGGAACTATCCATCCTGGTGATCATTTTATTTTTATCCATGAATTATGCGGGCTGTTTAAGTGTGCAGGTATCACAACTAAACAGGTGAAGAAGAAGTTACTCTCTATATCCTTGAAAGGGAGAGCTGAACAATGGTATAAGCTGCTGAAGAATGGACAATCCAGGGAATGGGAGGAAATGGCATCTCTCTTTTATTCTAAATTCTATCCTCCTAGTGAGATTCATAAGGATAGGAATCTGATATATAACTTTTGTACTCGTGATGGAGAGAGTACAGCTCAAGCTTGGGGGAGATTGAAGTTACTTATGCTTAAATGTCCTATTCATGAACTCCCAAACAATATTGTTATGAATAACTTTTATGCTAGGCTTTCTCTTCATGATAAATATTTACTAGATGCTTCTTGTGCTGGATCATTCACACGTATGAAGGAAGAAGCTAAATTTGACCTACTAGACCGTATTCAAGAGAACACTGAAGCTTGTGAGAATGAAAAAGGAAGAAAGTCAGGTATAAACTATGATTATGAATGCATTAAATCTTTTATGGGAACTGATGACTTCTGTGATATTAGCAATGATTTTGTTCTTGATTCCCAAAGTATTGCCAACTATTTTAAAGACTTTTCCTCTTACATAGAAATCCCCAAAAATAAGCGGAACAAGTACCATGCTCCTTATAAAGATGTTGTTAATCATGTTCCTGTTAGAAGCACCGAAGTTTGTACTACTAATCATATTGTGCCTGAACCTTATGTTGAGAAAACACCTTTCCCAGCTAAGGTAAAGGAGTACTCTATGATGATTAGTGCGAATAATAAAGGTAATAAGAAAACTGTGGAACCTGAGGAGCAAATGAATATTGAGCCTGTGGTAGCTATTGTGAAAGACCTTGTCACTAGTAATATAGAGGATGAGCACATTGTATTCTATGAAGACGCTTCTAATATTACCTCTCACCCTAGTAAGGCTAGAGAAGCTAGTGTTCATGTGCTTTCTGTTAAAATTGGTGATCATTGCTACTATGGTTTATGTGATATTGGTGCTAGTTCTAGTTCTATTCCTTATGAGCTTTACAGGGAAATTATGCATGAGATTGGTCCTTGTGATCTTGAGGACATTGATGTAGTTATTCACCTTACTAATAAGGAAACCATTTTACCTATTGGTATTGTAAGAGATGTGGAGGTTCTTTGTGGTAAGATTAAATATCCTGCTGATTTTCTAGTGCTTAATTCAGCAGCTAGCAGCACTTGCCCTATCATTTTTGGTAGACCCTTCTTGAACACTTGTGGGGCTATTATAGATTGTAAGAAGGATAAAGTTTTAACTAAGTTTGATGAAGATTCTTATGTGTTTAAGTTTTACAAATTTGCTAAATCTCCTTGTGAAAATAGCTTTCCAAATGAAGATTTCAGGATGCAATAACTTGCTTCTATTGATCCAGTTTATGAACTTGAACCTCTTTTTGGTGACTGTAAGTATGCTCATCCTGATGATAAAGTTGTTTAAAGTGACAGTTATATTTTTAACTTTATTCAAAGTGCTACTGAAAGTTATTATGAGAGAGGGAAACATGGTTTTATGCATCTCAATAATTATAAGTTTCCCTGTTTTATGTTAAAAGCTTTGAAGTTGCATTTGTTTTGTCTTCCTATGCTAGTGGCTTTTTGTTTCAACAATTTGTTTTCTCATTATACCCCCATGCATAGGAAGTGGGTTAGACTCAAATGTGTTGGTTATTTGCTTCTTGATGCTCTCTTTCACTCTAGATATATATCTCCTATGTGAGCATCTTTGAGACTTTCAAGCCTAACTTAAAGGCATTAAAGAAAAGTACTTGTTGGGAGATAACCCAAGAGTTTGGTCAATTCTTGGAAGTTATTACCTAAGTAATAACGTCTCCTTATTCTTTTTGTTTTGGTTTTTGTGTCAAGTTCAACTACTTTTGAGAAGAGGAGTTGTGAAAAGTGGTTGTCCTAGGACAAATTTTTGTGCTGTATTGTAAAACTTTGTGAGGGATCTCAGTACGTCGGATGGAGCTGTATTTTTTAAAGATTGTTCTCCAGGTTGTTACCCAACTTTTATTAGTTTTGCACTTTTTGATTTGAGCAACAAAAGGTTTCGAAAAAATCAATTTTTACCTGCTGGTCTGTTTTGACAGATTTCTGTTATCATTTGCATTTGCCTCTTATAGAAGCCTTTGTTTTGATGGATTTCAGTTAAAGTGTGAACCTAAAGGTTTATTGTTTTTGCTTACACTAATGTTGCCCTGGAAGTTTGTGTATTACCTTGTGAAGAAAGGAATTTCCAGGAGAAGAAGGAAAGGAGTCTACAGAGTTCGTCTTTGAATAGGTAAAAGTGGTGAAAACAGAAGGTTCTTGAAAGCATAATCTTTTTATATTTTTGATGTTTTTATTACATAAGGAAAGTTACGAGACGGAATAGAGGAGGAAACGGAGGCCGGGGTGGCCAAACTGACCCTAGGCGCGGGCTCTAGCTGGCCGCGCCTGGAGGGGGTGTGAGCCCCCCGAGCTCCGTCTCTGCCTCGTTTTCGTATTAGCACCTTCCTTATGCTTTGAAACTTCGTAATATATAACCCCCCGGGTTCCCCGAGGTTCGTGCATCGTGTTCTCGTCGTGTTCTCGTTTTGATCTGTTTCTGTCAGGAAATCTTCTTAAGTTTAGAGCACCATGGTCTCCACCAACGACAAAGGCAAGAAGCCCGTGGAAGAATAAAGGATCGCTGCTAGGCGCGAAGACATGGATTGGAGCGTCGAGGAGGAAGTTAAGATGGAGGAAGAAACCACCACAGGGTCAAGGGCAAGGAAACCTACTTTTGTAGGAGCAATTAACACTAGACGTGCTTTTCCTCGTATGTAGGGGATTATAGCCTCCGTTCCAGATTTCAGATCCTGCCCTGAGGAAGTGGAAGCCCTTCGAACCAGTGATGAGTTTTGTTACAAGTATCGTGCTTTGAGGATGAAGGTGGATTTACTTCAAGAGGAGAATAATAGGCTTCATAAGATGCTGGAGGGTTTTCTTACCCTAAACAAGGGAACACCACCACCACCGAAGGAGTAATTCGTCATCAGGTTTGGCATCCCCTGTTACATCCCAAAATTTTCCAAATTTTGAAACGTGAAAAATAAATAAACAAAATAAATATTTATTGAAATTTAGGGTGAAAAGAAACTTTTTGTTTTAAAGTGCAAACATCAAAACCCATCTTGAACAAACTTTGAATAAAGTTTTAATCCAACTAAACTCAAATCAAGTGAAATGCATTCTTCATAAATGCATCTTGAAATTTAAACACTTGGAAAATAAACCAAAACTCTAAAACCCTAATGGGAGAAAATCATTTCCAAGATTACTCTAATACCATGGATTTGATCCATATAAAAATTCAGCAACAATCATTTTAAAATGATCAAGAATGATAAATAAAAATATTATAAAACCATAGAAATTAGTTTCACTTAATTTGGAGCCATGGATAAAAACTTATGAATTTAATAAGTTGAAAAGAAATAATTTCCAAAGCTAATAAAGCTCCTATCTAAAATCCATACCAAATTATGAGTAAATAATCCTAAAGAAATATAAAAGGATAACCAAATATTAAATAAGATTTTACCAATTTGAATCACAAATTTTGGATCTATAAATAAAAAGATATGGATTTTATAAGATAAAGAAAGAAAGAAATAAATAAAGAATATTTAAAAAAGCCAAATTAAATCTTGGCCAAATCCATAAGCAAAGGGAATGAATATAATCCAAATCCAAATAAAATAGAAGGATAAAGAATGTTCAAATAAAATAATATGGCATAAACCAAATTCTATTTCTATTTGAATAAAGACAAAATCCCTAATAGAAATGATTGATTAAATCATGGGAAAATAATAATTGGAATTTACCCAAGTGGAATAAAAGTTATTTAATTAACTTAAATGGAATCAAAGAAATCATATAAATAAAATTTATGGAATTAAAACCATATTTGATTGGAATAAAAACATTTACCCAATTTAAATGATTAATGGATCATATAAAAATATTTCAAATTATTCAAAGTGAATTATTTAACACCCTATTAAATAAATAAATCTACTGAAAAGGTTTTGTGAAAAAATTGAAATTTAAATAAGGGTTTGAAGTTATAATGAAATCTTATTTAATAAAGGAAAGTGCCCATTTTAAATAAAATATAAACCATATATAAATAAAGGAATTATTCCTAAAAAGGGCTTTAAATACATGTTTAAAACATATTAAAAACTTACTGAAAAGTTTGGCAAGGATTTGAATTCAAAAGTTTGATTGAAATCATTTGGACAAAATCAAAACAAAATAAAGAAACAGAAAAAGAAAAATGAAACAAAAAAAAAGGTAGGACCCAGCCCAGCCAGACCAGGCCCAGCAAGCCCTGTCCAGCGCATCTCCCCCTCACTCCCGAACCGTTTTCTTTCACCCGCGAAACAAGTCGCGAAGTCGCTGACCGCTGGACTCAATCGTCTCTCTCTTTATCTCTCTTGTTGTCAAACAAACCCCACTTGTCAGTCATCCCTTCAACCCGCGCGACTGGTTCTTCTTTCCTTCCTTGCCGTTTCTGCTTTGATTACACGGCGTGAAATTCGTTTGAATGCCGCAGTTAAACCGCCCAATAATCACGCCCTACTAATCGCTCCTCTCTCCCCTCCTTTTCCCCTCAGACACCGCAGCAAGAGAGCCCCCAGGCTGTCCCCATTTTCGCTAGCACCGCCGCGGCCTCCGACGAGCTCTACGAGCAATTCCAGCCAGGCACCATCGCCCCTCGCCCCCTCGACCACACGAGACTGATCCCCATACTCCTGCGCACCTCCCAGCACCGACCACTCACCCGTGCTTGATCCACAACATCGGCAACGACCAAGACACGACGTCACCGTCCACTGCCTCGACTCCGGCGAGTTTCCCTGGTGAGCATACACCCCCCTTGCCCTCCTTTTGATGCTCACTTGTTTGCAACTCGCGTACGAAGCTAACAGTAAGGCTCTTCTCCGTTAACGACAGAGCGTGCCCGATGCCAGGGACATCTCCAGCGAGCAATCCACGATGTCCCCGAGCGCCCCTTCGCCAACCAAGCACACCTTGAGCCTCGCCACACTCATGCGATCACTGTGAGCTACTCCCCTCTTTTCTAGCCCCCTGTATCGCTGGCAACCTCACTGGCCGAGCGCGCCGCCGCCACTCGCCGCCGCCAGCACCGCCCATCTTAGGTCACACGCGCTGCAACCGTTAGATCTTAATCGCGTGGCTAGAAATAGATCACTTAAACGAATCATTACGCTCGATCTGAGCCGTGCAATACCCTTTAGATCCAACGCCCCACGTTGCACGATCCATACGAACCGGTACTGTCCAATAAGAACGTGACACGTAGCCAGACTCTGGTTTTAAAACAGAAATTTGATCTATTAGTGATTATATTTTGTAAAATCCATAACTTTTTATCTACACTCCAAATTTTACAAATTTTATATCAATGGAATCAGAAAAACAAACTCTATCCAACCATGCACTTTGTTTAGTAAATTGCTTCTGTTAAATTGGTTGTTTTTATAGAAACTTGTGTAGGCATAGTTTGAATATAAAAATTATTCTAGAAATAATTTTAAGGTAAAATATTTGGCAAATGGATTTTTTTGAATCTACTGACCATAGAAACCAACTTGTGTATTTAAAAACATATTTTGTGAAGATAAAGAATAAATCTTTGAATTAAAGCAAATCTAGCTAAATAAAAACATTGTTTATGTGTTAAAAATGATTTTTGAGTAAAACCTTTGGAAAATGATTAGATTTAAACTCTCTGACCCTAAACACCAAGTTTTGAGATTTAAAAATATATTTGATGAACCCTATAAAATTATTACTTTGCTAAAAGGCATTTCCAACAACATAAAATATTACTTTGGTATAAAAATGGTTTATAGGTGAAACCTTTTGCAAATGGTTTTAATATTAAACACTTGACCATAAAACACTAACATTTGTGTTAAAA
This sequence comes from Avena longiglumis, assembly GCA_030063025.1. Taxonomy (NCBI): domain Eukaryota; kingdom Viridiplantae; phylum Streptophyta; class Magnoliopsida; order Poales; family Poaceae; genus Avena; species Avena longiglumis. Next base: position 337,873,015 of record CP125978.1, on the reverse strand, counting down.
ATATATTTGGAAAACAATAGAAATATTCCTTGGATTTAAATAATTTCTAGCAAAACAAAAATGATTTAAATGGACATTTTCACTAACTTGATATCCAATAGTTTTTCCACTTTTATAAATGACCAATAAATGTTTTATAATGTTTACAACATATTAGAAACCACTTTTCCAAATAAAACAATCCTTGGCATGATTGCATGCGTTACTTTGTTTTTATTATTCTATGTGATGATTGCTTGAATGGTAGATTGAATATTTGCTTGCTTGATTGAATTGTAGTGGAATTTGAAGAGTGTGACTATTCCAAGATCAAAGAGTGAACTCATATTCTCTACCAAAAATACAAGTGGTGCTTCATACTTTTGTCCCATTATTTTCACTATGCATTAGTGATATTTCTAAGTAGGACTTGCATGGGATTTTTGCTAAGTATAAACTATGCCATGGGAAATCCTTGTAGATGAAACCTTAGTAGAATTTTCCTAAGTTAAGATTCCTACTACTATCATGCTTAGCTTAGCTAGTAGAAAACAAGGGTGGATTATATTCATGATATGGAATATTTCTAAGTCAAGGACTTATGTTTTGTTTAATAAAACAACTAAGTGAATGAAACACCTGGGTGGAATGGTAGATTGGTTTGTGTTGAGTGGTTACAAAAGGCCCATTTCTATGGTTTACCTTATGTATCACACTTGTGGAAAGCCACCCAGGAACAAAGAGATTTGAGATGTAAAATGTTGAGAAGCTTCAAGTGCAGCCACTTGGCATTATGGGCTCTGCCTAGATCATATAGGTTGCAATAACTTAGCCAAATGGACAGTTGGTGGCAGGAAATGATAGGTTGGAACGTGTCCATTCTGGTATAAGGGAAGGCTTCTGAAAGATCTTGTCTCGATGCATGTCGAGTCTTGTGGGGAAAGTGCACCACCTCTCGGGAGTGAAAAATCTAAGTACTTAGCCATGTCCCTGGCAATGGACAATTTGAGCATTAAGACATGGAAGCTATCAAGAATCTCCTCATCCAAATTTCTAAGTTAAAAACCTGTGGTTGAACAAGGGTTTAAGGATCACCAATTTCTATTGGGAGATGCCTTGGGTGATTTTTGACAAGCAAAAACTTAGTGTTTTCAAATGATATGGAAAGCCTATTTTGATCAAAGAAAGCCTAAGCTCCACTTAGCCAATTGCATGTAGATGATAGATACCACTATTCTACCATAGTATCACTTGCCAATATAATTCAAATGTATTGACCCTTGTTGGCTGTAACTTATTATGTTGCAGGTTTGTTTGATGTTAGTAAAGTGTGTTGATTAGGATTACAAGTCTACAACCAACATGATTGCTTGTGGCACTTTGAAGAGGAAGGACTCCATGCTATATAGTTATTTCTACTGCATTGTAATGAGATAGCTAAATGAGCTATGTAAGATGTAATGAATTATTTTATTCCTGGTTATAAAGTTATATTATGGCCTTTGTTTCTTGATATTACATCTTAACTGTGGATGCTAGATATTGATCCAGGGACTAGCATTATAAACACAGGGATCTCTACCTTATCAGGTTGGGACCTCTCTGAGATGGTATCGAAACCTTTGTTGCCTGTAGGATTGTAACCCTAGGATTGGACAAAACCCCTTAGAAAACTAGGAGTTGTATTTGTTCCAAAAATTATTTACAAACAATCTTGTAAACTCTTTCCTCAACCTTTTTGGTTTTAATTCTACATCTCTTCTATTTCAACTTGATGGCAAATACCTCACCATGAGCAAAGGACTTCACCAACTCAAATGACTTCAACTTCAACATCACCAAGGACTTCAACTTGGATATCACTAAGGACTAGAAGTGAGACAAGAAGTATTACTCAAGACTTGAAGACTAAGGGAACATAACTTAGAAGGAACCATCATCACCTTTGAAGTTTTGTGACCAAGATACAAGAATTTTCCCAAGGATACAATGATCTTGTTCATGAAGAAAGCAACTAAGAAGAATAGAAGGATCTCAAGTGAACCATATAGTTGGACCACCATATTTAGATTAAATCAAACACACCAACTTATGTGGTGTAGCAAAAATATTTTGTGGCCTAAAAATGTGCTTGAACTTTGTTGTTTGAGTGAAATGTTTGTTTGTGATTGTTTGCGCATTGCTTGTGTGATTTGTGATGTGTGTGATTAGAACTTTTCCTATAGGAATCTTTTGCCTATTCTAATCCCAATCCAACCCAAACAGATGACTACACCAAGAGACTCCAACATCAAGAATAGTGAAAACAACAACCAAGAGATGCAAATGAGAGAACTCATAGTAACCCAAACCCAGTTGAACCAAGTGAAAACTCAGTTTTTAGCCAAAAACAATGAGTTAGACCCAACCATGCAAAGGTTTTTGGAAACCCAAATCCAATTGATGCAAAAGGTGAAAAATCAAATGATCAACATGGGAGACAACCTTCCCCAAGGAGTTTGTGACAACAATGATGTCAAGGATGGTATTATAGAAGGAACTCAAGCTTGCAATATTTGTGGAGACAAGGATCACACTTCCAAGGAGCATGAAGACCAATGCCCTAATTGTTAAGAGAAACATCCAACTAATCAATGCCCCACATCCCAAGCTACTTGTTTCCTATGTGAAGGAAATAATCATGTCCCTATCCAATGCCCCATCTATTCCATAGTTCAATAAAGGAAATAGGGTGGAGTGCATCAACAGTTTGGAAACCCCCATGAGGGAACAACTTCTACCAAGAAGGATGAAGCAAAGGAAAATCTCAACTTGCACCTCCATGCACTATGACTCACATTGATGGATAGAAGAAGAAACATATGTATTATCCAAGGAAACGATTAAGGAAACAAGGAGCCTTTCCCACCTTTGAGGTGAGATATGAAGAGCATGAACTAGAAGAACTCCTAGCTTTGGAGAAACCCAAGAACAAGAAGGACAAAAGCCAAGTGAAATGTTGCAATTGCAAAGAGATGGGACACTATGCCAATGAATGTCCAGAGAAGAAGAAGAAGTATAAGGAAATTATCCAAGTGTGGTGCAACAACTGCAATGAGCTAGGCCATTATATATCAACTTGTCCATAGAAGATACGTGAAGAACTCAACCTTGTCACATGTTACAATTGTGGTGACCAAGGTCATTATGCAAGCAATTGCCCAGAAAAGATGAAGTAGAAGACAAACAAGCCTATGAGGTATCTCAGCCTTGTCACATGTTTCAAGTGTGGAAACAAAGGACACTATGCAGATGTTTTCCCAGAGAAGTCTCATCAACATCCCAAGCAAGCCAAGATGTAATCTAGTTGGAAAATTTTAAGGGTGGTAGTACCCTAGTTGTCTTGAATCCAACTTGTAACCTCTAGCCTTCCCAAATCTCGGGACGCGATTTATTTTAAGGGTGGTAGCCTATCACATCCCAAAATTTTCCAAATTTTGAAACGTGAAAAATAAATAAACAAAATAAATATTTATTGAAATTTAGGGTGAAAAGAAACCTTTTGTTTTAAAGTGGAAACATCAAAACCCATCTTGAAAAAAGTTTGAATAAAGTTTTAATCCAACTAAATTCAAATCAAGTGAAATGCATTCTTCATAAATGCATCTTGAAATTTAAACACTTGGAAAATAAACCAAAACTCTAAAACCCTAATGGGAGAAAATCATTTCCAAGATTACTCTAAGACCATGGATTTGATCCATATAAAAATTCAGAAACAATCATTTTAAAATGATCAAGAATGATAAATAAAAATATTATAAAACCATAGAAATTAGTTTCACTTAATTTGGAGCCATGGATAAAAACTTATGAATTTAATAAGTTGAAAAGAAATAATTTCCAAAGCTAATAAAGATCCTACCTAAAATCCATACCAAATTGTGAGTAAATAATCCTAAAGAGATATAAAATGATAACCAATTATTAAATAAGATTTTACCAATTTGAATCACAAATTTTGGATCTTTAAATAAAAAGATATGGATTTTATAAGATAAAGAAAGAAATAAATAAAGAAAGAATATTAAAAAAAGCCAAAATAAATCTTGGCCAAATCCATAAGCAAAGGGAATGAATATAATCCAAATAAAATAGAAGGATAAAGAATGTTCAAATAAAATAATATGGCATTAACCAATTCTATTTCTATTTGAATAAAGACAAAATCCCTAATAGAAATGATTGATTAAATCATGGGAAAATAATAATTGGAATTTAACCTGGTGGAATAAAAGTTATTTAATTAACTTAAATGGAATCAAAGAAATCATCTAAATAAAATTTGTGGAATTAAAACCATATTTGATTGGAATAAAAACATTTACCCAATTTAAATGATTAATGGATCATATAAAAATATTTCAAATAATTCAAAGTGAATTATTTAACACCCTATTAAATAAATAAACCTACTGAAAAGGTTTTGTGAAAAATTGAAATTTAAATAAGGGTTTGAAATTATAATGAAATCTTATTTAATAAAGGAAAGTGCCCATTTTAAATAAAATATAAACCATAGATAAATAAAGGAATTATTCCTAAAAAGGGCTTTAAATACATGTTTAAAACATATTAAAAACTTACTGAAAAGTTTGGCAAGGATTTGAATTCAAATGTTTGATTGAAATCATTTGGACAAAATCAAAACAGAATAAAGAAACAGAAAAAGAAAAATGAAACAGAAAAAAAGGTAGGACCCAGCCCAGCCAGACCAGGCCCAGCAAGCCCAGTCCAGCCCATCTCCCCCTCACTCCCGAACCGTTTTCTTTCACCCGCGAAACAACCCGCGAAGTCGCTGACCGCTGGACCCCATCGTCTCTCTCTCTCGCTGTCAAACAAACCCCACTAGTCAGTCGTCCCTTCAACCCACGTGACTGGTTCTTCTTTCCCCCTTGTCGTTTCTGCTTTGATTCCGCGGAGTGAAATTCATTTGAATGCCACAATTAAACCGCCCAATAATCATGCCCTACTAATCACCCCTCTCCCCCCTCCTTTTCCCCTCAGACACTGCGACAAGAGAGCCCCCAGGCCGTCCCCATTTTCGCTAGCACCGCCGCAGCCTCCGACGAGCTCTCCGACCAATTCCGGCCAGGCACCATCGCCCCTCGCCCCCTCGACCACACGAGACTGATCCCCAGACAGCTGCACACCTCCCAGCACCAACCAGTCACCCGCTCTTGATCCACAACGTCGGCAACGACCAAGACACGACGTCGCCGTCCACTGCCTCGACTCCGGCGAGTTTCCCTAGTGAGCACAGACCCTCCTTGCCCTCCTTTTGATGCTCACTTGTTTGCAACTCACGTACGAAGCTAACAGTACTCCGCTTGCCTTCCCGAGCCTTGTAGCCTCATCTCCGTCAATGACAGAGAGTGCCCGACGCCAGGGACATCTCCGGCGAGCAATCCACGACGTCCCCGAGCGCCCCTTTGCCAACCAAGCATGCCTTGAGATTCGCCACACTCCTACGATCACTGTGAGCTACTCCCCTCTTTCTCTAGCCCCCTGTATCACCGGCAACCTCACTGGCCGAGCGCGCCACCGCCACTCGCCGCCGCCAGCGCCGCCCATCTTAGGTCACACGCGTTGCAACCGTTAGATCTTAATCGCATGGCTAGAAACAGATCACTTAAACGAATCGTTACGCTCGATCTGAGCCATGCGATACCCTTTAGATCCAATGCCCCACATTGCATGATCCACATGAACCGGTATTGTCCAATAAGAACGTGACACGTAGCCAGATTCTGGTTTTAAAACAGAAATTTGATCTATTAGTGATTAGATTTTGTAAAATTCATAACTTTTTATCTACACGTCCAAATTTTACAAATTTTATATCAATGGAATCGGCAAAACAAACTATATCCAACCATGCACTTTTTTTAGTAAATTTCTTATGTTAAATTGGTTGTTTTTACAAAAACTTGTGTAGGCATAGTTTGAATATAAAAATTATTCTAGAAATAATTTTAAGGTAAAATCTTTGGCAAATGGATTTTTTGAACCTACTGACCATAGAAACCAACTTGTGGATTTAAAAACATATTTTGTGAAGCTAAAGAATAAATCTTTGAATTAAAGCAAATCTAGCTAAATAAAAATATTGTTTATGTGTTAAAAATGCTTTTTGAGTAAAACCTTTGGAAAATGATTAGATTTAAACTCTCTGACCCTAAACACAAAGTTTTGAGATTTAAAAATATATTTGATGAACCCTATAAAATTATTACTTTGCTAAAAGGCATTTCCAACAACATATAATATTAATTTGGTATAAAAATGGTTTATAGGTGAAACCTTTTGCAAATGGTTTTAATATTGAACACTTGACCATAAAACACTAACATTTGTGTTAAAAATATATTTGGAAAACACTATAAATATTCCTTGGATTTAAATCATTTCTAGCAAAACAAAAATGATTTAAATGGCCATTTTCACTAACTTGATATCCAATGGTTTTGCCACTTTTATGAATGACCAATAGATGTTTTATAATGTTAACAACATATTAGAAACCACTTTTCCAAATAAAACAATCCTTGGCATGCTTGCATGCATTACTTTGTTTTTATTATTCTTTGTGATGATTGCTTGAATGGTAGATTGAATATTTTCTTGCTTGATTGAACTGTAGTGGAATTTGAAGAGTATGAATATTGCAAGATCAAAGAGTGAACTCATATTCTCTACCAAAAAGGCAAGTGGTGCTTCATACTTTTGTCCCATTATTTTCACTATGCATTAGTGATATTTCTAAGTAGGACTTGCATGGAATTTTTGCTAAGTATAAACTATGCCATGGGAAATCCTAGTAGATGAAACCTTAATAGAATTTTCCTAAGTTAAGATTCCTACTACTATCATGCTTAGCTTAGCTAGTATAAAACAAGGGTGGATTATATTCATGCTATGGAATATTTCTAAGTCAAGGACTTATGTTTTGTTCAATAAAACAACTAAGTGAATGAAACACCTGGGTGGAATGGTAGATTGGTTTGTGTTGAGTGGTTACACAAGGCCCATTTCTATGGTTTACCTTGTGTATCACACTTGTGGAAAGCCACCCAGGAACAAAGAGATTTGAGATGTAAAATGTTGAGAAGCTTCAAATGCAGCCACTTGGCTTTATGGGCTCTGCCTGGATCATATAGGTTGCAATAACTTAGCCAAATTGATAGTTGGTGGTAGGGGATGATAGGTTGGAACGCGTCCATTCTGGTCTAAGGGAAGGCTTCTGAAAGATCTTGTCTCGATGCATGTCGAGTCTTGTGGGGAAAGTGCACCACCTCTTGGGAGTGAAAAATCTAAGTACTTAGCCATGTACCTGGCAATGGACAATTTGAGCATCAAGACATGGAAGCTATCAAGAATCTCCTCATCCAAATTTCTAAGTTAAAAAGTTGTGGTTGAACAAGGGTTTAAGGATCACCAATTTCTATTGGGAGATGCCTTGGGTGATTTTTGACAAGCAAAAACTTAGTGTTTTCAAATGATAAGGAAAGCCTATTTTGATCAAAGCAAGCCTAAGCTCCACTTAGCCAAATGCATGTAGATGATAGATACCACTATTATACCATAGTATCACTTTCCAATACAATTCAAATGTATTGACCCTTGTTGGCTGTAAATTATTATGTTGCAGGTTTGTTTGATGTTAGTAAAGTGTGTTGATTAGGATTACAAGTCTACAACCAACATGATTGTCTGTGGCACTTTGAAGAGGAAGGACTCCATGCTATATAGTTATTTCTGCTGCATTGTAATGAGATAGCCAAATGAGCTATGTAAGATGTAATGAATTATTTTATTCCTGGTTATAAAGTTGTATTATGACCTTTGTTTCTTGATATTACATCTTAACTGTGGATTCTAGCTATTGATCCCGGGACTAGCATTGTAAACACAGGGATCTCTACCTTATCAGGTTGGGACCTCTACATCCCCTCGGCTTGTTCCAAGCTTGGGGGAGTGCCACGGTATCACATCATTATATTTTATCTTTTACCTTTTTAGTAGAGCTATATCTTCGGTAGAGAAGTTATCTTATAGGTTGGTTTACATGTGGAAGTATCTCTCCTTTAGTTGATTATCTATGTATCCCTTGGTGTGAGTTCCTTTATGGAATATTAATGAGAAGTCTCATCTTTTACGTTTTGCACTTCTTATTTTAGTTTGCAATCTCTATTATATGATTGATCTTGTTGATCAGTATTGGCATCACTTTGGGAGCATCAAGTAAATCTAAATTGGTTTTGGCAAACCGAGCTCTGGTCAGTAGCAACACCTTTTGAGTTTTGAAAGGAAAAGAGAAAAATCTTACATGTATTTTGTATCATTTATTTTCTTCCTTGATTGGCTCATAAGCTTAGTATTCTTTATTTAAGATATTTTGTGTCTTCAAGAAAGATTGCATGTTTGGATTTATCACTTGTAGGTTTGCTTGTTTCTTTCAACTCTTTTGCTTGCTACCCAGCCTTGCTAGCCAAAAACCTGTTTTGAGAAGGCATACTTCCCATGCATCCTTTCCCTTTGAACCAAAACCTGTGCCATTTGTGTCCACCATATCTACCTATTAGCATTATTGATATTCCAAGCAAATTATCAAGCTTCATCTATATTTCGAATTAAAAACTATTTTGTTATGTGAAAACTAGTTAGTAAAGCTCTAACGAACTTGATGACACACCTTATTTTCTTGCCCCTAATAGACTTGAACCATTGTGTCATCGAAATTGTATATGCTTGCATCTATACATTGGAATTAGCAGAATCATGTTGTCACGGTGTGAGATCTAGCACATGGCTTAATACGATTGATAGGATACTCATACTGTCGCGGTGTGGAACACGGCAGTTCCATCGGGGATGGAAAATAAGGGACACTCGGATGCATTCGGTGGCTCATGCAACAGGTTGGGCACGGTGAACTGCAAACATAGCGACGTAACCAGGTTCGGGGCCCTCTCAGCGAGGTAACACCTGTAACATCCCAAAAATACTAAACTTAGATCATCAAACTCTAATCATCAAAATTAGGGTTAACAAAAACTTTTCTAAATAAAAATATGGAAGCATGCATGTGAGTATGCATTTCTTTTGGAATTCTTTTGAACCACATTGTTTGTGTGTTTCTTTGCTTGTAAATGGATTATTAGGTGAAACAAACATCATCTAAGCAATTCCCAAACTTTTCCCAAAGACAAGTAAATCAAAACAAAGCTAAATAAGGGAATGGTCATTTTGACCAATTTAAATCCCATGCCTACTTTGGCTGTCCCAATCTTTCAGAACTTAACAGAAACTTTTCTGGATGTTTGCACCCCTTGATTGTACTCATAAACAAGTATCAAGGCCCACTTTGTGATCATCCAGAAACGTTCAAATGCATGGTTTAAAGGACAGTTCAAAATTGAATCTTTATCATATGGGAAGATCCCACTTTTTCAAAAACTACTCAAACAAGCTCAATTTTCAAAACCCAAGCATTTGCAGACTCACCAGCACCAACCTATCACACCCACCAAAAATCTTTTCAAAATTCAAAACTTAAATTCTTGCGGCCATTTCATTAAACACCTTACAGACACAAATCATCAAAATCCTAAACACTATTGTGAGCAGTGATTGAAGCCTAACTTGTTCCCTCTCTAGCTCACAACAACCTCAGTATATCATCTAGCAAGCTAAACCAAGCACTAGCATCACTGTAAGCTGCGCAATGACATCAATGGTGAACAGACGAAGCTCACCATGCCACCCCAGTGGAGATAGCAAGCTAGGAGGAGATTTAGCCATGTCAACCTTGTCTAGGAGGCAGCCCACCGTCCACCGCCACTCCCTGTCCCAGCCGCGAGCATTGCCAACCCTTGGACCACACGCACGAACCGTGCCCAGCTCGCCAGCAACCATGCCGAGCATGCGCCAGAGCACCACGCTCGACCGACGCCCACAAACCGCGCGCCGCCCTCGCCGCGTGCATACGCGATCACCACCAACCCAGGAGACCGCCAGACATCCCTGTTCGCCGCCCATGCCGCACAGCCACCGCTCGCGTCGAAGACGCCGCCTCTGTCGCGCAGAGCATCGCGCGTTCCAGACCATTTGCCACCGCCCCTACGCATGCATTAAAGCCGTAGAGCACCGCCAGGAGACCACCAAGCGATCGCCACCGCCGTCCATGCCTCTAGCCGCCAGTAGCCATGTCGCCACCGTCGCCTGCCCATCCCATTCGGTCTCGTCATCGCGACTATAAATAGAGGCTACCCCTAGCCGAATTGAGCACACCATCTCATTCCCCTCTCCTCACTGATCGTGCCACCCTGTTCCCGGAGCAAGGCGAGCAGCACTCCGCCAGAAATTCACCGGAGCATGCCGCTGCTGGAGAAGAAGGGGGCCAGCGATTGGAGCCGCCCCAGGAGAAGCTGTCGGTACCATGAGGTTCGCCGTTGTCGACTTCGTCGTTCGCCCGCCTCGCCGACCCTCGCCTGAGCCCCGGTGAGCCCCCAACGACCCCCACCTTCCGCGCTAGGTTTCTGTCTCGCCTGCGTTGCCCAGCGTCGACGATGACCCTCAGCCGTTGGATTAGAACCAGATCGAACGCACCACATCGCCCCATACCGCTTCGCACCCCCTCGTCTCACTGACGCGTCGGGACAGCCACTTAACCAGCCCGAGTAAGTGTTGTGCTTAGCAGGCCGGCCCAGTATCGCTTCCCGCGCAGCCCAGTTGTTTAAATTTAGATTTTTCCATTTTTCATTCAAACACACTTATGTACCTAGATTCAAAAATCAACCCAGATCGATTCAGTGCACCAAATTGACTGAAACTAATTTTGTTAGAAAGGTCTGGAAATGCTGAATCCAAGCCCGTTGGATTCAAGTCATTTGGATCTATAGATCATCCTTGGTAAAAATAACAAGGCAGAAGCTTTTCTGCATTCAAACATTTTTCAAATTTAAACCATAATAGATTTTGAGTTGATTCCAACTCTCAAAAATCACATTTAACCATACCTTTCAGAATATATAAAAATATATAGGTTTACTTACAGAAATAATGTTCAAGTAATAAAAGAATGCCACATAGGCATTTCTAGCCACTTTATTTAATTAAAATAAAAGGTTAAAACCTTATTAAATTGTGACACCACTTTAAATCACATTCCCATGGACTAAAATATGTGGTGATGACATGTGTCAACATGATCCCATGTTTGTTTTGGAGAATATTAAATCTTAAGTAGTTTTTCAATGAGTAGAAATTACTTTTCTAAAAATAAAAGGAATTGAACCAAGCTTTAATCTTGTAATGTTAGTGATGATGCTAGATCATCTATAGGACCCCTTTGGTGTGATGATTGCAAGTAGTTAAGTATTGTTTGGTGATTGTGTACATCGTATTTATTTATAGACGCTAGTACCGACAAAGGATACGAGGAGGAAGGAGGATACTATGAAGAAGAAGCCGAGGAGAACTTCAACCACTGCTCTGCACAAGGCAAGCCTAATACTACTAGTTGAATGTGCAATCTAACACGTGCAATTTAGCAAGCTTATACTGATATTGTGCAAGCTAATACTTGCTTGCTACAATGTCAACTATATGCCTTAAGCATCTGTGATCATACCCACTTGATACCCAATCCTAGTTTTAGTTGCAAGCTTTCTATTTTTTTTTATCAAAGCTTTCTTCTAGAGTTTAGTTAAGTAACTTGTAGATTCTAGAAGGATATTTTAAGGTTGCATAAAGAGCATAAAATTTGGCCTAAGCTAGATAATCTTGATGTCATCCTAAGGCATGATACTGAACTTAGTTAAAACTCCACTAGTTTACCACCCCTCACTAATACCCCCCCCACTGGTAGATGCTAGTGCTAAGCATAAAACTTGATCAACTTTAGATGGGAATACTTGGTGAAAATGGTTATGAAAACCTTAGAATGATGGATCATTCTACTGAGATGTTTTGACATGTGTTTCTGAAACACCAGATGATTTTGGTGATGAAAATGTTGAGGCATGAGCCTTAGCCCTTTATAAAACTAATGGTTGTCTGGATGCGATACCATTCCAATTTTACCGTACAACCACAATACCCGAAGATTGGTTAGGGCTTGACTGGAAACTTATATACCTTAGTATTAGTTCCCTCACGGCCAAGGTCTGAGCTGAGGCTACCTTGTGAAGATTTTCCACCTGTGCAGTACCCAAGATGACAGTTGGTCAAGGTTGGGAGGCCAAACTCACAGGAGAGGTGCTTATACTAGGGCGTATAACTGAAAGGTTAGGATTGATTATCCATGTAATGAGTATGGTGAATTCAGGATTTGTTCCTGACGAATGTATCGAATGTTGTGGTGAAAGTATACAATCTCTGCAGAGTGTCAAACTATTCGAATATCCGCGTCCGCGGTTATGGACAGTTGGAGTGGCCATACTGTTCCCCCGTCAGATGTTTTCAAAATAACTTGTGAAATGAATTGAGACTTTGACTTGACCACAATAGAGTTGTGAATTGAAGTACAAGTTCCCACTTAGGTGTCATAAACTTCAACTAGCTCTCTTGATTCTGAACTTAGTAGAGATAAATCTGGCTTCTTGCAAAACAACCCTAGATCCTATTGTCCTATTATCCAAAACCCACTTCACTTGTTAGTATTAGTTTGCGAGTACTTAAAGGGTACTCACGGCTTTGTCCCTGGCTATTCTCGTCGCCAGACTATGAAGAGGAGTACCTGGAGTATGGATGTCAACACCCGGATTTTTAATCCCAGATGCCTGTTATGCCATACATCGCAATCCCAGGATTACCATTTTTGCGAGACATAACAGAATTGGATACCACAGTACCTCATCCATTACAAAACATACATAAGGTCTTACACAAATAAGGATCTCATGATCCAGTTCTTGATACAACTTCAAGCGGCGGAATACGTAATAATAACGGTAGCGTAGGCGAAGCTCCATCTTCGGGGTCACAGGCAATGCTAACGATGGGAGATGATCCTAGTTGTCGTAAGCTTCTTGGGGTCCATCCTCCAGGTACTCCTCTTCATAGTCTGGCGACGAGAATAGCCAGGGACAAAGCCATGAGTACCCTTTAAGTACTCGCAAACTAATACTAACAAGTGAAGTGGGTTTTGGATAATAGGACAATAGGATCTAGGGTTGTTTTGCAAGAAGCCAGATTTATCTCTACTAAGTTCAGAATCAAGAGAGCTAGTTGAAGTTTATGACACCTAAGTGGGAACTTGTATCTCATGCCACAACTCTATTGTGGTCAAGTCAAAGTCTCAATTCATTTCACAAGTTATTTTGAAAACATCTGACGGGGGAACAGTATGGCCACTCCAACTGTCCATAACCGCGGAAGTGGCTATTCGAATAGTTTGACACTCTGCAGAGATTGTACACTTTCACCACAACATTCGATACATCCGTCAGGAAGAAATCCTGAATTCACCATACTCAGTATGCGGATAATCAATCCTAACCTTTCAATTACGCCTAGTATAAGCACCTCTCCGTGAGTTTGGCCTCCCAACCATGACCAACTGTCATCTTGGGTACTGCATGTGGAAAATCTTCACAAGGTAGCCTCAGCACCTTGGCCGTGAAGGAACTAATACTAAGGTATATAAGTTTCGATCAAGCCCTACCGAATCTTCGGTATTGTGGTTGTCGATAAAATTGGAATGGTATCGCATCCGCACAACCATCAGTTTTATAAAGGGCTAAGGCTCATGCCTCAACATTTTCATCACCAAAATCATCTGGTGTTCGGAAACACATGTCAAAACATCTCAGTAGATCCATCATTCTAAGGTTTTCATAACCATTTTCACCAAGTAGTCCCATCTAAAGTTGATCATGTTTTATGCTTAGCACTAGCATATACAAGTGGGGATGAGTACTAGTGAGGGGTGGTAAACTAGTGGATGACATCAAGATTTTCTAGCTTAGGCCAAATTTTATGCTCTTTATGCAACCTTCAAATATATCTTTCTAGAATCTAAAAGTCACTTAAGTCAACTCTAAGTTAAATCTTTGATAAAGAAATAAAGTAGAAAGCTTGCAAATAAAACTAGGATTGGGTTATCAAGTGGATATGATCACATATGCTTAAGGCATATAGTAGGCATGGTAGCAAGTAAGCGTTTGCTTGCATCAGTAGAGTATCTTGCAAGTGTTATCTTGCATATTCAACTAGTAGTATTAGGCTTGCCTTGTGTAGAGCAGTGGTTGAAGTTCTCCTCGGCTTCTTCTTCGTAGTATCCTCCTTCCTCCTCGTATCCTTGGTCGGTACTAGCGTCTATAAATAAATACGATGTACACAATCACTAAACAATACTTAACTACTTGCAATCATCACACAAAAGGGTCCTATAGATGATCTAGCATCATCACTAACATTACAAGATTTAAAGCTTGGTTTAATTCTTTTTATTTTTAGAAAAGTAATTTCTACTATTGAAAAACTAATTAAGATTTAATAATCTCCAAACCAAATATGTGATCATGTTAACACATGTCATCACCACATATTTTAGTCCATGGGAATGTGATTTAAAGTGGTGTCACAATTTAATAAGGTTTTACCCTTTTATTTTAATTGATTAAAGTGGCTAGAAATGCCTATGTGGCCTTCTTTTATTACTTGGTCAATATTTCTGTAAGTAAACCTATATATTTTTATATATTCTGAAAGGTATGGTCAAATGTGATTTTTGAGAGTTGCAATAAACTCAAAATCTATTATGGTTTAAATTTGAAAAATGTTTGAATGCAGAAAAGCCTCAGCCTTGTTATTTTTACCAAGGATGATCTACAGATCCAAATGACTTGAATCCAACGAGCTTGGATTCAGAATTCCCAGACCTTTATAACAAAATTGGTTTGATTCAATTTGGTTCACTGAATCGACCAGGATTGATTTTTGAAACTGGGTACAGAAGTGTGTTTGAAATAAAAAGGAAAATATTAAATTCAAATAACTGGGCTGTGCGGGAAACGATATTGGTCTGACCTGCTAAGCACAGCGCTTACGCGGGCTGGTTAAGTCGTTGTCCCCACGCGTCAGTGAGATGAGGGGGTGCGAAGCGGTATGGGTTGATGTGGTGCGTTCGATCTGGTTCTAATCCAACGACTGAGGATCATCGTCGACGTTGGGCAACGTCGGCGAGACGGAAACCTAGCGTGGCCAGTGGGGGTCGTTGGGGGCTCACCGGGGTTCAGGCGAGGGTCGGCGAGGCGGGCGAACGACAAAGTCGACGACGGCTAATCTCCTAGTACCGGCAGCTTCTCCTGGGGCGGCTCCAATCGTTGGCCCCCTTCTTCTCCAGCAGCGGCAGGCTCCGGTGAAATTCCAGCGAAGTGCTGCTCACCTTGCTCCGGGAACGGGGTGGCACGATCAGTGAGGAGAGGGGAGTGAGATGGTGTGCTCAATTCGGTTGGGGGTGGCCTCTATTTATAGTCGCGACGACGAGACCGAACGGGATGGGCAGGCGACGGTGGCGACATGGCTACGGGCTACTAGAGGCATGGCCGGCGGTGGCGATCGCTTGGTGGTCTCCTGGCGATGATCTACGGCTTTAATGCGCGCGTAGGGGCGGTGCGGTTTGGTCTGGAATGCGCGATGCTCTGCGTGGCAGAGGCGGCGTCTTCGACGGCGAGCGGTGGCTGTGCGGCATGGGGCGGCGAACGGTGATGTGTGGCGGTCTCCTGGGTCGGTGGCGATCATGTATGCACGCATCAAGGGCGGCGCCTGGTCTGTGGGCGTTGGTCGAGCGTGGCGCTCTGGCGCATGCTCGGCATGGTTGCTGGCGAGCTGGGCGCGGTCCGTGCGTGTGGTCCAGGGGTTGGCAAGGTTCGAGCGTTGGACAGGGAGTGGCGGTGGACGGTGGGCTGCCTCCTAGACAAGGTTGGCACGGCTAAATCTCCTCCTAGCTTGCTGTCTCCACTTGGGTGGCATGGTGAGCTTTGGCTGTTCACCATTGATGTCATTGCCCAGCTTACAGTGAGGCTAGTGCTTGGTTTAACTTGCTAGATGATCTAGTGAGATGGTTGTGAGCTAGAGAGGGAACAAGTTAGGCTTCAATCACTGCTCACAATAGTGTTTGGATTTTGTTCGATTTGTGTCTGCCAAGTGTTTGATGAAATGGCCGCAAGAATTCAAGTTTTGAATTTTGAAAAGATTTTTGGTGGGTGTGCTAGGTTGGTGCTGGTGAGTCTGCAGATGCTTGGGTTTTGAAAGTTGAGCTTGTTTCAGTGGTTTTTGAAAAAGTGGGATCTTCTCATATGATAAAGATTCAATTTTGAACTGTCATTTAAACTATGCATTGGAAAGTTTATGGCTGATCACAAAGTGGGCCTTGATACTTTGTTATGAGTACAATCAAGGGGTGCAAAGATCCAGAAAAGTTTCCGTTAAGTTCTGAAAGTTTGAGACAGCCAAAGTAGGCATGGGAGTTAAATTGGTCAAAATGACCATTCCCTTATTTTATTTGTTTTGATTTACTTGTCTTTGAGAAAAGTTTGGGAATTGTTTAGATGATGTTTATTTCACCTAAGCATCCATTTACAAGCAAAGGAACACACAAACAAGTTGGTTCAAAAGAATTAAAAATGAAATGCATACTCACATGCATGCTTCCGTATTTTTATTTAGAAAAGTTTTTGTTAACCCTAATTTTGAGGATTAGAGTTTGATGATCCATGTTTAGTATTTTTGGGATGTTACAAACCTTCCCCCCTTAAACAAAATCTCATCCCGAGATTTGAAAAAGGACGAAAAAGATTACCTAGGATTTGAAGAGATCGGGAAACTCTGTCCTGATGTGATCTTCGCGCTCCCAGGTAGCTTCATCTTCTGTGTGGTGGCTCCACTGAATCTTGAGAAACTTGATTCTTCGGGTTCGGGTAGTTCTGAAAGCTTCTTCCAAAATACGGATGGGTACTTCGGGATAGGTCAGGTTATCGTTGATCTCTATGGTCTGATGATCGATATTCTTGAATACTTCTATCTTTTCTGGAACTTCGAGACACTTGCGAAGTAATGAAATATGGAACACATTGTGAACGGCTGACATCTCTTCGGGTAGTTCCAATTGATACGACACTTCTCCTCGATGTTTCATAATCTTGAAAGGTCCGATATATCTGGGGGCTAACTTTCCTGTGAGTTGGAAACGCTGGATTCCCTTCAATGGTGACACTTTCAGATAAACAAAATATCCTATGTTGAAGACGAGGTCTCTACGTCTCTTGTCGGCGTAACTCTTCTGTCTGGACTGGGCAGTCTTGAGATGCTCACAAATCTTGCAAACCTTCTCTTCTGCTTCTCGTAGGATGTCGGGTCCGAAGATCTGACTCTCTCCTACTTCCGACCAGTTCAAAGGGGTACGACACTTCCTTCCATACATGAATTCAAATGGGGCCATTTGCAAACTGGCTTGATAACTGTTGTTATATGAAAATTCTGCAAACGGCAGACAGTCTTCCCACTTAGATCCATATTCTAACACACATGCTCTCAGCATATCTTCGAGTATTTGATTTACGCGCTCCGTTTGTCCATCGGTCTGAGGGTGATACGCGGTACTAAAATCTAGGCGGGTTCCTAAACCTTCTTGGACTTTCTTCCAGAATCTCGAGGTAAACTGAGTTCCTCGATCCGATACAATGTTCTTGGGGACTCCATGTAAACTAACTATTCTAGCGATGTATAACTCCGCTAGCTTCGAACTCTGATATGTGGTCTTGATGGGTAAGAAATGGGCGACTTTGGACAATCGGTCCACTATGACCCAGATAGAGTCATTTCCCCTACTAGAAGTAGGCAGTCCAGTGATAAAGTCCATTCCAACGGAATCCCATTTCCATTCCGGAATCTGCAATGGTTGCAACAATCCAGCGGGTCTTTGATGTCCTGCCTTGACTCGCTGACATATGTCACACTTGGCGATATAGCTTCCGATTTCTCTCTTCATCTTATGCCACCAAAATTGCTCTTTCAAATCCCGATACATCTTATTTCCTCCGGGATGGATAGAATAAAGAGTATCATGAGCCTCCTTCACAATCACTTCCTTCAACTCAGAATCTGATGGTACACAAAGGCGTCCTTTGTACCACAGAACTCCTTCTTCGTCTTCGGTGAATCCGGGTACTTTGCATGTACCAATACGACGCTTGATTCCATCGATACTAGCATTTCCCTTCTGCGCCTCTTTGATCTGACTGATCAAAGTGGGCTGGAGTTCTATGCTAGCCAAAAATCCTTCACTTACTAATTCCATTCGAAAATCTTCCATTTCTTTGTGCAAGCTTGTTTGCTCCTTCAAGATCATGGATTTCAAGCGGCACGGCAATCTCCTAAGGGAATCTGCTACCACATTGGCTTTACCAGGGTGATAGTGAATGTCCAGATCATAATCCTTGATTAGCTCAATCCATCTTCTCTGTCTCATATTCAGCTCCTTCTGAGTGAATATATACTTCAGGTTCTTGTGATCCGTATAGATCTCACAATGATTTCCCATCAGGTAATGTCTCCATGCCTTCAGGGCTAGAACTATGGCTGCGAGTTCGAGGTCATGGGTTGGGTAATTTTGCTCATGTTGCTTCAGTTGTCGAGATAGATAAGATATAACTTTGCCTTCTTGCATTAGCACACATCCGAGGCCGATCTTGGATGCATCACAATACACATCGAAGGGCTTAGTGATATCCGGCATGATCAAGATTGGGGATGAAATTAGTCTCCTCTTGAGTTCTTGAAAACTCGATTCACATTTGTCCGACCATTCAAACTTCTTGTCTTTCTTCAGCAATTGGGTCATAGGTCTGGCGATACTCGAGAATCCTTCTACGAACTTGCGGTAGTATCCTGCCAATCCGAGAAATGCACGAACTTGGGTTTGAGTGGTTGGGGCTTGCCAATCTTCGACATCCTTTACTTTGGCAGGGTCAATGTCAATTCCTCCGGCTGATACAATGTGACCGAGGAATCCTACTTCCTGTAACAAGAATTCACATTTGCTAAACTTGGCATACAACTGATGCTCTCTAAGGGTTCCAAGAATGGTCCTTAGGTGTAGCTCATGTTCTTCTTCCGATTTGGAATAAATCAGAATGTCATCGATGAAAACAACGACAAACTTATCCAGGAAGTCCATAAAAATCTTCTTCATGAGATTCATGAAATAAGCGGGGGCATTGGTTAATCCAAAAGACATGACTGTATACTCGTATAATCCATATCTGGTGGTAAAGGCAGTCTTTGGGATATCCTCTGCGCGAATTTTGAGTTGATGATAACCAGTTCTAATATCAATCTTACAGAACACTTTGGCACCGGTGAACTGATCAAACAAATATTCTATCTTGGGCAAGGGGTATTTGTTCTTGATGGTGACATCATTCAATTTCCGATAATCCGTACACAAACGGTTACCTCCATCTTTCTTGTCCACAAATAAGACAGGTGATCTCCATGGTGACGCACTTGGTTGAATCAATCCAATTTCCAGCATGGCATCCAGTTGCTTCTTCAGTTCTTCTAGTTCCGACGGGTTCATACTATATGGTCTCTGGGCTATGGGTCCTGTCCCGGGAATTAGTTCGATGATAAACTCGATATCCCGATCTGGGGGCATACCGGGCAAAACATCTGGAAATACATCAGGGTATTCACAGACTATCCGGACTTGGTCAATGGTAGGTTGGGCTATACTCTTGTTGCACTTGAATTGACGAGGTATGGTTTCAGATATATGCTCGAGTGATATTCTGGCTGTACTGGTCATGGTTATGGCTTTCTTGGCACAGTCAGTCAATCCTTTATGTTTGGACATCCAATCCATTCCTAGTACTACTTCCAAACCTTTAGTTCCGAATACTATCAGATTAGCATAAAAATCTATGCCATGGATTCGGATCGGGACGGCTTTGCAAATTTTCCTAGCCTTGGTGGTTGATCCGGGAATTTGAACAATCATAACATGCTTCAGTTTGGTTGGTTGAATTTACTAGTGCATGCAAAGAATGTGATGCACCAGAATCAAACAACACTCTTGCAAGTACTGAATTAACAGAAAACATACCCAGCACGACGTTTGGCGCTTCCTCAGCTTCTTCAGCATGCATGAGAAAAAGACGGCCATTGCGATTGAGCGAATTCCCTAGGGCAAACCATCTTCCGGGCTGAACACGACGCTGCTGCTGAGCTGGGACATTGGTATTGGGTGTTCCGGCATTCTTCTTGTTGGGGCACTCGTTGGAGTAGTGACCCTTATTTCCACAGTCATAACAAGTCACTTGCGACTTGTCCTTTGCTGCTACAGGCACAGCATTGCTTCCAGTCCTCGGGAGAGTGTTGGTGTTGGTGGCAGCATTGTTGTTGTTGAACATGGGTGGGGCACAGTTGAAATTGCTAGAGTTTTCGGGGTTGTTGTGATTTCCTCCAGGCCTTGGGTTTCCACGGTTGGGATAGGTCGGACGGTTCATCGGGGGTCTGTTTGTTCTTGGGGCAAATCCGGGAGATGGGTTAGGGCGATACTTTGGGGTCTGATGGGTTCCAGGCTGATGCATCATGCAACGCTTGCGGTTCTCATTGGCTTGGTTGATCTTTCCTTCCATCTGGATAGCAGAGTCGACAAGGGCTTCAATATCAGCAAAGGGGATATTGACTAACACAGTCTGCATCTCATCATGTAGACCATTCAGGAATCTTTCTTTCTTTTTGGCTTCGGTGTCAATCTCATCCAGGGCATACCTAGCTAATGACAAGAATTTCTCACGGTATTCCACTATAGTCATCCTTCCTTGCTTCAGTTCTCTAAACTCGTCTCTCATCCTCTTGATTAGACCCGGTGGCACATGGGTTCTGCTAAACTTGACCTTGAATTCCTCCCAGGTCATCATCTGGCCTCCGGTCATTACGCGAACATTGTTCCACCATGCTCTGGCATCTCCGGCTAGATAGTGGGTGGCGAATAGAACTTTCTCGTTGGCTTCCACTCCGGCGACTTCTAGGTTATTTTCCATGGTTTGCAGCCAATCGTCGGCGTCTAGGGGTTCCTCTGACTTAGTGAAAACAGGTGGGTTGGTATTCTGTAAATTCTTGAGCTTAGATCCGTGGTTGTCCTGATTTCCATGGCCTTGGTTGTTGTGGGCTAGCTGAGCTATCTATTGCAGGGCGGCTAGGTTGGCTTGATGTTCCGCTCTTTCAGCTTCACGGTCAGAAGTCAACATTTGCAGGATCTGCAACATCGGTCCGGGTATGAACCACTTCCTCCGCGTGGCATCTGAAGATTGAGATAGATCATGAGAAAAGAGGGAAATTTCTAAGGTTCTGGGATTTTGAATAGTTTTTAAAGTTTGACTCGGATTTTTCTAGCAACTTGGTTTTAATTCATTCATTCACACGATACAACACACACCACAACAAAGAAAAACAGATGGTTTTAAGAACCATTCTAAAAACTACGATACAGTGGGACCGAATACTACTCACTACACTAGTGCTCAAGTGCTACTACTCCTCGGAATCGGTGGCTTCGTCATCTTCATCATCATCGATGAAGGCGAAATCATCCTCATCGGTGAAGAAGTACATAGCCTGATCCTCCAGAAAATCATCATCATTGCTGAGATAGGAGTAGGGGTCTCCACGAAGATCCTCTCCGGCATTCTCCCTTTCTTCCAACTGCATGTCTCTCTCGTGGATGGTCTCCTCCAAAGATGAGAGGCGGTGGCGAAGACGGGTAATGATGCCCTCCTTCTTGTCGAGCTGACGGCGGCGAGACTTGCGATCCTTTGCTAGCATGGCGATGGTTTGATCCTTCGTCGTGATGATGGCAGACTTGTGGTTGGAGTAGTCACGACAGTTATCCAACTCCTGCTAACGATCGTACATCATGAAGCTAGGGTGTTCCAATTGAGTCTTCAGCTCAGGGTGGTATGGGGCTTCCAGTGGTTGTCCATTTGCATCACGCCTTGGGCAAAACTCAAAGCAGGTTCCCTTGATCTGATTTACGCTCTGCCCACACAGACGGGAAAGAGCGTCCTACATGGCCCTGGCAAGTCCATCGAGCCAGTTGTTCTCTCTTAAGGTAAACTGAATTCCCTCAGCAGTGGGAGGTTTAATCTTTCCTCGGAGACTTGCAACAATTAGCCACTGTAGATCTTCTCCTCCTTGATCATTGAGCTGAGCTCCGAAGAACTCGGGGTGCGGACGCTCCAGAAGTTCCAAAAGCTGGTCCAAATCCCTCTCAAAGATAAGGTCTCCATTCCCCAACTGATAAAACTTGTTATACTTCACGTCCATCTATAAGAATATAGGATGAGTAAGTTAGTAGAGTGATCAAGTGTGTCAAAATTTTATGTATTTTTCAAGAGTTTTTGAGGAACATGAATTTTCATGAAAGAATCAAGGTGATAAGAATGGGAATAAGTTTTTGTAAATATTTGTTTTCTTTGGTTTGAAAATAAGTTTTTGGGTTCAAACACCCAGTCTAACTAGGGTCTCCTATGGTCAGGATGGCTCTGATACCAACTTGTCAACACCCGGATTTTAAATCCCAGATGCCTGTTATGCCATACATCGTAATCCCAGGATTACCATTTTTGCGAGACATAACAGAATTGGATACCACGGTACCTCATACATTACAAACCATACATAAGGTCTTACAAAAATAAGGATCTCATGATCCAGTTCTTGATACAACTTCAAGCAGCGGAATACGTAATAATAACGGTAGTGTAGGCGAAGCTCCATCTTCGGGGTCACAGGCAATGCTGATGATGGGAGATGATCCTAGTTGTCGTAACCTTCCTGGGGTCCATCCTCCAGGTACTCCTCTTTAAGTACTCGCAAACTAATACTAACAAGTGAAGGGGGTTTTGGATAATAGGACACTAGGCTCTAGGGTTTTTTTGCAAGAAGCCAGATTTATCTCTACTAAGTTCAGAAGCAAGAGAGCTAGTTGAAGTTTATGACACCTAAGTGGGAACTTGTATCTCATGCCACAACTCTATTGTGGTCAAGTCAAAGTCTCAATTCATTTCACAAGTTATTTTGAAAACATCTGACGGCGGAACAGTATGGCCACTCCAACTGTCCATAACCGTGGACGCGGCTATTCAAATAGTTTGACACTCTGCAGAGATTGTACACTTTCACCACAACATTCGATACATCCGTTAGGAACAAATCCTGAATTCACCATACTCAGTATGCGGATAATCCTAACCTTTCAATTACACGCCCTAGTATAAGCACCTCTCCTATGAGTTTGGCCTCCCAACCATGACCAATTGTCATCTTGGGTACTGCACAGGTGGACAATCTTCACAAGGTATCCTCAGCTCAGACCTTGGCCGTGAGGGAACTAGTACTAAGGTATATAAGTTTCCAGTCAAGCCCTAACCAATCTTCGGGTATTGTGGTTGTACGATAAAAAATGGAATGGTATCGCATCCAGACAACCATCAGTTTTATAAAGGGCTAAGGCTCATGCCTCAACATTTTCATCACCAAAATCATCTGGTGTTTCAGAAGCACATGTCAAAACATCTCAGTAGATCCATCATTCTAAGGTTTTCATAACCATTTTCACCAAGTAGTCCCATCTAAAGTTGATCAAGTTTTATGCTTAGCACTAGCATCTACAAGTGGGGATGAGTACTAGTGAGGGGTGGTAAACTAGTGGAGTTTCAACTAAGTTCAATCTTATGCCTTAGGATGACATCAAGATTTTCTAGCTTAGGCCAAATTTTATGCTCTTTATGCAACCATCAAATATATCTTTCTAGAATCTAAAAGTCACTTAAGTCAACTCTAAGTTAAAGCTTTGATAAAGAAATAAAGTAGAAAGCTTGCAAATAAAACTAGGATTGGGTTATCAAGTGGATATGATCACATATGCTTAAGGCATATAGTAGGCATGGTAGCAAGTAAGGGTTTGCTTGCATCAGTAGAGTATCTTGCAAGTGTTAGCTTGCATATTCAACTAGTAGTATTAGGATTGCCTTGTGCAGAGCAGTGGTTGAAGTTCTCCTCGGCTTCTTTTTCGTAGTATCCTCCTTCCTCCTCGTATCCTTGGTCGGTACTAGCGTCTATAAATAAATACAATGTACACAATCACCAAACAATACTTAACTACTTGCAATCATCACACAAAAGGGTCCTATAGATGATCTAGCATCATCACTAACATTACAAGATTTAAAGCTTGGTTTAATTCTTTTTATTTTTAGAAAAGTAATTTCTACTCATTGAAAAACTACTTAAGATTTAATATTCTCCAAACCAAATATGGGATCATGTTGACACATGTCATCACCACATATTTTAGTCCATGGGAATGTGATTTAAAGTGGTGTCACAATTTAATAAGGTTTTACCCTTTTATTTTAATTGATTAAAGTGGCTAGAAATGCCTATGTGGCCTTCTTTTATTACTTGGTCAATATTTCTGTCAGTAAACCTATATATTTTTATATATTCTGAAAGGTATGGTTAAATGTGATTTTTGAGAGTTGGAATCAACTCAAAAACTATTATGGTTTAAATTTGAAAAATGTTTGAATGCAGAAAAGCCGATGCCTTGTTATTTTTACCAAGGATGATCTACAGATCCAAATGACTTGAATCCAATGGGCTTGGATTCAGCATTCCCAGACCTTTATAACAAAATTGGTTTCATTCAATTTGGTTCACTGAATCGACCAGGATTGATTTTTGAAACTGGGTACAGAAGTGTGTTTGAAATAAAAAGGAAAAGATTAAATTCAAATAACTGGGCTGCGCGGGAAACGATACTGGGCCGGCCTGCTAAGCACAGGGCTTACGCGGGCTGGTTAAGTCGTTGTCCCCATGCCTCAGTGAGACGAGGGGGTGCGAAGCGGTATGGGTCGATGTGGTGCGTTCGATCTGGTTCTAATCCAACGGCTGAGGGTCATCGTCGACGTTGGGCAACGCCGGCGAGATGGAAACCTAGCGTGGCTAGTGTTGGTCGTTGGGGGCTCACCGGGGTTCAGGCGAGGGTCGGCGAGGCGGGCGAACGACGAAGTCGACGACGGCGAAACTCTTGGTACCGGCAGCTTCTCCTGGGGCGGCTCCAATCGTTGGCCCCCTTCTTCTCCAGCAGCAGCAGGCTCCGGTGAAATTCCGGCGAAGTGCTGCTCATCTTGCTCGGGGAACGTGGTGGCACGATCAGTGAGGAGAGGGGAGTGAGATGGTGTTCTCAATTCG
This sequence comes from Avena longiglumis, assembly GCA_030063025.1. Classification (NCBI taxonomy): domain Eukaryota; kingdom Viridiplantae; phylum Streptophyta; class Magnoliopsida; order Poales; family Poaceae; genus Avena; species Avena longiglumis. Next base: position 337,847,728 of record CP125978.1, on the reverse strand, counting down.
GCTGGGGGTGGCCTCTATTTATAGTCGCGACGACGAGACCGAACGGGATGGGCAGGCGACGGTGGCGACATGGCTACGGGCTGCTAGAGGCATGGCCGATGGTGGCGATCGCTTGGTGGTCTCCTGGCGATGATCTACGGCTTTAATGCGCGCGTAGGGGCGGTGCGGTTTGGTTTGGAACGCGCGATGCTCTGTGCGGCAGAGGCGGCGTCTTCGATGGCGAGCGGTGGCTGTGCGGCATGGGGCGGCGAACGGTGATGTCTAGCGGTCTCTTGGGTCGATGACGATCATGTATGCACGCCAGGGCGGTATGATGTGGGTGTTGGTCGGCGTGGCGCTCGGCATGCTCGGCATGGTTCTTTGGTAGGCGCGGTCCGTGCGTGTGGTCCAGGGGTTGGCAAGGTTCGAGCGTTGGACAGGGAGTGGCGGTGGAAGGTGGGCTGCCTCCTAGACAAGGTTGGCACGGCTAAATCTACTCCTAGCTTGCTGTCTCTACTTGGGTGGCATGGTGAGCTTCGGCTGTTCACCATTGATGTCATTGCCCAGCTTACAGTGAGGCTAGTGCTTGGTTTAATTTGCTAGATGATATACTGAGATGGTATTGAGCTAGAGAGGGAACAAGTTAGTCTTCAATCACTGCTCACAATAGTGTTTGGATTTTGTTTGATTTGTGTCTGCCAAGTGTTTGATGAAATGGCCGCAAGAATTCAAGTTTTTGATTTTGAAAAGATTTTTGGTGGGTGTGCTAGGTTGGTGCTGGTGAGTCTGAAGATGCTTGGGTTTTGAAAGTTGAGCTTGTTTGAGTGGTTTTTGAAAAAGTGGGATCTTCTCATATGATAAAGATTCAATTTTGAATTTTCATTTAAACTATGCATTTGAAAGTTTCTGGATGATCACAAAGTGGGCCTTGATACTTTGTTATGAGTACAATCAAGGGGTGCAAAGATCCAGAAAAGTTTCTGTTAAGTTCTGAAAGTTTGAGACAGCCAAAGTAGGCATGGGAGTTAAATTGGTCAAAATGACCATTCCCTTATTTTATTTGTTTTGATTTACTTGTCTTTGAGAAAAGTTTGGGAATTGTTTATATGATGTTTATTTCACGTAAGCATCCATTTACAAGCAAAGGAACACACAAAAAAGTTGGTTCAAAAGAATTCAAAATGAAATGCATACTCACATGCATGCTTCCATATTTTTATTTAGAAAAGTTTCTGTTAACCCTAATTTTGAGGATTAGAGTTTGATGATCCATGTTTAGTATTTTTGGGATGTTACAATGGACCTCAGGAAGGTTACGACAACTAGTATCATCTCCCATCGTCAGCATTGCCTGTGACCCCGAAGATGGAGCTTCGCCTACGCTACCGTTATTATTACATATTCCGCTACTTGAGTTGTATTAAGAACTGGATCATGAGATCCTTATTTGTGTAAGACCTTATGTATGGTTTGTAATGGATGATGTACTGTGGTATCCAATTCTGTTATGTCTCGCAAAAATGGTAATCTTGGGATTGCGATGTATGTCATAACAGGCATCTGGGATTAAAAATCTAGGTGTTGACAACACCCCTACTCCTGCAAGATGAACTATATGAGGGAGCAAATGCCCTGTACAGATGCTCCTTGATATGTTTCCTTAGCAACTATCGAGAGATAGAGGAAGATGGGAACTTGGTACTAACACTTCTATCGTTCTATTGTTGCCTACCTAGAACCCCAGCTCTGCCCTCCCTTATATACTGGTCTAGGGGGCAGATTACAAATCGGGCCCTAGGGTTTACTGTTTGGATATGGGTTTATTGGACAGGGCCGGCTGCAGGGCCCAGCCGGTGGGCCTGGACCCAGTCCACCATCCTTTAGTGTCATCCTATTCTTTAGCGGTCACCCGGGCTTCCTTTGGAGCGTCACCCTTGCTTTAACGGTCTCTCGGACTGTTTTTGCCAGTCACCCGACCGTTTTGCTTTATCTTCGTCGGGTAGCGCTGGTCGTGATGGCACACTAGCTTGCTTGATGACGGGGGAGAGCCAGAGGCGTACCCCGCAAGGAGCGTCAGCCCCTCCGTGCTCTCCATCGAATCTGAGGTGAGCTGGGTGGAAGCGGCCACCCGTCCGGTTCTTCTGGCTACCGGCTAGACGGGCCAGCCAGGAAGGTTATAAACCCAGCCGGGCGGGGTTTTCCAACCAGCTGGAGTTGTCCTTCTTTTGGGGACAGGCGGTCTGTTCCTTCTAGAGCCGGCCTACTTGTGCTTGTCTTTCCCCACTCGGGGGTTATCCCCCCGACACTAGTCCCCGAGCACGTATGGGCTTGGCCAGTGGGTAAGATCTTGTGTGCTCTTTTTTCGTTCTGAAGTGATTGCTTTACCGCATCCAGCTGCAGCTTTCGTTTTTGCTTTCCGGCTGGATTTAACCAGCTGCGGAATCGATGGTCGCCCACTGGGTATAAACAGAGAAGGCAGGGACCGGCTGGCATAGCTGAAGACGAAATGTTATCTTGATGACGCCGTTGATGTCGTCACCCACTACTGCTGCTCTGGCGCACGTCGCGTCAGTTGGACTTCCGCGGCGCTGCGTCAGTTTTTTTGGCAACTGCACACGCAACTTGCTGCAGCGGTTTCTCGGGGCGAGTGCGCACACCTCATATCCCGGTAACGCCTACAGATCTTCTGTGGCGATTATGTGGCGATTATGTGGCTGTGGCGCCTTGCTTCCATGTGTCGTGCGGGATCCAAGGAGGCGACGACACCGCCCGCGGGGATAAATAGAGACCTGAGGGGGAACGATGCCCACACTTCTCCAACCTCCGGCTCTTGTTCTCCTCGTGTTCCAGCGCACCCTGCTCCTTGCGCATCGTCTTCCTTGCACACTTCGCCCGTGGCTTCGGTCTTCCCGTCAGCCCCTTCCTCCTCCAACTCTTTGTCTTCTTCGACCTCCGGCCCCATCATCTGGGCGCCAACACCATCGCGCAGCTGTTGCACCATGCGGTTTGCTGCGAGTCGTATCTTGGGGTGTGGCCCGAGGTGGCGAACTTCCTCAAGTTCTTCCAGTTCAAGGTTCAAAACACCTCCAAGGGCGGTCTGCGGACGCAGACAGGCTGCTGCGCCATCTACCCGCGGTCCTCCTCGCCAATGCCGCAGTTCGAGCTCCCCGACATCATCAAGCTATGGCAGCACTCATATTTTTATGTGAGCAACGCCACAGAGGTGGACTGGATATGCCTTTCGCCAATTTGCCCTCGACGCAAAAGGGCTTGTCAACAAAGGGTATGGGAGCCACGGTGGACCTCGACCGGATGGCCACCCGGGTGGAGACGATGGTGGAGACAGAGAGGCCCACAGCCCGGGACATCACGCTATCGTGGATGGTGCGTCGCGTGCTGCCGCTGCAGAAGCGGTCGCACAAGATGTGCCACATGTCGACCGTCGATTACCCGACGAGGACGTCGCGGAAGGAGGTTCCCTACCAGGACCTGCGGAACTAGGTCTCCATGATCTCCAAGTTCCGTATGGAGGCCACCTGGGCGTACTCCTGCCCTCCGTACCATCGTGGCCGCTTGCCGCCTCGGGTCAGTTGTTTGTGTAGCTTCTTATTCTTCGTCATTGCTAGCTTTCCTTGGGTGCCTTATGCTCCCCTTTTTATTAGTTGTTCACGATGCAGCTAGCCGGGGACGGTATGGGTGACTTCCTGCCCCCGTCCTTCTTGGCGGATAGGAAGCCAAAGAAGTACCCCCAGACGGAGCCTGAAGGGTTTCCTGTCCGGGCGGACCATGACCCCTCGGATCCTCATGGTAAGTTGCTGGATCTGGATCCTTCTTTCATCCTGGCTCGTGAGGTTGCGGTTTTGATTATTTGTCTCTGTTGCAGTCAATGTCACCGACGAGGAGGGTGGCCGAGAGAAACCCGTGGCGAAAGCCCGGGGACAGAGGATGGCACCTGTTGCCGCTCCCACTCTAGTTGAACAGAAAAAGACGCGTCATGGGCGTCAAGTCGTTGCTCCACCATCCGTCGTCGGGTTAGCATCCTGCTTGTGTCTCCTTGTCGTTCTGTGGTTCTGCTGGTGTTTTTCCTTATTTTTCACTCTGTGCAGCGAGGCGATGTCGCTTGGAGATGGTGGCGTTGTCGTCATTGCTCCTCCCCTCCTCCGCCGGTTGAGGAGGTGGTGAGGTTGTCGGCTGCACCTGCACCGGCTGCGTCCGGCCTGGCTGTGCCAGCCGCACCGTCTCCGCCCAAGGCCCCTCAAGGCTCCCCGACCATAGGGCTGCTGCACCAGGCGCCCGTGTCTTCGCGGTTGGGGTAGCTGTTTGCGGCTGCGCAGGACCCGGAACCCCCCCCCATCCTTCGTCCTGGGGCTGGCATGAACCCGGCCTGGAGCATCGCTCCAGGCAGCTCCGCCAGGCCCGTGATCACGGAGGTGACAGAGGAGGCTGGGGCCGCGCATGCGGCTATAGCGGCGGCCAGTCGGGTGCTTCCGCGCCGGCTGGGAGGGAGTTGGTGGTGGCCATGCCTTCGGGTGCGGCTACCGATGATGACGAGGTTGTCGTCACCGGCTCGAGTCCAGCTTCGGCTGTGCCGACGCCGGGTGCGATCCTCGCCCAGCTCTTGGGCGCGGCACCTGTCGCACTCAACCAGGTTCGCCACCTGGTTGAGGGAATGGAGCAGGGCCTTGGCGAGGCCAAAAAAAATTCTGTCTTGATGGAGGTAGGTCATTATCCCCAAAACCTTTCTGTTCTTCCAGACAGTTTGTCGTTCTGTTACTTATTTATTTTCTTGCTGTAGAGAGCTTTTGCGGAGTCGGGGAAGAACACCCAGGATCTTGGCCATAAGATTGCTTCTTCAGATATGTCTTGGCGATTGGCTCCCTTTTCCCGTTTTTTGTTGACCATCGGGTATCCTCCTACAGCCATGATCCAGGACAAGGAGAAGGAGGTGGAGCGCCTCAAAGCTGAGGTTGCCCGGCTGGAAGAGTCGAACAAGGCGCGATAGGCGCAGTTCGATCAACTTTCCGCGGCCAAGCATCATCTCGAGGTTAGCGTGGAGAGGGACAAGAAAACAGCTGACATCCGGGCGGAGGCGCTGAAGAACTTTGAGACGATCTCCGCCCAACAGGAGGAGACGATCAAGATTCTTCGCTCCCGGGAGGGGGAGTTGACTCAGCACCTCCAGAGCATCTCGGAGATGGTTGTCAGTAAGTTCTTCAGCTTCCTTCCTCCATTGTTTCATGGTTTGTTGAATCTGGCATGACCATTCAGCTCTGCCCTTGGTTGCATCTCATTACCCTGAGGCAACCGAGATGGCCCTAGAGAAACTGCCTGTGGAGGACGTCGGCCGTGACCTGACCGCCTTGGACCTGGTGAAGGTGCTGGCAGAAGAGAGCAATGGCCTTCGTGTCGTTGCTAATGATCTCTTCCACTACATCTAGCTAGATGCAGGTGACGTGCATGACATTGCTAGCCTGGTGGTTGCCTTGTCTCGTGGGATCGACGTCCTGGACATCCACAAGGAATGGGCGGCCCAAGGCGGCGTGGAAATGGCTCTGGCCTTGGTCAAGTAGTGGTATCTCGGGGCTGATCTTGGTGTGCTCACACATGGATTCCGTCTTGGGACGAGCTACGAGGGCCTCCGCGACAGTATTCCGGCGAGCTGGTCCTGCGGGGTGAAGATTGGCACCTAGGTGGACTTGGAGCGCGATTTTCGCGACCCTACTGAGGCGCTGCTGCTCCACTGGACCCAACGCCCTAGAATCCCGTCGATGTCACCTCCACCAGCCAAGCTCCTACAGCCGGTGCTGGTGCAGCTCCTGCCGATCCAACTCATGCCCCTGGTGCTAATGCTTCCTCTGCCGCTCCGGCTCCAGAATCTTGATCCCCGGAATGCTGGGTGTATTTGTTAAACTGACCTTGTATTGTTGCTACACTTTGGCTCACTTTTTTTGTCAAATTTTTAATCTGCGCAGAACCGTCGTGTTATTCTTTATGGCTTGGTGGCTCTTTAACTCTTTGGGCTCGTTCTGCCTTTTTTTGTTTTTCTTTGGAGCTTATATCTTTACGCCCTTGTCGTTTGCGATCTTTGAGACTCGAGCCGGCTGGAGTAGCCAGCCGGGTCGAAGATCTTTCGCCGTCTCGACTTGAACTTATGGGTGCGTGGGAGCGCGCCCACTGGGTGTAGTCCCTGAGGTTCGGGCCGGCTGGGGTAGCCAGCCGGGTCGAAGCTCTTTCGCAATCTTGACTTGAGTTTATGGGTGCGCGGGAGCGCGCCCACTGGGTGTAGTCCCCGAGGTTCGAGCCGGCTGGGGTAGCCAGTCGGGTCGAAGCTCTTTCTCTATCTCGTTTCCTTCCAAGTTGTGGCTCGGGTCACGAGAGACATATCATTGCTTTGGGTTAGTTTTGTTATGCATATGCTCATTCATTGGTTGGGACTGAACATGAAAGGAAAGTAAAGGTGTGCCCCCTCGAGTTACGCCGTTAGTAGCTCCCCTTTTCTCAGCGAGCATTGGCCTTTCGAGCGTTGCCCTTGCCTCCTGTCAGTCGGGTTGCGGTCTGCAGCCGAAACTGAAGGGGCAGCTGTGTTGGCGTGCCTCGTGATACTTTGGTTCGTTGTTGTTGGCTTAGCTCATGTGGGCGCGATCGGTTCGCCTAGGCGCCCTTGCTTTCTGCGTTGGCATTTTCCTGCAGCATGTGCTTTGAGTTTTGGCTCTTGCTGGGTCGATAGCCGGCGTGCGGTCTGAAGCTGGAACCGAAGAGTTGTCTCTAGGCACCTTGTGCAATATTATGCCGCCTGTAGAAATCATGGGGGTCTAGGCAGCCGGTACGAAGGCGAAGGTGGTGCGCAAAATTGGGACAAAGTCCTCGGTGCTATGCCGATGCTTCCGACCTTGTTCATTTACTAAATGAAAAGGGAAGGTACATACACTTCTTGTTCAAGTGTAAAATGGCCGTAGTAGGCTTGCATTCCATGGGCGTTCCGTCTCCTCGTCTGAGCGGTCTGCCTTGTTCTTCACCGGCTGCTGGGCGTCGATCAGATAGTATGAATTGTTGTGAAGCGCCCGACTGACGATGAATGGGCCTTCCCATGGTGGGGACAGCTTGTGCATTCCTTTGGTGATCTGTACCAGGCGCAACACCAGATCTCCGTCGCGGAAAGAGGTAGGCCGGATCTGGCTAGCGTGGTACCGACGAGGTCCTGCTGGTAGATCACTGGCCTGGACAGAGCCATCTCCCGTGCTTCCTCGAGCAAGTCCATGTTGTCCTCTCTTGCTTCTTTGGCCTCTTGCTCCGTGTAGAGCTGCTTGCGGGGCGCGTCGAAATGGATGTCCATGGGGAGAACTGCCTCTGCCCCATAGACGAGGAAGAACAGAGTGGAGCCGGTTGAGCGGTTGGGTGTCGTACGCAGGCTCCAAAGCACAGCTGGCAGCTCCTCTATCCAGCATCCAGGTGATCTGATGAGCATTTCGATTAGCCTTGTCTTGATTCCGTCTAGGACCAGCCCGTTAGCGCGTACACACTGCCCATTGGATTGCGGGTGCATGACTGATGCCAGGTCCAGATGGATACCCTTTTCCCTGCAGAAGCGAGCGAAAACTCCCTTCACGAAGTTGGTTCCATTGTCAGTGATGATGTTGTGCGGGTAGCCGAACCGGATGATGATGTCCGTGAAGAATTTGATCATTGTTGCTCCGTCCAGCTTCTTGATGGGTTTTGCCTCGATCCATTTTGTGAACTTCTCCACGGCTACGAGCAGGTGCGTCATGCCGGATCGAGCTATTTTGAAAGGCCCCACCATGTCCAGCCCCAGACCGCGAATGGCCAGGTGATTGGTATTGTCTTGAGTGTCGCAGACGGCGTGTGCTTCAGCTGACTGAACCACTGGCAGCCATTGCATGCTTTGACTAGCTCCTCAGCATCCTTTAGCGCTGTCGGCCAGTAGAAACCATGCCGAAGGGCCTTGGCTTCTATTGCTCTTGACGAGGCATGGTGGCCACATTCGCCCTGGTGTATGTCCATTAGGAGCTTGGTTCCCTCTTCTTGGCTTACGCATCGTTGATAGATGCCCCCGACGCTACGCTTGTACAGCTCGTTGTTGATGATGGTGTAGGCGCTTGCTCTTCGCCGCACTTGTCATGCTGCCACTTCCTCTGTCGGGAGTTCGTATTTGGCCAAGAAGTTCATGAACGGCTTCGCCCAGTTGGGCGTTTCCCGAATGGTGTGCACCGTTTGCATGATGAGCTTGATCTCCTCACAGATGGCTAGCTCCGGAATGTCGGGAGGCTTGTCGGGTGGTAGCTTGTTGGTGTCGACCATGAGATGCGTTGCAGCAGTCCCCGGGTGCGGCGAGGCAGTCCCTGGGTGCGGCACGGCAGTCCCCGGGTGCGGCGAGGCACCAGCTGTTCCTTGATCTGCGTTGAGGATGATGGAGTCGGATTCTGGAGATGGGGTGATGGAGGCTTTGCGCAAGTGTTCGAGGGAGACTCCAGGCGGTATGGCTTGTCTTGTTGAACCGACCCTGGCCAAGGCGTCAGCGTCTTTGTTGTTGGCTCTGGGCACGTGGTGGAACTCGCATCCTTCGAAGCAGGCACACAATTGTTGAACAAAGAAATAGTAGAGAGCCATGTTTGCGTTTCTTGCATCCCACTCGCCAGATACCTGCTGCACCACCAGGTCCGAATCTCCAAAGCATAGCACCCTCTGGATGCCTATCTACTTGGCCATCTTGAGCCCATGGATGAGCGCTTCATACTCGGCGACGTCGTTGGATACCTTGAAGTGGATCTGGAGGACGTACTCCATCTGGTCGCCTTTGGGCGAGGTTATCACGATTTCGGCTCCGAGTCCTCCTCGCATTTTGGAGCCGTCGAAGTGTAGCTTCGAGTAAGTTGAATCCGGCACTGGTGGCATGTACTGTGTCTCCGCCCAATCGACGATGAAATCAGCCAGTTCTTGGGACTTGATCGCTGTCCGTGGCTCGTACTGGATGTTATGTGCAGCGAGCTCGATGGCCCATTTTACCACGCTACCAGTGGCGTCCTTGTAGCCAATAATTTCCGCAAGCAGGGCCAATGCTACTACCCGGATGGAGTGCTCTTGGAAGTAGTGCTTGAGTTTCTTGGAGGCCATGTACATGCCATATACCAGCTTATGGTAGTGGGGGGTAGTTCTACTTAGAGAGCGACAACACCTCGCTCAGGTAGTACACGGGGCGCTGGACCAACTGGGCCTTCCCTTCCTCTGGTCTTTCCACTACCAATACCATGCTAACCACCCTGTTTGTGGCAGCGATATACATCAGCATAGGCTCCTTTCGTGTCGGTGCCGCCATAATGGGTGGTGAGGTTATCATGCGCTTGAGGTCTCGGAAAGCTTCGTCCGCCTGAGCTGTCCAGACGAACTTGTCCGTCTTCTTCATCAGCTGGTACAGGGGAAGGGCTTTCTCACCCAGCCGGCTGACGAACCGGCTGAGGGAGGCGAGGCACCCAGTGAACTTCTGTATGTCGCGCAGGTTCTACGGCAACTCCATGCGCTCAATGGCTCTGATCTTCTCCAGGTTCGCCTCGATTCCTCGTTTAGAGACGAGAAAGCCTAGGAGCTTGCCGGCTGGGAGGCCGAACACGCACTTCTCTGGGTTCAGCTTGATCTAGAAACGATGAAGGTTGTCGAACGTTTCCTTCAGATCCTCAAGGAGTGTGTGCCGCTCCTTGGTCTTGATGACGACATCGTCAACATAGGCATGCACGTTTTTGCCGATCTGCATATGCAAACATTTCTGCATACAGCGCTGATAGGTTGCTCTTGCGTTCTTCAAGACGAAGGGCATGATGGTGTAGCAGTAAGCTCCATACAGGGTTATGAATGATGTCTTTATTTGATTGGTTACATTGAGCTTGATCTGGTGATAGCCCGAGTAAGCGTCCAGAAAAGACAACAAATCGCACCCGGCAGTGGAGTCAATGACTTTATCAATCCGCGGTAGAGCGAAAGGATCTTTGGGGCATGCCTTGTTGAGACTGGTATAGTCGACGCACATGCGCCATGTCTTGTTCTTCTTCAGCACCAGCACCGGGTTGGCGAGCCATTCCGGGTGGAAAACTTCCACGATGAAGCCGGCTGCGAGCAACTGTGTGATCTCCTCACCGATGGCTCTTCTTTTTTCTTCTGCGAAGCGGCATAAAGATTGCTTGACCGGCTTCACGTCTGGGCGAACATGAAGAGAGTGCTCGGCGAGTTCCCTCAGGACACCTGGCATGTCTTTGGGGCACCATGCAAAAATGTCCCGATCCTCACGGAGGAAATCGACGAGGGCGCTTTCCTATTTGCTGTCCAGGCCGTCTCCGACCAAGACGAACTTGCTGGGTCCTCCTTGTTCAGCAAGATCTTCCTTGTCCCTTGCGAGGGCTTGAACTGTGATTCTCCAGCCGGTTTAGGTTCTCCATCCGGCATATCCTTCTGCAGAGCCGCCACATTCTGCATTATGACGCGCTTCTCTTCACCGATGATCATTGCTTCGGCTATCTTGGAGTCGTCTGAAGCGTAGTCGATCGAACGCTTGTAGCATCCATCGACGATGATCACTCCCTTTGGGCCTGGCAGCTTCATCTTGAGGTACGCGTAGTGCGGTACTCCCATGAACTTGGTGAGAGCTTGGCGCCCTAGTATGGCGTGGTAGGCACTGGAGAGGTTCATTTTGGTTCGCGACGGAAGTTGTTCTCGCTGCCGAAGATGACGTCCAGTTGGATCTTGCTGATTGGCGAGTGCGACGAGCCTGGTACTTGTAACACCCTCAGAATCGGCCCTATGCAAGTTTTAGCGCTTCCCGCCAAAACCCACATAGAAACGATTCAAAGGTGCCCACCAGGCACTTGCGTGCGGGTGGAAAACGAAGTAATACCATTACACAATAGTCCTCGATGGAACCCACAAAACATATATAAACAACAACGACTCAAAGAGTCAAGAATGCAGATATACAATACAAGATCCAAATCACCTTGAAAATGATACAGCGTCCGACTACGGACAAGATGCAAATGGGGCTAAGAGCCCTGAAGAATAACCAATGGCATCCATAACCCTGCCCAGGCCAAGCCGGAAGGGTAACCCTGCTAACGACGTCGATCTCAAAACCTGCTTAAACAAAAGGGGTGCCGACAAAGGGCAAAGGAAAAAGAGAGCGGTCGATCGAGGCCGATTGCAGCGAGGCTAGAATTGGCGGTCCTCGCCTACATAGGTATGGTGGATCGAGCGGCAAAGCATGCACTAAACAACCTATAGAGACTTGATACAACCAGGCTATCGAGAGGGTAAGAAAGACCTATTCGGAACCAACCTGATACTACCACCAAACATACCCATCCTGGTGTTTCCCCCTCGAGACCAAACGAGGAAGTCAACCGAGGAACTCACACAGTTGGCAGTTTTATTCATTCCTTTATAATTGCGGCAATTACTAGTCAAATATAGATAGCATGAGTCATCCTGATATAATAAGCAGTGGGCAGTTTTAGTTAACCATTCAGTTGTAGTTGCAACACTTACTAGTCAGATACGATTAGCATGAGATATCCCAAACCCAGCAGTTGTTGGTACTTTTATTTAGCCATTCCGTTGTAGTGAAGCCGATTACTAGTCATATCGGATACAAGTCAAATTATAACAGTAAACTTTAGTTATAGTTGTCTATGATCGAGAACTGTGCTCCAAGTCGTCCATAACCGCGGACACGGCTTTTCGAAAAGATTTAACCCTGCAGGGGTGCACCAAAGTATCCACACGCACTTCGACCCTTTTTGCCAGATCAGTTAACATACACCCATCGGTATGTCGGCGGGGCCTAAGTCATGACGCGTTTCCTGCACCCAAAGCAAGTACATGGGGCACCCCACTGCTACCCATAACAAAGTCGGCCGGTCGAGACGGACTCGGGTTTGGGTGGACGGCAGAACGACTGGGAACCCGAAAAGATGACTGGGCTTGTCGATACAGCGAAAACGTGTCCCGATCCTAAACAGTACAGGTGCAGTACATCGCACAATTTAAATAAAGCAGTAAAGCATGGCATAAGTACAGAATAGTAATAAAGCCCCAAACTAATTGTGGCCCCCAGTACAGTACTTGGAATCAGGTACTAAATCGATGGGGTGCCCATACATCCCACATGTGGTTAGCGCGCTCGATCTCGGAACAGGTGTCAAGAACTCGGGGTCCTACGGGACACAAGTGGACGGTTAACAACCAAATAACATCTATTGCCCACCTGTGCCTCTGCATTACCTACTTCAATTTTAGTTATTAAACAATAATTAAAGTCTTGATCATCTCCAACATTAAACATGCGGCAATACTCCAACAACTGTGGTACTTGACGACACGCAACAGCACTTGAGCAAGCGACTACGACGCGCAAGTCCCACTATCTACCAAACAACAGGTAATAGGATGTGTCCAAGGCAATATAAGGCTGCAAGGGATATCGTGGGTACAAAAACTAGAGCATCGCAACACAGATAGCAATAGATCAACAGGAGGAAATAAAGACTATAAAAGTAAGATAGGTAGAAAGGGGGAGGTGCTCGCCTGAAAAGCATTGCCGAAGGTTCATCCGAAGATCGGGTCGACACTCGCATCAACTCATCGGCCTAATCCGTGAAGAAGCAAGGCACTAGAAGAAACACCGGATGCACTATTTAAGATTACGGCAGAAGACCGGGCATGATGCATGTATGATGTATGACATGGCAAAGGTGCGATGCAATTAGGCATTATCAAGCGGAACCGGGGTCCCGACAATTAATTAATAGGTTTATGTTGTTTAGATACCCTGCAATTTAAATGTTGTCTTAACAAGGCAAAATTAGATCACTGGTTCGCTACACAAATTTAAATGGAACCAATATGAGACCAGAAATGTCCGCATATGGTCTCCATATTTAATTATGAGGTGAATCGGCATAATGCCCCCAACCCACACAAATATGCATGCGAGTATGACAATTTAATATGCAAAAATTTATATAGATGGCATTTATAAAATAGGGGCTCGGATCGGGGTCACACATTGGCGTTTGGCGATCTTGGTTCGATGTGGTTCGACGGGTTCTGGCTCGCCGAGGATCGGTCTTCGAATTACAAGAGAAGGGCCTTCGATTTCCATGACGGCGTCCTCGATGCTCCGTGCCGAAGGCATCAGGTTTCCATGTAGGAGATCTTGGTGTTCCAGGCCAAAGTGCTCGAGTGTTGGTGTCGAGCTTGGGTTCGGTGCCGATGATGCACCGGGTTACCTTGGTCGGTGAAGATAACTCTAGTCGGTGTCGACCTCGGCAGACGAGGATATAGGATGGAACCACGATGTGGAGCAACAAGTGCACAGACGGCATGACACAAAACAGAGCATGGACATAAGAATGATTTTTAGAGGCCTGTGCTGCTCAGACGTTAGCTCGAACAGCTTGCAGACGGAAAACAGAGGGATGGCATATAACTTGTTCATGTGGCCTCCAACATTGCGGCAGTCGGGGGAGCTCCATGGCGTTCTTGGGGCCTGCAGCGCTCACAGAGGGAGGGCGACACCAGGCTCTGCGAGCGACGGACTGGAGGAGGGCGGCAACAACGGCCGGTCGCGGCGAGGAGGCGCAGGCGCTTGCGGAGGCGCGCGTGTAGGGCATCTGGTAGCGGCGGGCTCGAACGGTGGTCGGCGGCGCTGCCGGGGAGGACGAGGCCTGACGGCGGGGTTCCGCGGTGGCGCTCGGGGGCGGTGCAGAAGCAGCTGCGAGGGAGGCTCGCAGGGAGGCGAGGGCGCGGCCGACGGGGAGGTCGAGCAGCGGGGAGGTGGGGGCCCGCGATGACGCGGTGGAGGGGGGAGGCCGGAGGAGCTCAGGCGTCGGGAGATGGAGCCATGGCGCCGCGCAGCGAGAGGCGGCCGACGGTTTGTGAGGCGGAGGAGGCCGATGGCGGCGACGGAGATGCGGTCGGGCTGTGGAGAGGCGGGACGAGGAGGAGAGACGGGGAGGCGCGGGCGGCCATGGCGGGTGAGGTCGGGCGAGTGAGAGGCGGGGAGGACGCGGCGGCGGGAGGAGGAGAGAGGCGGCAGGCGCGTCTGGGAGAGAAAGGGAGGAGGCTGGTCGGCTCGGAGAGGGTACCTTGCATGCGGGAACGAGCAGAGGAGAGGAGCGGGGAAGAAGGGAGAGGAGCGTGGAGGGGCAGAGTGGGGCAGGAGGTGGGGCCAGGGTGCAGGCGGTTAAGGCCAGGCGTGTGTGTGTGTCTTTGTGGTGTTGGTGTGGGGGGATGTGGCGGGAGTGTGTGTGGTGTGTGTGGGGGTAGGTCCAGGAGAGAGAGGGGAGGTGGCGACCTAGGATTGGATGGGGAAAAGGGGAAGGTGAGGTGTCGACATGGGATTGGAGGGGGTGAGGTGGAGGGGGCTGGGTAGATTAGGTTTGGGTAGGAAAAGGGTTTAGGGTTTCTTTAGATGGGCCGGGTGGTAGGTAGTCTGGTCAGGTTGGGCCTCTGGCCTGACCGATCGGACTGCCTCCCCGGTCAAAACATTTTATTATTTATTTTATTTTTACAACGTTTTTTGTAAATACTTTTTGGACAAATAAAAGATCTGAACAGACCGAGGTTTTAGTTTGAGATTAAAGGAGAGGGCTAATTAGGAAAATAACTTAGGCTTTTACGAAAATAGTTTTTATGCAAAAATATATGCATGATGATGACGATGCTCAAATGCAATGTGGCATGATGACATGAGCATGAGGTCATGATGATGCAATGCACAAAAACAACGCGATTTTCTAGTAGTGGTTTTTGCGGGGTGCCACAATTCGACACCACTAACAATGGATCTCGCCCTCGAGATCCGCCTCATGGTACGGGGAAGAAGCCCGGCGATCTGAATCTTCTCGCTTCGTGTAGACCCTCGCGACACCACTAGCAATGGATCCTTCTTCGTCTTGAAATCGGCGACACCACCAACAAGGGTCGATGCTCCCGTTCGTCGAGGGAACACACCAGACAAACAATATAGGAGTTAAAGGTAAGTCCACCTCTAACTTCCCTTGAAGGAGTAAGAATTGCATCGATCCACCATTCAGTGTACCGAAGAGAATGATAAGAGTAGTGGTATGGTCGCGACTCCATCCCGCACTCAAAGCATTACTCTGTACACGAATAGCAGACTATACAACCAACTCTCTGGATTCAGACTGAAGGTCTCGACAATCGAGGTTCAGAAACAAAGGGGTGATGCAGTCTTTGCATCGGACCTGGCGTAGATGATGTCGTCGCGTCGGAAAACACGAGAAGGCACGAGAAGGAACAAAGAGAAGTCCACCAGACGAAGGATTCCTCGGATAGCATGAAGACCAGATGTAGCAACACCGTTACCAAAGGAGGAAGCGAAACCCTGAAGGTACGATGGAACCCAACCACGAGAAATCCTGGACTCGAAGAGAGAGAAGAGAGCGGATTCAAAACACGCAGAGGTGAGAGGAGAGCAGCAGAGCGGTAAGGAGTAAAATCAGACCTAATCATAACTATCCAACCGATTTTGCAAAAATAGTTTGACACTCTACTTTAGCCGTTAGCTAGGTTATCCTACAGGCTGGACTTGTGGGGTATCACAACTGCTGAGCTCTGATACCACTCTGTAACACCCTCAGAACCGGCCCTATGCAAGTTTCAGCGCTTCCCGCCAAAACCCGCATAGAAACGATTCAAAGGTGCCCACCAGGCACTTGCGTGCGGGTGGAAAACGAAGTAATACCATTACACAATAGTCCTCGATGGAACCCACAAAACATATATAAACAACAACTACTCAAAGAGTCAAGAATGCAGATATACAATACAAGATCCAAATCACCTTGAAAATGATACAGCGTCCGACTATGGACAAGATGCAAATGGGGCTAAGAGCCCTGAAGAATAACCAATGGCGTCCATAACCCCCGCCAAGCGGAAGGGTAACCCCGCTAACGACGTCGATCTCAAAACCTGCTTAAACAAAAGGGTGCCGACAAAGGCGAAGGAAAAGAGAAGCGGTCGATCTTGAGGCCATGACACGGCGAGGCTAGAATTCGGTCCTCGCCTACATAGGTATGGTGGTGGCGGCGACAAAGCATGCACTAAACAACCTATAGAGACTCGATACAACCAGGCTATCGAGAGGGTAAGAAAGACCTATTCGAACCAACTCGATACTACCACCAAACATACCCATCCTGGTGTTTCCCCTCGAGACCAAACGAGGAAGTCAACCGAGGAACTCACACGGTTGGCGCTTTATTCATTTCGTTATAGTTGCGGCAATTACTAGTCAAATATAGATAGCATGAGTCATCCCGATATAATAAGCGTTGCAGTTTTAGTTAACCATTCGTTGTAGTTGCAACACTTACTAGTCGAATCGATTAGCATGAGATATCCCAAACCCAAAGCTTGTTGGTACTTTTATTTAGCCATTCCGTTGTAGTGAAGCCGATTACTAGTCATATCGGATACAAGTCAAATTATAACAATAAACTTTAGTTATAGTTGTCTATGATCGAGAACTGTGCTCCAAGTCGTCCATAACGCGGACACGGCTTTTGAAAAGATTTAACCTGCAAGGGTGCACCAAAGTATCCACACGCACTTGACCCTTTTGCGGATCAGTTAACATACACCCATCGGTATGTCGGCGGGGCCTAAGTCATGACGTTTCCCAGACCCAAAGCAAGTACATGGGGGCCACCCCACTAAGCTACCCGCAACGAAGTCGGCCGGTCTCCGAGACGGACTCAGGGTTTGGGTGGACGGCTGTAAACGACTGGGAACCCGAAAAGATGACTGGGATTGTCGATACAGCGAAAACGTGTCCCGATCCTAAACAGTACATGTGCAGTACATCGCACAATTTAAATAAAGCAGTAAAGCATGGCATAAGTACAGAATAGTAATAAAGCCCCAAACTAATTGTGGCCCCCAGTACAGTACTTGGAATCAGGTACTAAATCGATGGGGTGCCCATACATCCACATGTGGTTAGCGCTCGATCTCGGAACAGGTGTCAAGAACTCGGGGTCCTACGGGACACAAGTGGACGGTTAACAACCAAATAACATCTATTGCCCACCTGTGCCTCTGCATTACCTACTTCAATTTTAGTTATTAAACAATAATTAAAGTCTTGATCATCTCCAACATTAAACATGCGGCAATACTCCAACAACTGTGGTACTTGACGACACGCAACAGCACTCGAGCAAGCGACTACGACGCGCAAGTCCCACTATCTACCAAACAACAGGTAATAGGATGTGTCCAAGGCAATATAAGGCTGCAAGGGATATCGCGGGTACGAAAACTAGAGCATCGCAACACAGATAGCAATAGATCAACAGGAGGAAATAAAGACTATAAAAGTAAGATAGGTAGAAAGGGGGAGGTGCTCGCCTGAAAAGCAATGCCGAAGGTTCATCCGAAGATCGGGTCGACACTCGCATCAACTCATCGGCCTAATCCGTGAAGAAGCAAGGCACTAGAAGAAACACCGGATGCACTATTTAAGATTACGGCAGAAGACCGGGCATGATGCATGTATGATGTATGACATGGCAAAGGTGCGATGAAATTAGGCATTATTAAGAGGAACCGGGGTCCCGACAATTAATTAATAGGTTTATGTTGTTTAGATACCCTGCAATTTAAATGTTGTCTTAACAAGGCAAAATTAGATCACCGGTTCGCTACACAAATTTAAATGGAACCAATCTGAGACCAGAAATGTCCGCATATGGTCTTCATATTTAATTATGAGGTGAATCGGCATAATGCCCCCAACCCACACAAATATGCATGCGAGTATGACAATTCAATATGCAACAATTTATATAGATGGCATTTATTAAATAGGGGCTCGGATCGGGGTCACACATTGGCGTTTGGTGATCTTGGTTCGATGTGGTTCGACGGGTTCTGGCTCGCCGAGGATCGGTCTTCGAATTAAAAGAGCAGGGCCTTCGATTTCCATGACGGCATCCTCGATGCTCCGTGCCGAAGGCATCAGGTTTCCATGTAGGAGATCTTGGTGTTCCAGGCCAAAGTGCTCGAGTGTTGGTGTCGAGCTTGGGTTCGGTGCCGATGATGCACCGGGTTACCTTGGTCAGTGAAGATAACTCTAGTCGGTGTAGACCTCGGCAGACGATGATATAGGATGGAACCACGATGTGGAGCAACAAGTGCATAGACGGCATGACACAAAACAGAGCATGGACATAAGAATGATTTTTAGAGGCCTGTGCTGCTTAGAAGTTAGCTCGAACGCCTTGCAGACGAAAAACAGAGGGATGGCATATAACTTGTTCATGTGGCCTCCAACATTGCGGCAGTCGGGGGGAGCTCCATGGCGTTCCTGGGGTCGGCAGCGCTCACAGAGGGAGGGCGACACCAGGCTCTGCGAGCGACGGACTGGAGGAGGGCGGCAACAACGGCCGGTCGCGGCGAGGAGGCGCAGGCGCTTGCGGAGGCGCGCGTGTAGGGCATCTGGCAGCGGCGGGCTCGAACGGTGGTCGGCGGCGCTGCCGGGAAGGACGAGGCCTGACGGCGGGGTTCCGCGGTGGCGCTCGGGGGCGGTGCAGAAGCAGCGGCGAGGGAGGCTCACAGGGAGGCGAGGCGCGCCGGCGGGAGGTCGAGCAGCGGGGGGGTGGGGGCCCGCGATGACGCGGTTGAGGCGGCCGAGGAGCTCGGCGTCGAGATGGATCCGGCGCGCGCAGCGGAGAGGCGGCCGACGGTTGGTGAGGCGGAGGAGGCCGATGGCGGCGACGGAGATGCGGCCGGGGCCGGGGAGAGGGCGGGGGAGGAGGAGACGGGAGGCGCGGCGGCGGGCACGCTGCATGGTGGAGGTCGGGCGGTGAGAGGCGGGGGACGCGCCGGCGGGAGGAGGAGGAGAGGCGGCGCGTCTCAAGGGAGAGGGAGGCGGCTGGTCGGCGCTGGCTCGGGAGAGGGTACCATGACGATGGCGGAACGAGCAGGGGAGCGGCGGGGAAGAAGGGAGGAGAGGAGCGTGGAGGGGACGCGGGCGAGTGGGGCAGGAGGTGGGGCCAGGGTGCAGGCGGTTAGGCGGCTGCGCGCGTGGTGTGTGTGTGTGCCGCTGTGGTGTTGGTGTGGGGGGACGTGGCGGGAGTGTGTGTGGTGTGTGTGGGGGTAGGTCCAGGAGAGAGAGGGGAGGTGGCGACCCAGGATTGGATGGGGAAAAGGGGAAGGTGAGGTGTCGACATGGGATTGGAGGGGGTGAGGTGGAGGGGGCTGGGTAGATTAGGTTTGGGTAGGAAAAGGGTTTAGGGTTTCTTTAGATGGGCCGGGTGGTAGGTAGTCTGGTCAGGTTGGGCCTCTGGCCTGACCGATCGGACTGCCTCCCCGGTCAAAACATTTTATTATTTATTTTATTTTTACAACGTTTTTTGTAAATACTTTTTGGACAAATAAAAGATTTGAACAGACCGAGGTTTTAGTTTGAGATTAAAGGAGAGGGCTAATTAGGAAAACAACTTAGGCTTTTACGAAAATAGTTTTTATGCAAAAATATATGCATGATGATGACGATGCTGAAATGCAATGTGGCATGATGACATGAGCATGAGGTCATGATGATGCAATGCACAAAAACAACGCGATTTTCTAGTAGTGGTTTTTGCGGGGCGCCACAGTACTGCTCCATGGAACGAGGTGCTCGAGGGTTGCAGCTGGGATTCGCTGATGCCTAGCCGCTCGAGGCTACACCGATAGAGGAGGTTGATGCTGCTGCCTCCATCGATCAGCACCCGAGAGAAGCGGTACGAGTTCTTCTTGGAGATGCTGATGGGGTCGAGAACCAGCGCGTAGCTGCCAGGGCTTGGAAGCACAGCCGGCTGATCCTCCTTGCTCCAAGTGATCGCCAGATCCGACCAGTGCAGGTACTGGTGACGGGTGGGACGATTGCGTTCACCTCCGCCTCGCCCCTCCGCTTGGCATGCTTTGTTTCTGGCTCCGTGAGGAATATGTGGTAGTTGCCCACTTGTCGCGGGTAACCGTCCTCGTCGTCCCCGTGGCAGTTACGCCGCTCCTTATTGTCCGGTGGGCCTCCGGCTGGCGGTGGAGGTGGTGGTGGGAGCCCACCGGCTTCGGCCATCTTCTTCGTCCAGCTGCACTGGCGTGTTGTGTGATTCGCGGGCTTGCTACCGCCGCTGTGGAACTCACATGGCCCATCAAGCATGGAATCCATGGTGTACTTGGGCCGAGGCGTCCTATCATCCGGCCTCTGTCTCCGGCTGCCGCCTGCAGCCGGGTCCTCATTCATAGAGGCTACTTGCTTGGTGCCGTACCGGCTGTCCGGTTGGTCGTCTTTCCTCTTGCCGTGGCGGTTGTCATGGCCATGCCGCCTGGGGTGATGGTCGCCCGGCTGGCGGCACTTCGCTTGCTCGTCTGTGACGATTTTGCCTTGATCGTCCACCATGATTGGCTTCTTCATGGCCGCATCAGCGATGGCGTACTTATCCACGATGGCCATGACCTGGGCCATGGTTTGCGGGTCTGCCCAACTGAGTTTATGCTTCAACATGGTGCCGTCTCGGCAGCCGTTGGTGAAGAAATCTATCGCCTGGTGCTCGGGCACCCATTCGCATGAATTGTGCATGCTATTCCACCGAGTAAGGTAAGCACGGTCCGACTCATCCTTGTCCTGCACGCAAAGGGCGAGCTCACGAGGTCGACCCAGCCGCTTGTATGTTCCGGTGAAGTTGTGAATGAACGCTTCTTCGAAGTCCAGCCAGGCGTTGATGCTGTTGTCGGGGAGGCTGTTGAGCCATGTTCTTGCCGAATCAACGAGCATGAGGGGGACGTAGTAGACGGCCAGGCGGAGATTGCCGTTGGCGATTCCCATTGCGGTGTTGTAATCCACCAACCAATCCTCAGGCTTGACCGTACCGTTGTACTTTGGCTTATCCCTTGGAAGCGAAAAACCTTTCGGAAATGGTTCGTTTTGGATGTGCGGACCAAAACACTTCGGGCCAGCCGGACTTTCCTCCTCCAGTGTGCGTGACTGCACCAGGAGGTCGATGCGCTCGCGCGCGTCAGCCGGTTCTTGGGGGTCGAGCCGGCCCTAAAGGCATGATGCAGGCGGGTCCTTGTTCGCGTCCGCTCCCTCCTCCGGGGCGCACGTCTTCTTCCCTTGGGAAGCTCCTGCTGCCGGAGCGCGACTTACGCTGGAGGCGGCGGCGTCCCGGTTGTGGCGGCCACGGTTGCCGAATTCGCCACGCGGGCGGCTGTTTTGCTTGACTCCTCCTGGGGAATATGCATGTTGATGCTTGCTTCCTCCATGCGCCGTTTGGTCCGCGCCTTTGCGAACGACGATGTTGCGGGAGTTGCCAATCTGGCTGGGGGTGCCTTCGGCCTGCTGCTTGTTAGCGGTGGCGACGAGGAGTTGGACGCGCTCCTGCTGGCGACGAAGTTCCTGGCCCTCGAGGTGCTTCAGCTCCGCGGCTGCCGTCTCGGCTGCCCTCAAGTTATTGGCGGGGGTGCTGTAGGCGGGCTACGCCACACCTGCATGTGAGTCAGAGGCACCGTCTAGTTCTAACGCTAGGTCGCGCCCCCGGTGCTGGATCCTTCTGGAGAAGCCGTCAGCCGCGTTGTACTCATGCACGGTGGCATTCAGCCAACGCTGGTTAGCCACGACCTTGGTGGATTCCTCTAGGAGTTTCTGGCGCGTGGCTTCGAGTGCGGCCGAGGCAGCTGCTGGGTCTGCCTCGACGACGACCGGAGCGCACAAGTGCTGGATGGAGGCGGTGAGCGGGTCTTTCTCTTGCTCGAGCGCGGAGTTATATCCTACCGCCCGACACTCCTGAGGTGGACGATGGTTTTCGCAGGCGTTTACCACCATGACTTCGACGCAACCACTCGCCGCGGCTGGGCCACGGGCGAGGGGCACGTCGAGGACGGGGGTGACCACGTCGAGGAAAACCTCAGCGATAGTGGCGACGTAGACGCGGACGTCTCCAAAATGCAGAATGGAGTCGTCGGCGGGGAAAGTGTTCCCAGGGAAGCATGCGGCGTTGTCGATGATGCAGTCGAAAGCGCCGAGCGTGAGAACGAGGCCGGAGGCCACACATTCACCAGCGACGAGCGTAAGTCCCGCGTGGAAGATGATCCCAGCCGAAGCACTATGCCCCACGGTGGGCGCAAACTGTCGTGGTGTGGAACACGGCAGTGCCATCGGGGATGGCAAAGAAGGGACACTCGGATGCATTCGGTGGCTCACGCAACGGGTTGGGCACAGTGAACTGCAAACACAGCGACGTAACCGGGTTCGGGGCCCTCTCGGCGAGGTAACACCCCTACTCCTGCAAGATGATCTATATGAGGGAGCAAATGCCCTGTAGAGATGCTCCTTGAGATGTTTCCTTAGCAACTATCGAGAGATAGAGGAAGATGGGAACTTGGTACTAACACTTCTATCCTTCTATTGTTGCCTACCTAGAACCCCAGCTCTACCCTCCCTTATATACTGGTCTGGGGGGCAGATTACAAATCGGGCCCTAGGGTTTACTATTTGGATATGGGTTTACAGGATAGGGTCGGCTGCAGGGCCCAGCCGGTGGGCCTGGACCCAGTCCACCTTCCTTTAGCGTCATCCTCTTCTTTAGCGGTCACCCGGGCTTCCTTTGGGGCGTCACCCTTGCTATAACGGTCACCCGGACTGTTTTTGCCAGTCACCCGACCGTTTTGCTTTATCTTTGTCGGGTAGCGCTAGTCGTGATGGCATGCCAACTTGCTTGATGACGGGGGAGAGCCAGAGGCATAACCCGTAAGGAGCGTCAGCCCCTCAGTGCTCTCCATCGAATCTGAGGTGAGCCGGGTGGAAGGATCCACCCGGCCGGTTCTTCTGTCTATCGGCTAGATGGGCCAGCCGGGAAGGTTATAAGCCCAGCCGGGCGGGGTTTGCCAACCAGCTGGACTTGTCCTTCTTTTGGGGCCAAAAGGTCTATTCCTTCTGGAGCCGTCCTACTTGTGCTTGGCTTTCCCCACCCAGGGGTTATCCCCCGACACATACCAACAAGTTGCAACTTCTTTTCCGGAAGCTCGTTCGAAAAGAACTCTAAGGTTAAGCGTTCTTGGCCTAGAGAAATTGTAGGATGGGTGACCGACTGGGAAGTGGGTAACCGGGTGCGCATGAGTGAGGACAAAGTGTGCAGAAAAGACTAGTGTTGGTTTGTGGGGTTAGTCTAGAGATCCTATTGAGCTGCTAGAAGTGACAACCGTTGGTCCGGAGTGACTGGGGTGTTACACACGGGGAACGCTTTCAACATTGCACATGTACGTTGTACACAGTTGATATCATGCTCTTTTGTTTGCCGATATCGTCGGTGTGAAATAAAGAGGGAGCTTGTAAGTCCATGGAGTGATGTATGTGTGTTAGAAAAACGCCTGGGCCGCTAGCCTAAGCCATGCCTAATCATGGTGGAAACTTGCAGCATCACCATAATGAGCATTCTGTGAAGCATCCTCAATAAAAAGCTATGCACATAGTAAATAAAAAGATCACTGAGATGCTCATTGTCTGCTTGCCTTGTCATTTTGGTTATGGGATAGCTCCTGTACCATGTGCAAGGGGTACCCCGTTGGTAGTTCTTTATGATACACATGTACATACGATGACAACAACTTATCAGTGACCAAAGTTGAGTAGCATGAGGAGCGGCCCTCGTACTCAAGGGACATGAGATTGCCAACTTATATTTCATCAAGCATATACTCCATCCTTGTTCACTTTAACCTTAATCATCTCAAGATGCCTATGATAGGGGAAATGAGAGCTCAAAGCAAGTAAGTACCATAATTTTTTGGAAGCTCTTTATGACTTGAAATCCCTGTTGTCCTCTATGAAGGGACCTTTCTCCTATTTCTAAGTTGAGTCAGTAAACCTACTTCCTCTCTATCTCCAGCAAGGATTTGAGTTGTTGTGTTTCAAGCATTCATATGGTGATTTATTCACTCATGTTCTTTATCTTCCTTGTTTGCACAAGACTCTTATCTAATGAGTATTACTTTGAAAGCCTTTATTCTAAAAAAAACCTTTTTGAGCAAAGAATACTCCTGTTTTGAAGACTTCTACAAAAAGCTTTTTGTGAAACTGTTTGCCAGCTGTTCCCAGACCAAGAACAAAGTTTGCCAATTCCAATTATGATTTATCTTTATGCATCTCTATTGTGACTCATGTACTTGTTGCAAGCTAAGTTATATAATGGTGAGTTGCTTTCTTCTATGAGTTGTGTAATGGTAAGTGTGATGCTTCTTGTCCGTATTATTTTATCGACCCTTCACTCCATAAACCCGTGGACATGTTTACTGAGGTCAGTTTTCGCTTGGGGACAAGAGAAGGTCTAAGCTTGGGGGAGTTGATACGTCCAATTTGCATCACCATTCTATATCATAATTTGCCTCTATTCATTGTTATATTTATTATTATGAGGTGTTATTTATGTCTTTGTTGGAATTATGCCCTAGAGGCAATAATAAAGATGTTATTATTATAATTCTTGTTCATGATAAAGTTTATATTCCATGCTAGAATTGTATTAAGCGGAAACTTTAATACTTGTGTGGTTTATGAACAACACCATGTCCCTAGTACGCCTCTATGGACTAGCTCATTGATTGATGATGGTTAAGGATTCCTAACCATAGACATGAGTTGTCGATTAATAATGAGATCATGTCATTAGGAGAATGATATGATGGACAGACCCAAATCAAGTAGAGCAATTAGATCGTGCCATCGTGTTCATCTTTGCGAAGCTTTTTCTTATGTCAAATATTGTATTCCTTAGACCATGAGATAATGCAACTCCCTGGTATCGGAAGAAATATTTGAGGTCATAAAACGTCATCCTATGAGAGGGTGATCATGAGAGGGTGATCATAAAGGTGTCTCTCAGGTGATCGGAGAGTACTTGTTGGGTTGTATGTATCGAGATGGGATTTGTCCCTCCCGAGTCAGAGAGATATACTTTGGGCCCACTCGGTAATCGATATCAACACCCCTTGCAAGCACGTGGTTAAGGAGTTAATCACAAAGTGATATAGGATTACGGAACGAGTAATGTACTTGTTGTGAACGAGATTGAACTAGGTATGCCGATACCAACGATCGAATCTCGGGCAAGTAAAATATCGCGTGACGAAGGGAATATATATATGGGATTAATTGAATCCTAGCATCGTGGTTCATTCGATATGATCATCGATGAATATGTGGGAGTCAATATGGGTTTCCAGATCCCGCTGTTGATTATTGATAGAAGGTCATGTCTGCATATTCTCGAACCCGTAGGGTCACACACTTAACGTGTCTCGACGCTAGGATAGAATGGATAATTGGTTTATGAGTTTTTGTTCGGAGTCTCGGATGAGATCCAGGACATCACGAGAGGTTCCGGAATGGTCGGATAATAAGATTCATATAAAGGAAAGCAGTTTTTGGATTTCGGAATGTTTGGTATTGTACCGGAAGGTTCTAGAAGCTTCCGGAGTGGGACCAACATGGCCCCACTTGTTAGAGGGGTACGTGGGCCCATGAGGGAGTGCCTTGGCCGCATTGGGCCAGGGGCACAAGGCCCCATAGGCCCAGCCGGCCAAAACCCTAGGGGACCTTCTAGAAGGGGGGAAGACTTGCCCCCCACTCCAACCCTTGGGGCCGCCACCCTAGGGCTTGGAGGAGGGGACAAGGGGGCGGCCAGCCCTCTATATAAATATGGCAGGGGCGCACCCTCCTCCCCCCACTCCTTCAACCCTAGCCGCCTACCTGCTTCCCTCCAGATCTCTCTCTCTCCCGACTGCGCATAGGCGAAGCCCTACCGCAGAAACTCTCCACCTTTACACCACGCCGTCGTGCTGTGGATCCAATCTATCTCTCCATCCCACTTGCTGGACCGAGGAAGGAGGATACGTCGCGGTGCCGTACGTGTGCATCTCTCGGAGGCGTCGCCACTTGCGGCGTTGGATCGGATCGGATCGCGAGGAGGAGACGGCTAGTTTGTAGCATCCCAGTTGTCTAACACCTGTAATGCTACTTGTTATAATAATAAAAAGGGCCACTTCCAACATATAATTGTTGCATCATTATCATATCATGCTCATTCATCATGTCACCTTGCATTTGAGCATCATATAAAACCCTTTTCTTGTTTGGTTCTTATCTCATGTGCATGATTAATTGTAGTTGCCTCTTGATATTGTATTTGGTTCTTAATATATTGTTAAATGCCCAAGTTGAGTTGAGGGCATCTCTCTTATTGACTCCACCACCTTTTCTTTCACCACCTTATAATTCCACCATCCAATTAATATGAGCTTGGCATTTTATTTGAGTTATCTCTAGCTCATGTTGGTTGGTTGGATTCCACCCTTAATCTTTTGCTTGGCCTTTGCCCACCTTTTGGGAATGCAAGTAATAATGCCACATAAATTAATGTTGTTTTCACAATATAACTACATGGCAAATATTGTTGCATGGGCCATGCAAGTGCCACCTTTTTCTTGGCTTTGGTATGTTTTTGGCTTTGTTTGCATGGATCATCTTTTCTTTGTTTAAATCTTGTGTTGGCTTGTAGTTTTCTTCACCATATCCTCTATCTTTTTCCCCTTTAGCTAAACCTCTATCCCCATGCTCCTTGCACACACATGTGCTCATGAGGCATGCACAAACCTAAAACCCACCTCTTCTCTTGGATCTTGCTTGGTCATTTTTGGAGCATGCATGGACCAAAGAAAAACCCCATCATCATATAACCATCTCTCCCTCCCTTTTTCTCTCTTTTCTCCTTGTCTTGTTCTTGTGTGTTGTCTTATGAGACATGATCAAGTAAAAGCCACCTCCCTCTATCTACCCCCTCTTAGCTAAACCCTAAACCTACCCCATGCCACCTCCCCATCCTAGCTAAACAAAACCTAAACTACACCTTTCCCTAAACCAACTCTAAGTACCCCTCCTCTTCTCTCTTTCTAGCTTCCTAGCTTGGTCTCCATACCATGTCCCTAGCTCACCACCCCCTCTCTCTACCTGCTGGACCCCACCTGGCTACCGTCCACCCCAAACCCTAGCCCGAGCCGGCCACTCTCCCTCTCACCTCTTCCCCCTCTTTCTCTCCCACGCCCTAGGGCCCCCTCCTACACAGGCCCTGAGCTACCCCCAGGTCCACCTGGAAGCCACCCCTACCTGCCCTGCCCTGCCTGGCCGAACCGAGCACGTGAAGGGAGGGATAAAGGTGGCCGAGAGCACCCTTATCTACACCGCCTCCTCCACGCCACCTCCTTCCTCCCTCTCTGCCATATCCCCTTCCTCACGCCTCCTCTAGCCTCGCCCAGATCTGGCCGCGCCATCCACCCCTCCTCCTCCTTCCTCTCCGTCCACCAACAGCCAACGCCGGCCACCGCCAGCACCTTGCCGTCCACGTCGCTCCGGCCGTCAAGATCGTCGTGGGAGTGATCGCAGAGGGCGAGGCGGTCCTCTGCAGCCGGCTCGATGCAGGCGGCGAGGAGAGAGAACGAGCGCCCAGGACCGACGCCGCTCCGTCGGAAAACCCTAGCTACGCCGGCGTCAGCCCCGCCGCCGTTCACGACCGCCCCGACCCGATCCAAGCACGCCACCGAGCTCGCGGTGAGCACCCCCGCCTCCCAGACATCCTCTCCCGCTCCGTCGCTTCCTGGACGCGGCGGACCTTCCGTCGAACGGTCTCTGTGCGCCGGCGTCGTGTTTGTTTCTGCTAGCTCCCAGTCGCGAACACCATATCCAGCATGCGCCCATCTCACCGTCAGCTAACCTAGCCTACCCCAGTGGCGACAGGCCCCTGCGAGCGAAGCGCGAGTTCGATCCCCAGCGCGCATGCCGCGGCGTAGCCGTCGTCAGATTCAGGGAAGAAACAGTACCAGTGGGTCACTTTGCGAATAACCCCCTCCCAAACCTTTTTGTCAACCCGCGGTACCCGAAGCCCCATTGTCAGTGTCTTGGCGTTTTTATAAAAAGGCTCCGGAGTTTTTCCCAAATAAACCCGCGGTCCCTCTTTTTCCCAGACGCTGGCGTGTGGGTCAGCAAGCACCTGGCCCACCTGTCAGTGACCAGGGCTAGAATAGGCTGAGTATAAAACTACCAGAGTCTGTTTAAATTCAAATCTAGTTTAAATTATTTCAAATTCAAATCCAACTCAGTTTTAAAATAACTTTTCCATTATAATTCCAAATCCCACAAATTATATATGTTTGGAGATCAGAAAAATGCCAGGATTTCAAATATGCCATTCAATTTTCCTTTTGTACATTTAAAATTCCAAGTTGATTTAAATTACCCAATTGCCACTATAACTTAAATAATTAATAACTTTTGTTTTATAATTCCAAATTTAACTAATGATATGTCTAAAATGATCAGCTCGACGAGACCTTTCTGTTTATGCTACCCATAACTTCAATTGCAGCATGCATCATATAAATATATAGTGAACAGCAACTGTTATGGCAACAAATGTGAACCAAAACTCCATTAAAATGTTACTACTTGCCTTCCACACCTCACCATGCCATGCTACCTTATTGCCATGTAAATTGTGCATCATTCATCATGGCATGATTGTTTGCTTGACGCATCTTATTCATATGCTTGTGCTCTATATTCATGTTGGCCTTGTTTGTTTGGTTTTTCTCGGATAGACACTGAGCAGGGGTTATATCAAGAGAACCAGGAGCACTACCCAGATCCGTCCCTCGCTTAAACTGAGTTATCAGGCAAGCACTTCCACATGCTTGCATACATACAGTACCTATTGCCTCTATCTTATTCTTGCATCATTGAGTCGCGATTGCATTAAATTGAATCCCAAGTATGCATAGCCTTTACTCTTAAACCACACCAAGCCTGTTCCTCCATCCCATGAGCCATTACTACAGGAGTTGTTTGAGCCATGCGAGTTGTAGAACAGCATGTGTAGGGTTTGTGAGAGTCTGATGGATAACGAGGTACATAAACAACTTAATCGGAGTAGTAATGGGATAACTAATGAAAGTGGCACCGGTGAGCAACATCTGCTATTTGGTTTTTCCTGCTCACTTGTGTCCCGTAAGACCCCGAGTACTTGATTCATGTTCCTTGATTTATCGCGCTATCCACATCCGGGAGGTATATGGGACCCCCGAGCGAGCTTGATTCCGTCTTATTTCTTGGGGCCACAAACTAGTTTGAGGTTTTATTTACTATCTGTACTTATGCCATGCTACTTTTACGTATTTAAATTGTGCGAGATAGCACCTTTGTCTTTATTTAGGATCGGGACACGATTCCGCGGTGTCGACAAGCCCAGTTTTGGGTTCCCAGTCGTTCACAGCCGTATACCCAAACCTTGAGTCCGTCTCGGAGCTTGCTTACTTTGTTGCGGGTCTACTTTAAGGGGTGGCCCCCTGAAATATTTCTGAATCCGGTGATTGTTCAGTCGAGAAATCCTTGTTGGGTTTTGATTTGGTTTTTCCGAGGTTGATCGAGCGTGTGTTGCTATTGGTGCACCCGGCGGGTAAAACTTTCAAAGCCGTGTCATGGATATGGACGACTTGGAGCATTCTCGATCATAGACAAGCATAACTAAAGTACCGCTTTAATCTGACTAAGTGATTTGACTAGTAAATAGTGCAACACTCATGGAATGGTTAATAAAATTGCCAACGGATGGGGGGTTGTTCGTCCGCTTCCTCGTTGGTAAGCGAGGAGGAGGATGGATCTGATGAAATTACTACTATAACTGTTGTTCTTAAATTCACGGACATCCGTATATCATTGGTTAGGCGGATGGTTAGCGTTTATCTGTAGAACTGCTAGGGTTTATTTTTCGCTGCAATTGCGTCACCCCGGTTGTGTCCCCTTTAGAGGCATTAAGACTTGCTGAGTACCCTTAGGGTCTCACACGATAAATTATTGGTTCAGATGAACAGGTACCCTCGGGGACGGATCTTTGGGTGGAAGAAGCAAGATGTGGGCAACGATCGTTCGGTGTAGAGATTAGGAGCGGGATCCGTGAGACCGTAGTTGGGATGTGCTTATTTCTATGGCATCTTATGCCGATTTGCTTCTTATCCGTACTCGGATTTTGTTTGCCTTCC
The DNA here is from genome assembly GCA_030063025.1 of Avena longiglumis. Taxonomy (NCBI): domain Eukaryota; kingdom Viridiplantae; phylum Streptophyta; class Magnoliopsida; order Poales; family Poaceae; genus Avena; species Avena longiglumis. The sequence goes on along the minus strand of CP125978.1, from coordinate 337,817,596 downwards.
GCATGATACTCGATGTGTGTTGTATGAGGAAGTATCCTAAAATATAGATCTATCTAGGTCATTTGAATCTTGCGTATGGCGTTGCTATATTTCCTTTCTTTCTAGATGGTATGGCTCGATGTACTCTTGTATGGTGGCTTGCGTACATACCCACTTGTGTCGTAGTTGATCCCTTCGCCGATTCGCCCGCCGTCTGGTCCCGTTGAGAGGGTAGTGGTTGGGACGTCTGAAAGGACTACCGGTGAGTGGCTTTTGGGGCCCCACGTACTATTTCAACCACTACCACTCATCCGGGCTTGTATCTAGGGCGTAATTCACCGAGGTAGTTACAATTGGTATCGAGCCATCCCGACCTTGAGGTTTCAATAGCAGTCGTTGTCAGTCTAGCAAATATTTTGGTAGTTATGTATATTAGGGAAAAACAAAACGCGAGAGTAGGACTGCTTCCACTTTTCTTCTTACCCTCCCACCCACCCTTTTCTGGTAAGGAAGTGCAACGTTTTCAATACTCTTCTCAAGATTCAAACTAGGATTCACGTGTTCTGGGTTTCCGTAGTACCATAGGTTGTGTGTGTGTGTAATCCCTTGCCTATCTGTTGCATCCAAGTTGTTATCTTATCTGCCTTTAGTTATCAACTGTTGGTACATTCCATACCGACAGGCTTATGCAAACCGACACAATCTATCTTCCTCTTTGTATCCGACGCTATCTGGTTGGGTTGTTCGTTTCCGTAGTTACCAATCTTTAGGTTTCGTCGTGAGAAAAAGGGGTTAGGATATGTGTTCCACTTGTTCATGTGTGGAGTAATGATTTGAGTGCGGGATGGAGTCGCGACCATACCACTACTTTTATCATTCGCTTTTGTATATTGAATCGGTAGAGTCACTAATCTTGATTCGTTAAGTAATTTTGCGCATCTATTGGTATTCTAATGCCGAAATTTGTGGAAAATTTTTCTTTGATATATTTGTGTACCACACTCCTTTTCAGTCGTGTGCGATATGCTTAATATCTTTTAGGTGCTATGAACTTTGTTGATATTTTAATATCATCTCAAAGAAATAATTGTATCCTTTAATATTGGTTAATTCCATCTTGGTACTATTTTGGATTATTATCATCTTCCATTATAGTACTGACTTGAGTTTTATATCAATGACAGGATGGCTCCACCACGCCGGACTAAGGAGGACATACCTCCGGAATTGGGCTCCGCGCTGTCAAACATCGCTAATGCTTTGGCAGCTATGCAAGAGAACCAGCAGCGCTTTGAGGAGAGTGTCAGAAGAAACGAGTTTGCTCCACTACCTCCACCTCCCAAGCATGGAGACATCAAGAGCTTCCTCAAATTCAACCCTCGTCAGTTTGATGTTTCTGACCGACCTCTGGACGCGGATGATTGGCTGCGTGACATCTCAAGGTTGCTCGAGGCTGGCGATGTTCGGAGCGAGTGGGTCAAGTGTGCTACCCACCTTCTCAAGGGAGATGCGCTCTTTGGTGGGAGAACTACTTGAAGGCAAGCTGCAGGTTCCGACCAACTTGGGAGAGGTTCATGCATCTTTCAAAGAGCGGTTTCTCTCGAGATTGTAATGGAAAGGATGAAGGAGTCTTTCCTCAACCTGAAGCAGGGAAATGATAACGTCAACACCTATATCAGGAACTTCATGAATCTATCCCGTTATGGTGGTGATGAGGTATCTGATGACAAGAAGAAGAAGAAGAAAAGGTTCAGGCAAGGGCTCAATGCGTCGATCAAGTATGCAATCACGCATGCAAGACCGGCAACCTTCCTGGAACTACAGACACTGACCGCAAGAGGAGGCAAGCGGCAAATGTTTGAGAGTCCAAGAAACACAACGAGGATGCATCAAGCTCTGCGATTATGGCAGCTCCTTCTAAGCGTGTGGGTTCCTAACACCCACCGTCGCTCCGGCTCCACCAAGACACTGCAAGTTACTGGCAAGGCCACCAAACTTCACCACTGCGGCTCCCGTGGGCTACAACCACCACTACCAGGCGCTGGCGGAGTCCCAGCTACTCGCTCCACGTCCGGTGGTGCACCTTCACGTGTGGAGATCCTGGACATCCCCACTGGAACTGTCCAATGAAGAACAAAGCTCTCCCTCCACCCCCGCCAAGATCTGCAACAAGCTCTCCTTTGGTTCGTGCACCACCGCCTCGGGCTCTCAACATCAACACTAAGCCCGGGTCTGCGGTTGTTCGCGCCAACTGCGTCAACGCCTCTCAAGCTGAGCTCGCACCTGGAGTTGTAATGGGTATGCTTTCCGTTAACTCAGTCCCTGCACGAGTTCTCTTTGATTCTGGTGCATCGCATTCTTTTGTGTCTCACAAGTTTGCAAATGAGAATGACTTAACAATGGAGCCTATTCTTAAGAGATTAATGGTTCTTTCTCCTGGAGCAAATATGGTAGCATCTAAGATCAGTCGTGGGAATCAAATTGAGATTGGTGTTTCTTCATTCTTGGCTTCTTTGATTGTTCTGGGCAACTCTGACATTGATGTCATCTTGGGCATGGATTGGTTGACGGCAAATGCAGCTGTGATTGATTGTGCTGAACGCTCAGTGTCTCTAAAGATTCCTGAAGGCCATATAGTCTTTTCTCCAAGTCTGACTCCTGCTGTCCAGCTCTTTTCCTTGGCGGCTCTGAATGATGATGTTATGCAAGCTATTCAGAGTGTACCAGTGGTCTGTGAGTTCCCAGATGTCTTTCCTGAAGAGTTGCCGGGTATGCCTCCGGATCGCGAGGTTGAATTCGTGATTGAGCTTGAACCTGGAACGGCTCCTATCTCCAAGAGGCCATATAAAATGGGTCCTTCTGAGTTGGCTGAACTCAAACGACAACTTGATGAACAAGAGAAGTTGGGTTTCATTCAACACAGCACTTCTTCTTGGGGTAGTCCAACAATCTTTGTGAAGAAGCGTGACAGAACCGATAGGCTATGTGTTGACTACCGGGCTCTCAATGCTAAAACCATCAAGAACAAATATCCTCTCCCACGGATAAATGATCTTTTTGATCGGTGTCGGGAGTGTGGTGTTCTCTAAGCTGGACTTGAGAAGTGGTTATCACCAAATCAAAATTCGCAAAGAAGATGTGCCCAAAACAGCTTTCACCACCCGCTATGGCCTGTATGAGTACACGGTCATGTCTTTCGGTCTCACCAACGCTTTGCTACCTTCTAGGTGATGAACTCCGTTTTCATGGAGTACCTGGATAAGTTTGTCGTGGTATATCTGGATGACATTCTGGTCTATTCCAAGTCTAAAGAAGAGCATGAAGAACACCTGGGGGTGTGTCTTAAACAAGCTTCGTGAGAACCGCTTGTATGCAAAGTTCTCAAAGTGTGAGTTTTGGCTGCACAAGTAACATACAGGTCATGTTATCTCGCCAAGGGCATTGCGATCAACCCGAAAGCTGTGAAGACAATAGTTGAATGGCTTCCTCCGCTAATGTCAAGGAAGTGCGGAGTTTTCTCGGCTAGCTATTGCCGCCGTTCGTAACTTCTCGAAGATAGCAAAGCCTCTTACCGATCTCCTCAAGAAAGGCAAGAAGTACTGTGGACTCCTGCTTGTCAAGAAAGTTTTGAGACACTCAAAGAGAAGCTCACTTCCACACAGTCTTGGTTCCTCCGGATACATCTAAGCCTTTCCAGATATTGCGGCGCCTCCTTGCAAGGATTGGGTGCGGTCCTTATGCAAGAAAGCAGTGGTTGCTTATGCCTCTCGTCGATTGAAGACGCATGAGATCAACTATCCCACATGACCTTGAGTGGCAGCGATTGTCTTTGCTTTGAAGCTATGGAGGCACTACTTGCTTGGTAACCGTTGTGAGATCTTCTCGGACCACAAGAGTTTGAAGTATATCTTCACTCAGCTGATCTCAACCTTGGCGGAGGAGATGGATTGAAGCAATCAATGACTTTGATGTGACCATCAACTACACCCCGGGCAAAGCAAATGTCATGGCGAGATCGCTTAGCCGTAAAGCTTATGTCAACAACCTCATGATGGAAGAACAGAACCTCTCTTGTGCGAGGAATTCCGTCGACTCAACCTGAAATTGTGGAACAAGGGCATCTCCGAACCTTCGGCTACTCCTCTCTTGGAAGAACAGATTCGCTCTCGTCAGCTTGGTGATCCGCACACCAAAAAGCTCATCTCTAAGCTTGACCTTCCGAAGTATGAGTCCTTCCACGTGGATGATCAAGGCACGCTCTTCTTTGAACACCGGATGTTTGTTCCAAACTACCCGGGTCTGAGAGACCAAGTTCTCAAGGAGGCACATGATTCGGTTCTTCTATCCATCCTGGCAGCACAAAGATGTACATGGACTTGAAAACACAATACTGGTGGCCTGGGTTGAAACGGTATTGTGCCAAGTATGTCTCAGAATGTGATGTCTGCCGCAGAGTGAAGGCTGTCCATCAGAAACCATTTGGTCTTCTACAGCCATTGAAACCTCCGGAATGGAAATGGGAGAAAGTAGAGATGGACTTCATCACGGGCTTTCCAAGGTCGCAGAAGGGCAACAATGCAATTTTTGTTGTCATCGACAGGCTTTCTAAGGTGGCTCATTTCTTCCCGGTCAAAGAAACAATTTCTGGAATTCAGTTGGCTGAGCTCTATATCAACAGAATTGTCTCTCTGTATGGGGTTCCACTTGAAATCAGTTCAGACCGTGGGAGCATCTTCACCTCAAAGTTCTGGGAGAGTTTCCAAAAAGCTTTGGGAACAAAGTTAAACTTCAGCACTGCTTACCACCCTCAGTCGCAAGGACAAGTGGAAAGAATCAATCAGATTCTGGAGGATATGCTTCGGGCTTGCGTCATCTCGTTTGGCATGAAGTGGGAAGAATGTCTTCCTTATGCTGAATTCTCCTACAACAACAACTTCCAGAAGAGTCAAGATGGCACCATTCGAGGCTCTCTATGGTCGCAAGTCGTAACTCCGATTGGTTGGTCGGTGCGGGAGAAAGAATCTGGTTTGGCCCGACATTGTAACCCAAGCGGAGGAGAAGGTGCATATCATTCGAGAACACGAAGATTGCTCAAAGTCGTCGGAAGAGCAACTATGACAGAAGCACCGGATATGGTATATGCCCCTGGTGATCTCGTCTACCTTCGTGTCACTCCCATGAGAGGAACACACCGCTTATCAAAGGAAAGTTGGCTCCTAGATACATCGGTCCTTTCAAGATACGTGGTAGAAGAGGAGAAGTTGCTTATGCCTGAGCTCCGGAAAAACTCAAAGTCCATGATGTTTTCCACATCTCTCAGCTCAAGAAATGCTTCAAAGACCCCAGCAAGACCGTGGATCATGAGCTAATCGACCTCCAAGAAGATCTGTCTTATCAAGAACACCCCACCAAAATCCTTGAGACATGAGAGCGAAGGGGCCGCAACAAGTCCATCAAGTTTTGCAAGGTGCAGTGGTCACACCATTCTGTTGATGAAGCCACATGGGAGCGTGAAGATGAACTCCGTGCCAACCATCCATCTCTCTTTGTGTCTTCTTCTTCTTCTTCCTAGAATCTCGGGGCGAGATTCCTGTTTAGTGGGGGAGAGTTGTAGCATCCCAGTTGTCTAACACCTGTAATGCTACTTGTTATAATAATAAAAAGGGACACTTCCAACATATAATTGTTGCATCATTATCATATCATGCTCATTCATCATGTCACCTTGCATTTGAGCATCATATAAAACCCTTTTCTTGTTTGGTTCTTATCTCATGTGCATGATTAATTGTAGTTGCCTCTTGATATTGTATTTGGTTCTTAATATATTGTTAAATGCCCAAGTTGAGTTGAGGGCATCTCTCTTATTGACTCCACCACCTTTTCTTTCACCACCTTATAATTCCACCATCCAATTAATATGAGCTTGGCATTTTATTTGAGTTATCTCTAGCTCATGTTGGTTGGTTGGAGTCCACCCTTAATCTTTTGCTTGGCCTTTGCCCACCTTTTGGGAATGCAAGTAATAATGCCACATAAATTAATGTTGTTTTCACAATATAACTACATGGCAAATATTGTTGCATGGGCCATGCAAGTGCCACCTTTTTCTTGGCTTTGGTATGTTTTTGGCTTTGTTTGCATGGATCATCTTTTCTTTGTTTAAATATTGTGTTGGCTTGTAGTTTTATTCACCATATCCTCTATCTTTTTCCCCTTTAGCTAAACCTCTATCCCCATGCTCCTTGCACACACATGTGCTCATGAGGCATGCACAAACCTAAAACCCACCTCTTCTCTTGGATCTTGCTTGGTCATTTTTTGAGCATGCATGGACCAAAGAAAAACCCCATCATCATATAACCATCTCTCCCTCCCTTTTTCTCTCTTTTCTCCTTGTCTTGTTCTTGTGTGTTGTCTTACGAGACATGATCAAGTAAAAGCCACCTCCCTCTATCTACCCCCTCTTAGCTAAACCCTAAACCTACCCCATGCCACCTCCCCATCCTAGCTAAACAAAACCTAAACTACACCTTTCCCTAAACCAACTCTAGGTACCCCTCCTCTTCTCTCTTTCTAGCTTCCTAGCTTGGTCTCCATACCATGTCCCTAGCTCACCACCCCCTCTCTCTACCTGCTGGACCCCACCTGGCTACCGTCCACCCCAAACCCTAGCCCGAGCCGGCCACTCTCCCTCTCACCTCTTCCCCCCTCTTTTCTCTCCCTGCCCTAGGGCCCCTCCTACCGCCTGGGCCACGAGCTACCCCCAGGTCCACACAAGCCACCTGCCCTGCAGCCAGGCCGAGCACGTGAAGGGAGGGATAAAGGTGGCCGAGAGCACCCTTATCTACACCGCCTCCTCCACGCCACCTCCTTCCTCCCTCTCTGCCATATCCCCTTCGTCACGCCTCCTCTAGCCTCGCCCAGATCTGGCCGCGCCATCCACCCCTCCTCCTCCTTCCTCTCCGTCCACCAACAGCCAACGGCCCTTGACACCTTGCCGTACACATCGCTCCGGCCGTCAAGATCGTCGTGGGAGTGATCGCAGAGGGCGAGGCGGTCCTCTGCAGCAGCTCAGTACGGGCCAGCGAGGAGGAGAAGAACCGGAGCGCCAGGACCGACGCCGCTCCGTCGGAAAACCCTAGATATGCCGGCGTTAGCCACGCCGCCGTTCACGACCGCCCCGACCCGATCCAAGCACGCCACCGAGCTCGCGGTGAGCACCCCCGCCTCCCAGACATCCTCTCCCGCTCCGTCGCTTCCTGGACGCGGCGGACCTTCCGTCGAACGGTCTCTGTGCGCCGGCGTCGTGTTTGTTTATGCTAGCTCCCAGTCGCGAACACCATATCCAGCATGCGCCCATCTCACCGTCAGCTAACCTAGTCTACCCCAGTGGCGACAGGCCCCTGCGCGAGCCAGAGAGCGCGAGTTAGATCCCCATGCGCGCGGCAGCATTCGCGGCGCCTGTCGAGATTCAGGGGAAGAAAAACAGTACCAGTGGGTCACTTTGCGAATAACCCCCTCCCAAACCTTTTTGTCAACCCGCGGTCCCCGAAGCCCCACCTGTCAGTGTCTTGGCGTTTTTATAAAAAGGCTCCGGAGTTTTTCCCAAATAAACCCGCGGTCCCTCTTTTTCCCAGACGCTGGCGTGTGGGTCAGCAAGCACCTGGCCCACCTGTCAGTGACCAGGGCTAGAATAGGCTGAGTATAAAACTACAGTAGTGCTTAAATTCAAATCTAGTTTAAATTATTTCAAATTCAAATCCAACTCAGTTTTAAAATAACTTTTCCATTATAATTCCAAATCCCACAAATGATATATGTTTGGAGATCAGAAAAATGCCAGGATTTCAAATATGCCATTCAATTTGCCTTTTGTACATTTAAAATTCCAAGTTGATTTAAATTACCCAATTGCCACTATAACTTAAATAATTAATAACTTTTGTTTTATAATTCCAAATTTAACTAATGATATGTCTAAAATGATCAGCTCGACGAGACCTTTCTGTTTATGCTACCCATAACTTCAATTGCAGCATGCATCATATAAATATATAGTGAACAGCAACTGTTATGGCAACAAATGTGAACCAAAACTCCATTAAAATGTTACTACTTGCCTTCCACACCTCACCATGCCATGCTACCTTATTGCCATGTAAATTGTGCATCATTCATCATGGCATGATTGTTTGCTTGACGCATCTTATTCATATGCTTGTGCTCTATATTCATGTTGGCCTTGTTTGTTTGGTTTTTCGGATGAACCTTTGGCGGGGGTTATATCAAGAGAACCAGAGCACTACCAGATCCGTCCTCGCTTAAAGCGAGTTATCAGGCAAGCACTTCCACATGCTTGCATACATACAGTACCTATTGCCTCTATCTTATTCTTGCATCATTGAGTCGCGATTGCATTAAATTGAATCCCAAGTATGCATAGCCTTTACTCTTAAACCACACCAAGCCTGTTCCTCCATCCCATGAGCCATTACTACAGGAGTTGTTTGAGCCATGTGAGTTGTAGAACAGCATGTGTAGGGTTTGTGAGAGTCTGATGGATAACGAGGTACATAAACAACTTAATCGGAGTAGTAATGGGATAACTAATGAAAGTGGCACCGGTGAGCAACATCTGCTATTTGGTTTTTCCTGCTCACTTGTGTCCCGTAAGACCCCGAGTACTTGATTCCTGTTCCTTGATTTATCGCGCTATCCACATCCGGGAGGTATATGGGACCCCGAGCGAGCTTGATTCCGTCTTATTTCTTGGGGCCACAAACTAGTTTGAGGTTTTATTTACTATCTGTACTTATGCCATGCTACTTTGTATTTAAATTGTGCGAGATAGCACATCTTTATTTAGGATCGGGACACGATTCCGCGGTGTCGACAAGCCCAGTTTTGGGTTCCCGATCGTTCACCCAGATACCCAAACCTTGAGTCCGTCTCGAGCTTGCTTACTTGCTATGGTCTACTTTAAGGGTGGCCCCTGAAACATTTCTGAATCCGGTGATTGTTCGGTCGAAAGCCTCGTTGGGTTTTGATTTGGTTTTCAGGTTGATCGGCGTGTGTTGCTATTGGTGCACCCCGGCCGGGTAAAACTTTCTGAAAGCCGTGTCCGCGGATATGGACGACTTGGAGCACAGTTTCTCGATCATAGACAAGCATAACTAAAGTACCGCTTTAATCTGACTAAGTGATTTGACTAGTAAATAGTGCAACACTCATGGAATGGTTAATAAAATTGCCAACGGATGGGGGGTTGTTCGTCCGCTTCCTCGTTGGTAAGCGAGGAGGAGGATGGATCTGATGAAATTACTACTATAACTGTTGTTCTTAAATTCACGGACATCCGTCTATCATTGGTTAGGCGGATGGTTAGCGTTTATCTGTAGAACTGCTAGGGTTTATCTTTCGCTGCAATTGCGTCACCCCGGTTGTGTCCCCTTTAGAGGCATTAAGACTTGCTGAGTACCCTTAGGGTCTCACATGATAAATTATTGGTTCAGATGAACAGGTACCCTCGCAGGACGGATACTGGGTGGAAGAAGCCGAAGATGTGGGCAACGATCGTTCGGTGTAGAGATTTCGGGAACGGGGATCCGTGAGACCTGTAGTTGGGATGTGCTTATTTCTATGGCATCTTATGCCGATTTGCTTCTTATCCGTACTCGGATTTTGTTTGCCGCTTCCGCATGATACTCTGATGTGTGTTGTATGAAGTATCCTAAAATATAGATCTATCTAGGTCATTTGAATCTTGCCGTATGCGTTGCTATATTTCCTTTCTTTCTAGATGGTATGGCTCGATGTACTCTTGTATGGTGGCTTGCGTACATACCCACTTGTGTCGTAGTTGATCCCTTCCTTCGCTGCCGATTCGCCGTCTGACAGTCCCGTTGAGAGGGTAGTGGTTGGGACGTCTGAAAGGACTACCAGTGAGTGGCTTTTGGGGCCCCACCGTACTATTTCAACCACTACCACTCATCCAGGCTTGTATCTAGGAGCGTAATTCACCGAGGTAGTTACATAGTTCGACTACATCACCCACGTTCTGTTGAAAGTTTCTGCTATGCGATTTCTTCAAGGGTATGAAGATCTCATCTATCCCTCTCGTTGATTGCATCTCCTAGATTAGATCTTGGCTTTCCGTTCGCATCCGTAGAAATTTTTTGATTTACTATGCTGCGAAACCCTTCAGTGGTATCAGAGCTAGATCTATGCGTAGATGTGTTTCACGAGTAGAACGCAACATGCTTGTTGCGGGCGTTAATGTTTTCTGTTGCAAGCCTCTTGTTGTGTACTTCTTATGACGCGGGATAGTGAGATCGAAGCGGTTCAGGCCAACTTTACGTGACCTCGTTCGCGAGACCGGCTCCGCACTTGACGTGTGGCTTGTTCCACACATGCGGCTGGTGGATGCCAGTTTCTCTCACTATAGTTGTCATGGGATTTACACAGGATGTTGGCAACCATAATATCACCGTTGTGGCTTTTCGTAGGTAAGAATCGTTCTTAGCTTGTTACTCCCATAAGCCACGTAAAACATGCATCAACAAAGTAGAGGCGTCTAACTTGTTTCTGCAGGGAGTGTTTTGTGATATGGTATGGCCCAAGACATGATGTGTATGATGTATGCGATGATCATGTTTTCTAATATTTCATGACTTGCATGTCGATGAGTACACAACCGTACATATGGTTGTCTTTATAATTGTGTATGACCTGTGTGTCAACTTCTTATACGCCATGTAATAGCTTTACTTTATCGCTAAGTAGTTAGCAATAGTTGTAGTTGCTATTCCTGGTGGAGGCAATCATGGTGGAGTGATGGATATCATGCTGCTACGCACAAGATGGAGATCATTGCGCGGAGATTGGCTATACCATGTCACATAAAATTATATGCATGTGATGTTTATCCTTTTATGTATCTTATTATGCTTAGATCGCGACGGTAGAATTATAAGATGATTCATCACTTAAAGATCAAGATAAAATTGTGTTCTCCCGATGTATGCACCGTTGCGAAAGTTCTTCGTGTTCAAGCACCACGTGATGATCGGGTGCTATAAACTCTACGTTCACATACAATGGGTGCAAGCCAGTTTTGCACACGCGGAACTACTTGGGTTTGACTTGACGAGCCTAGCATGTACAGACATGGCCTCGGAACACACGAACCGAAAGGTTAAGCATGAGTCATATGAATGATATGATCGACACTTTGTTGTCCACCATTGAAACCACATCTCTTCTCGTGAAGATCGGATTAGGTGTGGTGAATTTGGATCATGTTCACTAAACAACTTGAGGGATGTTGAATTTAGTGGGAGTTCATCTAGTAATTTGATTAAGTTGAACTAGTTATCATGAACATAGTATAAATTGTACTTGCAAATTTTGTAGATCAAATGGCTAAGTCCAACTTCAATTTCAACGTTTTTGCTGAGAAAGAAAAGCTTAAGAACAATGGGTCTAAATTCACCAACTGGTTCCGCAATCTGAGAATCATTCTCGCTGGCGGACAAAAGGACTATGTCCTTGAGAAAGCACTAGGTGACGCCCCTGCTATAGATGCGCCGGCTGATGAAAAAGTTGTTTATCAGTCGCGCAAAGATGATTATGGTGTGATTAAGAGCACCATGTTGTTTGCTATGGAATCGGACCATCAAAATCGTTTTGAGGAGTTCGCCGGGCCCTTTGAGATTCTTGAGGAACTGAAAACGATGTTTCAGACTCAGGCCCGTTCTGAGAGATATGAGATCTCTGAGAAATTCTTTAACTGCAAGATGGAGGAGGGGAGTTCCGTTAGTGAGCACACCATTAAGATGTCGGGCTACACTCAACGTCTTGAGCAACTGGACTGCAAGATTCCAGAAGAGCTCAAGATTGACAGAGTTCTGCAATCACTCCCTCCTAGCTACGAAGGTTTTGTAGTTACTCACAATCAGATTGGTTCCACTGATACGATCACTGAGCTCTTCGCTAAGCTAAAAGCTGTGGAGGTGGATATCAAGAAAGTTAATCATGTGTTGATGGTCAACAAGCACCCTATCTTTAAGAAAGGTAAGGGTGCAAAGAAGTCCTTCAAGAAAGGCAGTGGCAAGCGCGTTGCCCCTGCTGAGAAGAAGCTCAAGTCTGGACCTAAGCCGGACACTGAGTGCTTCTATTGCAAGGACAAGGGTCACTGGAAGCGCAACTGTCCGAAGTACTTAGCGGACAAAAAGGTTGGCACCGTTAAAGGTATATTTTATATACATGTTATTGATGTTTACCTTACTAGCGCTCGTTGTAGTGCCTGGGTATTTGATACTGGTTCAGTTGCTAATATTTGTAACTCGAAACAGGAGCTACGGAATAGACGGCGGCTAGCAAGGGATGAGGTGACGATGCGCGTTGGCAACAGATCAAGAGTTGATGTGATGGCCGTCGGCACGCTCTCCTTAGTTTTACCTTCGGGATTAGTTTTAAACCTTAATAAATGTTATTATGTGCCCGCGTTGATCATGAACATTATATCTAGATCGTGTTTATTGCAAGAAGGTTATTCATTTAAATCGGAGAATAATGGTTGTTATATTTATATGAATAACATCTTTTATGATCATGCACCTGCTGTGAATGGTTTATTTCTTATGAATCTCGAGAGCATTGAAACACACATCCATAACATTGAGGCTAAGAGATGCAAACTAGATAGTGATAATTCGACTTATTTGTGGCACTGCCGTCTAGGTCATATTGGTGTAAAACGTATGAAGAAACTCCATTCTGATGGACTTTTGGAGTCTCTTGATATTGAATCATTTGCCACGTGCGAGCCGTGCCTCATGGGCAAGATGATCAAAACCCCATTCTCCGGAATAATGGAGCGAGCAACGGACTTGTTGGAAATCATAGATACCGATGTATGCGGACCAATGAGTGTTTCGACGCGCGGTGGATATCGCTATTTTATCACTTTTACTGATGACTTAAGTAGATATGGGTATATATATTTAATGAAACATAAATCTGAAACATTTGAAAAGTTCAAAGAATTTCAGAACGAAGTGGAAAACCATCATAACAGGAAAATTAAATTTCTACGATCCGATCGTGGAGGTGAATATTTGAGTTATGATTTTCTCACGCATCTTAAAGCAAGAGGAATCATTTCGCAACTCACGCCACCCGGAACACCACAGCGCAATGTGTCTGAACGCCGGAATCGAACTCTGTTAGATATGGTGCGATCGATGATGTCTCTTACAGATTTGCCATTATCATTTTGGGGTTATGCATTAGAAACCGCTGCATTCACTTTAAATAGGGCACCATCTAAATCCGTTGAGACGACACCGTATGAACTGTGGTTTGGTGCTAAACCTAATTTGTCGTTTCTTAAAGTTTGGGGATGCGAAGCTTACGTCAAGAAGTTGATGCCGGACAAGCTCGAACCCAAAGCGGAGAAATGCGCCTTCATAGGATACCCTAAGGAAACGATTGGGTATACCTTCTATCATAGATCCGAAGGCAAAGTGTTTGTCGCAAAGAATGGATCCTTTCTTGAGAAGGAGTTTCTCTCGAAAGAAGTGAGTGGGAGGAAGGTAGAGCTAGACGAGGTTATTGAACCTTCTCTCGACTTGGAGAGTAGCGCAGCACCTGAAATTGTTCCAGTGCCGTCTGCACCAACAAGAGAGGAAGATAATGATGAGGATCATGAAACTTCGAACGATGCTGCTGCTGAACGTCGCAGGTCGACAAGGTCACGTGCCCCTCCTGAGTGGTACGGCAACCCTGTCTTAACTGTCTTGTTGGTAGACAACAGTGAACCTGCGAACTATGAGGAAGCGATGATGAGCCCAGACTCTGAGAAATGGCTAGAGGCCATGAAATCTGAATTGGGATCCATGAGCGAAAACCAAGTATGGACTTTGGTGGACCCTCCTAGCGACCGAAAGTCCGTTGAGTGCAAATGGATTTTCAAGAAGAAAATGGAAGCGGATGGTAATGTTACTGTCTATAAAGCTCGACTTGTCGCGAAAGGTTTTTGACAAGTTCAAGGTGTTGACTACGATCAGACTTTCTCTCCCGTAGCGATGTTTAAGTCCATTCGGATTTTATTAGCAATTTTTGCGTTTCATGATTATGAAATATGGCATATGGATGTCAAGACTGCGTTCCTCAATGGCAACATTGATGAAGAGTTGTATATGATGCAGCCCGAAGGTTTTGTCGATCCTAAGGATGCTGATAAGGTGTGCAAACTTCAGCGTTCCATTTATGGACTGAAGCAAGCATCTCGGAGTTGGAACCTTCATCTATACTATTAAAAAGATTCGGACCGTTCGTCACCCAGCCAAAATTTCCGTCTGCCCGGATTTGACGCTTTTGCCCCTGGCTGTTCGTAGATATTACACCCCTTGCCACCGCCAAGGAAAAGCGTAGCGAAGGTCCGCTCGGTGTTGGACTTGGACCTAGACGGCTGGGAGCCCGATGTGCATATTGGGCAGCACCGATCCCGCGCGTGCCGCCGCTGCCCTAAACGCCAGATTCCGGGCGGAAGGTGCACTCGTCTCGATTCCGCCGCGATGGCGGTGAGCAGCGTGATGCGCTCGGGCGGGCTCGCGGCCGCGAAGGCGCCGGCAGGAGGTTGTCGGGACTTGGGAGGAAGAGGCGAGGAGCAGCCACGCGCAGGCGGTGGCGGCGCTGCGAGGCCAAGGAGGGCTCGCAGGCCGGCCGCGGAGTGGAGGCCGAGGACGTGGGTGGAGGGATCCGGGCGGGATCGGCGGGCGAGCGTGTGAGGAAAAAGGCGAGAGGGGTCCCGATGGTTGCGGGGTGGGGCCAAGGCGGGACGCAGCGAACGTGTGGATGGGTGCGCGCGTCTGTTCCCTGTTCTTCCTTACCATAACTGACTCCTCTGATTCGATCGACCAGGGTGGATATGGAGGAAGAAGGGCGTGGGGCTGGCGTCAGCGTAGGGTCTCCTCGTGCCGTCGACCACCACCATGGTGCCCTGACCCCTAGGAACGAGGCGAGATCCTGCGATCGCAAGCGTCAAAGCTTCGCCTTCACGAGCTGCACGGCCACGCGGAACTTCCGCCCAACAGTGCTTTCGGCAAGGGTAACCGGCTTCGCTGTCTTCAAGGGATGGGTCGACGACACCACCTTCGCGCCAGCCTGGCACCGCATGGTCATCGCTGTCAAGAAGCTCAACCGAGAGGATTCAGGTATACCGCGAGTGGCTCGTCGGTGCTCTCTACCATTCCGCCCTCTCCTTCTCTGCATATGTTGTACATTCAATCAGTCCGTGGATTGAATTTTGTGAATCTTTGTCGAATCCATTACTGAATTTTTCTTATTTTCTAAATCTGGATTGCTGGCTGAAGTGAACTACCTCGGGCAGTTGTCGCACCCAAACCTGGTGAGGCTCGTCGTCCTTGAACCGTGTATATCTTCACAGAAAGTAGACGATCTCTGGCCTCACAAACTTGTTGGCTCCTTCACAACAACCATGAAAATTATGTTTTGAAATGACAACCTAGCATCTAGCATCTTTACTAACACTTGCATCTTGATCACTTCAAGAGATATCTAGAAGGAAATGCTTTAATTTTATTGTCGGGTGCAAAAGGATTAAGTTCAGCTGTGGGATCTGACGTTTTGTTGCTACTATGATGTGTTTTTGTGTGGATTAATCACTCATTCTAATGGTTGATAGCTTCCGAGTCAAATATTATACTAATTTCACCGAGACCTATCGGCTACATGTTCTTTTTGTAGTGATTAGTAATTAGAAAGCAGATCTTGAGCATATGCCAGAAAAGTAAATTCAAGGATAAACTAACATTTATACAAAGCTAAACAACATACAAAACATACACCAACATAGACGTATATTCAAAAAACAAGCGAACCGTAGCAACGCACGGGTATTCTGCTAGTTTTGATCAAGTGATCAAGAGCTTTGGATTTGTTCCAAATTGCTCTGAAGTTTGTATCTACAAGGAAGTGAGTGGGAGCTCAGTGACATTTTTGGTACTATATGTGGATGACATATTGATTATTGGAAATGAAATTGATATGCTTAACGATGTGAAGAGTTATTTGAACAAATGTTTTTCAATGAAAGACCTAGGAGAAGCTGCTTATATATTAGGCATCAAAATCTATAGAGATAGACAAAGATGCCTAATAGCTTTAAGCCAAAGTACATACCTAGACAAAGTTCTGAAAAGGTTCAGAATGGATAAGGTAAAGAAAGGTTCAGTGCCCATGTTGTCAGGTAAGATATTGAGCAAGGCTCAGTGTCCGGCTACGGTAAATGATAGAGAAACTATGAGCAAAGTTCCTTATGCCTCGGCCATAGGTTCTATCATGTATGCCATGCTGTGTACTAGACCGGATGTGTCCAATTCTCTTAGTTTGACGAGCAGATACCAAAGTGATCCAGGAGTGGAACACTGAATAGCCGTAAAGAACATCCTAAAGTATTTAAATAGGACTAAAGAAATGTTCTTGGTCTATGGAGGTGATGAGCAGCTCGTCGTAAAAGGTTACGTCGACGCTAGTTTCGACACCGACAAGGATGATTCTAAATCTCAGACAGGATATGTTTATATTTTCAATGGAGGAGTTGTGAGCTGGAGAAGCTGCAAGCAAAGCGTGATCGCGGGATCTACAGTAGAAGCGGAATACATGGCTGCTGCAGAAGCATCAAGTGAAGGAGTTTGGATCAGGAACTTCATCACTGAGCTTGGTGTGGTTCCAAGTTCCTTGGACCCACTGGAGATATTGTGTGACAACACTAGCGCCATAGCACTGGCTAAGGAACCAAGATATCATCCAAAGACCAAGCACATCAACCGCAAGTTTCATATAATTCGAGATTATATATCAGATGGAGATCTGAAGATTAGCAAAGTACATACGGATCTGAATGTCGCAGATCCATTGACTAAACCTCTTCCACGAGCAAAACATGATCGGCACCTTAGTGCCATGGGTGTTAGATTGTTGCCAGATGTAAACTAGATTGTTGACTCTAGTGCAAGTGGGAGACTGTTGGAATTATGCCCTAGAGGCAATAAGAAAGATGTTATTATTATAATTCTTGTTCATGATAAAGTTTATATTCCATGCTAGAATTGTATTAAGCGAAAACTTTAATACTTGTGTGGTTTATGAACAACACCGTGTCCCTAGTACGCCTCTATGGACTAGCTCATTGATTAATGATGGTTAAGGTTTCCTAACCATAGACATGAGTTGTCGATTAATAATGAGATCATGTCATTAGGAGAATGATATGATGGACAGACCCAAATCAAGCAGAGCAATTAGATCGTGTCATCGTGTTCATCTTTGCGAAGCTTTTTCTTATGTCAAATATTGTATTCCTTAGACCATGAGATAATGCAACTCCCTGGTATTAGAAGAAATCTTTGAGGTCATCAAACGTCATCCTATGAGAGGGTGATCATAAAGGTGCTCTCAGGTGATCGGAAAGTACTTGTTGGGTTGTATGTATCGAGATGGGATTTGTCCCTCCCGAGTCGGAGAGATATACTTCAAGCCCACTCGGTAATCGATATCAACACCGCTTGCAAGCACGTGGTTAAGGAGTTAATCACAAAGTGATATAGGATTACGGAATGAGTAAAGTACTTGCTGTGAACGAGATTGAACTAGGTATGCCGATACCAACGATCGAATCTTGGGCAAGTAAAATATCGCGTGACGAAGGGAATATATATATGGGATTAATTGAATCCTGGCATCGTGGTTCATCCGATATGATCATCGATGAATATGTGGGAGTCAATATGGGTTTCCAGATCCCTCTGTTGATTATTGATAGAAGATCATGTCTGCATATTCTCGAACCCGTAGGGTCACACACTTAACGTGTCTTGACGCTAGGATACAATGGATAATTGGTTTATGAGTTTTTGTTCGGATTCTCGGATGAGATGACATCACGAGAGGTTTCGGAATGGTCCGGAGAATAAGATTCATATAAAGGAAAGCAGTTTTTGGATTTCGGAATTGTTTTGGAATGTTCGGTATTGTACCAGAAGGTTCTAGAAGCTTCCAGAGTGGGACCAACGTGGACCCACTTGTCGGAGTGGTACGTGGGCCCATGAGGAAGTTCCCTGGCCGCATTGGGCCAGGGGAACAAGGCCCCATAGGCCCAGCCGGACAAAACCCTAGGGGAAACCCTAGGGGACCTTCTAGAAGGGGGGAAGACTTGCCCCCCACTCCAACCCTTGGGTCCGCCACCCTAGGGCTTGGAGGAGGGGCCAAGGGGGCCGTCCAGCCCTCTATATAAAGAGGGCAGGGGCGCACCCTCCTCCCCCACTCCTTCAACCCTAGCTGCCTACCTGCTGCCCTCTAGATCTCTCTCTCTCTCTCTCTCCCGACTGCGCATAGGCGAAGCCCTGCTGCAGAAACTCTCCACCTTTGCACCACGCCGTTGTGCTGTAGATCCAATATATCTCTCCACCCCACTTGCTGGATCGAGGAAGGAGGAGACGTCACGGTGCCGTACGTGTGCATCTCTCGGAGGCGTCGCCACTTGTGGCGTTGGATCGGATCGGATCGCGAGGAGGAGGAGAAGGCTAGTTCGACTACATCACCCACGTTCTGTTGAATGTTTCTGCTGTGCGATTTCTTCAAGGGTATGAAGATCTCATCTATCCCTCTCGTTGATTGCATCTCCTAGATTAGATCTTGGCTTTCCGTTCGCATCCGTAGAATTTGTTTGATTTACTATGCTGGGAAACCCTTCAGTCTTTTCCTCTATTTTTGCATGTTGGATGATTCTTGGAGGATGGACAGCCAGAGTCAGGTTTCTGAGGGAAAAAGAGGTGTTTTGATGCAATTTCGCGAAGATTAGAAAAATACCAAAAAATATTAGAAAATTATATTTTCCCAGAATACGAAGGAAGCTAGAAGGGGAGGCGTAGCTGGGCCACAGGGGTCCCACACCCCCCTAGGCGCGGGTCCCCCCTAGGCCACGCCTAGGGCAGGTGTGGCCCACCTGGCCGACCTCCGACTCCGCCCTCTCGCCTATATCTTCCTCTCGGAACCCTAATACTAGGGGAGGGACCATAGAAAGATTTTCGCCGCCTCTATAGGGCAGAAAACAGAGAGAGAGAAAGAGCTCTCCGGCAGATAGATTTCTGTCGGGGAAATTCCTTCCCGGAGAGGGGAGATCGTCGCCATCAACACCATTATCAAGCTAGACTTTATCGGTATCATCATCATCCACACGATCATCTCCACTAGCACCATCATCACCACTCCATCCTGTTGTAACAATTGTGTTGGATCTTGCATTAGTTCTTAGGGGAAACTTTACCGGTGTTGATTACTATTGTAGTTGATGCTTGTGAGTGGAACCATTGGATTATTGTTTATGTTTAGATTTTTATCCATCACCATACCATCTTTGATCTTGATCCATATGATGTCTTGTGAGTAGTTCGTTTAGTTCTTGAAGACATGGGAGAAGTCATGTTGTTAGTAGTGGATTTGTGTTGAGTTATTATTCAATGGTTTAGTATTTAAGTTGTGGTGCTATTCTTCTAGTGGTGTCATGTGAACGTCGACTATATGATACTTCACCATTTATGGGCCTAGGGTAATGCATTGTGTATTTGGCTACTAATTGTGGGGTTGCCGGAGTGACAAAAACCTGAACCCCCGTTAGGACACCTTTGCACAAGGGAGTGTAGGATCTTAGAGTTTAAGACTGTGGTTAGGTTTATACCTTAATTGCTTTCCTGTAGTTGCGGATGCTTGCAGGGGGTTTAATCACAAGTATGTATTAGTCCAAGTTAGGTCGGTACATTAGCACAGGTTCGCCCACACAACACTTACAACATCAAAGAAGGGTACTCAGCTATTTGAAGCGAAAGCACTTGACAGAATTCCCATGTGTCATCGAGAACGTTTGGTCCATATAAGTATTTCCACCGGCTTATCCTTTGCTAAGAAAGGATTGGTCCACTTGCTGTGTTTGTTCGTTGTCTTTATTACTTGCACTTTGTTTTGTTGCTTTATCAGAAAACCCCTAAAAATCCGTTTGCTAAGTATTTACAGAGAATTCCTGCTTCATACCACTAGTCAACACCTTCTTCTCCTCGTTGGGATCGACACTCCTATTTATCGAAAGTACTAAGATACACCCCCTATACTTGTGGGTCATCAATACCATCTAGGGTGACCACGACTAGGGCTGCTGCGTCCGGCCTCGCATGGCCGGAGACGGAGAATAGAGAGCTATTCCACTACGACCAACACCGGGGCATCATGTCTGTCTTCGCTTGTGATACGTTGGAAATGTATCTATAATTTTTTATGATCCATGCTTGTTTAGTATCTACTTTGCTTTACTTGTCCACACTTTGAGGTGCTTTTTACATGTTTTCTGGTACTAACCTATTAACAAGTTGCAACAGTGCCAGATGCCTGTTTTCTGCTATTTTTGGTTTTAGAAAAGTTAGTAAAGAAATATTCTCGGAATTGGACGGGACAAAGGACAAAGTCAATTACTTTACGTGGGGAACAAGAAGTCCAAAGGAGAGCCGGAGGGGCCAGCCAGGGGGGCCAGACCCACCCCAGGCGCGGGAGCAGGTGGGACCATGCCTAGCTAGGGTTTGGTGGCCCTGGCCGCCTCCCGGTCTTGCCCCTTCGCCTATAAGAAGCCCTCGATGCAGAAACCCTAGGTACCCGATCAGGAATCCACGAAATCGTCTGTAGCCGCCGCCACCATCGTCCCTAGATCGAGGGGTCTGAAGTTCTTCTCGGCACCCTGCCGGAGGGGAGATCATTCCGGAGGCCTTCTCTCCGGTATGATGCGTGAGTAGTTCCACCTTGGACTATGGGTCCATGTAGTAGCTAGATGGTTGTATCTCCTCCTTTTTGCTTTCATGTATAGATCTTGTGAGCTCCGTTCATGATCAAGATCTAATCTATTTGTAATCATGCATGTTGTGTTTGCGGGGATCCGATGGATATTGATATTATTATGTTGGTTTGATTAATGGTTTTGTCTTTATGATTCTATCATGTCTGTGTTGTTTCTGATCTTGCATGCTCTCCGTTTCTAGTGGTTATCTTGGCCAAGTAGTTGCTAGTGACTCCAAGAGGGGATATTTATGCTCGATAGTGGTTTCATGCCTCTAGTTTCCAAGGAAAGTGACAGAAATCTCCGGTTGTAGATGTGTTGTTGCTACTAGGGAGAAAACAACGGTATCTTGTTCATGGAACATGTGGACTGTTTATCTTACACACTTTTCTTAAAGCAATTGTCTGTTGCTTGCAACTTAATACTGGAGGGGGTTCGAATGATAACCTGAAGGTGGACTTCTAGTCATATATGCAGCTGGATGGCGGTCTATGTATATTGTTGTATTGCCCAATCAACCTCATAGGATCTTTCTGACTAGTAATTGCATTGTTATGCCTTGCTCAGTTCCTGTCAATTGCCCCGCTGTAATTTGTTTACCCTTCATGCCATGTTGTTTATCTAAGGAGAGCACCTCTAGTGAACTATGGACCCCGGTCCAATCTTTACCATTGATATATCCTCCACTGTTACTTGTTTACTTGCTGCAAACCATTACCTTCCACACCATACGTTTAATTCTTTATTACATCAAACCGATGAGCTTGATAACCTCGTTGATTCGTTGGGACAAAGTCTTAAGTTTGTGTTGTGCAGGTCTTTGTGTTGCTTGCAACACCTGTGTGACGTTTCCTTCCTTCTTCTGGTTCGATAACCTCGGTCTCAACTAAGGGAAGACTTGCTGCTGTGCTCTTCACACCTTGCTCTTGGGGTTCCCAACAAGACTCCACATCAAACACCAAGTTCTCTGGCGCCATCAAGGAGTCATCAGCTTGGTCCGGCAATGGAGAATAGGGAGCCCATCCATGGCCACCACGACTAGGGCCACCGCGTCCGGCCACGCCTGGCCTGGGGAAAAGGAACAGAGAGCCTATCCAAGGCGACCACGACCGGGAGATTGGACATGCCCCTGTATGCCCCTCCTTCCCGTGCGTACTCCCTATGTGGAGCGTGTCGTCGTGTCTACTCCGGTAGGCAGATCGAGGAAAATGATTTGGATACGGGGGCTCTAGGACATGGGGATGGTCGGGATGGGGAAAGTGGGGTTTAGGCGGACATGCTGTGAGAGAAAGAAAAGGACATTTCGACACTTAGCGCCGTTAGTTTAAATGGAGGGTTAAAAATATTTTATAGGTTAATCCAACGACTCTACGGGGTGCACCCTACCATCCTAGGCAACCCACTTTTTTCTATACTAAATAGTATCTAGATACATTTGAATTTAGATAAATACTACCTCCGTTTTAAGGCTTAAGGCGCACACGCTTTCCAAAGCAAAGTTTGACCAAAAGAATTGAGCAACAAAATCTTGATTATATTGTACATAATTAGTATCATTGGAATCGTATTAAAAAATACTTTTCAGTGATACTAGTTTTATACCAAAACTCTTTACGTATTTAGAGTAATTTTTGGTCAAAGAAAAAACACGCAAAACGAGGACGCCTTAAGCCCTGAAACGAAGGGAGTATGTAACATTCTATCGACGGAGGGAGTATAACTATTTTTGAGCATTTAAAATATCTTATAACTTCTTTTTGACATTAAAACATCTTATAACCTTTTTTTCTTTGAGAACTGAAACAACTAGCTAGACTTTATTAATTCGTAATAATGTTTATATGAACTAGATGAATGCCCGTGCGTTGCTACGGACTCTTAATGTTTTTATTACACAAATATTGTACATGCAAACATAAAACTCACACAAATAATTACATATATATAAAAAGATAAACATATGTATTGAGAATATATTATATAAGTGAAAATTAACTTTTTCCGAATCATCTATGCGGGATTTTGTAATGCATGAACGACATATGAACATAGTTTTTAAGCATACATAGTTACTTTGTGCTTAGTACTGGCAAGAGATGAAAATTAAATGTTTCCAAATCATCTATATGGAGTTTTGTAATGGATGAACTTCAATTCGTCTAGTAAATAATGACTTCTCTCCTTGCGCAATTCACAATCAATATTGTACCAGTTTTATCTACAAATAAAATAAAACAAAACAAAATTCTTATGTGATTACAAAATGCATAGTAAGAAAAGAAACATAGGATACATATAAATTATTTGCAAAGAAGAAATCACATGATACAGTACACCTAGACATCACACTTCAGGTAGCAATTTGCAAAATTGCCTTCTGTTGTGCCCATAGCATGATTATCCTTTGCAAAATATCTAAATTTTAGTTACCAACAGAGGGAGAAAGATCACATCGATTAGCAATACAACAATGTTTACACCAATAGCTAATAATCTATCACAAACAATAATAGGTAGCACACATCACACGTAGAGTACACTCCAGCAATACGCGATCTTCACACCTAAGTCCATGATCACCACCTCAAGTATCTTGTGAGTCCCAAAGTGAGCCACGTCAGGCCCTGGAAGACGCCACCACATGGAACAACATGGCGCGCGCCAGCTCACCGACCCGTATGCATTGTAGGGTCGATCGGGATTTGGGACTCTCACGGCCAGGGCGATGCTCCGTGAGGGGCTTCCCTCCGGAAGCTCCTACGCGCGACAACATGGGGCTGGCCTACTCCAGCGAGAACATGCATCACATCCGCAAGATTAGCAAGGAATCGGAGGCAGGCCTCCATGGCGACCATGGACGAATCCACCGTGGCCGAAGAGGTCGTGGCATCGTGCGCCGCCTCGCCCACCTCAACTCCCAGCAACAGCTTCTGGCAGGCGCCTGCCACGAAGTATGGTCGTGCTCCCTAGCCCACATCGCCTCGCTCGGCAAAGACGTCGCTGCAATATTTAGCTATAGTACGTCACAAAGGGTGAGTCCGCCACCATGGCCTTTGACAAGCTTCCTGCCGTCGTCACAAAGGGTGAGTCCGCCACGCTGCCGCCGACCGATAACCGTGACCACACGAAGATGTATCTTGTCAAGGTTATCAGCCGAGCCATCGACCTGATGGTGGCGGCGCTGGTGCTCTGGAACCCTACTATCGCTCTTGCCATGCTGGAGTTTCTAGCGTGACTGTAGCTTGCGGATATCATCCTATGGCGTTTGGTCTCGCATCTGTCGTGCTTCGCCGTTGCTGTCTCCGCGGCTCATCTAGTCGCGAGGCCTGCAACATCCCTGTACTGATCGCATTGGCGTCGTTTCCGGAGCTGCCGCACTTCACCGTTTCCTGCTCCACGGCTCATCGGGATGATGAGCCCATTGGGTCGCGAGGCCTGCGGCGTCCCTGCAGCGCTTCCAATGGCGTTCGTCCTGGAGCTAACGCACTTGACCGTCCCCTGCTACGGGGCTCGATCGCGATCACGAGCCCGACGGCGACCTTGCAGCTGAAGTACATCATCGCGTGTAGAATTGAAGCCTCGAACATACAAAGGTTAGCTATCACCACGGCTCGGTCGAATCGATGGGCCGGTGCCAATTAGTATAAAAAGATCATGGTGTCATCACGAACTTTGAATCAAGTCGGAAACACACCTTGTTGGATTAGAATTGGGCAACCGTGATTGGGTTGTTAAGTGCACATCGGGCCTCACGCTGTACACGGCTGAGTAGGAAAAATCAACATACGAAAATCTGGAACATAGCAACGACGGACGAAAACCTGGTGGTGACGAAAACCACCTCTAGACAAATTATATAGTAGAGATACCCGTGCGTTGCTACGGAGCAATTCAAGGATGTTCTAATAAATTTTTATTTCTCCAGCATGTTCTGCAAAGAAAAGAAATTGAATCTTCATTCCTCATCTCTGGTCCATCAGATCCACCTTCGGCTAAGGCACTCGATTCGTTGTAACATGTGCAACCTTCCCAAATTCAAGAACTATTTCGAATAGTCTTTAATACCCTATTTAAATGAAACCTAGATGCAAGAATGTATTTAGCCAAGTCGACCATGTAATTTTTGTTGCAATTCATTGCTCTCCAAGAACTTTCTATGACTTCCTATCAGTTTCGTGGTAATATATCAAACATTTTAGTCCAAGACGGCAGGTCGGTCTCCCATCCAGCATCGCCTAACAATTTTATCTACCTATGACAACAACCAACAAGCTTAGTGCACATCTTGTAAATAGAAAGATGCAATTTGTATGATGTAAGACAATGTAAATTTCATTCCAATTTGGCAATTCTTTTCCGACTTTGAAGCCTAATATCTATGATCATACACCCTAATTTTATGAACTTTTCAGCCTCAGCAGCTGTCAGGTACCTAACACCGTGCTATCTCAGCCATTTTTTATGTCAGGTACCTCCTTGCTTGTCATTGACCTTTAGCAATTTCACCCCTCGCATAATTTTGAGAAGAAGCCTTTAGACCTCAAACACCAGGCTTGGAAAACAGTAAATTGAACACTCAAATGCGCATGAAGCCTTTCCACCCCAACACTACTAAACTTTGGGCATTCAAGAAAATTCATGTGAAAATCAGTTGGTCTAGTCCACATCCTGCCACTGTGTATTGTTCTTGAGATAATTCCTGGAGATTTAAACTTCCTCTATTGATTTATCTCTTGCGAAGTACATATAGATTTTCTATTCGAAGAAAGAACCTGGCCTCCTCGCACAGTTGGTCTAGTCCACATCCTGCCACTATGTATTGTTCTTGAGATAATTCCTGGAGATTTAAACTTCCTCTTGATTTATCTCTTGCGAAGTACATATAGATTTTCTATTCGAAGAAAGAACCCGGCCTCCTCGCACCATTGTGTCAATTTGAAATCAACATACCGAGCTGCATTAATCAACATGTAGTATTAGAAATAAATAAATATTCAGCTTATGTCCCCATCTTCATAAAAGATTTGCACAATAGCCGGTCAACCAAGCATTCCATTTATGTAAACACATAATTGAAATCTACATGTAGACTCATCCGGCAGGTTCATCAAAGCAGTTAACCTTTTATAGCAAGATAGCACATGCCATTCACCACTGCACCAGCGGTTATCAATGAACGCATCAAATGTTGATTTCTGCTCCTGGATGCAAACATTGTCAGAGGAAAAGTAAGAGAAAATTAAAAATTGGCACATGTTTACTTGCCGATAGATTCAAATTGATCTATCATCTACATGTACCAACACTCTACCTATAGATAGTACTCATGGTAACGGCACACGAAAATGAGTAAACAAATTCATGGTCCATGGAAGTGTCACAGCCAAACACTGCTGATGTCCGTTAGATGAAAAATCAGGACAAAAGGCTAACACATGATGGATCTAATTAACTTGTAAATTCATATGCACAAATCAAAACCAAAACCCGCAACTCTGGGCAAAATCTTTCTGCTCCTGTGCTATACTTAAGAGATTTTATCCACAAACTTATATTTTTCAGATGAAGGAAAAACACAGATTGCATTACCTTAGTCAAAATCATATCTCAAAAAGGAAAAGCCATCAAAATCATCCATGCATATCCTCCACCATGTCGAGAACTCACCCGGTGTCGCCTTCATCCAAGGACCGGCACAGATGGGATCACGGGAAAAGATGAGGTGTATGACCTGTCATTGGACTCCGATCCCCTTCCCCAAGGCGTCCCTCCGCTCGCCCTCGAGCTCTGCCTCGCCCCACGCCGTAGCCGGCGGCTGCATGTCCATGCTCTCCTGCCGCTGATCTCCTGCGGCTGCCCATGCATGCTCCGGCCAGCACGATCCCTTGCCTCGCGGACGCCCTCCTCGCGCAAGAAGGTGAAATGAGGGCGCGAGAATAGACGGCGGGGGCGGCGCTTGGGGAAGGAGGTGCGGATGGAGGAGGTGAGGCTGGGAGAAGCTCCGGCGGCGGGGAGGAGGTCGGGAGGGGAGGAGCAACGGCGGCACCTGAGTCGGGATCGATGGGAGTGAACGGGCGGCGTGCGGGATGCCTGCGATTGACTTTGCGGTGGCAGGGTGGATAATTACTCCGAACAGCTAGGGGCAAAATAGACATTTAAACGGCAGACGGAAAAATTTTAGAGGACGACGAACGATCCCAATCTTTTTAATAGTATAGATAGATATTGGCCCAAAAGGGGTGCCAAGCCACATGTGGCGACCAACACCTAAATATAAAACGTATCTAGCTAGATTGTGAGCTTCAAAATTTGAAGCTCAAACTCATGTTTGAACTCCTGAGAAAGTTCAGCTCGAGCCTTGATCTCCTCTATCACCGTTTCATACTTTTTTCTCTAGAAATTGAAACATCTTAGTATAACTCTGAACGAAGGTCGTGTAGTAATGTGATTTCCGTTGGGCCAGCTGGGCTAAATGGGCTGCCAGCCCCGCAGGAAACGGAAGGGCCATACCGAACACATTCCTGGCTCGAGCGACATCGGATTTTCGATCGAGACTTCGGAGTGGGGGATTTTGGGAAGCCAGTGGATTATCGAACACGCCCAGCGGAACAAGCCACTCCCGCTAGGCATGGACGCCGTTCGCTCCCTCCTCCTCGGCGGTGGCCTCACTCTTTACATCGCCACTGCCGCCACCACCCAAGCCACATACAGCCCACACCTTCCCCCGTCCGCTCTCTCTTGGACCACTCGCCGCCGTTTCCGCCGCCTCGCCGCTGCCGCATCACCTCCGTCGCCGCTCTCCTATGTTTCGACCAATCCGCGTTGCTCCAGGTGGATTGTGGTAATGGACGACCCTCCCGTGCCAGAGGGAGGCGGCGAGGTGTCCCGCGCGGAGGCCGTCGACTACTACGTCGCCACACTGGCCAGGGTGCTTGGGAGGTAGCTATTGGTTTCCCCTTATGTAGCTAATGAGTGTGGAAGGATGGAGTATGATCTTCTTCTTTTTTTTTGCTCTCTCTGATGCTGAAGTTGCAATGTCTTAAAAAAATGTGCAGTGAGCAGGACGCGCAGATGTGCATATATGATGCTTCATGGGAGAGGAGCTACGAATTCTGCTGCGAGATCGATGAGGAAGCGTCAAAGGAGCTTGCAAGTATGTTGTTCAATTGAATCCCTAGGTGTAAATTTTTTCAAAATTATCTACCATTTTTATGAAAAGGTTTGAATTGTTGGGTGATACTCCCTCCGTTTGGAAATATAAGATGTTTTAGGTTTGTCAAACAAATGTATCTAGACACCTTTTAGTGTATAAGTTCAAGTGAATCTACACATTAAAAGATGTCTAGATACATTAGCTTCACAAACCTAAAACATCTTATATTTCCAAACGGAGGGAGTAGATGCTTTCGGTGTCTTTCTTATTGTTCCATTCTCTGAATAATTCAGATTCACATGTGTTTTAGACCTCAAACATGTGGTGGCAGTCTGGTAGTAGACTAATAGGTTAGTGTGTTATAACTTATGGTACAGTTTGATGAGTTTTGTCCTGTCATGTGTACGACTGATTCTGAGCTACCTTGACTTATTTTAGGAAAAACTTTGAATTCTACGCTGTCCGATGCTTTCAGTTAATAAGACAGTGAACTGTTTTGTTGGATTCTAGTGATAGTAGGATAACACAAGTTTTGATTTCCATTGGGATAGATGCCGCTAAATGGGGGCAACTGTGTTAGTTGATGATGATTTGTGTCTTTCTTATTGTTCTGTTCCCTGAATAATTCAGATTTACATGTACCCTAATCATGTGGTGGTAGTCTGGTAGTAGACTAGTAGGTCAGTGTGTTGTGCAGTTTGATAAGTTATGTAGTATAATGTGTAGATTATAATGCTGCACCTGGAAAGCAGCAACTTTGAACCATGAGCTTGTAGTACTCATAACCGTGGTATAAACGTATCTCAAACATCAAAATAACAGGATAGTGATGCATGCTTTTAACTTGATATATGTTAGCTTCTTCTGTTCTTCCAAATTGCAGAGTTGCCTGGGGTATTGGCTGTTAGGATGGTTAAGGCTGATGCATCAGAGAAGGATAATCTCAGCTCGAGACTCTCACCAGATACCCTTGCAAGCTTCAGTAATGCTGCTTGTAACAACTCTTCTTCTAGCGAGAAAAGTGAGTTTTGGCTGGTACGAATGGAGAAGCCTGCGGTTGAAGTTGTGACAAAAGCACAGATGGTAGACCACTATACCCAAATCCTCATGAAAGTGGTGAGGAAGTATGTACAAGTCTTATTGGCAACCTAGCTATTACTTTGCTGTCTATGTGCCCTGTGAGTGATTAGAACAATTGTGTATTCTCAAATTTCTAGCGAAAAGGATGCACAAGTTAGCATATATCACGTTTCATGGGAGAGGAATTATGGGTTCTGCTGTCATATTGATGAAGAATGTGCAAAAGAGCTAGCAGGTGAGCATCGTGCTCTTTGCTCCCCTGGGTAGACAGTTCTGTCAGAATTTTCTATATAGGTGGTTCTGCCTTTCTTTAGATTACCAATAATTTAAACTTGTGTACCAGATGTTCCTGGAGTCTTATCTGTTTCGCCAGATGCAAATTTTGGATCAGAAAACAAAGATTACAAAGGTTTGTCTAATCATTTCTGTTCCACAATTCTAGAAAGAAACTACTTATGTTTCTAATGACTACCCATTAAATTTTATTTATGCCGATACTTAATTCCTATCATCATAGTTGTTCATTTGTGTTAAAATATTGCTGTTTTCATTGGCAAGCAGAATCCCCCTCTGTTCAAATGATTCATTTTATGGGGGCAATATTGAACTCCAATATAAAGTACTTTCAAATTCGATCTTTTTATGTCATCCCCCTGGTAGTTCTTTGATGGCAAAATGCAGTGTTTTCAGCCGTAACCCCATACCAGATAAGGGAGGTCTTATTTTGGTTTCATGTTAGGACATGATAATTTTTTCATTCTTTTTTCACTTGACAATTAGGGGATGAGAGCATTATCAGGATATCATTTGTTGTTCCATCATACTATTAGCCCTGGGGTTTTAATCTGATATAAACCTGATGTCTGTTTGATGCTTTTATATCTTATATTTTAGTCTACCAAAACGTCTTATATTTTAGGACGGAGGAAGTAGTAAGCCTGGACTCTGGAGTACATTTACACAACTTGAATTTTCTTTCCATGCTGGTGCTGCTAAGCAAGCATGGTGAAATAGCCAAAACTGTAAAGACTTTTATGGTTTCAGGTGATGATAACTTGAAATCCTCAGATGCTACCCAGGTGGCTGATATCAAAACTAAAAGGCTCTTCGTTACAGGTAAAGGACAACTTATATTGTTTAAGCATTTTTTAAAAAAGAATACTAACTTTTAGGATCATATTATCTACACATTTAGCTTACTTGTTCGATCACCTATCATTACCTATGGATGGTGGCCTCTGCCTTGCTCTGTAGTAGTCTTTTGTGTCTTTTCTTTCATATAAGGAAGTTTAGTCAATCAGTAAACTATATATTCATTTTTTCTGAATATTGTGGAAATCTAAGTAGTGCAAGTCAGAAACTTCTACCATATTAGAGGTGTAGGGTTGAAATATGAACCTGCTAAACCACTTAGAAATACTGGTTCAATACAAAGCAAAAGTAGATGGAAATAACTAGTCTTTGACCCTTTTGTAAGACAAGCAACAGTTAAACATAACAAGTAATATACATCGTGGTAGAAAATCAGTTATATTTTGATCATGCTGTCACTAACTTGGTCTAATATCGTAGGACTTTCATTTTATACTTCTGAGAAAACTCTCAGGGAAGCCTTTGAGCCTTTTGGTGAGCTGGTTGAAGGTTTGTGATATTAGCACATAAATGTTTAATTTGTAACCATCCATTACCTCTTTTCATTTGGCATACTGATTATCATGGAATTACTTTGTTGCAGTCAAGATAATAATGGACAGGATATCAAAAAGATCAAAGGGGTATGCCTTCATAGAATACACCACAGAAGAAGCTGGAGGTGCTGCTCTCAAAGCAATGAATGGGGAGGTACCTGAGAAAACTCTGTTTGCTGATAGCCTTTATATGACATCGATTTATCTCTTAAGCTTGCATCTATACTTCTGTGTGCAGATAATAAACGGCTGGATGATAGTTGTTGACGTTGCTAAAACCAATTCAAGAGACCGGCATGCCTCATCTGGTGCATCCAGTTTTCGGCCACACTTCCATACTAGATGAAGCTTTCACATAAGTACAAAATTTAACAGCTAGATATTAGAGACTAAGTGAGGAATAGTGGGTTAATGTCACAGTTTCAGGGTCCATGTGCTCGTGATGGTAGATGATAGTGATTTCCCTTTAGCAGCCACAAGATGTGTAGATGCAGTTCAAGTGTAAAAGTACCTGAAATTTACCAAATCAGTACAATATTTTTCGCTACTGCTCGTTCATATGATCTTGAACAGATCTCTCATGTGCTACATTTCTATTAACAAATAATACAATCTTCCAAAAATATATGATCATTCAATAAAAACAGCAGTGACTTCCTGAATCAAACTTCAGAAAGAGCAAATGCTTCAGGTTCAGATCCAGCTGATGTCAAATTAAATTTCAAGTCTTCCAGCATAAGATAAATATCTCTGCTTTCTGCGTGTGACTTGTCTGCAGTGACAAAGGAATGCACACTGCCATCAACCTCGATCCAGCTGAGCCCAGGCTTCTTTACCACCCTATGCTCCTCCATCCTACTTCTCGTCCTTTTCAAGTCATCCCATTGTCCAGCACGTGCATACACGTTCGATAACAAGACAAAGGAGCTGCCATGTCTTGGCTCTGCATCTGCCAACTTCTGAGCAGCAACCTCTGCCATGTCGACATTGCCATGGCTCTGGCAGGCAGCTAGTAGTGAGCTCCATGTCACAAAGCCTGGATCTTCCGGCAGACTGTCGGCGAGGTTGAAGGCTTCTTCTAATAACCCAGCACGACCAAGAAGATCCACCAAGCAACCATAGTGCTGGATCGATGGCCTAATAGCCATGCTCCTCATCAGGTTGAAGTACCTGAAACCTTCATCAACAAGACCACCATGGCTGCAGGCATTCAAGACAGCCACAAAGGTGACACCATTAGGCTCGACGCCCAATTGCCTCATCTTGGCAAACAATCTCAATGCCATCTCTGGGTGACCATGTGCTGCAAAACCCCCTATGACAGAGGTCCAGTGCTCCACATTCTTGCTGGTGACGCTTGAGAAGCACTGGTATGCAGCAGCCATGCTCCCGCACCTTGTGTACATGTTGATCAGAGCAACACCAAGAGCACCATCCAATGTGAACTCTCGCCGGATTACATAACCGTGTGCACTCCTCCCAAGTCCAAGCAGACCGATATTGCGAACAGCTGATACGAAGCCAGCCATTGTGGCCTCATCTGGCATCAAACCATAAACCGACGTCATCTCAACAAACAAATCCACTGCCTCTTCAGCCCACCCGTGCCTGGCAAAACCAGCGATAACGGTATTCCAGGAAACCACATTCCGCTCCGGCATTTCGATAAACACCTCCCACGCGGCATCCAGGTCGCCGGCTCTCACAAGCCCATCGAGAAGCACGTTCCAAGAAACGATCGTCCTCGCCGGCATTCGATCGAACATCTTCCGCGCGTCACCAAGGCGGCCGAGACGCGCGTAGACACGGGCAAGGGAGGTGGAGGCGTAGACGCCGGAGACGGACATATGGAGGCCGGACTTCATGAGGAGGGTGTGGATCTGCTCGGCCACGGCCGCGGCCGTCAGCAGCCGCGCACAGGCCTCGAGGGCGGGCATCAGGGCCGGGTTGGCGCCGAGGGCGCGCCCGGCGACGTGGTGCGCGTGGAAGGCATTTAGAGCGGCGGCTCCCGAGGGCGGCGCGGCGCGCAATCGGGTGGCTGTAGCATCGGAGGCGCGTTTGGAAAGCGAGGGCTTTGGCGGGAGAGGGAAGGTGGCTGGGGAGAGGACCGTGCAACCCGATGTTCTCATGGAAGCGGCCTCGCACCGTCGCACGGTCAGTTACTGCGACATGCACACAAACAGTGCCTATTCTGGGTTTTCCATGTCATTGACCACGCAATCAATGCTCGCTTCATTCTAGAAGTACCGAGAGTAAATTTTCAGTCAAAAGCCAATGCATTTAAGTTTCAATTTTTTATACGTAGAATATAGTCATATTGGACTCTTAGGAATATATTTTCCTATCCAATTGTTTTTTATAAAATCATTTTATTTGTGGTAATTCCATTATGAACTTTATAAATTCCCTAAATAACTTTTTGATTGTAAATTCCCATAACATTTTTATAGATCCAAAATGAATATGCAATACATTTAAATCATTTCCAACTATATTATGAGAATGCCATTTTATTATCTCCTATTTTATTTTATTATTTATTCGGAAATTGATTTAAATATATTTAAAATCCAAAATTTAACAAAAAGTCTAAAATGGAATATTTATCCAACATGTTTATTGATAATGGGAAAGTCATATTATTCAGAATTGACGACGTATGTGCTGATATTTTTTTGCAGGAAACTAATACCACGGTGGTCGTTTCTTTTGGCATATCGAGCCCTGCCTGTATATTTGTGAATTTCCACAAATCATATTTACATGTGAGATAAGAAACAAAAATTTAGTGAAACGTGGCAATGCGTTTGCATTCAGCTAGTAATAATATAAGAGATAACAAAGAACCCCAACTTATTTTTTGCAAATTGAAGGGATTTTCACCCATGATTTCATTCACATAAAACCAAAAAAATTCACAGTGTTCACTTCTATGCCAACAAAACCATTAGGGTGTCAAGTGGGATCCCTTGCACTTGACACCTTAAAAACCACACAACCTTCCCACTGCCTAAAACCCTATCACTCTAGAACACAACCGAAACACAAAGTTTTAAACTTAAAATTACCAGACTCCCAACACTATTCTTAAGAAGCTATTACAAATGAAGAAGGTACAGTCCTCAACAAACATCAACTAAAACTATTCTTGGGATTACAGGGCCGAAGGGCCGTTTTGTTGGGACCAAGACGTGGCCAAGAAAATCGGTAATAAAATCTTAGGAACGTTAGAGCTAGCCTCTTAAATACACCGTAATTGTGTCCACCTTTAATTCCTTTTTTCCTTTGCTCGTTGTAGCACATGCACAGGTCGTTTTGTACCGCATGCAGAGGTAAAAGGTGATCTGGAGGCTAGAAATTAGGGGCTGCAATAATTGCGGCGCTGCAAATTAGGATAATTAAGACTCTGGGCTAATAATCTTAAAATATCTAAGAAACCTCTCTGGCCTAGTAATCCCGAATGGAGGGAGTACAACATAGGATCAACAATGACCCATCTCTTTTTCCATTCTCATCTATTCCTCTTGCAAAACTTTCTTTTTCTCTCAAGCTTCAATCCTCCTAATAATGGGTGCCTAGCCAGTTCTCTTACTGAAGAGCTCCAAGTCCACCTTTGCCCACGGTAGAGTCCCTCTGTAATGCTCATGTTGCATTTTGTGCATATTATCTCAATAGTTAATCCATCTTGAGACCTGATATACTACACTAATTGGATCATGTGGGTAGATGACCAAAAACCACTCCATATTAATGGTCTTCCGGATTGACCATAATAATACAACAGCTACTCCCATAGCTACCAGGATACCAACTTTACATGCAAACCTATCTATCCAAATGTTGATATCTTGAAACTTACTTGGTAGCTCCATCATTCCATTTGCACATTTAATTACACCCCAAACATATTTGGACCTTTTGCATTCAAAAAATGTATGATCTAAAGTTTCTAATTTATAAAAAACACTTACTAGTATATTTACTACCAGTGTTGCGGCCTTCGTCCCCAACCGTGTACTTGCTGGACTGGGACAATATGGGTGGGCCTCCTAACTCCTCCATGGCTTGTCCAGGTTAACCTCCAGCACCTCGTCCACCTCCACGAATTCTCCACCTCATCCACATCGGCGTGACAAGGTGGGCCTAGTTTATTACATTTGCTCTCTAACTAAGCAAAGTGAGAGATCTGGGTTCGCTATTGATAATTAGCACTAGTGTTGGGTTCCTCGATGAAAAACTCAAAAGTTGTTACAAAGTTTTATAAATCCTACTGACACTAGTAGAAAACAGGCCTTTCATTTAGGAGCGCCCAGAGCATTTGTACCAGTTGCGCCACGAACCGGGAATAATGCTCACATTCGTCCCGGTTTGAGAGGCCGGAGCGTCCCTCGGGAGCCGGGGGATTGGTCCCGGTTCGTAAGGGTCTATTCATCTCGTCTTGTAACACAAGACGGTACTAAAGGTGTCGCATACCATTAGTTCCGGTTTGTGTTACAAATCGGGATGAATAGTCTGTCTGCCTATAAATACGCATTCAACCCTCTCCCTCCCTCCTTTGTTTTTTCTTGGTGGAACGTGTGAGATGTGTGTGCTAGTTTGTTGAGGGAATGATGCCGCTTGATTTCACATAAAAAATGATATGAGGTGCCCGAGCCACACTTGAGCTTTCTCCTCTTTCTTTCCTCCTCGATCGAGGTTAGCAACCTTATCCTTTCATCTGTCATTGATACAATGCATGTGTCGATGTAAAGTGGTCATTTCACTATTCATGATGTTCTGTAATGGTTTTTGATAAACTTAATTATATGATGCAGATGAACAGGCGGGAATGGATGTACAGTGACCGACGTGAATTCGAGTATATTAAGGGCGTGGATAAATTTATCGATGTGGCTAAGGCAAACAAAGAGAATGGTTTTATGCGTTTTCCATGTGTTAAATGTCGGAATGACAAGGAGTACTCTTCCTCAAAAATCATTCGCGACCACCTGGTTCGGAAAGGTTTCATGCCCAGCTATAATTGCTAGACCAAGCACGGAGAAAGAGGAGTTATGGTGGAAGACAATAAAGAAGAAGAGGATGATAACAACTATCCTATGTTCCCTGAATACGGTGATACTGAAATGGAAAATAGTAAAGAGGAAGGAGGTGAAGAACGGGCATCATATGAGCCCGCTGATGATCTTGGTCGGGTCATTTCTAATGCCAAGTGAGACTGTGAAACAAAAAAAAGGAGAATTTGAAGTTGGAGGGCATGTTAGAGGATCACAAAAAAATTTCGTACCCAAATTGCGAAGATGGCAGCACAAAGCTTGGTACACACTGGAATTGCTGAAATGGAAGGCAGAGACTGATTTATCTGACAAGAGATTTGAGAAGTTACTAAAAATAATGAAGTCGAAGCTTCCAAAGGATAACGAATTGCCCGAGAGTACGTACGAAGCAAAGACTCTCTGCCCTCTAGGATTAGATGTGTAGAAGATACATGCATGCACTAATGACTGCATCCTCTACCGCAGTGAGGAGTACGAGAATTTAGATAAATGTCCGGTATGCACTACACTGCGGTATAAGATCAGACGAGATGACCCTGGTGATGTTGAAGGCGATGACGAGACCCCCATGAAGAGGGTTTCTGCTAAGATTATGTGGTATGCTCCTATAATACCATGGTTGAAACGTCTGTTCAGAAACTAAGAGCATGCCAGGTTGTTGCGATGGCACAAAGAAGACCGTAATAAATACGGGAAGTTGACACAACCTGCTGATGGGTCGCAGTGGAAAAAAATCAAGAGAGACTTTCCGGACTTTACAGGTGACACAAGGAACTTATGGTTTGGTCTATGTATGGATTGCATGAATCCTTTTGGGGAGCAGAGCTGCAGTCACAGCACCTGGCCTATGACTCTATGTATCTACAACCTTCCTCCTTGGTTGTGCATGAAGCGTAAGTTCATTATGATGTCAGTGCTCATCCAAGGCCCGAAGAAACCCGACAACGACATTAATATGTACCTAAGGCCATTAGTTGAAGAACTCTTATAGTTGTGGGGCAAACCAGGTGTACGTGTGTGGGATGAGAACAAACATGATCCATTTGACCCACAACTGTTGCTTTTCATAACCATCAATGATTGGTCTGCTCTTAGTAATCTTTTAGGACAGGCAAACAAGGGATACAAGACATGCACACATTGTTTAGATAAGACTGAAAGTATATATTTGCATAAATGCAAGAAGGTTGTGTACTTGGGGAATCGGTCGATTTCTTCCAACCAATCATCCCGTAAGAAATAAAGGCAAGCATTTCAAAGGTGAGGCAGATCACCAGAAGAAGCCTGACTTTCCTACTATGATGATGTATTTGGTATGGTCAATCGATGTGATGCACGTGATGAAGAATCTTAGCGTGAACCTGCTAGGCTTCCTGGATGTGTATGGGAAGACAAAAGATACACCAAAAACATGGGAGAACCAGCAATGTATGAAATAACTAGAGAACATGCATCCACAGAACAAGACGGATAAAGGATGTCACTTAAGTCCTGCCAGCTACGCTCTTACCAAAGCAAAGAAGCAAATATTTTTTGAAGTATTTTATAGTATCAAGGTGTAGAGTCCTGAACCCAATAAAGTACAAGTCCCTGTGTTTACAGTGCTAGTCCCTAGATCGAATAGCTAGCACCCACAGTTTAAGATGTAATATCAAGAAACAAAGGTCATATTACAACTTATAACCAGGAATAAAATAATTCATTACAACTTACATAGCTCATATGGCTATCTTATTACAAAGCATCAGATATAACTATAAAGCATGGAGTCCTTCATATTCATATGCCACAGGCGAACATGTTGGTTGTAGACTTGTAATCCCTACTCAACAACTTCACTAACATCAAACAAACTTGCAACATGATAAGTTACATCCACAAGGGTCAATACATTTGAATTGTATTGGCAAGTGATATCATATTGATATGGAGAATCTAACATCTACATGAATATATGGCTAAGTGGAGTTTTGGCTGGCCTTTGCATAAAATAAGTTTTTCCTATCCTTTGTAAAATAGTTTTTCTCTTTTTCAAAACACTTTATCAAACAATGGCACACTAGATACACACCAGGTGCTTCCCTTGTTCACCCAACAATTTTTTAACTTAGAGAAATTGGGATGAGGAGATTCTTGATCATTTCAATGTCTTTGATGCTCAAAATGTCCATTACCGGGGAAACGGCTAAGTACTTAGGTTTTACCCTCTCGAGAGGTGGTGCACTTTTCCCACAAGACTCGACATGCACCGAGACGATACTTTTTAGAAACAATCCCTCAGACCACCATGGACGCGTTCCAACCTATCATCACTACCACCAACCGTCCATCTGACTGAGTTCTTGCAACCTAGTTGGTCAAGGCAGAGCCCATATGCCATGTGGTTGTACTGGAAGCTTCTCAACACTAAACATCTCAAATCTATTTATTCCTGGGTGGCCATCCACAAGTGTGATACACAAGGTAAACCATAGACATGGGCCTTATGTAATCACTCAACACAAACCAATCTTCCCATTCCACCCAGGTGATTCATTCACATAGTTGTTTTATTAATCAAAAACATAGTCATAGACTTTGCATAATATCATAGCATGAATAATCCACCCTTGTATTCTACTAGCTAGGCTAAGCACACTAGTGTAACATGTCTCTTATCTTAGGAAAATTTCTACCAAGATATATTCTATAAGATCTACTATAGCATAGCATTATACAAAATGGTACTATCATGCATACTGCAAAAATGTCACTAATGCAATATTGAAAAATAGGACTTTTGATGACCAAAGTATCACTTGCCTTTTTAGTATAAAATCTAGGTACTCTCCTTGATCTTGCAATTGTCACACTCCTCAAAGTTCACTACATCATAACCAAGCAAGGCACACATTCAAAACTAGCACACAAACAAATAACAAAACAAAACAAGAAAAACAAACAAATGCATGAAAGCATGCAAAAGATTATTTTATTGAAAAAGTGGTGTATAACAAGGTTCTAAACATTTCAAAACACCTACTGGTCTTTTTATAAAAGTGCAATTTCATTTGAAATCAAGTTAGTGAAAATAAGCCATTTAAATCATTTTTGTTCTACTAGAAATGCTTTTATTCAAAGGAATATTTTCTAGTGCTAACATAATATATTTTTAAATTCAAATGTTAGTGTTTATGTTCAGAGGGTTCAAAACAAAACCATTTCTAAAAGGTTTCACTCAAAAATAATTTTTAGAACAATTTTTATACTCGAAATAGTCCTAAACAAGTCTCTGCATAAAACTCTAATTTTCAGAAGCAAATGACCAACGTAAGGCCATAGGTGCAAAGTACACATTTTTCTAAATACATTTATATAAAATTTATATTTTTTTGACAAACAGATCAAAAGTTATTGATTTGACAAGTTTAAACTTCTAATAAAGAAATTCTGGATTTTAAATCAAAAACCTGGCCTAATCTTACTGGACGATACCAATTCGGCTGGATCAGCAACACATGCCGTTGGATTTAAGTGAGATCGCACGGGCTAGATCAACTGGTACCCCTTCGTTAAGTGATATATCCTAGCCGCGGGATCTTGATCCAGTGGATCACATCACTCTGGCTAGAGTTGGGCGGCGCTGCTGGCGAGCTGTGGCGGCGGCGCGTCGGGCAACGGCGGTCTGGTGGCTAGGGGGTAAAGGGAAGGGCACTGGGGCATTACCGAGTCACGGGGTCAAGGTGGTCGCCGTGGTAGACATAGTTGGCAAAGGGGCGCACGGACTTGACTGCAATTGCTCGCCGGAGTCGCTCATGTCGTCAGTTGCTTGCAGATGGAGACAAAGCCGAGCACCTGGAGCTCGAGAAAACAAACAAAATGGGTCAGTGGGTGCGCACAAAGATGACGAACGCGGCAGTGCAAGGCAGAGGGAAAGGGATGGTCGGAGTTCACTGAATTTGGTCGCCGGAGTCGTCGGGGTCTGCGGCGGTGCGAGCTCGAGGTTGAGCAGCCCGGTGGCTCTCTGGCAATGGGGTTTGAGGGGAAATGGAGAGGGGCCAGAGGGGACAGGGTCAGGGGAGGGGATTACTCCAGCAAATGCTCGAATTACTCTGCTTGATTTTGAGCAGAAACGGTCGAGGGGGAACGGGTCCTGCACGCGCGGGATTGACGACGATGGCGACGTGGCGGTGGGGCCAGGGTGTCAGCGAGCGGGTGAGAGTTCCGCGCAGTGGAAAAAGGAGCTGAGGGGGGGAAGAGGTGGTCGGGTGGGCTGTTGGGCTAGGGCTTGCTGGGCCAGGTTTGCTGGGCTGGGTTGGGTTTTCCCCTCTTTTTTCTATTTAGTCTTTTCTTTTTCTTTTTCTATTTTCTGTTTTATTCAAATCAATTTGATCTCAACTCCAAATTGATTCAAAAATTTGCCAGCCTTTTCAGAATATTTTACACATAACGCAAGTTGGTTATTTAGTTCATTTTCAAATATGTTTCATGATTTATTAATCATTTAAATTTGAGTGTTGCACCTTGGCATTTATTTAAATAAAATTTGAATATGGTTCATAAGCCCATATAATTTTATTTAAATTAACTTTTATCCTTTTATATTATTTAATAAACTTTTATCCCATTTACTTATGAATTTTTGCCATGGTTTAATTTGTCTTTGAAATAATTCTTATTTATTTCTTTATTTGTCTTACAGAATTCATATTTTTTATTTGTAGCCCCAAAAAGTGATTCCAATTGGTATAATTTTATTTAATCATTATTTATCTTTTCAAATCCTTTTAGGATTACTTTGTTCACAATTAAGTATTAATTTTAGCTAGGAGCTTTATTGGCTTTGGAAATACTTTCTTTTATCTTATTAAAATCATAAGTTTTTATCCATGGCTGCAAATGGAGTGAAATCAATTCCCATGGTTTTGTAATATTTCTGTTTACCATTTTTGATCATTTAGAACTGTTTGTTGCTAAATATTTATATAGAACAAAGCCATAGTCTTGGGGTGATCTTGATGATGATTCTTTTATTAGGGTTTAGGTTTTTGGTTCAATTTTTCCAAGTGCTTTAAATTCAAGATACTTTCCATGCATGAATGCATTTGATATTTTGAATATTTGTTTGTTGCTTTCACATTCAAATTTTATTCAAGTAGGGTTTTGATGTTTCCATTTAGAAGCAAAAAGTTTCTTTTCCCTCTAAATTTCAACATTTGATTCTTTTGTTTGTTTATCTTTCATATTTCAAAATTTGGAAAATTTTGGGATGTGACACAAGCTGTCATATGGCTTCTCGTCTAATATAAAGGGGATAATAAAAATGGCAGAGAAAAAATTCCAAAACCTGAAGTCTCATGACTATGAAGTGATTATGACACAGTTGCTTCTAGTTGCATTGAGGGGGCTTCTCCCAGAAAATGTTCGAGTACCCATTGTGAAGCTATGTGCATTCCTCAATGCAATATCTCAGAAGGTAATCAATCCAGATATTCTGACAAGGTTATAGAAGGATGTGGTCCAATGTCTTGTTAGTTTTGAGTTGGTGTTCCCACCATCCTTCTTCAATATTATGACGCATCTCCTGGTCCACCTAGTCGAAGAGATTTCCATTCACGGTCCTGTATTTCTACATAATATGTTCCCCTTTGAGAGGTTCATGGGAGTCTTAAAGAAATATGTTCATAACCTTGCTAGGCCATGATACGTCGTAAATGTATCTATAATTTTTGATGTTCCATGCTTGTTTAGTATCCACTTTGCTATGCTTCATCTATAATTTGAGGTATTTTTATAAACTTTCTGGGACTAACCTATTAACAAGTTGCCACAGTGCCAGTTACCTGTTTTCTGTTATTTTTGGTTTCAGAAAAGCTAGTAAGGAAATATTCTCGGAATTGGATGGGACAAAAGCCAAAGTCAATATTTCACCGAGACGAACACAAAGACTAAAGGGCGACCGAAGGGGGGCCACAGGGTGGCCGCACCCCCCCACGCGCGGCCCTCCTAGGCCACTTCCTAGGCAGGGTGTGGGCCCCCTGGCCGCCCTCCTGCCTCGTCCCTTTGCCTATAAAGTCCCCTCGATGCCAAAACCCTAAGTACTTGATCATATCTCCACGAAACAGTCCATAGCCGCCGCCACCATCATCCCTAGATCGGGGAGGGGGGGAGGGATCTGAAGCTCTTCTCGGCACCCTGCCAGAGGGGAGAGATCATCCTGGAGGCCTTCTTCATCACCATGCCAGCCGCCGGTATGATGCGTGACTAGTTCCACCTTGGACTGTGGGTCCATACAGTAGCTAGATGGTTGTTTCTCCTCCTTTGTGCTATCATGTTTAGATCTTGTGAGCTCCGTTCATGATCAAGATCATCTATATGTAATCCTGCATGTTGTGTTTGCGGGGATCCGATGGATATTGAGATTACTATGTCAGATTGATTAATGATTCTATCTTATTGATTCTATAATGTCTATGTTGTATGAGATCTTGCATGCTCTTCGTTTCTAGTAGCTATCTTGGCCAAGTAGATGCTAGTGACTCCAAGAGGGAGTATTTATGCTCGATAGTGGGTTCATGCCTCTATTGAATCTAGGGAAGTGACAGAAATATCTAAGGTTGTAGATGTTCTATTGCTACTAGGGAGAAAACAACAATCTCTTATTCATGGAACAATTGTATTGTTTACTTTACACACATTGCTTAAAGCAGTTATCCGTTGCTTGCAATTTAATACTGGGGGGAGTTCGGATGATAACCTGAAGGTGGATTACTAGTCATAGATGCAGTTGGATGGCGGTCTATGTATATTGTTGGAATGCCCAATCAAATATCATAGGATCATGAATGTATAGTACTGCATTGTTATGCCTTGCTCTGTCATGTCAATTGCCCCGCTGTAATTTGTTTACCCAGCATGTTATGTTGTTTATCTTAAGGAGAACACCTGTAGTGAACTGTGGACCCCGGTCCAATCTTTACCATTGATACATTTTCCATGGTTATTGTTTACTTTCTGCAAGATACCATTACCTTCCACACCATACGTTTAATCCTTTGTTTTCAGCAAAACGGTGAGATTGACAACCTCACTGTTCGTTGGGGCAAAGTCTTGAGTTTGTGTTGTGCGGGTTCCAAGTTGTTAGCAACACCTTGGGGTCGTTTCCTTCATCCTACTGGTTCAATGACCTTGGTTTCTTACTGAGGAAAGACTTACTATTGTGCTCATCATACCTTCCTCTTGGGGTTTCCCAACGAAGCTCTATAGTGATGTAAGCCGTATCAAGAAATTTTCTGGTGCCGTTGCCGGGGAGTTAAGGACGGCTTCATAAGGAGAGTCCTTCACAACCTTTCTCTTTAACTTGTTTTTGTTTTGTTTAGTTTCTTTTGCTTTGTTTTGCTTGTTTATTTTTATCTAAAATTACAAAAAAATAGTTTTGTTTGGTTTTCGTTTTCTTATAAAAACACAAAAAAATTAGTTCCTACTCTAGTTGCTATTGCTGTTGGCTTGCTCCACCTTTGCAAAAATGAATTCTGCTGAGAACACCAAGTTGTGTGACTTCACTAGCACAAACAACAATGATTTCCTGAGTACACCTATTGCTCCACCTGCTCTTGATGCTACCTTTTATGAAATTAAGCCTGCTTTGTTGAATCTTGTTATGAAAGAGAAATTTTCTAGTGCTAGTTCTGATGATGCTGCTACCCACCTCAATAACTTTGTTGAACTTTGTGAGATACAAAAATATAAGGATGTAGATGGAGATATTATTAAGCTCAAATTATTTCCTTTCTCCTTGAGAGGAAAATCTAAAGAATGGTTGCTATCCTTGCCTAGAAATAGTATTGATTCTTGGATTAAGTGCAAAGATGCTTTTATTGTAAAATACTATCCTCCTGCTAAGATTATATCTATGAGAAGTGAAATAATGAAATTTAAACAACTTGATAATGAACATTTTTCTCAAGCTTGAGAAAGAATGAAATCTTTGGTAAATAATTGTCCCACTCATGGACTGACTGCTTGGATGATTATCCAAACCTTTTATGCAGGACTAAACTTCTCTTCAAGGAATCTGTTGGATTCTACTGCTGGAGGTACCTTTATGACCATTACCTTGGGTGCTGCAACAAAACTCCTTGATAATATGATGATTAACTATTCTGAATGGCACACTAAGAGAGCTCCACATGGTAAGAAGGTAAATTCTGTTGAAGAAACCTCTTGTTTGAGTGATAAAATTGATGTTCATGGCTATGCTTGTTAATGGAAAAGCTCATATAGATCCAAATAATGT
This sequence comes from Avena longiglumis, assembly GCA_030063025.1. NCBI lineage: Eukaryota > Viridiplantae > Streptophyta > Magnoliopsida > Poales > Poaceae > Avena > Avena longiglumis. The sequence continues at coordinate 337,773,462 of CP125978.1, read as the reverse complement.
TCCTTTAGCCTCTATGGTTGCTCAACAAGAGCAAGTTGATGTGAACTTCATTAGGAATAATAATTTTGGCAACAATGCTTATGGTAATAACTATAGGCCTTATCCTCCTAATAATGGCAATACTTATCATGGTAGATCTAGAATGCCTAGTGAAGATAGGATTCTAGAAGTTAAAAGATACACTAAAAACATTATGCAAATGCAATATGAGGAGAAAAAAATATTCACTAAAACTATGGAAGAACAATCTGCTATTTTGAAAAATATTAGTCATCAACTTGAGAATTTGAATAGGGAAATTCCAAGTTTACAGTCCAAAATTTTGAGTGCTGAGAAAAAAAATTCCTCTTTGTCTGAAGCACAATCCTCTTTGATTAATAAAATGGCTGCTAAACCTGAAACCTTGGAAAGTACCTTTGCTACTACTCATGACATACAAGTTACTATTGATGAAAATGTTAGAATGTTAGCTAAACTACATGCTAAGTGGGAAAGAGAAGCTGAAATTGCTAGAAACAATAGTGTTTGCACTATTACCACCACCAATATGGATGTTACTAAACCACAAGAAGCCCCCATTCCTGCTACAACAATTCCTAAACCCAATAAGTCTACTACCTGTGATGTTAAGTTTGATTTTGATCTTGATGGTTGCAATATTTCTGAAGTGATTATGTTCTTACAAAAGCTTGCTAGAAGTCCTAATGCTAGTGATATGAATATGGTTTTCACCAAACACATTACAGATGCTCTCATTAAAATTAAGGAAGAAAATTGAAACACAAAGCTTCTATTCCTAGGAAAGTATAAGATAGTTGTGAACCCATCATTAATATGCAAGTGAATGACTTTGATCTCAAAGCTTCATGTGACCTTGGTTCTAGTTTCTCTATTATGCCTAGAAAGATTTATGAAATGCTTGATTTGACACCTTTGGAAGATTGCTATTTGGATGTCCCACTTGATGATAATGCTAAAAAGAAACTCATGGGGAGTGTTAATGATGTTCTTATTATGGTTAACAATTCTTATGTCCCTGTTGATTTCTATGTTTTGGATGTTGAATGCAATGCTTCTTGTCCTATTACTTTGGGAAGACCTTTTCTTATAACTGTTGGTGCCATCATTGATATGAAAGAATGCACCATTAAATATCAATTTCCATTCAAGAAAGGTATTGAACACTTCCCTATGAGGAAAGATAAGCTACCCTTTTCTCCTTCTTTTAAAGCAAAATTTGATGTTAATGCTTCTTCATTTGAAAATACTTGATTCTTGCTTCTTGTGCCTAACTTAAAGGCGTTAAAGAAAAGTACTTCTTGGAAGATAACCCAATAGTTTCCTTGAGTCTTGAAAGTTATTATTTCTGTAATAACCTCTCCTTATCCTTTTTATTTGATTTTTGTGCCAAGAATAACCTCTAATAAGAGGGAAGTAAGATTAGTGGAGTTGCTGTCCTGAAACACATTTTTGTGCTCCACTGTAAAAATTCTTGAAAAATCTCTGCATGTCAGATTTAGCTGTAATTTTCTGAATAAATCCCCCAGGTTGTTAATTAGTTCAAAACTTTTTTATTTGAGCAACATAAGGTCTTCTAAAAAATCTGTTTTTACCTGCTGGTCTGTTTTGACAGATTTCTGCCATTATTTGCATTTGCCTCTTTATTGATTTCCTTTTGAGTTCTCATGGCAAATTGAAATTTTTGAGAGAATTGCTACAGTAACTTGTGTCTTTAATGAAAGTTTTTCTGTTTTTGAAACTAAACCCCAAAGGTTTATTATCTTTTGAATGCACTAATGTTGATAATAAAAATTGTGTGAAGTTTTGTATGAATTAAAATTTTCAGGTGTAAGGAAAGAATGATGTAATGAGATGAAGAGTGGACAAAAGCTCAAGCTTGGGGATGCCACCCCGTGTCACCCCAAGAAATATTCAAGAGGTACAAGCGTCAAAGCTTGGGAATGCCCAAGGCAGCCCCTTCTTCATCAATAAAAATCTCAGCCCCTTCTTCATCAATAAAAGTCTTTCTAGACACTTTGTTTTTATTGTTTCATGCACTGTTGTGTTGTTCTTGGAGCATATTAGTTTTTGTTTTTGGTTTTTGTTTGCTTAGTTTGCTTGAATAAAGTAGTTGGACCCCCACTTTTGTTGTGTTGTTTCAAATAAGTTGTTTGGTGTTGGAAAGGAGTAGGAAGTTCTTGCTTATAATAGTACAAAAAGGAGCTTGCTTTGACTGTGACTTAGACTCTATGATGTCATTCTAGGTGTTGTTTTGACCTTATTCTTAGTGATTATTGATATAACATGACTTGTTCCAAACAATTGAGATTGCTTAATGTGCCTTGAAAAAATCATGCGTTGTTTTAGCATACAAAAGCATAGTATTGTGGTATTCTCCTTTGATGCTTTGTTTGGGTTGACTTGGCACATGATCACACCATATTATGACCATGAACCGGTCATCCTAGCCTCTATGATCGTTTAGTTTTTGACTTGTGGTACCACTTTATGCTTTGATTAGTAATGTTTTGTCGCTTTGCATGATCATGGACATTATTGCTCTCTTAGTTGGTCGCTCCCAGTCTTTTGCTAGCCGCCACTTCTATTGAGTAAGCTCTACTCATGCATCCAACTCCCAAGAAACCAAGTTATTCCAAAGTATCCACTATAAATTCCTATGCATGGTGTGTTACACCATTCCAAGTATATTCTTGTTTTGTCTATCTTCTAAATTAAACTTGTTATATGAAAGTTAGTGGTTAAAGATCTCACAAACTTGATGGAACACTTTATTTTTATTTCCCCTAATAAACTTGAACCATTGTGTCATCTATGTTGTATATTCTTGCACTTATACGTTAGGAATTAGCATAACCATGATGTCATGGGGAATGCTTTCAACACCTATAAATATCTACCCAATTGATATCAGATCTTTTGTTTGCGGATGTCGCCGGTGTGAAATGAAAGGGGAGTTTGTAAGTTCATGGAGTTATGTATATGTGTTAGAGAAATGTCTGGGCCGCTAGCCTAAGCCATGCCTAATCATGGTGGAAACTTGAAGCATCACCATAGTGAGCAATCTATGAAGCATTCTTCTTATAAAAAAATAGAGATAGAGAAAAAGAAAAAAAATATGAGAAAAGAGGAAAGAGAGAAAAAAGCACTATTTTCCCATGGTAAATAAGAAGAGTGCTGAGATGCTCATTGTCTGCTTGCCTTGTCATTTTTATATGGGATAGATCATGTATCATGGGGGAAGGGTTACCCCGTTGGCGGTTCTCTATGATACAGATGTACTTACTATGACAAGAACTTACCGCTAACTAAAGTTGAGTAGAATGAGGAGCGGCCCTCGTATTCAAGGGACATGAGATTACCAACTTATACTTTCTCAAGCATATACTGCATATTTTGTTCACTTCAACCTTAATCACTTCAAGATGCTTATGATAGGGGCAATGAGAGCTGAAAGCTAACAAGTACCATAATTTTTGGAAGCTCTTTATGAAACTTGAAATCCCTTCTTCCCTTTATGAAGGGCCTTTCTTCCACTTTTATATTGAGTATCCACCTTCTATCCTTAGGCACCAATTAAGAGAGCATAGTTGTCATTCTTAGTTCTATGTGCATTGTCCCAAAACTTATTGATTGATTCATATTGTTGATATTGCTTGTTCTTGAACTATTTGTATATAGTCACCCTTATGAACTTTGAAGATTTCCTATGCATTTATGTTTTGCTACTCCATGAGGGACAAGCTGAATGCCACTATGCTATGTTTTCTATATGTGAAACAAAAAAAGCCTTTCAATGCATTGTTATTCATGAATATTTGTTTTATCCTTTCATGTTGCAGCATAGTTACTATGTCTTACTGTTAGAACTTCATCTTTCATGCTCATGTTTACAGTACTTTTATCCCAGCTTTCAATGCTTGCAAATGGTTTAATCATGATTGTGATGGTGCATGTCACCTCAAAAATTATTCTTTTTATCACTTACATGCTCGAGGATGTAACACCCTCAGAATCGGACCTATGCAAGTTTTAGCGAAACCCGCCAAACCCGCATAGAAACGATTCAAAGGTGCCCACCAGGCACTTTCGTGCGGGTGGAAAACGAAGTAATAACATTACACAACAGTCCTCGATGGGACCCACAGAACAGATATATATACAACACGACTCCATGAGTCAAGATTACAGATATACAGTACAAAGATCCAAATCACCTTGAAAACGACAGAGCGTCCGGCTACGGACAAGATGCAAATGGGGCTAAGAGCCCTGAAGAAGAACCAATGGCGTCCATAACCCTGCCCAGGCCAAGCCGGAAGGGTGACCCTGCTAACGACGTCGATCTCAAAACCTGCTTAATCAAAAGGGGTGCCGACAAAGGGCAAAGGGAAAAGAGGAGCGTCGATCGAGGCCAAGACAGCGAGGCTAGAATTCGCGGTCCTCGCCTACATAGGTATGGTGGATCGGCGGCAAAGATGCACTAGACAACCTATAGAGACTCGATACAACTGGCGCCTATTAGAGAGGGGTAAGAAAGACCTATTCGGATCCAACCTGATACTACCATCAAACAAACCCATCCTGGCGTTTCCCCCTCGAGACCAAACGAGGAAGTCAACCGAGGAACTCACACAGTAGGCAGTTTTACTTATTCAGTTATCGTTGCAGCAATTACTAGTCAGGTTTAGATAATCATCCTGATAAAGTAAGCAGTGGGCACTTTTAGTTAACCATTCCGTTATAGTTGCAACAATTACTAATAAAGTACAGATAGCATGAGATAAACCCAAACCCAGCAGTTGTTGGTACTTTTATTTAGCCATTCCGTTGTAGTTGCAATAATTACTAGTCAGATACAATGGTCGCAAGCGACAACTCAAACAAGCAATTGTGGGCAGTATTATTTAGCCATTCCATTATAATGAAGCTAATTACTAGTCATTATAGAGTCAAATTTATAGCACTACTTTAGTTATGCTTGTCTATGATCGAGATACTGTGCTCCAAGTCGTCCATAACCGCGGACACGGCTTTCAGAAAGTTTTACCCGGCCGGGGTGCACCAATAGCAACACACGCTCGATCAACCTCGGAAAAACCAAATCAAAACCCAACGAGGCCTTCACGACAAAGCAATCACAGGATTCAGAAATATTTCAGGGGGCCACCCCTTAAAGTAGACCCATAGCGGGCCGGCTCGAGACGGACTTAAGGTTGGGGACGACCGTGAACGATCGGGAACCCGAAAGTGTGGCTGGGCTTGTCGACACATGAATCGTGCCACGATCCTAACAAGATCATGTGCTCCTCGCACAATCGTAAATACAGTAGTAGCATGGCATAAGTACAGGATAGTAAATAAAACCTCAAACTAGTTTGTGGCCCCAAGAAATAAGACTGAATCAAGCTCTGGCTCAGGGGGGTCCCATAATCCTCCCGGATGTGGATAGCGCGATAAATCAAGGAACATGTATCAAGTACTCGGGGTCCTACGGGACACAAGTGGGCGTTCGGAAACCAAATATTATCTATCACCCACCGATGCCTCTGCTTACTTCAATTTTAGTTGTTAAACAGGAATTTAAAGTGAACGATAAGTAAAGCCATGATCATCTCCAACATCAAACATGCGGCAAGGCTCCAACAACTGTGGCACTGGACGACACGCAACAGCACTTGAGCAAGCGACTACGACGCGCAAGTCCAACTATCTACCAATCAACAGGTAATAGGATGTGTCCAAGGCAATATAAGGCTGCAAGGGATATCACGGGTACGAAAAAACTAGAGCATCGCAACATAGATAGCAATAGATCAACAGGAGGGAATAAATACTATAAAAGTAAGATAGGTAGAAAGGGGGGAGATGCTCGCCTGAAAACATTGCCGAGGGTTCAACCGAAGATCGGGTCGAAGCTCACATCAACTCAGCGGCCTTATCCGCGAAGAAGCAAAACACTAGAATAAACACCGGATGCAATATTTAATACAACGGCAGAAGATCGGCATGATGCATGCATGATGTATGGCATGGCAAAGGTGCGATGCAATTAGGCCATATTAAGCGGAACCGGGGTCCCGACAATTAGTTAGATGGTTCAAGTTGTTTATCTACCCCGCAAATTAAATGTTGTTTTAGCATGGCAAAAGATAGCACCGGGTTCGCTGCACAAATTTAAATGAGGCCAATATAAGGCTAGATTTGCCCGCATATGGGCCCCATATTTAATTATCAGGTGAATCGGCATACGGCCCCCAAACCACATGAATGTATGCATGCAAGACAATTATTATGCGACAAGTTGTATTATGTTATAAAATAGGGTTTCGGGAAGGGGTTCACACATTAGGGGGTCTCGACGATCTTGGGGTTCGGGGTCGGTCGGTCTCGGGTCCGAGTTTCGACGGTCGGTCTCGGGAACGTTACGGAACTACGGGCAGATCTTGGCGTCGAGAAGGAGGACTTGGTTCGGCGTCGGGCATCGGATTCACCGGTCGATGTCGTTCTTGTCGTCGTGTAGACCTTGTCGGGTCATGGTCGGGTCGGACTTGGCGTCCGGGGTGAAGTGCTTGTCGTTCAGGCGATCTTGGCGGCGGATCCGTAAAGGAGCACTCGGCGTTCGGGAGAAGACCTTGGCGTCATATGTTGAGGTTGTCGGTGTCGGTGCGGACTCGGGTGTGGCGTCGATGGTCTTATGTGGCCCGATGGTTCCATGTAGGAGTTCCCGGCATGGCGGAGTTCTCGGTTTCGATGAATATCTTGGCGGCGGGGTTCGGGTCAGCGCCGGATCGGTCTTCAAAATCCGTGAGGCGGTCTTGGCGCTCCGTGTCGAAGGCCTTGTTGACCCGCGGCAACGATACTGGGGTTCAAGAAGAAGATCTTGATGTGCCATGGCATCTTGACAAAAATTGACCGCCTTGTCCGTCGAAAGATTTCCCGATTGGACTTGAACAGCTTCCACACACGCGGTAGGGCACATACGATCTCAACTTGGCCAACTCTAGAACAGGAGCACATCAACGACGTTTTACAATCTTGGCATCGGGCTCCCTCTGACTTGTAGCATCCAAACTGAGATCACCGCATGGAAACAGCATGGACGCGTGACACGCACATGCGGGCATGGACGCGGAATACAGGGGTTCAGGCATGGCGGCGGGGCGATCAACAAGGTCGGTCGGGGAGGCTCGCGGCAGGACGAAGACGGTGGCGTGCTCCTGCGGGGTGGAGGCGCGCGGAAAGCGGTCCAAGGAGGCGGCCGGAGGAAGCCCAAGCGCTGGCCGGGTCGGGAAAGAACCGCGGCAGCGGCGACGCTCGACGGACAGGGCAGCGGACGGATGTAGCATCCCAGTTGTCTAACCACTGTAATGCTACTAAGTTTAATAATAAAATGGGCCACTTCCAACATATAATTGTTGCATCATCATCATATCATGCTCATGTCATCATGTCCCCTTGCATTTGAGCATCATATAAAACCTTTTCTTGTTTGCTTCTTATCTCATGTGCATGATTAATTGTAGTTGCTTCTTGATATTGTATTTGGTTCTTACTAAATTGTTAAATGCCCAAGTTGAGTTGGGGCATCTCTTTGACTCCACCACCTTATCTTGCACCACCTTATAATTCCACCATCCAATAATATGGGCTTGGCTTTTATTGAGTTTCTCTAGCCCATGTTGTTGGTTGGATCCACTCCTAATCTATTGCTTGGCCTTTGCCCACCTTCTTGGGAATGCAAGGATTAAAAGCCACAAGAAACAATGTTGTTTTCACAATATGACCTTTGGGCTTTAATTGTCTTGCATGGGCCATGCAAGTACCATCCACCCTAGTTTTGGCTTTTGTTTGGATTTCTAAATGGAGCCTTCTTCTTTGCTTGTTTGTTTGGTTAGTATAAAATCCTAGCTACCCCCCCCTCTATCTTTGGATCTTGCTTGTTCCTTTGTGGATCATGCATGGTCCATTAGAACCACATCATCACCTTGACCATCTATCCTCCCTCTTCTTCTTTTCTTGTCTGATCTTGCTAGAGCTTGCTTGAAGCTGGCATAACCAAGGCTAGTAACCTTCCACCTTCTTACCCCTTGTTAGCAAAACCCTATTTCCAAGCTATCCTAAATCAAAATCCTAAATTACCTCTATCCTAAAATTAAACCCCAAATTACACTTCCCTCTAACAAAACCCAAACATTCTCTCTCTCTCTTCCTTTCTATCCTAAACTAAACCCTAATTTAATTCCACCCTAAAATAACTCCTACATCTATTTCTATCTCTAAACAAAACTCAAACAACACTCTATCTACCCTCTCCCTTAAACTAAACCCTAGTTTGTTTATATCCTAAATAAATCCCTACATCTACTTCTATCCCTAAACTAAAAACCCTAGCACTACCCCCTTCTACCTAGCATGCCCATGTTCCTCACCCTAGCTACCCCAGCCACCCATCCCTCTATCTGCCCCACCGACCATGCCCTCTCTCTAACCCTATGCCCTAGCCCGACCATCCCTCTTCCTTTCTCTTTCTTTCTCAGCTAGCACCTGCCAACGACCCTAGCCCCACCTGCCACCACCCTAGCGGCCACGCCACCCCGCCAGGGCCCCCTGCGGCGTGAGAGGAGGAGGCCGACGTGCCTGCCATTTCCCCTCCCCACGCCACACCGCCTCCAGCGTTCTTATCCCCACCTACCTCTCGCCGCCCAGCCCCAGATCTACCCATAGCCTGCCTCTCCCTTCCTTCCCCTTGCCACCAGCTCGACATCGCTCACCCCGCCCAGATATTAAGCCGGAGGCGTCGAGGTGTCGAGGAAGCTCGGAACCACCGGACGCGCAGGAGGAGACGCCAGAACGCCAGACCCGCATACGCCGGCGAAACCCTAGATCGGGCGCCACCGCCATGATCGCCCACCGCCGTTTGAGCACACCGTCACGTTCGCGGTGAGTTCTGAACCTCCCGACAACCTCCCATCCTCGCCGCTTCCTGGTTGCCGTTTGTTTCGAACGCCCTCGTGCACCCTGCCACTGCCGTTAGCATCGCGCACATCGCCTTACCTAGCCATGAGCGACCCTGAGCGGCCATGGCACATCGCTGCGAGCCTCGAGACCTGTGTTCGAGCCTCGCCACGCTGCGCGCAGACGCCGAGAGAAGATCCACTTGCACAAAACCCCTTCCCCAACCTTTTAGCAACCCCGACCCTCGAGGCCCCACCGATGCAATCTTGAAAAGACTCCACAAGAACCCAGCTGAACCGCAGCCTTCCCTGCGCGTGTGCGTTTGCATAAGACCCCCGCCTCTTAGATCCTCAACCCGCGATCCTTCCGCCCTCCGTCTCCGAAGTTTTCTAAAAGGTTCTGTTGTTACATCTAATAAACCCGGTCCAGATTTGCTCTGGCGTGTTGAGGACCCGCCCACCTGTCATGCCCAGTGCTATCTGAGGCTGTGTTATAAACAGTTCGAGCTGTTTTCAAATTCAAAATATGTTAAATAAATTCAAATTCAAATTATTTCCAGATTTTAAATAACTTTTGCATACTTTATCCAAAATAGACAAATGATATATGTTTTGGATTCAGAAAATGAGAAGAATTCAAATATGCCATCTGTTTAGTGTTTTGCACCAGTAATTTCCAAGTTTGTTTAAATTACTTCAATTGCCACTAGAATTTCTTAATTAAATAACTTTTGTTTGGAAAATCCAAATTAAGCAAATGAGTAGTCTAAATTGATCACCGACGAGACCTTTCCGTTTATGATATCCATGACTTCAATTGCAGCATGCATCATATAAATATATGTTAAACAACAAATGTTATGGCAACAATTGTGGATCTAAAACCCAATTAAATGTTACTTTCTTGTTCTTCACACCTCACTATGCCATGCTACCTTTCTTGCCATGTAAATTGTGCATCATTCATCATGGCATGATTGTTTGCTTGACGCATCTTATTCATATGCTTGTGCTCTATATTTATGTTGGCCTTGTTTGTTTGGTTTTTCTCGGATAGACACCGAAAGGGTTGTATCAAGAGAACCAGAGCACTACCTGTAACTGCCTTTGCTTCAACAGAGACACCAGGCAAGCACTACCACATGCTTGCATACATACAGTACCTATTGCCTCTATCTTATTCTTGCATCATTGAGTCGCGAATGCATTAAATTGAATCCCAAGTATGCATAGCCTTTACTTTTAAACCCCACCAAGCTTGTATCCTCCATCCCATGAGCCACTACTATAGGAGTTGTTTGAGCCATGCGAGTCGTAGAACAGCATGTGTAGGGTTTGTGAGAGTCTGATGGATAACGAGGTACTTAAACAACTTAACTTGAGTAGTTCTGGGATAACTAAAGGAAGTGGCACCGGTGGGCAATATCTGCTATTTGGTTTTTCCTGCTCACTTGTGTCCCGTAAGACCCCGAGTACTTGATACCTGTTCCTTGATTTTGCGCGCTATCCACATCCGGGAGGTATATGGGACCCCCCGAGCGAGCTTGATTCCGTCTTATTTCTTGGGGCCACAAACTAGTTTGAGGTTTTATTACGATCCCTGCTTATGCCATGTTTTACGCTTTATTAAGATTGTGCGAGAGCACATTAGGAGTGGGACACGTTTCCGGTGTCGACAAGCCCAGCCACACTTTCGGTTCCACCCGAACCTTGAGGCCGTCTCAAGCTTGCTTACTCCGGATTCTACTTAAGGGTGGCCCCAAATATTTCAATCTTGTGATTGTTCACCGTGAAAGCCTCGTTGGGTTTTGATTTGGTTTTTCCGAGGTTGATCGAGTGTGTGTTGCTATTGGTGCACCGCCGGGTAAAACTTTCAAAGCCGTGTCCGCGGTTATGGACGACTTGGAGCAGTTTCTTGATCATAGACAAGCCTAACTAAAGTACCTTAATTTGACTAAATCACTTGACTAGTAAATAGTGCAATACTCACGGAATGGTTAATAAAATTGCCAACGAAGGGGTTGTTCGTCCGCTTCCTTGTTGGTAGAGGAGGATGGATCGGATGAGATTACCATTATAACTGTTGTACTTAAATTCACGGACATCCGCTCATCTTTGGTTAGGCGGATGGTTAGCGTTATCCAGAATTGCTAGGGTTTATCTTTTGCGCAATCGCGTCACCCCGTTGTGTCCCCTTTAGAGGCATTAAGTCTTGAGTACCCTTAGGGTCTCACACGATAAATTCTTGATTCAGATGAATGTACCTTCTCGTGACGGATCTTGGGTGGAAGAAGCCGATGATGGGCAACGATCGTATGGTGTAGAGATTCCGCACGGGATCCGTGAGACCAGAGTTGGGATGTGCTTATTTTCTCGGCATCTTATGCCTATTTGCTTCTTATCCGTTTCGGATCTTGTTTGCCGCCCGCATGATACTACGATGTGTTTGTATGAGGAGTTATCCTAAATTATAGATGTATCTAGGTCATTTGAATCTTGCCGTATGGCTGGTATATTTCCTTTCTTTCTAGATGGTGTGGCTCGATGTACTCTTGTATGGTGGCTTGCACATACCCACTTGTGTACGTAGTTGATCCTTCGCCGACCACGCCGGTCCCGTTGAGAGGTTAGCGGTTGGGACGTCTGAAAGGACTACGTGAGTGGCTTTTGGGGCCCACTATTTCAACCGCTATCTCTCATCCAGGCTTGTATCTAGGAGCGTAGTTCACCGAGGTAGTTACAATTGGTATCGAGCCATCCCGACCTTCGTGGTTTCAGCCAAACGGTCGTTGTCGCCTAGCAAATATTTTGAGTAGTTATGTATATTAGGGAAAACAAAAGCGAGAGTAGGACTGCTTCCATTTTTCTTCTTACCTCCCACCCACCCTTTTCTCGTAAGGAAGTGCAACGTTTTCAATTCTCTTCTCAAAGTTCAAACTAGGATTCACGTGTTCGGTTTCCGTAGTACCATAGGATGTGTGTGTGTGTGTGTGTGTGTAGTTCCTTGTCTATCTGTTGCATTCAAGTTGTTATCTTATCTCGCCTTTGGTTATCAACTTGGTACATTCCATACCGACAGGCTTTTGTAACCATCTATCTTCCTTTGTATCCGACGCTATCTTGTTTGGGGTGTTCGTTTCGTAGTACCAATCTTTAGGTTTCGAGAAGAAGGGGTTAGGATATGTGTTCCACTTGTTCATGTGCGGAGTAATGATTTGAGTGCGGGATGGAGTCGACCATACCACTACTTGTATCATTTGCTTTTGTATATTGGATCGGTAGAGTCACTAATCTTGATTCGTTAAGTAATTTTACATCTATTGGTATTTTAATGCGAAATTTGTGGAAAATTTTTCTTTGATATGTTTGTGTACCACACTCCTTTTCGATCGTGTGCGATATGCTTAATATCTTTGAGGTGCTATGAACTTTGTTGATATTTTCATATCATCTCAGAAATTGTATCCTTTAATCTTGGTTAATTCCATCTTGGTACTATTTTGGATTATTATCATCTTCCATTATAGTAATCGACTTGAGTTTTACATCAATGATGGATGGCTCCCCACGGACCGAGGAGGATATTCCTCCGACTGGGCTCGGCTAAGCATTGCAAATGCTGGCAGCCATGCAAGAGAACCAGCGCTTTGAGGAGAGCGTCCAAGGAACGAGTTCACTCCACTTCCTCCACCTCCCAAGCGTGGTGACATCAAGAGCTTCCTCAAGTTCAGCCCGCTTCGATGTGTCTCGACCGACTTGATGCTGATGACCGAGATCTCAAGGCTGCTAGAGATCTGATGTGCCGAACAGAATGGGTAAAGTGTGCTACTCACCGCTCAAGGGAGACGCTCTATGGTGGGAAAACTATTTGAAGGCTAGGCCCCACCTACTTGGGAGAGGTTCTGGAGCTTTCAAGGAGCCTCAGAGATTGTGATGGAACGGATGAAGGATGCTTTCCTCAACTTGAAGCAGGGCAATGATAACGCCAACACCTACATCAGAACTTCATGAACTTGTCTCGCTATGGTGGTGATGAGGTATCGATGACAAGAAAAAGTAAGAGATTCGCAAGGGCTCAATGCGATCAAGTATGCACTCACGCATGCAAGACCGCAACCTTCCCGAACTGCAGATATGGCACTACAAGAGGAGGCTAGTAGGCGATGTTCGAGGAGTCCAAGAAACATAGGGATGCATCAAGCTCGGCAATGGCAACTCCTTCTAAGCGGCGTGTCGGGTTCCTAACACCCCACCGTCGCTCCCGGCTCCACCAAGACCTGCGAGTTTCACGCCAAGGCCACCACACTTCACCACTGCGGCTCCTGTGGGCAACAACCCTTACCTCGAGCGCTGGCGGAGTCCCCGCTTCTCGCTCCACGCCGCGGTGCTTGCTACACATGTGGAGATCATGGTCATCCCCTGAACGCCAATGAAGAACAAAGCTCTCCTCAACCCCGCCAAGATGCATCAAGCTCTCCTTCGGTTCGTGCACCACCGCCGGCTCTCAACATCAACACTAAGCCGGGTTCGGTTGTTCGAGCTAATCGCAACGCCTCTCAGCGAGCTGAGTTGTCATGGGTATGCTCGCTAACTCAATGAGTTCTCTTTGATTCTGCATCGCATTCTTTGTGTCATACAAGTTTGCGTAAGAGAATGAGTTAGTCATGGTCCCTCTCTAAGCGGTTGGTGGTGCAATCACCGTTCAAACATGAGGGTCGAGCATATCAGGGAACCAAGTTGAGATTGGTGGTTCTACATTCTTGGCTTCTTTGATTGTTCTGGCAACTCGACATTGATGTCATCCAGGCATGGATTGGTTGACAAATGCGATCGATTGTACGCCGGTGTCTCAAGATCCTCAAGGCCACATAGTCTTTTCTCCAAGTCCGACTCCTGCTGTCCACTCTATTCCTTGGCTACTCTTAATGATGATGCTATGGAAGCTATTCAAGGTACCAAAGGTCCGTGAGTTCCGGATGTTTTTCCAAGAGTTGCGGTATGCCTCCGGATCGCGGGTTGAATTCGTGATCGAGCTTGAACCCGAACGGCTCCTATCTCCAAGAGGCCATATAAGATGGGTCCTTGGCTGAACTCAAACGACAACTTGATGAACAAGAGAAGTTGGGTTTCATTCAAAGATAGCACTTCTTCTTGGGGTAGTCCAACAATCTTCGTGAAGAAGCGTGATGTAACCGATAGGCTATGTGTTGACTACCGGCTCTAAATGCTAAGACCATCAAGAACAAATATCCTCTCCTCGGATAAATGATCTATTTGATCAGTGTTCTCTAAGCTTGATTTGAGAAGTGGTTATCACCAAATCAAAATTCGCAAAGAGGATGTGCCCAAGAGCTTTCACCACTCGCTATGGCTCTGTATGAGTACACGGTCATGTCTTTCGCCTCACCAATGCACTGCTACCTTCTCGAGGCGATGAACTCCGCTTTCATGGAGTACCCGGACAAGTTTGTGGTGGTATATCTGGATGACATTCGTCTATTCCAAGTCCAAGGAGGAGCATGAAGAGCACCGAGGTGTGTCTGAACAAGCTTCGTGAGAACCGCTTGTATGCCAAGTTCTCAAAGTGTGAGTTCTGCTCAAGTAACCTATCCGGGACATGTCATCTCGCCAAGGGCATTGCTAACCCGAGACCGTGAAGACAATAGTTGAATGGCTTCCTCCCGCTAATGTCAAGGAAGTGCGGAGTTTTCTTGGCTAGCTATTGCCGACGATTGTGTAACTTCTCAAAGATAGCAAAGCCTCTTACCGATCTCCTCAAGAAAGGCAAGAAGTACCTGTGGACACCTGCTGCCAAGAGAGCTTTGAGACACTCAAAGCGGCTCACTTCCACACCAGTCTTGGTCCCTCCGGATACATCCAAGCCTTTCCAGATCTTCTGCGATGCCTCTTTGCAAGGATTGGGTGCGTCCTTATGCAAGAGAGACAGTGGTTGCTTATGCCTCGTCGCTTGAAGACACATGAGGTCAACTATCCCACACATGACCTTGAGCTAGCAAAGTGGTCTTTGCCTTGAAGTCGTGGAGGCACTACTTGTCGGGTAACCGCTAGAGATCTTCTCGGACCACAAGAGTTTGAAGTATATCTTCACTCAACCGGATCTCAACCTTCGCAAAGGAGATGGATTGAAGCCATCAATGACTTTGATGTGACCATCAACTACACCTGTGCAAAGCAAATGTCATGGCGTATGCGCTTAGCGTAAAAGCTTATGTCAACAACCTCATGGTGGAAGAGCGTGACCTCTCTTGTGCGAGGAATTCCGTCGGTGAACACAGGAATTGTGGAACAAGGGCATCTCCTGAACCTTCCGCTACTCCTCTCTTGGAAGAACAGATTCGGTCTCGTCGGTAGGATCCGCACACCAAGAAGCTCATCGCTAAGCTTGGCACCAAGTATGAATCCTTCCATGTTGATGATCGTGGCACGCTCTTCTTTGATCACCGGATGTTTGTTCCAAACTACCCGGTCCGAGAGATCAATTGCTCAAGGAGGCACATGATTCGGTCCTTTCTATCCATCCCGGCAGCACAAAGATGTACATGGACTTGAAAACACAATACCGTGGCCTGGGTTGAAAAGGTATTGTGCCAAGCACGTCTCGAATGTGATGTGTCAAGGCTGTTCATCGAAACCATTTGGTCTTCTACAGCCATTGAAGCCTCCGGAATGGAAATGGGAGAAAGTTGAGATGGACTTCATCACGGCTTTCCAAGATCGCAGAAGGGCAACAATGCAATTTTTGTTGTCATCGAGGCTTTCCAAAGTGGCACACTTCTTCCCACCAAAGAAACAATTTCGACTTTGAGCTCTACATCAACAGATTGTCTCTTTGTATGGGGTTCCACAAATCAGTTAAATGTGGGAGCATCTTCACCTCAAAGTTCGGGAGAGTTTCCAAAAGCTTTGGGAACGGTTGAACTTCAGACGCTTATCACCCTCGCCTCAAGGACAAGTGGAGAGGATCAATCGATTCTCGAGGACATGCTTAGAGCTTGCGTCATCTCGTTTGGCATGAAGTGGGAAGAATGTCTTCCATATGCTGAATTCTCCTACAACAACAGAAGAGTCTCAAGATGGCACCATTCGAGGCTCTCTATGGTCGGAAGTGCAGAACTCCCATTGGTTGGTCAAAAGGAGAAAGAATCGGTTTGGCCTCGACATTGTGACTCGGAGAAGGTGCATATCATTCGAGAACTCAAGATTGCTCAAAGTCGTCGAAGAGCAACTATGACAGAAGCACAGATATGGTATATGCCCTGGTGATCTCGTCTACCTTCGTGTCACTCCCATGAGAGGAACACACCGCTTTGGTATCAAAGGAAAGTTGGCCGAGATACATCGGTCCTTTCAAGATACGTGGTAGAAGGAGAAGTTGCTTATGCACTCGAGCTTCGGAAAAACTCAAAGTCCATGATGTTTTCCACATCTCTCAGCTCAAGAAGTGCTTCAAAGACCCGCAAGACCGTGGATCATGAGCTAATAGACCTCCAAGAAGATCTCTTATCGAACACCCCATAAAAATTCTTGAGACCAGGACTCGCAACAAGTCCATCAAATTCTGCAAGGTGCAAGGTCACACCATTCATTGATGAAGCAACTTGGGAGCGTGAAGATGAACTCCGTGCCAACCATCCTTCTCTCTTTGTGTCTTCTTCTTCTTCCTAGAATCTCGATTCCTGTTTAGTGGAGAGTTGTAGCATCCCAGTTCAACCACCGTAATGCTACTAAGTTTAATAATAAATGGGCCACTTCCAACATATAATTGTTGCATCATCATCATATCATGCTCATGTCATCATGTCCCTTGCATTTGAGCATCATATAAAACCTTTTCTTGTTTGCTTCTTATCTCATGTGCATGATTAATTGTAGTTGCTTCTTGATATTGTATTTGGTTCTTACTAAATTGTTAAATGCCCAAGTTGAGTTGGGGCATCTCTCTTTGACTCCACCACCTTATCTTGCACCACCTTATAATTCCACCATCCAATAATATGGGCTTGGCTTTTATTGAGTTTCTAGCCCATGTTGTTGGTTGGATCCACTCTAATCTATTGCTTGGCCTTTGCCCACCTTCTTGGGAATGCAAGGATTAAAAGCCACAAGAAACAATGTTGTTTTCACAATATGACCTTTGGCTTTAATTGTCTTGCATGGGCCATGCAAGTACCATCCACCTAGTTTTGGCTTTTGTTTGGATTTCTAAATGGAGCCTTCTTTGCTTGTTTGTTTGGTTAGTATAAAATCCTAGCTACCCCCTCTATCTTTGGATCTTGCTTGTTCCTTTGGATCATGCATGGTCCATTAGAACCATCATCACCTTGACCATCTATCCTCCCTCTTCTTCTTTTCTTGTCTGATCTTGCTAGAGCTTGCTTGAAGCTGGCATAACCAAGGCTAGTAACCTTCCACCTTCTTACCCCTTGTTAGCAAAACCCTATTTCCAAGCTATCCTAAATCAAAATCCTAAATTACCTCTATCCTAAAATTAAACCCCAAATTACACTTCCCTCTAACAAAACCCAAACATTCTCTCTCTCTCTTCCTTTCTATCCTAAACTAAACCCTAATTTAATTCCACCCTAAAATAACTCCTACATCTATTTCTATCTCTAAACAAAACTCAAACAACACTCTATCTACCCTCTCCCTTAAACTAAACCCTAGTTTGTTTATATCCTAAATAAATCCCTACATCTACTTCTATCCCTAAACTAAAAACCCTAGCACTACCCCCTTCTACCTAGCATGCCCATGTTCCTCTCACCCTAGCTACCCCACACCCATCCCTCTATCACCCCACCATGCCCCTCTCTAACCCTATGCCCTAGCCCGACCATCCCCTTCCTTTCCCTCTTTCTTTCTCTCAAGCCACCGCCACCACCCGGCCACGCCACCCCTAGCGTGAGAGGAGGAGGCCGACGCCAGCTTTCCCTCCCACACCTGCCTCCCTGGCGTTCTTATCTTCCCCACCTACCGCCGCCCAGCCCCAGATCTACCCAAGCGCCGGCCTCTCCTTCCTTCCCCTTGCCACCAGCTCGCTCACCCCTCCCCAGATACTCTAAGCCGAGGCGTCGGTGTCGAGGAAGCTCGGAACCCCACGCCTGGACCGCCAATGGAGGAGACGCAGAACGCCAGACCGCACCACGCCGCAAAACCCTAGATCGTCGGAGCGCCACCGCCATGATCGCCCACCAGCACACCGTCACGTCGGTGAGTTCAACCTCCGACAACCTCCCATCCTCGCCGCTTCCGGTTGCGCCGTTTGTTTCGTCAACGCCCTCGTGCACCGCCTCGCCACCGTTAGCATCGCGTGTTCGAGCCACCTCGCCACGCAGACGCGAGAGAAGATCCACAGGCGTCGTTTTGCACAAACCCTTCCCAACCTTTTAGCAACGCGACCTCGAGGCCCCACCCGATGCAATCTTGAAAGACTCCCACAAGAACCCGCAGTCCTTCCCTGCATAAGACCCTGCTGCTTAGATCCTCAACCCGCGATCCTTCCGCCTCTCCGGAAGTTTTCTAAAAGGTTCTGTTGTTCTAATAAACCCATGTCCAGATTTGACCCCTGCCCACCTGCCCAGGCTATCTGAGGCTGTGTTATAAACGGTTCAGAGCTGTTTTCAAATTCAAAATATGTTAAATAAATTCAAATTCAAATTATTTCCAGATTTTAAATAACTTTTGCATACTTTATCCAAAATAGACAAATGATATATGTTTTGGATTCAGAAAAATGAGAAGAATTCAAATATGCCATCTGTTTAGTGTTTTGCACCAGTAAATTTCCAAGTTTGTTTAAATTACTTCAATTGCCACTAGAATTTCTTAATTAAATAACTTTTGTTTGGAAAATCCAAATTAAGCAAATGAGTAGTCTAAATTGATCTCGACGAGACCTTTCCGCTTATGATATCCATGACTTCAATTGCAGCATGCATCATATAAATATATGTTAAACAACAAATGTTATGGCAACAATTGTGGATCTAAAACCCAATTAAATGTTACTTTCTTGTTCTTCACACCTCACCATGCCATGCTACCTTTCTTGCCATGTAAATTGTGCATCATTCATCATGGCATGATTGTTTGCTTGACGCATCTTATTCATATGCTTGTGCTCTATATTTATGTTGGCCTTGTTTGTTTGGTTTTTCTGATAGACACCGAGGGTTGTATCAAGAGAACCAGAGCACTACCCAACCGCCTTTGCTTCAACAGAGACACCAGCAAGCACTACCACATGCTTGCATACATACCCTATTGCCTCTATCTTATTCTTGCATCATTGAGTCATGAATGCATTAAATTGAAACCCAAGTATGCATAGCCTTTACTTTTAAACCCCACTGCTTGTATCCTCCATCCCATGAGCCACTACTATAGGAGTTGTTTGAGCCATGCAGTCGTAGAACAACATGTGTAGGGTTTGTGAGAGTCGATGGATAACGAGGTACTTAAACAACTTAACTTGAGTAGTTAAGGATAACTAAAGGAAGTGGCACCGTGGGCAATATCTGCTATTTGGTTTTTCCTGCTCACTTGTGTCCGTAAGACCCCGAGTACTTGATTCCTGTTCTTGATTTATCGCGCTATCCACATCCGGAGGTATATGGGACCCCCGAGCAGCTTGATTCCGTCTTATTTCTTGGGGCCACAAACTAGTTTGAGGTTTTATTACGATCCTGTACTTATGCCATGTTTTACCGCTTTATTAAGATTGTGCGAGTTAGGAGTGGGACACGTTTCGTGTCGACAAGCCCAGCCACACTTTCGGGTTCCCGCCCACCCAACCTTGAGGCCGTCTCAAGCTTGCTTACTCGATTCTACTTAAGGGTGGCCCTGAAATATTTCTGAATCTTGTGATTGTTGATCGTGAAAGCCTCGTTGGGTTTTGATTTGGTTTTTCCGAGGTTGATCGAGTGTGTGTTATTGGTGCACCGCCGGTAAAACTTTCAAAGCCGTGTCCGGTTATGGACGACTTGGAGCACAGTTTCTTGATCATAGACAAGCCTAACTAAAGTACCGCTTAATTTGACTAAATCACTTGACTAGTAAATAGTGCAATACTCACGGAATGGTTAATAAAATTGCCAACGGAAGGGGTTGTTCGTCCGCCTTGTTGGTAGCGAGGAGGAGGATGGATCGGATGAGATTACCATTATAACATTGTACTTAAATTCACGGACATCCGCTATCTTTGGTTAGGCGGATGGTTAGCGCTTATCAGAGAATTGCTAGGGTTTATCTTTTGCTGCAATCGCGTCACCCAGGTTGTGTCCCCTTTAGAGGCATTAAGTCTTCTTTGGTACCCTTAGGGTCTCACACGATAAATTCTTGATTCATGAAGGTACCTTCTCGTGACGGATGGTGGAAGAAGCCCGATGATGGGCAACGATCGTATGGTGTAGAGATTCCGCACGGGATCCGTGAGACCTGTAGTTGGGATGTGCTTATTTTCTGCATCTTATGCCTATTTGCTTCTTATCCGTGGATCTTGTTTGCCGCCCGCATGATACTGATGTGTCTTTGTATGAGGAGTTATCCTAAATTATAGATGTATCTAGGTCATTTGAATCTTGCCGTATGGCGTTGGTATATTTCCTTTCTTTCTAGATGGTGTGGCTCGATGTACTCTTGTATGGTGGCTTATGACATACCCACTTGTACGTAGTTGATCCCTTCGCCGACGTCCCGTTGAGAGGTTAGCGGTTGGGACGTCTGAAAGGACTACCAGTGAGTGGCTTTTGGGGCCCCGCCGTACTATTTCAACCGCTATCTCTCATCCAGGCTTGTATCTAGGAGCGTAGTTCACCGAGGTAGTTACAACGGAGGAAGCCGGGCGTCGGGGCGTGGCGGCTAAGACGGCCTCCAGGCGGCGCGGAGGACGCAGAGGCGGAGGGAGGCCCGGCGCTGTGGGGGACGCGACGCCCGAGGTGGAGGCGGGTGATGGCCGACGGACGGGAGGCGCCATGGGAGGCGGAGGCGGAGGCGGGCGGCGGCACCGCAAGTGAGGAACGAGCGGCGGCCGGAGCAGGCTCAAGGCAGCACTGGAGGCGAGGCGAAGGAAGCCAGGAGGCGGGTCCCAGAAAGGGAGGCGCGGAATCGGGCAGCGAGGAACAGGCGGCTCGAGAGAGGGCGTTCAGCCGGAGGAAGAGATGGCGGATGAGCGCCACGGAGAGGGTGTCGGGCTGGGCATGGCGGTGGCATGATGGAGCGATGGAGGCCCGAGGGATGGGATGCTGGGCGTCGGGGAAGAGTGGTGGAGGAAGAGGAACAGAGGAGAGGGAGGCGCGGGGACAGGGGGGCCAGTGGCAATGTGTGCGTGGTGTCTTGTGTGGGTGGGTCGTGGTGGGTGTATGGGGTGGGTCCCAGGGAGAGAGAGAGGGGGAGGGAAGAGGGGCTGGTTAGGTGGCAGATGCTGGTTGGGTGGGGAAGGGAAAAAGGTGAGGTGGCATATGGTGATTGGCCAGGGTGAGGTGGAGGAGGGGTGGGTAGAATAGGACTAGGTATAAAAGGGTTTGGGGCGGACCGTTTGTTTGGACTAGGGGTGGTCGTTCGGGTCAAATCGGCCCGTTCGACTGCCCCCACTAAAATAATTTAATATTTTATTTGTTTTAAATGCACCGTTTGCAAACCGATAGCAGACAAATAAAATAATCCGGAGACCCGGGGTTTTGTGTTTGAACAAAGACGGGGCGTTTAGAAAACGTGAACCGGTTTTTCCGCAAATAGTTTTATGCAAGCAAATGCAAGATGATGACGATGCTCAAATGCAATGTGGCATGATGACATGAGCATGCGGTCATGATGATGCAATGCACAAAAACAACGCGATTTTCTAGTAGTGGTTTTGCGGGATGCCACAGAGGATGAGCATGAGTTAAGCTTAGGGATGCTTGATGCGTCGTAAACGTATCTATAATTTTTGATGTTCCATGCTTGTTTAGTATCCACTTTGCTATGTTTTTTCTACAATTTGAGGTATTTTTATACACTTGGGACTAACCTATTAACAACTTGCCACAGTGGCAGTAGCCTATTTTCTGCTGTTTTTGGTTTTAGAAAAGCTAGAAGGAAATATTCTCGGAATTGGACGGGACAAAAGCCAAAGTCAATATTTCACCGAGACGAACACAGAGACCAAAGGGCGACCGGAGGGGAGCCACAGGGTGGCCGCACCCCCCCACGCACGCGCCTGGGCAGGGTGTGGGCCCCCTAGCCGCCCACTTGCCTCGCCCCTCCACCTATAAAGTACCCCCAATGCCAAAACCCTAAGGACCCGATCAGATCTCCACGAAACACTCTGTAGCCGCTGCCACCGTCGTCCCTAGATCAGGGTGGATCCGAAGCTCTTCCCGGCACCCTGCCAGAGGGGAGAGATCGTCTCGAAGGCCTTTTTCATCACCATGCTAGCCTCCGGTATGATGCGTGAGTAGTTCCACCTTGGACTATGGGTCCATACATTAGCTAGATGGTTGTTTCTCCTCCTTTGTGCTATCATGTTTAGATCTTGTGAGCTCCATTCATGATCAAGATCATCTATTTGTAATCGTGCATGTTGTGTTTGCGGGGATTTGATGAATATTGAAAATACTATGTCAGATTGATTAATGATTCTATCTTATTGATTCTATAATGTCTGTGTTGTTTGAGATCTTGCATGCTCTCCATTTCTTGTAGCTATATTGGCCAAATAGATGCTAGTGACTCCAAGAGGGAGTATTTATGATCGATAGCGGGTTCATGCCTCTACTGAATCTGGGGAAGTGATAGAAATATCTAAGGTTGTAGATGTGTTGTTGCTACTAGGGAGAAAACAACAACCTCTTGTTCATGGAACAATTGTATTGTTTACTTTACACACATTGCTTAAAGCAGTTATTCGTTGCTTGCAACTTAATACTGGAGGGGGTTCGGATGATAACCTGAAGGTGGATTACTAGTCATAGATGCAGTTGGATGGCGGTCTACGTATATTGTTGGAATACCCAATCAAATCTCATAGGATCATGAATGTCTAGTACTGCATTGTTATGCCTTGCTCTGTCATGTCAATTGCCCGCTGTAATTTGTTTACCTAGCATGTTATGTTGTTTATCTTAAGGAGAACACCTCTAGTGAACCGTGGACCCCGGTCCAATATTTACCATTGATACATCTTCCACTGTTACTTTTTACCTTCTGCAAGCTACCATTACCTTCCACACCATATGTTTAATCCTTTGTTTTTAGCAAACCGATGAGATTGACAACCTCATTGTTTGTTGGGGAAAAGTCTTGAGTTTTTGTTGTGCAGGTTCCAAGTTGTTAGAAACACCTTGGGGTCGTTTCCTTCCTCCTACTAGTTCGATAACCTTGGTTTCTTATTAAGGGGATACTTATTGATGTGCTCATCATACCTTCCTCTTGGGGTTTCCCAACGAAGATCTACAGTCATCTGAGCCGCATCAGGCCATAAGGAAGCATCTCCAAGGGCTATGAAACAGAGGAGGTCATTAAGTTTTGTGTTGACTTTATTCCTGACTTGAAGCCGATTGGTGTTCCTAAATCGTGGCATGAGGGGAGAGTGGAAAAGGTACGCTGGGAAAGAAAGTAATGATATGTTGGGACGGGCAATCTTTGACTCAAGCACACTACATAGTTCTACAGAATTCCACCTTGGCAGCTCTGTATATCAAGGAACACAAGAATATTGGATGCTCCAACAACCCGGGGAAGCCTGACTCCTGGATTAGAGGTGAACACATGAAAACTTTTGGAATTTGGTTTCGAACACATCTCATGAATGACACCACTGTTGGAGATCATCTCTACTTGTTGGCCGAGTCACCATCTTCTACTATATTCAATTTCCAATGGTACGAGATAAATGTGAATGCATTTTACACGATTGCCCAAGATAAAAAGAGCACCAACCAAAACAGTGATGTCCGCTTTGATGCAACAAATGAGAATGGGCAAAAGGACACATACTATGGTTACATAGAGGAGATATGGGAACTTGACTATGGAGTTTCTTTTAAGGTACCTTTGTTTCGGTGCAAATGGGTCAACCTGAATGGAGAAGGGGTAAAGGTAGACTAGTTGTACAGAATGACAACAGTGGATCTCAACAATCTTGGTTATAGAGATGAACCATTCGTCCTATCCAATGATGTGGCTCAGGTTTTCTATGTGAAGGACATGTCCTCTAGACCGAAAAAAGGAAAAATAATACATCATACGATGAGCCAAAGCATCAAATAGTTCTTTTAGGGAAACTAAACATCATGGGAGTCGAAGAAAGACAAACATGTCAAAATATTATAATAATTTTGATGAAATCCCGCCCTTCACGGTGAAAACTGACCCAAGCATCCCGTTAAATAACGGAGAAGCTCCATGGTTACGCCCGAAACGATCATAAGCAAGGGACATACACCAAAAAGGGTTCATGGCCTCATATTGTGTACCTCTAGTTCAAATTTGGTCGGCCTCATATTGTGAACCTAAATGCAATGAAACCTCAAACATGATAGCTCATTTTGTGAAGGATATTTTGTGATGTTTGAAATTTTCAAAGTTTAATATTTTTCCTTGCAACTATAACACATAATATGACACCATGCGAAGGGTTTAGTATTTTTGATAAATGTGAAACTTTAATTTGGTTGTTGCTTCACAAACTATGCCGCGATTCTAGCCATAACACAACCATATCACATCGTAAGACATCCCAAGATATTTCCTTCTAACCGGGGCTTTTTGTCCCGGTTGGAGCCACTAACGGGACTAAATATATTTCCCGCCATCTCCCACTGCTTCCCCCATGTTTTCCCTCCCTTTCTCTCTAACTGGGGCTTTTAGTCCCGGTTGGAGCCACTAACCGGGACTAAAGATATTTCCCGCCATTTCCCACCGCTTCCTGCCATGTTTTCCCGACCTTTCCCTCTAATCGGGGATTTTAGTCCCGGTTGGAGCCACTAACCAGGACTAAAGATATTTCCTGCCATTTCCCACCGCTTCCCGCCATGTTTTCCCGCACTTTCCCTCTATATCTAGGCCGACCGTGCCATGATTATCCATACATCCATACCCTCCTCTCTCATAACAGTGGACACCGCATACTGGGCCATTTTGACTCTCGAGGAAACCAAGGCGTTGTGCGCCTCTAGCTACCCATGTCCCCCGGGCTACCGGCTGCCTGCCAACTGGATGCTGAGCGCTAGAGAGGTTCTTGTCTCTCCTGTGCCTCAAGGTTCGGTCCGCCAGGTGGCCATCACGAACCACTTCTACCTCAAGCTCATGCCGGAGCAGCGGATGGATCCCCATTGGGATCCTGATAACTATAACACCTGGAATGCCTTCTTCGCTAACCGGCAGAAAAGGGAGCTCGCCAAGTACGAGGGTGATGACCCGCCCCCGGTGAACCACAACGAAGATGGTCGCCGCCTGTGGTGGGCGAACCGGACTATCGTCGGTGTGATGCGCTACATCACCCAGGGATATTATCCTCGCCTACGGAGCCCGCATTTTGACCCTCCACAGAGCCACAAGAAGGGTGGAAGTAGTGAAGGCTATGGGCATTGCAACGTCATCATCTAGGAGCCCCCTCCCCTATGCGTCGCGAATCCGAGGCTAGAGTGGCAGGTGCCCCCGGAATATGCCATGGATGGGCTTAGGATCCAACCATGTGCGCCTAGCGACGATGACGAAGACGACCCTGAAGCTATGTACTATAGGGATAGACATGAGTATGACTAAAGGGGATCTTTTAGTCATGATTCCGTAGTCACAATGTTTTAATAATAATAAATATCTTGAGTGTTAATCCTGGTTTGTGGCTGGACCAGGACTAAAGTGGGCCTTTAGTCCCGATTCCATAGTCCAAGTTAGGAAACCGGGACTAATGGACCATTTCCTAATATCTAGTGTTGGTCTCTCTACAACTTTCGTGAACTATGAAGATGTTGTTCTATTCTTCTGCTGGAGAGCTAACTAATTTCACATATTAGGGAGTACCTCTATGACCAGCTTGTGGAACATGCCAGAGGACTAGGCTCCGCCGGCATATCCCTCAAGCTGGTCGTAGTGATGTCCCTGCACTCGCATACCATCTTGCAATTTATAGCTTCTCTAGCTAGATTAATATGCTCGGGAGCTAACTAATTTCACATATTAGGGAGTGCCTCTATGGCCAGCTTGTGGAAGATGCCGGAGGACTGGGCTTCGACGGCATCTCCCTCAAGCTGGCCATAATGTTGTCCCTGCTCTCGCACACCATATTGTTTGTAGTTCATAACTTCACAAGGATGCCTATTTACAGATTAAGCAGCATAATGTAGTGTAGACACTAACAACATAATTTCGACACTCACCCCTACCATAGTGCTTCCACCCACCAAAATAGTGTCGTCACTAGTGGCATAGTGTCGCAACTCACTAGCATAGTGCCGCCACCCACCAAAATAGTGTTGCCACCCATGTTTAGTCCTGGTTGGTGTCTCCAACCGGGACTAAATATGAACCTTTAGTACCGGTTGGATACACCATACGAGACTAAAAATGCTCACGCTGGCCCCAGCCTGCTGCAACCCCTTAAGTCCCGATTGGTTTCTTCAATCGAGACTAAAGATATTTGAAACGGGCATAAGAAATTCAAAAATGGTCTGAACAATGTAAATCCTTCGCGTGGTGTCATATTATGTGACATAGTTGCAAGTAAAAATACCAAACTTGCCATATTGATTATGTCTCAAAAAACCTTCACAAAATGATCTATCATGTTCAAGGTTTCATGGCTTTCATTCCAAATGACAAATGTTATGTGCAGAATCGCGACATAGTTTGTGATACTATGCCCATATTGTGCATTAATGTGCATCTTGGGATGGAGAACAAAGTTGCAGGAGGAATTTTCCTTTTCGTCGCACGGAAAAGCCATTTTCTATTTTCCAAGCGCCAAAAATGGGGCGTTTTGTGAAGCAACCACCAAAATAGTATTTCAAAATTATACCACCCAATTTTTCAGAAATACTAGCCCACCTTACATGGAATATCTTCCAACCGGGAGATCTCAAACCTTTCCGTCCTTCCCAGGTGAAAAAGACAAATGTTTGCCAAATCGGTAGGAAGTGAGTCTGGTTTGAACTATGGGTACATGATCTAACGCTCGTGATTTTTTGAAAAAAATCATTTTTAGACTCACAGTATGATATTTCTTCAAAGATCCAATGAAAGTTTTAACGAGGCTCATCCCCTATATTCATGCTCGCCGTTTTGACCATAGTTTGAAACGGGAAAAATTTGAAACGGGCATAAGAAATTCAAAAACGGTCCAAACAATGTAAATCCTTTGTGCGGTGTCATATTATGTGACATAGTTGCAAGAAAAAATATCAAACTTTATATATTGATTATGTCTATTTTTGTTTTCACAAAATGACCTATCATGTTCGAGGTTTCATGGCTTTCGGTCCAAATGACCTATATTATATGCACAATCGCAGCATAGTTTGTGATAATATGGCCATATTGTGCATGCATGTGTATCGTGGGATGATAAACAATGTTGCAGGAGGAAGTTTATCTTTTCGTCGCACGGAAAAGCCATTTTCTATTTTCCGAGCACCAAAAACAGAGTGTTTTGTGAAGCAATCTCCAAAATGCTACTTCAAAATGCTGCCACCCCATTTTTCAAAAATACTAGACCACCTTACATGGAAAATCTCCCAACCGGGAGATCTCAAACCTTTCCGTCCTTCCTGGGTGAAAAAGACAAATGTCTGCCGAATCGGTAGGAAGTGGGTCCAGTTAATAGTTTGAATAGTTAGAATAATTATTCTAGAAAACAGAAAATGGTTTTGGATTAGTTATTCAAATTCAAACACTTTCATGTTGAATGTTTTTTCAGATTCCAAAAAATGCAAAAAATATTAGTTAATGCATTTTTAATTCAAATGTCAAAATGGTTAATAGTTTGAATAGTTAGAATAATTATAAAACAGAAAATGGTTTTGGATTAGTTATTAAAATTCAAACACTTTCACGTTGAAAGTTTTTCAAATTCCAAAATATGCAAAAACATATTAGTAAATGCATTTTTTATTGTAAATGGCAAAATGGTTAATAGTTTGAATAGTTAGAATAATTATTTTAGAAGACATAAAATGGTTTTGGATTAGTTATTCAAATTCAAACACTTTCATGTTGAAAGTTTTTCAAATTCCAAAATATGCAAAAAAAATATTAGTTAATGCATTTTTAATTGAAAATGGCAAAATGGTTAACAGTTTGAATAGTTAGATTATTTATTTCAGAAAAAATAATTTTTTGGATTAGTTATTTAAATTCAAACAGTTTTCATGTTGAAAGTTTTTTCAAATTAAAAAGTATGCAAAAAAATTAGTTAATGCATTTTTAATTGAAAATGGCAAAATAGTTAATAGTTTGAATAGTTAGAATAATTATTTTAGAAAACAGAAAATGGTTTTATTCAAATTCAAACACTTTTCATGTTGAAAGTTTTTTCAAATTCAAAATGATTTACCATTTAAAAACTATTTCAAATTTAAACACCTAAATAAGAAATAAGGCGGAACCTGGACTAAAATGTTTGAAAAACATTTGAAAAAGAACCTTTAGTCCCGGTTGGTGCTCTGCGCGCGCCATTTCGGTCCAGCCCAAAATAGGACATACGTCCCAGTTGGTGGTTCCAACCGGGACGAATGACCAGAGCATTCGTCCCGGTTGGAACCACCAACCGGGACGTATGACCCTTTTGTCCCGGTTACTAGCTCCAACCAGGACGAAAGGCCCTTCCCTTTATAACCACGCGTCTGTTCTTCTCCTTCCCCTTATCCATTCGCAAAGTCCTCGACGCAGGCGCCTCCGACCCCGACGCCGGCAGGCAGCCCGATTTTAGCGCCGTCCTCCTCTCGTCGCGCACGTGCCGTGCACGCTACCACGCACACTGGCCGGAATGCCACATCTTCCTTGGCTAGCTCCGGCGCCGCCTCTCTCTCTCTCCGAGCCTGCCACGCTCTCCCTATCGCTCTACGCCGCCGCTCTCCCCTAGTGACGCGGCTCCGCTCTCCCCCATCGCATGGCGTCACCGCTCTCCCCCTGACGTCGCGCGCGCCCCAAGTACGGTTTTGCTCCGATGGCGGCCACCGCGCGCACCTCTCTCCCCCACTGTACTATTTTTTTTTGGTTTTTTAGTTTAGCAAATTAGTCAAATTGAGATAAACTAACACTAGCTCATGCGATTTACGTCTAAAAACAAACCAACACAGATACTTAATATACTAACATTTTCTCACCAAAAAATTGACGCCATCTTGTAAGATTTGTTATTTGTCGTTGATAGTTAAATATGCCGGATCCTTGAATAGTGATGGAATGCTGTCGTTGTTGGGTTCGCATCATAGAAAACAAAAATTTCCTAGATATGAACAACTGAGCACGAAGATCTATCTATCTAGATACAAGCAACATGTGGATATACATCCATAGAGAACTTACCCTCGAAGATTGACAAAGCTTAACGAGGTTGTACTCGTGGATGATGTAGTCATTCGCTTGCCGATCTCAATATCGTGATAAAGTATAGCCGGTCCAGCACCAGCAAGTCCATGCCCGCAAAGCAGTGGTGCATCTGTGATCACACACACGTCTGGTACCCTGAAAACCTTTGAGTCCTCGCACCAGCAAAGCAGCGGAAGTAGCAAATCCTTGCTCCATAAAAAGCCACCGGGAACATGTATCTTGCTAATCCGAGAGAATGGTGAATATTCTAGAGGGGAGAGAGATCCTTCACGAGGAAGAGTGAGTGAGAAGTGAGAGGAGGGGTGCATTTTATGGGAGGAGGAGGGTATCCAAGGGCCATGGCCGGCGTCCAAGGTGGGTTCCCCCACCTCTTCCTCCATTCATGTGAGTGGAGCTCCCACTCACACAAATGCCCATCCATTTTCTCCACTCAAAATCCATTAAATTCCCACCAAATTTAATGTAATCTCTCAATTAATAAAAGTCCTTTTATTTATTTATTCAGAATTTGTTAATTACATTAATTAACAAACATTCACATAAAACCCCTTACTACATTTCAATTTCACATGCAGAACCAATTTTAGCAATTTCACCCGAAACAATTCCGATTTCCATTGAAATAATTCCAGCGCTTTGATATCCTTTCTTTGGCATTTCATTTGCTCCAAATGGTGTCGGTACCCCTTAAGTGTGTCATGCTACAGTTCGCGAATAATGCAGACATGATCGAGAACCCTCTCCGATCAATAATCAGCAGCGGGACCTGGAGATCCGTATTGACTCCTACACATTCAACGATGACTTCTTATGATCATGTAAACCTTTAACATTGTAACTAAATCCCTTTATCTCGCGATATTTTACATGTTCGAGATTCGATCATCGGTATCCTCATACCTAGTTAAATCTTGTTGCTGACATGTACTCTTTTCTCGTTTCCGTGATTTAACATTCTAGTTATCCACATCACTTGCTTGCAAGCTATATTAGTGTGATATCACCGAGAGGGCCCAGAATATATATATCTCCGTCATCGGGATGGACAAATCCCACTCTTGATCCATGAGACTCTACATAACACTATCGGAGTATCTGAACCCACCTTTATAGTCACCTTGTTACTGTGTGACGTTTGATGTTATCAAGTTACTCTTCCTATGTTAGTGATTGACATGATCTCATGGTCTAAGGACTAAAGTTACTTGTAATGATTTTATAGTAATCTAAACATAATGACTTTGATCGTATTACTATACTTCGGATAAATGTTCATCGCATCATTCCACCAATTTTGTGACCTTGTTATTAACAACATCTAGTGTTCATGATCAGGAAACCTTGATCATATTGTTAATCAACGATCTAAATTATATGAGAGGCATAATCAAGAACTTTTTATTTGTTTATTAAACACACATGTATTAATGTTTCCAATTTATACAAGTATAGCACGAGAAATAAAAATTTATCATAAACAAGGAATAAGATGATAACAATTTTATTATTTCCTCTCAGGCATATTGCCTTCAGTCGTGCCATGCTGCTAGTACTCGCCGATGTGATGCTTCAGTGTAAGAATGTCCAGAGTCATGTATACTAGTAATATGCTATGGCCTATGGAAGGTACTGCACGGATCTAGACGGGAGGCTTGCTCTTTCGTTTGAAAGAGATTTATTCTTGCAATCACAGCCACGAAGTATCATTTTTTTTTTCATTTTTGATGTTCTGGCTTGCTGCCTTCTGTCTTCATGGTCACTCAGATACTGGTTAATATGCATATCCTAATCATATTGCTATACCAATCATTCATGTCAAGAACAATACAAAGTCTGACAAATTATCATGTAATTTGGAGCTTCTTTTTGCAAGAAGGAGTCATGTCGATCCCTAATACAGTAATGCTAGTACTCTAACATGCGCTACTGCAGAGTGAACCATGCCAACCTTCTGACACGCGTGATTACTGCAGGTGCACAGATTGTTTGTAGCTAGTTTTGAAATAAATATATTGATCCCATATGGAGAAGTACGCAAAAGGCTAAAATGTTTTTAACTGAAACTAAACGAAGTACTTAAGGAATAATTTTAAGATGCAAGAAAAGTAGAATTATTTTTAGGTTTTTTGGTTGACCGATACAATTAAATAAAGTAAAGTAAAACTTAATGCAGAAAATAGTAATCACGTGTGTAAAAAATCTTGGAACTGCAATAGGGAAAAACACGTTCTTGGGGAGTGGTGGATACACCGCAAGCAATTTAGACTAAGTAATAAAGATTATTATAACGAATATTATCATGACATGTATGTATATGGGAGGAGATCCATATATGGACGAATAGGAAGCAACCACTACTCACATTATCCTTCATAACCACAACTGACAGATAAACGACATCAATTGTATTATCCCGCTATTAAGGGATATCTCCCGTGGCATGGACATGGCTTAAAGAGTTCTCCTTGCGTCCCCAAGTTAGTACGTAAAGAATAACAACTACTTTATAATCACAATAAGTGCTATTATCCTTTCTTATACTAACAAGTAATCCCCTTCATCAAGTCCCCGTGAGAGGAAAATATGAAGGAGGTGCACAACTCCCAACATCAAGATGGAGACAATTAACACATACACATAATGATGTATAACATAATAATTTATATTTCATCTCAATCATATACTAGGGTTTCTCCATCTCCCCAAGAACTAATGATCTACTTATACATGGAGGCAAACAACATCATGGCAATGGTAATGAAAACAATTATAGATGAATAGTTCTTGTATAAATCCACAACTAGTGCTAGAATTACAACAAGATCTAGATGGGATGGATGGAGATGATGATGCAGTGGTTGATGAAGATGGAGATCGATGCCTTGGCCTCCCAGATCTTCTTAGGGCGAAGATGGATCCCTAGGGCAAGTTCCCCCTCCAGATCCCTTCCGAAGGCGAGGTTTTCGGTGATTTTTGTGTGTTTTGTATGTCATCTCCTCGATCTAGTTGCACAGGTTGAATCTATTTGAGGAGGCGGTGTTAGTGCCAACTATACGGCCGAAAAAGTTCCTCCCGCGGTATAATTGGTCGTTAATCCTTCTGTGTCCTCCAATCGCTTCGGGTTTCCTTCTGGTGTTATTGATATTTCCCCAAAAAGCTATTTACGTTGTTTTTGGATCTTTTTCACTCCAATATAACTGGTCCAAGAATTGTGTCCATCAGATTCATCATCTGTCCTGATCCTGGTGAAAATAAACATAAAAGGTGCGTGCGAACGCCATAAAATACCAAGATCCTACCACTACAATGCAAAATAATAATATAAAACATGATGCAAATATGCACTCATCAACTTCCCCAAGATTAGAATCTTGCTCGTCCCGAGCAAGTTTAGCTTTAATGGATGTGATACTCATATTCATGAAGCTGAGTCGATAAAATAAATGAAGCAGTTGCAACATGTGGTTGTCATATATGATACATAGAAATAAGTTCATGAATAGTACCTTACTCGAACCATCCGAATAATATTAGTAGGCTTCCCCACCTTAGTGATCGATAGTTCACAAAAGATGAATCTCAATATGTTGTAAAGTGTTTTGGTTCGACCGAATGAGTTAGCAAGGTAGTCCCAAGTGTTTAGGATTAAAATATTCACTTGGGATTCAAAATCTCGAACATTTATTTGTCTTACCACAAGACAATGATGTATGCATACTTGCTCTTTGCACATTTTATCTTTTTCTTCTTTCTATCTTTTTCTTTTTTATAACGCTCACACTTTTGTTTAAGTGATGTGCAAAGGAGCTAGCCATACAATCCACTTCATGCAGGGATTCAAAGTTTAACGATCTCAACTACTAAATTCCAATTGTATATGAAGCATCTTTATGGCTTAAAGACTTTACCTCGACTTGTTCTCACTCTAATTTGATAGCACTTTTATTTTTTTGTTCAAGATTTCTTAATCAACCTGACTGATCAGATTACTCTTATTTTTTGTAAATCAAACCATCAACTTACAACACATTGACTAAATTATCTTTACACGTTCCATTAATACCAATGGTGTGGAAGACTCCTATTGCTATCATCAAGTGCAAGTAAAATTATACTCAAGCCATTCTTATATCCAATAAGACAAACTCAAACTCAATAATGTTCCATAAATTATAATAAACTCAGAATTTCGTAAATGGGATATACTATCGCTGAAGGGAATTATAATGATGCAATCTTTATTTCTAAACTCGAATTAATGCGAAACTAAAATTGTAAATTTATAAGATTGATTACAAGGTTTTAAAGATCTACCCAAGCTTTGAATCAAGCCAGGTGGGATCAAATAACTCCTTATTGGTACCTATCCCTGCTCCTGGGTAGAAAGATTATTGCCTTCTTCTCCTGTGTTGCTAACCTTAGCTATTCTTGCGAGGCGGATGCTGAGCTCGGCCATGTCGTATTGAAGATTCAAAATTTTCCTCTGGAGGAATTTCTTCTTATCTTTCAACTCAAAAACAGTTATAATCAAGAAACCAACTCTACCATCGATGTCATCGACCTTTTTCTCAAGGTCTTTGCTCATCATCTAGTAGGAGTCAATCCCTTCTCCAATAGTTTCAACACATGTCTTTGAGGCTTTTTCCAATTGATAGATCTTATCATGAATCTCATCTTGCCGCACCTTCTTGGGTTTAATAGGTGACGGATTGAGAGGAGGTTTATAATAAGATCCTATGTTGTGACGATAAGGATTAGGGAGATATTCATCCTTGATCCTTCTCTGATCTGCTTGCCTCATCATCTCCATCCTTTGCAGGAACATGTCCTCCCAACTCGGGAGAGGCTTGATCTCCGAGCTAGATGATCATGATGCTTATTTTGGTTCTACTCCCTCGATCCTCTTCACGGTCTTCTCCTCCTTCTTCCTCCAAATTTTGTTAACATGGAAAGGCTACATGGCTTCACTACACGGATATTGTTAGAAGGGGCTTGTATGTAGATGGCGATGTTTTTTTGAGGCTAGAGGCTGTAGCTCTGCAAAAACTTAATGAAAAAGGTTAGATATGTTCAGCTTTAAAAGGGAGGGTCAAAACCCTAGTCGTCGTCCGTAACGAGCAACTATACAGGCGCGGCCCGTATAGATCCCGTCGTATAGTTATGAACCGACTATAGAGATTTTTTTATCTACGGCGGTACCAACTATACATCCACAACTATATGGTCGGGAATTTTTTTCCCGCCGTATAGTTGGTCGTTAAACCTTCTGTATCCTGACATAAAAATTTGGAGATGGGGTGAATATCTATACGGCCGCAACTATACGGCTGGAAATTTAATTTCCGCTGTATAGTTGGTCGTTAAAGCTACTGTATCCATCAAAATTTATCTGCTTCTTTTTGAATTCTTTATTAATCTGAAACTTAATGAAATACCAAGTTTTGATAGAAAAATGACAGCTTAAATTTTCGACCAACATTATCATTCATTGAACGAGATTTTTATCATAACCAAATTTCTTTTATTTCACTAGAGCTTCAAGTGTTCCTTTATTCAATCATAAATTTTAACTAAAACTTACTTGAAAATTTAAAACTTACTCGACATTTTATTTCACATAGGTTCCCTCCCCATGAAGCGCTCATTTATGGTCTATAGATTGACCCTAGTATTGCTCACTTCATCTCGATTTTATCCTTCTTCCAGTTGCCATTCCTTCCATACTTTTGCTCAATCATTTCTTCTGGGGTAATCACTCGTATGGTGAGTGCACTTATATATTCTTTTCCTCGATAATGCTTCAAGCATTGTCCATTCACCACCCATGAAAGAGGGTGTTTTTCCTTGGAGCTTCACTGCTCCCGATGCATACGCTTCTTCAA
Source organism: Avena longiglumis (assembly GCA_030063025.1). Lineage (NCBI taxonomy): Eukaryota > Viridiplantae > Streptophyta > Magnoliopsida > Poales > Poaceae > Avena > Avena longiglumis. Next base: position 337,738,052 of record CP125978.1, on the reverse strand, counting down.
CTATATAGGGGCCTTCCCACTTTGATCTGAGCTTTCCTGGAAACAACTTAAGACGATAATTATAGAGCAAAACCTTATCTCCGCTCTTAAAAACCTTATTCTCTATTTTTCTATCGTGCCATATTTTACTTTTTTTAAACAATCTAGCACTTTCATAATCCTCACTCCTAAACTCATCTAAAGCATGAATGTCTAATAGATGTTTTTCTCCTGCTACTTTAAGATCATAGTTTAAGTTCTTGATTGTCCAAAAGGCTTTTATGTTCCAATTCTAAAGGTAGATGGCACGCCTTACCGTATACCATATTATATGGTGTCATACCCATTGGATTTTTAAATGCAGTTCGGTATGCCCAAAGAGAGTCATTTAGATTGTATGAACAATCTTTTCTTGATTTATCCAACGTCTTCTAGAGTATGGTCTTCAGTTATCTATTAGAGAGTTCCACTTCACCACTCGTTTGGGGATGATATGGTGAAGCAACATAGTGAGTTACTCCATATTTGTAGAGGATCTTCCTGAAAGTCCCTTTCATAAAATGAGAACCATCGTAAGTGATTAAAAATCTAGGAACTCCAAACATGGTAAATATGAAATCCTTGATCATCTTCACAGAAGTAACATAATCGACAACAACAAGAATATGAGTGTAGCCATTTGATTCTATAAAGGGTCCCATGTAATTCATTCCCCACACATCAAAAGGTTCAATTATAAGACTATAATTCATTGCCATATCTTATCTTGTGCCAATATTACCTCTTTTCTAGCAAGCATCACAATGTTCTACATACCTATGTGCATCCTTGAACAAGGTGGGCCAATAGAATCCGGATTGAAGTACCTTTGCTGCAGTTCTCTTGCCTGCATGATGTCCTCCATACGGGCTATCATGACAAGCTTGTAAAATTGCATTCATTTAATGATTAGGAACACACTTTCGAATCATTCCATTAGGTCCATGACGATAAAGAAACAGATCATCCCAAAAGTAATATTCAAGATCATTAAGGAATTTTATTTTTTATTTCTTGTCATACCAGGAGGTACAAATTTCCCTGCAAGATAATTAGCATAATCTGCAAACCAAGGATCAGCGATTTCAACATTTGCTAAGTATTCTCCCAGAAATGACTCATTTATAGGTACATGTCAGTAATTATCCCCTCCATACTAGAGAGATGACTTGCTACCGGATTATCCTTACCCCTCCTATCTACTATTTGCAAATCATATTCTTGCACTAATAAAAGCCATATAATCAACCTAGGCTTTGCATCTTTTTAACAAGGAGGTGACGCAAGGCTTGGTGATCCGTATGAACTATTACCTTAGAATTAATAACATAATATCTAAATTTGTGACAAGCAAAAATTATAGACAAGAACTCTTTTTATGTAGTAGCATAATTTTTCTGTATCTTATTGAGAGTTCTACTGGTGTAAGAAATAACATTTAAATTATTTCCCTCCCGCTGTCCTAACACAGCTCCTAAAGCATAGTCACTTGCATCACACATGATTTCAAAAGGTTCATCCCATTTTGGAGATTGCATGATAGGTGCTGAAACTAATTTGCTTTTAAGATTTTCAAAAGCTGCAATATAGTCATGGTCTAAGTAGAACAGAGTTTGTTTATCAAGGAGGTTAGCGAGAGGCATATCTACTTTTGCAAAATCTTTTATAAAACGCTTGTACAAACCTGCAGTCCCAGAAACATTTTTAAGTTTTTAATGTCTTGGGGGTATGGGAAGATTTTCTATAGAACTTATATTGGTCTTATCTATTGATGGTTGTAAAACACCACCTCTTTTAGCCATATAAAATGTGCCATTTATCTCTCATATCATGTTTCTTCTAGCTATAGCTATGCCTTATATGGATGACTTCTAGTTTTCATTCTACTTTCATATGAGCTTTGCACATTTAGTAGTTTAGGTAGAATTTTATCACTTTCCATGTCTATGACATGTGTGTAGGTGTTCATGATGATTATGTTTGAAACAAAGGAAAATGAACAAAGATATAATAGTATGGAGGAGTTGAAGGGACCAGACATAGCCATTTGAAAAATAAAAAAAGTGATTTTTCCAAATTCTCAAAATAAAGATCCGAGGCCACAGGGTTGTAGCCCTCAACGATACAAATCTAACAAGCCCAAAAACACCCAAAACGGAGTTCGTACGAAAAAATGGCGACCAAAATACAAAAGGGGACACAAGGTTTAACGACCAACTATACGGCGGGAGCAATAATTCCGGCCGTATAGCTCCCGCCGTATAGTTGCCAAAAAGGTCGCAAACGACGGGACTTGACCCCAGAAAAGCTCTAGAACCTTCCCAACGTCATATGAAGGTATTAGGGGTACCCTAGGGCACCCCCCAAGGCCTATATAAAGAGGGGAGGAGCCTAGAGAGAGCCACCAAGCCATACTCTCCACCCATGGCGGAGCCCTGCCACCGTGCCACTGTCATAGCCTCCTCCAATCAGATCTACACCATCACCATCACACAAGAGGAGAAGGGACTAGGATCTTGAAGGCCTCTACATCAATCTACATCGTCATCTTCATCAACAACGTCTCCATCACCGATCCCCTTTGGTTACTTGTTGTAATTCGAGATTGAATCTTGGATTTGCACTTGTTCTCAATTGTATCATCATATTCATCCATATTCTATCCATGATGTTGATTGCCTTCATGTGTGAGTAGTTTCCTTTGTTCTTGGGGAGATGGAGAAACCCTAGTATGTGGTTGAATTGATATAAAGATTATTATGTAATATTGTTCATTATGTGTCTGTGTTAATTGTCTTCATCTTGATGTTGGGAGTTGTGCACCTCCTTAATATTTGTCTCTTGCGGGGACTTGATGAAGGGGATTACATTTGGTAGACGGAAGGATGATAGCACTTATTGTGACTATAAAGTAGTTGTCATTCTTTACGTACTAACTTGGGGAATCAAGGAGAACTCATCAAACCATGTCCATGCCACGGGAGAAATCCCTTAATAGCGCAGTAACACGACGGTTGTCGGTTATTGTCTGCTGTGGTTATGACAGATGAAGTGAGCAGTGGTTGCTGCCTATTCGTCCATATATGGAGCTCCTCTCACACATATCATAAATGGTCTTATTCATTATAATAACTAGATGATACCCCGCGCATTGCTGCGGGAATTATAGGCGGCGCTAAATACTTGCATAAGAGATTAACCATATGAAAGACAAAATAATTATGCGGAAAAACATGATTTGAGATACATATATACATGTGATGCATGGAACACAATTGGTCTAAAATGAGTAAAAAGGCTTGGCATGTAGCATAAAATACAATAAGACAAAGAAATACTTTTAGGAATACAATTTACTACTACTACTACCATGAACATATTTATTTATTTTGGTTTGCAAGAAGTAACGAACGTGTCTAATTAATCCAATGAGTAAGGACTGAACTGAAAAGACTGTTATTTGTTTAAAAGCTCAAACACCACTGATGAAGACATGCTTTAAGCTTCTGGTTTTGCCTCTAAGAACGTTACAACCATAGCATACGGGTGTATGCAGCTTTTGGTAGTATGCATGTAGTTGTATACCTATGTTTAAAAGGGATATATCATCCTGAACACCTAAAGCTAATTAATAGGTCAATGACTCTTAGATGCAGTATAGAATAAAAAGTATCTCGATACAAAACCATCAAATGTTGCATACATGATACTTTCTTCGTCCCAAAATAGATGTCTCAATTTTGTCAAAATTTGGATGAATTTAGACACTATTTAGTATATAGATTCATCCAAAATTTGAAAAACCTAAGACATCTATTCTTGGACGGAGGGAGTACATCAATTTTTGTCATCCGTCATTTCATGAAAATATATAGGTACGATCTGACTAAAATTTTCTGTAAATATAAGAAGTGAGGTAATAGAAATATGCATACATGATACATCATTTTTGTGTTCTGTCATTTCATGAAAATATATAGGTATGACTAAAAATGTTCCGTACAAAGAAGAAGTGAAGTAATAGAAATATGGACCATGCCTTTCCTTTGCATGTATGTGGGACAACCATCGATACTGCGAATAGTTCAACACCATGGCTGATGGCATAGATAGTTATTCCAGGATAAACATAAGAGAGTGGAAAATACAAGAGGAGTCGATCACCACATTTGTTATCCACGGCGGCGGCTTCCCTGGCACCTCCCCGACCGTGCTCTACGTGGTGTCGGCGCGGCCTCTGTTGTAGCAGTGGCACACGGGGCATTTGTTGTCCTTGGCGTCGTTTGTGCGCGAGCTCGGAGCGCGACATCATCCGGATCATGGGTCGAGCTGGAGAAGACATGGTGGAGCGCGTTGGTGGATCCTTGTCAGCCTGGCAGCGCGGCGGTCCGGAGGCAAGTGGTGGTGGTGGAGCTGTACGTCCGGCGAGTAGCGGCGTCACCAGCGGGTCGACCAAGTGGTGAAGCTGGCCGAATATGCGGTGGTCGTACCCCAGGTTCCCGCTGGCGGTAGCTGCCCTGTCCGCTCGTCGCGTTCCCGGCAGGCCTGCAGCTGTGCGTTAGGAAGAGAAACAAAAATAAAAGGAGTAGCTTGTTTCAGACTTACAGCACGGGCTGTGTATTAAGCGAGAACTCGATTGTTGCCAGCTGGTCAGTTAGTATTGTTGACGGTGGTGACAAAGGATTGGGCACATGAATATATAGAAAGGACTGGAGACTCAAGGTGGAGCGGAAAGTTGCAGAATATAAGAAGCCAATGGAAAACATTTGAAATCGATAGAACGGTTCGTAGAAGATGTCGGGACTGCAGGCGTTACTTTCCGGCCGAGGAGTAAATCAATAGAAATCTTCGTGGGAGATGAGTAGCTAGCTAGTCCAGAGTACCTAATTGTGTGCACTTCAACACGATTAAAATACATGGAACATGAGAGCTAGTAGTAACCATGGCGCAAAATGTCCTTTGGTTTTCTATTACTCCAATTACTCTAGGTGGCGCATCAGCTAATGCGGGAATTAAAATGGGAATAGTGGGAATAAGAGTAGCCGAGGTGTGATTATTGTCTCGAGCGTCTACCATCTGAAAATAAGATTATTCTTTTTTTCATGCAAATAATTGTATCCGCCGTGGCATCAAAATAAAACTAAAATGAAAAGTAAAGTGGAGATATGATGATGTGGCACTATGATGAGGTGGATAGGCTGCATGTCAAGAGAAATATGTAAGTGGGGTGATCTTTTTATTTATACTAGATAATACCCCGCGCGTTGCTGCGGGATTTTTTTGTGGTTTCGAAGAACTACACATGTAGGAACGAATAGGAAAATTTGAACCAATAATTAGTGGAGTACACATTTAGAAAAGAGTAGGAAACTTGAACCAATATTTTGATAAGTAATTATTCCAAGCACGAATAGGAAAACAATTACGAAAAAAGAGCTACACAGCGCAAGCATATGGGCTCAAATGGTCATCATTTCCCAGATTTGGTACCGTTGTATAATATATTTGTGGACATACATGTAGTCACGCATAAGGTTTGAGGAAATATATTCAGTTTTGTACCAATGAATACACCTAAAAGTATATAAACTTTTCTCAGTTGTAGCAGATGTTCGATGTAGACAATAGACATGTCCTCATAAATAATTATTGTTACCACCAACATCATATAGGTAACTGACGGCGCGGAGGAAACTGAAGTATATAATCTTTGCATAAATTGCAGCGTCATTAGGAAGGCACCAACTGGTAGCTAGTGTGCCAAGTATGCTAATTCACATGTGTTGTTTCATGTCTATCTGATGAATAGTACCTCTGATAATATATTGTGGCAATAATTATCTAGTTGTTCTGAGTTGTTGCATGTGGTCTTGTTCTTTGTAGTGTTGCACGAATATGTTGCTAAGTGAAAACTGCATTGTGGAGCCTTGTTCGAAAGATGATCTGAGTATACGCACTCTTGCTTGCGTTTTTTCCATTAGTAAGATCAAGTTCTTTTTCCTGACAAAAAGATGGAACTGAAGTGAATGCCATATGAGAATATGTATTTAAATTCAATTGCTACAAATATATGGAAAATTCTAGGAGTTACCTGGATGAACATAGATTTGTTAAATCCTTGTCGGGGATATTAACTTGGCTCATTTCATCATTTTCACTAACTGATCTGCATCAATACAATTATTAGGAAAATATATTGTAAAATGCAGCAGATGAAGTGTTCGCTGATATCTAAAACTAATCCTTATTTTTGTTCCCGAGCTTGTGTGGATGCAAATTTTGAAATGAAACAAAAAAAAGTAATTGAATGAGAATATAGAGCTATAAGTATTAGTACATAGTTTGAGTCTTTTATGAAAAATAGTGGTTGTTGGATCCAGTCAGTTTACTCATGCTAAATTAGCAGTCTGGGAAATTGTAATACCCAGGAGGTAACCCAAGGATGTAAAATAGATCTAGGAAGTGTCATAGCAAATCCTCTGTAAATCAATCGATATACTCACCATAAACAGGATGGCAATAAAGCATCAAGATAGTACAGGAGGATTTGATAGGGGGAAATATGGACGAACCTTATATGATGAGGGAATTGAAGAAGCGACGGAAAGGGATCCAGATTCGGCATGTGCTAGACGCGTGATGAACAGAGAGAACCCATACCTGCAGCTCTGTCATGTGAAAGTGAATATGGGGAAGAGGAAGAGGATGGCATACCAGGAGGCGTCTGAGATTGAAGACGGGGCGCTTCCTCCCAGCTTTGCTCGAGAGCTACAGTGAAGACAACAAAAACGGAGCAGCTCCACAGGTTCGATGCGAGAGCAGATAATATAATGATTCCATCAGTTACTTGTGCGGAGGAGATAAAAAGCAGGAAAATAATTTTATTAATTTGCATGCAACCACTATAGTGATTAATTCGTGCCTGCAGTTACTACTTATTAGAAGAAGAATGGCTAAACGGGAAGAAGTGCGTCCGACGCTGTCTATTTATTGTGGGAAAAATTCCAAATGGGATGACATGGAAAAATAGGTGACGTGGAGGTTTGATGACGTGGAGTGCTTGCATGTGCAGGAAAATAAGGTAGTGGGGGACTTATATTTAGATATAGAAGATAGGATTACTCTAGGTGGCGCATCAGCTAGCTTGCGTCAATGTGGGGTGTTGATGCTTTTGGAGCGGTTTTACTCAATGCCGGAATTAAAATGGGAATAGTGGGAATAAGAGTAGCCGAGGTGTGATTATTGTCTCAAGCGTCTACCATCTGAAAATAGAATTATTCTTTTTTCCATGCAAATAATTGTATCCGGCTTGGCACCAAAATAAAACTAAAATGAAAAGTAAAGTGGAGATATGATGATGTGGCACTATGGTGAGGTGGATAGGCTGCATGTCAAGAGAAATATGTAAGTGGAAGTGATCTTCTTAGTTATATAGGATTTTAATCCCTATTTCTAATTACTAGCGGTGGATCCACTACTCCCCGAGAACTCTTTCCATCATCTTGCAAACCTTCATAATCATAATCACATACGCTTGTTTACTTATAGTTTTAGTTTACTTATTGTTCTCCTATTTGAAAACCCAAAAATATCTTTTCACAAAACTCACATTTTATCTTGTTACTTAGAACATTATTTAGCATTACTATTTCAGTATTTAGTTCAAGAGTTATTTAGACTTCAGACTCCTGCTCCCTGTGGGATCGATATCTTTATTTTGAAACTAGCTACAAATGTCTGTGCACTTGCAGTCATCAAACTATTTTCTGGCGCTGTTGCCGGGGAGCTAAGCGATGTTGGTCTTTTAGCTTTTGTTTATTTATTTTAGTTTTGCTAGATTTTGTTTTTAAGCATTTTTATTTGCTGCATTTGTCTTTTTGTTTTTGTTTACAAACCAAAAACCCATAAAAATATTTGTCACTAATCATTTCTTTCAAGGAAACTACTTTTGAATAGGTGAAGCTCGCTATGGAGAATGTCGTGGGAATGACCACGGCAGATGCTGCAATCGGCAGCGAGTAGTAGAACGAAGGGCAAGGGCGGCCAGCCATCTGCGGTGCGAGATGAGGGCAAAGACACAGGGTTTTACCCAGGTTCGGCCCCCCGGAGGGTAAAGACCTACTCCTGCTAGATTGTATTATGGAGGTGTTTACAACGGGCGAACTCGGCGACTAGGCGGCGAGTTGCTTGGGTGTATGAGGGAACGTATCTCTACTCACCCCTTAGGGAGGTTTATATAGGCTTACCTCCCCTAGGGTTTACATATCTCAACCGATTCGGTCACAACTTTGTCAATCGTTTAACTTTCGACCGATTGGGCCTATCTACTACGGGCCTTCGACCTCCGATGCTGGTACCTGATGGGCTTTGATCCACTCGCCCGTTGAGCCCACTCGCCAGCCCTTGGGCCAGTCGGAAACGTCCCGCTGAGGATACCCCAGTAGGCATATCCCCATCAGTAGTCCCCGAGGCCGTCGTTGATTAGGCGCGGGTGGCTGCTGGCAGTCGGAGTATACGGCTTCAAGTTGGCATCCAGTCGAATCGTCGGCGGGCTCCTGCACGAAGGAAAAAATCCGGCGAACCGAGTTGCGTCTTGGGTGAACCGAACCAACGGGTCGCGGCCTCGGCGAGTAACTCAGCGAGCCGGGTGGCAGGAGGCGGACCGTCGGGCGTGGTCAAACTAGCCGTTAAGGTAACTTAACGGTAACTTTCGTAATCATCGCGCATGCGGCCCCTAATTTGGCGGGCAGCTTCCGCTATATAAGAGGAATGGTAGGCCATCGGAAGCCAACCGCCCACCATTTCTTCCGAAGTACGCACATCTTTCGCTCGTTGATCTCGCGATCGACCGACCGCAATCCTCCGACCTCCAAGCAAATCCTCGGCCATGGCCCTCTCCACGAACCTTGGGGTAGATCCAAGTGCACCAGGCGCAATCGGCCTCCTTCGAGGAGGCCGAATCCTGGCCGGGCTTTGGCGAATCCCGCAGCCGAGAAACGACCCCGAACCAGCGAGAGAGTTCATCTGCTTCACTAGTCACCTCGGCGGGGTTTAGGGTTTCCACTTCTCTGTTCTTCGGCGCCTGCGCCTACTCACGGATCCAGCCCTCGGATCCGGGTCCCCATAGTATCGAAAGCTCGCCATCTTTGTGGCGTTCTGCGAGTGCTATGGGCTGCCGGCCCTATTTTCCCTGTGGCAAGATCTGCTCCATGGACGGATCAGCCGCGAGGCGGCGGCCCAATGCTAGCCGCGGGCGGCTTAACCTTCCAGCTGAAATCCAAAGCCTCCTTCTTCGACTTGATGTTGCCGGCCAAAGCAGCGAGCGACTGGAAAAAGTCTTGGTTTTATGTGACCGAGGCGACCCCAGAGGACGAGGCGGCGATCCCACGGTACTCGGCCGACCGCTCCGAACCGCGCAATCTCCAGGTCGCCAAGCTTCCGGCGACCAGCGGATGGTCGTCGACGAGATGCTCCGGACCATTCGCGGTCGAAGAAGAAGGGCTCAGACGGTGAACACAGCCTGGCTGTTGGCTTGGGCGGCGACTCGTTCAACGCGAGCATTACATGTACCGGTACACGGGCGAAGACTCGACGAAGCTGCCTCACCGAGTGGAAGCGGAGGACTACCTCCGGCATCAAGAGGATCACCAGCGGCATACGGATGCGCGGGCGGGCTCCCTCCATACCGCATGGCGTCCGGCTCAACGGTAATAATTTGATCTTGTTCGCATCGCAGATATGCGATCGCGGTAATTCTAACTTTGTTCCATGTTCAACGCAGCTATTTCAAGTAGTGGAAGGGTGGCTACCACCTGCCGAGGACGAGAGCTCCGGGCCATCCGCCCAGGACACAAGCGAGTCGCCTCCCGCCAAGGGTAATGAGGACGATGAGGACGAATCCGAAGAGGAGATCGCCCCACTGGTCCGAAAGACCCGCGGGCAACGTCAGCGCGAACTTGCAGGAGCCTCGAGCGTCATGACGATGACGAGGAACTCCCGGAGACCACCTCGCTCCGTCAGGCCACTCCCGCGAAGAAGAAGAAGGAGAAAGAGGCGAGGGCCCCCCTGAGGAGGAGGACGAAGCCGCCGAAGATGGCCTCACCGCCGCGCTCAGCGAGCAGCTCCGATGCCCACAGCTCGGCCGGTGACGGGGCGGCCCCGGCAACAACCGCGCTAGATGCACCATCCATGGAGGCACCGCTGGCCTCGATGCCCCCGCCCTTCGCGCCGGTCTCCGGGCTAGGGAAGGCTCCAGCTGAGGCGACTTCGCCTCGCAAAGGGAATCGGCGTGGCGGTCTCGCCGCAAGGAGGCTCCGGTTGCAGCCTCCTAGCAAAACCTCCGCCGGGCGCCCAGGCGCCAACCGCTACCTCAACATCAAAGAAACCGTCCGTATCTGGGCCCTGGCGCCACAGGCTGGGGCTCGATCGCCGGCTTGGCCCCAGCTGGAGAAACGGCCGGCCTTCGCAGGGCTGCGTTTCATTCCATCGCCAAGTGAGTGTACTCGGCTTCGCCTTTCTCTCTTAGTATTTTGAATGTTTTTCTGAATTGTCTCGTCGTAGGACCGGAGTGAAGAAGATGGGCCACCCGACGGTGGTCAAGGTGCCCTCCGCCACTAGCGAGGAGGACCCTTCCCGTAAGAGGAAGGTGGACGAGGTCGCCGCTTCCACGGAAGGCAGCAAGAAGGCCAAGGGTGATGACATCGTCACTGTCTCTGACGACACGGCAGTCGCGCCGGCTGGGCCCGCTGTAGAAGCGACCGCGTCCACGAAGGGAGGCATTTCGTTGCCTAGACCCGAAGAAGCGAGCTCCTTTGGGGCGGGTGCTACCTTCCCCCGCTTCATGACCAAGGCGGCCACGGCGAGTGAGGCTGCGACTCCGAACCCGCTCGAGACCGCCGACGCTAAGATTGACCAACGTCGCGGGCACACACGGCGCTGCTGCGTCGTGGACGCGGCGCAATCGCAACATGCTTGGCGCGGCCATCCAGTACCTCCGGTCCCGAGGATCGGTCGGTATTTTGCGGCCTGATTCTTTATAGTTACTTGTTTTGGCGTTCGAGTCCAGTCCCGATGCGCACGCTAAACCAGCGGGTGGGCGAGTAATTTTCGAGCCGCAGTCCCAGTGCGCACCCGCTAAATTGTAGCGGTGGGCGAGTGATTTTCGAGCCGGTCCCTCGAGTGCGCACCGCTAAATTGTAGCGGGTGGGCCTTGAAGTTTTCGAGCCGCCGGTCCCAGTGCGCACCCGCTAAATTGTAGCGGTGGGCACCGAGTAATTTTCGAGCCGCCCTCGAGTGCGCACCCGCTAAATTTGTGGTGGGCCTGAAGTATTCGTGTGTGACTTTGAAACTTTGCGGTTTACAACCGGAGTCGGCAGAGCGATTGGCTGCGGCGTCTTGAAGAAGGAGTTGGGCGCTCTCCAAGAAGTAAACAAGGAGCTTGAGCAATTGCTTTAGCGGCGGTGGCTCGCCAGAGCTTGTCCTCTTTGGCGAAGTGGCGGCGAGATCTGCGTTAAGCACGCTGAGCAAAGGATCGCCGACCTCGGCGCGAACTGCGGGAGGCGAAAGAAGCGAGCTCGTGACAGGCGAAGCTAAGGCCGCCGTTGCCGCGGAAGAAGACCGGAAGGTCGGAAGCCCTCATCGTTGGGCTTCAGGACGATAAAACGTCGCTTCAAAGATTCAGCACGGGGCTCGCCCGCCCGTTGCTCGGTGAGTGCGTCTTCCCAGTCTTGTAGTTATATTGTTTGTGGTTTCCGTGGTGCTCACAACTGTTTCCGTCTAGAAGGCCATGTGATTGGTAGCCATGAAGCGAGTTCTCTTGATGCGAGGAGTGCGTGAGCATGCTCGTCGACTCGGCGGCTGTCGGCGACTTGCATCCGCGCCTACCTTCAAGAGATGTCGCCCACGGAGGTTATTCCAGTGACCTCGTTGAGGTGTGGGAGTACTTGGAGAAAGGCGCCCGATCGTGGAGTTCATGACGCGGTCGGCGTTTCGTCGTGGGCGTCGGCGGCTCGAGCACAGGACTCGCCCACTTCCCGAAGACTTGACCTCGGCACGTGGCAGTGGTTATCCTTCATCGTCAGCGCGGTGGATCTGTCTGAAGTTCTTAAGCTGCAGAGCGTGCGCGCGTGCTCGGGCGTGTTTGGGCGATGGGCGACCTTCTTCCGTACCAGAAAGCGGTCGTCGCGAACGACCCGAGCCGCATCGCGACTTCAAGGTCGAGCAGCCTTTCCGCGCGGCGATGGCGGGCGAGCTGACGACTTATCCATCTAACCCGTACACTGCATTCATCCGGAAGCGCCGGGACGCTGGTGCATCATCGTCGAAGCCTGCGGAATAGTGTTAGTAGCAGTTCTGCCGAGTAGGCATATTTTGTAATGTAAGACAATGCGATATGCGATTGAATGGAACGTTGTGTTCATTTTGCTATTTGTTTGCGTGTTTTGGATTGATTTTGGGTGAGTCCCCGAGCGCGTCCGCCCTTTTGCGGGGTTCACCTTAGATATGATGTTTTGTTGTTTATCATGTGTGTTGTTGGTTGAGTCGACTCGCCCGAGCTCGGAGAGCCGATGCAAGCGACTCCTCGAGTGCTCATGCTTTACCGTTTTCCCGTCTGTGACGGGGCCGGGTGGCCGAGTCCCCGGCGTGGTACTTGGTAGTTCAAGCGCGACTCGAGGTGGTTGAGGACCGAGTGCGTTGGTGTGGCGTCACTCCTGCCTGGCCGGTGGGTCGATCGCGTGGCGAGTCCAGGCACGCTCTCTTCTTGGCGTTTTCTGTCCGATCGAGACGAACGGTATCCAGTCCCGGCGTGGTACTTAGCCGTTCGAGTCGCTATGCCGAGGATGCGGAGGACCAGGGTCGCTGTGGGAAGCGAGGAGATGTCTTGGTTCGTAAAACCAGTCGAGCTAAGCGACTCGATGGGGCTCCGGATTGGCGTTTTTGTGACGATGCAAGACCTGAAATGACTCGGTGCTCTTACATCGCACTACTTAGCCGTCTTGTCGCTGTACCAAGGGTTGACTTCTGTATTTTAGCATGGCTGTTAATTACAGTCGAGTGGCACAAGGCATGGAGAGTAGACGAATTTTGCGAGAACCGTTTCTTTTATTCATAGCGGTTGGAGAGTACATATGTGGGGTTCTAGGTATAGAACTTCCGGAGGAGATTTACATTCCACGGCCGCTGACGTCGAGTTCACCGTCCCAGACGTCGGCGAGGTAGTAGGCGTCGTTGCAGTCGCGCCCGATAGCGACGGGCCTTCCACGGAGGAGAGCTTGTGCATGCCCTTCTTGTCTGGATCAGGCGTAACACCAAGTCGCCTTCCTGGAAGGTGCGGGTTTTCACCCGTCGGCTGTGGTAGCGACGGAGCCCTTGCTGATAGACAGCGGTGAGCGATCGGGCGAGGTCGCGCGCTTCATCGAGTTGGTCGAGCCCATCTTGGCGGGCGATTCGTTTGACCTCCGTATAGTGGACGATCCGGGCGAGTCGTGTTCGAGGTCGGTTGGCATGACAGCTTCAGCGCCGTAGACCATGAAGAAGGGGTGAATCCGTCGACCTGTTGACCGAGGTGCGGATTCCCGGATGACGGAGGAAGCTCTTGACCCAGCATCCGGTGCGCTCGAGTGGTACTTGAGTCGTGGCTTCGGGCCGTGGAGGATGCTTTGGTTGGCTCGTTCCGCTGGCCGTTGGATTCGGGTGTGCGATCGATGCAAGGTCGAGCGGATGTGGTGCTCTCGCAGAACTCGGCCATTGCTCCTTGGCGAAGTTTGTGCCGTTGTCCGTGATGATCTTGTTGGGGAAACCGTGGCGGTATATGAGCTCGCGTAGGAACTTAGTGGCGATCTTCCGTCGCATTTCGGACTGGCTTGGCTTCTACCCACTTTGTGAATTTGTCGACGACGACCAGGTGGGTGTAGCCGGAGGGGCCTTCTTGAAGGGCCTACCATGTCCATGCCCCACACGGCGAATGGCCGGTGATGGGGATTGTTTTGGCGCCGAACTTGGAGCGTGCGTCGGTTGGCGTGCCGGCACCCGCGCATCGCTGGACGATATCGACGCGTCGGCATATGCGGTGGGCCAAGAGAAGCCGTGTCGCATGGCTTTGGCGACCAGGAGCGCGCGGCGGCGGCGTGGTGCAATCGCTGAGTGGATGTCATGTAATTTTGCGTCCTTCACGGTTGGACGCAGCGTTGGAACACGCCGGTGACGCTGCGCTTGTGTAGCTCGCCGTCGATGATGGTGTAGGACTTGCATCGGCGGCGATCATTCTCGGCGCTTGTCTCGTCTGCGGGCAGGTTACTGTCTCCGGTAGGCGATGTAGGGCTTGGTCGATCGTTCGGCTCGGTGACGAAGTGCGACCAAGGTTGCCTCTGGTTGGAGCGGGACTCAATGTCGATCTCCTTCGGGGAGGCGGACGTGAAGATGGTGTCGAGGAACACGCGGCGGTGGTGCGAGTCGAGCCGACCCGATCGAGAGAGGCGTCGGCCTCCTCGTTTTCCTCCTGTCGATCCACTCGGCGAGTAGCGTGAAGTGGCGCCCACCTTGTCCACCTCTTGGCGGTATGCCGCCATGGTAGGGAGACGGCGTCGCGGTGCGGCGACTTGACCCTGTGAGGTCGGAGTCTCCGTAGCATCGGGCGATTGGCGCTCATCTCCTTTGCGGCTCGCATGCCGTGGAGTAGGGCCTCGTGTTCGGCCATGTTGTTAGTGCAGGCGTGAATTGAGGCGGAGGATGTAGCGGAGCTTGTCGCCTTTGGTGAGTCGGCACTATCCCGCTCCTGCGCCGTCGCGTTCTTGGACCCGTCAATCAGGCTCCGATAATGGAGTACGGCGGCTTCTCTGGCTGGGCCTCCTCCCGGTCGGCGAGGAAGTCGGCGGTCTGCGACTTAATCGCCTGCGTGGCTCGTACTTAATGTTGTGGACGCCGATCTCGGCGGCCCACTTGGCGACCCGCCGGTCGCCTCGCGATTCGGATGATGTCTTGTAGTGGAGCTGAGGCGACCGTGATGGGGTTCTCACGGAAGTAGTGCTGGCGCCGCTGAGCTCTGAACCGCGTATACCAGCTTTTGGTGCGTGGGTATCATTGGCGCGACTCGGTTAGGACCTCGCTGATGTAGTATACCGGCGCTGGATGGGCGCTCTTTCCTTCCTCCGTCGATTCGACGACCATTACAGCGATGACGGCGCTCGGACGCGCGACGTAAACCAGCATGGGCTCCTTGTCGACAGTGCGGCGAGTAGTGGTGCGGCGGTAGCACCTTTTGAGGTCGCGAGCGCGTCGTCCGCCTCCTTGTCCCCGAAGGTGGGATTCTTGCGCATCGAGCGGTATAGGGGCATCGCCTTTTCGCCCAGCGGGGATGAAGCGGCGAGAGCCGCTACGCCCGGCCGCCAGCTTCGGGCGTCGCGCGAGCACTCGGGTTTGCCGAGCCGGGCGATCGTGTCGATCTTCGTTGGGTTTGCCTCGATCCCTCGTTTGGAGCAGCGTACCCTAGTAATTGCCGGCGGGTACACAAGGTGCACTTGGGTTGAGCTTTATCTTGTACCTCCGCAGTTGGCGAAGGTCTCTGAGGTCGGCGGTAGGTCGCCTTGGCGGCGGATTTTACGACCACGTCGTCGATGTGACGTGGATGTTGCGGCCAATTTGGCTCGCGGGGCATTCGTGCATGCACCGCTGTTATGTTGCTCAGCCGTTCTTGAGGCCGACGGTCATGGCGGTGTAGCAGAAGGCTCCGAATGGCGTGATGAACGCCGTCTTCTCCTCGTCCTCGACAGCCATTTTGATCTGGTTATACCCAGAGTAGGCGTCGAGAAACAGCGACTCCGAGCCCGCGGTGGAGTCGATTATCTGATCGATCCGCGGGAGGACGAACTGCTCCTTTGGGCAGGCGCTGTTCAGGTTTGTGTAGTCGATACACATTCTCCATGTCCCGTTCTTCTTCTCGACCAGGACTGGGTTTGCCAGCCACTTGGAGTATTTAATTGGCCGGATGAAGCCGGCAGCGAGTAGACGCTGCACTTCCTCGGCGATTGCCCGACAGCGTTCTTCGTTGAATGGCCGTAGCGACTGCTTGACTGGTCGCACTTTGGGGTCGGCGTTTAATTTGTGCTCAGCGAGCTCCCTAGGGACACCAGGCATGTCGGAGGGTTTCCATGCGAAGATGTCCCTGTTCTCACGGAGGAACTTCGATGGCGCGCCTTCCTATCTTTGGGCTCATGCCTGTCCCGATCGTCACCGTCTGGCTGGGGTCGCCTGGGACCAGCTCGACGGTGCGGGTGTGCGTCGTGGCCTCAAAGGTTGAGGTGTTTGTGCCCTCTGAGTTGGGCTTCTTGAGTATTGTGGGGTTGTAGTTGTTGACCCCGCTCGCGTATTTGGCGAGCTCATCGGCGTGACTAGCTTCCGCCGCGATGACGGCGTCGGCGAGTTCGGCTCCTTTGGCCTCGCATTCGGCGGCCATGTCGGGGTCGCCGTTAATGGTGATGACGCCGCACGGCCCGGGGAGCTTCATCGCGTTGTATGCGTAATGGGGTGCCGCCATGAATTTGGCGAACGCCTGGCGCCCCAGGACGCAATGGTAAGGGCTGTCGAAGGGCACCAGCTCGAAGACGATCCGCTCGGTGCGGAAGTTTGCCGGAGTGCCGAAGGTGACGGGTAGCGTGACCTTGCCGATCGGGTACGCCTTCCGACCGGGGACGATGCCGTGGAACGTGGTGTGGGTTGTCTCGATCATCGACCGCGGAGCCGCAATCGCTGAAGGTGTCGAGGTAGAGGATGTTGATGGAGCTGCCGCCGTCCATCGAGTCTTGGGGAGCCGTGATCGCCGACCTTGGCTTGACCACCGGCGACTCGTCCCTGGATACTCGATGCGTGGCGGTGGTCTTGCGGCTCGGTGATGGGCTGCTCCGACCAGTTCGAGGCGGGGGCGTCTGTCTGAGCCACCGCGTTGGCGGCAATGGGCGATGACCTTCTTCTCGCTTCGTGTTGAAGCCGGTGAAGGTGTGGAGCGAGCGGCTACTTTGCGAATTTTCCGCCATTTGCGGGTCGTTGTCGGTGTCCTCCAGCGTGCCGTGCCTTCTCGATCTCCACGAGGGTGTGGCGGTCGGCGGTGGTGTGCGTGGCGGGCTTTCCTTCCTGTGAAACGCACATGGTTGGTTAAGGAGGGCCGGGATCGAACCTTGGCTTGTTCTTGTAGTTCCGCCGTCGCGTCGTTGCCCTCCGTCAGCGGTAGCTCTTGGGGTCGCGTTATGCGTGCCCAGCATTGGCGGCAAGTCGACTTCGCCCATCGTTGCGGCGCTTGCACGTGAGGCGAGTGCCGCTGTAGCGTCAGTCGGTTCGGCGCCGTCATTGCGCCCGTCGTCGTTGCCCTCCGGACTCGTCGTCGACGTCTTGGTTGGGATCTTCCTCGGCGTGCCGTTTGGCGATCTCGAGGAGGTCGGGATGTTGTCGAGTGTGCGGGCGTGTCGCTTGAGCTTGGCGACTAGAGGCTCGTGGCGGCACGAGGTCTTGAAGCAATGGATCGCGGTGTCGGGTGGATGCCGACGCGTTGTACCGAGCTCTTGCCACCGTTGGACCCGATTGCGGGTCGACTCGCGGGTCCCTGCGCATCGTTCGTGTCCTCGATGGTGGTGGCGCGGTGTAGGAGCACTCGAAGTGCTGACGGCGTCTCGCATTTCCTCCGAGTCGACATCGTCCCGGGGGCGTGTTGATCCATTGCCGCACGTCCCTCCATCATTAGTGGGAGGTAACGGCGGTAGTAGGTCGATGTGACCCGCGATCCCCATTGCCATGAGGTATGTCGAGCCGGACCGCGGGGTCGTGCAGTCGTATTTTCGATCTCCTTTGGCGCCTTGAAGTTGGGTGGGTACTTTTCGCCTCGGATCATTGGTCCGAAGCACTTGGGCCCTAGTCGACTGAGCGATCCCATAGGCTCGCCATCGCGGCGAGTAGTTACGGTGTGCCGCAAGTCGTCGGGCTGGCGTGCGCGCCAGTTTTGGTTGTTGATGATGTGAGTGCGAGCGTCGATTGGCTCTCCATTAGCGGCGACGAGGTTGGTCGCCAGCCTGGGATCGTTGGTGGAGAGTGCGCATTCGCGGTCGTCGTTGAGCTGCGTGGCTCTGGCGGCGGGCAATTGAGGGTGTTTGCCACGCTGGGCGGCCGCTTGAGGCCGCCTGCTTCCCGGAGGCCAGTACACTCGCCTTGCGGTCGGCGCTGCTTTTGCTGTTCTCGGCCTTCGCGAGTAGGGCCTGACGTCTTGGATCTGTAAGCGCCGTCGCGGTCGCCGTGATCTTTGTCGGCAGCGGCTCGGCCGCCACGAGGTTGTCCATCGGGGTGGAGAACGGTGGAAGGCCGTTCGCATCTCGCTCCCGTGAGGAGACGACTATCCGCTGGTCCACAGGAGGTGCGGTTGGGTGGTGGTGGGGCACCCATCGCCGTTGATCTGGCGGGGTCGAGCGCTTCCCCGGTGGCGCGTTCTCGCGAATCGCGCTTCGGCTATGCTGGCAGGTCGTTCTCGTCGTCGAAGTTCAGCGCGCCCTGAGCGGTGGGGTTAGGCGTGACTGATCCGCTGCTGGTGGTAGCGTGATGCAGTTCTGTCACACCTTTCGGCGAAATTTTTGCCGCTCGGCCTCCTTGCGTCGCCTCCGCCAGATTTCGGAGTTCCTCGACCTCCGTCGCCGTGGCGTTAGGAGGATCGGTGGAAAAGGTCCTCCGGATCGGTGCGGTGGCCATGTAGGTCGCGCGTGGCGGCCCGGTTCCGTCGTGGAGGTCGGCGGAGTTTTCCGACCGGTCGAAGTCGAAGATCCGAGGATGGAGGGTCCTCGAAATCTCCCGTTGGAGACCTGGCGATGGAGCCAGACGAGGCAGCGGTGATGGATCCGGCGAGTGGCGCCGGGTCGCCGGTCGGCGTCGTCGGTGAGGGGCGTCTTCGCGGCGCTGAGTTCTCGGCCACGTTCTGTGGGCGAGTTGTACTCGAGGCGGCGGTGGATCGTGCGGATCTGGCTCTCGGAGAGCCGATCGGCGTGGCGGCGACTTCGCGGATGCGAGCCGAGTCCTCCGAGTGATGACGTCGGTGAAGCCGGCGAAGAGGCTGATCGTGCCGATGGCGGGATCACGCGTGTGACGGTCGCGCCGCCGGGGCGTAGCTGCTCGGCAAGATCTGGAGCATCTCGCCGATCGCTATCATGCGGCGGTGGCGACCGTCGTTGATGGGCAGATTGGATCTCGCCCGCGGAACACCGGCCAGACCGGCCAGGCCCCAGTGGGCGCCAGCCGTGGGAATGACCACGGCGAGATGCTGTCGGCGTGTAGTAGAACAAAGGGCAAGGCGGCCAGCCATCTGCGGTGCGAGATGAGGGCAAAGACACGAGGTTTTACCAGTTCGGCCCCGAGGGTAAAGACCTACTCTGCTAGATTGTATTATGGAGGTGTTTAACAGGCGAACTTCGGCGACTAGGCGGCGAGTTGCTTGGGTGTATGAGGGCGTATCTCTCACCCCTTAGGGAGGTTTATATAGGCTTACCTCCCTAGGGTTTACATATCTCAACCGATTCGGTCACAACTTTGTCAATCGTTTAACTCGGACCACTGGGCCTATCTACTCGCTGGGCCTTGACCTCCGATGCTGGTACCTGATGGGCTTTGATCCACTCGTCGTTCTGCAGGCCCACTCGCCAGCCCTTGGGCCAGTCGGAAACGTCCCGCTGAGGATACCCCAGTAGGCATATCCCCATCAGAGAAGGAGGAAATTGGTACTCC
Organism: Avena longiglumis; assembly: GCA_030063025.1. Classification (NCBI taxonomy): domain Eukaryota; kingdom Viridiplantae; phylum Streptophyta; class Magnoliopsida; order Poales; family Poaceae; genus Avena; species Avena longiglumis. The sequence continues at coordinate 337,718,288 of CP125978.1, read as the reverse complement.
TAAATATCAATTAAAGAAGCGAGAAACACTGAATAAATGGGTGATTTGGGTGAATGATTATTCATCCATACTATGTGCCTCATACCAGTTTGTTTGTGAATACTGTGGATCAAAAGATCATATCACTTACCAATGTAAGTATAACATTGATCCCGCATTAAAATCTTATAATAGGTATGAGTTTAAAAGCTTAATTAATATGAAGGTTCTAGAATTTGTGCTTTTTACTGGTTGTTTAGAGTTGCTTCATTCTATGAAAAATATTCAAGAAAGATGTCAGAAGCTTAATGACATCAATAAAGAAGTTTATCCCATATATTCATTTTATTGTGAGAACTTTATGGATAATGCTTTAGTGATCACTATTCATGAGCGAATTTCAGCCGCCATGGAAAAACATAACCTTTTGCAGGGTGCTCCAAAAGATAATGTGGAGGGAACTCCACTCAAATAGCCTCCACCTAAACCACCGGAACATGTTGTTAATAAAGAGGTGGCACTTAATGTTGCAACCTCTAAACTAGTGGAAGGTAAACCCAAAGGTAAGACTATCGCTGAGCTACTCGCGAATTATCTTAGTAAGAATCAAGAGGAGCAACTTGATCAACCACTTGAATCTCCTACTTATGAAATTAATTTTCTACACACAAATAGTATGCATGCAAACGATATCTCATTATCTAGTAATGATTTCTATAAGTCCCAAACTTATGATGATTGTTATAAGGAGGATTCGTGCCTAGACAGTGATTTTGGGGAATTTGGTGAGGGACTAGAAGAGGAATCTTTCTATGAACATTGTGATGCTATTAACATGGGACATGAATCCTCATTGGAAGAGGTGGATGAGTATTTTGAAGAACAAGTGAGCAATGACGGTAATAGAAATGTATTCCCAAATAGTGGAATATACTAAAAAGTTATTTTCTTTGGATAAGATAGACGATCCAATAATATGTCCTCAATGTATGAAACTTGGGCACTACTTTCGTTTTCAATGCTCTAATACCTTTAATCAATCTTCAGTGTCTTATAATCATGGCGATGTTACTAGTGAAGTATTAGAGTATATTATCTTTGAAGGTGTCCATGAGTTGATAATGCATGTCATATCACGTATTAATAGTGAAGATAGTGTTCTCATAAAAACAATTTATGAAATCCTGCAATATATTTCTTGGTATTCTCATGAACATTTTAGCGAGAATACACTTATTATGAGGAGTAAGGCACAGAGAGAACCCATAGCGCACAAAGTTACTTGTTTGCAGGAAATCTCATTGGATAAGGACGAAGTTCCTTCCCAAGAAGAGGATGAACACGAAGAAGAACTGCAAATCCCCTTGGAGGAGGATGAAGTTCCTTCCCAAGAAGAGGATGGACACGAATAAGAACTGCAAATCCCCTTGGAGGAGGATGAAGTTCCTTTCCAAGAGGATGAAAACGAATAAGAATTGCAAATCCTTGAGGATATGCAACTACTGGACATGTGGCAGCAGGTGGATTACTGTTCTGGTAATTTGTTATGTTTATTCCAATACAAGCTTTATGATTATGAATACATTTCTCTCTATAAAGAATTTTTATCAACCAATAATCAGATAAACGGTAATAATGTTGAACTCTTGGAATACATTTATGAAGGGTCTCATGAGATGCTTAGAAAATTGGTATTATTATGAAAAGTAGGGATAATGAGGATTTAGCATGGTATCATAATATTATAGATTATATTGTCAAGAACATTTTAGTGGGAATGCACTTGTGATAAAGAGTAAGTGTTGAATAAAAGAGCAATTTACCAAGAAAATTATCCATAATAAACGCTAGATAAAACATGATTAGAATAATAGGCAATATACTAATCATGTGAAATAGCGAATACATATTAAGGCATATAACCAAACAAACTGCAAGGCGTAAAACTTTAGATACGATCAGAACAAAATTGAGAAATAAGATATACATGGCAGTAGCAGAAGAGGAACCGCCGGTGTTGGAACCATCGTTGGCCATGTCGTCGAGGAAGAGGGTGCTGATGTCGGGGAAGAAGTCCTCATCAGGGAAGACGTCACCGCAGTCGCTATCCATGAGGTAGTCTGTAACGAAGCCAGTAGTCGCGCCGATAGCGCTCCCCAAAAACCTTTTCGCCCTTCTCCCGTACAGGACTCGAAGCAGCGGGGTCTCGGAGGCCTACTGTCCTGGCTCACGGTGCACGCCGCAAGACGGGATGAGGAAGATGTAAGTAGCGCAGTGCTCTGGAACTGGAGGCGCAAAGGATGTGTGGCAGTGTGTCTGAGAGGAGGCGCGACCTCTTTCTTATATAGACATAGAGGGGTAGGCAGACAGGCTGCACAGAAGATGAAACAACCGGACAGAAGTTGAAGCGAACATGCGGCAGCCCACCGGACAACCTCCACTCAGTTCATATTTATTTAGCTTGTATTAAAAGTCCACTCGAGCAAAATGTTTCAACTTCTGTACGAATTTTCATATACCATTCATGCGTGGCAAAATAAAGCTCGACTCGGCGAGATTCCCGCAACCCGCGGCGCGCACGTCGTGACAAGGCGAGGCGTGGCGTGGAGAGGCGAGCAAGGAGGAGGAGGAGCGCACGTGTGGAACTCTCTCCTTCTCCTTCTCATCATTTTTACCAAGTGGTAGGAGAGCTCACCTTATAAGCTGGTCCAACTTCCACTCAACTAGCAATGTGGGACTAAACATTTTTCACAGCTCTTGCCTTGCATAAATGGGCCAAATGGGCCTCTAGGATTTCAGGAATTTATTGGCATATAATAAATGGGCTGGGCCTATTTAGGCAAAAATTCCAACAATCCCCCACCAGGTTCTAGAGGCACATGAAGTTTGCCTTTGGTTCCAAAACATTGTTTATATACCAGTACTATAGTGGAGACTGTTAAGTTGAACTTCCACCTAGAGCTTTATGTTATACTAGGCTGCAACTTGTACAATGGACTATGCCTTGAACTGCAAGTTTGCTGCGAACCTAGCTTCACAAAAGGTCTTGACCTATACTAGGCTACCGTGGGACTTTCCCGCGGGTGGAGTGTATACGTCATACTCTATGAACTTTCATGAGTTTATTAGAGAGCACCCTACTATCATAGACTGCGACGTTTTAACAGTAAGACTCATATAGGTGTGTTCTTCAAAAGATGTTCTGCAGGACAACATCCTTGCTTAGGATAATCCACTTAGAACACATTAAGATAATAAATCAACATGCCGTGTAGAATAGGAAAGTATTGCATCTTTATGGAGTGGTGTTTATTAAAGTAGGGATACTTTCCTCTCAGCTAACCAACAGCTTGTCTCCCAATTCTAATTCACGGATCTCCTATCACATAGAGTGGTTTACCATTGTGGAAAGCTCAAATTGTGGTTCTCATACCCATCTCTTTCGATGAATTTTCTATCACGTTGCGTGATAGACCCTTTGTGAAGGGATCTGCCAAGTTTTTAGATGTTTGGATATAATCCAATGCAATAACTCCGGAGTTTCTCATTTTCCTGACAGATTTCATTCTCCTCTTCACATGTCTTGATGACTTCATATTATCCTTAGAACTATTTACCTTGAAAATCACAGTTTGATTATCGCAGTTCATAAGGATTGCGGGTATTGGTTTTTCAACCACAGGTAAGTTCATCAAGAGTTTACGAAGCCACTCTGATTCAACAGTGGCTGTGTCTAATGCTGTGAGTTCTGCTTCCATAGTTGACCTCGTTAAGATGGTCTGCTTGCAAGACTTCCAAGAAACAACGCCACCAACAAGTGTGAATACATATCCACTTGTGGCCTTTATCTCGCCAGCATCAGATATCCAATTTGAATGACTATAACCCTCTAGTACCCTCGGATACCCGGTATAGTGTATGCCATAGCTCGCAGTGCCTTTTAGATATCGCATAACTCTCTCAAGAGCATGCCAGTGATCATCTCCTGGATTTGAAAAAAATCGACTGAGTTTGCTTACAGCAAAGGCGATGTCAGTCCTCGTGGCACTAGCTAAATACATAAGCGAGCCAATAATTTGAGAATATCTCAGTTGGTCTCTAGCATTTCCTCGATTCTTTCGAAGCAATACACTAGGATCATACGGTGTAGGAGAAAACTTGAAGTCGCTATACCCGAAACGACTCAAGATCTTTTCCACTTAGTGGAAAAGATGCAATGTAATCCCACCATCATCATCTCTCAATAGCTTGATGTTCAGGATGACATCAGCTACTCCTAGATCCTTCATCTCAAAGGAACGAGATAATAAATCTTTGACCTCCTTAATTGCATTAAGGTTGGTTCCGAAAATCAGTATGTCATCAACATACAAACAAAGGATGACTCCATCACCCCCACCATGGCGATGGTACACACATTTATCAGCTTCATTTACAACAAAGGCTGCAGCAGTTAAAGTTCTTTCGAACTTCTCATGCCATTTCTTAGGGGCTTGTTTTAGGCCATATAAAGACTTCAACAACTTTCACACCTTTCCTTCTTTACCATTTACCACAAAGCCATCTGGCTGATCCATGTAAATTTCCTCATCCAACTCTCCATTAAGGAAAGTTGTCTTAACGTCCATTTGATAAACGAGAAGACCATGAGATGAAGCCAATGAGAGTAATACTCGAATGGTGGTCAATCTGGCAATAGGTGAGTAAGTGTCAAAGAAGTCTTCACCTTCTTTTTAAGTATATCCCTTGGCTACAAGCCGTGCCTTGTACTTCTCAATAGTACCATCAGGTCTAAGGATTTTCTTAAACACCCACTTGCACCCTACAGGTTTGCACCCATAAGGGCGATCAGTGATCTCCCATGTTCCATTAGCTAAGATGGAATTCATCTCACTATGGATGGCTTCCTTCCAGTATTCAGCATCACGAGATGCATATGCTTCTGAAATGGAAGTAGGAGTGTCATCCACAAGGTACACAATGAAATCATCACCAAAGGACTTTGCAGTCCTCTGTTTCTTGCTCCTTTTCGGAATTTCATTATCCTCCTCCTTAGGACTTTCAGAGTGTTCAATTGGAATGGTAGGTTCAGAGAATGTAGCAAATTCCATATTAGATGAACTAGGAATCTCCGGATTTGATGAGTTAGGTTTATCCTTCATTGGAAATATATCCTCAAAGAAAGTCGCATCAGTTGACTCCATGATTGTACCAACATGAATGTCAGGCACTTCAGATTTTACTATCAAGAATCTATAACCAATGCTATGAAAAGCATAGCCCAGAAAAACACAATCAATGGTTTTTGGTCCAAGCTTGCGCTTCTTGGGGATTGGTACATTAACCCCAAACAACCACAAGTACGTAAGTAAGTGAGTTTTAATATTTTCTTCTCCCATTCTTCGAATGGAGTAATTTCTTTGTTCTTTGTGGGAACTCGGTTTAGGACATGACATGCAGTCAATAGTGTCTCCCCCCACCATTCCTTAGATAGACCCGATGTGTCTAACATGGCGTTAACCAAATCTGTTAGAGTACGGTTCTTTCTTTCGGCTACTCCATTTGACTGGGGTGAGTAGGGATGCGTCCTCTCATGAATTATGCCATGTTCCGCACAAAAAGAATCAAAATTGTTGGAAAAATACTCTCCACCACGGTCAGACCTAAGCCTCTTAATCTTTCGATCAAGTTGATTTTCTGCCTCAGCTTAATAGATTTTGAATAAACTCAAAGCCTCATCTATCGATTTCAGAAGATACACATGACAATATCTCGTAGAGTCATCGATCAAAGTCATGCAATATTTCTTTCCACCTTTTGTCAACACACCATTCATCTCACAAAGATCAGAATGTATGAGCTCTAGTGGTGTTAAATTTCTCACTTATGCAGTTGTATGTGACTTGCGAGGTTGTTTAGCTTGCATGCAGACTTGGCCCTTAGATCCCTTAACAGTTGTGAAATTAGGGATTAAATTCATTTTGGCTAGCCGCGTCATACAACCAAAATTAATATGACAAAGACGAGAGTGCCAGACATTTGATTCAAAATTCGTGTAAATATGATTAACAACTTTATTACAAATGTCTGACAGAGATAAGCGGAACAAGACTCCGCACTCATAGTCTTTACCAACAAAGGTTCCATACTTCGAAATTACAAATTTATTGGACTCGAATACAATCTTGTAGCCATCTCGACATAGAAGAGATTCGCTAACAAGATTTTTATTTATTGAGGGAACATGATGCACGTTCTTCAGGCGCATGGTCTTTCTTGAAGTGAACTTCAAATCGACCATACCAACACCATGAACAGAAGCATGCGAGACATTCCCCATTAGCACGATTTGAGTCCCTCTGACCTGATATGAAGAAAACATGGAAATATCAGAACAGACATGTACATTAAGCGCCCATGTCAATCCACCAATCAGGAGAATGACATAATGAAAGAACAGTAGGTAATATACCATAACCAACATCTTTCATCTCAACGTCGCCCATGACAACATTAGCAGTCTTGCTGCCCTTCCCATGCTGGCGCTTGTCAAAGCGGTTGGGACAAGCAGGAGCCCAATGATTAGGATCACCGCACACATGACAAGCACATTTCCTCTTATTAGTCTTCTTCTTGAAGCTGGTGGACTGTGAGGCCTTGTTCTTTCCATCGAACTTTCCTTTGTCGCCAAACTTGCCTTTGTTCTTGAACTTGTGAGGCTGGAAGTTCCTTTTCTGTACCAGATTGGCATTAGAACCTCCCTCGGTACCTCGAGCACGTGTGTATTTTGCTCTCGCCTTCTCTTCCACATCAAGAGTCCCAATGATATCCGTCACGGAGAACTCTTGTCTCTTGTGCTTCAGAGAAGTAGCAAAATTCCTCCATGACTGGGGAAGTTTGGCAATAATGCCTCCGGTAACAAACTTGTCTGGTAACACACAAGTGAAGTGCTCAAGCTCCCTGGCAAGTGACTATATCTCATGAGCCTGCTCCACAATGGGGCGGTTCTCAACCATCTTATAGTCATAGAATTGTTCCATGACATACAGTTCACTGCCAGCATCGGAGACTCCAAATTTTCTCTCGAGCCCATCCCACATATCCTTGCCATTACTAAATAACAGATATGAATCGACAATATTGTCGCCAAGGATGCTGATCAAGGCAGCCTTGAAAGTGGTATCAAGTTTTTGGAACGCCTCTTCCTGAGCGGGATTAAGTTCACCCTCAGGTGCGCCATAGATGGCGTTATAGCAGCTCATGGTCTAAAACCAGAGCACTGCTCTCTCACGCCATCATTTGTAATTGACACCTTCGAACACAGGTGGCTTCATAAAAGCAACAAAGCCACTTGGGGCAAATTGCCTGAAATAAGGTTTTTGGATTGTTGAATAAAAGAGCAATTTACCAAGCGAATTATCCATAATAAATGCTATATAAAACATGATTAGAATAATAGGCAATATACTAATCATGTGAAATAGCGAATACATGTGACACCCCGGTTCTAATAAGACCGTGGCCTCTATGTGACAGGCCAATCCCTGGATCGGTTCATTGGCCCACAATAGAGTAAGATAGATAATCATAGCAAAATAACCGTCTATCATGATCTACAAAGATCCAGAGTACCATTATTACAATGAAAGCTTAGCATAAAGCTAGCTCAAAGTATTCAGGTAGCAACAAAAGCAAGTAAATCCTCCAATCTTCAAATTGCCCACAAGTGAACAAGTGCCGAGTGGAGTACCGTGGCCTATAACGATCAATCAGAATCGGAATAACCTGCAACATGAAACGTAGCAGCCCCGAAGGGTCAATACATGGAATGTATGGCAAGTAGAGCTAGTAATGGAGACAATAGTACTAACATCTACATGCATATTTGGAAAGTGGAGCTGTGTCTGGCTTGCATTTGCAAATACATTTATCCTACTTTCATAAACAGTTTTGATTTTATTTGAAAAGATCCCAATTAAGTTAACCCAACAATATTAGAACAATTATGAAATTAGAATGAGCGAGAAACATGTCATGGGATCAATATCTAGCAACTCAGATGTCCATAACCGGGGACACGACTAATCGATTAGATTATACACTCTGCAGAGGTTAGTACACTTTACCCATGTGACTTGGCCAGCCCAGCTCATACCATCACTCTCATTTTGGGTGATGATAGGGAGAAGACCAAGAAGAGACTGTTCGGGAAGTAGCTCCTTAATCCCGACGCGCACCGGTCCAACCTACCAAAATTCTACATCTCTGGATACGCGGGTTCGAGTTACCACAACCTACTAAGTCCAACCAACCGCCCATTCCATTATTGGCACATGGTTATACACGTAAGCTACACAATAAAGAAGCCAATCATTCTCTCTTGATACCTGGGTGCCTTTCCGCAATGAAACCACCAAAATTTATCAATACCATCACACCCAGGGGGTTCATTGATTAAGTTGTTTTAGTTTTCACAAACCAATACTTTGAGAAAACAAGTATCAAATGATGTAACCCAGCCCTCGTTCAACAAAGCATGGCTAAGCACATCTACAAACGGTGGTTCATCTACAAAGAGGGTCGTACCACATAATAGGACATAGCATAGCGATAGTATCATCCTACACATGCATCTACAAAATACACGACAATGCATTGAAAATAGTAGGACGATATCATGAACAAAGTAGCATCTACTTGCCTTGGTTGTAGCGGTCTGGAGCACAATCCTCACACGAGCAAGCGTTGCACTCAACACAATCTACACGACACAATTGCATTCATAAACAAACAATCCACAACATATGCAACAAATATGATGCATGAATGCAAGATCGGCAAGTGAATTGGTGCTACAGCTGCACCACAACATCCTATAACATAACACTACCGATTGCATGCATGGAAAATAGTTTTGGCGCTAGGAGAACTAATAGACAAAAGTAATGCTCCAAACTAGAGCTAGAACTAAAATAATTCACTACCGGTAGTATACTTTTTCTAAAATCTTGGGAAAAATCTACCGCATAGGCATCGCTGAATAGAAACAGTACCAATTGGAATTACTCAAAAAGGAATTATAAAACTCCCCGAGTAATTAAAACACTACAGAAAGCCATTAGACAAATACTGCAGAAGTTTTTACTGTAAGCCTATCCTTTTAATTCACGATGAGATTCCCCTTGTTCACACGAGTTCAGGGACATAGCACACGCGATTTTTGGAGCTACAGATCTTTTTCTACGAATTAATTACTCCGAAAAGGACACTAACTAGTTCGATTAAACTGTACTAAACCTGACAGTAAAAGTCTGAACCAAAGCTACAGCAAGATTCTACACGACTCACTGAACTCGTACATATTTTATTTGCAATTTTTGGCCAAGCGGTTGAATTTCTACACAATTTACAAGATTCTACCGAAATCTGCCAACTAAAGGGATTAACGAAATTGACCCGATCAAGCGTATGCATTTGATCGGCTGACTGGGCGTCTGACTAGTCAACGCCTGGGATGCTGACCAGTAAACGAACAATCTAGGCCGCTGATCTGAGATCTGACGGTGCTGCTGTCTTACCGGAAACGGATGACGAAACGGACTCCGGAAGGTGCGGCGAGCTCCGGACGGCGGTGGCGATCGGTTCCGGCGACGAGATCCTTCCTACACGGACACACACGGTCAACGAACGGGCCCGAGAAAACAAATACGCGCGCGAGGCGTCGCGCGTACGTGCGTGTATGCGTGCATGCAAACGCGCATGCGATGACGCGTGCAGCGGCACGCAGCTGGTAGCGGCGCCTTGCGAGGTGGCGGCTTAGCGGCGGTGTCGCGCCTTGATGGCAGCGCCGTGGCGGTAGCGGCAGCGGCGATGGCGGCTGCGGCGCGAGGCAGCGGCAGCGGCGGATCTGTGGCGGCGACGCAGGCGGCGGCAGCGGCGGCAGCGACGGGCAGTGGCGGCGGTGGCGGCGGCGCAGAGAGGAGAGAAAGGGAGGCGGCGGCCTCACCTGGCGGCGGGTGGTGGCGGGCGGCGGATCCCAATGGGCGCGCGCGGCGGCGGCGGTGCGGGCGGTTCCCGAGAGGAGGCGATGGCGGCGAAGTTCCGAGGCGGCCGGCTCGGCCCTTTAAGTGGGCCCCTTGCGCGGTCCTACTCCAATTCGGTCCAGAATTTGACTACAACTCGGAAATCGGTCCAGATTTTCGGACCGTTTTCCGGCGGTTTACTAAAACGTCCGAGTCTTTTGCATACGAACTCCGATTGGAGCGATTCTCATGCCTACGGGTTCGTATCGTCGAGGGGCACAACCTTCAGTCGAAGTTTGCACGAAAACTCGAACCTACAGGGGTGGTTGTTGCAAGACACTCCAAAGCTCCCCGCAGGAACCTCGTAGCAAACTAGAATAGGGTTTTGAATGTAGCGTTTCGCCGAACCTTTCTACTCGACGGTTTTGCATGGAAAGATATGATGCAATGCTATGAATGGCATGCAAGACCAAATCTAAAATTTCGGATGTGACAAGACTAACCCCCTTAAGATGAATCTCGTCCTCGAGATTCGGCGCGGCTAGCAAATAGGTGTGGGTAGTCCTCTCGGATGTCATCCTTACGCTCCCAAGTGGCTTCCTCTTCGGTGTGGTGGCTCCACTGTACTTTGCAAAACTTGATTGTCTTGGTACGGGTAGTCCTTTCTACTGTCTCCAGAATCTTGACCGGTTTCTCCTCATAGGTCAAATAATTCTCCAGCTGAACCTCTTCTAGCGGTACAGTGTCTCTCAATGGCGTGTCCACCATCTATGGATGGCACTTCTTCAGCTGGGATACGTGGAACACGTTATGAACAGCAGACAGAGCCTCTGGCAACTCCAACTGATAAGCAACTTCTCCTTTGCGTTCTAAGACCCGATACGGTCCAATAAATCGAGGTGCCAACTTACCCTTAATTCCAAATCTCTTGATTCCACGAAGCGGCGATACTCTGAGGTATGCTCTATCACCTATCTCATACACCACTTCCTTGCGCTTGGCGTCAGCGTAGATCTTCTGCCTTGATTGTGCTACCTTCAGCCTATCCCTAATCAAGGCGACCTTCTCCTCAGCATCCTTGATCAAATCAGGTCCAAACAACTGACGTTCTCCTACTCCATCCCATAGCAATGGTGTTCGGCACCGTTTCCCATATAGCACATCGAATGGTGACGTCTTGATGCTTGTCTGATAGCTGTTGTTGTAGGAAAACTCCGCATACGGCAAATTCTCATCCCAACTAGAGCCATGAGCCAAGGCGCAAGCTCTCAGCATGTCTTCCAAAATCTGATTCACCCTCTCGGTGCATCCATCGATGCATGGGTGAAACGCTGTGCTAAACTCCAATCTAGTACCAAGTGACTCGTGTAGCTGGCGCCAGAAGTGTGAGGTAAATTGGGTGCCTCTATCAGATACGATACTCTTGGGAACTCCGTGTAGTCACACAATCCTGTCCATGTAAATCTTGGCCAACTTTGCACTCGTATAGGTCGTCTTTACCGGTATAAAGTGGGCTATCTTGGTCAAATGGTCGACCACTACCCAAATAGAGTCATATCCTGACCTGGTCCTGGGCAATCCTGTGATAAAATCCATTCCCACTCTATCCCACTTCCAATCCGGCACGGGCAATGGCTGTAGCAGTCCTGCTGGCTTCTGGTGTTCTGCCTTTACTCGGCTACATACATCACATAGGGCAATATGCTTGGCGATATCTCCCTTCATGTTGTTCCACCAAAATCTGCTCTTCAAATCCATATACATCTTTGTGTTGCCCGGATGTATGGAGTATGGCGAGTTATGAGCCTCCTGCAAAATCAACTCCCTTATCTTCGGGTTGCTGGGCACACACAAACGGTCTCCATACCACAAGGTACCATGCTCATCCTCGCGGATATCCTTTTCCCGATTCTCCTTCATCTTTTCTTTTATCTCCTCTATTTCCTTGTCTCCCACTTGAGCCTTTACGATCCTGTCCTGTAGCGTCGGTTGGACTTCCATTGTTGCCAAGTATCCTTCAGACACTACTTCCAGTCTAAGGTCTCTGAATTGCTTGCACAAATCCTCAGGCAATTCACCAATTGTCAACCCATTGGCATAAACCTTCCGGCTCAGAGCATCAGCTACTACATTGGCCTTTCCTGGGTGGTATTGTAGATTCATATCATAATCCTTGATAAGTTCCAACCATCTCCTTTGTCTCATGTTCAGTTCCTTCTGGGTGAATATGTACTTCAGGCTCTTGTGGTCGGTGTACACATCACAATGTTTTCCCATTAGGTAATGCCTCCATACTTGAGCGCATGAACCACTGATGCTAACTCCAAGTCGTGTGTGTGGGGTAATTCCGCTCATGGTGCTTGAGTTGTCGTGAGGCATATGACACTACTCTCCCATCTTGCATCAGCACACTCCCAAGTCCCTGTCGAGAAGCATCGCAGTACACTTGGAAATCCTTCTGAAGATCTGGTAGACATAGAATCGGCGCGGTCACTAGTCGACGCTTCAGTTCCTGGAAGCTGGCTTCACATACGTCTGACCATTCAAACTTCCTTTCCTTCTTCAGAAGTTCAGTCATCGGTTTAGCAATCTTGGAAAAGTTTTCAATGAACCTTCTGTAATATCCAGAAAGTCCTAGAAAGCTTCGAATCTCCCCTTCATTCTTGGGCGCTTCCCACTCAGTTACTGCAGTCACTTTGTTTGGATCAACAGCAATTCCTTCTCCTGACACTACGTGTCCAAGAAATCCAACTGTGTTAAGGCAGAATTCACACTTACTGAATTTGGCATACAGCTTGTGTTCCCTCAGCTTCTCCATAATCATCCTTAGATGTTTCTCATGCTCGGCATCATCCTTGGAATATATCAGTATGTCATCAATAAATACCACCACGAACTTGTCCAAATACTCCATGAATACCTTGTTCATCATGGTCATGAAGTATGCCGGGGCATTCGTTAGTCCAAAAGACATAACTGTATACTCATATAAACCATACCTAGTGGTGAAGGCGGTTTTTGGTACATCCTCTTCTCGGATCTTCAATTGGAAATAGCCTGATCGCAGATCAATCTTGTTGAACACCTTTGCTCCTTCCAGTTGATCAAACAAGTCATTTATGTTCGGCAGAGGGTACTTGTTCTTGATGGTTACTTCATTCAGCGAGCGATAGTCTACCACTAATCTCTTGGTGCTATCTTTCTTCTCCACAAACAGAACAGGTGCTCCCCATGACGACGCACTAGGCTGAATGAATCCCTTTTCCAGCTGTTCCTTCAACTGTTTCTTCAATTCTTTCAGCTCATCCACATCCATCTTATATGGTTTCTTTGCTATTGGTCCTGTTCCCGGCATCAGGTCGATAAGAAACTCAACATCCCTGTCAGGTGGCATCCCTGGCAGCTCTTCCGGAAACACGTCGGGGTAATCCCTAATCACTGGCACAGTATCCATGCTAACCCCCTTAAGAGAATTCAACTTACACCTTCCTGGTCGTACAGCTGACTTGAATCTAATCCTCTTACCATCCGGGGTTTTGAGTGAAACAGCTCGCTGTGCACAATCTATGTGTCCCCCATGCATAGACATCCAATCCATACCCAGAATGACATCTAATCCCTGTGAATCCAGTACTACTAGATGTGCAATGAAGTTGTGTGTTCCAATCCTCACAGTCAAGTCGCGGCATCCCGCGCTAGCTATCATATCTCCTCCAGGTGAACTCACCCTAATAGACCTTTTCATAGACTCAGTAGGTAACTTATACTTATCCACAGATGCCCTTGATATGAATGAATGCGATGCACCTGTATCGAAAAGTATAAGTGCAGGGTAAGTGTTGATTGGGAACTTACCAATCACAAGGTCAGGCTCATCTGGAATCTCCTCCACATTCATGTGGTTCACTGTGGCCTTCTCACCGTTGGTTGGCTTCAGTCCTTTCCTCTCCGGACAGTTATCAGCATAGTGTCCCTTCTGCTTGCACTTGAAGCACGTCACCTCACTCAGATCCTTCTTCACGAAGTTGCGATCACGGTTGCGGTCATGTCCACCGTGTCCTCCAGAGTGGTGAGAGTGTCCTCCCTTGTGGTTGTGGTGGGTGCTCCTATGGTTGTCATGACGATGTCCATCGCGGCGGTCATGGCTCCCATGGTCACTTCCTCCATGCTTGGAGTATCCATCATATGAAGTGCGAGACTTGTGGTGAGAACCAGAGTGATGAGTATTGCTCTTTCTCTTGCGGTTCTCCACTTGCTTGTGCTTCCCTTCCAAGATCCTAGCCTTGTCCATAAGCTCCTGGAAAGTGGGGCAGTAAACCACAAGTAGCTGTACTGAAAGCTCATCACTGAGGCCATCCAGGAATCTCTCCCTCCTTTTAGCATCAGTGTCAACATCCTCAGGTGCATAACGGGACAGGTTGTTGAACTCCTCAATGTACTCGGCCACGGTGCGATTGGTTTGGCGCAAGTTGCGGAACTCCTTCCTCTTGAGGCTCAGAACTCCTGAAGACACGTGGTTGGTCCTAAAACCTTCCTCAAACATAGCCCAAGTCACAGTATCCAGCGGGTGGGTGATCTGAAATGTGTCCCACCAAGAAGCGGCTGGTCCCTCCAGTAGGTGAGCGGCAAACCTCACCTTCTCAGCATCAGTGCATCCGACAGTTACTATATCCTTGTTGACTGAACGCAACCAGTCGAGAGCAACCATTGGTTCCGTTGCAGTAGAGAACTTAGCTGGCCTTAACCTCAGAAATCTGGTGAGAGCATCTCCCTGAGGCTGATTGTTTCCATTGTTGTTGTTCTGATTCGCCATGAACTGGGTCATCACTTGGGTCAGCTGTGCCTGAGCTGCCATGAGCTGCTCCATCTCAGTGGGTTGGCGACGGGGAGGCATCTGCGGTTCAGCATAGGTAAGTTTAGAAATAAACAACTACGACAATAGGATTCTACCCATGCATATGATCAATCAACAACAAACAATAGCAGACACTCACAAGCAAGCAACACATCACCAAACAAGTGATCCAGCAACATCCCAGGTGTTATCCTAGCAGTATATAACTACTGAAATAGTTTTGCAAGAGTTGGCAATGGTTAACTAAACAATAGATCAACTAATCAACAAAACAGCAATTCTGCCAGAATAATCCAGTAGCTTTCACGAATTTTTCCGCCTGACTTAATCTTGTCATAAAATTAAACCAATTTTTGTGCATATGGCACAGAGAGTTTCGCATCAGACCAATTTTTTTCAGATTTTTCCGAGTTACCAGAAAAATATGAAAAATCGCGCAGTACTGCTGTATCAGCAGAAAAACTGCAGCGAAAAACACACAGATAGTAAACAAATTGCCATAACTCTTTCATAAAATTCGCACAAATAAATCCTGGGATATTGGAGTACAGAAATAAGCAACTAAACACTTTTAAACTAACACGAACTAAGTTTCACAACTATCGAGACTAATCCTAACGAGTTCTCCAAACGTGGACTAATTGGTGGACTTCTATCTACTTCTTGAAGAGATTGAGGTAGGTCCTTGCGGTCATGCGCTGGCGCTTCGGCTCGCGGTACAACCATGGCGGCGGAGTGTACACCTCTCTTGAACCATTACTTGAGACTTCAAACTCCACCTCTTCTGGATCCTCCTCTTCTTCATCCTCAGCTGCAACAGCAACAACTTCATCTCCTCCACCATCATCGTCTCCATCATCATCATATCCACTGTCATCATCATCCCCATTGTTGCCATCATCTCCATTGTCATCATCAGAGGGTGGATTCAGCTGTGCTTGGAGAGCGGCAATCTGGGCTGTCATAGCTTCAATGGTTTGGTCCCTTTCCTGGACAGTCCCTTGCAACTGTTGTATGCTCTGGGTATTCTCTTGCACAGTGCCATGAAGATGTGCTATGGTCTCATCTCTGGCTATCAGGGCAGTCTCCAGAACTCCCACAGCTTCATGCAAAGTGTCAATCTCCTGTCCTTGGACCACCATCCCATTGCTAGTAAAGTCTGCAATCTCCTTCAACATCCTCACCTTCTCTGCTAGAGCTCCATTCTCTCTTTCCATGTCCTCTATGTGCCTCCGACGGGGCGGCATGTTGTTCCTGTCGCCCGGGGTAACCACAATGTTCCCATCTTCATCACGCCTTCCATAATCACGGTAGGGTGAATCTGCAGGCAGTAGGTGTCGGACATAGTGGCACTGGCGAGACAGGGCTTCATGTACGGCCAAGTTGATTCCAAGTCCCCAGTTGCAGTATATCTTGGTGTAGACCAAGTGCGCGGGGTTTGGCAAGGCGGCATCTCTAAATATGAAGGTAGTGATCTCCCATGCATCCTCTCCATATCCATAGGTGTACAACCTTCTTTCCTTGAACATAGGCAGTGGCAATCCCAATGACTGAGAGAGCTGAGCTAACTGCCTTGCAAAGGGCCTTGGTGACTGCATGGCGACATATTCAGTCCCGACGTCTCCCATCTATCAAGTAAAAGAGGAAAGTGTGAGAATAGCATGTGGTAAGAATTTACGAGGGTGAAAGGCATAAGAGGAAAGACAGAGTTAATATAGGTTTTAATAATTCTATGGCTTCCTAATCCAATCCTAGGTCACGATCCTACAGTCGACACACGGGCTCTGATACCATCCTGTGACACCCCGGTTCTGATAAGACCGTGGCCTCTATGTGACATGCCAATCTCTGGATCGGTTCATTGGCCCACAATAGAGTAAGATAGATAATCATAGCAAAATAACCGTGTATCATGATCTACAAAGATCCAGAGTACCATTATTACAATGAAAGCTTAGCATAAAGCTAGCTCAAAGTATTCGTGTAGCAAAAGCAAGTAAATCCCCAATCTTCAAATTGCCCACAAGTGAACAAGTCTTTGAGTGGAGTGGCCTATAACGATCAATCAGAATCGGAATAACCTGCAACATGAAACGTAGCAGCCCCGAAGGGTCAATACATGGAATGTATGACAAGTAGAGCTAGTAATGGAGACAATAGTACTAACATCTACATGCATATTTGGCAAGTGGAGCTGTGTCTGGCTTGCATTTGCAAATACATTTATCCTACTTTCATAAACAGTTTTGATTTTATTTTAAAAGATCCCAATTAAGTTAACCCAACAATATTAGAACAATTATGAAATTAGAATGAGCGAGAAACATGTCATGGGATCAATATCTAGCAACTCAGATGTCCATAACCGGGGACACGGCTAATCGATTAGATTATACACTCTCTGAGAGGTTAGTACACTTTACCCATGTGACTTGGCCAGCCAGATCGTACCATCACTCTCATTTTGGGTGATGATAGGGAGAAGACCAAGAAGAGACTGTTAGGAAGTAGCTCCTCAATCCCGGCGCACGGTCCAACCTACCAAAATTCTACATCTCTGGATACGCGGGTTCGAGTTACCACAACCTACTAAGTCCAACCAACCGCCCATTCCATTATTGGCACATGGTTGTACACATAAGCTACACAATAAAGAAGCCAATCATTCTCTCTTGATACCTGGGTGCCTTTCCGCAATGAAACCACCAAAATTTACCAATACCATCACACCCAGGGGGTTCATTGATTAAGTTGTTTTAGTTTTCACAAACCAATACTTTGAGAAAACAAGTATCAAATGATGTAACCCAGTCCTCGTTCAACAAAGCATGGCTAAGCACATCTACAAATGGTGGTTCATCTACAAAGAGGGTCCTACCACATAATAGGACATAGCATAGCGATAGTATCATCCTACACATGCATCTACAAAATACACGACAATGCATTGAAAATAGTAGGACGATATCATGAACAAAGTAGCATCTACTTGCCTTGGTTGTAGCGGTCTGGTGCACAATCCTCACACGAGCAAGGATTGCACTCAACACAATCTACACAACACAATTGCATTCATAAACAAACAATCCACAACATATGCAACAAATATGATGCATGAATGCAAGATCGGCAAGTGAATTAGTGCTACAGCTGCACCACAACATCCTATAACATAACACTACCGATTGCATGCATGGAAAATAGTTTTGGCGCTAGGAGAACTAATAGTCAAAAGTAATGCTCCAAACTAGAGCTAGAACTAAAATAATTCACTACCAGTAGTATACTGTTCGTAAAATCTTGGAAAAAATCTACCGCATAGGCATCGCTGAATAGAAACAGTACCAATTGGAATTACTCAAAAAGGAATTATAAAACTCCCCGAGTAATTAAAAAACTGCAGAAAGCCATTAGACAAATACTGCAGAAGTTTTTACTGTAAGCCTACCCTTTTAATGAACGATGAGATTCTCCTCGTTCACACGAGTTCAGGGACATATCACACGCGATTTTTAGAGCTACGGATCTTTTTCTACGAATTTATTACTCCGAAAAGGCCACTAACTAGTTCGATTAAACTGTACTAAACCTGACAGTAAAAGTCTGAACCAAAGCTACAGAGAGATTTTACACGACTCACTGAACTCGTACATATTTTATTTGCAATTTTTAGCCAAGTGGTTGAATTTCTACGCAATTTACAAGATTCTACAAAAATCTGCCAACTAAAGGGATTAACGAAATTGACATCGCGTATACTGTTGGTGGCTAGCTGGCGCTGACTGGGCGTCTGACTAGTCAACGCCTGGGATTCTGACCAGTCAACGAATGATCTAGGCCGCTGATCTGAGATCTGACGGTGGCTGCTGTCTTACCGGAAACGAATGACGAAACGGACTCCGGAAGGTGCGGCGAGCTCCGGACGGCGGTGGCGATCGGTTCCGGCGACGAGATCCTTCCTACACGGACACACACGGTCAACGAACGGGTCCGAGAAAACAAATACGCGCGCGAGGCGTCGCGCGTACGTGCGTGTATGCGTGCATGCAAACGCGCATGCGATGACGCGTGCAGCGGCACGCGCAACGAGGCGGCGCGGCGCTCCGCAGCGAGGTGGCGGCTTGGCGGTGTCGCGAGCGTGGCGTGGTGGCGCGGCAGCGGCGGCGCAGCGGCGATAAGCGGCGATGGCGGCGGCGGCGCTCGGCGGTGGCGCAGCGGCGCCAGCGGTGGCGCCAGCAGCGTGGCGGGAGAGAGAAGGGGAGGAGGCGGTGGCCTCACAGGTGGTGGGGTGGAGGGTGGCCGGGCGGCGGATCCCAGGCAGGCGGCGGCGGCGTGAGGCGGTTCCCGAGGAGGAGGCGATGGCGGCGGGCGATCGCGCGGGGCAGGGGTCGGGCTCGGTTCCCGAGGCGGCCGGCTCGGCCCTTTAAGTGGGCCCCTTGCGCGGTCCTACTCCAATTCGGTCCAGAATTTGACTACAACTCGGAAATCGGTCCAGATTTTCGGACCGTTTTCCGGCGGTTTACTAAAACGTCCGAGTCTTTTGCATACGAACTCCGATTGGAGCGATTCTCGCGCCTACGGGTTCGTATCGTCGAGGGGCACAACCTTCAGTCGAAGTTTGCGGCTTCGAACCTACAGGGGTGGTTGTTGCAAGACACTCCAAAGCTCCCCGCAGGAACCTCATAGAAAACTAGAATAGGGTTTTGAATGTAGCGTTTCGCCGAACCTTTCTACTCGACGGTTTTGCATGGAAAGATATGATGCAATGCTATGAATGACATGCAAGACCAAATCTAAAATTTGGGATGTGACAATACATATTAAGGCATATAACCAAACAAACTATAAGGCATAAAACTTTAGATACGATCAGGACAAGATTGAGAAAGAAGATATACATGGCAGTAGCCGAAGAGGAACCACCGGTGTTGGAACCGTCGTTGGCCATGTCGTCGAGGAAGAGGGTGCTGATGTCGGGGAAGAAGTCCTCGTCGGGGAAGACGTCGCCGCAGTCTCTATCCATGAGGGAGTCCGTGACGAAGCCAGCAGTCGCGCCGATAGCGCTCCCCAAAAACCTTATCGCCCTTCTCCCGTATAGGACTCAAAGCAGCGGGGTCTCGGAGGCCTATTATCCCGGCTCGCGGTGCACGCCACAAGACGGGATGGGTAAGATGTAAGTAGTGCAGTGCTCTGAAACTGGAGGCGCAAAGGATGTGTGTCTGAGAGGAGGCACGACCTCTCTCTTATATAGACATAGAGGAGTAGGTAGACAGGCTGCACAGAAGATGAAACAAACGGACAGAAGTTGAAGCGAACAGGCGGCAGCCCACCGGACAGCCTCCACTCAGTTCATATTTATTTAGCTCGTATTAAAAGTCCACTCGAGCAAAATGTTTCAACTTATGTACGACTTTTCATATACCATTCATGCGTGGCAAAATAAAGCTCAGCTCGGCGAGATTCCCGCAACCCGCAGCGCGCGCATCGTGACGAGGCGAGGCGACTCGAGGCGTGGCATGGAGTGGCGTGGCAAGGCGAGAGAGGAGGAGGAGCGCACGTGTGGAACTCTCTCCTTCTCCTTCTCATCCTTTTTACCAAGTGGTAGGAGAGCTCACCTTATAAGCTGGTCCAACTTCCACTCAACTAGCAATGTGGGACTAAACATTTGTCACAGCTCTTGCCTTGCATAAATGGGCCAAATGGGCATCTAGGATTTCAGGAATTTATTGACATATAATAAATGGGATGGGCCTATTTAGGCAAAAATTCCAACAGTAAGGAGCTATGTAAAACAATAGTTCCCAAAACTAACATTTTGCAGGAACAATTGGATAATGAGGAGGAATACCAAAAAGGTGAGGTTGAAGACAAACACAATTCTACTAATAATAAGTTTGTTTATGATGCCTCAGTCTCTAGTAATGATTCTTATTATGTTGAAACTAAAGATAATTTATCTACGGAGGCTTTATGCCTAGATACTCATTTGGAGAACACTAATAATGATGAACTAGAGATAAATCCTTGTAGTATTAATGAGCAGGTTTCGGGAGAGCACATCTTTGATGAAATATTTGTTGATGATACTTATTTTTGTGACTGGATTTATAACTCTAGAACCGATGAACTTGTTAGCAAGAGTGATGAACTAGATAATAGAGACACTTTTGAATTTTTCCATGCTTCTAAAGATGAGTAATATGAAGTGTTCCCTTGTGATAGTGTACCCCAAGAAGAGTATTATGAATTGTATCCCGATGATGCTATTAAAGGAAAAAGGTTTGAATTTGTATGTAAATATCTAATCCTTTTGTTGAAGCTATATAGGGAGGTATGCTCACCACACATGGTGCATCAATCATCATTTGTGAGCAATAACAAATTTATCTATATGACTCCGATGCACCGTAAGCGGGTGAGACTTCAACCAGGCTATAATAGTAAGTGCTCCAAACCTCTTTTGGATGTAAGAATAAATATTCTCTGGCTGCTATCTATTTAAATAATAATGGAGAAAAGCCTGACTACTTGGTTATAAGAAAGCGCTTCCCGAGAGGCAACCCGGAAGTCATTAGGTTTCTTTCTTAGTTTTGTGTCTTGAGTCTAGATGCATTCATGTTGCATTGGCATTTTTATTCTTTGCATGATTTTCTACTAGAGTTATCTTGTTCTAGTTTTCAAAAGGTAGAATTTAGTGCTACTATGTGTTGCATAAATCGGTGGTACTAAAATTCCTATTTTATACATGTTGTTGTTGGTCGACAATTTAGACTGTCATTTTTCTGTCAAAACATGATGTTTCGCTAAGTTTCAGGTTAAGAAAAAATTCTTGAAGAAACGGAAATTTTTTGGCGAGTACAGAAGGTTTAGCGACCAACTATACAGCGAGAATAAAAATTCCAGCCGTATAGTTGTGGCCTTATAGTTATTGATGCCTTTGTAAAATTTTATTTTCAAGGTACAGAAGTTTTAACGACCAACTATACGGCGGGACCGATTTGGTTCGGCCGTATAGATATCGACACCTGCTTTGAATTTTTATTTCAGTTTACTGCACGTTTGACGACCAACTATACGGCGGGAAATATTTTTCTGGCCTTATAGTTCCGGCCGTATAGTTGCTAGGAACACGATTCCAAGGTCTGGGTAATTTAACTAAAGGTCAGAGATTCTTCTATTTTTATTTATTCTTCCTATAAAACCTCGAAACACCACTTAGGAGCTTCTCTTATGTTCTATAGAAACCGAGAATATGTAAACAATAAAGTTCTACCTCAGAAACTTTCTACACTGTAATTCTCTATAGAAGTTCATGTTTTATTTTACTTTATTTTTGTCAGTTGGGTGAATGAACTTGGTTCGTATGCCAAACCGATACCTTTTATTTTTTATATTATTTTCGTAGAGATGATGTATACGCACTTCTATTCTTGTAGATAGTTGTTGGGACTCCAAGTGTAGAGGTTTGTAGAACAGCAACATGTTTCCCTTAAGTGGATTACCCAAGGTTTATCGAACTCAGGAAGGAAGTGGTCAAAGGTATCACTCTCAAGTAACCCTGCAATCAAGATACAAGAAGTCTCTTGTGTCCCCAACACACCCAATACACTTGTCAGGTGTATAGGTGCACTAGTCTGGCGAAGAGAGAGTGAAATACAAGTGGTATGGATGATTATAATACAACGGTGCCAGAAAAGAGCTTCTGACTTGTTGTTGACGTGGGAGAGACTAAAGGCAAACTGAAATAAAGATGGAAGCAAGCAAACATGCAACAGATCTAGTTGTGAACGGTATTTTAATGCTTAGAAACAAGTCCTAGGGATCATACTTTCACTAGTGAACACTCTCTCATATAAATATATTCTCTTCATGATACTACTCTTAACTACTCTGCGGTTGGACACTCTAATCCTTGGTAGGGCTATAACAGCACACCTCAAAGTCCGCCTTACCCGATCTAGATAACCCCACAATGTCACCTTGAGGGCTAGATGGTTCCAACAAACACCACAATTTCATAAAGACATCCAACTCAAAATATACTCATAATAAGTATTTATGAACTCTAGCCTAAGTGCCACCACGGCGTGCACGCTGTCACTTTCACACATGTGGGGAGAGCAGAGATCTATTGAAGCACTTGAGTATTTATGTATACTCTAGCCTAAGTGCCACCACGGCGTGCACGCTGTCACTTTCACACACATGGGGAGAGCAGAGATCTATTAAAGCACTTGAGTAGCAAGTTAGATCTACTTGATTACAAAGATCATGACCACAATATGATCATGCATAGAGAGAGAGATGAACACATAGCTACCAGTAGAGCCCTTAGCCTCGAACAAGAACTACTCCCTCCTCATCATGGGAATCAGCAATGGTGATGGAGATGGTGGTGGAGATCGATTCAGATTGCTCCGGGGGCACTTCCCTGTCCCGGCAGGGCGCTGGAACAGAGACTTTTGTCCCCTGAATCTCCACTTCGATGGCGGCGGCACAACGGAACTTTTCATGGCTTTCTCCTAGATGATTTAAAGTTTCTGAGTCGAGGGCATATTATAGGCGAAGGAGGCAAGGTCAGTGGAGGGCCAGGGGGCCCACATCCCCTGGTGGCGCGGCCACCCTGGTGCCCTACTCCGTCTATGCTTCGATTTTCCGTATCGCTCCGGGTAAAATAATGACTTTGGCTTTTGTCCCATCCAATTTTGAGAATATTCATTGTTTAGATTTTCTAAAACCAAAAACAACAGAAAACAGACAACTGACACTATGGCATCTTATCAATAGGTTAGTTCCAGAAAGTGTATAAAAATACCTCAAAGTGTAGGAAAAACAAAGCAAAGTGGATACTAAACAAGCATGGAACATGAAAAATTATAGATACGTTTACGA
Organism: Avena longiglumis; assembly: GCA_030063025.1. NCBI lineage: Eukaryota > Viridiplantae > Streptophyta > Magnoliopsida > Poales > Poaceae > Avena > Avena longiglumis. Next base: position 337,694,540 of record CP125978.1, on the reverse strand, counting down.
TGTATCAAGCATCCCCAAGCTTAACTCCTGCTCGTCCTCGAGTAGGTAAGTGATAAAACAATAATTTTTGAGGTGACATGCACCATCACAATCATGATCAAACCATTTGCAAGCATTGAAAGCTAGGATCAAAGTACTCTAAACATGAACATGAAAGATGTAGTTCAAACAATAAGACAAAGTAACTATGCATGCAACATGAAAGGTTACAAACAAATATCATGAATAACAATGCATTGAAAGACATTTGTTTGTTTCACATATAGAAAACATAGCATAGTGGCATTCAGCTTGTCCCTCATGGAGTAGCAAAAAGGCATAGGACACCTTCAAAGTTCATAAGGGTGAATAGATACAAATAGTTCATGAGCAAGTAATATCAACAATATGAATCAATCAATAGGTTTTGGGACAATGCACATAGAACTAAGAATGTCAACTATGCTCTCTTAATTGGTGCCTAAGGATATAAGGTGAATACTCAATATAATAGTGGAAGAAAGGCCCTTCACAAAGGGAAGCAGGGATTTCAAGTTTCATAAGAGCTTCCAAATATTATGGTACTTGTTTGCTTTCAGCTCTCATTGCTCCTATCATAAGCATCTTGAAGTAATTAAGGTTAAAGTGAACAAAATATGGAGTATATGTTTGACAAAGTATAAGTTGGAAATCTCATGTCCCTTGAATATGAGGGCCGCTCCTCATGCTACTCAACTTTAGTCACATGTAAGTTCTTGTCATAGTAAGTACATGTGTATCATAGAGAATCGCCAACGGGGTACCCCTTGCACATGATACAGGAGCTATCCCATAATCAAAATGATAAGGCAAGCAGACAATGAGCATCTTAGCAATCTTCTTATTTACCATGGGAAATGGTGCTTTTTATCTCTTTCCTTTTTTCAATATGTCTCTCTTTTTTATAAGAAGAAAGATTCATAGATTGCTCACTATGGTGATGCTGCAAGTTTCCACCATGATTAGGCATGGATTAGGCTAGCGGCACAGGCGTTTCTCTAACACACATACATAACTCCATGGACTTACAATCTCCTCTTTTATTTCACACCGACGACATCCATAAACAAAACAGCACGATATCAATTGTGTACAAAGTACAAGTGCAATGTTGAAAGCATTCCACGTGACAGCGTGGTTCTGCTAATTCCAATGTATAAGTGCAAGCATATACAACATAGATGACACAATGGTTCAATTTTATTAGGGGCAAGAAAAATAAAGTGTGCCATCAAGTTTGTGAGAGCTTTAATCACTAAGTTTTCACATAACAAAATATATTTTTAATTGGAAGATAGATGAAAATAAGAATATACTTGGAATGGTGTAACACACCATGCATAAGAATTTATAGTGGACACTTTGGAATAACTTGGTTTCTTGGGAGTTGGATGCATGAGTGGAGCTTACTCATACAAGTGGAGGCTAGCAAAAGACTGGGAGCGACCAACTAAGAGAGCAATAATAGTCATAATCATGTAGAGCGATAAAACATTACTAATCAAAGCATAAAGTGGTACCACAAGTTAAAAACTAAATGATCATAGAGGCTATGGTGACTGGTTCATAGTCATAACATGGTGTGAGCATGTGCCAAGTCAAGCCAAACAAAGCATCAAAGAAGAATACCACAATAATATGCTTTTGTATGCTAAAACAACGCATGATTCTTTCAAGGCACATTAAGCAATCCTAATTGTTTGGAAAAATTAATGCTACAGCAATAATCACTAAGCATAAGGTCAAAACAACATCTAGCATGACATGATAAAGTCTAAGCCACAGTCAAAGCAAGCTCCCTTTTGTACGACTTAAGCATGAAACTTTCTACTAATTTCCAACACCAATCGACTTATTTGAAACAACTCACAAAGATAATAATCAATAAAGATCAGTGAGCTTGTCTCACATATCCACAAAGAAGAAATAAAAATTTCTAAGCTGAAAGCACAAGAAAACTAAGGCTAAACACTATGCTAGCAAAAGAGAACACTCACAAGACAATAAGAATGAAAACTAGAGTGTTCTAGGCAAAGAAAACAGAGTGTGTCTCTCTCCAAAAGAAGTGTGATGGGATACAACCAACTCATTCAAGCAAACTAAGCAAACTAAAACCAAAAATTAAAACTAAGACGCTCCAAGAACAACACAACGGTGCATGAAACAATAAAAACGAAGTTTCTAGAAAGAGACCTGAGATTTTTATTGATGAAGAAGGGGATGCCTTGGGCATCCCCAAGATTTGACGCTTGTACCTCTTGAATATTTATTGGGGTGACACGGGGTGGAATCCCCAATCTTGAGCTTTTGTCCATTCTTCATCTCATTACATCATTCTTCCTCGACACCTAAAAATGTTCCTTCATACAAAACTTCACACAATATTCATTAGCAACATTAGTGCATTCAAAAGTAATAGACCTTTGGGTTTAGTTTCAACATAGAAAAACGTCCATTAAAAACACAAGCTTATGTATCAATTCCTTCAAAAATCTCAATTTACCAAAGAGAACTCAAAAAGAAATCAATAAAGAGGCAAATGCAAATAATGGCAGAAATCTGTCAAAGCAGATCAGCAGGTAAAAACCGATTTTTTAGAAGACCTTCTGTTGCTCAAATCAAAAAGTGTTTAACTAACTAATGTTAGATAACAACCTAGGGGATTTATTCAGAAAATTAGAGCTCAATCCGACATATATAGATTTTTCAAAAAAATTTACAGTGAAGCACAAAAATATGTTTCGGGACAGCAATTCCCCAAATCTTACTTCTCTCTCATTGGAGGTTATTCTTGGCATAAAAATCAAATAAAAAGGATAAGTAGAGGTTATTACAGAGGTAATAACTTCCAAGACTCATCTAAAACTTTTGTGTTATCTCCCCATAAGTACTTTTATTTAACGCCTTTAAGTTAGGCACAATAGTTTGAGAAGATGCTCACATAAGAAATATGAACTGAAGTAAAAGAGAGCATCAAGAAGCAAATTCAAAACACATTTAAGTCTAACCCACTTCCTATGCATAGGAATCTTGTAAAGAAACAAGTCATGAAAGCACAAAGCAACAAGCATAGGAAAGCAAAACAAGTGCAACTTCAAGACTTTCAACATAAAGAGGGGAAACTTAATATTATTGAGATGCATAAAACCATGTTTCCCTCTCTCATAATAACTTTCAGTAGCATCATGCATAAAATTAACAATATATCTATCACATAAAACATTCTTATCATGATCCACATGCATATAATAATTATTACTCTCCACATAAGCATAGTCACTCTTATTAATTGTAGTGGGAGAAAATTCAACAAAATAGTTATCTTTATTATTCTCATCACCATAATCAGCAAATATAGGAGGCATATTGTAATCACAATTAACTTTCTCCTCAATAGTAGTTGTACTGAAAATATCATAGTCATCATTGTAATCATCATAAATTGGTGGATTAGTATCATCATAAGCAATAGAATAGCTATCTTCCAAAGCTGGGGAACTAAAAAGATCATTTTCATAAAAACTAGCTTACCCAAGCTTAGACTTTTGCATAGCATTAGTAACAATGGAGTTCAAAAAATTCATACCAATAACATTGATATTAGCATGCAAAGAAATTTCCATAGGTTTTTTAATTTTCTCTTCAAACACTTCATGTCCTAACTCAAGATAAACACTATAAAGCTCTCTAATTTTGTTGTTGTTTTCCATTAAGCCTAACTAGTGAAAACAAGAAACAAAAATAAAAAATTGCAGAATCTAAAGGAAATAATTTCGAGCACTCACACCGGAGGATGTGAGTACCTTTTACATTACCTACCCGGCAATGGCGCCAGAAAATACTTTGATGGCGTGTTGTTGACGTGGGAGCTTATTCTTCTTTAATTCCCCGGCAATGGCGCCAGAAAATAGCTTGTTGTGTACACACTTCTATTCTTGTAGACAGTTGTTGGGCCTCCAAGTGCAGAGGTTTGTAGAACAGCAACAAGTTTCTCTTAAGTGGATTACCCAAGGTTTATCGAACTCAGGGAGGAAGTGGTGAAAGGTATCCCTCTCAAGCAACCCTGCAATCAAGATACAAGAAGTCTCTTGTGTCCCCAATACACTTGTCAGGTGTATAGGTGCACTTGTTCGACGAAGAGATAGTGAAATACAAGTGGTATGGATGATTATAATACAACGGTGCCAGAAAAGAGCTTCTGACTTGTTATTGACATGGGAGAGACTAAAGGCAAACTGAAATAAAGATGGAAGCAAGCAAACATGCAAGAGATCTAGTTGTGAACGGTATTTCAATGCTTAGAAACAAGTCCTAGGGATCATACTTTCACTAGTGAACACTCTCTTATATAAATATATTCTCTCCATGATACTACTCTTAACTAATCTGCGGTTGGACACTCTAATCCATGGTAGGGCTATAACAGCACACCTCAAAGTCTGCCTTACCCGATCTATATAACCCCACAATGTCACCTTGAGCGCTAGATGGTTCCAACAAACACCACAATTTCATAAATACATCCAACTCAAAATATACTCATGATAAGTATTTATGAACTCTAGCCTAAGTGCCACCACGGCGTGCATGCTGTCACTTTCACACACGTGGGGAGAGCAGAGATCTATTGAAGCACTTGAGTATTTATGTAGACTCTAGCCTAAGTGCCACCATGGCGTGCACGCTGTCACTTTCACACACGTGGGGAGAGCAGAGATTTATTAAAGCACTTGAGTAGCAAGGTAGATATACTTGATTACAAAGATCATGACCACAATATGATCATGCATAAAGAGATGAACACATAGCTACCGGTAGAGCCCATAGCCTCGAAGAAGAACTACTCCCTCCTCATCATGGGAATCAGCAATGGTGATGGAGGTGGTGGTGGAGATCGATGGAGATGGCTCCGGGGGCATTTCCCCATCCCGGCAGGGTGCCGGAACGGAGACTTCTGTCCCCCGAATATCCCCTTCGGTGGCGGCGGCGCAATGGAACTTTTCATGGCTTTCTCCTAGATGATTTAGGGTTTCTTAGTTAGTGGCTTCTTATAGGCGAAGGAGGCAAGGTCGGTGGAGGGCCAGGGGCCCACACCCCTGTTGGCGTGGCTAGGGTGGGCCCGCGCCACCCTAGGGTGTGGCCACCCTAGTGCCCTACTCCGTATCTGCTTCGATTTTCCGTATCGCTCTAGGTAAAATAATGACTTTGGCTTTTGTCCCGTACAATTCCGAGAATATTCATTTTTTAGCTTTTCTGAAACCAAAACAGCAGAAAACAGGCAACTAGCACTGTGGCATCTTGTCAATAGGTTAGTTCCAGAAAGTGTATAAAAATACCTCAGAGTGTAGACAAAACAAAGCAAAGTGGATACTAAAAAAGCATGGAACATCAAAAATTACAGATACGTTTATGACGTATCAAGGGACTTGAACCTTGTGTGAAGACATGTACGGTACTGCCAATCGTTCAAACACTCACATGAGCCACTTGATTGCTTCAATTCAACATGCCTACATATTAATGTCTGGTAAAATTTCCAACTTGAACCTCTTTTAATAAGCACATAGGGGTTGCACACTCGTGTTTCATATTTTGTCTCACTTGCACTTCATCAAAATCGGGGAGTATGTACAACTCTTGGACCTAGTATGTTGACTTAAGCGTGGTGCTTAGGTTCATGAACCTACTTAGTGGGACTTGTATTTTATCACTTTGAGCTAATCCCCGTGCCTTCAAAAACACAAAATGTTTTATTTTCTTATGTTTCCAAGAAGGTTCTCAAGGAAGGTAGCCACTAGGCTATATCAAGAAATATATGTTAAAGAAAAGGTTCTTTGTCCATCAAAAGAGAGGTTACTTATACCACAACGGTAAAGTGTGTCAGCCTTGTTTTCAACTAAGCTTGGGGAGTTAACCACTTATCACACTCTATTTTGGAAACTGTATTTTCTCTTTTTTTGGTGATATACTCAAGTTTGGTTCTTGCGAAGTTCTAAGCTTGGGGAGGTTACTTCTGCATGTTTAGAGTCTTGTGCAATGTTCATATTCGATGAAAGTTTAATGCAATCATGTATCCCACCGTTTTTGAATGCTTGCTTAAGTGAGTTTAGTTTCGTATTTATACGGGGATACACTTGCTCACGATAGGCACCATAGGAGTTGACTTAGAGCTTGTATGCATCTCGCCAAATTGTTTATCAAGCTTGTGAAACTATTTGTGATCCTCTAGAAAACATGGCCACAATCTCTACACTTGGAAATAATGAATACTTGATCAAGATCTTTTGAAATTTGTTGGATGTCACCTAATAGCTTTGTCTTAAATAAATAGGTTATGCTCGACCCCATAATGTCAAAACAATAGACTTGATAGTTTGCTTACGGAAGGAGTTTTTAATTGGAAATGATTGTAAGATCCCTCCTTTGTAAAGGAAAAGGATCCCTGTGATTGCAATGCTAGTCCCTGGATCATTGCTAGCATCCACAGTTTAAGATGAAGTACACATATACAAAGGTCATTTATTACATCCATTCCAGAGATAAAACATAGTCTTTTACAACTCAACGCCACAGGCCTAATACAAGAGTTTGGAATAAGTAATTAAACATAAGTCTTCATCTTCATGTGCCACAGGCAAGCATGTTGAGTGTAGACTCATGACACCTAATCCTCATCGGAGTAATCTGCAACATCACAAGTTACAGCCACAGTGGGTCAATACTTTGGAATAGTATTGGCAAGTGATACCTTAGTAAATTTTATGTGGACTAACTTACTATATGAATTTTGGCTAAGTGTAGCTTGGCTTGCTTTGCTCAAAATAGGTTTTTCCTATTAGTTGAAATCACTAAGTTTTTCTTTGTCAAAAACTTTTCCCAAGAAACCACCAATAAACATTGGGGTCCTTCACCCTTGTTCACCCACAAGTTTTTACTTAGAAGTTGGAGTGATGAGATTCTTGATAGCTTCCATGTCTTGATGCTCAAGTTATCCATTGCCATGGACTTGGCTAAGTACTTAGATTTTCCATCTGCAGAGGTTGTGCACTTTCCCCACCAGACTTGGTTTCCCAAGACAGGACCTTTCAGAAGCCTTTCCTTATACCAAATGGACGCGCTCCAACCTATCATTCCCACTACCACCAACTGTCCAAATGGCTAAGTTCTAGCAACTTATGTGATCCAGGCAGAGCCCATATTGCCAAGTGGCTGCACTATAAGCTTCTCAACACTTGGCCTCTAAAATCCCTTTGTGCCTGGGTGGCATTCCACAAGTGAGATACACAAGGTAAACCATAAACATGGGCCTTGTGTAACCACTCAACCAAAAACCACCATTCAAGTCCCATTCCACCCAGGGGATTCATTGACTTAGTTGTTTTATTAAGAAAAACATAAGTCCAAAGACTTAGAAATATTTTCATCATAGCATGTATATACTTTACCAACCCTTGTTTGCTACTAGCTAGACTAAGCATGGCATAGTAACTTAACTTAGGAATTTCCTAGCAATTCTATATCTACTTAGGATTTCCCATCATGGCATTTGGCAAAAAAATAGTAACATGCAAGACTTAGCAAAATATTTCTAATGCTTGTACAAAATATAGGGATGGAAATATTCATGAAGTACCACTTGCCTTGGTAGTTGGAAGAGTAGCACCCTTCACAATCACAATCACTAGCACCAAAGTCTACACAAAGAATATAACCACAATCACATACAAGTCATATACAAACAAAAATATATATGCATGCATGCAAAAATGCTAAGTGATGATTTTTAAAACTCCACCAAGCAAGTGCATAGTACTGAACCATAAACAAGTCAAAATCTTGCCAAACCAAGTTTATTTAGCACTAAAACAAAATCCTAAACAATTTCTATACTCAAAAGGCCTTAAACAAGTTTCTGCAAATAAAATCATTTTAACAGAAACTTTTCACTAAACACATTGCATATACAGAAAGGGCTTGTCTTCCTGATTCCAACGGTATAAAATTTGCAAAAATCTAACGTGGGAAACAAAAGTTATAGCCTAATCAAATTTGAATCTAAATCTGTTTTGAATTCTGTTTTAAACACAAACCCTAGCCACGTGTCTTAACCTTACTGGCGCGTACCGCTTCACACCGGATCACGCACGCGAGCCGTAGGATCTAAGTGACGATGCACGGCTCAGATATAAACATAACGCTTCGCTAAGTGGTTCTATCGCATGCGTTGGATCTAGATCCAAGGGCTCTCGATCAAGCGACCATGTTCTGGCGGCACGCACTTGGCGGCGGCGTTGGCATTCTAGGTCGCTCAGGGAGGGAAGGATGTGCTTACCAGAACCGCAAGGTCGAGGTGAAGCTCAACGTGGTGGAGGCTGGGCAAGGGGCGCACGGGGTCGTCGGGAATTCCTCGCCGGAGTTCGCGAATGCGTCTGATGTGGCTCCTGTCAACGTTGGCGAGGTTCTGCGTCGCGCTAAATCAAAAGGAAGGCACCGTTAGATGCGCAAGACGATGGGGATCCTAATCGTATCAGACAGAGGGCAAGGGGCGGCTGGTACTTACGGGGAGAGGTCGCCGGAGTTCGTGCAGAGAGCGGCGGCGCTCGGTCGAAGTTGTTGCCGAAGCTACAGACCATGCGAGAACAAACGGGGCGTGTCAGTAGATGCGCAAAGAGTTGCTGAGTGTGATAGCATGAGGCAGGGATAGAGGGGAACACGGAGCTCACCGGAATTCGTCGGTGATCGAACAGGCCGGCGTCGGCGAGTTAATGGGCACTGGTGGCGTGGAGGGAATTGGTTGAGGGAAATGGCGAGAGTGGGGATTATATATCCAGAGGCTCGACAAAACGCCAGGATTCAATGCCATTTACCTCGCGGAATCAAAGCGACGGCAGTGGCGGAGTTCGTCGAGATTTTGGGAAGAAGACGATGACATGGACGGGCCAGCGTCGTGAAATAAGCGAGAGGGTGTCTGGTGTCAGCGATCAGTCGTGCGTCTCAAGGAAGCGAGAGAGAGGCAGGTGGGCTAACTGGGCGGTTGTCTTTGTTGGGCTAGAATAGGGCGCTGGCCTTTTTCTTTTCTTTAATCCTTTTCTTTTCGAATGAATTTCAGAATGGTTTTCAAATGAATTCAAACTCCATTTGAATTCAAATCTATTTGGGATTTTTTGCATGTGCAGTCTCAATTCTAGGCATAAAACCATGTGGCCACTTTGAAAAGGCTTGTTCATTTTTGGAGAACCAAAACAACAGGGACTTTGCACTTGATTGCAAATGTTTGAAAAATGGTTTTTGAAACCATTTCCATTTTTTAAAGTTTGGTTCAAATTCCACACTCAATCCATTCAACAAGGGAGACAAACAATCTAGGTTTAAAACATTCAAACTCTCAAATGGGTATGGCCATTTTTTTAAGTTTGCTCACATGAAATGATAGCAATCTGTTTTCTGAAATGAGTTTGAAATTGGCCTCAAAACTATATGCATGCATGAATGATATGCAATCTTTGAAATCATGAATTTAGGGATGTTACAAATCTAACCCCCTTAAGGTGAATCTCGCCCTCGAGATTCGGATTGGCTAGAAAATAGGTGAGGGTGGTCTTTCCGAAGATCATCTTCTCTTTCCCAAGTTGCTTCCTCTTCGGAATGATGATTACACTGCACTTTGCAAATCTTGATAGTCTTTGTCCTTGTGACTCTTTCTGCAGTCTCAAGAATTTTGATAGGTTTCTCTTCATAAGTGAGATCACTTTCTAGTTGCACTTCCGCCAAAGGTATAGTATCTTTCAAGGAAGTTTCTTCCATTTCTGGGTGACATTTCTTAAGCTGGCTCACATGAAACACATTATGGACAGCTGACAGAGATTCTAGCAGTTCAATTTCATAGGCAACTTCTCCTTTGCGACTTAGAATCTTGAATGGCCCAACATATCTTGGTGCCAACTTTCCTTTGACTCCGAATCTCTTCACTCCACGAAGTGGTGATACTCTAAGATAAGCTCTATCACCAACTTCGTAGGTGACTTCTCTACGCTTAGGATCTGCGTAGCTTTTCTATCGGGACTGTGCTATCCTCAACCTGTCTTTAACCAACCTGACCTTCTCTTCGGCTTCTTTGATAAGATCTGGCCCGAACAAACTTCTTTCTCCCACACCATTCCATAACAATGGGGTGGTACACTTTCTTCCGTAGAGAAACTCAAACGGTGCCATCTCAATGCTGGCTTGATAGCTGTTGTTATAAGAAAATTCTGCGTAAGGCAGACTTTCGTCCCAACTTGCTCCATAGTCTAGGGCACATGCCCTCAACATGTCTTCCAGAATTTGATTAGTCCTTTCTGTTTGTCCATCGGTTTGAGGATGAAAAGCAGTGATGAATTCCAACCTCGTTCCCAATGACTCATGTAGTTGTCTCCAAAAATGGGAAGTGAATTGAGTTCCCCTATCAGACACAATACTCTTGGGCACACCATGTAGACATACTATTCTACTCATGTAGATTTTGGCTAACTTGGCACTTGTATAGGTTGTCTTCACGGGTATGAAATGAGCCACTTTGGTTAGGCGATCCACTACTACCCATATGGAATCATGCCCTGACCTGGTCCTTGATAGTCCGGTAATGAAATCCATACCAATATTGTCCCACTTCCAATCAGGAATAGGTAGTGGTTGAAGCAAACCTGCTGGTTTCTGATGCTCCGCTTTCACTCTACTACACACATCACACAAAGAAATATGTTCGGCGATGTCCCTCTTGAGATTATTCCACCAAAATCTTTCTTTCATGTCCATGTACATTTTGGTGTTACCCGGGTGAATAGAATACGGAGAGTTGTGTGCTTCCTGCAAAATTAGTTTCCGCAACGCCGGATCTTGTGGAACACAGATACGTTTCCCATGCCATAAAGTACCTTGTTAGTCTTCATGGAAATTTTTAGCTTTCCCTTGGCCAATCTTTTCCTTAATCTCTTCAATTTCCTGATCAGTCTTCTGGGCTTCTCTGATCTTGTCCAACAAAGTGGGTTGAACATATAATGACATGAGATGTCCTTCTGGCACAATCTCTAATATGAGTTTTCTGAATTGGGTACACAAATCGTCTGGCAATTATCCTTTGGTAAGGCCATTCACAAACACCGTACGACTTAGAGCATCTGCTACAACATTTGCTTTACCAGGGTGGTATTGCAAACTTAAGTCATAGTCTTTGATAAGTTCTAACCATCTTCTTTGTCTCATATTAATTTCCTTCTGGGTGAAGATATACTTCAAACTTTTGTGATCCGTGAACACTTCGCAACGCTTTCCCAAAAGGTAGTGTCTCCATGTTTTGAGTGCATGGACGACAGAGGCCAACTCTAAGTCATGAGTAGGATAGTTCACTTCATGAGTTTTGAGTTGTCTCGAGGCATAAGCTACAACTTTACCGTCTTGCATCAGCATTGCACCCAAACCTTGATGAGATGCATCACAATAAACTTGGAAATCCTTTTCCAAATCTGGCAGACATAAAACTGGTGTTGTCACAAGTCTTTTCTTCAACTCCTGAAAGCTGACTTCACAACCTTCAGACCAAGCAAACTTCTTATCTTTCTTTAACAATTCAGTCATGGGCTTGGCTACCTTAGAGAAATTCTCAATAAACCTTCTGTAGTAACCTGCTAAGCCATGGAAACTACGAACTTCTTTCACGGACTTGGGAGATTCCCATTCAGTCACAGCTGAAACTTTAGCAGGATCAACTGCTACACCATCCTTTGTCATAACATGACCAAGAAAACCAACTTCCTCCAACCAGAACTCACACTTGCTGAATTTGGCATAAAGTTTATGCTCCCGTAACTTCTCAAGTATCAAACGCAAGTGTCCTTCATGTTCTTCTTTGCTCTTGGAGTAGACTAAGATGTCATCGATGAAAACGACAACAAACTTGTCAAGAAATTCCATGAACACCTTGTTCATCATATTCATGAAGTATGCTGGAGCATTGGTCAAGCCAAGAGGCATCACAGTATACTCATACAATCCATACCTTGTGGTGAATGCTGTTTTAGGTATGTCTTGTTCTCTTATCTTGAGTTGAAAATAGCCTGACCGGAGATCAATCTTTGAGAACACACATGCTCCTTCTAGCTGATCAAACAAGTCATTGATTCTAGTAAAAGGGTATTTGTTCTTGATAGTTACCTCGTTGAGTGAACGGTAATCTATGCATAACCTTTGGCTTCTATCTTTCTTCTCCACGAACAAAATTGGGGCTCCCCAAGATGAATAACTTGCTTGAATAAATCCTTTCTGCAACTGTTCTCCAAGTTGCTTCTTGAGCTCTTTCAGTTCATCAACTGAAATTTTATATGGTCTCTTTGCTATTGGCCCAGACCCTGGTACCAAATCTATTAGAAACTCCACATCTCTATCTGGTGGCATTCCTGGCAGTTCTTCCGGAAACACATCCGGATACTCACTCACAATTGGTACACTGTCCATGCTAACCCCCTTAAGAGAATTTAGCTTACTTCCTTTAGATTCAAAGTTGGACTTGAACTTAATCCGTTTTCTTTCCGGGGTTGTGAGTGCAACAGTACGATTAGCACAATCTAGTACTCCTTCATACTTAGCCATCCAATCCATTCCCAATATTACGTCCAGTCCTTGGGAATCTAGGATTATCAGACTCACTGGAAATTTATGTTTTCCAAACTCTATTACTAGATCCCGGCATCCAAGACTTACTATCATATCTCCACCCGGAGAACTAACTTTTATTGGACACCCAATATTTTCAGTTGGAAACCCATTTCTATCAACAAATGCTTTTGATATGAATGAATGCGATGCTCCAGTATCAAAAAGAACAAATGCTGGAATAGAATTGAGTCTGAACTTACCAGCAACAGCGTTAGGCTCCTCATAGACCTCCTCCACACTGATGTGGTTCACTTGTCCTTTCTAGAAAGGATTGGGCTTGACAGGTCCTTCAACTTTCTTTTCGGGGCACTCATTTGCATAGTGTCCCATATTTTTGCATTTGAAGCATTCAACCTGACTAATGTCCCTCTTAACAGGCTGACTTCCACTTCCACTACCATTACCACTGTGGTGGTTCTTATGTCCACTCTTGTGGTTCTTGTACTTGTCATTGTCATAACTGCGATGATGCTTGTTGTCATGACAGTTGTGGTTGTGGTGCTTGTTGAATTTCCCATGCTTATGGGATCCTGAGCTTCCACTGTCATCATAGTGAGATCGTTTGTGAGACGATCCCGAGCTGTGCTTGTCGGAGTGCTTTCTCTTTCTACTCTCGACTTGCTTCATTTTGTTCTCCAATATAGCAGCCTTGTCACAGAGCGACTGATAAGTGGGAACATATGCCACAGCCAATTGCAGATTCAGCTCATCATTCAAGCCTTCCAGAAATTTTTCCTTTCTCTTGGCATCTGTGTCAACTTCATCCGGTGCATAACGCGCCAGATTGTTGAACTCTTCAATGTATTCAGCCACGCTGCGGTGGCGCTGCTTCAGATTGTGGAACTCCTTCTTTTTCAGGCTCATTATTCCTGATGAGATATGGGCAGTGCGAAAGCCATCCTCAAAGATAGCCCATGTCACCTCATCTATGGGAGTAGTGATCTGGAAGTTGTCCCACCAAGTGGCGGCTGGCCCTTCCAGCAGATGTGCCGCAAATCTGACTTTTACAGCATCCGTGCAGCCCACGGTTACTAAGTCCTTGTTTACAGATCGTAGCCAATCATTGACCACCATGGGATCAGTCGTCCCCGAGAACTTAGCTGGCCTCAATCGCAGAAATCTGGTGAGCATATCAAAGCCCGGAGGGTTGTTGTTGTTGTTGTTTTGGTTCTGAATGAATGTTGTCATCATATGCATCAGCTGTGTTTGAGCAGTCATCATTTGTTGCATTTCTTGTGTGATGTTTTTGTTGTTGTTGGGGTTGGGGTTTGCGCGACGGGGATGCATCTGTGGTTTGTTCAAATAGAGATAAGAATGAGATACCCATAGATGTTTTCATGCACATTACATCACATAAGCAAACACATAGCATGCAACACAAAGATAAAAGTTCAACAACAAGATAACAAGTTCACAAAGTAAAACACACAAGTAGCAAGCCATCCACATGTCGGATGGTCCAATAACAAGTTCTCAAATAACAAGTATGATAATAAAAGACAAACGAGTAGTCAAGTCTACTCATCGGCATCAATCTCCTCCTCGACAAAGGTAAGACCTGCGTTCTCCATCGCGGCCTTGTTCTCCTCAATAGTAGTGGTCAAGGACTCAATCTTGGCCTTGAGAGTCCTCTTCTGGGAACGAAGCCTCTCTATCACCGTCTGCTGCTGCTCTAGCTCGAAGTCCTTGGACTGCAGTTTTTCAGTCATATCCCGGATCTTCTTGTTCCTATCCTGGACACGCTTCTCCTGACTCTTGAACTTCCTGTCCTGGGTCTCGAACTTCGCCTCCATTTCCTTGACTATCTCGTCCTACCGCGCGAAGAGCTTGTCCTTCTCGCGAAGCTTCACCCGGAGCTCGTCATTACTGAGCATGACATTGGTCCTGTCCGTGTCCACGTGCCTAATGAGAGACTCTAAGTCCCGGAGGTATAGGCGTATCGGCTCTGCTGCGTCCCTCGAGTCGTCCTCTAAGTCGATGGACTCTTCGTCCTCATCACGTCTTCCAAAGACGTGGAAGTGAGTGCCTCTAACCTGCATAACTACCTCCATGCCTCTCTCTCTGTCATCGTGCAAAAGTTTGAAGACGATGGCCTCCATAGTAGGCTCTGTCTGGCATCCGGGCTGGTTCACCTTGAAGCCCCAGAGGTCCTTCCTCTCGAACTTGGTGAGTGGATGCACCATGATGGTGGGAAGAGGGAGATTGAGCAAAGTGGTAAGCTCAACGATACGAGGACCAAAGCGGGTAACCTGGAACTCCTCAACAGTGTTGATGGTAATAGGCATCTATTTATAAGATAGAAAAGTTAGAACAACACAAATCAAGATAAACAAAAGCCATAACATCACATACATATCCTTGGAAAGCAAAATCACACAAGTCATGCATACATGAATCCATTACATCAACCAAGGTCCAATCTTAGTTTAAGGTATCATTTTGGTAAATAAGGTGATAGGTGGTGGTCCAACTAACGAAGTACGTTTACAATCCTATCTCACTGGATCTGTTGGCTAACACAATGTTCCTAGAAGCAATCAGCCTATCTTGCTCACATGATTCCATCACTAAGTCTATAATATCTCCTCTTAAGGTTTGGTTGGTAGCTTCCAACTCTTGGGTAAGTTCCTTCTCTTTCATCAAGTCTTTTTGGAGGTTGAGCATTCTGCACTTGACTCTAGCACTAAGTTCTTTGATAGTCCTCCAAGCTGCTTCTCTTGCTGACTCAAAGAATGTGGTGTGCACCACAGTGTTGGTGTACATGCAGAATCCTGTTTCTTTGTGGTTGTCTTCCTTGTTTTTGTACAAGTGAAGTTGCACCCACCAGTACTCAACTCCTTCATCCATCACTGGAAAGCCTTTGTACACAGCTTCACCATGTATTTCCATTGCCACCATGAGGTCCTTGAGAATTTTGGGAAACTCAGTCTCACACTCCAAGGTCATGGTCATGAGTGGTCCTTTCCTTACGGCTTCGTTGATGGAGTTCATCTACAAATAGAGATGAGATATAGAATATTAGAAAAGTTTTACGAGAAGAGTAGACAAGTGTAGAAGTAGTTGAAAATTTTCCTTAGTGGTTTCCAATCCTAGGGTCATAATCCTACAGGCAACACAGTGCTCTGATACCATCTGTAAGATCCCTCCTTTGTAAAGGAAAAGGATCCCTGTGATTGAAATGCTAGTCCCTGGATCATTGCTAGCATCCACAGTTTAAGATGAAGTACACAGATACAAAGGTCATTTATTACATCCATTCCAGAGATAAAACATTGTATTTTACAACTCAAGGCCACAGGCCTAATACAAGAGTTTGGAATAATTAAATAAACATAAGTCTTCATCTTAATGTGCCACAGGCAAGCATGTTGAGTGTAGACTCATGACACCTAATCCTCATCGGAGTAATCTGCAACATCACAAGTTACAGCCACAGTGGGTCAATACTTTGGAATAGTATTGGCAAGTGATACCTTAGTAAATTTTATGTGGACTAACTTACTATATGCATTTTGGCTAAGTGTAGCTTGGCTTGCTTTGCTCAAAATAGGTTTTTCCTATTAGTTGAAATCACTAAGTTTTTCTTTGTCAAAAAACTTTTCCCGATAAACCACCAATAAACATTGGGGTCCTTCACCCTTGTTCACCCACAAGTTTTTACTTAGAAGTTGGAGTGATGAGATTCTTGATAGCTTCCATGTCTTGATGCTCAAGTTGTCCATTGCCATGGACTTGGCTAAGTACTTAGATTTTCCATCTGCAGAGGTTGTGCACTTTCCCCACCAGACTTGGTTTCCCAAGACAGGACCTTTCAGAAGCCTTTCCTTAGACCAAATGGACGTGCTCCAACCTATCATTCCCACTACCACCAACTATCCAAATCGCTAAGTTCTAACAACTTATGTGATCCAGGCAGAGCCCATATTGCCAAGTGGCTGCACTATAAGCTTCTCAACACTTGGCCTCTAAAATCCCTTTGTGCCTGGGTGGCACACCACAAGTGAGATACACAAGGTAAACCATAACCATGGTCCTTGTGTAACCACTCAACCAAAAACCACCATTCAAGTCCCATTCCACCCAGGGGATTCATTGACTTAGTTGTTTTATTAAGAAAAACATAAGTCCAAAGACTTAGAAATAGTTTCATCATAGCATGTATATACTTTACCAACCCTTGTTTGCTACTAGCTAGACTAAGCATGGCATAGTAACTTAACTTAGGAATTTCCTAGCAATTCTATATCTACTTAGGATTTCCCAACATGGCATTTGGCAAAAAAAATAGTAACATGCAAGACTTAGCAAAATATTTCTAATGCTTGTACAAAATATAGGGATGGAAATATTCATGAAGTACCACTTGCCTTGGTAGTTGGAAGAGTAGCACTCTTCACAATCACAATCACTAGCACCAAAGTCTACACAAAGAATATAACCACAATCACATACAAGTCATATACAAACAAAAATATATATGCATGCATGCAAAAATTCTAAGTGATGATTTTTAAAACTCCACCAAGCAAGTGCATAGTACTGAACCATCAACAAGTCAAAATCTTGCCAAACCAAGTTTATTTAGCACTAAAACAAAATCCTAAACAATTTCTATACTCAAAAAGCCTTAAAAAAGTTTCTGCAAATAAAGTCATTTTAACAGAAACTTTTTACTAAACACATTGCATATACAGAAAGGGCTTGTCTTCCTGATTCCAACGGTATAAAATTTGCAAAAATCTAACGTGGGAAACAAAAGTTATAGCCTAATCAAATTTGAATCTAAATCTGTTTTGAATTCTGTTTTAAACACAAACCCTAGCCACGTGTCTTAACCTTACTGGCGCGTACCGCTTCGCACCGGATCACGCACGCGAGCCATAGGATCTAAGTGACGATGCACGGCTCAGATCTAAACATAACGCTTCGCTAAGTGGTTCTATCGCACGCGTTGGATCCAGATCCAAGGGCTCTCGATCAAGCGACCACGTTCTGGCGGCGCGCGGCGACGGCGAGCGGCGGAGCGCTCTGTCAGCGGCGGCGTTGGCGTTCTAGGTCGCTCGGGGAGGGAAGGATGTTCTTACCAGAACCGCAAGGTCGAGGCGAAGCTCAACGTGGTGGAGGCTGGGCAAGGGGCGCACGGGGTCGTCGGAAATTCCTCGCCGGAGTTCGCGAATGCGTCTGATGCGGCTGCTGTCGACGTTGGCGAGGTTCTGCGTCGCGCTAAGTCAAAAGTAAGGCACCGTTAGATGCGCAAGACGATGGGGATCCTAATCGTATCAGACAGAGGGCAAGGGGCGGCTGGTACTTACGGGGAGAGGTCGCCGAGTTCGTGCAGAGAGCGGTGGCGCTCGGTCGAAGTTGTTGCCAAAGCTACAGACCATGCGAGAACAAACGGGGCGTGTCAGTAGATGCGCAAAGAGTTGCTGAGCGTGATAGCATGAGGCAGGGATAGAGGGGAACACGGAGCTCACCGGAATTCGTCGGCGCGGTCGTCGGAACAGCGGCGGCGTCGAGCGAGTTGTGGGCAGCCTGGTGGCATGGAGGGGGAATTGGTTGAGGAGAAATGGCCGCGAGAGAGTGGGGATTATATAGCCAGAGGCTCGACAAGAAACGCCCAGGGATTCAATGCCATTTACCTCGCGGAATCAAAGCGACAACGAAGCGTGGCGGAGTTCGTCTTGGAGATTTTGGGGAAGAAGACGATGGCGTGGGCGGGACCAGCGTCGTGAAATAAGCAAGGAGGAGTGGGGCCGGTGTCGGCGACAGCGTGGGTGCGTTCTTGGCGTCTGCGAGCGAGAGAGGCCGGGTGGGCTAAGCGGGCGGTTGTCTTTTGGGATAGAATAGGCTGGCCTTTTCTTTTCTTTAATCCTTTTCTTTTCGAATGAATTTCAGAATGGTTTTCAAATGAATTCAAACTCCATTTGAATTCAAATCTATTTGGATTTTTTGCGGTGTTAGCAGTCTCAATTCTAGGCATAAAACCATGTGGCCACTTTGAAAAGGCTTGGTCATTTTGGAGAACCAAAACAACGAGGACTTTGCACTTGATTGCAAATGTTTGAAAAATGGTTTTGAAACCATTTCCATTTTTAAAGTTTGGTTCAAGATCCACACTCAATCCATTCAACAAGGAGACAAACAATCTAGGTTTAAAACATTCAAACTCTCAAATGGGGATGGCCATTTGATTTAAGTTCTCACATGAAATGATAGCACTCTGTTTTTAAAATGAGTTTGAAATTGGCCTCAAAACTATATGCATGCATGAATGATATGCAATCTTTGAAATCATGAATTTAGGGATGTTACAAATCTAACACTTAAGGTGAATCTAGCCCTCGAGATTGGATTAGCTAACAAATAGGTGAGGGTGGTCTTTCCGAAGATCATCTTCTCTTTCCCAAGTTGCTTCCTCTTCGGAATGATGATTCCACTGCACTTTGCAAAACTTGATAGTCTTTGTCCTTGTGACTCTTTCTGCAGTCTCAAGAATTTTGATAGGTTTCTCTTCATAAGTGAGATCACTTTCTAGTTGCACTTCCTCCAAAGGTATAGTATCTTTCAAGGAAGTTTCTCCCATTTCTGGGTGACATTTCTTAAGCTGACTCACATGAAACACGTTATGGACAGCTGACAGAGATTCTGGCAGTTCAATTTCATAGGCAACTTCTCCTTTTCGACTTAGAATCTTGAATGGCCCAACATATCTTGGTGCCAACTTTCCTTTGACTTCGAATCTCTTCACTCCACGAAGTGGTGATACTCTAAGATAATCTCTATCACCAACTTCGTAGGTGACTTCTCTACGCTTAGGATCTGCGTAGCTTTTACATCGGGGTGTGCTATCCTCAACTGTCTTTAACCAACTGACCTTCTCTTGGCTTCTTTGATAAGATCTGGCCCGAACAAACTTCTTTCTCCCACACCATTCCATAACAATGGGGTGGTACACTTTCTTCCGTAGAGAAACTCAAACGGTGCCATCTCAATGCTGGCTTGATAGCTGTTGTTATAAGAAAATTCTGCGTAAGGCAGACTTTCGTCCCAACTTGCTCCATAGTCTAGGGCACATGCCCTCAACATGTCTTCCAGAATTTGATTATTCCTTTCTGTTTGTCCATCGGTTTGAAGATGAAAAGCAGTGCTGAATTCCAACCTCGTTCCCACTGACTCATGTAGCTGTCTCCAAAAATGGGAAGTGAATTGAGTTCCCCTATCAGACACAATACTCTTGGGCACACCATGTAGACATACGATTCTACTCATGTAGATTTTGGCTAACTTGGCACTTGTATAGGTTGTCTTCACGGGTATGAAATGAGCCACTTTGGTTAGGCGATCCACTACTACCCATATGGAATCATACCCTGACCTGGTCCTTGGTAGTCCGGTAATGAAATCCATACCAATCTTGTCCCACTTCCAATCAGGAATAGGTAGTGGTTGAAGCAAACCTTCTGGTTTCTGATGCTCCGCTTTCACTCTACTACACACATCACACAAAGCAATATGTTCGGCGATGTCCCTCTTGAGATCATTCCACCAAAATATTTCTTTCATGTCCATGTACATTTTGGTGTTACCCGGGTGAATAGAATACGGAGAGTTGTGCTTCTTCGCAGTTTCCATAACTCCGGATCTTGTGGAACACAAATACGTTTCCCATGCCATAAAGTACCTTGTTCGTCTTCATGGAAATTTTTAGCTTTCCCTTAGCCAATCTTTTCCTTAATCTCTTCAATTTCCTTATCAGTCTTCTGGGCTTCTCTGATCTTGTCCAACAAAGTGGGTTGAACATCTAATGACATGAGATGTCCTTCTGGCACAATCTCCAATATGAGTTTTCTGAATTGGGTACACAAATCGTCTGGCAATTCTCCTTTGGTAAGGCCATTCACAAACACCTTACGACTTAGAGAATCTGCTACAACATTTGCTTTACCGGGGTGGTATTGCAAACTTAAGTCATAGTCTTCGATAAGTTCTAACCATCTTCTTTGTCTCATATTACTTTCCTTCTGGGTGAAGATATACTTCAAACTTTTGTGATCCGTGAACACTTCGCAACGCTTTCCCAAAAGGTAGTGTCTCCATGTTTTGAGTGCATGGACGACAGAGGCCAACTCTAAGTCATGAGTAGGATAGTTCACTTCATGAGTTTTGAGTTGTCTCGAGGCATAAGCTACAACTTTACCGTCTTGCATCAGCATTGCACCCAAACCTTGATGAGATGCATCACAATAAACTTGGAAATCCTTTTCCAAATCTGGCAGACATAAAACTGGTGTTGTCACAAGTCTTTTCTTCAACTCCTGAAAGCTGACTTCACAACCTTCAGACCAAGCAAACTTCTTATCTTTCTTTAACAATTCAGTCATGGGCTTGGCTACCTTAGAGAAATTCTCAATAAACCTTCTGTAGTAACCTGCTAAGCCAAGGAAACTACGAACTTCTTTCACGGACTTGGGAGATTCCCATTCAGTCACAACTGAACCTTTAGCAGGATCAACTGCTACACCATCCTTTGTCATAACATGACCAAGAAAACCAACTTCCTCCAACCAGAACTCACACTTGCTGAATTTGGCATAAAGTTTATGCTCCCGTAACTTCTCAAGTATCAAACACAAGTGTCCTACATGTTCTTCTTTGCTCTTGGAGTAGACTAAGATGTCATCGATGAAAACGACAACAAAATTGTCAAGAAATTCCATGAACACCTTGTTCATCATATTCATGAAGTATGCTGGAGCATTGGTCAAGCCAAAAGGCATCACAGTATACTCATACAATCCATACCTTGTGGTGAATGCTGTTTTAGGTATGTCTTGTTCTCTTATCTTGAGTTGAAAATAGCCTGACCGAAGATCAATCTTTGAGAACACACATGCTCCTTCTAGCTGATCAAACAAGTTATTGGTTCTAGGAAAAGGGTATTTGTTCTTGATAGTTACCTCGTTGAGTGAACGGTAATCTATGCATAACCTTTGGCTTCTATCTTTCTTCTCCACGAACAAAACTGGGGCCCCCCAAGATGAAGAACTTGGTTGAATAAATCCTTTCTGCAACTGTTCTCCAAGTTGCTTCTTGAGCTCTTTCAGTTCACCAACTGACATTTTATATGGTCTCTTTGCTATTGGCCCAGACCCTGGTACCAAATCTATCAGAAACTCCACATCTCTATCTGGTGGCATTCCTGGCAGTTCTTCCGGAAACACATCCGGATACTCACTCACAATTGGTACACTGTCTATGCTAACCCCCTTAAGAGAATTTAGCTTACTTCCTTTAGATTCAAAGTTAGACTTGCATTTAATCTGTTTTCTTTCCGGGGTTGTGAGTGCAACAGTACGATTAGCACAATCTAGTACTCCTTCATACTTAGCCATCCAATCCATTCCCAATATTACGTCTAGTCCTTGGGAATCTAGGATTATCAGACTCACTGGAAATTTATGTTTTCCAAACTCTATTACTAGAGCCCGGCATCCAAGACTTACTATCATATCTCCACCCGGAGAACTAACTTTTATTGGACACCCAATATTTTCAGTTGGAAACCCATTTCTATCAACAAATGCTTTTGATATGAATGAATGCGATGCTCTAGTATCAAAAAGAACAAATGCTGGAATAAAATTGAGTCTGAACTTACCAGCAACAGCGTCAGGCTCCTCATAGACCTCATCCACACTGATGTGGTTCACCTGTCCTTTCTGGAAAGGATTGGGCTTGACAGGTCCTTCAACTTTATTTTCGGGGCACTCATTTGCATAGTGTCCCATCTTTTTGCATTTGAAGCATTCAACCTGACTGATGTCCCTCTTAACAGGCTGACTTCCACTTCCACTACCATTACCACTGTGGTGGTTCTTATGCCCACTCTTGTGGTTCTTGTACTTGTCATTGTCATAACTGCGATGATGCTTGTTGTCATGACAGTTGTGGTTGTGGTGCTTATTGAATTTCCCATGCTTGTGGGATCCTGAGCTTCCACTGTCATCATAGTGAGATCGTTTGTGAGACGATCCCGAGCTGTGCTTGTCGGAGTGCTTTCTCTTTCTACTCTCGACTTGCTTCATTTTGTTCTCCAATATAGCAGCCTTGTCACAGAGCGACTGATAAGTGGGAACATATGCCACGACCAATTGCGATTCATCTCATCATTCAAGCCTTCCAATTTTTCCTTTCTCTTGGCATCTGTCAACTTCATCCGGTGCATAACGCGCCAGATTGTTTAACTCTTCAATGTATTCAACAACGCTACGGTGGCGCTGCTTCAGATTGTGGAACTCCTTCTTTTTCAGGCTCATTATTCCTGATGAGATATGGGCAGTGCGAAAGCCATCCTCAAAGATAGCCCATGTCACCTCATCTATGGGAGTAGTGATGGAAGTTGTCCCAAGTGGCTGGCCCTTCCTTCCAGATGTGCCGAATCGACTTTTACAAAGATCCGTGCAGCCACGGTTACTAAGTCCTTGTTCTGGATCGTAGCCAATCATTGACCACCATGGGATCGATCGTCCCGAGAACTTAGTGGCCTCAATCGCAGAATCTGGTGAGCATATCAAAGCCGGAGGTTGTTGTTATTAGGGTTGTTGTTGTTGTTTTGGTTACGAATGAATGTTGTCATCATATGCATCATGTGTTTGAGCAGTCATCATTTGTTGCATTTCTTGTGTGATGTTTTTGTTGTTGTTGGGGTTGGGGTTTGCGCGACGGGGATGCATCTGTGGTTTGTTCAAATAGAGATAAGAATGAGATACCCATAGATGTTTTCATGCACATTACATCACATAAGCAAACACATAGCATGCAACACAAAGATAAAAGTTCAACAACAAGATAACAAGTTCACAAAGTAAAACACACAAGTAGCAAGCCATCCACATGTCGGATGGTCCAATAACAAGTTCTCAAATAACAAGTATGATAATAAAAGACAAACGAGTAGTCAAGTCTACTCATCGGCATCAATCTCCTCCTCGACAAAGGTAAGACCTCGTTCTCCATCATGCCTTGTTCTCCTCAATAGTAGTGGTCAAGGACTCAATCTTGGCCTTGAGAGTCCTCTTCTGGGAACGAAGCCTCTCTATCACCGTCTGCTGCTGCTCTAGCTCGAAGTCCTTGGACTGCAGTTTTTCAGTCATATCCCGGATCTTCTTGTTCCTATCCTGGACACGCTTCTCCTAACACTTGAACTTCTTGTCCTAGGTCTCGAACTTCGCCTCCATTTCCTTGACTATCCCGTCCTGCTGCGCGAAGAGCTTGTCCTTCTCGCGAAGCTGCACCTGGAGCTCGTCATTACTGAGCATGACATTGGTCCTGTCCGTGTCCACGTGCCTAATGAGAGACTCTAAGTCCTGGAGGTACAGGCGTATCGGCTCTGCTGCGTCAGTCGATGGACTCTCCGTCCTCATCACGTCTTCCAAAGACGTGGAAGTGAGTGCCTCTAACATGTCGGGAGTGTCGTCCTAGCAGACGTCCTATCAGGTCCTGCATAACTACCTCCATGCCTCTCTCTCTGTCATCGTGCATAAGTTTGAAGACGATGGCCTCCATAGTAGGCTCTGTCTGGCGTCTGGGCTGGTTCACCTTGAAGCCCCAGAGGTCCTTCCTCTCGAACTTGGTGAGTGGATGCACCATGATGGTGGGAAGAGGGAGATTGAGCAAAGTGGTAAGCTCAACGATACGAGGACCAAAGCGGGTAACCTGGAACTCCTCAACAGTGCTGATGGTAATAGGCATCTATTTATAAGATAGAAAAGTTAGAACAACACAAATCAAGATAAACAAAAGCCATAACATCACATACATATCCTTGGAAAGCAAAATCACACAAGTCATGCATACATGAATCCATTACATCAACCAAGGTCCAATCTTATTTTAAGGTATCATTTTGGTAAATAAGGTGATAGGTGGTGGTCCAACTAACGAAGTACGTTTACAATCCTATCTCACTGGATCTGTTGGCTAACACAATGTTCCTAGAAGCAATCAGCCTATCTTGCTCACATGATTCCATCACTAAGTCTATAATATCTCCTCTTAAGGTTTGGTTGGTAGCTTCCAACTCTTGGGTAAGTTCCTTCTCTTTCATCAAGTCTTTTTGGAGGTTGAGCATTCTGCACTTGACTCTAGCACTAAGTTCTTTGATAGTCCTCCAAGCTGCTTCTCTTGCTGACTCAAAGAATGTGGTGTGCACCACAGTGTTGGTGTACATGCAGAATCCTGTTTCTTTGTGGTTGTCTTCCTTGTTTTTGTACAAGTGAAGTTGCACCCACCTATACTCAACTCCTTCATCCATCAACTGAAAGCCTTTGTACACACTGCACCATGTATTTCCATTGCCACCATGAGGTCCTTGAGAATTTTGGGAAACTCAGTCTCACACTCCAAGGTCATGGTCATGAGTGGTCCTTTCCTTACTGACCGTTGATGGAGTTCATCTACAAATAGAGATGAGATATAGAAGATTAGAAAAGTTTTACGAGAAGAGTAGACAAGTGTAGAAGTAGTTGAAAATTTTCCTTAGTGGTTTCCAATCCTAGGGTCATAATCCTACAGGCAACACAGTGCTCTGATACCATCTGTAAGATCCCTCCTTTGTAAAGGAAAAGGATCCCTGTGATTGCAATGCTAGTCCCTAGATCATTGCTAGCATCCACAGTTTAAGATGAAGTACACAGATACAAAGGTCATTTATTACATCCATTCTAGAGATAAAACATTGTATTTTACAACTCAAGGCCACAGGCCTAATACAAGAGTTTGGAATAAGTAAATAAACATAAGTCTTCACCTTCATGTGCCACAGGCAAGCATATTGAGTGTAGACTCATGAGACCTAATCCTCATCGGTGTAATCTGCAACATCACAAGTTACAGCCACAGTGGGTCAATACTTTGGAATAGTATTGGCAAGTGATACCTTAGTAAATTTTATGTGGACTAACTTACTATATGCATTTTGGCTAAGTGTAGCTTGGCTTGCTTTGCTCAAAATAGGTTTTTCCTATTAGTTGAAATCACTAAGTTTTTCTTTGTCAAAAAACTTTTCCCAATAAACCACCAATAAACATTGGGGTCCTTCACCCTTGTTCACCCACAAGCTTTTACTTATAAGTTGGAGTGATGAGATTCTTGATAGCTTCCATGTCTTGATGCTCAAGTTGTCCATTGCCATGGACTTGGCTAAGTACTTAGATTTTCCATCTGCAGAGGTTGTGCACTTTCCCACGGACTTGGTTTCCCAAGACAGGACCTTTCAGAAGCCTTTCCTTAGACCAAATGGACGTGCTCCAACCTATCATTCCCACTACCACCAACTATCCAAATCGCTAAGTTCTAACAACTTATGTGATCCAGGCAGAGCCCATATTGCCAAGTGGCTACACTATAAGCTTCTCAACACTTGGCCTCTAAAATCCCTTTGTGCCTGGGTGGCATACAACAAGTGAGATACACAAGGTAAACCATAACCATGGTCCTTGTGTAACCACTCAACCAAAAACCACCATTCAAGTCCCATTCCACCTAGGGGATTCATTGACTTAGTTGTTTTATTAAGAAAAACATAAGTCCAAAGACTTAGAAATAGTTTCATCATAGCATGTATATACTTTACCAACCCTTGTTTGCTACTAGCTAGACTAAGCATGGCATAGTAACTTAACTTAGGAATTTCCTAGCAATTCTATATCTACTTAGGATTTCCCAACATGGCATTTGGCAAAAAAAATAGTAACATGCAAGACTTAGCAAAATATTTCTAATGCTTGTACAAAATATAGGGATGGAAATATTCATGAAGTACCACTTTCCTTGGTAGTTGGAAGAGTAGCACTCTTCACAATCACAATCACTAGCACCAAAGTCTACACAAAGAATATAACCACAATCACATACAAGTCATATACAAACAAAAATATATATGCATGCATGAAAAAATTCTAAGTGAAGATTTTTAAAACTCCACCAAGCAAGTGCATAGTACTGAACCATAAACAAGTCAAAATCTTGCCAAACCAAGTTTATTTAGCACAAAACAAAATCCTAAACAATTTCTATACTCAAAAAGCCATAAAAAAGTTTCTGCAAATAAAGTCATTTTAACAGAAACTTTTCACTAAACACATTGCATATACAGAAAGGGCTTGTCTTCCTGATTCCAACGGTATAAAATTTGCAAAAATCTAACGTGGGAAACAAAAGTTATAGCCTAATCAAATTTGAATCTAAATCTGTTTTGAATTCTGTTTTAAACACAAACCCTAGCCACGTGTCTTAACCTTACTGGCGCGTACCGCTTCACACCGGATCACGCACGCGAGCCATAGGATCTAAGTGACGATGCACGGCTTAGATCTAAACATAACGCTTCGCTAAGTGGTTCTATCGCACTCGTTGGATCCAGATCCAATGGCTCTCGATCAAGCGACCACGTTCTGGCGGCGCGCGGCGACGGCGAGCGGCGGAGCGCTCTGTCAGCGGCGGCGTTGGCATTCTAGGTCGCTCGGGGAGGGAAGGATGTGCTTACCAGAACCGCAAGGTCGAGGCGAAGCTCAACGTGGTGGAGGCTGGGCAAGGGGTGCACGGGGTCGTCGGGAATTCCTCGCCGGAGTTCGCGAATGCGTCTGATGCGTCTGCTGTCGACGTTGGCGAGGTTCTGCGTCGCGCTAAGTCAAAAGGAAGGCACAGTTAGATGCGCAAGACGATGGGGATCCTAATCGTATCAGACAGAGGGCAAGGGGCGGCTGGTACTTACGGGGAGAGGTCGCCGGAGTTCGTGCAGAGAGCGGCGGCGCTCGGTCGAAGTTGTTGCCGGGCTCGCACCATGCGAGAACAAGCGGGCGTGTCAAGAGATGCGCAAAGTTCTTTGAGCGTGATAGCATGAGGCAGGGAGAGGACACGGAGCTCACGGAATTCGTCGGCGATCGTCGGAACAATGGCGTCGGCGAGTTGTGGGCGACTGGTGGTGTGGAGGAATTGGTTGAGGAAATGGTCGCGAGAGTGGGGATTATATAGCGAGGCTCGACAAGAAATACCGAGATTCAATGCCATTTACCTCGCGGAATCAAAGCGAACGCAACGGTGGAGTTCGTGCTTGAGATTTTGGGAAGAAGACGATGGCGTGGGCGGGTCCCAGCGTCGGCTAAATAAGCGAGAGAGTGCAGGTGTCGGCTGCGTGGTGCGTCTGCGTCTTGCGGCGAGAGAGAGCGGAGTGGGCTAAGCGGGCGGGTGGGGTCATTGGGCTAGAATAGGGGCGCCTGGTCTTTTCTTTTCTTTAATCCTTTTCTTTTTCCAGAGTGAATTTCAGGAATGGTTTTTAAATGAATTCAAACTCCATTTGAATTCAAATCTATTTGGGATTTTTGCAGTGTGCAACAGTCTCAATTCTAGGCATAAAACCATGTGGCCACTTTGAAAAGGCTTGGTCATTTTTGGAGAACCAAAACAACAGGGACTTTGCACTTGATTGCAAATGTTTGAAAAATGGTTTTTGAAACCATTTCCATTTTGTAAAGTTTGGTTCAAATTCCACACTCAATCCATTCAACAAGGGAGACAAACAATCTAGGTTTAAAACATTCAAACTCTCAAATGGGGATGACCATTTGATTTAAGTTTGCTCACATGAAATGATAGCACTCTGTTTTCTGAAATGAGTTTGAAATTGGCCTCAAAACTATATGCATGCATGAATGATATGCAATCTTTGAAATCATGAATTTAGGGATGTTACAAATCTAACCCCCTTAAGGTGAATCTCGCCCTCGAGATTCGGATTGGCTAGCAAATAGGTGAGGGTGGTCTTTCCGAAGATCATCTTCTCTTTCCCAAGTTGCTTCCTCTTCGGAATGATGATTCCACTTCACTTTGCAAAACTTGATAGTCTTTGTCCTTGTGACTCTTTCTGCAGTCTCAAGAATTTTGATAGGTTTCTCTTCATAAGTGAGATCACTTTCTAGTTGCACTTCCTCCAAAGGTATAGTATCTTTCAAGGAAGTTTCTCCCATTTCTGGGTGACATTTCTTAAGCTGACTCACATGAAACACATTATGGACAGCTGACAGAGATTCTGGCAGTTCAATTTCATAGGCAACTTCTCCTTTGCGACTTAGAATCTTGAATGGCCCAACATATCTTGGTGCCAACTTTCCTTTGACTTCGAATCTCTTCACTCCACGAAGTGGTGATACTCTAAGATAAGCTCTATCACCAACTTCGTAGGTGACTTCTCTACGCTTAGGATCTGCGTAGCTTTTCTGTCGGGACTGTGCTATCCTCAACCTGTCTTTAACCAACCTGACCTTCTCTTCGGCTTCTTTGATAAGATCTGGCCCGAACAAACTTCTTTCTCCCACACCATTCCATAACAATGGGGTGGTACACTTTCTTCCGTAGATAAATTCAAACGGTGCCATCTCAATGCTGGCTTGATAGCTGTTGTTATAAGAAAATTCTGCGTAAGGCAGACTTTCGTCCCAACTTGCTCCATAGTCTAGGGCACATGCCCTCAACATGTCTTCCAGAATTTGATTAGTCCTTTCTGTTTGTCCATCGGTTTGAGGATGAAAAGCAGTGCTGAATTCCAACCTCGTTCCCACTGACTCATGTAGCTGTCTCCAAAAATGGGAAGTGAATTGAGTTCCCCTATCAGACACAATACTCTTGGGCACACCATGTATACATATGATTCTACTCATGTAGATTTTGGCTAACTTGGCACTTGTATAGGTTTTCTTCACGGGTATGAAATGAGCCACTTTGGTTAGGCGATCCACTACTACCCATATGGAATCATACCCTGACCTGGTCCTTGGTAGTCCGGTAATGAAATCCATACCAATCTTGTCCCACTTCCAATCAGGAATAGGTAGTGGTTGAAGCAAACCTTCTGGTTTCTGATGCTCCGCTTTCACTCTACTACACACATCACAAAAAGCAATATGTTCGGCGATGTCCCTCTTGAGATTATTCCACCAAAATATTTCTTTCATGTCCATGTACATTTTGGTGTTACCCGGGTGAATAGAATACGGAGAGTTGTGTGCTTCCTGCAAAATCAGTTTCCGCAACTCCGGATCTTGTGGAACACAGATACGTTTCCCATGCCACAAAGTACCTTGTTCGTCTTCATGGAAATTTTTAGCTTTCCCTTGGCCAATCTTTTCCTTAATCTCTTCAATTTCCTTATCAGTCTTCTGGGCTTCTCTGATCTTGTCCAACAAAGTGGGTTGAACATCTAATGACATGAGATGTCCTTCTGGCACAATCTCCAATATGAGTTTTCTGAATTGGGTACACAAATCGTCTGGAAATTCTCCTTTGGTAAGGCCATTCACAAACACCGTACGACTTAGAGCATCTGCTACAACATTTGCTTTACCGGGGTGGTATTGCAAACTTAAGTCATAGTCTTTGATAAGTTCTAACCATCTTCTTTGTCTCATATTAATTTCCTTCTGGGTGAAGATATACTTCAAACTTTTGTGATCCGTGAACACTTCGCAACGCTTTCCCAAAAGGTAGTGTCTCCATGTTTTGAGTGCATGGACGACAGAGGCCAACTCTAAGTCATGATTAGGATAGTTCACTTCATGAGTTTTGAGTTGTCTCGAGGCATAAGCTAGAACTTTACCGTCTTGCATCAGCATTGCACCCAAACCTTGATGAGATGCATCACAATAAACTTGGAAATCCTTTTCCAAATCTGGCGGAACATAATAAACCGTGTTGTCACAAGTCTTTTCTTCAACTCCTGAAAGCTGACTTCACAACCTTCAGACCAAGCAAACTTCTTATCTTTCTTTAACAATTCAGTCATGGGCTTGGCTACCTTAGAGAAATTCTCAATAAACCTTCTGTAGTAACCTGCTAAGCCAAGGAAACTACGAACTTCTTTCACGGACTTGGGAGATTCCCATTCAGTCACAGCTGAAACTTTAGCAGGATCAACTGCTACACCATCCTTTGTCATAACATGACCAAGAAAACCAACTTCCTCCAACCAGAACTCACACTTGCTGAATTTGGCATAAAGTTTATGCTCCCGTAACTTCTCAAGTATCAAACGCAAGTGTCCTTCATGTTCTTCTTTGCTCTTGGAGTAGACTAAGATGTCATCGATGAAAACGACAACAAACTTGTCAATAAATTCCATGAACACCTTGTTCATCATATTCATGAAGTATGCTGGAGCATTGGTCAAGCCAAAAGGCATCACATTATACTCATACAATCCATACCTTGTGGTGAATGCTGTTTTAGGTATGTCTTGTTCTCTTATCTTGAGTTGAAAATAGCCTGACCGGAGATCAATCTTTGAGAACACACATGCTCATTCTAGCTGATCAAACAAGTCATTGGTTCTAGGCAAAGGGTATTTGTTCTTGATAGTTACCTCGTTGAGTGAACGGTAATCTATGCATAACCTTTGGCTTCTATCTTTCTTCTCCACAAACAAAACTGGGGCTCCCCAAGATGAAGAACTTGGTTGAATAAATCCTTTCTGCAACTGTTCTCCAAGTTGCTTCTTGAGCTCTTCAGTTCACCAACGACATTTTATATGGTCTCTTTGCTATTGGCCCGACCACAGT
This sequence comes from Avena longiglumis, assembly GCA_030063025.1. NCBI lineage: Eukaryota > Viridiplantae > Streptophyta > Magnoliopsida > Poales > Poaceae > Avena > Avena longiglumis. The sequence goes on along the minus strand of CP125978.1, from coordinate 337,663,224 downwards.
ACCAAATCTATCGAAACTCCACATCTCTATCTGGTGGCATTCTGGGTTCTTCCGAAACACATCCGGATACTCACTCACAATTGGTACATTGTCCATGCTAACCCCTTAAGAGAATTTAGCTTACTTCCTTTAGATTCAAAGTTGGACTTGCATTTAATCTGTTTCTTTCCGGGTTGTGAGTGCAAGATGCGATTAGCACAATCTAGTACTCCTTCATACTTAGCCATCCAATCCATTCCCAATATTACGTCTAGTCCTTGGGAATCTAGGATTATAAGACTCACTGGAAATTTATGTTTTCCAAACTCTATTACTAGATCCCGGCATCCAAGACTTACTATCATATCTCCACCCGGAGAACTAACTTTTATTGGACACCCAATATTTTCAGTTGGAAACCCATTTCTATCAACAAATGCTTTTGATATGAATGAATGCGATGCTCTAGTATCAAAAAGAACAAATGCTGGAATAGAATTGAGTCTGAACTTACCAGCAACAGCGTCAGGCTCCTCATAGACCTCCTCCACACTGATGTAGTTCACTGTCCTTTGGAAATGATTGGGCTTGACAGGTCCTTCAAATTTATTTTCGGGGCACTCATTTGCATAGTGTCCCATCTTTTTGCATTTGAAGCATTCAACCTGACTGATGTCCCTCTTAACAGGCTGACTTCCACTTCCACTACCATTACCACTGTGGTGGTTCTTATGCCCACTCTTGTGGTTCTTGTACTTGTCATTGTCATAACTGCGATGATGCTTGTTGTCATGACAGTTGTGGTTGTGGTGCTTATTGAATTTCCCATGCTTGTGGGATCCTGAGCTTCCACTGTCATCATAGTGAGATCGTTTGTGAGACGATCCCGAGCTGTGCTTGTCGGAGTGCTTTCTCTTTCTACTCTCGACTTGCTTCATTTTGTTCTCCAATATAGCAGCCTTGTCACAGGCGGTGATAAGTGGGAACATATGCCACACCAATTGCAGATTCAGCTCATCATTCAAGCCTTCCAGAAATTTTTCCTTTCTCTTGGCATCTGTGTCAACTTCATCCGGTGCATAACGCGCCAGATTGTTGAACTCTTCAATGTATTCAACAACGCTACGGTGGCGCTGCTTCAGATTGTGGAACTCCTTCTTTTTCAGGCTCATTATTCCTGATGAGATATGGGCAGTGCGAAAGCCATCCTCAAAGATAGCCCATGTCACCTCATCTATGGGAGTAGTGATCTGGAAGTTGTCCCACCAAGTGGCGGCTGGCCCTTCCAGATGTGCATAAATCGACTTTTCTGACAAAGATCCGTGCAGCCCACGGTTACTAAGTCCTTGTTTACAGATCGTAGCCAATCATTGACCACCATGGGATCAGTCGTCCCCGAGAACTTAGCTGGCCTCAATCGCAGAAATCTGGTGAGCATATCAAAGCCCGGAGGGTTGTTGTTGTTATTGGGGTTGTTGTTGTTGTTTTGGTTCTGAATGAATGTTGTCATCATCTGCATGAGCTGTGTTTGAGCAGTCATCATTTGTTGCATTTCTGGTGTGATGTTGTTGTTGTTGTTGTTGTTGTTGGGGTTGGGGTTTGCGTGACGGGGAGGCATCTGTGGTTTGTTCAAATAGAGATAAGAATGAGATACCCATAGATGTTTTCATGCACATTACATCACATAAGCAAACACATAGCATGCAACACAAAGATAAAAGTTCAACAACAAGATAACAAGTTCACAAAGTAAAACACACAAGTAGCAAGCCATCCACATGTCGGATGGTCCAATAACAAGTTCTCAAATAACAAGTATGATAATAAAAGACAAACGAGTAGTCAAGTCTACTCATCGGCATCAATCTCCTCCTCGACAAAGGTAAGACCTGTGTTCTCCATCGCGGCCTTGTTCTCCTCAATAGTAGTGGTCAAGGACTCAATCTTGGCCTTGAGAGTCCTCTTCCGGGGAACGCCTCTCTATCACCGTCTGCTGCTCTAGCTCGAAGTCCTTGGACTGCAGTTTTTCAGTCATACCCCGGATCTTCTTGTTCCTATCCTGGACACGCTTCTCCTGACTCTTGAACTTCCTGTCCTGGGTCTCGAACTTCGCCTCCATTTCCTTGACTATCCCGTCCTGCTGCGCGAAGAGCTTGTCCTTCTCGCGAAGCTGCACCTGGAGCTCGTCATTACTGAGCATGACATTGGTCCTGTCCGTGTCCACGTGCCTAATGAGAGACTCTAAGTCCTAGAGGTACAGGCGTATCGGCTCCCTCGAGTCGTCCTCGAAGTCGATGGACTCTCCGTCCTCATCACTTCTTCCAAAGACTTGAAGTGAGTGCCTCTAACATGTTGGGAGTGTCGTCCTAGCAGGCGTCCTCAGTCTGCATAACTACCTCCATGCCTCTCTCTCTGTCATCGTGCATAAGTTTGAAGACGATGGCCTCCATAGTAGGCTCTGTCTGGCATCTGGGCTGGTTCACCTTGAAGCCCCAGAGGTCCTTCCTCTCGAACTTGGTGAGTGGATGCACCATGATGGTGGGAAGAGGGAGATTGAGCAAAGTGGTAAGCTCAACGATACGAGGACCAAAGCGGGTAACCTGGAACTCCTCAACAGTGCTGATGGTAATAGGCATCTATTTATAAGATAGAAAATTTAGAACAACACAAATCAAGATAAACAAAAGCCATAACATCACATACATATCCTTGGAAAGCAAAATCACACAAGTCATGCATACATGAATCCATTACATCAACCAAGGTCCAATCTTATTTTAAGGTATCATTTTGGTAAATAAGGTGATAGGTGGTGGTCCAACTAATGAAGTACGTTTACAATCCTATCTCACTGGATCTGTTGGCTAACACAATGTTCCTAGAAGCAATCAGCCTATCTTGCTCACATGATTCCATCACTAAGTCTATAATATCTCCTCTTAAGGTTTGGTTGGTAGCTTCCAACTCTTGGGTAAGTTCCTTCTCTTTCATCAAGTCTTTTTGGAGGTTGAGCATTTTGCACTTGACTCTAGCACTAAGTTCTTTGATAGTCCTCCAAGCTGCTTCTCTTGCTGACTCAAAGAATGTGGTGTGCACCACAGTGTTGGTGTACATGCAGAATCCTGTTTCTTTGTGGTTGTCTTCCTTGTTTTTGTACAAGTGAAGTTGCACCCACCAGTACTCAACTCCTTCATCCATCACTGGAAAGCCTTTGTACACAGCTGCACCATGTATTTCCATTGCCACCATGAGGTCCTTGAGAATTTTGGGAAACTCAGTCTCACACTCCAAGGTCATGGTCATGAGTGGTCCTTTCCTTACGGCTTCGTTGATGGAGTTCATCTACAAATAGAGATGAGATATAGAAGATTAGAAAAGTTTTACGAGAAGAGTAGACAAGTGTAGAAGTAGTTGAAAATTTTCCTTAGTGGTTTCCAGTCCTAGGGTCATAATCCTACAGGCAACACAGTGCTCTGATACCATCTGTAAGATCCCTCCTTTGTAAAGGAAAAGGATCCCTGTGATTGCAATGCTAGTCCCTGGATCATTGCTAGCATCCACAGTTTAAGATGAAGTACACAGATACAAAGGTCATTTATTACATCCATTCCAGAGATAAAACATTGTATTTTACAACTCAAGGCCACAGGCCTAATACAAGAGTTTGGAATAATTAAATAAACATAAGTCTTCATCTTCATGTGCCACAGGCAAGCATGTTGAGTGTAGACTCATGACACCTAATCCTCATCGGAGTAATCTGCAACATCACAAGTTACAGCCACAGTGGGTCAATACTTTGGAATAGTATTGGCAAGTGATACCTTAGTAAATTTTATGTGGACTAACTTACTATATGCATTTTGGCTAAGTGTAGCTTGGCTTGCTTTGCTCAAAATAGGTTTTTCCTATTAGTTGAAATCACTAAGTTTTTCTTTGTCAAAAAACTTTTCCCAATAAACCACCAATAAACATTGGGGTCCTTCACCCTTGTTCACCCACAAGTTTTTACTTAGAAGTTGGAGTGATGAGATTCTTGATAGCTTCCATGTCTTGATGCTCAAGTTGTCCATTGCCATGGACTTGGCTAAGTACTTAGATTTTCCATCTGCAGAGGTTGTGCACTTTCCCTACCAGACTTGGTTTCCCAAGACAGGACCTTTCAGAAGCCTTTCCTTAAACCAAATGGACGTGCTCCAACCTATCATTCCCACTACCACCAACTATCCAAATGGCTAAGTTCTAACAACTTATGTGATCCAGGCACAGCCCATATTGCCAAGTGGCTGCACTATAAGCTTCTCAACACTTGGCCTCTAAAATCCCTTTGTGCCTGGGTGGCACACCACAAGTGAGATACACAAGGTAAACCATAACCATGGTACTTGTGTAACCACTCAACCAAAAACCACCATTCAAGTCCCATTCCACCCAGGGGATTCATTGACTTAGTTGTTTTATTAAGAAAAACATAAGTCCAAAGACTTAGAAATAGTTTCATCATAGCATGTATATACTTTACCAACCCTTGTTTGCTACTAGCTAGACTAAGCATGGCATAGTAACTTAACTTAGGAATTTCCTAGCAATTCTATATCTACTTAGGATTTCCCAACATGGCATTTGGCAAAAAAAATAGTAACATGCAAGACTTAGCAAAATATTTCTAATGCTTGTACAAAATATAGGGATGGAAATATTCATGAAGTACCACTTTCCTTGGTAGTTGGAAGAGTAGCACTCTTCACAATCACAATCACTAGCACCAAAGTCTACACAAAGAATATAACCACAATCACATACAAGTCATATACAAACAAAAATATATATGCATGCATGAAAAAATTCTAAGTGAAGATTTTTAAAACTCCACCAAGCAAGTGCATAGTACTGAACCATAAACAAGTCAAAATCTTGCCAAACCAAGTTTATTTAGCACAAAACAAAATCCTAAACAATTTCTATACTCAAAAAGCCTTAAAAAAGTTTCTGCAAATAAAGTCATTTTAACAGAAACTTTTCACTAAACACATTGCATATACAGAAAGGGCTTGTCTTCCTGATTCCAACGGTATAAAATTTGCAAAAATCTAACGTGGGAAACAAAAGTTATAGCCTAATCAAATTTGAATCTAAATCTGTTTTGAATTCTGTTTTAAACACAAACCCTAGCCACGTGTCTTAACCTTACTGGCGCGTACCGCTTCACACCGGATCACGCACGCGAGCCATAGGATCTAAGTGACGATGCACGGCTTAGATCTAAACATAACGCTTCGCTAAGTGGTTCTATCGCACTCGTTGGATCCAGATCCAATGGCTCTCGATCAAGCGACCACGTTCTGGCGGCGCGCGGCGACGGCGAGCGGCGGAGCGCTCTGTCAGCGGCGGCGTTGGCATTCTAGGTCGCTCGGGGAGGGAAGGATGTGCTTACCAGAACCGCAAGGTCGAGGCGAAGCTCAACGTGGTGGAGGCTGGGCAAGGGGTGCACGGGGTCGTCGGGAATTCCTCGCCGGAGTTCGCGCATGCGTCGTCGCTTGTCGACGTTGGCGAGGTTCTGCGTCGCGCTAAGTCAAAAGGAAGGCACAGTTAGATGCGCAAGACGATGGGGATCCTAATCGTATCAGACAGAGGGCAAGGGGCGGCTGGTACTTACGGGGAGAGGTCGCCGGAGTTCGTGCAGAGAGCGGCGGCGCTCGGTCGAAGTTGTTGCCGAAGCTACAGACCATGCGAGAACAAACGGGGCGTGTCAGTAGATGCGCAAAGAGTTGCTGAGCGTGATAGCATGAGGCAGGGACAGAGGGGAACACGGAGCTCACCGGAATTCGTCGGCGCGGTCGTCGGAACAGCGGCGGCGTCGAGCGAGTTGTGGGCAGCCTGGTGGTGTGGAGGGGGAATTGGTTGAGGGGAAATGGTCGCGAGAGAGTGGGGATTATATAGCCAGAGGCTCGACAAGAAATACCCAGGGATTCAATGCCATTTACCTCGCGGAATCAAAGCAGCAACGGGCAACGGTGGAGTTCGTGCGCGAGATTTTGGGGAAGAAGACGATGACGTGGACGGGTCCCGCGCGTCAGCGAAATAAGCAGAGGGGAGTGCAGGTGTCGTGCTGCGTGAGTGCGTCTGCAAGGCGTCGAGCGAGAGAGGCCGGGTGGGCTAACTGGGCCGGGTGGGCTGTTGGGCTAGAATAGGGGCGCCTGGCCTTTTCTTTTCTTTAATCCTTTTCTTTTTCCAGAGTGAATTTCAGGAATGGTTTTTAAATGAATTCAAACTCCATTTTAATTCAAATCTATTTGGGATTTTTGCAGTGTGCAACAGTCTCAATTCTAGGCATAAAACCATGTGGCCACTTTGAAAAGGCTTGGTCATTTTTGGAGAACCAAAACAACAGGGACTTTGCACTTGATTGCAAATGTTTGAAAAATGGTTTTTGAAACCATTTCCATTTTGTAAAGTTTGGTTCAAATTCCACACTCAATCCATTCAACAAGGGAGACAAACAATCTAGGTTTAAAACATTCAAACTCTCAAATGGGGATGACCATTTGATTTAAGTTTGCTCACATGAAATGATAGCACTCTGTTTTCTGAAATGAGTTTGAAATTGGCCTCAAAACTATATGCATGCATGAATGATATGCAATCTTTGAAATCATGAATTTAGGGATGTTACAAATCTAACCCCCTTAAGGTGAATCTCGCCCTCGAGATTCGGATTGGCTAGCAAATAGGTGAGGGTGGTCTTTCCGAAGATCATCTTCTCTTTCCCAAGTTGCTTCCTCTTCGGAATGATGATTCCACTGCACTTTGCAAAACTTGATAGTCTTTGTCCTTGTGACTCTTTCTGCAGTCTCAAGAATTTTGATAGGTTTCTCTTCATAAGTGAGATCACTTTCTAGTTGCACTTCCTCCAAAGGTATAGTATCTTTCAAGGAAGTTTCTCCCATTTCTGGGTGACATTTCTTAAGCTGACTCACATGAAACACATTATGGACAGCTGACAGAGATTCTGGCAGTTCAATTTCATAGGCAACTTCTCCTTTGCGACTTAGAATCTTGAATGGCCCAACATATCTTGGTGCCAACTTTCCTTTGACTTCGAATCTCTTCACTCCACGAAGTGGTGATACTCTAAGATAAGCTCTATCACCAACTTCGTAGGTGACTTCTCTACGCTTAGGATCTGCGTAGCTTTTCTGTCGGGACTGTGCTATCCTCAACCTGTCTTTAACCAACCTGACCTTCTCTTCGGCTTCTTTGATAAGATCTGGCCCGAACAAACTTCTTTCTCCCACACCATTCCATAACAATGGGGTGGTACACTTTCTTCCGTAGATAAATTCAAACGGTGCCATCTCAATGCTGGCTTGATAGCTGTTGTTATAAGAAAATTCTGCGTAAGGCAGACTTTCGTCCCAACTTGCTCCATAGTCTAGGGCACATGCCCTCAACATGTCTTCCAGAATTTGATTAGTCCTTTCTGTTTGTCCATCGGTTTGAGGATGAAAAGCAGTGCTGAATTCCAACCTCGTTCCCACTGACTCATGTAGCTGTCTCCAAAAATGGGAAGTGAATTGAGTTCCCCTATCAGACACAATACTCTTGGGCACACCATGTATACATACGATTCTACTCATGTAGATTTTGGCTAACTTGGCACTTGTATAGGTTTTCTTCACGGGTATGAAATGAGCCACTTTGGTTAGGCGATCCACTACTACCCATATGGAATCATACCCTGACCTGGTCCTTGGTAGTCCGGTAATGAAATCCATACCAATCTTGTCCCACTTCCAATCAGGAATAGGTAGTGGTTGAAGCAAACCTTCTGGTTTCTGATGCTCCGCTTTCACTCTACTACACACATCACAAAAAGCAATATGTTCGGCGATGTCCCTCTTGAGATTATTCCACCAAAATATTTCTTTCATGTCCATGTACATTTTGGTGTTACCCGGGTGAATAGAATACGGAGAGTTGTGTGCTTCCTGCAAAATCAGTTTCCGCAACTCGGATCTTGTGGAACAGAATCGCTTCCCATGCCACAAAGTACCTTGTTCGTCTTCATGGAAATTTTTAGCTTTCCCTTGGCCAATCTTTTCCTTAATCTCTTCAATTTCCTTATCAGTCTTCTGGGCTTCTCTGATCTTGTCCAACAAAGTGGGTTGAACATCTAATGACATGAGATGTCCTTCTGGCACAATCTCCAATATGAGTTTTCTGAATTGGGTACACAAATCGTCTGGAAATTCTCCTTTGGTAAGGCCATTCACAAACACCGTACGACTTAGAGCATCTGCTACAACATTTGCTTTACCGGGGTGGTATTGCAAACTTAAGTCATAGTCTTTGATAAGTTCTAACCATCTTCTTTGTCTCATATTAATTTCCTTCTGGGTGAAGATATACTTCAAACTTTTGTGATCCGTGAACACTTCGCAATGCTTTCCCAAAAGGTAGTGTCTCCATGTTTTGAGTGCATGGACGACAGAGGCCAACTCTAAGTCATGATTAGGATAGTTCACTTCATGAGTTTTGAGTTGTCTCGAGGCATAAGCTAGAACTTTACCGTCTTGCATCAGCATTGCACCCAAACCTTGATGAGATGCATCACAATAAACTTGGAAATCCTTTTCCAAATCTGGCAGACATAAAACTGGTGTTGTCACAAGTCTTTTCTTCAACTCCTGAAAGCTGACTTCACAACCTTCAGACCAAGCAAACTTCTTATCTTTCTTTAACAATTCGGTCATGGGCTTGGCTACCTTAGAAATTCTCAATAAACCTTCTAGTAACCTGCTAAGCCAAGGAAACTACGAACTTCTTTCACGGACTTGGGAGATTCCCATTCATCCACAATGAAACTTTAGCAGGATCAACTGCTACACCATCCTTTGTCATAACATGACCAAGAAAACCAACTTCCTCCAACCAGAACTCACACTTGCTGAATTTGGCATAAAGTTTATGCTCCCGTAACTTCTCAAGTATCAAACGCAAGTGTCCTTCATGTTCTTCTTTGCTCTTGGAGTAGACTAAGATGTCATCGATGAAAACGACAACAAACTTGTCAATAAATTCCATGAACACCTTGTTCATCATATTCATGAAGTATGCTGGAGCATTGGTCAAGCCAAAAGGCATCACATTATACTCATACAATCCATACCTTGTGGTGAATGCTGTTTTAGGTATGTCTTGTTCTCTTATCTTGAGTTGAAAATAGCCTGACCGGAGATCAATCTTTGAGAACACACATGCTCATTCTAGCTGATCAAACAAGTCATTGGTTCTAGGCAAAGGGTATTTGTTCTTGATAGTTACCTCGTTGAGTGAACGGTAATCTATGCATAACCTTTGGCTTCTATCTTTCTTCTCCACAAACAAAACTGGGGCTCCCCAAGATGAAGAACTTGGTTGAATAAATCCTTTCTGCAACTGTTCTCCAAGTTGCTTCTTGAGCTCTTTCAGTTCACCAACTGACATTTTATATGGTCTCTTTGCTATTGGCCCAGACCCTGGTACCAAATCTATCAGAAACTCCACATCTCTATCTGGTGGCATTCCTGGCAGTTCTTCCAGAAACACATCCGGATACTCACTCACAATTGGTACACTGTCCATGCTAACCCCCTTAAGAGAATTTAGCTTACTTCCTTTAGATTCAAAGTTGGACTTGCATTTAATCTGTTTTCTTTCCGGGGTTGTGAGTGCAACAGTACGATTAGCACAATCTAGTACTCCTTCATACTTAGCCATCCAATCAATTCCCAATATTACGTCTAGTCCTTGGGAATCTAGGATTATAAGACTCACTGGAAATTTATGTTTTCCAAACTCTATTACTAGATCCCGGCATCCAAGACTTACTATCATATCTCCACCCGGAGAACTAACTTTTATTGGACACCCAATATTTTCAGTTGGAAACCCATTTCTATCAACAAATGCTTTTGATATGAATGAATGCGATGCTCTAGTATCAAAAAGAACAAATGCTGGAATAGAATTGAGTCTGAACTTACCAGCAACAGCGTCAGGCTCCTCATAGACCTCCTCCACACTGATGTGGTTCACCTGTCCTTTCTGGAAAGGATTGGGCTTGACAGGTCCTTCAAATTTATTTTCGGGGCACTCATTTGCATAGTGTCCCATCTTTTTGCATTTGAAGCATTCAACCTGACTGATGTCCCTCTTAACAGGCTGACTTCCACTTCCACTACCATTACCACTGTGGTGGTTCTTATGCCCACTCTTGTGGTTCTTGTACTTGTCATTGTCATAACTGCGATGATGCTTGTTGTCATGACAGTTGTGGTTGTGGTGCTTATTGAATTTCCCATGCTTGTGGGATCCTGAGCTTCCACTGTCATCATAGTGAGATCGTTTGTGAGACGATCCCGAGCTGTGCTTGTCGGAGTGCTTTCTCTTTCTACTCTCGACTTGCTTCATTTTGTTCTCCAATATAGCAGCCTTGTCACAGAGCGACTGATAAGTGGGAACATATGCCACAGCCAATTGCAGATTCAGCTCATCATTCAAGCCTTCCAGAAATTTTTCCTTTCTCTTGGCATCTGTGTCAACTTCATCCGGTGCATAACGCGCCAGATTGTTGAACTCTTCAATGTATTCAACCACGCTGCGGTGGCGCTGCTTCAGATTGTGGAACTCCTTCTTTTTCAGGCTCATTATTCCTGATGAGATATGGGCAGTGCGAAAGCCATCCTCAAAGATAGCCCATGTCACCTCATCTATGGGAGTAGTGATCTGGAAGTTGTCCCACCAAGTGGCTGGCCCTTCCAGCGGATGTGCAAATCTGACTTTTACAAAGATCCGTGCATTACGGTTACTAAGTCCTTGTTTACAGATCGTAGCCAATCATTGACCACCATGGGATCAGTCGTCCCCGAGAACTTAGCTGGCCTCAATCGCAGAAATCTGGTGAGCATATCAAAGCCCGGAGGGTTGTTGTTGTTATTGGGGTTGTTGTTGTTGTTTTGGTTCTGAATGAATGTTGTCATCATATGCATCAGCTGTGTTTGAGCAGTCATCATTTGTTGCATTTCTGGTGTGATGTTGTTGTTGTTGTTGTTGTTGGGGTTGGGGTTTGCGCGACGGGGAGGCATCTGTGGTTTGTTCAAATAGAGATAAGAATGAAATACCCATAGATGTTTTCATGCACATTACATCACATAAGAAAACACATAGCATGCAACACAAAGATAAAAGTTCAACAACAAGATAACAAGTTCACAAAGTAAAACACACAAGTAGCAAGCCATCCACATGTCGGATGGTCCAATAACAAGTTCTCAAATAACAAGTATGATAATAAAAGACAAACGAGTAGTCAAGTCTACTCATCGGCATCAATCTCCTCCTCGACAAAGGTAAGACCTGTGTTCTCCGTCGCGGCCTTGTTCTCCTCAATAGTAGTGGTCAAGGACTCAATCTTGGCCTTGAGAGTCCTCTTCTGGGAACGAAGCCTCTCTATCACCGTCTGCTGCTGCTCTAGCTCGAAGTCCTTGGACTGCAGTTTTTCAGTCATACCCCGGATCTTCTTGTTCCTATCCTGGACACGCTTCTCCTGACTCTTGAACTTCCTGTCCTGGGTCTCGAACTTCGCCTCCATTTCCTTGACTATCCCGTCCTGCTGCGCGAAGAGCTTGTCCTTCTCGTGAAGCTGCACCTGGATCTCGTCATTACTGAGCATGACATTGGTCCTGTCCGTGTCCACGTGCCTAATGAGAGACTCTAAGTCCTAGAGGTACAGGCGTATCGGCTTTGCTGCGTCCCTCGAGTCGTCCTCGAAGTCGATGGACTCTCCGTCCTCATCACGTCTTCCAAAGACTTGGAAGTGAGTGCCTCTAACATGTTGGGAGTGTCGTCCTAGCAGACGTCCTATCAGGTCCTGCATAACTACCTCCATGCCTCTCTCTCTGTCATCGTGCATAAGTTTGAAGACGATGGCCTCCATAGTAGGCTCTGTCTGGCATCTGGGCTGGTTCACCTTGAAGCCCCAGAGGTCCTTCCTCTCGAACTTGGTGAGTGGATGCACCATGATGGTGGGAAGAGGGAGATTGAGCAAAGTGGTAAGCTCAACGATACGAGGACCAAAGCGGGTAACCTGGAACTCCTCAACAAGGTCTTGATGGTAATAGGCATCTATTTATAAGATAGAAAATTTAGAACAACACAAATCAAGATAAACAAAAGCCATAACATCACATACATATCCTTGGAAAGCAAAATCACACAAGTCATGCATACATGAATCCATTACATCAACCAAGGTCCAATCTTATTTTAAGGTATCATTTTGGTAAATAAGGTGATAGGTGGTGGTCCAACTAATGAAAATCGTTTACAATCCTATCTCACTGGATCATTGGCTAACACAATGTTCCTAGAAGCAATCACCTATCTTGCTCACATGATTCCATCACTAAGTCTATAATATCTCCTCTTAAGGTCTGGTTGGTAGCTTCCAACTCTTGGGTAAGTTCCTTCTCTTTCATCAAGTCTTTTTGGAGGTTGAGCATTCTGCACTTGACTCTAGCACTAAGTTCTTTGATAGTCCTCCAAGCTGCTTCTCTTGTCGACTCAAAGAATGTGGTGTGCACCACAGTGTTGGTGTACATGCAGAATCCTGTTTCTTTGTGGTTGTCTTCCTTGTTTTTGTACAAGTGAAGTTGCACCCACCAGTACTCAACTCCTTCATCCATCACTGGAAAGCCTTTGTACACAGCTGCACCATGTATTTCCATTGCCACCATGAGGTCCTTGAGAATTTTGGGAAACTCAGTCTCACACTCCAAGGTCATGGTCATGAGTGGTCCTTTCCTTACGGCTTCGTTGATGGAGTTCATCTACAAATAGAGATGAGATATAGAAGATTAGAAAAGTTTTACGAGAAGAGTAGACAAGTGTAGAAGTAGTTGAAAATTTTCCTTAGTGGTTTCCAATCCTAGGGTCATAATCCTACAGGCAACACAGTGCTCTGATACCATCTGTAAGATCCCTCCTTTTTAAAGGAAAAGGATCCCATTGATTGCAATGCTAGTCCCTGGATCATTGCTAGCATCCACAGTTTAAGATGAAGTACACAGATACAAAGGTCATTTATTACATCCATTCCAGAGATAAAACATTGTATTTTACAACTCAAGGCCACAGGACTAATACAAGAGTTTGGAATAAGTAAATAAACATAAGTCTTCATCTTCGTGTGCCACAGGCAAGCATGTTGAGTGTAGACTCATGACACCTAATCCTCATCGGAGTAATCTGCAACATCACAAGTTACAGCCACAGTGGGTCAATACTTTGGAATAGTATTGGAAAGTGATACCTTAGTAAATTTTATGTGGACTAACTTACTATATGCATTTTGGCTAAGTGTAGCTTGGCTTTCTTTGCTCAAAATAGGTTTTTCCTATTAGTTTAAATCACTAAGTTTTTCTTTGTCAAAAAACTTTTCCCAATAAACCACCAATAAACATTGGGGTCCTTCACCCTTGTTCACCCACAAGTTTTTACTTACAAGTTGGAGTGATGAGATTCTTGATAGCTTCCATGTCTTGATGCTCAAGTTGTCCATTGCCATGGACTTGGCTAAGTACTTAGATTTTCCATCTGCAGAGGTTGTGCACTTTCCCCACCAGACTTGGTTTCCCAAGAAAGGACCTTTCAGAAGCCTTTCCTTAGACCAAATGGACGTGCTCCAACCTATCATTCCCACTACCACCAACTATCCAAATGGCTAAGTTCTAACAACTTATGTGATCCAGGCAGAGCCCATATTGCCAAGTGGCTGCACTATAAGCTTCTCAACACTTGGCCTCTAAAATACCTTTGTGCCTGGGTGGCATACCACAAGTGAGATACACAAGGTAAACCATAACCATGGTCCTTGTGTAACCACTCAACCAAAAACCACCATTCAAGTCCCATTCCACCCAGGGGATTCATTGACTTAGTTGTTTTATTAAGAAAAACATAAGTCCAAAGACTTAGAAATAGTTTCATCATAGCATGTATATACTTTACCAACCCTTTTTTGCTACTAGCTAGACTAAGCATGGCATAGTAACTTAACTTAGGAATTTCCTAGCAATTCTATATCTACTTAGGATTTCCCAACATGGCATTTGGCAAAAAAATAGTAACATGCAAGACTTAGCAAAATATTTCTAATGCTTGTACAAAATATAGGGATGGAAATATTCATGAAGTACCACTTGCCTTGGTAGTTGGAAGAGTAGCACTCTTCACAATCACAATCACTAGCACCAAAGTCTACACAAAGAATATAACCACAATCACATACAAGTCATATACAAACAAAAATATATATGCATTCATGCAAAAATTCTAAGTGATGATTTTTAAAACTCCACCAAGCAAGTGCATAGTAATGAACCATCAACAAGTCAAAATCTTGCCAAACCAAGTTTATTTAGCACTAAAACAAAATCCTAAACAATTTCTATACTCAAAAAGCCTTAAACAAGTTTCTACAAATAAACTCATTTTAACAGAAACTTTTCACTAAACACATTGCATATACAGAAAGGGCTTGTCTTCCTGATTCCAACGGTATAAATTTTTCAAAAATCTAACGTGGGAAACAAAAGTTATAGCCTAATCAAATTTGAATCTAAATCTGTTTTGAATTCTGTTTTAAACACAAACCCTAGCCACATGTCTTAACCTTACTAGCGCGTACCGCTTCGCACCGGATCACGCACGCGAGCCATAGGATCTAAGTGACAATGCACGGCTCAGATCTAAACATAACGCTTCGCTAAGTGGTTCTATCGCACGCGTTGGATCCAGATCCAAGGGCTCTCGATCAAGCGACCATGTTCTGGCGGTGCGCGGCGACGGCGAGCGGCGGAGCGCTCTGTCAGCGGCGGCGTTGGCGTTCTAGGTCGCTCGGGGAGGGAAGGATGTGCTTACCAGAACCGCAAGGTCGAGGCGAAGCTCAACGTGGTGGAGGCTGGGCAAGGGGCGCACGGGGTCGTCGGGAATTCCTCGCCGGAGTTCCGAATGCGTCTGATGCGGCTGCTGTCGACGTTGGCGAGGTTCTGCGTCGCGCTAAGTCAAAAGGAAAGCACCGTTAGATGCGCAAGACGATGGGGATCCTAATCGTATCAGACAGAGGGCAAGGGGCGGCTGGTACTTACGGGGAGAGGTCGCCGGAGTTCGTGCAGAGAGCGGCGACGCTCGGTCGAAGTTGTTGCCGAAGATACAGACCATGCGAGAACAAACGGGGCGTGTCAGTAGATGCGCAAAGAGTTGCTGAGCGTGATAACATGAGGCAGGGACAGAGGGGAACACGGAGCTCACCGGAATTCGTCGGCGCGGTCGTCGGAACAGCGGCGGCATCGAGCGAGTTGTGGGCAGCCTGGTGGCGTGGAGGGGGAATTGGTTGAGGGGAAATGGTCGCGAGAGAGTGGGGATTATATAGCCAGAGGCTCGACAAGAAACGCCTAGGGATTCAATGCCATTTACCTCGCGGAATCAAAGCAGCAACAGGCAGCGGCGGAGTTCGTGCGCGAGATTTTGGGGAAGAAGACGATGACGTGGACAGGGCCCGCACGTCAGCGAAATAAGGAGAGGGGGAGTGGGGTCTGGGTGTCAGTGACCGCGTGGGTGCGTCTGCGCGTGCGAGCGAGCGAGCGAGCGAGAGAGAGGCCGGGTGGGCTAACTGGGCCGGGTGGGCTGTTGGGCTAGAATAGGGGCGCTTGTCCTTTTTCTTTTCTTTAATCCTTTTCTTTTTCCAGAATGAATTTCAGTAATGGTTTTCAAATGAATTCAAACTCCATTTGAATTCAAATCTATTTGGGATTTTTGCAATGTGCAACAGTCTCAATTCTAGGCATAAAACCATGTGGCCACTTTGAAAAGGCTTGGTCATTTTTGGAGAACCAAAACAACAGGGACTTTGCACTTGATTGCAAATGTTTGAAAAATGGTTTTTGAAACCATTTCCATTTTGTAAAGTTTGGTTCAAATTCCACACTCAATCCATTCAACAAGGGAGACAAACAATCTAGGTTTAAAACATTCAAACTCTCAAATGGGGATGGCCATTTGATTTAAGTTTGGTCACATGAAATGATAGCACTCTGTTTTCTGAAATGAGTTTGAAATTGGCCTCAAAACTATATGCATGCATGAATTATATGCAATCTTTGAAATCATGAATTTAGGGATGTTACAATGATATTTCGAAGTTTTGAGTTCTATTCTAAATAAGGTGTTGTTTAATTGAGTTTAGCCTTAAAGATACTCAACACCATGGGTGATGATCGACTCCATAGTACTCTTTGAAAGAATTTGTTTGAAGAAACTAATGTTTAGCGGTAATTGAGATGCATGCCAAATCTTGACCTGTTGATTAAAGTATAATATTGCTTTATGCGTGTCTGCACCACTATCACACAACATGGGATGCTAACAACTCCGCTGGCCTTTGAACAATCCAAAAAGAGGAAACACTTGGAGTTTGTCTATGAGGTTCCCAACATATGTAGCAGAAATGCTATATTTGGGTATGCATTGGTATTCTCATGGGCCAGCATGTTGGGCCACGTAGAGATATAACAAAACTTTTTCTTCTAACGTGGTGATCCCAAGATCTAGCTGAGGTAGAAGGCCACGAGGTTTACCACTAGACGCGCAATTGCGGATTACTGATGAAGCACGTCAGTTGATGCAGTGCAATCCTCACGATCCGATCGTCCTGGTGCTGATCGTGCAACACCTCTGCTGGTATCCACACGTACAAGGAGGAGCACCGGCAACGAACTGCTAGGTTCGGTACGTCGGCAGGACTGCTGTGGAGCTAGGGTTTCCAACACATGGAATGACCTAACCGATCAACGATTAACCCTTCTGGGTTACTGTGCTCCACTATATATATATAGGGAGTGAACGTGGGCTCCATTTTCATGGCCCATTTACTAAATCCCATATAGCACTAGTCACCGTGAGTCCAACTCACTGACTCAGTCCCAATCCGGCTCGGGTCCAACCCAACCAGATTTCTAGTTCAGATCCTATCCGAACTTGCTCCCTCTCTTAAATGTGTGACCCCGCAGGCTCATGGCTACTTGGACACGATTGGAGTCTGACTCTCAATCGATCAGTCGGTAGCGGCTCCTAGCAGAAAGTGCCGACTCCCAAGTACCAAAGAGTCATGACGACTTGCCTTTCCAATGCGACTTGCGTCCGAGTCCCTTTTGCCTCACGATATACCTTGTCAGACTATAGGCGAATATTTTTCATCCCTTAAATAGTCTGACTCTCTTCTCGATCCGAGATAAGTGATTCATCCGACTAACTCTTAGTCGATCGCCTCGGTTAACACTTAACCGATTTGTGCATGGCCATGCTTTCCGAATCATATCATCCGAGAGGGCCTAGAGAATATCTCTCCAAGTGGAGGTGAAAAATCCCATCTTGGTTATTCACATCACGCAGCTTGGTTCTCAGTCGACCCGAACTCTGCCTTTATAACTGCCTAGTTACGGATCACCGTTTGACAGAACCTAAGTCGGTGATCCTCAACTCGGACTATGCAATAACCGCAGGTCTAAGGATTACATTGATTGAGATATACAAATGACAACTTGTTCGTTGTACCTCAATATGGGTCAATCGGACTCGCTAAAATCTTTAGTCGAATCTGTGTAAGTTGGAATGACATCACCATGCCCATGACAACTGGAACTGAGTCATCAAGCCGACTTTCACATTGGTCTAAGTTGTGTGTCCAGCACAACCTCAATGACCAAGGACATTTAGTACAAACAACATGAATGTATAGTTCCACAACCGAATCACATATTCAATGATATACATCAGATGCTCATACAAGGACAGCTTAATAACTTTATGAATACAATGGGAAATATCATCATACATGATTGCCTCTAGGGCATATTCCCAATAGTCTCCCACTTGCACTAGAGTCAATCTTCCGACATCACATGTCCAAGCATCTAATTCCCATGGCTCTCAGGTGCGCCTCATGCTTCTGCTGTGGTAACGGCTTTGTCAACGGATCCACAATATTTGCATCCGTGTGTACCTTGCATAACTTGATATCACCCTGATCCACGAACTGGTGAATCAGATGGTACCGCATGAGTATTGCTTGTTCTTATGGTGTTGTCTAGGTTCCTTGGCTTGTGAAATAGCACCATTGTTGTCACAATACACGTCTAACGAATTGGACGAGCCCTGAACCACACCAAGATCCATGAGGAAATTCCTCATCCAAACAGCTTCCTTTGCTGCCTCCGAGGCGGCAATATACTCAGCCTCTGTTGTATATGCAGACAGAGTCTCTTGCTTGGAACTCTTCCAGCTCACAGCACCTCCGTTTATAATAAACACGTATCCGGATTGCGAACGAGAATCATCAGAGTCGGTAAGATAACTCGCATCCGTGTAACCCTTTACACTGAGTTCATCTTCACCACCATAAACCAAAAACATATCCTTAGTACTTCTCAAGTACTTTAGGATATTTTTAGCCAATGTCCAGTAGATTTCTCAAGGATCAGCCTGGTATTTGCTCACAACACTTAGAGCATACGAAACATCCGACCTAATACAAATCATGGCATACATGATGGATCCGACTGCAGAAGCATACGGAATCGCACTCATCCAACTTCGCTCATCAGTTGTCGAAGGACACTGAGTCTTGCAAAGTTTTATGCCATGGGACATCGGTAAGAACCCCTTCTTAGACGATTCCATGTTGAACTTCTTCAACACTTTGTCCAAATATGTACTCTGACTCAATCCAATGAGCCTCCTTGATCTATCTCTATAGATCCGGATTTCGAGGATGTATGTTGCCTCACCCAAGTCTTTCATTGAGAAACTCCTTTCCAATGATTCCTTGGTTTCTTACAACATCTGGACATCATTTACAATCAATAATATGTCATCCACATATAAGATTAGAAAGTTTACTTTGATCCCACTAAACTTCTTGTATAAACAAGAATCATGATCACTCTTGATGAAGCCAAACGATTTGACTACCTCATCAAAGCAAATATTCCAACTCCGAGATGCTTGCTTCAACCCATAAATGGATTTCTGAAGTTTACATACCTTGTCAGCATTAGCCGGATCGACAAAACCCTCGGGCTGTATCATATACCCGTCCTCGGTTAAATTTCCGTTAAGGAAAGCCATTTTGACATCCATCTGCCATATCTCATAGTCGAAATAGGCTGCTATAGCTAACATGATCCGAACTGATTTAAGCATCGCTACGGGCGAGAAATTCTCGTCTTAATCAACTCCTTGAACTTGTCAGAACCCCTTCATGACAAGGCGTGCTTTATAGACGGAAACATTTCCATCCATGTCAGTTTTCTTCTTAAAGACCCATTTGCATTCGACGGGTCTTGCACCGTCTGGCAAATCAACCAAGTTCCAAACTTGATTTTCATCCATGGACTTTAACTCGGATCTCATGGCTCCAAGCCATGACTCGGAATTAGATCCCACCATTGCTTCCGAATAATTTAACGGCTCATCACTGTCTAACAGTAACACATCACGAACACTTCGTAATCTTGCTGATCTTCGTAGTACAGGTGCTGCTGCCGGCTCAGCTACCACGATCGGCTCAACCTCCAAGGTTTTTGTCGACTCGCTACTAGCTGGTTCCTCTTGAATTTCTTCGAGCTGCACCGTGCTCCCACTTACTCCACGACTGAGAAACTCTTTCTCAAGGAAGACACCATTCCGAGCAACAAACACTTTGCCCTCTTCTCGGTTGTAGAAGTAGTAACCCAAGGTTTCCCTCGGATACCCCATGAAAATACACTTATCCGACTTGGACGTAAGCTTGTCCGAATGAAGTCGCTTGACAAATGCTTCACAACCCTAAATCTTATGAAAAGACAAACTCGGCTTTTTGCCTATCCACATCTCATGCGGTGTCTCCTCTACCGACTTTGATGGTACTCTGTTTAGTGTGAACGCCGCTGTTTATAGACAATAACCCCAAAATGATAAAGGCAGATCTGTCCGACTCATCATTGATTGTACCATGTCCAACAAGGTCTGATTTTGCCTTTCCGAAACACCGTTCCTTTGCGGCGTTCCTGGCGGAGTAAGTTGAGGAACTATTCATCAACTTTTTAGATGGTTATCAAACTCATGGCTCATGTACTCGCCTCCTCGGTCCTACCGAAGAAACTTTATTTTCTTGCCGAGTTGATTCTGTGCCTCATTCTGGAATTCTTTGAACTTTTCAAAGGCTTCCGACTTATGTTTCATCAAGTAGATATATCCATACCGACTCAAATCATCAGTGAAGGTAATGAAGTACTCATAACCACCCCTGGCTATCGTGCTCATTGGTCCACATACATCACTATGTACTAGTCCCAACAAGTCGGACGCCCTTTCACAACTCTTTGCAAAAGGTGTCTTGGTCATTTTTCCGAGTAGGCAAGATTCGCATGTCTCGAACGACTCCAAGTCGAATGAAGTTAGGAGTCCATCATCATGGAGCTTCTTCATGCGTTTCCAACTTATATGACCAAGCCGACAATGCCAAAAGTAAGTCATATTCAGATCATTTGGTTTCAACCTTTTAACATTTATGTTATAAACCGACTCACCATCAAGATTCAAAATAAATAACCCGTCCTGGACGGGTGCAAAGCCATGAAACATATCATTCAAATATAAAGAACAACCATTTTTCTTGATATTCGACTCATAGCCTTGCCTCATCAAACATGAAGCAGAAATAATGTTTCAACTGAGCATTGGAACATAATAAAAATTATTCAGTTCCATAATGAATCCGGAAGGTAAATGAAGTTGCATCGTGCCGACTTCAAACGCATCAACTCTTGCTTTGTTGTCGACTCGAATATCAACCTCTCCTCTTGCTACGCTCCTAGTTCTTACCAGTCCCTTCAACGAGTTGTAGATGTGAATAACTGATCCGGTATCATATACCCAAGAACTATTAGGTGCATCAGCAATATATATGTCTATAACATTGCAAACAAGTGTACCTGAGTCGGAAGTCATACCTCCACTCTTGGCTTTGTCGTCCAAGTACTTGCTGCAGTTCCTCTTCCAGTGGCCATCCGCCTTGCAGTAGAAGCAAGTGGATCCGGCTAAAGGAAATGGCTTAGTACCTGAGGAAGCGCTTGGGACCGGGTCCTGAGCCTGCTTTCCTCCCGACTTAGCCTTATTCTTAGTCCAAGAACTCTTCTTGAACTTAGCCTTATTCTGCACCATCAACACTTGACTGGCGCCCTTCTTGAGATCCGCCTCTGCCTGCTTGAGCATCCCATGTAATTTAGTGAGCTTATTATCCATACCATGCATGTGGTAGTTCGAAATGAACTGCCCATATGCACTAGGAAGAGAGTTCAAAATTATATCCGTAGCGAACTCTTCGCTAATGGGGTAGCCAAGCCTCTCCAGAGACTGCACGTAACCAACCATTTTGATCACATGCAGACTTAGTGGATCACCATACTTAAGCTTGCAACTCAGCAAAGCCTGAGAGACTTGATACCTCTTAGTCTTCGCCTGAGCCTGGAACATACTTTTGAGGCTTTCGATCATATCGTAGGCCTCAACATTCTCAAACTTTTTTTGCAAGTCCGGTTCCATGTGAGCAAGCATAAAACAGCTAATATTCATGAAACCGGACGGTAGGCATTGGTGGCAGCGACAGTTGCATTCTCATTCGGCTCATCTGGAAGTGGGTTGTCTAGGACATGGTCCTTCTTTTCTTGTTTGAGAACAATTCTCAGATTTCAATACCAGTTGGTAAAATTAGTGTCGTTTAGTTTATCTTGCTCAAGGATAGTTCTCAACGCAAAACCAGATATCTGAGAGTGACTGCTACTTGGTGCCATGATCTACAACAGAAAAAATGCAAAACACTTAAGACATGTATTCATAAAAGAGCAAGCATATTAAACACTTCAATATTTTATGCTCCCACTAGAACCAACACCCCTCCGATGGTTACTTAGTGATTCAGGATCCTAAATAAGCAAGTCGGCTAGTGAGATTAGCATCACCGCTAGCCGCCAAGTGATCTAGGTAGACAACTCCTTGCCAATTGTATCTCATATGACTCCTGTTGGACGGGTGGCATCACATGCCCCGGCTCCCGTCCGACTTTTCCCCGAGTCCCACAACCGTTGTGATAGACCCGTCTAGCTTACCGAGTGTTTCCACAGTAAGAGTCCGAATCGAACCCACCTAGTCGGAAAGAATTGGCAGTACCTCAATTTTATGAGCCCACTACCAAAAATGTCCGACTTGTGATGGTGCAAACACTGGCGGGAAAACCGACTAGACCTTATTTGAGGGATTAAATTTTATGGACTATCTAACAGAGGTAAAATAGAGACATAACAATAACACAAAATAAAGCAATTATAATATGAAATGGTATGTCCCTCTTCATGTCGATCTCCATCTCCATAAAGCATGTAATCCGACCCATGCCAACTCTTGTCACTTGCCGTCTTACACCATGTCGCCGACTTGTACATCTCCTTGCATGCCATCTAGGTTCTCCAAACAGCTACACTAGCTTAGTAAAGTAAATTACATGGAGAATCCGACACGCAGGTCGTTATACAATAAAATGACAGCACCTAGGCTCCAGCTGGATGACAAAAACCGCGATTCTCAGATCACGTATGGATTACACACATACATCACATGCACATGAACCATACCATTCACAACTTCCTGCAAAAAACAAGTTATGCATAGACACTACAAGGAATGTGTTATTCTGTGACCTTCTAATAGTGACCGTGGACAAAATCGTCATAGAATTATGACGATTTTGCACTAAATGGTCGTAAGCTATTCAGGAGGTTCAAAACCTTAGAAAATTACGACGATCTTGCTTAAAATCATCATGGTTTTATTAGCTCAAATCGTCATAACCCAGTAAATGCATCTCGGGAGGTATTGGTAGCTCACTATGACGATTTTAAATCGTCATATCGTCTAAATTAGAAAATAAGAGATTCGCCACGTCAACAATTGTGCCTACATGTCATGTCTGCGTGTCACTTTTTAACTATATATCATATTCATGTATTAATATCCGCCTAGGTGGCACTACCGAGACCAAAGAGACTTGACGTGCTTGCCTTGTGAATTATTTCCAAAAAAGAATCAAGCCAGCGATTCGAACTCGCGACCTCCCTCCGTTTGCGAGCGCACCTTAACGCCAGGCCACAAGTTCCTTTGTGGCATATTACTACGATGACAGCTTATAAACATTCAATTTGATATAACGCGAATTAAATAGGCAAAAAAAGGAGCGCTCAACACTCGGACCGCGGACCTCCAAGCACATAGAAGGAACCTGACCACCACACCAACGTAACTTAGATGTAATCTATTTGTGCTCCTCCTATTTGAGTATAACACGGCGATTGCAACTGGGCCTGGTGGCCAAATTTCCCCTAATGGGCCTCGATGGGACTAGGTTTTTTCTTTTTCTTTTTTGTGTTTTTATATTTCTTCTCTATCTTTTTCATAAGAAGTCTAAAATAATTTATTTTTGTCTCTAAATATTTATGAATTTCATTAGACCATACTAGGATGTTAATTATAAATAATATGATTATTTTAAATTGTGGATCTACTAATCCCATATTAGTCCATAGTAGGGACAATATCATAATTCCAAATATGATTTTGAAACTAGGGTTTTGAATTCAAAAATTTTGGCCTTAAGTATCGCTAAAATTGCATTGGATCTCTGAAGAAAAAACATATTCTGAGTCTAAAAATCATTTTTTTCAAAAAATAATGGGCATCGGATCATGTACATGTAGTTCAAATCGGACCCACTTCATACCGATTCGGCAGGAATTTATATTTTTTGCCAGGGATGAACGGAAAGGTTTGAGATACCCCGGTTGGGACATTTTCTATGAAAGCTGGTATAATATTTTTACAAAATGTGGGGGTACCATTCTAAAACTGTCATTTGGTGGTTGCTTCACAAACCGCCCCGTTTTTTGCGCTCGGAAAATGGAAAATGGTTTTTCCGTGCGTCGAAAAGGAAAACTTCCTCCTGCAACATTGTTATCCATGCCATGATACATATGTGTGCATAATATGGGCACATTATAACAAACTATGCCCTGATTCTAGCCATAACATTGGTCATTTGACCCGAAAGCCACGAAACCTCGAACATGATAGGTCATTTTGTGAAGGTTTTTTGAGACATACTAAATTTACCCAGCTTGGTATTTTTCCTTGCAATTATGTCACATAATAAGACACCACGCGAAGGATTTGCGTTGATCGGACCATTTTTTATTTTTTTATGCCCGTTTCAAACTATGGTCAAAATGACGGGCATGAAGGTTCTTAGCTAGGGGCCGAGCCTCGCTAAAATTGCATTGGATCATTGAATAAACATAATATTATGAGTCTAAAAATGATTTTTACCAAAAATCATGAGCATCGGATCATGTACCTGTAGTTCAAACCGGACCCACTTCCTACCGATTCAGCACGAATTTGTCTTTTTCGCCAGGGATGAACGGAAAGGTTTGAGATACCCCGGTTAGGACATTGTCCATGTAAGGTGGTATAATAGTTTTACAAAATATGGGGGTACCATTCTAAAACTGTCATTTGGTGGTTGCTTCACAAAATGCCCCGCTTTTTGCGCTCGGAAAATGGAAAATGGATTTTCCGTGCATCGAAAAGGGAAACTTTCTCCTGCAACATTGTTCGCCATCCCATGATACATATGTGTGCATAATACGGGCATATTATCACAAACTATGCCCTGATTCTAGCCATAACATTGGTCATTTGACCCGAAAGCCACAAAACCTCGAACATGATAGGTCATTTTGTGAAGGGTTTTTCGAGACATACTCAATTTACCAAGTTTGGTATTTTTCCTTGCAAATATGTCACATAATAAGACACCACGCGAAGGATTTGCGTTGATCGGACCGTTTTTTATTTTTTTATGCCCGTTTTAAACTATGGTCAAAACGGCGGGCATGAAGGTTCTTAGCTAGGGGCCGAGCATCGCTAAACTTGCATTGGATCTCTGAACAAACATGATATTATGAGTTTAAAAATTATTTTTCCAAAAATCATGAGTTTGCATTATGAGTTCTACTGTGATCACTGAAGTAGTTTACTTCATAGAGTTTGTATTCAGTTCTTGAAATTGACTGCTTACATGATATCACACAAAGATACTGTAGTAGTTTACTTCATAGAGTTTGTTTAATGGAGTAACAGAAAACTTGCCTTTAATTCATACCCCACTCAGTAAACATAGCACATATTATTCTTTCTTACTGTTGCTCATATGTTTATATGTTAACAGTAGCTCAAGTATGTAAAGTTATAAACATATCTTAATACCTACAATGGAATATGTAAAGTTTGCTATCATATATATTGTCATTCCTAGAACTGAAACTGTCTGCATATCCTACTAGTTTGTTAATTCTACATTTTTGTAGTCCTGATCTTTGCACCCTGTTTGAGACTAGTGTGTTGCACCTGTTTTGTTGAATCACCTTAATTTGGTTAGATTGTAATGTGTTCACTTCCCTCATATGGTACATCTTTGGGATTAGTGTAATCTGGCCACTGCCCTCATATGATGCATTTTTCTTTCTTCATATATATGCTTACATCCTAAATAGTCTTCACTTTTTTCTAATAGAATGTAAGGGATCGTGTGTGCTTGTTAATATGCATACCAGAATAAGATGTGTATTCTTAGATTAGTGTGTTCTTATTCTCATATTCTTGGATTTATACATCGGAGGTCTACTATGCAGCATGTATTCGTCTAGTACCAATAAGTATTCTCATATGTGATCCTTCATTCTGAGTTTTGGACATATTGATTATCTTCAAACTATGCAACTGTAGTCTATAGCAGTCGAGGTAAATGTTAATATTTTAGCTCTGTGTGGTGGTTTATTTTAATTTTTGGGTTTCATTGGGGGTGCACCAAACTGCTCAGTGGTCTAACACCTTGTGAATTCTTTCGAACATGCTCAGTTTTGCAGCTTTCTATGTCAGTAATTGGTCTCTTTACATTGTCCTATATGTGAAACCAGATGCCCACTTCAAGGATGATCTTGTCCTGGATAGTATGGATGCAATGGAGGTTGTAATGGCCTTGGAAGAGGAATTTGGTTTCGAGATACCTGATGATGAAGCTGACCAAGATTGACTCCATCAAAGTTGTGGTGGACTTCATCGCCTCACACCCCAAAGCCAAATGAGTGTTGTGATATACTTGTTTAAGTTTTACCGCCATGAAACTTCTGAATAGATTTTTATTAGGATCTAGTTAATCCCTTTGCTTGAGTTACATTCCATTTGGAGTCTCCATTGCAAGTGTTCAGTTCTAGTATTTTTACTTCTTGTTTCCTCTTTCGAGTACAACTACATGGATGGTTTGGTACTAGTACTTTTACTAGATCTAGGATAAACATGTGGTATGCTTCGCTTACAGCAATCTAGTTGCTTTAGTAGTTTGTGGAATTGCAAGTCATCAATGATCTAGCCTATCTTGCCACTAGCCTATTTGATCCGTGGAGTGCCTATCTTGTAGCCTGCTAGTAGGACATGCATCAGCTAGTGATACACATGCATGTATTGGTTACTGTATCATGTGTAAAGAGTTAGTCAATTCAACAAGTAGAAATTCAAAGTATGTAGTCAGTAGTCTATTGGATTTTGGTACTTGCAAGCTTTTATGGAAATGGACTTACTATAGGTAATATGCTGCTATTTATTTATCCAATTCATATCACTTATGCTAGTTTTTCTGTTTGACAGAAATAAGAAGGTCGAAGGAGGATATTGGAAGTTCTTGGATGTGTTATATCTAGGCCAGCAACAATGGCTCCCATAAGTAGTAGGGAGCTCTGCTCCAGGCATTGACAACGAGTAGCGAATCTGTCATGTTTACATCTGTTGTATTTGCTGTCTTTTTGGTTATTGTGTCTCAAATTTGGATGTTGTATCTGCTATCATGTTTATATCCGTTGTATCAGATATCTATATCTGTTATGATGATCTAGCTATCATGTCATGTAATAGTGTTACTTATTAGCCTCGTGGCTGTTATGTTTAAATTCTGGATTATATACCGTTGTGTTGTGTGAACTATATATTTGGAAATGTTGTTGGGCTGATTTGTACATTTGGGTCTGTACTGGATCTAAACAGTCCACGTGGAATTAATAATAAAACAGGAAAAGGGTTGAAAATAAAAAAGAAATCAGCTGTAAAGAACAAAGGCCCAAAAGGGAATACACCCTAAAAAAAGGCCACGGCCCATAGACACGACATAAAATGAAATGCTCTACAAATGGCCTAGGCCCAAAACAGAAAAAGTCCAGCATTATTGGGCCAGCCCATTTAGATCACTAAAATGGACTGGGCTAATTTTGATTTAAGACGATTTCATTTCGTCACAATTTTGACACGTAGGATCGGCCACGTAGGATCTGAGATGACTTGGCTAGATGGTCCATGACGATATTAGATCGTCATAGACATTATGACGATTTAATATCGTCATAGACGGTTATGACGGTTTTACCAAAAACGTCGTTATAGTTCATTTGACGCCTTGACTTCGACGATCTCAAAATCGTCATAGAATCGTCATAAACGAACTACTATGACGATTTTGTGACGAAAATGGAGGGTCATATATAGCCAGATTCCTTGTAGTGAGATACTACATCTACCGGCGTTGTGAAACTCGCAACGACATCTAAGGCGCAACGACAGGGCGAAGCCGGCGGTCCCGATTGTTTCGATTCAATCAAACTTTTTGATCTTCGATCACCGCCTTTGGATTTATGTGTCACAGTCTACCCCGATGCCGGAAGCCGACCGGTAGGGGTATGTCATTCCACGACCTTAGCAGTATGATCACACAAATCAGATCTACCATTCCCTGAGTACAGTTGATCCAATCAACCTCGTACAAAACCGATCTATCTCATAGATCGACCACCAAAACAGCATATAGATCTCATCTACAACCAACCGCATATCACATATGCGAGATCTCGAGCCTAAAACCAGAAGCTATCGCTCTGATACCACTGTTGGGCCACGTAGAGATAAAACAAAACTTTTTCCTCTAACGTGGTGATCCAAAGATCTAGATGAGGTAGAAGGCCACGAGGTTTACCACTAGACGCGCAGTTGCGGATTACTGATGAAGCACGTCAGTTGATGCAGTGCAGTCCTCATGATCCGATTTTCCTGGTGCTGATCGTACAACACCTCTGCTGGTATCCACACGTACAAGGAGGAGCACCGGCAGCAAACTTCTAGGTTCGTTACGTCGGCAGGACTGCTGTGGAGCTAGGGTTTCCAACACATGGAATGACCTAACCGACCAACGATTAACCCTTCTGGGTTACTGTGCTCCACTATATATAGGGAGTGAACGTGGGCTCCATTTTCATGGCCCATTCACTAAATCCCATATAACACTAGTCACCATGAGTCTGACTCACTGACTCAGTCCCAATCCGGCTCGGGTCCAACCCAACCAGATTTCCAGTTCAGATCCTATCCGAACTTTCTCCTGCTCTTAAGTGTGTGACCCTGCAGGCTCATGGCTACTTGGACACGATTGGAGTCCGACTCTCAATCGATCAGTCGGTAGCGGCTCCTAGCAGAACATGCCAACTCCCAAGTACCAAAGAGTCATGATGACTTGCCTTTCCAATGCGACTTGTGTACGAGTCCCTTTTGCCTCACGATATACCTTGTCAGTCTATAGGCGAATATTTGCCATCACTTAAATAGTCCGAATCTCTTCTCGATCCAAGATAAGTGATTCATCCGACTAACTCTTAGTCGATCGCCTCGGTTAACACTTAACCGAGTCGTGCATGGCCATGCTTTCCGAATCATATCATCCGAGAGGGCCCACAGAATATCTCTCCAACTGGAGGGGCAAAATCCCATCTTGGTTATTCACATCGTGCAGCTTGATTCTCAGTCGACCCAAACTCTGCCTTTATAACTGCCCAGTTACGGATCAACGTTTGACATAACCTAAGTCGGTGATCCTCAACTCGGACTATGCAATAACCACAGGTCTAAGGATTACATTGATTGAGATATACAAATGACAACTTATTCGTTGTACCTCAATATGGGACAATCCGACTTGCTAAACTCTTTAGCTGAATCTGTGTAAGTTGGAATGGCATCACCATACCCATGACAACTGGAACCGAGTCATCAAGCCGACTTTCACATTGGTCTAAGTTGTGTGTCTAGCACAACCTTAATGACCAAGGACATTTAGTACAAACAACATGAATGTATAGTTCCACAATCGAATCACATATACAATTATATACATCAGATGCTCATACAAGGAAAGCTTAATAACTTTATGAATACAATGGGAAATATCATCATATATGATTGCCTCTAGGGAATATTCCCAACACTGCATTCAAAGCAAAAGAGGGAATACTAGTCTGACCATTATGAGATATCATGTAGGGTTCACAGCATAGAAAACAAAAATATTCCTACGATGGGAACAACTATGTACCAAGATCTATCTACTAGATACAAACAACGGGCAGATGTATATCCATAGAGAACATACCCTTGAAGACCGACAAAGGTTAACGAGTTCAAGTCGTGGTTGATGTACACGATCTCTTGCGGATCTCAAGATCGAGAGGAAGTCCTAGCGCCGCAAATCAGCAGCGCATCCGTGCTCGCACACATGTCCGAGGAACCGAGCAACCTCTGCCTCCTCGCTCCAGTGATGCAGCAGAAGCACAACTCTTTCTTGACGAATATCCACCGGGAAAATGTATCTCGCTAGTCCGAGACCATGGTGGTTAAATTCTAGAGGGGAAAGAGATCCTTCACGAGGAGGTGTGAGTGAGAGAGGAGAGGGGGTGCCTTTTATAGGAGGAGGGGGCCACCCAAGGGGGTGGCCGCCGGCCATGGGGGCTTCCCCCTCCCCTCCTTCATTCATGTGGGTGGACACTCCACTCACAAAATGCCCTTTAAATTCCCTCCACTCAAAAGTCCACTCAAATTCCCATTAAATTTCCACCAAATTTAATGCAAACTCTCATTAAATAAAACTCTTTTGTTACGGAAGAATTTGCATGCACTAGTAAGATTCAACCCACCAAATTGAAGCATGTTATGATTGTTCAAGTACCTGATTCAACCACCAAAGCTAGGCAAATTTGCAAAGCTGTCACTATCCGAATCCATGGCATAGATTTTTATGCTAATATAATAGTACTCGGAGCTAAAGGTTTGGAAGTAGTACTAGGAATGGATTGGATGTCCAAACATAAAGGATTAATTGACTGTGCGAAGAAAGCCATAACCATGACCAGCACAGCCGGAATATCAGTCGAGCATGTATCTGAAACCTTGCCCCGTCAATTCAAGTGTAACAAGAGTATAGCCAACCATTGACCAAGTTTGGTGAAGGAATATGCCACGAGAGGCAATAATAAAGTGTTTATTATGTGTATTCCAAGTATATGATAGATGTTTATTTTGCATGCTATAATTGTATTGATACGGAAGCGTTAATACATGTGTGTTTAATAAACAAGCGAAAGTTCCTAGTTATGCCTCTCTCATAAACTAGCTCGTTGATTAACAAGATGATCAAGGTTTCCACGATCATGGACATTGGATATTGTTGTTAATAACGGGATCACAACATTAGTGTAATGGTGTGATGAACATTCATCAGTATAGCATTACGATCAAAGTCATTGAGTTTATATTGCTATAACAACTTACAGTGATCCTAATCCTTAGACCATGAGATCATGTCAATCACTAACACGGAAGAGTTTCTTGATAACATCAAGCGTCACACCGTAACAGGGTGATTATAAAGATGGATTCAGAACTAATAAAGTGTTATGTTGAGGCTCATGGATCGAGAGTGGAATTTGTTCATCCCTATGACGGATAGATATACTCTGGGCCCTCTCGGTGATATCACATTGATTAGCTTGCAAGCAAGTGATTTGATCACTAGAATGTTATATCACAGGAACGAGAAAAGAGTGCATGTCGGTAACGAGATAAAACTAGGTATGGAGATACCGATGATCGAATCTCGGACATGTAATATATCGTGAAACAAAGGGATTAAGATACTAGCATAAAAGGTTCCAACGATCACAAGAAAGTCATCGTTGAATGTGTGGGAGTCAGTATGGGTCTCTAGATCCCGCATCTGATTATTTATCCGAGAGGGGTCTCGATCATGTCCGCATTATTCACGAACCATAGGGTGACACACTTAAGAGACACCGACATCCAATTGGAGCAAAAGTTTCATGCCGCAAAGAATAACAAGCGTAGGAATTTATTTCACTAGATACCAAAACAGGTTTTTAGGTGAAATTGCAGAAAGTGTTTTTGCATATGAAATAGAATTCTAGCAAGGGGTTATATGTGAATGTTTGTCATTAAATTAATTTAAGGAGGAGGAAGCCCCATGGCGTGACCACCCCTTAGGTGGCCCCTCCTCTGAGTCGACTCAGTCCCACCAAATTGCTAGTCACCATGAGTCTGACTCACTGGAGGGGGCCACCAAATTGGAGGGGGGCACCCAAGGGGGTGGCCGC
The DNA here is from genome assembly GCA_030063025.1 of Avena longiglumis. Lineage (NCBI taxonomy): Eukaryota > Viridiplantae > Streptophyta > Magnoliopsida > Poales > Poaceae > Avena > Avena longiglumis. Next base: position 337,631,524 of record CP125978.1, on the reverse strand, counting down.
CGGCCATGGGGGCTTCCCCTCCCCTCATTCAATTAATTTAATGACAAACATTCACATATAACCCATTGCTAGAATTCTATTTCATATGAAAAAACACTTTCGAAACCAAAGGGAAACCTTGGTAATGGTCACGAGTATCCATTCTTAGCCTGCACAGTCTGATTAAACACACTAAGTTTTGGCATGATCTCATTACTGATGAACTAAAGTTTTAGAAAGACAATGAATAGAAAATGAGTGTTTGATAGCCATGATTCATTGATGTGGATTACCAAATGAGACACTCTAATTTTATGCTTATTTTGACATGTTCTTGCATTTCCTTTTGGCATAAATCTCGTTAATAAGAGATAAACTTTCTAAAAGTTCAATAACTAATGTTTGCACTTGATAGCATTAACTAGATGCATGATTGGGTAGAATCGATAAACTTTATTCCTATTTAAGCTTGACATCTATTTGTGACTAAGTTTTGTCTCATAAAAATATGAAAAATTATACAAAAGGTGCAATAAGAGGATCACAAGTTTGTTTGCAAGTTAGATTCACTTTGACATGGAGCATATAAGTTTTGATGAATCTTTAGTGGTATTTATAACTGAGCTTGTGTTGCCTTGTATGAATACATGTTTTCTCTCTTCGAGCTTGTAGAAGAAATAAGGATGCAAGTCATTGATTTCCAATGATAAAGCTATTTCACAACCATTAATTTGTTATCGACCCTTCCTGCTCGAGGACGAGCAAGGTCTAGCTTGGGGAAGTTGATGGCTCTGAAATACCACCTCTTTTAGCCATATAAAATGTGAAATTTATCTCTCATATCATGTTTCTTCTAGCTATATCTATGCCTTATATGAATGACTTCTAGTTTTCATTCTACTTTCATATGAGCTTTGCACATTTAGTAGTTTAGGTAGAATTTTATCACTTTCCTTGTCTATGACATGTGTGTAGGTGTTCATGATGATTATGGATGAAACAAAGGTAAAAGGAACAAATAGAGCATATTATGGAGTAGCTATAGGGACCAGACTTAGCCATTTGAGAGGTTGAAAAAGTGAAATTTTCCAACTTCTCAAAATAAAGATCCAAGACCACTGGGTTGTATCCCTCGACGATACGAATCCAACGAGCCCAAGAACACCCAAAACGGAGTTCATTTAAAGAAATGGAAACCAAAATACGAAAGGGAACAAAAGGTTTAACGACCAACTATACGGCGGGAGCAATAATTTCGGCCGTATAGCTCCCGCCGTATAGTTGCCAAAAAGGTCACAAATGACGTAATTTGACCCTAGAAAATCTCCAGAACCTTCTCGAAGTCATATGACGGTATTAGGAGTATCCTAGGTCACCCCCAAGGCCTATATAAAGAGGAAAGGAGCCAAGAGAGAGCCACCAAGTCATACTATCCACCCACGGCGGAGCCCTGCCGCCGTGCCACCTCCATAGCCTCCTCCCATCAGATCTACACCATCACCATCACACAATAGTAGAAGGGACTAGGATCTTGAAGGCCTCTACATCGATCTACATTGTCATCTTCATCAACAACGTCTCCATCACCGATCCCCTTTGGTTACGTAGACGATCCGAGTGTGCACAAAGATCAGGGTTTCGCCGGAGGAAGACCACGAGAACATCGGAATCAGATGAGTACTTGCATGTGTCCCTAGCATATGTGTGTGAGTGTGGTGAGAGGTTGGTATATGTGCTTGCATGTGTCGCCCCTCGCATGCATGCGCTCTAACCTAGAATGAAGGTTAGGACCCGTATAAGGGGAATCTCCCGTTTAGGTGAAACCGGGTAGGATAGTGCCCCAACTTGTGAACCAACATGGTTTTACATCACCCTATGACCTAAACAAACACAAAACAAGAGAGCTATGGGCTACCTGTCGGAGGAGCGTCTAGGGGTAGGCAGTCAGAGTGTGCAGAGATCGAGTTTCACCGGAGGAAGACCACGAGAACATCAGAATCAGATGAAAACTTGCATGTGTCCCTAGCATATGTGTGTGAGTGTGGTGAGAGGTTGGTATAGGTGCTTGCATGTGTCCCCCCTCGCATGCATGCGCTCTAATTCGCTTCTCGACCCGTATAAGGGGGAATCTCCCCGTTTAGGTGAAACCGGGTAGGATAGTGCCCCAACTTGTGAACCAACATGGTTTTACATCACCCTATGACCTAAACAAACACAAAACAAGAGAGCTACGTCGGGCTACCCCTGTCAGAGGAACGTCTAGGGGGTAGACGATCCGAGTGTGCACTGCGATCAGGGTTTCGCCGGAGGAAGACCACGAGAACATCGGAATCAGATGAAAACTTGCATGTGTCCCTAGCATATGTGTGTGAGTGTGGTGAGAGGTTGGTATAGGTGCTTGCATGTGTCCCCCCTCGCATGCATGCGCTCTAACCTAGAGGCGAAGGTTCCGGACCCGTATAAGGGGGGAATCTCCCCGTTTAGGTGAAACCGGGTAGGATAGTGCCCCAACTTGTGAACCAACATGGTTTTACATCACCCTATGACCTAAACAAACACAAAACAAGAGAGAGCTACATGGGCTACCCTGTCAGAGGAACGTCTAGGGGTAGGCGATCCGAGTGTGCCTGAGATCGAGGTTTCAGGGAGGAAGACCACGAGAACATCGGAATCAGATGAAAACTTGCATGTGTCCCTATCATATGTGTGTGAGTGTGGTGAGAGGTTGGTATAGGTGCTTGCATGTGTCCCACTCGCATGCATGCGCTCTAACCTAGAAGCGAAGGGTCTGGACCCGTATAAGGGGGAATCTCCCTGTTTAGGTGAAACCGGGTAGGATAGTGCCCCAACTTGTGAACCAACATGGTTTTACATCACCCTATGACCTAAAGAAACACAAAACAAGAGAGAGCTACGCCGGGCTACCCCTCTCGGAGGAGCGTCTAGGGGTAGGCGATCCAGTGTGCCTGAGAGATCGGGGTTTCATGGGAGGAAGACCACGAGAACATCGAATCAGATGAAAACTTGCATGTGTCCCTAGCATATGTGTGTGAGTGTGGTGAGAGGTTGGTATAGGTGCTTGCATGTGTCCCCCTCGCATGCATGCGCTCTAACCTAGATGAAGGTTAGGACCCGTATAAGGGAATCTCCCGTTTAGGTGAAACCGGGTAGGATAGTGCCCCAACTTGTGAACCAACATGGTTTTACATCACCCTATGACCTAAACAAACACAAAACAAGAGAGAGCTACGCGGGCTACCTGTCGGAGGAGCGTCTAGGGGTAGAAGATCCAGTGTGCCTGAGATCGGGGTTTGTGGGAGGAAGACCACGAGAACATCGAATCAGATGAAAACTTGCATGTGTCCCTAGCATATGTGTGTGAGTGTGGTGAGAGGTTGGTATAGGTGCTTGCATGTGTCCCCCCTGCATGCATGCGCTCTAACCTAGGCGAAGGTTAGGACCCGTATAAGGGGAATCTCCCGTTTAGGTGAAACCGGGTAGGATAGTGCCCCAACTTGTGAACCAACATGGTTTTACATCACCCTATGACCTAAACAAACACAAAACAAGAGAGAGCTACATGGGCTACCTGTCGGGAGGAGCGTCTAGGGGGTGAGCGATCCGAGTGTGCACAGATCAGGGTTTCGTCGGAGGAAGACCACGAGAACATCGGAATCAGATGAAAACTTGCATGTGTCCCTAGCATATGTGTGTGAGTGTGGTGAGAGGTTGGTATAGGTGCTTGCATGTGTCCCCCTCGCATGCATGCGCTCTAACCTAGGCGAAGGTTAGGACCCGTATAAGGGGAATCTCCCGTCTAGGTGAAACCGGGTAGGATAGTGCCCCAACTTGTGAACCAACATGGTTTTACATCACCCTATGACCTAAACAAACACAAAACAAGAGAGCTACATGGGCTACCCTGTCGGAGGAGCGTCTAGGGGGGTAGGCGATCAGTGTGCCTGAGATCGAGGTTTCATGGGAGGAAGACCACGAGAACATCGGAATCAGATGAAAACTTGCATGTGTCCCTAGCATATGTGTGTGAGTGTGGTGAGAGGTTGGTATAGGTGCTTGCATGTGTCCCCCTCGCATGCATGCGCTCTAACCTAGAGGCGAAGGTTCCGGACCCGTATAAGGGGGGAATCTCCCCGTTTAGGTGAAACCGGGTAGGATAGTGCCCCAACTTGTGAACCAACATGGTTTTACATCACCCTATGACCTAAACAAACACAAAACAAGAGAGAGCTACGCTGGGCTACCCCTGTCAGAGGAACGTCTAGGGGGGTAGACGATCCGAGTGTGCACAGAGATCAGGGTTTCGCCGGAGGAAGACCACGAGAACATCGGAATCAGATGAAAACTTGCATGTGTCCCTAGCATATGTGTGTGAGTGTGGTGAGAGGTTGGTATAGGTGCTTGCATGTGTCCCCCTCGCATGCATGCGCTCTAACCTAGAGGCGAAGGTTCCGGATCCGTATAAGGGGGGAATCTCCCCGTTTAGGTGAAACCGGGTAGGATAGTGCCCCAACTTGTGAACCAACATGGTTTTACATCACCCTATGACCTAGACAAACACAAAACAAGAGAGCTACATGGGCTACCTGTCGGAGGAGCGTCTAGGGGGTAGGCGATCCAGTGTGCCTGAGATCGAGGTTTGTGGGAGGAAGACCACGAGAACATCGGAATCAGATGAAAACTTGCATGTGTCCCTAGCATATGTGTGTGAGTGTGGTGAGAGGCTGGTATAGGTGCTTGCATGTGTCCCCCTCGCATGCATGCGCTCTAACCTAAATGAAGGTTAGGACCCGTATAAGGGGAATCTCCCGTTTAGGTGAAACCGGGTAGGATAGTGCCCCAACTTGTGAACCAACATGGTTTTACATCACCCTATGACCTAAACAAACACAAAACAAGAGAGCTACGCCGGGCTACCTGTCGGAGGAGCGTCTAGGGGTAGGCGATCCAGTGTGCCTGAGATCGGGGTTTCATGGGAGGAAGACCACGAGAACATCGGAATCAGATGAAAACTTGCATGTGTCCCTAGCATATGTGTGTGAGTGTGGTGAGAGGTTGGTATAGGTGCTTGCATGTGTCCCCTCGCATGCATGCGCTCTAACCTAGGCGAAGGTTAGGACCCGTATAAGGGGAATCTCCCGTTTAGGTGAAACCGGGTAGGATAGTGCCCCAACTTGTGAACCAACATGGTTTTACATCACCCTATGACCTAAACAAACACAAAACAAGAGAGCTACGCGGGCTACCTGTCGGAGGAGCGTCTAGGGGGTAGGCGATCCAGTGTGCCTGAGATCGAGGTTTCATGGGAGGAAGACCACGAGAACATCGGAATCGGATGAAAATTGCATGTGTCCCTAGCATATGTGTGTGAGTGTGGTGAGAGGTGGGTATAGGTGCTTGCATGTGTCGCCCCTCGCATGCATGCGCTCTAACCTAGAAGTGAAGGTTCTGGACCCGTATAAGGGGGAATCTCCCCGTTTAGGTGAAACCGGGTAGGATAGTGCCCCAACTTGTGAACCAACATGGTTTTACATCACCCTATGACCTAAACAAACACACAAAAAGAGAGAGCTACGCCGGGCTACCTGTCGGGAGGAGCGTCTAGGGGGTGAGCGATCCAGTGTGCACTGAGATCGAGGTTTGGGAGGTAGACCACGAGAACAGCGGAATCAGATGAAAACTTGCATGTGCCCCTAACATATGTGTGTGAGTGTGGTGAGAGGTTGGTATAGGTGCTTGCATGTGTTCCTCCTCGTATGCATGCGCTCTAACCTAGAGGCGAAGGTTCCGGACCCGTATAAAGGGGGAATCTCCTCGTTTAGGTGAAACCGGGTAGGATAGTGCCCCAACTTGTGAACCAACATGGTTTTACATCACCCTATGACCTAAACAAACACAAAACAAGAGAGAGCTACGCGGGGCTACCTGTCGGAGGAGCGTCTAGGGGTAGGCGATCCAGTGTGCCTGAGATCGAGGTTTCATGGGAGGAAGACCACGAGAACATCAGAATCAGATGAAAACTTGCATGTGTCCCTAGCATATGTGTGTGAGTGTGGTGAGAGGTTGGTATAGGTGCTTGCATGTGTCCCTCCTCGCATGCATGCGCTCTAACCTAGAGGCGAAGGTTCCGGACCCGTATAAGGGGGGAATCTCCCCGTTTAGGTGAAACCGGGTAGGATAGTGCCCCAACTTGTGAACCAACATGGTTTTACATCACCCTATGACCTAAACAAACACAAAACAAGAGAGAGCTACGTCGGGAGGAACGTCTAGGGGGGTAGACGATCCGAGTGTGCACTGCGATCAGGGTTTCGCCGGAGGAAGACCACGAGAACATCGGAATCAGATGAAAACTTGCATGTGTCCCTAGCATATGTGTGTGAGTGTGGTGAGAGGTTGGTATAGGTGCTTGCATGTGTCCCCCTCGCATGCATGCGCTCTAACCTAGAGGCGAAGGTTCCGGACCCGTATAAGGGGGGAATCTCCCCGTTTAGGTGAAACCGGGTAGGATAGTGCCCCAACTTGTGAACCAACATGGTTTTACATCACCCTATGACCTAAACAAACACAAAACAAGAGAGAGCTACGCCGGGCTACCCCTGTCAGAGGAACGTCCAGGGGGGTAGACGATCCGAGTGTGCACTGCGATCAGAGTTTCACCGGAGGAAGACCACGAGAACATCGGAAACAGATGAAAACTTGCATGTGTCCCTAGCATATGTGTGTGAGTGTGGTGAGAGGTTGGTATAGGTGATTGCATGTGTCCTCCTCGCATGCATGCGCTCTAACCTAGAGGCGAAGGTTCCGGACCCGTATAAGGGGGGAATCTTCCCGTTTAGGTGAAACCGGGTAGGATAGTGCCCCAACTTGTGAACCAACATGGTTTTACATCACCCTATGACCTAAACAAACACAAAACAAGAGAGCTACATGGGCTACCTGTCGGAGGAGCGTCTAGGGGTGAGGCGATCAGAGTGTGCCTGAGATCGAGTTTGTCGGAGGAAGGCCACGAGAACATCGGAATCAGATGAAAACTTGCATGTGCCCCTAGCATATGTGTGCGAGTGTGGTGAGAGGTTGGTATAGGTGCTTGAATGTGTCCCCCCCTCGCATGCATGCGCTCTAACCTAGAAGCGAAGGTTTCAGACCCGTATAAGGGGGAATCTCCCCGTTGAGGTGAAACCGGGTAGGATAGTGCCCCAACTTGTGAATCAACATGGTTTTACATCACCCTATGACCTAAACCAACACAAAACAAGAGAGAGCTACCCCGGCCTACCCCTGTCAGAGGAACGTCTAGGGGGTAGACGATCCGAGTGTGCACAGATCAGGGTTTCGCCGGAGGAAGACCACGAGAACATCGGAATCAGATGAAAACTTGCATGTGCCCCTAGCATATGTGTGTGAGTGTGGTGAGAGGTTGGTATAGGTGCTTGCATGTGTCCCCCCTCGCATGCATGCGCTCTAACCTAGAAGCGAAGGTTCCGGACCCGTATAAGGGGGAATCTCCCCGTTGAGGTGAAACCGGGTAGGATAGTGCCCCAACTTGTGAACCAACATGGTTTTACATCACCCTATGACCTAAACAAACAGAAAACAAGAGAGAGCTACAGGGCTACCTGTCGGGAGGCGTCTAGGGGTAGGCGATCCAGTGTGCACTGAGATCGGGGTTTGTGGGAGGAAGACCACGAGAACATCGGAATCGGATGAAAACTTGCATGTGTCCCTAGCATATGTGTGTGAGTGTGGTGAGAGGTTGGTATAGGTGCTTGCATGTGTCCCCTCGCATGCATGCGCTCTAACCTAGGCGAAGGTTAGGACCGTATAAGGGGAATCTCCCGTTTAGGTGAAACCGGGTAGGATAGTGCCCCAACTTGTGAACCAACATGGTTTTACATCACCCTATGACCTAAACAAACACAAAACAAGAGAGCTACGCGGGCTACCCCTGTCGGAGGAGCGTCTAGGGGTAGACGATCCGAGTGTGCACAGAGATCAGGGTTTCGCAGGAGGAAGACCACGAGAACATCGGAATCAGATGATAACTTGCATGTGTCCCTAGAATATGTGTGTGAGTGTGGTGAGAGGTTGGTATAGGTGCTTGCATGTGTCCCCTCGCATGCATGCGCTCTAACCTAGAGGCGAAGGTTCCGTACCCGTATAAGGGGGGAATCTCCCCGTTTAGGTGAAACCGGGTAGGATAGTGCCCCAACTTGTGAACCAACATGGTTTGACATCACCCTATGACCTAAACAAACACAAAACAAGAGAGAGCTATGCCGGGCTACCCTGTCAGAGGAACGTCTAGGGGGTGAGCGATCCAGTGTGCCAGAGATCGAGGTTTGTGGGAGGAAGACCACGAGAACATCGGAATCAGATGAAAACTTGCATGTGTCCCTAGCATATGTGTGTGAGTGTGGTGAGAGGTTGGTATAGGTGCTTGCATGTGTCCCCCCTCGCATGCATGCGCTCTAACCTAGAGGCGAAGGTTCCGGACCCGTATAAGGGGGGAATCTCCCCGTTTAGGTGAAACCGGGTAGGATAGTGCCCCAACTTGTGAACCAACATGGTTTTACATCACCCTATGACCTAAACAAACACAAAACAAGAGAGAGCTACATGGGCTACCCTGTCGGAGAGGCGTCTAGGGGGTAGGCGATCCAGTGTGCCTGAGATCGAGGTTTGTGGGAGGAAGACCACGAGAACATCGGAATCAGATGAAAACTTGCATGTGTCCCTAGAATATTTGTGTGAGTGTGGTGAGATGTTGGTATAGGTGCTTGCATGTGTCCCCCTCGCATGCATGCGCTCTAACCTAGATGAAGGTTAGGACCCGTATAAGGGGAATCTCCCGTTTAGGTGAAACCGGGTAGGATAGTGCCCCAACTTGTGAACCAACATGGTTTTACATCACCCTATGACCTAAACAAACACAAAACAAGAGAGCTACATGGGCTACCTGTCGGGAGAGCGTCTAGGGGGTAGACGATCCGAGTGTGCACAGATCAGGGTTTCACCGGAGGAAGACCACGAGAACATCGGAATCAGATGAAAACTTGCATGTGTCCCTAGCATATGTGTGTGAGTGTGGTGAGAGGTTGGTATAGGTACTTGCATGTGTCCCCCCTCGCATGCATGCGCTCTAACCTAGGCGAAGGTTAGGACCCGTATAAGGGGAATCTCCCGTTTAGGTGAAACCGGGTAGGATAGTGCCCCAACTTGTGAACCAACATGGTTTTACATCACCCTATGACCTAAACAAACACAAAACAAGAGATAGCTACGCGGGCTACCCTGTCGGAGGAGCGTCTAGGGGGTAGGCGATCCAGTGTGCATGAGATCGAGGTTTCATGGGAGGAAGACCACGAGAACATCGGAATCGGATGAAAACTTGCATGTGTCCCTAGCATATGTGTGTGAGTGTGGTGAGAGGTTGGTATAGGTGCTTGCATGTGTCCCCTCGCATGCATGCGCTCTAACCTAGGCGAAGGTTAGGACCCGTATAAGGGGAATCTCCCGTTTAGGTGAAACCGGGTAGGATAGTGCCCCAACTTGTGAACCAACATGGTTTTACATCACCCTATGACCTAAACAAACACAAAACAAGAGAGAGCTACATGGGCTACCTGTCGGAGGAGCGTCTAGGGGTAGGCGATCCAGTGTGCCTGAGATCGAGGGTTTCATGGGAGGAAGACCACGAGAACATCGGAATCGGATGAGAACTTTCATGAGTCCCTAGAATATGTGTGTGACTGTGGTGAGAGGTTGGTATAGGTGCTTGCATGTGTCCCCCCTCGCATGCATGCGCTCTAACCTAGAGGCGAAGGTTCCGGACCCGTATATGGGGGGAATCTCCCCGTTTAGGTGAAAGCGGGTAGGATAGTGCCCCAACTTGTGAAACAACATGGTTTTACATCACCCGATGACCTAAAAAAACACAAAAGAAGAGATCTACGCCGGGCTACCCCTGTCAGAGGAACGTCTAGGGGGTAGGCGATCCAGTGTGCCTGAGAGATCAGGGTTTCGCCGGAGGAAGACCACGAGAACATCGGAATCAGATGAAAACTTGCATGTCTCCCTAGCATATGTGTGTGAGTGTGGTGAGAGGTTGGTATAGGTGCTTGCATGTGTCCCCCCTCGCATGCATGCGCTCTAACCTAGGGGCGAAGGTTTCGGACCCGTATAAGGGGGGAATCTCCCTGTTTAGGTGAAACCGGGTAGGATAGTGCCCCAACTTGTGAACCAACATGGTTTTACATCACCCTATGACCTAACCAAACACAAAACAAGAGAGAGCTACGCTGGGCTACCCCTGTCAGAGGAACGTCTAGGGGTGAGCGATCAGAGTGTGCCTGAGATCGAGGTTTCGCGGAGGAAGACCACGAGAACATCGAATCGGATGAAAACTTGCATGTGTCCCTAGCATATGTGTGTGAGTGTGGTGAGAGGTTGGTATAGGTGCTTGCATGTGTCCCCTCGCATGCATGCGCTCTAACCTAGGCGAAGGTTACGGACCCGTATAAGGGGGGAATCTCCCCGTTTAGGTGAAACCGGGTTGGATAGTGCCCCAACTTGTGAACCAACATGGTTTTACATCACCCTATGACCTAAACAACCACCAAACAAGAGAGAGCTACATGGGCTACCCTGTCAGAGGAACGTCTAGGGGGTAGACGATCCGAGTGTGCACAGAGATCAGGGTTTCGCCGGAGGAAGACCACGAGAACATCGGAATCAGATGAAAACTTGCATGTGTCCCTAGCATATGTGTGTGAGTGTGGTGAGAGGTTGGTATAGGTGCTTGCATGTGTCCCCCCTCGCATGCATGCGCTCTAACCTAGAGGCGAAGGTTCCGGACCCGTATAAGGGGGGAATCTCCCCGTTTAGGTGAAACCGGGTAGGATAGTGCCCCAACTTGTGAACCAACATGGTTTTACATCACCCTATGACCTAAACAAACACAAAACAAGAGAGAGCTACGCCGGGCTACCCCTGTCAGAGGAACGTCTAGGGGGGTAGACGATCCGAGTGTGCACTGTGATCAGGGTTTCGCCGGAGGAAGACCACGAGAACATCGGAATCAGATGAAAACTTGCATGTGTCCCTAGCATATGTGTGTGAGTGTGGTGAGAGGTTGGTATAGGTGCTTGCATGTGTCCCCCTCGCATGCATGCGCTCTAACCTAGAAGCGAAGGTTCTGGACCCGTATAAGGGGGAATCTCCCCGTTTAGGTGAAACCGGGTAGGATACTGCCCCAACTTGTGAACCAAAATGGTTTTACATCACCCTATGACCTAAACAAACACAAAACAAGAGAGCTACTGGGCTACCCACAGGGAGGAGCGTCTAGGGGTAGGCGATCCAGTGTGCAGAGATCGGGGTTTGTGGGAGGAAGACCACGAGAACATCGGAATCAGATGAAAACTTGCATGTGTCCCTAGCATATGTGTGTGAGTGTGGTGAGAGGTTGGTATAGGTGCTTGCATGTGTCCCCTCGCATGCATGCGCTCTAACCTAGGCGAAGGTTAGGACCGTATAAGGGAATCTCCCGTTTAGGTGAAAGCCGGGTAGGATAGTGCCCCAACTTGTGAACCAACATGGTTTTACATCACCCTATGACCTAAACAAACACAAAACAAGAGAGAGCTACACGGGCTACCCCTGTCGGAGGAGCGTCTAGGGGTAGGCGATCCAGTGTGCCTGAGAGATCAGGGTTTCGCCGGAGGAAGACCACGAGAACATCGGAATCAGATGAAAACTTGCATGTGTCCCTAGCATATGTGTGTGAGTGTGGTGAGAGGTTGGTATAGGTGCTTGCATGTGTCCCCCCTCGCATGCATGCGCTCTAACCTAAGCGAAGGTTAGGACCCGTATAAGGGGGGAATCTCCCCGTTTAGGTGAAACCGGGTAGGATAGTGCCCCAACTTGTGAACCAACATGGTTTTACATCACCCTATGACCTAAACAAACACAAAACAAGAGAGCTACGCGGGCTACCCCTGTCAGAGGAACGTCTAGGGGTAGGCGATCAGAGTGTGCCTGAGATCGAGGTTTCATGGGAGGAAGACCACGAGAACATCGGAATCAGATGAAAACTTGCATGTGTCCCTAGCATATGTGTGTGAGTGTGGTGAGAGGTTGGTATAGGTGCTTGCATGTGTCCCCCCTGCATGCGCTCTAACCTAAGCGAAGGTTAGGACCCGTATAAGGGGAATCTCCCGTTTAGGTGAAACCGGGTAGGATAGTGCCCCAACTTGTGAACCAACATGGTTTTACATCACCCTATGACCTAAACAAACACAAAACAAGAGAGCTACATGGGCTACCCTGTCGGAGGAGCGTCTAGGGGGTAGGCGATCAGTGTGCCTGAGATCGGGGTTTCATGGGAGGAAGACCACGAGAACATCGGAATCGGATGAAAACTTGCATGTGTCCCTAGCATATGTGTGTGAGTGTGGTGAGAGGTTGGTATAGGTGCTTGCATGTGTCCCCCTCGCATGCATGCGCTCTAACCTAGATGAAGGTTAGGACCCGTATAAGGGGAATCTCCCGTTTAGGTGAAACGGGTAGGATAGTGCCCCAACTTGTGAACCAACATGGTTTTACATCACCCTATGACCTAAACAAACACAAAACAAGAGAGCTACATGGGCTACCCTGTCGGAGGAGCGTCTAGGGGTAGGCGATCCAGTGTGCCTGAGATCGGGTTTCGGGAGGAAGACCACGAGAACATCGGAATCAGATGAAAACTTGAATGTATCCCTAGCATATGTGTGTGAGTGTGGTGAGAGGTTGGTATAGGTGCTTGCTTGTGTCCCCCTCGCATGCATGCGCTCTAACCTAAATGAAGGTTAGGACCCGTATAAGGGGAATCTCCCGTTTAGGTGAAACCGGGTAGGATAGTGCCCCAACTTGTGAACCAACATGGTTTTACATCACCCTATGACCTAAACAAACACAAAACAAGAGAGAGCTCTGTGGGCTACCTGTCGGAGGAGCGTCTAGGGGTGAGGCGATCCAGTGTGCCTGAGATCGAGGTTTCATGGGAGGAAGACCACGAGAACATCGGAATCAGATGAAAACTTGCATGTGTCCCTAGCATATGTGTGTGAGTGTGGTGAGAGGTTGGTATAGGTGCTTGCATGTGTCCCCTCGCATGCATGCGCTCTAACCTAGAGGCGAAGGTTAGGACCGTATAAGGGGAATCTCCCGTTTAGGTGAAACCGGGTAGGATAGTGCCCCAACTTGTGAACCAACATGGTTTTACATCACCCTATGACCTAAACAAACACAAAACAAGAGAGCTACATGGGCTACCCACCTGTCGGAGGAGCGTCTAGGGGGTAGGCGATCCAGTGTGCCAGAGATCGAGGTTTCATGGGAGGAAGACCACGAGAACATCGAATCGGATGAAAACTTGCATGTGTCCCTAGCATATGTGTGTGAGTGTGGTGAGAGGTTGGTATAGGTGCTTGCATGTGTCCCCTCGCATGCATGCGCTCTAACCTAGGCGAAGGTTAGGACCCGTATAAGGGGAATCTCCCGTTTAGGTGAAACCGGGTAGGATAGTGCCCCAACTTGTGAACCAACATGGTTTTACATCACCCTATGACCTAAACAAACACAAAACAAGAGAGCTACATGGGCTACCCTGTCGGAGGAGCGTCTAGGGGTAGGCGATCCAGTGTGCCTGAGATCGGGGTTTCATGGGAGGAAGACCACGAGAACATCGGAATCGGATGAAAACTTGCATGTGTCCCTAGCATATGTGTGTGAGTGTGGTGAGAGGTTGGTATAGGTGCTTGCATGTGTCCCCCTCGCATGCATGCGCTCTAACCTAGGCGAAGGTTAGGACCCGTATAAGGGAATCTCCCGTTTAGGTGAAACCGGGTAGGATAGTGCCCCAACTTGTGAACCAACATGGTTTTACATCACCCTATGACCTAAACAAACACAAAACAAGAGAGCTACGCGGGCTACCCCTGTCGGGAGGAGCGTCTAGGGGTAGGCGATCCAGTGTGCCTGAGATCGGGGTTTCATGGGAGGAAGACCACGAGAACATCGGAATCAGATGAAAACTTGCATGTGTCCCTAGCATATGTGTGTGAGTGTGGTGAGAGGTTGGTATAGGTGCTTGCATGTGTCCCCTCGCATGCATGCGCTCTAACCTAGAGGCGAAGGTTAGGACCCGTATAAGGGGAATCTCCCGTTTAGGTGAAACCGGGTAGGATAGTGCCCCAACTTGTGAACCAACATGGTTTTACATCACCCTATGACCTAAACAAACACAAAACAAGAGAGCTACATGGGCTACCCTGTCGGGAGGAGCGTCTAGGGGGTGAGCGATCCAGTGTGCAGAGATCGAGGTTTGGGAGGAAGACCACGAGAACATCGGAATCAGATGAAAACTTGCATGTGTCCCTAGCATATGTGTGTGAGTGTGGTGAGAGGTTGGTATAGGTGCTTGCATGTGTCCCCCTCGCATGCATGCGCTCTAACCTAGGCGAAGGTTAGGACCGTATAAGGGAATCTCCCGTTTAGGTGAAACCGGGTAGGATAGTGCCCCAACTTGTGAACCAACATGGTTTTACATCACCCTATGACCTAAACAAACACAAAACAAGAGAGCTACATGGGCTACCCCTGTCGGAGGAGCGTCTAGGGGTGAGCGATCAGAGTGTGCCTGAGATCGGGGTTTCGGGAGGAAGACCACGAGAACATCGAATCGGATGAAAACTTGCATGTGTCCCTAGCATATGTGTGTGAGTGTGGTGAGAGGTTGGTATAGGTGCTTGCATGTGTCCCCTCGCATGCATGCGCTCTAACCTAGAGGCGAAGGTTAGGACCCGTATAAGGGGAATCTCCCGTTTAGGTGAAACCGGGTAGGATAGTGCCCCAACTTGTGAACCAACATGGTTTTACATCACCCTATGACCTAAACAAACACAAAACAAGAGAGAGCTACATGGGCTACCTGTCGGAGGAGCGTCTAGGGGTAGGCGATCAGTGTGCACTGAGATCGAGGTTTCATGGGAGGAAGACCACGAGAACATCGGAATCAGATGAAAACTTGCATGTGTCCCTAGCATATGTGTGTGAGTGTGGTGAGAGGTTGGTATAGGTGCTTGCATGTGTCCCCTCATGCATGCATCGCTCTAACCTAAATGAAGGTTAGGACCCGTATAAGGGGAATCTCCCGTTTAGGTGAAACCGGGTAGGATAGTGCCCCAACTTGTGAACCAACATGGTTTTACATCACCCTATGACCTAAACAAACACAAAACAAGAGAGAGCTACATGGGGCTACCTGTCGGAGGAGCGTCTAGGGGGTAGGCGATCCAGTGTGCCTGAGATCGGGGTTTCATGGGAGGAAGACCACGAGAACATCGGAATCGGATGAAAACTTGCATGTGTCCCTAGCATATGTGTGTGAGTGTGGTGAGAGGTTGGTATAGGTGCTTGCATGTGTCCCCCTCGCATGCATGCGCTCTAACCTAGGCGAAGGTTAGGACCCGTATAAGGGGAATCTCCCCGTTTAGGTGAAACTGGGTAGGATAGTGCCCTAACTTGTGAACCAACATGGTTTTACATCAACCTATGACCTAAAAAAACACAAAACAAGAGAGCTACATGGGCTACCTGTCGGGAGGAGCGTCTAGGGGGTAGGCGATCCAGTGTGCAGAGATCGAGGTTTGTGGGAGGAAGACCACGAGAACATCGGAATCAGATGAAAACTTGCATGTGTCCCTAGCATATGTCTGTGAGTGTGGTGAGAGGTTGGTATAGGTGCTTGCATGTGTCCTCCCTCGCATGCATGCGCTCTAACCTAGAAGCGAAGGTTCTGTACCTGTGTAAGGGGGAATCTCCCCGTTTAGGTGAAACCGGGTAGGGTAGTGCCCCAACTTGTGAACCAACTTGGTTTTACATCACCCTATGACCTAAGCAAACACAAAACAATAGAGAGCTACGCCGGGCTACCCCTGTCAGAGGAACGTCTACGGGGGTAGACGATCCGAGTGTGCACAGATCAGGGTTTCGCCGGAGGAAGACCACGACAACATCGGAATCAGATGAAAACTTGCATGTGTCCCTAGCATATGTGTGTGAGTGTGGTGAGAGGTTGGTATAGGTGCTTGCATGTGTCCCCCCTCGCATGCATGCGCTCTAACCTAGAAGCGAAGGTTTTGGACCCGTATAAGGGGGAATCTCCCCGTTTAGGTGAAACCGGGTAGGATAGTGCCCCAACTTGTGAACCAACATGGTTTTACATCACCCTATGACCTAAACAAACACAAAACAAGCAAGAGCTACGATAGGCTACCCCTGTCACAGGAACGTCTAGGGGTGAGCGATCCGAGTGTGCAAAGAGATCAGGGTTTCGCCGGAGGAAGACCACGAGAACATCGGAATTAGATGAAAACTTGCATGTGTCCCTAGCATATGTGTGTGAGTGTGGTGAGAGGTTGGTATAGGTGCTTGCATGTGTCCCCCCTCGCATGCATGCGCTCTAACCTAGAGGCGAAGGTTCCGGACCCGTATAAGGGGGGAATCTCCCTGTTTATGTGAAACCGGGTAGGATAGTGCCCCAACTTGTGAACCAACATGGTTTTACATCACCCTATGACCTAAACAAACACAAAACAAGAGATAGCTACGCCGGGCTATCCCTGTCAGAGGAACGTCTAGGGGGGTAGACGATCCGAGTGTGCACAGAGATCAGGGTTTCGCCGGAGGAAGACCACGAGAACATCGGAATCAAATGAAAACTTGCATGTGTCCCTAGAATATGTGTGTGAGTGTGGTGAGAGGTTGGTATAGGTGCTTGCATGTGTCCCCCCTCGCATGCATGCGCTCTGACCTAAGGCGAAGGTTAGGACCCGTATAAGGGGAATCTCCCGTTTAGGTGAAACCGGGTAGGATAGTGCCCCAACTTGTGAACCAACATGGTTTTACATCACCCTATGACCTAAACAAACACAAAACAAGAGAGCTACGCCGGGCTACCTGTCGGAGGAGCGTCTAGGGGGTAGGCGATCCAGAGTGTGCCTGAGATCGAGTTTCGCCGGAGGAAGACCACGAGAACATCGGAATCAGATGAAAACTTGCATGTGTCCCTAGCATATGTGTGTGAGTGTGGTGAGAGGTTGGTATAGGTGCTTGCATGTGTCCCCCCTCGCATGCATGCTCTCTAACCTAGAGGCGAAGGTCTCGGACACGTATAAGGGGGGAATCTCCCCGTTTAGGTGAAACTGGGTAGGATAGTGCCCCAACTTGTGAACCAACATGGTTTTACATCACCTATGACCTAGACAAACACAAAACAAGAGAGAGCAACGCCGGGCTACCCGTGTCAGAGGAACGTCTAGGGGTAGGCGATCCAGTGTGCCTGAGATCGGGGTTTGGGAGGAAGACCACGAGAACATCGGAATCAGATGAAAACTTGCATGTGTCCATAGCATATGTGTGTGAGTGTGGTGAGAGGTTGGTATAGGTTCTTGCATGTGTCCCCCTCGCATGCATGCGCTCTAACCTAGAGGCGAAGTTTTCGGACCCGTATAAGGGGGGAATCTCCCCGTTTAGGTGAAACCGGGTAGGATAGTGCCCCAACTTGTGAACCAACATGGTTTTACATCACCCTATGACCTAGACAAACACAAAACAAGAGAGCTACAGCGGGCTACCTGTCGGAGGAGCGTCTAGGGGTGAGCGATCAGTGTGCCTGAGATCGGGGTTTGTGGGAGGAAGACCACGAGAACATCGGAATCAGATGAAAACTTGCATGTGTCCCTATCATCTGTGTGTGAGTGTGGTGAGAGGTTGGTATAGGTGCTTGAATGTGTGTCCCCTCGCATGCATGCGCTCTAACCTAGAGCGAAGGTTAGGACCCGTATAAGGGGAATCTCCCGTTTAGGTGAAACCGGGTAGGATAGTGCCCCAACTTGTGAACCAACATGGTTTTACATCACCCTATGACCTAAACAAACACAAAACAAGAGAGCTACATGGGCTACCACTGTCGGAGGAGCGTCTAGGGGGTGAGCGATCCAGTGTGCCTGAGATCAGGGTTTCGCCGGAGGAAGACCACGAGAACATCGGAATCGGATGAAAACTTGCATGTGTCCCTAGCATATGTGTGTGAGTGTGGTGAGAGGTTGGTATAGGTGCTTGCATGTGTCCCCCCTCGCATGCATGCGCTCTAACCTAGAGGCGAAGGTTCCGGACCCGTATAAGGGGGGAATCTCCCCGTTTAGGTGAAACCGGGTAGGATAGTGCCCCAACTTGTGAACCAACATGGTTTTACATCACCCTATGACCTAAACAAACACAAAACAAGAGAGAGCTACGCCGGGCTACCCCTGTCAGAGGAACGTCCACGGGGGTAGACGATCCGACTGTGCACAGATCAGGGTTTCGCCGGAGGAAGACCACAAGAACTTCGGAATCTGATGAAAATTGCATGTGTCCCTAGCATATGTGTGTGAGTGTGGTGAGAGGTTGGTATAGGTGCTTGCATGTGTCCCCCCTCGCATGCATGCGCTCCTTCCTAGAAGCGAAGGTTCCGGACCCGTATAAGGGGGAATCTCCCCATTTAGGTGAAACCGGGTAGGATAGTGCCCCAACTTGTGAACCAACATGGTTTTACATCACCCTACGACCTAAACAAACACAAAACAAGAGAGAGCTACGCCGGGCTACCCCTGTCAGAGGAAAGTCTAGGGCGGTAGACGATCCGAGTGTGCCTGAGATCGAGGTTTGTGGGAGGAAGACCACGAGAACATCGGAATCAGATGAAAACTTGCATGTGTCCCTAGCATATGTGTGTGAGTGTGGTGAGAGGTTGGTATAGATGCTTGCATGTGTACCCCTCGCATGCAGGCGCTCTAACCTAGAGGCGAAGGTTCCGGACCCGTATAAGGGGGGAATCTCCCCGTTTAGGTGAAACCGGGTAGGATAGTGCCCCAACTTGTGAACCAACATGGTTTTATATCACCCTATGACCTAAACAAACACAAAACAAGAGAGCTACGCGGGCTACCCTGTCGGAGGAGCGTCTAGGGGTAGGCGATCAGAGTGTGCCTGAGATCGAGTTTCGGGAGGAAGACCACGAGAACATCGGAATCAGATGAAAACTTGCATGTGTCCCTAGCATATGTGTGTGAGTGTGGTGAGAGGTTGGTATAGGTGCTTGCATGTGTCCCCCTCGCATGCATGCGCTCTAACCTAGGCGAAGGTTAGGACCCGTATAAGGGGAATCTCCCGTTTAGGTGAAACCGGGTAGGATAGTGCCCCAACTTGTGAACCAACATGGTTTTACATCACCCTATGACCTAAACAAACACAAAACAAGAGAGAGCTACATGGGCTACCTGTCGGGAGGAGCGTCTAGGGGGTAGGCGATCAGTGTGCCTGAGATCGGGGTTTCATGGGAGGAAGACCACGAGAACATCGGAATCAGATGAAAACTTGCATGTGTCCCTAGCATATGTGTGTGAGTGTGGTGAGAGGTTGGTATAGGTGCTTGCATGTGTCCCCCTCGCATGCATGCGCTCTAACCTAAGCGAAGGTTAGGACCCGTATAAGGGGAATCTCCCGTTTAGGTGAAACCGGGTAGGATAGTGCCCCAACTTGTGAACCAACATGGTTTTACATCACCCTATGACCTAAACAAACACAAAACAAGAGAGAGCTACATGGGCTACCTGTCGGAGGAGCGTCTAGGGGGTGAGCGATCCAGTGTGCACTGAGATCGGGGTTTGTGGGAGGAAGACCACGCGAATATCGGAATCAGATGAAAATTGCATGTGTCCCTAACATATGTGTGAGAGTGTCGTGAGAGGTTGGTATAGGTGCTTTCATGTGTCCCCCTGGCATGCATGCGCTCTAACCTAGAAGCGAAGGTTCCGGACCCGTAAAAGGGGGAATCTCCCCGTTCTGGTGAAACCGGGTAGGATTGTGCCCCAACTTGTGAACCAACATGGTTTTAGATCACCCTATGACCTAATCAAACACAAAACAAGAGAGCTACGCCGGGCTACCCCTGTCAGAGGAACGTCTAGGGGGTAGGCGATCAGAGTGTGCCTGAGAGATCGGGGTTTGGGAGGAAGACCACGAGAACATCGGAATCGGATGAAAACTTGCATGTGTCCCTAGCATATGTGTGTGAGTGTGGTGAGAGGTTGGTATAGGTGCTTGCATGTGTCCCCCTCGCATGCATGCGCTCTAACCTAAGGCGAAGGTTAGGACCCGTATAAGGGGAATCTCCCGTTTAGGTGAAACCGGGTAGGATAGTGCCCCAACTTGTGAACCAACATGGTTTTACATCACCCTATGACCTAAACAAACACAAAACAAGAGAGCTACATGGGCTACCCTGTCGGAGGAGCGTCTAGGGGGTGAGCGATCCAGTGTGCAGAGATCGGGGGTTCATGGGAGGAAGACCACGAGAACATCGGAATCAGATGAAAACTTGCATGTGTCCCTAGCGTATGTGTGTGAGTGTGGTGAGAGTTTGGTATAGGTGCTTGCATGTGTCCCCTCGCATGCATGCGCTCTAACCTAGAGGCGAAGGTTAGGACCCGTATAAGGGGAATCTCCCGTTTAGGTGAAACCGGGTAGGATAGTGCCCCAACTTGTGAACCAACATGGTTTTACATCACCCTATGACCTAAACAAACACAAAACAAGAGAGCTACGCGGGCTACCTGTCGGAGGAGCGTCTAGGGGGGTGAGCGATCCAGTGTGCCTGAGATCGAGGTTTTTGGGAGGAAGACCACGAGAACATCGGAATCAGATGAAAACTTGCATGTGTCCCTAGCATATGTGTGTGAGTGTGGTGAGAGGTTGGTATAGGTGCTTGCATGTGTCCCCCTCGCATGCATGCGCTCTAACCTAGGCGAAGGTTAGGACCCGTATAAGGGGAATCTCCCGTTTAGGTGAAACCGGGGAGGATAGTGCCCCAACTTGTGAACCAACATGGTTTTACATCACCCTGTGACCTAAACAAACACAAAACGAGAGATAGCTACATGGGCTACCTGTCGGAGGAGCGTCTAGGGGGTGAGCGATCCAGTGTGCCTGAGATCAGGGTTTCGCCGGAGGAAGACCACGAGAACATCAGAATCAGATGAAAATTGCATGTGTCCCTAGCATATGTGTGTGAGTGTGGTGAGAGGTTGGTATAGGTGCTTGCATGTGTCCCCCTTGCATGCATGCGCTCTAACCTAGAAGCGAAGGTTCTGGACCCGTATAAGGGGGAATCTCCCCGTTTAGGTGAAACCGGGTAGGATAGTGCCCCAACTTGTGAACCAACATGGTTTACATCACACTATGACATAAAAAAACACAAAACAAGAGAGCTACATGGGCTACCCTGTCGGGAGGAGCGTCTAGGGGTAGGCGATCAGAGTGTGCCTGAGAGATCGGGGTTTCATGGGAGGAAGACCACGAGAACATCGGAATCGGATGAAAACTTGCATGTGTCCCTAGCATATGTGTGTGAGTGTGGTGAGAGGTTGGTATAGGTGCTTGCATGTGTCCCCCTCGCATGCATGCGCTCTAACCTAAGGCGAAGGTTAGGACCCGTATAAGGGGAATCTCCCGTTTAGGTGAAACCGGGTAGGATAGTGCCCCAACTTGTGAACCAACATGGTTTTACATCACCCTATGACCTAAACAAACACAAAACAAGAGAGCTACATGGGCTACCTGTCGGGAGGAGCGTCTAGGGGGTAGGCGATCAGAGTGTGCCTGAGATCGGGGTTTGGGAGGAAGACCACGAGAACATCGGAATCAGATGAAAACTTGCATGTGTCCCTAGCATATGTGTGTGAGTGTGGTGAGAGGTTGGTATAGGTGCTTGCATGTGTCCCCCTCGCATGCATGCGCTCTAACCTAGAAGCGAAGGTTCCGGACCCGTATAAGGGGGAATCTCCCCGTCGAGGTGAAACCGGGTAGGATAGTGCCCCAACTTGTGAACCAACATGGTTTTACATCACCCTATGACCTAAACAAACACAAAACAAGAGAGAGATACGCCGGGCTACCCCTGTGAAGGAACGTCTAGTGGGGTAGACGATCCGAGTGTGCACAGATCAGGGTTTCGCCGGAGGAAGACCACGAGAACATCAGAATCAGATGAAAACTTGCATGTGTCCCTAGCATATGTGTGTGAGTGTGGTGAGAGGTTGGTATAGGTGCTTGCATGTGTCCCCCCTCGCATGCATGCGCTCTAACCTAGAGGCGAAGGTTCCGGACCCGTATAAGGGGGGAATCTCCCCGTTTAGGTGAAACCGGGTAGGATAGTGCCCCAACTTGTGAACCAACATGGTTTTACATCACCCTATGACCTAAACAAACACAAAACAAGAGAGAGCTACGCCGGGCTACCCCTGTCAGAGGAACGTCTAGGGGGGTAGACGATCCAAGTGTGCCTGAGATCGAGGGTTTGGGAGGAAGACCACGAGAACATCGGAATCAGATGAAAACTTGCATGTGTCCCTAGCATATGTGTGTGAGTGTGGTGAGAGGTTGGTATAGGTGCTTGCATGTGTCCCCCTCGCATGCATGCGCTCTAACCTAGAGGCGAAGGTTCCGGACCCGTATAAGGGGGGAATCTCCCCGTTTAGGTGAAGCCGGGTAGGATAGTGCCCCAACTTGTGAACCAACATGGTTTTACATCACCCTATGACCTAAACAAACACAGAACAAGAGAGCTACATGGGCTACCTGTCGGAGGAGCGTCTAGGGGGTAGGCGATCAGTGTGCCTGAGATCGAGGTTTCATGGGAGGAAGACCACGAGAACATCGGAATCGGATGAAAACTTGCATGTGTCCCTAGCATATGTGTGTGAGTGTGGTGAGAGGTTGGTATAGGTGCTTGCATGTGTCCCCTCGCATGCATGCGCTCTAACCTAGGCGAAGGTTAGGACCCGTATAAGGGGAATCTCCCGTTTAGGTGAAACGGGTAGGATAGTGCCCCAACTTGTGAACCAACATGGTTTTACATCACCCTATGACCTAAACAAACACAAAACAAAGAGAGAGCTACGCGGGCTACCTGTCGGAGGAGCGTCTAGGGGGTAGGCGATCCAGTGTGCTGAGAGATCGAGGTTTCATGGGAGGAAGACCACGAGAACATCGAATCGGATGAAAACTTGCATGTGTCCCTAGCATATGTGTGTGAGTGTGGTGAGAGGTTGGTATAGGTGCTTGCATGTGTCCCCCTCGCATGCATGCGCTCTAACCTAGGCGAAGGTTAGGACCCGTATAAGGGGAATCTCCCGTTTAGGTGAAACCGGGTAGGATAGTGCCCCAACTTGTGAACCAACATGGTTTTACATCACCCTATGACCTAAACAAACACAAAACAAGAGAGCTACGCGGGCTACCCCTGTTAGAGGAACGTCTAGGGGGGTAGACGATCCAAGTGTGCACTGCGATCAGGGTTTCGCCGGAGGAAGACAACGAGAACATCGGAATCAGATGAAAACTTGCATGTGTCCCTAGCATATGTGTGTGAGTGTGGTGAGAGGTTGGTATAGGTGCTTGCATGTGTCCCCCTTCGCATGCATGCGCTCTAACCTAGAGGCGAAGGTTCCGGACCCGTATAAGGGGGGAATCTCCCCGTTTAGGTGAAACCGGGTAGGATAGTGCCCCAACTTGTGAACCAACATGGTTTTACATCACCCTATGACCTAAACAAACACAAAACAAGAGAGAGCTACATGGGCTACCTGTCGGAGGAGCGTCTAGGGGGTAGGCGATCCAGTGTGCCTAGAGATCGAGGGTTTGTGGGAGGAAGACCACGAGAACATCGGAATCGGATGAAAACTTGCATGTGTCCCTAGCATATGTGTGTGAGTGTGGTGAGAGGTTGGTAC